>OY288271.1:63695863-65080835 GCA_958450335.1 Hibiscus tridactylites
AGACGATACATTTGTATCGGTATGGTACTTAGGTATTAGTACAGAGGCTTCCATATTGGTACGTGCAGTTCCCACTGGAAAATTTAAAACAAAAAGCGTATCGGTACAAGGCATAGTTGTATCGGTACGGGAAACTTCGTATCGGTACTGGGAGGACTGTACCGATACCGGAGACATGTTTTTGACTTTTAAATGCCTTTGAAAATATTTGTTCAAGTCAAAAATACTTCCAAATAGTTTACATAAAAAAAGGTATATACGATACAAAAATGAGATGAGAAAATTATATATATATATATATATATATATATGAAAAATCAGGGCAATTATATATTATAATTCTAAAAATGATTTACATAAAAAAGGTATATACGATACAAAATTAGGGGTGTTCATGGTCGGTTAACCATACCGTTTAGCCTAAACGGCCGGTTAACCGTTATAGCGGGTATTAAATTTAGCTAACTATAACCTAACCGTTAAGAATGGGTTAACCACTAATGGTTAACCAACGATTCGGTTATAGGTTAACCTGTAATCTATTACAATTTTTTGAACATGTTCACTACTTTTTTTTAGAATAATGAAACTATATTTTCGATAAATATTATATTAAAATTTTCATAAAAATGCTTAAATAGAGATTATAAACACTAAGTCCATAATTATAAAAAAGTACATACATACTACAAAGTTTCAACACAACACAAAATATATAAATTTCATACTTAGTTTAAAATTCTAAGTTTTAATGGCGTTCAACATAGCAATACACTATCAAAGTTTTAAAGAAAAATCTTTAACTAATGTAAAACAAGCACAAGGTAAATCAAACTTCCATGATTAGTATCACAAGCCACAAAAGTTAACTTTATGAGCAATTCACCCAAGGTCTTCGTCGACTTTCTCTAAAATGAAATATGACTCATAAAAGTTTAATAACGTTTTGTCAAAATTTGTAACCGTAACCGTAACCATAACCATTAACCATCATTTTTAACGAATCGATTAACCTTAATGATTCAGTTAATTAACCTTTAAAATGTAATGGTTATATTGGTTAACGGTTACGGTTAATTATGCACACCCCTATACAAAACATTATGTAAACAGGATTATTTACATATGTACATACTATACAAGAATTATTATGGAAAAACAGTTCAAACAAATATACCATAAATATACAATTAGAATAAATGCATAAATATATCATCTAAAATAAAGTTATTCAATTAAAGCATGAAATAGGGACCAAATCACATTAAAATAAAACAAAGATGGACTGAAATCGCGAACAACCTATGACATAAACGTGTGGATCCTTCTTCGGATTAGAGTCACCGCGCGGGTCAAGAGAGTACACCATACGATGTCGTTTTATATGCCTATAAAAAGACGAAATCTAAAAAAATTCATTTTAAGAAACAAACTTTCTCTTTGAAAAAACTAAGAACATTCATTCACCCACTTTCTAGAAACCGACCATGCCTACGCCGTCTACTATCGCGCCGGCCATTGTAGACGAATCAAAGGCCACCATCACCCAACTCCTTTTTTCACACTGGTCTCGAACATCACCTCTGGTTTCACAAAAAAATGATGAGCCACCCTAGATCTAAAAAAAAAGAAAAAGAAAAGAAAACCCTTTCGACTTCTACACGTCGACACCCTAAGACAACACCAAACGTGTTTTACATGATCCTAGAGAGGATTTCTACATCGAAATCGGTGAAACTCTCTCTACGAGTGCACGCTAAGGCTTCCCTCACTCCGATTTTGTTTATTTTTTACTCAAAATTGAAGAAAAATAAAATACCTTTGATGCTCTATTTTTTCTGCTTTGTATTGATATCCAAAAACCTCTTTTACATTGATTGGGTCAGTTTAGGTTTGGACCTCAGTTGGGTCATGTATTAAATTGGGCTTTGGGTAATGGAAATGTAATATGAATTGTACATTGAATTTTTGGACATTTGATTTAATCTCTTTTAATTTGGGTTTTTGACCCGGATAAAATGGGGCATGGCCCTACCGTTACACACGTACCGGTATGTCATGTACCGAATTGCAAAATTCACATAACTTTCAGGTTCGAAACCTATTCAAATTAGTTCAAACTTATTCATCATATTTCTAAAATGTTAAATTAACTGAGCACCATGTCAAATTATGTTTTGTACCGGATTACAAAATTCACTTAGTTTTTAACATGCCTTTGCTTAATCTAGCCATGTAGGTGCCAATTAACATTCATGGAACACACTTGTTAAGGTCACCTAAACATACCTCTTCAGTTGAATTTTAAAATTTATTGACTCATAAGGTCTAAACTTTAAAACATAGATTACATATATAATGTATAACCCGCTTTTCCCCTTTAAACTTACCTCACACATCATGGCTTGTGTCGACATCGTTTTTGTCCGGGCCGAAATTGGTTGGGCCTTTAAAAGCCTCGTCAAACATTTGGAGTTGTCATCGATCGTTTTGGGTTGGGTACGACTGAAAATCTGTAATATTGGTCTGAGTCAACACTGAGATCATCGTCGGGTTCGAGAGTCAGTTACGAGTGAGGAAGGTTATAGCACCCTTACTACGCCCAAAATTGCTAAGGGTTTTGGTTGTCCAAAAAAAGAATCTCAAAGAAGGGGTTAATAGCACTACTAATAAAAAATAACTGTGCTGTTAAATGCATGAAAAAGGACGTGTTATGCTAAAAAAATGTAAATCCATATGTAAATCAAACAAGCAAAATAAAGCAAATAATAAAAAGGACAAATTCGAACACAATCAAATATATTAAAATTAAATTATTAATCATGTTCAAATTATTCACCTAACTAGACCAAAACAATATTAATTAGAATTACATTCACAAATTAATCAATTTATTAAAACCAATCAATTACCCAATCTTTATACGAGGTCCAAATCAAATTTAAAAAGAATTAAAAGGCTTAATTAATTTTATGAAGGAAGACCTAATTGAATTAAACCTAAACCTGAAGACATGAATTATTGACCTAAAAAATTAACCTAAATTGGGTCATAATCAATTAATCATGCAAAAAGGGGCCTAAATGCAATGCATGCATGTATGGATAATTAAATGCAAATAACCTTAAAAATAAAGAAAGAATGGTGCGGGCCACGCGTGGGTTTAGCAGACGAGTAACGGGGCCAGCATTTACTGCATTTTATTTCTTTTTTAACTCATTTCTTCCATCCCTAAAGCTAAACCCAAAAGAGATTAGAGTCCCTTTTCCACTCTCGGCACACATGCACACAACAACGTCGTCTGCCGTCATCACCATCATGTGTCACCGTCGATGGTGGCCGTTTGACACCATATTGCACCAGGTGATTCATCTCGGCCTCTTGAGCATGGGTCTAGCCACAGTTTCGTTGAAAAATCTCCCGAACTCCTCAAATCGAGCTAAAACGCTTTGAATTCCACCACGCCGATCTAAAAATTTGGACGTCTAATTACCATGGTTTCGACATATGCTACTCTCCTCAACATTTTCCGTCTATTCATCGTTTGGATTTGAGAACGGGGTCTTCGATCACAGACGCTGAGCTTTGGCCTTATGTATAAACACTTGTTCTCCTCCTGCTTTTTCCTTCTTCAATTTTGATTCATTTTCTCCTTTTCTAATTTTTTGTTTTGCTGCAGGTTTGGTTTTGAGTACTCCACAAGTGATGGACCGACAATGAAAGGTGATGGTAATGCCAAGGGTAGTTGTGGGCTCATTGCTTGGAACGAGTAATGGCAGAAAGACTATTCTTATTCTAATCTTGTCCCCTTTTTTAATAGCAGTCATTGCTATCCCTCTTCTCGTGTCTAATCCCCCATTTCGTGAAGCATGGCCAAGTGGCCTCTTTTCTCTACCTTCCCTCTCTTTAAGCTGATTTGGTGATTTTATAGGGGATGATTACTGTTGAGATTCAACAGATTTTTAAGAATTAATCATGGGTAGTGGTTGAGATATATAAGGAAGTGAGTTGTGGGAATTTGACTCAAGAATTGGCTTATTGGGTTAAAGTGTTGCATTTGGGCTTATATGGTCTTTGTCATAGATTTGGGTTTGGGTCAAGCAATAGAACACAGATAATTTGGTGCTTACACCTGCCCCTTTTTGCTCATTGCTAGGAATAGAGCAAAGACTAAAAAACAAAAAATATTTTAGTGAATATTTAATTTGCAAAGATGATGCCCCCCCCCCTCGCTCGTCATGAGGGCGTTGAATTTGTGAACTCATTTCTCGACGTAAGATATACCCTGCTTGACTCAAGGGCATTCGAATTCAAGATCTTATTGTACCCCGCTCGTCTCAAGGGCACTGGAATTCAAGAACTCATTTCCTGGTATAATATGCACCCCGCTCATCTCAAAGGCGCCGTAAGATGTACCCCGCTCGTCTCAAGGACACTGGAATTTGAGAATTCATTTCTCGATGTAAGGTGCACCCCACTCATCTCAAAGGCACTGTAAGAGATGTACCCTGCTCGTCTCAAGGGTACTGGAATTTAAGAATTCATTTCTCGATGTAAGATGCACCCAGCTCGTCTCAAAGGAGCTGCAAGATGTACCTCACTCATCTCAAGGGCACCAGAATTTGAGAATTCATTTCTCGATGTAAAATGCACCCCGCTCGTCTAAAGGGCACTGGATTTTGAGAATTCATTTCTCGATGTAAGATGCACCCCGCTCGTCTCAAGGGCACTGTAAGATTTACCCCGTTCGTCTCAAGGGCACTAGGATTCGAGAATTCATTTCTCGATGTAAGATGCACACCGCTTGTCTCAAGGGTGATGTAAGATGTACCCGCTCATCTCAAGGACACTAAAATTCTGGAACTCAATGTACCCCGCTCGTCTCAAGGGCATTGGAATTCAAGAACTCATTTTTTGATATAAGATGCACCTCGCTCGTCTCAAGGGAGCTATAAGATGTATCTCACTCGTCTCAAGGGCACTAGAATTCGAAAATTCATTTCTCGATGTAAGATGCACCCTACTCGTCTCAAGGGTGCTGGATTGAGAACTCATTTTTTGATGTAATTGGTGGCATTCCATATTAGAAGCTTGGTGACACACCCTTTTGGGTGCAATTGGTGGCACTTCATCTAGGAAGCTTGATGATGGCACTCCGTCTTGGAGGTAAATGGTGGCACTTCATCTAGAAGGTAAATGGTGGAACTCCCCCTTGGAGGCAAATGGTGGCACTTCATCTTGGAGGATTTAGGATGACACTTCATCTTGAAGGTAAATGCTGGCACTCCCTCTTGGAGGCAAATGGTGGCACTCCTTCTTAAACGCAAATGGTAGCACTCCCTCTTAGAGGCAAATGGTGGCACTCCGTCTTGAACGCAAATGGTAGCACTCCCTCGTGGAGGCAAATGGTAGCACTCCCTCTTGGAGGCAAAGATCTGATCATTCGTGTTTGAAGCTTGATTTGATGTAGACTCACTCATTCGTGATTAAGGCAAGGTTCAATAAATGAAGATGCTCTCATTCGTGCTTCAGTCTGGATTAGATGTAGAACCGATCATTCATGCTTGAGACAAGGTTCTATTTGTACATGTTTGATAATCAATGCGCAAAGAATGTACAAGGAAACATGTATATCAATGATGTAGATGCATGCTATCATGGTTAATGGTGATGCAAAGATGCTTGGGATGTCTTCCATCTCGAACCCAACCTCGACTTTCTTTTTCCTCCAATTGGGGCGTACATTCATCACTTCCAGATTCTGACAATTCGTTTTTTTCCCCAACAAATTTGTCTCCAAGCTTTCGTCTTTTCTTTTCCTTGCCCCATTCCCTATTATGTGCTTTTCATATCAGAGTGACCCTTGTCAAAAGCATTCTTCCATTCGCAAGATAGTTGATAATTTATTTGAAAACATTTTCAAAACATTTTTACAAAATGAAAATGTCCCCCACGCTCAAGGCTCACAATTGAAACATTTCTTAATATTTAGGTTCATTGAAGATTAAACAAATAAATTACTCTTTCAATCTTTCAAAAGTATAGAACTTTGACATGCATAAAGACTAATGGTGCTTTCAAGGTATGAGTCAGTTTGAAATACAATGTGTTTTGGGATCGAGCATTTTGAATGAGACATGATTCTTCAAATGTTCATTGATTGATTCATGTGCACCTTTTGGAACTATTCACTAACTTCGAACCCTTGCTCATGCTTCTAGGGTGAGTGGAACTTCATTGAACTTCTAGGGGGTCATCTCTTGCATTCTATTCATGCATATTTGACTTCATATTGGAGTCGCCTTTCCAAGTTTTCGACTTAAATTCGCCATTAGTTCAAGACGCCCTTTGCGGGTTTTCATCTTGAACCCTCCTTTTATTCTTTCTTTTTTCTTCTTATTTTTTGATTATCTTATCATGCATTAGAAGATTTAGAATTCTTCTGCAAACAAAAGAGTTAACTCCAAGAGGAGGTAAGAATTCTAAAGATAGACTCTTCAACTCAAATATCCATGTACGAGCAAAATGGACTTTATAGGCACACAACGTAGGTCAGGGCTTAGGGGTATGAAATAAAATATAAATAGGCTCAAACATGTGTTTAAGGGTAAATAACCAAGGATCAATTGTTTCCGTTGGAATCTTACTTTGCTCGACTTGAATTTGCTTCCACATGTTTTCTTTTTTGGATCACTCTAGACTGCCTATGTTTGGGTTTTCACCCTAGAGTTCATTTCCTTTATTTCTCTTTCATCTTCAATGATTCATGATCCTTCACGAATATTGGATTCTGGAGCTTCGAATGACATTGTGTTTCCATATTTCAACTTAAAGATAACTAGACTCAAGTGAATCATTTTTGAAGTCAGAATTCCACATGTGTGCTTCTCGTTCTATTCATTTCATATTTTTTTCTTCCCCTTTTCCTTTTTTTCATGAACTCAGAACTCATTTTTATTTGAGCACAAGTCACCTCTTATGGTTGAAACAAGACTTCTTGTTCTTCTCCCCTATATTATAAGGCTTCATTCTCGCAGTACAATCAGAATTGACAATTTATTGATGTAAGTAGATATTTCCTCACCTTTGCCCCCCAGTGTGGAGGGTGATCCTTGGTTAGGGTTCAAATCAAGGGAAATTATAAGGCTCAACGGGGACAACAAATGATAATTTTCTCTTTTTGTGAAAGGGAAAATGAATGAATGCCAAATGCCATCTCATACATGGATATTTTCGCAGAGGAGTTACCCTCAGAAAGATAGATATTTAGAATTAATTAATTTATTCACAGAATTATATAAAAATAAATAATGCATGATAATCTAATCTAATCTAATCTAATCTTTTCTTTTTTCTTTCTTTTTATTCTATTTTTCATGCATGCCCCAACTGTTTGAGCTCATTCACAGAATCGATACGAGATGCCCCACCTTGTCTTCTTGCTTGTTCGTGATAATCCTTTGTTTCATAGTCCCGGGGCTATTTACAACAAGCCAATTAAGAATTCTCAGATGTACTAGTACTAGCAAATGCCTCAAAGATGCAGTTATCGATTCTCCCGAGAGGCCACAATTACCGCGAACAAACACATTAATTTAATAACGAGGAGCACATTTTTCTATGCTACTAATACTTGTACTTGCTCTGCTATTCTGCCCAAGCCTGGCTGAGGAAGAGTTACGGGGCATAAAACAATTTTTTTTGTTCGAATCCTTTCATTTTAAGGAATTAATTGGTCGTACAATAACAAGTATTATAGTATATAGTCTTCGATAACAGAAACAAAACAAACAATAAAATAATTGGAACAATTAATATTCGTGATGCAAGGATTGTTGTATTAGATCCAAAGGTTTTTCTTGACCTAGCTACAAGGTCGGGACTTTAAAATTTTGAAAGAAAAATGTAGGTAGAACCTTTAAAGGAAAAGAACATAGGAATTACTAGTCCTAGAATCGAGTTAGACCAAAAAATGTTTGATTTCTTCGAGCGATCGTGCGATACTTTTTTCTTTTTATTCGAGATATTATGTGCAATTAATAAACCTACCACTGAATCTAATAAGTTAAAGTAAAGTCAAAGTGTTTGTTGGTTGTTTTTCGTTCCAAAATAGAAAATAGATTCGATACAATTTCTTTTTATTCTTTTTTAGTTCCCATATCTCGTTAATGGGGCATTCGAAAAAAATTCTCAATATAAGAGAGCTATTCCAAAAAGTGTAAACCTCAATTACTAAAATCACTATTAGAAAAAGGTGGTAACGAAAGAAAGATAGAACCAGATACATTCTTAAAAGAAAGCGCTTTGCCTTACATATGATGAAGTTTTTGTCTATCTTAAAAGAAAGTGCCTTACCTATGATGAAGTTTTTGTCTATTATAATTTCTATAATAATTCGCGTTATCACACAGTTTTTTTCCTAGGAGGCGATCTTCTTATTTCTGTATTAGGGGCATTGCTTACAAGAGCACGCATAGCGAAAGGGGCCGGGCCGTCTGATTGTTGGAAAGGTTTCATACAAATGAACATCTTGATTTTCATGTCTTTGAGGTGTAGGCCAATAAAGTCGACTTCAAGTCAAGCTTTCAAAAAAAAAGGTGTGATTTGGATGTCATCTTCCATGGATGGTTTAATCTTGTAAAAAAAGTTGACTTTGGGTTGAACTTTCGAAAAACAAAGTGTTACTCGAAGATCATCTTCCTTAAAAGGTTAACCTTGCATCATGTTTGGCTTTTCAAGTACATGTTATCAAGAATTTGAGATGGAAAGATCAAGGAATCTTATTTTTGGTTTCAAGTGGAATATCAAAGGTTAATCTTGTCATATGTCAAAGCTCTATAATCTCAATTCTCAAAAAAACATTTCATTTATTGATTTTCAAAGAACTTCAAAGTTTATAAATCTGGTTTATTGTTCATAGCCTATAGTTTGAAAGCTCATTTTTGAATTAAAAAATGTTTTCATTACTCAAAATATTATAGACAAAGATCATTTCACAAAACAAGTTTCAAAAAAGTTTCAAGAAATTCATGACAAGGGTCATCTCTGTGTGGGCATAAAAAAATCTTTCGCTTAAACTTCTTATTCTTCACATCGTCCATGTTCGATCGCCTACTCATGTTAGTTATGAATGCATGCTTCAGGAATGCAATGTTGATGCAACAATGCCTAGAAGGTGTTAATTTATAATTGTCCCTTCATAGAATAATTTTCGTAATTTTGATTACAAAAACTTTCTATTTTGAGAGGCAAATCGCATATCAACATCTCTTTATTACACATTATAAATATGATGCATGTGTGAAGGAAAAAACTAAACACAAAAACATGGTTAGTACATCATAAACAAATAAATATGTACAAACATAAATTTAATGCATGGTAAAATCTGTGTGTGTGTGTACATATATAAGTGACAACTAACTATTTGGGTTCGTAGTGGCTTTAATTGGGTGGGCTCCTATGGCTCATTAAATGTGGTTTATGTTTCTAAAGATGGGTACCCAAACTGTCTTTACTGACCTAATAAGGTTAGTAAGAACCTCGATCCTTACCCATTATAGGCTTCTACGGACCGAGTTTAGTTTAGAGGGGTTTACTCCTTTAAACTTGTACGGAGGATTGACCTCTTGAAGGCAAAAAGTATGTGAAACCCGGAGGCAACACTTATTCTTGTACGAAGGATTAACCTCTCGAAAGGTAGCGATTGCAACCACTTAAGCAGGACGAAGCTCGAGTTGAGAGCTTATGGTATGCTTGTGCGCAAAGGAACATTAAACACGAGGTGACCATGTATTGAACAATCTCTGTAAAATACGAAAACCATCAAGTTTTGTGATCACCAATATTTCAAATTCATTTCCTTTTTTGAGACAACATGTACCATTTAATATAGTCAATCTCTCAAAATGTCTCCGGCGGAGTCGCCAAGTTGTCGACGTCGTTTTTGTCTAGGCCAGAACTGGTTGAGCCTTCAAAAGCCTCATCAAATGTTTGGAGTCGCCATCGATCACTTTGGGTAGGGTACGACCGAAAACCTATAAGACTGGTCTGCGTCAACACCGAGATCATCGTCGGGTCTAGGAGTAGGTTACGAGTGAGGAAGGTTATAGCACCCTTACTACGCCAAAAATTGGCACCTAAGGGTTCTGGTTGTCTAAAATAAGAATCTCAAAGAAGGGGTTAATAGCACAACTAATAAAATATAATTATGCTGCTAAATGCATGAAAAGGGACGTGTTATGCTCAAAAATGTAAATGCATATATAAATAAAACAAGCAAAATAAATCAAATCATAAAAAGGACAAATTTGAACTTAATCAAATAAATTAAAAATCAATTATTAATCAAATTCAAATTATTCACCTAACTAGACCAAAACAATTTTAATTAGAACTCCATTCACAAATTAATCAATTTATTAAAACAAATTAATTAGCTAATTTTTATATGAGGACCAAATCAAATTTAAAACAAATTAAAAGGCTTAATTAATTTCATGAATGAGGACCTAATTAAATTAAACCTAAACCTGAAGACATGAATTAATGACCTAAAAAAACAATTAACCTAAATTGGGGCATAATCAATTAATCACGCAAAAAGGGACCCTAATGCAATGCATGCATGTATGGATAAATTAAATGCAAATAACCCTAAAACTAAAGAAAGAATGGTGCGGGCCACGCGTGGGTTTAGCAGACGGGTGATGGGGCCAATATTTACTACAGTTTATTTCCTTTTTAACCTATTTCTTCCATGCCTAAAGCTAAACCCAAAAGATATTAGAGTCCCCTTTCCACTCTTGGCACACATGTACACAGCAACGTCGTGTTCCATTATCAACGTCGTGCGTCACCGCCGTGGTGGTCGTGAGACACCAAATTGCACCAGGTGATTCGTCTCGGCCTCTTGAGCATGGGTCTAGCCACGGTTTCGTTGAAAAACCTCTCGAATTCCTCAAAAAGAGCTAAAACTTTTCGAATTACACCACGCCGATCTCAAAATTCAGACGTTTGATCGGCATGGTTTCAACATATGCTACTCTCCTTAGCTTTTTCTGTTTACTCATCGTTCGGATTTGAGAACGGGGTCATCGGTCATCGGCGATGAATTTTGGCCTAATGTGTAAACACTATTTTCTCCTTTTTCGATTTTGATTCATTTTCTCCTTTTCTGATTTTTTTTGTTTTGCTGCAAGTTTGGTTTGGGGTACTCCACAAATGATGGACCGATAGTGAAAGGTGGTGGAAATGCCAAGGGTAGTTGTAGGCTCATTTCTTGGAATGAGTAATGGCCGAGAGGCTATTCTCACTCTAATCTCGTCCCCTTTGTTAACAACAATCGTTGCTAACTCCCTCTTCTCTTGTCTAATCCCCCATCTCGTGAAGCATTGCCAAGTGGCCTCTTTTCTCTACATTCCCTCTCTTGAAGCTGAGTTGGTGATTTTATAGGGGATGATTACTGTTGAGATTCAACAGTTTTTAGGAATTAACATGAGTAGTGGTTGAGATATTTAAGGAAGTGAGTTGTGGGTGTTTGACCGAGAAAGGAGAAAGAGCGCGGATTTGTAAGTTGACTCGGGAATTGGCTTATTGGGTTTAAGTGTTGCATTTGGGCTTTTATGGGCTTTGTCATGGATTTGAGTTTGGGTCAAGCAATATAATGCGGATAAATTTGGTACTTACAGCTCGTACTCTTACACATGTAAACACGACAATTTCATAATAGGATTAATAGCATGTTTGTCCCCTGAAGTATACACAAAATACCTAATTGCCTCTATAGTATTTTTGGTCATTTTCTCCCTTAAACAAAAAACGTTACCCCGTTTAGCCTCTCAGTCTAATGCCATTAAAAAAATTCATGGGCCAATCAGAACGTGCCACGTGTCATTTTATTAAGAAAAAATAATCTGATTTAAATTAAAGGGGTAAATTACATGTTAGGTATGTCAAATGTTATTTTTTGTTCATTTTAGTCCATTTTTTGAACTGTTCCATCTTCTTCTTCCTCTTCTCTGCATCGGTGTCCCTTGGAATTTCGATTTCAATTGTGCCTCGACAAGTGATGCCATAGAGTGGTTTGATCTTGATGTATGAGTGGGCATTCACAATTTTCTTTCTTTTGTTTGGAGTTTTTTCTTCATTTAATTTATCGGTGGGGAAAACTGTTCCACCCTCTTTCATGATTCAAACAACAATTAATGCACAATTATGGTTCTTGCCCTCCTTCTTCATATGATTTTATAGCCAATCAAAGCCGCCATTAAAGGACCTTAATCTGCTCCACCCTCTTTCATGATTCAAACAACAAGAAAAATATCTCCAAAAACAAAGCAAGCAATACCCATGTCCCTCCTTTAGTTTTTGGTTCGTCTTCATATTGGAGCATTGATAATGCGTTTACAATGCTTGAACAAACTGAAATGGTGACTCAAGAAACTGGGGCTACTTTAGTTTCTTCAGATTTCGGTGAACAAAACAAGCTGCGGAGATTAACATTGGATGATGACTGAAATCTCAGGGTTTACAGCTTCGATCGAATAGCTAATGAATCAAGTGTCGTTTAGTTAGCTGTTCAAGAAATGTGCAATGTTAATGAATGAGTTGTTTTGATGACCAGAACACCGCTCGGTCAAAGAGTGCATGTTTCTTCTGTTGAAAGAAGGCTTCAAAATGGTTATATTGCTTACCATCACCGCAAGTTTCCTTCGAAGTAGCATTTTGTTTAACATTTAATCACAACAATTTATTTTTTAATTTTTTTCTTCAAACCACTTAATTCTTGGTACCACAAATCCATTTTTGTACTTCTCTGAGTTATTGTTGGTGTTTGTGTCGTGCTTCATGATAAGAAATAGATAAGAGGGAAAGAAGAAGATGAACAATTAAAAAAAGGACTAAAATGAAAAAAAATAAAATCTGACATACCTAACGCGCAATTTACCCCTTTAATTTAAATTAAATTATTCTTTTTCTAATAAAATGACACGTTGGGCGTTCTGGTTGGCCCATGAATTTTTTAACGGTGTTAGACGAAGAGGCCAAACGGGGTAACGATTTTTAGTTCATGGGGCAAAACATCCAAAAAAATACTTTAGGGGCAGTTTGGTATTTTGTGTATACTTTAGGGGTCAAACAGGCCATTAAGCCTTCATAATATGACCTATCTTTCTTTACGACAAGAATCACTTGAACATGAATTAAAATATTAACATAATGTAGCCATTTCTACCTTTTTATAGTGTCTCAATCCAACTTCTTAATCATAAAGAATATCATTAACTCTTACTTAACTTAATGTCATAACCAGTTATTCATTAATAACATAATACCATAAGTCAAATCCTTCGCTTATCCTCTAATCATATCATACTTTCAATCGAAATCATGGTCATCACAATGCAAAATGACATGCTTAGTTCATATGTCTACATCTAGGAGTTTGTCAAAGAAAACTTAATCAATGCCTTAAGAGTGACTTGCGACCTCTACATACGATCCCGAGCTTTTAACGGAGATTCAATACCTGACATGTATGCAAAGAAGCATAGTAAGCTTACATAGACTAGTAAGGTAGTGTTCTTAAATTCTATAAAATAACATCTAAGATGAATTACATGAATTTAATATTAACAAAGCTAAATGTGGCACCACACGATCATGAATCTTGTAATAGCATATGTTTCCATGTAAGTTACATGAAATATCATGCTAACAAAATAATAACGCATAATAATACTTTCATGTATATGTGTACATCATTAATAAATAGTTTTATTTCATCTTTATCCTTGGATCACAATAACCAATGGATATGCGAATTCTCAACCAACTTAGCCAAGTCATGAGTGGTCAATCCCGCCAACTTCGCCAAAGACCAATCTATACATCCTCTTTCATCATCAATAAGGGCCTTAGCCCGAGGACGTAGTGTTAGAACCAAACCATAGTAGATATGAAATCTAAACCCAAGATCTATCATGCCAAATCATCAAGAACAATAAAATTAATAAATTGAATGCGGAAGCGTACCTAAATTAATCGATAGATTGAAAATCTTGAATCATTTGACGAAGATTGCCTAAAAGGTGGTTGTGATCTTCCAAGAAGATAGATTAGCCCTTGCCGTAAAAACTCTCTGACGGGGACAAGAGTAATACAAGTTAACATATTTCTTGGGGACCACTACCTCTTTATATAGTTGATTATTAAATCAACTATTAAATATTTATAACTTTGCCCCTCATTGAATTATAAATATATCTTATGGTATCTACACTTTTATTTACATGACACTTTAATACATGTGACACACCTAACATAATTGGTCACTTGATTTTGTGTCATACTTTATAATAACATCATACATTTTACATATGTGCTCACAATTGAGGATTTTAATCCAACAATATCCCACTTGGGCAACATATGTTTCCTGATAAATGTACAACCTTATGAGCTCAAAAATTTGCTATTATATAATAGCTATTCAATAACAATCACGTCCATCAATTATATCCATATAGGATCAAAGTGGTCTTCTCCATATCAATCATGACTGGACCCATCAATGGTCACGTATACAAACATAGTCAAGTGACATAGATCAATCATGGATGTATAGAATGGAAAATTACATGAAATGTGAACCGAACATGCCTATTTCCAACTGGTCCTCCTAAACCTTAGTGACATCAACTTTACTGAATTCAGAGTGCGCATAAACCAAAAGAACTTTATTTCTGCAAAAAATAATCTTAAAATATACTTAAACTGAAATAACTGAAATTGTGTCTAAAACGAATGAGCATTTTTCAAAATTACAAACTCCCACTAAAACCGAATATCCTTAAATAACATTACACCCACATGAGTAGTGCGTCCATGAAAGACCTAGGGCATCAATTTCTTAATATGCGCGCAATTATTGAGTTTGTACCAACATGCTCTATAGACACACGCAACCACTCTGAATTTTCTTTAACAACTAGGAACTTAATATTTATGTGCTTCAAATTTGAAGTGTTCCTATTGTTTATAGAATAAATGAATGCATATTTATTGTCACAAAATAACTGAAGTGGTCTTTCTATTCAATCTACAATTAGCAGCTCAAGTGACAAAATTCTTTTGCATCAATATTCTATTAGAATTGAAGTTTGTAAACCTGATGATCTTTAACTTACCAAAACTTCGATACGTGAGCATGTAATTTTTGTTCTCTAAAGATATCTAATAACTCCATTCACTACTATCCAATGGTCCATAATATGATTCTTCAAATATCTGTCTAACATTCCAACTATGCACACAGTTTCTGAACGCATACATACTTAAGCATAAATTAGATTCTCAATAGCTTAAGCATAGAGAATCTTTTGGATTTTCTAAATTTTAAGGTTACTTTTAGGGCATTTAGTAAGACTAAATTTATCTTCTTTAGCAATATGCGTATCACTTGATTTTACTCCCATTGAACTTGTAGTATATACAATTGTCAACTAAATTTATCTCAAAATTGAATGAGATAATCAATATGAAATTTATAATTTCATTAATGAGAGTCCTACTTAAGCTCATAGATGAATTTCTTTAATTTATATATCATTTATTTTGTATCATTAGACACAAATATATGATTTTACCATATAATTCATTTATTCAATGTCGCCATTGAAAAACACAAGCTTATCATTCATCTTATGTAGCTCAAGATTAAAATAAGCAACAAGCGTCATGATTATCGTAGAAAAGCCTTTCAACAAAACTGAAGAGAAAGTCTCTACAAAATTAATGTCTTCTTTTAGAGTGGATCCTTTAAATACAATACATGCCTTATACTTATTCACATTATCATTTGCATCTCTCTTGGTTTTAAATATCCATTTACAGCCAATTGGTTTGCACCTTCAGGTAATGAGACAAGTTCATAAACTTTATTTTCTTGCATAAAATTATACTTTTCTTGAATGACATCAATCTACTTTTGAGAGTTAGAATTTTTATGGTCTGATAAAAAATGATTGATCATTTTCTATCATTCCATTGTTACCTTATTTTCTTGAAGAAATATAATATAATAAACTGGAATAGTATTTCATCTTCCTCTCGTGGACCTCTTTAATAACACTTATTTTTTTTAAGGTTGTTGAGTTTGTTCTTCTGAAACAATTACCTTATCTTGAATGGGAGTTGTTCAACATTATTTCGCTGAGGTACTTGATTCACTTCTTGGTTAATGATAGGTGTGAAAATCTAAACATCATCAAAAGTGATAGCACGAATTAAATTATTATTCAATTTGTCCTCAATAACAATGTATCTAACCTTATTTCTCCCTCCAAACTCAACATCCTAAAAAAATTATAAATCTCTCCTTAAAATAATCTTAATTATGTGATCATAAAATTTACAGCCCATGGATCACTCAAAATAACCGAAGTAGTTGCTCACTTTTGAAGTTTAATTTCTTCACATACGTCCTAACTTATACAAAAGAATCAACACTTTGTAACTTATGGTTGTTTCTTTTGACTAAGACCCTTAGCAACTTCATTATAACATTTTCCTTTATTGCCCTTATTCTTAGAGACACTAACTAAATGAGTACTTTTACACTTGAAATGCTTCAACTTTTCTTCCTCAATAACACAATGAGAAATGAGCTCAATTAGAACATATTTATCATTTTTGTAGTTGTAACTTTTTTTTTATTTCGTTAAACTGTTTAAGAAGTGGTACCAAAAGCATAAGAACAAACAATTGTTAGAAAGTTCGATCTTATGTGCCTTAAATTTTTGAAGCAATATTAAACATTTTCTTAATGTACTCCCTCACATTTCCTTGACTCTTATACTTCATAAACATCAAAGAAGACGTAAGTGATGTCATTTTAACCTTAATGTTTTGAGTAAAACATTTCTTAATTTCGTCAAGGAAACCCTTAGTTTGAGTAATTTCTTTATATTTGTGCTCCCAAAGAGATCTAGAGTGTTGTACTTTATGATCATTAGACTCATGCGATTCGAACAATCTCACCTCTCAAAATACCTTTTATGGGTGCTTACCACAATGATAGGTGCAAGATGTTCATTTCTTAGTGCAAAGTCTATGTTCATACAACCAAATACTATGTCTATATGTAAGTGTCTTTTTTTATTCTTTGAAACTAGTTTCACTAAACATGAGTGTAGAATATATTTAATAGATATTGTGACAACAAAAATAAATTACCTAAATATAGAACAAAAATAAGTAAATAAAATAAAAGCAAGCTTACGTAGATATTCATAAGTAAACAAATAAATTTAAAATAATGGCTAGTTCTCCTCAAGATACCAAGCACAACATTAATATCAAGTCTTTGGACAATAATATTAATTGTAAGTGGTACTCTTGTTGTAGCAATCAAACATTGACAATAAACTATGTCAAACAATAGATTAATCTTTGGACTAACGTATTGCTTACATAAAATACCTTATAATTGCCACACATTTATTGCCACAGTTGTCGTTGCAATTCTGCCAAATATTAACTTTCATTTGGGCCAATTAATAAACGCATGAATTACAAAGACCCATAATTATCTTATTATTTTAAATAAACTAATCTACACAAAAACTGTCACTTTGGTGACATTATGTTTCAATTAATCAATTAAAATATTAAATATCCGAAGCCAAAATATGAATTTAATTGTTTCAAAATATTTGTCTTAATTTTATCTTTCAATCAAATTAAAAGATAACCAAAATAATAATAAATTTGAATAAAGGTAAACCTAATATCAGGATAATGGACACTCCATTAATATTTCATCTTTGGACAAAACATTAACTTTCAAGTGGTATCTTGGTATAGTAATCAAACATTGATAATAAGAACATGTCAAATAGAAATCTTCATTTGGGCCGATTTATTGCTCACATATAAAACTGAATAATTATCGCATGTTTATTCTCACAGTTGCACATGTAATAATGTTAATTATTAACCTTCCTTTGGGCCGATTAATACTGACATAATCCGACTTACATGCACAAAATCTTCTATATTTTAAAAATAAAATAATTTGCACAATAGAGGTCACTTTGGTGACTTAATGTTTCAATTAATTTATCTTAAAATATATAATATAAATATACCGATATCCAAATTTAAAATTTTGTAACAGTCAAAACTGAAAATTTTTATAACACTTAAGTTTCTGAAATAACTCAAGATAAGGTTGTCTAAATGGGGCTATCAGAAATCGAAAAACCAAAATATTTGATTGTTTTCCAAAAGTTCCTTAAACATGCATATACAAAACAAAAGTTGAATTCAAAACAATTAATCTTTAACTAAAATTCAAAATTAAAAGTGATGTATAAATGAATAATTCATATAATGATCATAAAAAACCTTAATATTATTTATATATATATATTCTATAACCATAATATGTACCCAAAATCAAACATCTATTGAATCGCTATAATAATATCTCTAATTTCCTTAGTGCATTAATGCATCAAAACAAAACACATTAATGATCAAAATTTTAATTTTGATCGAACCGAATAAATATATATATTTAATCAAATATACATATCATAAATTGCACTAACAATGCATACTGAATTAAACCTAAAATCAAGTATAGCATAAATGTAGGTCTCGTAAGACATTGAAAAGAAAATTCAATTGTCAAAAAATATATCAAGAGAAACGCACAAAAACATAGTGACCTTTGATTGCCCGATTGTCATGATTAGCATAATTTTTAATAATTATGCTTTCAACATAATTGTAGAGAAACACAATCGTCTTGAATTGCACATAAAACATATATACATAAATCCGGTCAAACATGAGTTGTGAATTAATCCAATCTAATATGGAAACTAATCACGCAAATATAAATTAAAACAGAAAACAATCTCGTATTCATAAAAAGCATACGGCAAGATTCGTAAACTCCATACGACAACCCATAGTGATTCAACACATATATATAAGGGTTTTTTAAAAACCCTAAAAATAACGTAAATTCATAATCAAAATACCAAATAAAAACTGAATTTGTTTTAAAAAATAGAACGAATCGATTTGAAAAATAAATCAATTGCTTCTCAATTATGGAAAATTCTACAACGGGCGACGAACACCGCTGAACACCATTAAATTTTTTTAATAAAAACTAAAAATCACAAGGACTAAACTTATAATTAAAATTATTTTTTAAAAAATAAAAATTAAATTTAATAAAATTGTTATATTTTTTTATAGTATTAAAAATTGATATGTTTGAATTAAATATACCCAAATTTCCCAATATCATAAACCCTAATATCCCGACCCTTTGAATTGCTGTTGTTGGCGTCGCCTCCTCTGCCGCTGTGATCCGGCCGACTTGTCTCGCCGGCGTTCATCCAGGCCACTCCGTCGTTTCGTCGCTCGCCGCCTACTGTGTGCATTGTTTCAGCTGTGAAAAGGTAAGTTCTTTCCCTTTCTTTTATCGTCAATATTGGTCGGCCATCCCAGCTGTCGTCGGCTATTTTTGACCTTCGTCCGTCGTCCCTGGCTTAGCCCCGGCGAACTAAACCCCATCATTGGCAGCCCCAAATCCCAAATCAGAAACCCTAATTTTTTTATTTCTCCAACTTCGTAAACCTAATTAGAAACCCTAATTTTGAAATTAGGAACCCTAATTCAGAAATTTAAAACTTTAATTGTGAAATTTAGAACCCTAATTCAAAAATTAAAAACTTTAATTGTGAAATTTAGAACCTAATTCTAATTTTTTTAAATAACCCAATTATAGAATTATTCAAAATAAGAATCCTAATTACAAATTCTCCAATTACGTTGAAGATTGTGCATTCTTGAACTCCTTGTGATCAGAATTCAATGATTAAAAGGATAGTTAAAATCAGTTTATAGGAATCTGAATTGTATCAACTTTAAATTTGTTCTTTCAAATATTTTCTTTTTAAACTATGTTCAGTGTACAAATGGGTGTGCAGGATCAAGGATATAGGCAAGACGGTGCGTAAAATTTATAGAACATTCTAATAAATGTGAAAGAAATAAAAACAATATTTGATCCTTATAATTATAGAATTAGGAAGTTCTCTTTTTGCCGATCCTTATAATTATTAAGTTGATTGTAATGGTTATAAGTCCTTTTTTCACAGTATTTGATTCTTTGTTATGTATTTTTCCTACACTTTAGTCATTTTGTTTTGGTTGGCATGTTCACATTATGGTCCATGTAATTTTATTTACTTACGGCATTGCTATCTTTATTGTATGCTTTAGGCTTTGAAATAAAAACATATTGAAAATCTTTAATTAAAAATGTTAAGCAAATGCCATCTATGACGGGAAGTGAGTATAGAAGATCAAAGAATATGTATTAAACGATTCAATGACTTTTAAATTTGATACACATTTATTTTTATATTCTCTCAAGGTAAAGGCGGGAGAAATCCCATTTCTTTACTAGTAAAAAAGAATGCGAAGAGGTATACATGAACTTTCTTTTGGTCATTTACCAGCTATGGGTTGTGTTTCTATTATTTAAAAATTTCCTTTTATCTTTAAGCTCGGCTATATAATACTCGAGTCCTTTTTAATAATAGCTAATTGGGGAACTTTTTTTTTTCTTTTGGTTTCTTGCCATAAACTTGACGTGTATGTTTTTTTTGAAGTTGTATATTTCTTGTTTCACTAGTAGATAGCGCTAGTGTTGCCTTTCTTGTTGTTATGATTCTATTTTAATTATCTGGTTCAGTTTTTCGGTAGATAATAAGTTGTTGTTATGATTTTATTTTTTAGTTATTTTCTGTTGTTTTTTAATATTTTAATTTCTTCAATTTCATAAACCTAATTTAGGGTGACTGCAATAGATGGTTGATCTAGTGGGACAGTAACGGTTTGTAATAGAATTAAATTAGTCTTAGCTAGTTGTTCGGTAGGTTCTAGTTTGAGAAGCAATTTCTATTAAATTTTAAGTACAGTCCAACCATGAGTTCTTCAATGAAGCTATAGTAATCAAAAGAGGAAGAAAAAATGGACTGCAAATAGATCCAACTATGATACAACAAAAAATTGCAATTCCTATGTTTTGATCAAGCTTGAAATATCAAAAACTCACTAACCTGGTGTAGTTAGCAGTCTCCAAATTCTATATTTTTAGACTTTTCAATAAGAAGTAAGTAGAATCCTTGTTTTGAACTTGAGGGAATCACACAATGGTGTATAAGTTCAAATAGGATATTTCGATGCTAGAAAATTTATTGGCAGATTGTTTTAAAGATACATGGGGCCTTAGGGACTGTTTGGTAAGAAATTAGAGGTTACAACTTGTTACTAATGCTTGGTTAAATTGTTTGATATAATTATATAAATAAGGGGATGATCTAAAGAAGCATAAAGTATATCATGTGGTGGAAAGGCAAAAAGAAATTGCGATTCACGATCATAATTAGCTTGGATGGTGATATGTTATGCAAATGTTTGCTTAGTTTGAGAGTAACTATATAATTTATGGTTTATCCTTTGCAAGTTCGAATGAAAGAAGAAATTGCTATATATTATGGAAAACTTGATAATTGGGATTAAGATACTTATGTGTGACTTTGTACAATGGCTGATTGATTAAGTATGTGATTAATTTTACCCCAAGCTAAAGCTCACTTGTTCGATTCAATGGATGGAAAGATTTATTTTTTGAACTTAGTTGCTCTTTTGCGGATTTACTTTTTTTCCTTCCTTGTTTCACTGGACTGGCCTTGGTGGCATTCCATGAGTGGTTGACATTTTGTTTGGTTGAAAACTAGAAGGAGGATCCCCTGGAAATTATAGAGTTTACTTGAGTTGCTAGAATTTCATGTAATTGGTCATAGAAGGGGTTGGACAGTATTTATATTAGATTCGTTTGCAGGGGCCTACTCTAATGTATTCGGCTTGGACTTGGTGCTCCATTTAGGTGTAGGGAGATTTTTTAACGAGGCTCGTGTCTTTGCTTATATAGCATTGTAGGATTTCCATGAATAAAGTCATACAATATTTTTGCCTTTAACAAAAAATCATTACACGAAATAAACACTATATACGAATAATAAGGAAACGCAATGTAACATTTGTTCTATTTGTTTTTCATTAATTTTCAAGTCTCTATTACTGTTAGTTGTTTATTCAATTTGTTGTTGTCCCATTTGTTGTTCTTGCTGGCAGACACAAATTATTTGTTCATGGCAGTGGCAAAAGAACAAACATTGTAAATATGATTGGTAAAGGAACATGAAACACTTGTATTAATAGCTTGCCCGACCTCCAAACATCTAGATATATTTCTGCAATAATAAGTAAACCATTATTTTCCTGCTTTAACTTAGATTACAATTTTGTGAACTTGTTTGTGCCTTTATAATGGTAGGAATTTTTGTTTTTACATGGTGCAATAATAAAATATTATTTTTAAATGCATGCAGTCTTAGATTTTATCTTTTTAACGTAGATGGAGTGTAAGCGTCATATCAACATGAATTTGGAGAAGGCAAAGAATGAGGTACATTCATTATAAATAACTGAAATTTTAATAATAGTGTTGAATTTCTTTTTGTCGATATATTTTATTTAAGATTATTGTTCAATTTTTTATTTATTTTATGTACATATAGGAAAAGGCTGAAGATGTACATGAAGAAAAGATAAGAATTCTTTTATCAGAGTGATCATAAGTTCGAGGCACTCATTCATTCGGTACAAAATATTGAAAAAGAATTTGTTAAAATGAATGGTCAATTTGAAACATTAAATGGTCACTTTGAAAAATTAAATGGGCAATTTGAAAAATTAGTGACCATATTAACATCGAGCAATGTGAAAAGTTCAATACAAGATGGTGATTCATTAAAAGGAGAAGATATATATATTCGAAAGGAGTATGTTTTAAATGATAGATCAGAAGATAGTAGTTTACATAGCGGTCCATTGAAATATGAGAGTTTAGAAAATAAATCTCACAAGAATGAAGGATTAAGTGCAGCATCACTGAAGGAAGAAATCGATAGTGGTTTTAAAAAATCGAGTTTGTTTCCATTTATGAATTGTGATCCTGATTATTTGTCTCCCTCATTAGAACCTATTGGTAAAAGAAAACTTGAAGTTAATTTTGAAGACAACATCAAAGATGGCAGTGATGGTCTCCCAAAAATTTCTAGCGAGATTTTTAACTTTCAATTTGGTCAGCATCGATTTCCTAGTCAATTAGTTACGTTGAAGGAAAGTCAAATAATTAAAAAAATGCCGCCTAAAATGTCAAACAGTCTTAAGGCTTTGTCAAAGAGTAAAGACTCTAAACAGAAAAAGAGTGTGAGTTCGACTGCACGTTTTGATTTTACTGATGATCTGAAGTCAAAATATGTGACATCGAAGAAAAGAGCTCGAACTTCTAAAGTGAATACAACGGTATGTATAAATCATTCTTTATTGATTATATTTTATCTTATACTTTAATATTATCTGTTTGCTTAAAACTAATTTTTGTCATATGTAGATACAAGAAAATTTCACAAATTTTCATTTGAGTTGAATATATAATCAATTACTTTTTGATTGTGTAGGTTGAAAAAGAAAACAAGCTTTGTAATTTTGATATTGAACCACGATTGAAAGACTTATTCGCAGAAGCTCAAATCAAATGTAAAACAAAAAAGGTGTAAACTAGAAACACATTTCTTGTAATATTTAAATTTAATTTTCATGTTATTATCATTTTCAAGAGTTAAATGTTTTTTACGCAAGATAAATACGAGGCATGTGATTTGTTATCAGAAAAGTCCAAAGAAGTTGGTAAGATAACTGATGTATATAAGCATGATTTGGAATACCTAACGTCTAAAGAACGCACAATTTGTACGAATGTTGCTACTTGGAATAATACATCCAACACTCTTTACATGGCCAAAAATGATTTTTTGGACGTTGCCAATGCTCGTACTGTTTTCCAGGAAAATGGTTATCTGACTGGGTATTATAGATTAAATTATTAAATCTTTTACATGCTCTATATTTGTTCTTTTATTTGTTATTAATACAAGTGTGTTTATTATTTTTAAATATTTAATAGTTTATCGATATCTATGTGTACGATTTGCACTTGAGACAAGAGCCTATGCCGAAGAAGTTATATTTGCCTCTGTCCTTTCAGGTAAAAAATAATTTATTGGTTAGAGATCACATTATTTGTTTATGATTTTATGACATTTTCACATTTAATATTTGTCTCAGAGTATCATTATCGAATATTTCACACATGCTCAGAAGGCAGGGAATATGACTAACATTTTCAAATTTTATTCCCGATGGATAGAGGATTTTATACCTATTGATAGTAGTGATGTGGAACAGGCATATTTATAATTTGTTGTTTGCTTGTATGTAGTTGATAGTGATTTTTAACTCAATTGATTTAGCAGGTATATGTGCCTTTACATGATGTAAAAGGCAAACATTAGTTTTTATTAGTTGTTAATGTTGTGGAGGGACATAATTACGTTTTGGACTCTCTTGGAGTCAATGAAGTGCGTAAAAACATTGCAAAATACTTAGTAAGTTCTTTATTCATTTGTGAGAACTAATAGAATTGGTATAGTTTTTAATTATCAATTTTCTAATTTTTTTGACTTATTATAACAGTTGAGTAAAGCTCCACTTATGTATGGGTCTCATGCTCATTTGGGTAGATTATTTGAAGATGCTGCAAAATTTCTAATCTCTTTTTTTGAATTACCAAAGCAGCCAAATTCGTACGTAATTTAAATTTAAAATAAAAATTTATTTATTATGTCTGTGAATTTTTTAATAAATTAATTTATTTTTTAAAGTGATTGGTCGAAGATTATTTTCACGGTAAAAATATACCTTGTAGCTTCGTTTAGTTATTGTATGATATTGATAACATAATATATTTATTGTGTAGACGCAACAAATGGGAGTTGAACGACTGAAAATTTTGGCAAAACTTGTTACAAGCAACCACAATGAAGTTGATCTTTTAAATCCTCGTGAACTGACCATACAAGATGCAGAAGTTGAGGAAAGGAACGGTGTAAAGAGAGCTAAAGTAGCAGATGGTAGTTTTCAATAATTGGCTAAAATTTCTAGTTAAATCATATATATATATATATATATATATTTCTTTTTTACTTTATAATTATATCATACTATGATCAAAAGAAATTTTAATCAGGCAAGCTCAATGATACATGCTATGAATTGTTTCGCACTTGCTTTGTCGTTTTAGAGTTTTTGCTTTTAAAATTTTGCTAACCATTGTATTCCATTAGGAAATATTTGAAAATCAGGAAATATCCAAATGGAATTCACATGTAACTAATCTCATAGGAATATTTTTATATTTAAAATTTTGTCATTTCAGTTTTATAAGCTCCATCACTTCTGGTGTTTCGAGACAATCCATAGCTTGCATCAATTAGTTCGTACATTAATTTTTGGGTTTGTTCATGCCTTGAAAGCAAAAAAGCAATTTCCCTTTGCTTTGTTCGATTAAAATCTTCAAAGAAAAAAATAATTATGGAGATACCGTCAATCTTGGAAGAAGGAGAAGCCATGCTAGTTTGATTAGGTTATATAAAATAATTAGTGTTAACTTACAAACTCAAAGCATTGGTCTGGTGGTTAGGCACTAAGCCTTTCACCCATTAGACTTGGGTTCAAACCTTAGACCCCTCATTTCATAATTTTAATTAGGGTAAACTACCTACGTGGTTGTTAATGAAAATTTGTATAACTATGCATTTGATCTCTTTTAGTTACCTATTCTATCAATTCGATATTAATTTCAATTTCTCATTCAAACGTTAGGGGATATTTTTGATTTTATGCCTGAAATGAATATAAAAAGAAATCAAAGAAGAAAAAAACTACCATCTCAAACAATTTGAACTCATATAAAATGAGACAACATAAACACCCTTGATCATTCAACCAATTAGTCTCGTTCAAGGGTGTTCAGTAAGCGAGTTGATCACAAGTTGAACAATGCTTGACTGGACTCGAAACTTGATAAGCTCCATAATTTTTAAGTGAGTTGATCATTGTTAATTTTAAAGTTAGGTAATTTAATTTCTCTTGTTCAAGTGTGTTCAGTAAGCGAGTTGATCACAAGTTGAACAATGCTCGACTGGACTCGAAACTATTTAAATTAACAATAATAAACCATACAAAAACTAAACATGGTACATAAAACTAAACATATATATATACATACGGCGGCACATATAGTATACCACATCATTAATAAAGCTAAACATATGCAAAGCATACATTACACTAAAAAGCAAGAACAATGCATGGGGTAAACACATACACATGCAATACTACAAACAAATATATATAAAGTATATATGCACATAAGATCCATGCCATACAAGAAAACCCAATCATTAAAACCAAATCACACCATGCATCACGTAAAAACAAAAAAAAAGCAGTGTGGCATGAACATATGAGAGATTTAGTTTAGTTATTTTATCCTAGTTATACATACAAGAAATACTAGTTATATGTAGGAAATACTGTTAAGTTTTAATTTTTAGATTGTATGAAGTTGGTTTTATATTCGTTCCAAATTATTAAACCATCTATTTATTTGTTTTCTTTCATATTCGTGCCAACGTATATATGTGCAATTCGTATGTATGTAATAGACACAGAAAGGAGGGAAAACTGCGACCATCATCCATCATGCGGTAATTACTTCAATTTTTGATATGTTATCGAGGCACGCTCAGACCTAGTCCTATTCATCATAAGAGGGAAAAACCGTAGAAATTAACATTAGCAATCACAACAACAAACAAAACTAAAACATATTTTAAAATTAATAATAAAATTAATTCTCAACTTACAAGATCAAAGCCCATAATTTTTGGACAAGACTGCACACTACCAATCCTTATTTGGTTGCCAATCCAAAACAATTGGATCTTTTTCCATAGTTTTCAATTCATTAGTATATGCAGCCTACAAAAAATATTATCAATATGCATAACAACAAAGAATAATTATTAGTATATTTCATTTTAATTTACCTTAGATATGTCGTCTTTTTTGTATGTGTCGGGCATGTATTCAGCTAATTTTGATATTTGAAGTGCATCAGTATGCTTCGTATCCTGATCAGAAGGCTTGTTCGAAGAAGGTTCAGAGGTTTTATGCAAGTCCAAAATGACATCGTCATCATATGAACATGTGTTGGGTTGGACAATGAACCTTGGCGCTTATTTTTCTTGGGTTTTCCTCTTCCTGATTCAAGAACTATATGACCGCCAATTCCAAGAAGCTCTCCGCTTTTAGTGGCTCTCTTTTTACATCCCACTTTCACCGCTTGCAATTTGAGGCTCATTTTTACAAATTGATCTTTAACCTCATTGAAAGTTTTAAATATTTTTGATGCACGGTGACATATAGTCATAAAATAAGAGGCTAGAGTAGAATACCTGGCTTTAATTGTTGTTGGATTATTATCTCCGACATCTGTATTCTTCTTTTGTAATCCAACATCTTTCTTTGCATAAATAGTCCATCTTTTCATTATACATCCTTGAGTTATTTCTTTTGCCTTTTCATACTTCAACACGGCAAACATATGACGACGTAGAAATCCAATGGACTCTAACTTCATACAACAACAATACATAGTATCATGTGTTGTATTTTTAAGTACAAGGTACAACTTCTCCTTTTCAACATGCTCTAACCAATAACACATGCACTCATTTTGTACTTCCCTATTTTTGAGCAAGTAATAACCCTCATAGGACATTTCTTTGCACAATGTAGCAAAAACATTTCTTGTATATACATGGGCTGCATTACGTTTTAAAGTTGCCAACACACCGTCACAATACGGTAGTTCATCCATTGTTTTGTAGTCCTGAAAACTTTCCTCCCATATTAGAGATTGTAGCAGTTTATGATAGTTGTCAACAAATCGATACAACATTACCTTTCTGTCCAACCAAGTTTTAAGTGTTCTATTCATTGACTCGCACCGTTGAGTAGTCCTCATTGCTGCACACCAAAATGTTTAATAATTTGGTTAAATGTAGTAAATAAATATAATATTAAATACAATGAAAGTGTATATGATGTTACCTGCATAAAAATATCCTTGCAAATATGCTTATGCCCATTTCTCTTTATCTTCATACAATTCTTGTACCCACCTCCTTCCTTCAACTTTGTGTTTGTCCACTAATTCTTTCCAAGCTTTTTCAAAATATGATGGCGTTCTACACTTGTCAGCGCATCTCATAAGCCCATCGAGAAAATTGTGTTCATCATTATACTGCACGTTCTTCATGATATGCCATAAGCACAATCTATGTTTTGCCTCGGGAAGTATTTGTGAAATGACATTTGCCATGGCTTTATCTCTATTAGTAATAACAGTAAGTGGTTTGTAGCCATCTCCCGCTTCAGTCATTTGTTGTAACACCCACACATAGGTATCTTGTTTCTCATTCACAACCAATGCACATCCAAATGGCACTGTGTTTCGATGATGATTGACACCAACCAAAACAACGAACGACTTGTTGTATGCGTTACACTTGTAAGTTGTATCAAATGCAAGTACATGACCGAATTCTTTATAGTCAGCGCGTGATATACCATCGCACCAGAACAACTTCTCTAAGTTTCTGAATTCATCTCTTGTGTGCCTCACAAAAAAAGGATCAGATTCTTGTTTTCCATATAAATATGCCATCACCGTTTCAGCATCACCATCTTGCACTTCTTCTCGTTTGATTCTATATAGATAGTTGTACAAATCCTTTTGTAAGAAATCCAACATTCTCAATTGAACCGGCTTCATTTACAAAATTTTGCATAATTTTACTTGGAGCAATTCCAGAGTTATGCATGCTCTTAATCTTAATTTCGTCTAACCCACTGATTTTTCGGAATGACCAACAAAATAGATCATTAAAGAACATTATATATATATATATATATATAAGTTAATATGTAACAATTTACTTATTGATGAATTACATACCTGATGTAAGCAACTTGTGTTGGCTGAACCATTTCATGGTTATGTTCTACGCGAAATTTAGCAATTTTCCAATGTTGATATCGTTCGTCCAATTTGAATTTAATAAGTGCTCCACATCCAACTCTGCTGACTGGTCTTTGTTCACGTTTTCGGTTTGGCAAGTTAATCCACATTTCCTCTCTATATCCCTCCTTACGGCACAACAATTTTTTTGAAATTATGTGACCGCCATTTCGACTTGTCACTGACAGGCTCATTCGAACTCCAAAACCTTTCACTTTTGCATAGGTAAAATAAAACTCAATGCAATCATCTAAAGTCTTCCACTTTAGCATATTCATATCATTCTCATCGTAGTCTTCTAATTTTTTCCCAATCTTATCCCATATACTCTCGTCAGTGAAGTAGTCAATTGTCTTCTCATCATCTATATGTTTCTCATCATCAACATTATATTCAATTTGTTCCTCTTCAGCATAAGTTTCACAATCTAATTCACCGTTGTAGCCATCTTCATCATGATTATAGACCCCTTCATTCTGATTATAACACTCTAACTCTCTATCTTCAGTTTTGGTATTTTGATTATCTACCTTCTCTGACAATTATGTTATTTACAGAAAAATTAAAAAAAAAACATACAACATTATTACAATGTGGAAGGTGTGGTAGTTGATTAAAAATAAACGTGTGGTCAATGTTGGAAAACGTAATGCATTTTAACTTACCTGAAACGTAGCTTTGCTTTTCACTTGAGGACATAGTCTCACGTTTGTTCATTGCAAAACATGGGTATAATGAGTAAGAAAATAATATTCAAACCACTACCACTTTAAAACTACTTTAATACGTTTATGAGAGAAAAAGTAAAATACGACAAGTATGTGAAGAGATGGAAACATGGGCCACCAAAGCTCTACTTAGTGTTATCAACGCTTTCTTTCAAATGAAAAGCTGAGCAGTCGTGCTTATTGACATATGTAATTATTACATTATTATTGAAGATAATTTACATGCTTTCATGTTCTAAAACTTTCATACCTTAAACTAATTTGAAGTTTTACTTAAGACAACTTACACGCAAAATGCTGAAGGAGAGTGACTTGCAGCTTCTAGAAAGGCACGATTCGACAACAACTAAGTTGGATTTCCTAAAAAGACATACACATGAACTAATTACGCCTTTTTGGCTTGGTGAGGTAGCAAAGTCATACATCTGTCACATAAAAGCAAAGCTTATTTTCAGGACAAAACAAATCGTAGACAAAAGAATCGTTTCATTCGAAAATAAGGGAGAACTATTGCCATTGTATCATGCAAAAGTTTACTCGCTAACAAAACATAAGCAAAGTGTGTATATTGATAAATGTCATTTGAATACACCATAGCATAACTAGGTAGCTATCTATCATTATTCTTATAAGAACATAATCCAAACTCGATTCCTTTTCATTCACACATCATATGCTGGTCCATAACTACCATAATCGATTAAAGTATCCTCAGACTTGGAATACAGGTAAACACCGAAGAATATAACACAACAACTTATTATCTAAGCAAATATTCGATCAAACCTCAATAAAACTTGACATTAACAAACTATGTTAAACTCAGTATCTTACAACCAAGCTACTTATTTGTAAGGTGGCCACATTATGTCATAACATAACCACCAAGCTAACCTTACACATTTAATCATCAAACCCAGCAAAACCCACCAACCAAAATAAGATTTAATTCATTACATATATCAAAAGTGCTTAACCAAATTATATATAACCATAAAAAAGATATGCTAAAATGCACAATGTAACTAGCAAACACATGTCACCTATCAGGAGTTCTTAAATAAAAGGAGGACAAAACATACTTCTAGTTGCCTTGTGATCGTGCCCAAGTTTCACGGATCAACAAAAAGTAGCTCGACCTGAAGGATGGAAATAAATAAATAAGTACAAGTACTTAGTGAGGTAGCTTCAAACGTATAACAAAAGAGCAACCAAGTTTAAGAAATAAATCTTTCTATCCATTGAATCGAACAAGTGAGCTTTAGCTTGTGGTAAAATTAATCACATACTTAATCAATCAGCCATTGTACAAAGTCACACATAACATAAGTATCTTAATCCCAATTATCAAGTTTTCCATAATATATAGCAATTTCTTCCTTCATTCCAACTTGCAAAGGATAAGCCATAAATTATACAGTTACTCTCAAACTAAGTAAACATTTGTATAACATATCACCATCCAAGCTAATTATGATCGCGAATCGCAATTCCTTTTTGCCTTTCCACCATATGATATACTTTATGCTTCTTTAGATCATCCCCTTATTTATCTAATTATATCAAACAATTTAACCAAGCATTAGTAACAAGTTGTAACCTCTAATTTCTTACCAAACAGTCCCTAAGGCCGAATGTATCTTTAGAACAATCTGCCAACAAATTTTCTAGCATCGAAATATCCTATTTGAACTTATACACCATTGTACGATTCCCTCAAGTTCAAAACAAGGATTCTACTTACTTCTTACTGAAAATTCTAGAAATATAGAATTTGGAGACTGTTAACTACACCATGTTAGTGAGTTTTTAATATTTCAAGCTTGATTGAAACTTAGGAATTGCAATTTTTTGTTGTATCATAGTTGGATCTGTTTGCAGTCCATTTTTTTCCTCCTCTTTTGATTACTATAGCTTCATTGAAGAACTCATGGTTGGACTGTACTTAAAATTTGATAGAAATGGTTTCTCAAACTAGAACCTACCGAACAACTAGCTAAGACTAATTTAATTTTATTACAAACCGTTACTATCCCACTAGATCAACCATCTATTGCAGTCACCCTAAATTAGGTTTATGAAATTGGAGAAATTAAAATATTAAGAAACATCATGAAATAACTAAAAGAAAAATAGAATCATAACAACAACTTATTATCTACCGGAAAACTGAACCAGATAATTAAAATAGAATCATAACAACAAGAAAGGCAACACTAGCGCTATCTACTAGTGAAACAAGAAATATACAGTTTCTAAAAAAATATACACGTCAAGTTTATGACAAGAAACAAAAAGAAAAAAAAAAGTTCTCCAATTAGCTATTATTAAAAAGGACTCGAGCATTATATAGCCGGGCTTAAAGATAAAAGGAAATTTTTAAATAATAGAAATACAACCCATAGCTGGTAAATGACCAAAAGAAAGTTCATGTCTACCTCTTCGCATTCTTTTTGACTAGTAAAGAAATGAGATTTCTCCCGCCTTTACCTTGAGAGAATATAAAAATAAATGTGCATCAAATTTAAAAGTCATTGAATCGTTTAATACAAATTCTTTGATCTTCTATACTCACTTCCCGTCATCGATGACATTTGCTTAACATCTTTAATTAAAGCTTTTCAATATGTTTTTATTTCAAAGCCTAAAGCATACAATAAAGATAGCAAGGCCATAAGTAAATAAAATTACATGGACCACAATGTGAACATGTCAACCAAAACAAAATGACTAAAGTATAGGAAAAATACATAACATAGAATCAAATACTGTGAAAAAGGACTTATAACCATTACAATCAACTTAATAATTATAAGGATCGGCAAAAAGAGAACTTCCTAATTCTATAATTATAAGGATCAAATATTGTTTTTATTTCCTAATTCTAAATTTCACAATTAAAGTTTTAAATTTCTGAATTAGGGTTCCTAATTTCAAAATTAGGGTTTCTAATTAGGTTTACGAAGTTGGGGAAATTAAAAAATTAGGGTTTCTGATTTGGGATTTGGGGCTGCCGATGATGGGGTTTAGTTCGCCGGGGCTAGGCCGGGGACGACGGACGAAGGCCGAAAACAGCCGGCGACGGCTGGGATGGCCGACCAATATCGAGGATAAAAGAAAGGAAAAGAACTTACCTTTTCACGGTTGAAACAATGCACACAATAGGCGGCGAGCGGCGGAACGACGGAGCGGCCTAGATGAACGCCGGCGAGACAAGTCGGCCGGATCACAGCGGCAGAGGAGGTGACGCCGACAACAACAATTCAAAGGGTCGAGATATTAGGGTTTATGATATTGGGAAATTTGGGTATTTTTAATTCAAACATATCAATTTTTAATACTATAAAAAATATAACAAATTTATTAAATTTAATTTTTATTTTTTAAAAAATAATTTTAATTATAATTTTAGTCCTTGTGATTTTTAGTTTTTTTTTAAAAAATTAATGGTGTTCAGCGGTGTTCATCGTTAGTGGTGTTCAGTGGTGTTCGTCGCACGTGGTAGACTCATCCCTCAATTATTCAACATGACGAGTCTCTTATGCCACTTGTTAGAACTAAATTATAATAGATATGAAATCTAAACCCAAGATCTATCATGACAAATCATCAAGAACAATAAAATGAATAAACTGAATGCAAAAGCGTACCTGAATTAATCGATAGATTGAAAACCTTGAATCCTTTTATGAAGATCGCCTAAAAGGTGGTTGTGATCTTCCAAGAAGATAGGTTAGCCCTTGTCGTAAAAACTCTCTCACGGGACAAGAGTAATACAAGTTAACATATTTCTTGGGCACCACTACCTCTTTATATAGTTAATTATTAAATCAACTATTAAATATTTATAACTCCGCCCCTCATTGAATTATAAATATATCTTATGATATCTATACTTTTATTTACATGATACTTTAATACCTATGACACACCTAACATAATGGGCCACTTGATCTCAATGATTTCAGGATTATTATGATTAAAGCTCATTATTAACATCATTTAACATCCAAATCATTCTTGAATCAATCAAAACAGGTGCCCAAACAAAAATTACATTTAATCTCATCTTTTAGCAAGATTTCGGCATTTTCATCAAATCAACATAAAAACCTTAATTAAAAACATAAATCAAGAGTCAAATACTTTGGAATTTCATTAAAAACCTTGATTAGAGGAGTAGCACGGAATTATCTCCAATCCTTGCTTTTCTTTCAATTGGCAAGTTTTCAACTCAAGAAGCTTTAAGAAATCTTTACAAATCTTTGAGTAAAACCTTTGGGAAAGTGTTGCGAATCAAAAGAGAAAAATGATGAAAAGAATTCTGAAAATTGAGAGAAAAGAGGGAATGTTTGGCTGAAGAGAAAAAGAAAAATAGAAAAATTACGTCAAAATTGATTTAACAAATTAAATACCTTATTTTAATAAAATCACCCTCTTCCATTTTAATTAAAATATTAAAATCACATGCCAATTAAAGAAAATGCTTAATTTCCATAAAGCTCCCTAAAAATTCTAAAAATTTGAATCTCTCTTGAAAATCACACTTTTTTACACAGTTTTAAATCATTACAATTCGGTCACTGCCCAAAATGTACACGTTCCAAAATCCATTTTATAAAATAGATTTTACCAAACTCATCTATACCATTTTAGATGATTTTAGAAAATTTTACCATATTTTTACCTTATTCCGAATCATGATTTCCCTGAACCGTCCTTAAAGACTCGAATCTCCAACACTAAGTTTGACTAACCCAAACCGATGTCTAAAACATCTAGGCCCAAAACCAGGGCGTTACATACAATTGGACTTGTGTAAAAAATTAGGATTTAGGGTGATCGGAAATGAAGAGGAAGTTATAGAGGAAATGGTTCAGTTGAAGTATAACATATTGAAATCCATGTAAGATAATCACATTAAGTCTGAATGTTTCCAGGTTGCTGATTTATTTTATGTTAGGATGTGGGAGAAAGGTCTTAAGTTGTCTCAATGTTTCAATTGGTAGTTTTATGTAGTGATTCTTTGCCATGTTTAAAAACAGAACATGTGTCTTGTTTTTTGAATGAATGATGATCAATTTGGATAGAGTGGTTCAGAAATGAGTTGCGATGTAGCTGCTTGAATGTTACAGCTTTGGTAGAGGAGAGTTAGTAGGAGCTAGTTTATATGGAGATCAGGGCTTGTATACCGCCTTTCGGATTTGTTGAGGTGGTGTTGTAAACATGTGGATTGGATCTCTTAAAATTTCAAGAGTGAGTGGTTTCATATTTGGGATCAAAGGAAATTCTTCGAGAGTAACAGTTATTTGATTTTGTGAAATCACTCCAAATGGCCTTGGTGTATCCTGGAGGGGTTGATTGTTCCGTTATTATGAGGGTTATAATGTGCGGTTTCATTAGCGTTTTGTCGTGAGAATTGCCATAGCGAAGGACCATCTGTTATGTTTATTGGTTGCATTGTTTTTTGTCGTAATCTGGACTTAGGGGTAAAGAGATATGTGGTTTTGATTTGATGTAATATCTTTGGCATGTTTCGCATCTAATGCTTATTAGTGACGGGTAACGTTGATGTTGTTTCCCTAATTAGGGACATTGTATCTACTGTTTAGTGGTTTTACTATGAATAAAATGACTGTCCTGCTCGGGAAGGATTTCAATTGCGATTGTGGTTGTGGTTGCGTTTTCGATCACCATATTTTATTGCAGTTGGGGATATAACAAATATTATTGCGGTTATTGCGAACTGTTATTTTCTAAAATAGTCAAAGACAAATCTATGCCAAATGTGGGAGGGGCTATTGCCTCTCGGCACCATTTTTTTGCCTTTATTCTTTATATATAGGGTAAAGTTCACAAATGGTCACTGAACTTTGTTAAAAGAAACAAAATGATAACTAAATTTTTAAATGTTACATAATGACAATTAAATTTTGTGTGTTGTTACAAAATGGCAATTTGGCCGTTAAGTACTTAACGTGATTGTTAAATAACTTTATATAATAGCACATTTAATCCTCCATATTTACATATTCAATCAATTTAGTCTTAATTCAAAAACCAATAATAAATTTGACTCTCATAATTTACACATTCTTTCAATTTGGTCCTACTTATAATTGGAAATAATATTAAATAGGGATAATGTCACAAATGCCCCCTGTACTTTGCCATTTTTGTGAATGTGGGGTCTATACGATGTTAAATGCTAACGTGGCAACGGTGGTGGGAGAAAAGAGGTTCTTTGACACATGTCTATACCGTTAGCATTTAACACATGTCTTTTCATTTTTCAATATCTTTTTAAATTTCTAGCTAAAGAACAAGAAATATAAATAAATCGAAGTTTTGGTACCTAATCGGCGGCCATAGTGACAACGATGGTGGGAGAACAAGAGGTTCTTTGGTTGGAGGAATGAAACAAGTTTAAATGAATGTAAAAAGAATTGGGTAAAATTGTTCTCATACCCTCCATTTTAAGTTATATTTGTTTATACCATAAAAAAATAAAAAGGTTTGTAAAACCTATGTTTGATTTTGATATAACAAAGTTTTTTAAGGACCAAATTGTAAAACTTGAAATGAATTTTTAAGTCCCCTAAAAGGTTTCAAATCAACAAGGCTTTGCTCTAGTTTGAAAAACTCAAACTCCTAAACTTTTTCTAAGTGTTCCAAGGCCAAATTGCTAAAAAACGTCTATGAGTATCGATACGCTTCTTACCGTATCGATATCTTTTTTACAAACTTGGCTATTGGAGACAAACATTTTGATACGCTAATTACCATATCGAAACAGTGTAACATCCCGGTTTAGGGTCTAGAAGATTCGGTGAGGTTTCGAGGTCCGAAAGACCAATGTTGGGAGTTGTGAGTGAATTTAGGGAAAGTAGTTCTCGAGTGTTGGGAAAAATATGAAATAAATCTCTAAAATCCTTAATAAATATGTTTAATGTTTTGGTAAATACAATTTTGGAAAAATATTTTTCGAACCGTGACATTTTGTTTTAGTGACCAAAACGTAAAGTTTGCAAAATCTGTTTTAGTGACCATTTTGTAAAAGAGTCAAAGCATTGAATCTTTAAGGAGCTAAACTGGCTGGGCCAATATGGTTTTTATCCCCTTTATTTTGACTATTCAAATATTTTAAAATAGGTTTTATAATTAAAATTAAAAGAGTTTTCCTTATTTTCTCATTTTACGTTAAAATCAATTTTTAAGCTTTCTCTCTTAAGCCAAACAACCTTTGAGCTTGATTTTCTCAAGGTAAAAGTTATTTCCTACATACCTATTATTGTCAAATGATTTTCCTACTTTGGTTTTCTAAAACCCAAGCTTATTTCATTGTTTTTTCTTAAGGAATTTTGCTAAACAAGGGGAAGTAGCTATCATTGGGGGTGAGCAAAGAATTTCTCCTCTAATGTAAGGTTATTTATTGATATTCCCATGCTTTGATTCTTTTAAATGCTAAAGTTATGTTTTCTTAATTTAATCTTAATGGAAATTGGCTAAAAATGAGCTTTTGGGCAAGTTTATGTTTAGGATTTGTTAATGTTGGGTTTGATGATGTCATTACCTTTGTTTTGACGTGGTTGTTGAGTTGAGATGTTGGGTGAATGATGGGAATCCAGAAATTTGGTTGGGTGTTGAAGTTTGAAGTGGAAAAAGTGGGTTTTTGAGTGAGATTTTGAGGTAAATCGATTGCTGTTGATAATCTGATGTTGGGTTGATGTTTTTAGATGTTTATCCATGTATTTTGATGATATTTCATGCTGGGTTTTGCTGGAGATTGGCTGAATTGGGTTTTTCGATGTTTACAACTTGTATCAGAATTGTTTCGATAGGTGTTTTGATAGGGTTATTGAATCTATGTTTTCCAGCAAGTTAGAGTGTTGAAATTATCTCTAATTCTCTGTTTTGGGTTGGTTAGAGGCAGAGATTGAAGATTCAGAATTATTGAATTCGATTGAGGGCTAACCAGAAAGCTAGAAAAGGGGTTTTGGCTTGATTTTTGTAATCGCTGGTGAGTATAAATGATTTTAATGTTTTATCAAGGTTGAATAAGTGTTTTAAGGATTTGGGTTGAGCCATTAGGCCAATCCAAGCTCAAGAGTAAGTTTTGGTGTTGTTTCGGCTTTTTCGCGTTTTTACATTTGATCTTGTTTGATCATGAGCATATCTTTCTAAATGTTGTTTCTACTGTTGAAATGCATTAAATGCATGATGTTTTTGTCCCATGAGAATGTCATGTGTTTTATTAAGATGTTGGTTGAGTTCATGCTATGCTTGAGCTTGAGATTATGGCTTTTGGGATGTGTTTGGGGAGGTGTTTACCCCCGACGTAAATCAGTGGATTGTGATTTTGCGATGAGTATATTGACACATGGTTATATCAGATAGATTGATCGATCAACAGGATGTGAAGTGCACTATAATTATAAAATTCGTGCGTTAGAAATTCTTCGATTTCACAATAGGGGTTGTGCTATTGTGATGCGAGTGGTAGGGGTTGTGCTATCACCAACAGGCAATGCGGGTAGTGGCATCCCGACCGAAGTGTGTTTGTGGTAAGGGTTGTTTCACCATGTGACTTGATGGGGGTTGTGCCATCAAGGTGTCCGCTTATCCGAGCAATGTGTCAATTATTCCGGTATACTCATTCGCTTATGGTTTCGTATGAGCTTGGTAAACTCATATGGTTATGTATTTGTGCTTGAAGCATGTGAAATATTATGGAGCCGTTAGGCTTGGTTTTGTATATACGGTTCTTATATGGTTTACGTATGTTCGATGCATGTTGTGCCTTTAGCATGTGTTATTGCAATTGCTTGAGCTTGTTACAAGTTAGCATGTTGGAAAGGAAATGATTTGGAAATGATTTGTGAAAGTGATTTTATGAAATGGTTTTGGTGTCCAAAATGAGGATTGTTTTCAAAACTGCATTGTTGTAGTTTGGTTTTGAGCTCCGCTCACTAAGCTTTATAGCTTACGTTCTCTTTTCCAACAATGCATATACGTAGATCTTTTGGAAGGCAACGGTGCAAGGGAGGTAATCCAAGTGTCCTCATCTAGCTCAAGTATGACCTTGCTTAGATAATAGTGTGTGTGGAAATGAGGGTGAACCTTGTTTTTGTTGTTAGGAGTGTTTGTAAACTCCTTGAGTTAAGAGCATGTTGGCTGCTCTGGTTGGCTTGATTATACCTTGTTTATATATATGTTGGATCTTGAAGTTTTTCCTTTTAATCATATGTTGAGCATGTTTTAATTTCTTTTGTTCTTGATCATGTTTAATGGTTGATTTTGGTGAATGTATGTTGATCTTGCTGAATCTTTGATGTGTGTGAGGATTGAAACCAAGGAAAACAACCTTGGGGATGCTTGTGCTGCAGTTTTGCTGTTACTGCAGTAGGGTGTTTCGAAACGGGCACGAAAGTTTCGAAACGACCCTCATTTTAGCCTTGGCATTCCGAAACATGTATCGAAACAGACTAAGCAGAGCTGGAACGGGTCCAAGCCGTTTCAGAATGTTTGCTCATTGTGAAGCCCTGTTTCGATACGACATTATGCGTTTCGAAACAGGGGCCGTTGGAGGTTTGTTAAATGCATCTTTAAAGTTATTTTTCTTGCGTTTTGGTCCTAATTTGTGTTGTTTTCATTTGTGGATGATTTTGTGCATGCTTTGTGTTGCATTTCATCATGGAAGCATAAAGTGGGTTTAATTATTCAAAGATCAACTTAATTACATCATAGGTCCCTTTATTATGCTAGTTTTGCATTTAGGTCCCTGGTTGCTCTTTTGTTCGAATCAATGTTCGTTTTGTTATTCTTTCTTCCGCTGCGTGTTCTTAAACTTTAGGTTAATTCGAGCATCTAGAAAAGATAAAAATCAACACGTTTAGGGTTGCTAATTGGAGGGAAATCTTCAGATCTTTCTCCGATTAGTCCCATGTAGCCCACTCGATACGGTCTGGTTGCTAAGCCGGGTCGAGGGTGTTACATCTGTTGGTATCAGAGCCTAGGTTTCTTCAGAAAGGCTTGCGTTTGTTGTCGTGAAACCGGAAAGGTAAGTGAGGTAAGTGTGTTGTTGTGGTGTTTGCTTGTTTGTTGATGTTGTTTGTTGTGTAAGGTACCCATTGCCACATACTATTATCGGGGAAAACATATATATGATACTTGAGCACCTTAGACCCTTGACGTTGCTGACCCGAATCATTTCCTTTTGTCTTATTAGTTGTTGTTGTAGCATTACATTTGTTGTTACGGCTAGACCTAGAAAAGGTCAGACGGGTAGAGCTGGGCATCCGCAAGAAGGAGAGTTACCTCCTCCCCTCCTCCTCCAAATGGTAGAGCTGATGTGCGGGGTGAGGAACCTCGTGGTGGCCAGAGACAGGACGAAGCTGATATGAGCCTGTTGATTCAGGCTATTGTTGGGGCTTTTCAGTCTTCTTTGACTGGATTACAGGCGGCTGCACCGTAGCATGGTCAGTGGGAAGGGTTACCCCTCGAGAGGCTCCGTAACTTGGGTGGAGTAGAGTATCGTGGGTTATCACCCGAGGGAGCTGAGGCATGGTTAGCGAGTACTACCATAATTTTGGGTCATATGGAGTGCAGTGATGCACAGAAGCTTTGTTGTGTGGAATCTCTACTTTAGGATGACGCGTATGTCTTGTGGACTACGATCACCGTGAGTATGGCTACTGCTGATATCACTTGGGATTTCTTCCGTTCTGCCTTCTGGAAGAAGTATTTGGGGCTGAGGTATCAAGATGATAAGAAACGTGAGTTCATGACTTTGGTTCAATGGAGCATGACCGTTTCGGAGTACGAGGTTCAGTTTGTTGAACTGAGTCAGTATGCTGCTGAGCTAGTTCCCACTGAGAGGGAACATTGTGAGAGGTTTCGGTATGGTTTGACCGAGGGAGTGAAGACCCATATGTTGGTTGCGGATTATATATATTTTGATATGCTAGTAGCCCGAGCCAAAGATATAGAGCATAGTCTTTGTTTGTCTTCTAGAGGAGGCAGGTCTAGTTCAGGGAAATGACATGCAGAGTGGAATCACGATTGTGCCAAGGGGCACAAAGACAAGAGGTAACATTTTGATCATAGACGTGGGGGTGGTAATCTCGGACGTGGCCATCAAGGCCAAGGTTTTGCTCATCGTGCACCCGAATGCACCAAGTGTGGTAGGTCTCATCCAGGAGAGTGTTGGGGAACCTATGGTACATGTTGGCAGTGTGGATCGAAGGATCATCTCAAGCGAGATTGTCCTCAGCTAGCTAGAGATGGTTATGCTCCGACACAAGCTGTCGAGTACCAGTGAGGCCGTTGGCGCGGCCGAGGAATCTTTTAGCCACAGAACGATGGCCAGAGGAATGACACCGATGTCATACATAAAGGGCAGGAACGACACCGATGTCATCGCAGGTAATTTCATGTTACAGTCTTTGACATTGCTTTCGTTGATTGATTATGGCTCTACGCATTCTTATATTCTGAGTGAGCATGCTAAGAAGTTGGATGTACCGTGTGAAATTCTTGATGTGGGTATGAGTGTGACTAGTTCGTTTGGCGAGATAGTTGTGGTCAGAAAAATGTATCGCATGTGTCCGCTGATAGTACAAGGTCATGTGTTTCCAGTTGACATGATGGAATTGTCGTTCTACGGGTTTGATGTCATATCAGGAATGGATTGGTTGGTAGAACACAAGGCAAAGGTAGATTTTGAGACTAAGCGAGTGAGTTTGAGATTATCAGATGATTATGAAGTAGTAGAGGTTGGTGAGAATGTTCAGTTCTTATCCAACATAGTTTCTGCTTTAGAGGCTTAGAAGATGCTAGATCAGAGATGTCAAGTATACCTAGCCTATGTGATGAATCCAGATATGAGTAAGGTCCAACCGAAAGACATTAGAGTAGTTTGTGACTTTCTTGAGGTGTTTCCAGAAGAGTTGTATGGTTTGCCACCGGATATAGAAGTCGAGTTTGCTATCGAGTTGTATTCTGATTCAGCTCCTGTATCGATTGCTCCGTATCGGATGGCTCCGAAAGAGTTGAAAGAATTGAAGACTCAGCTTTAGGAATTATTAGATCGTGGTTTTATCCATCCGAGTATATCACCTTGGGGTGCACCAGTGTTGTTCGTTAAGAAGAAAGACGGAAGTATGCGTATGTGTATTGATTATCGTCAGTTGAATAAGTTAAATCTGAAGAATAAGTATCCGTTTTCGAGAATAGATGATTTGTTTGATCAGTTGCGGGATGCATCAATGTTTTCGAAGATAGACTTGAGATCATGGTACTATCAGTTGAAAGTGAAGGAGCAAGACACACCAAAGACAGCTTTTCGTACACGTTATGGCCATTATGAGTTTCTAATGATGTCGTTTGGGTTGACTAATGCACCAGCCGCGTTTATGGACATGATGAATCGTGTGTTTCATGAGTTCCTAGATCAATTTGTTGTGGTGTTCATTGATGATATACTGATTTATTCTCGCACTGAGGAAGACCATGATAGACATTTACGACTTGTGTTGAAGACTTTGCTAGATAATCAGTTGTATGCAAAGTTGAGCAAATGAGAGTTTTGGATTAGAGATGTAGTTTTCCTAGGGCATGTTGTATCAGCGGATGGCATTAGAGTTGATCCTAAGAAAGAGGAAGCTGTGGTGAATTGGAAGCAACCGAAGTCTGTGACTGAGGTTCGTAGTTTCCTAGGCTTAGCGGGCTATTATCGTCGGTTCGTGGAAGGGTTTTCTAAGATAGTTGCTCCATTGACGAAATTGTTACAAAAAGATGTTAGATATTAGTGGACAGAAGCGAGGCAGATGGCTTTTGATCGTTTGAAAGATGCTTTGACTAGAGCACATGTGTTAGAGCAGCTGATAATAAGGAAAGATTATGTGATTTACAGTGATGCTTTGTATATAGGCCTAGGTTGTGTATTGATGCAAGATGGGAGAGTTGTTGCATATGCATTGAGACAATTGAAGACTCATGAAAAGAACTATCCCACGCATGATATTGAGTTAGCCCCTGTTGTGTTTGCTTTGAAAGTGGGGAGGCACTATTTGTATGGTGAGAAGTGCACAATGTATATCGATCATAAGAGTCTGAAGTATTTGATGTCTCAGAAAGATTTGAATCTTCGACAGCGTAGATGGGTTAAATTATTGAAGGACTATGATCTTACTATTGGGTACCATTCAGGTAAAGCCAATGTGGTAGCTGATTCGTTGAGTAGGAATGTGGCAGTTGAGCTTCGAGCGATGTTTTCTAGGTTGAGCTTGTCGCATGATGGTGGATTGATCGCAAAATTGTAGGTGAAACCTTCGCTAGAATAGTTGATCCGTGAGAAACAGATGCAAGATGGTTCTTTGGCTTCACATGTTCAGGATATTGCAGAAGGTAGACCGACCGAGTACAATTTCAGTAATAATAATGTTTTGTGTTTCAAAGATAGAGTTGTCGTGTTAGAGGATGTTGATTTGAGACACACCATTTTGAATGAAGCACATACTAGTCCGTTTGCTATGCATCCAAGTAGCACGAAGATGTACCAAGATTTGAAGAATGACTATTTCTGGATTTGTTTGAAAAAGGATGTGGCTAAATTCGTAAGTAAATGTATGGTTTATCAGCGAGTGAAGGTCGAACATCAGTTTCCGTCAGGATTGTTACAGCCTTTACGGATTCCGAACTGGAAATGGGAGAGGATAACCATGAATTTTGCGTCAGGTTTACCGTTGTCTCCTTCGCGAAAGAATTCAGTTTGGGTGATAGTTGATCGACTCACCAAGTGTGCACATTTCCTAGCTGTTAACACGACTGATTCCTTGGTTAAATTGGCTGATTTGTATATCCGTGAGATAGTGAGATTGCATGGCGTACCGAATTCGATTGTATGGGATAGAGATCCGAGGTTCACATCGAGGTTTTGGGATTGCTTGCATAGTGCTTTGGGTAGCCTATTGAATTTCAGCACCTCGTGTAACCCCCTCGTCCCGGCCTGGGCGATTGACTGGTCCGAGTGGGCTACACGGGGAAAACCGAGGCAAAACCCGTTAAGGCTCCAATTCGATTAACGACCCTAGAAAATTTCTTTTAACATTATCTTGTCTAGATACTTAGTTAGTCCAATGTGTGACAAACGACAGTAGAAAACAAGGACATGAAAAGAGAAGGAGCATAAGTTAATTTAAATTTACCAATTGTCAAGTTAATCCGATTTCTTGCAACACGACCCAAACACACATAAACGATCACAAACAAAGCTCACAAGAAGGCTAACATCAACGGGGCCTAAGCCCAACACTTGAGAACCTTTAGGGATGTCAAAAGCCCACAATTCAGACCCGTGTTTCGAAATAGGCTTGCCTGTTTTGATACACGGGCCCCAATTTAAAAAGCCAGACCATCCATACCGATACGCACCACCCCGTTTCGGAACAGGGGTCCATTTTACCTAGGCGTTCTGAAACACGTTCCGGAACAGGCCCTCATAGTAGCCAAAACGTTTCAAAACAAGGTGTCAGAACAGGGTTCACAGTAGCCAAACCGTACCAGAATGCGTTCTGTAACACTCGGGTTTTGGGATCAAGTGAAATTAAAATAATAAAATAATATTTTGGGCCTCGTATTTTCAAAACAAATTGATTTTATGTTGGGCTTGTTTTGATTTCAAACCCAAATCCCATGGATTTTAGAAATTGGGAGATTGACATCTCATTAATGGCAATCTTGTAATTATTGAGACTTGTAAAATAAAAACACTCATATTTCAAAACACCCAAACTTTTCATCATCTTCTACCTGCCTTTCTAACGTGAAAAACCTCTTCCTTCATTGGAATCACTATTCCATCACCATTCTTCCTCATCTTTGGTGATCTTTCAAAGGTAAACCCATATTTGACTTGTCCTTATCATTCTCTACAAGTTTATAGTTTTATTTTTCATTAATACCCATGATTTCTCATTTTGGTGTTTTGAAGTTTTAGATTAAAAATGCTAACTTTGTTAGCTTTAACTTAAGCTTTTGATTTATTAATGTTATATAAGTTGTTTCCTATCTAAAAGGTCCAACATACTTGATTTTTACATGGTTTTATGATGTTTCCCGAAATTGGGTTTTAGGGAGGTTTTTGAATGGTTTTATGTTGAGTTTTGGGGGTGTTTGATGTGGAAATTTGTTGGCTGATGGTTAGGCTATGTATAAGGGTTTTTTGGAAGATTTTGGGAGTAATATAAGTGTTGGAATAATTGGTTTTGGAGTGTGATTTAAGGCTGCTCGGGAATGAGGATGTTGGGGTTGTCCTTAGCTTGAAAATAATGTGTTTTGTGCTTGGTTTGTGTTCCGGATTTGGTACTTTGATTGTGAACTAATTTGTGGTCATTTTGATTGCGTTGGATGTTTAGAAGCAAGGATTTGTGTTGGTGAAACCTCGAGAACGAATCTTGAATCGTTGGGAGCTTGACCGACTAGTGTGGTTGAGCTTGGAATAGTCGGTGAGTGGTTAATGTTTTCAACTCGGTTTAAATGGTTTTCAAGTGTTGGTTCTAGCATGTGAACTAGGTTGGGCTTGGTAGACCCACCTAGAGTTGGGATTAGATTGGTTGTCTAATCCGAAGCTTTAGTTAGAGACTTTGGTTGAACTTTAAATGTTGTGTACGCCTCAAGTTTAATTCTGATTATGGTGATTATGTATATGGTGTTAAACATGTATGTTCAGGCATGGTATTGATGCATTGGTATATGCATGTGGTTTGTGCATGACGATATGTCATGGTGAGTACGTGCTAAGCACGGAAGTTGATTTGAAATGGTGTTGTGAAAGGTTATGAAATGTGTTAGTATTGGCACTAGTATGCTTGGGTACAATGATCTATCATTAGGATGTTTTAGTGTGCACACGAGAGTCTAAATGCGCATGAGGTTTTGGTGATGGTAGTCATCAAGATGGAGTACGGGTTCGCCCGGAAATCTTCTTATATATATATGTTAGTCGGTGATGAGTGTAATCACATCGACGGGGTGTGAGGATGTGTGGAATCCCCTCCGCGTGAAACGGTGAAGAGTGTAATCCCACCGGAAGGTAATGGTTATGGTTGGATGTGAGTTGTAACGGTTATCCACGTATTCGGGTCATAGCTAGGTGCTAATATGGATTGTGGATTGTGTTGCTAATATGTTGGATTTATGTATTTCCATGTATTGAGCTTATGAGTTGTTGAGCATGGCATGATGTTGATAATTGTGTTCATGCATCATTATTTATCTTGACTAATGTGGTTCGAAGGTAAGATCATGCATTCTACCTTGGTCGATTGCTCATGCTTGGACCCTGCATTGTCGAGGTTTGTTTTATGAGCTTACCCTCACTAAGCTTTATGCTTACGCTCTCTTTTGTTCGACAATGCAGATCCGTAGTTCGTGGGTTGCTTGTGCAAGAGGAGGGCCTCCAAGTGTGCTAGTTGAGCTTTTGCTAACCTCAAGTATGAACTATTTTAAGTTAATGATGTAATAGAGTCAAACAATGGGGACTTATGTGGTTATTTTGTTTTAGGAGCATGTTAAACTCCTTGTTGGTGTTGGTGTGGCTTGTGGATGCCATGTTTTGTTTTGTAAACCATGTTTGTGTTGCTTACCCTGAATGTTCTTATGTATGTTATTGTCTATGACATGATGTCTTGAATGCTATGTATGAATCATATGTTGATTTGTTGATCCTTTTAATGAATGGCTTTTATAAGTATGTTTGGTGTTGAGCATGCTTGTTATAGGGTGCCTTGCATCTAGGGTTAATGTATGTTTGGTTGTGGGAGGTTTTAGTTGGAGTTTGAGGCAGCCTTGTGCCATAAACCAGCTAAAACCTGTCTGTTCGCAGCAGGTGTATCGAAACAGTTGGTCCTGTTTCGATTCGGTTCCCTTGTTTCAGGCCAGGTGTTTTGATACGCAAATGGGGCGTTTCGATATGATTTTGCTACTGGAAATCTGAGATTTTGACGAGAAATTGAGGGTATCGAAATGGTCCTAGTCGGTTCGGAATGGTCTTCGTAGCGTTGACTACGAGAAATTGACCGATGAGGGCGTATCGATACGGTTGACCAGCGTTTCGATACAGTCTCCTCGGGTTGACTTTGGCTAGTTGACCTAGTCAAGGCGTATCGATACACCCTTTGGGCGTTTCGATACGACCCGCAATTTAAGATAAAATGGGCTGTTTTTGGTATGCTGTTTGGGTTGATCACCTCGTTTGTTGCTTCCGATGTTGTTGTTTCACACAGGACATGATATTGCATCTAGACAAGATAATAATAAATGAAAAGTTTTCTCGGGTTGTTAACCGAAGTGGAGCCTTAACGAGTTTTGCATCGATTATCCCTGTGTAGCCCACTCGGACCGATCAGTCGCCCGGACTGGGACGAGGGGGTTACACTTGTTGGTATTAGAGCCTAAGGTTTCCGAGACCTTAGGCAGGTAAGTGAGGTAAGTTAATTTCTTGTATTGCAATTAAACGGTGTTTGCTTGCCATGTAAGTATGTTTACTTGTTTATCAAGTATGCTTTGATGTTTGCTTATTTGATCATATATATATGCTGTTTGAAGCATGTTGAGTAGAGTCTCATTGCTTCTATTACTGCGAAAAAAGGATTTTTAAGTGAGGGAACATACTTGAGCCACTTGGACCCTTACCCTTGCTAACCCTATTCTTGTATGTTGTTGTTGTGTTGTAGTTGTTGTCTGTGAGCGCTTATGTCGAGGCCTAGAGGTAGATCGAGGATGGTTCGTCAGGAACCTTGGGTTGCGGCTCCTGTTAATGAGCCGATGGCTGGAGTAGAGGCTCATGTGGGAGAGCCTACTATTGGAGTCGGAGCTCCTCCACCACCACCACCTCCTCAGCCTGAAGTGGGAGGCGAGGCTGGAGTTGAGGGTGCGGGAGCTCAGGTTTGCCAGGGTGGCCAAGGTCCTGCAGGAATAGATATGGCTCCGCTAGTTCAAGCTATAGCGGGAGCGTTTCAGGCTGCAATTGCCGGAGCTCATGCTGCAGCGCAGCCGAGAGGTGATGATGCTAGCTTACCGTTAGAGAGGCTCCATAGCGTAGGAGCAGAGGAGTTCAGAGGATCTACACTTGAGAGATCAGAGTTGTGGTTGGAAAAGACAGTCCGTATTCTAGCTCAGATGGGATGTGTTGGAGCTCGTAAGTTGGGCTATGTAGTTTCGTTGCTTCAGGGTGATGCCTACACCTGGTGGGTCACCATTACTACCGGCATGCCTGAGGTAGAGATTGGTTGTGATTTCTTTGAGACTGCTTTCAGGAAGAGGTATTTGGGGCCGAGATATCTGGATGAGAAGAAGCGGGAGTTCATGGCTCTTGTTCAGGGAGATGCATCAGTGACAGATTATGAGATTCATTTTTTCCGACTGAGTTAGTATGCTCCGGAGTTGGTTCCTACTAAGAGGGACCGTTGTAATCGGTTCAGATATGGACTTCATGAGGAAGTCAAGAGGTACACCTTGGCTTCAGATTATTCTAATTTTGATGTGTTTGTCGCTAGGGCCAAGGACATCGAGCATAACTTGGGGCTGACCAAGCATTCAGGATGATCCAGTTCCAGGAAGAGGCACAACAACTTTGATCGCGGTGATGCCAAGAGGCATCGGGGCGGTGGACATCAGATTAACCATAGGCGTGGCGGTGGCCACCATGGTAGAGACCATCAGGGCCAGAGAGCTGGAGGGCGTTTGCCCGAGTGCACTCATTGTGGGAGACAACATTCAAAAGAGTGTTGGGGTAATTTTCATGCTTGCTGGAACTGTGGATTGAGAGACCACTTCAGGAGAGAGTGTCCGCATCAAGCGGCACAGGCACCAAATCTCGCACAGGCTCCTGCGAGAGCGATTGACTATTAGAGAGGCCGTGGGTGCGGTCGTGGTTACTTCCAGCCGAGGGCTGATGAACCTAGGATAGATGCACTGAGGAATCTTGCTCATGTTGTGGCAGTACAGCCAGAGGCCGGTGGACCTGCTAGAGTCTATGCTCAGAGAGAGGCAGGGAATGACACATATGTGATAGCAGGTAATTTTGAGTTACACTCCATGTCTTTGCTTTCCTTAGTTGATTCGGGTTCTACGCATTCTTACATTTTGAGTGAGCATGCAAAGAAGTTAGACATACCTGTTGAAATCTTAGATGTAGGGATGCATGTGACTAGTTCCTTCAGTGAGACAGTTGTAGTTAGACGAATGTATAGGAGGTGTCCGTTGAAGATTCAGAGTCATGTGTTTCCGGTTGATATGATGGAGCTTCCGTTCTATGGTTTTAATATTATTATGGGTCTGGATTGGTTGGTCGAGCACAGAGCTAGTGTAGATTTTGAGACAAGGAGAATTTCGTTGAAGCTTTTCGATGACTACGAGGTAGTGGCAGTAGGCGAGAACGTTAAGTTCTTGTCGAATGTTGTGTCAGCTTTAGAGGCTAATAGGTTGATGGATTCCGGTTGTGGGGCTTATTTAGCGTATGTGATGAATCCAAATATGAGTGAGGTTAGACCAAAAGATATCAGAACAATTTGTGATTTTTCGGATGTGTTTCTAGAGGACTTACCAGGTTTGCCTCCTAACAGAGATGTAGAGTTTGTGATTGAGACTGTTTCAGGGTCTACTCCAGTTTCTATTGCTCCGTATCATATGGCTCTGAAGGAGTTGAAAGAATTGAAAAGTCAGCTTCGGGAGTTGTTAGACCGAGGTTTTATTAGGCCTAGTAGTTCGCCTTGGGGTGCTCCCGTGTTGTTTGTGAAAAAGAAATATGGCAGTATGAGAATGTGTATTGACTACAGGCAGTTGAACCAGTTGAGAGTAAAAAACAAGTATCTGTTGCCTCGTATAGATGACTTGTTTGATCAGTTGAGGGATGCTTTAGTGTTTTCGAATATAGATTTGAGATCAGGGTACTATCAGTTCAAGGTAAAAGAATGTGATGTTCCGAAGACAACTTTTAGGACTAGATACGGTCACTATGAGTTCCTTGTGATGCCGTTTGGGCTCACGAATGCACCAACAACTTTCATGGATATGATGAACAGAGTCTTTCGAGACTATCTAGACCGTTTTGTAGTTGTTTTCATAGACGACATCCTTGTGTACTCGAGATCAGAAGAAGAACATGATTAGCACTTGAGACTTGTTTTATAAAGATTGATGAGTAATCAGTTGTATGCTAAGCTTAGTAAATGTGAGTTCTAGATTCGCGAGGTTGTGTTTCTTGGCCATGTAGTGTCAGCTGAAGGTATCCGTGTTGATCCGACGAAGATTGAGGCTATTGTTGAGTGGAAACAACCTAAGTCAGTGACTGAGATTAGGAGTTTCCGAGGATTAGCTGGTTACTATAGGAGGTTCGTTGATGGTTTCTCTATAGTAGATGCTCTATTGACTAAATTGTTACAAAAGGGAGTGAAGTTTGAGTGGTCAGATGCGAGACAAAAGGCATTTGAGAAATTGAAAGAAGCTTTGACGAATGATCTAGTGTTAGTACAGCCAGTTTTAGGGAAAGAGTTCGTTTTCTATAGTGATGCTTTCTACGTAGGTTTAGGTTGTGTTCTGATGCAAGAAAGGAGAGTTGTTGCCTATGTTTCGAGACAATTGAAGGTGCACGAGAAGAACTATCCTACGCACGACATTGAGTTAGCAGCAGTTGTGTTTGCGTTGAAGATTTGGCGTCACTACTTGTATGGTGAGAAGTGCACGGTTTACACGGATCATAAAAGCTTGAAGTATTTGATGACTCAGAGAGAGTTGAACTTGAGATAGAGAAGATGGCTTGAACTGTTGAAAGACTATGATTTGACTATTGAGTATCATCCGGGTAAGGTAAATGTAGTAGCCGATGTGTTGAGCAGAAAAGTTGCAGTTGAGTTGCGAGCTATGTTTGCTAGGTTGAGTGTATCGGGGGATGGTGGTTTGATTACCGAGTTGCAAGTGAAGCCTTCGTTGATTCAGATGATTAGAGAGAAATAGTTGCAAGATGTGTCTTTAGTTTCTCATGTTCAGGACATAGCCGAAGGTAGACTAACAGAATATAGTTTTAGTGATGAGAATGTGTTGTGTTTTAGAGACAAAGTTGTAGTACCTGAAGATGTTGAGTTGAGACATCTGATTCTGAGCGAAGCACATTCGAGTCCTTTTTCGATGCATCCGGGTAGTACTAAGATGTACCGAGATCTAAAGAATTATTATTTCTTGGTTGGTTTGAAGAAGGATGTAGCCGAGTATGTGAGTCGTTGCATGGTTTGTCAGAGAGTAAAGGCAGAACATCATGTTCCTTCAGGTTTGTTACAGCCTTTGAAGATTCCAGAATGGAAATGGGAGAGGATCACTATGGACTTTGTGTCAGGGTTGTCGTTGTCTTTTTCGAAGAAGAATTCTGTTTGGGTGATAGTTGATAGATTCACAAAGTGTGCCCATTTCTTAGCAGTGAACACTATAGATTCTTTAGACAAGTTGGCGAATTTGTACATTCGCAAGATTGTGAGACTTCATGGAGTTCTGAAGTCTATTGTATGAGATAAAGATCCGAGGTTCACAGCGAGGTTCTGGAGTTGTTTGCATAGTGCCCTAGGTAGCCGTTTGCATTTCAGTACTTCGTACCATTCGTAGTCAGATGGTCAGTCAGAGCGAGTGATACAGATTTTAGAGGATATGCTCCATTGTTGTGTGATTGAATTCCAGAGTTCTTGGGAGAAGCATTTGCCCTTAGTTGAGTTTGCTTACAACAACAGTTACCAGGCTAGTATACAGATGACTCCTTATGAGGCTTTGTATGGTAGGCGATGTAGGACTCCGATCTGTTGGGCTGAAACGGGTCAGAAATTGTTACCTATGTCGGATTTGCTTAAGGGGACTACTGAAAAAGTGAAGTTGATTTGTGACCGTTTGAAAGCAGCTTTCGATCGTCAGAAATCTTACGCATATTTGAAGAGAAAAGAGATTTAGTTTTCAGTGGGTGAGAAAGTATTTCTGAAAGTATCTCCGTGGAAGAAGGTAATGCGATTTGGCCAGAAAGGCAAGTTGAGTCCGAGGTTTATTTGTCCGTATGAGATAGTTGAGCGGATTGGGCCAGTAGCTTACCGTTTGAGATTGACTTCAGAGTTAGAGAAGATTCATGATGTCTTTCATGTGTCGATGCTTAGGAGATATATATCAGATCCGTCTCATGTTATGCCCGTTGAGGAGATAGAACTGAATTCAGATTTGTCTTACAATGAAGAACCGGTTGAGATACTTTCTTCTGACAGCAAGGTGTTGTGTGGCAAGACCATAGAGTTGGTCACGGTGTTATGGAGACATAGAGGTGTGGAAGAGGCCACGTGGGAAAGGAAAGCTGATATGCTTGAGCAGTTTCGGTATCTGTTTCCGTTAGGTAATTTCGGGGACGAAATTCCTTAAGTGGTGGAGAGTTGTAACACCCGGGTTTGGGGGTCGGGTGAAATTAAAATAATAAAATAATATTTTGGGCCTCATGTTTTTAAAACAAATTGATTTTATGTTGGGCTTGTTTTGATTTCAAACCCAAATCCCATGGATTTTAGAAATTGGGAGATTGCCATCTCATTAATGGAAATCTTGTAATTATTAAGACTTGTAAAATAAAAACACTCATATTTCAAAACACCCAAACTATTCATCATCTTCTACCTTCAAGCCTTTCTAACGTGAAAAACCTCTTCCTCCATTGGAATCACTATTCCATCACCATTCTTCCTCATCTTTGGTGATCTTTCAAAGGTAAACCCATATTTGACTTGTCCTTATCATTCTCTACAAGTCTATAGTTTTATTTTTCATTAATACCCATGATTTCTCATTTTGGTGCTTTGAAATTTTAGATTAAAATGCTAACTTTGTTAGCTTTAACTTAAGCTTTTGATTTATTAATGTTATATAAGTTGTTTGCTATCTAAAACGTCCAACATACTTGATTTTTACATGATTTTATGATGTTTCCCGAAATTGAGTTTTAGGGAGGTTTGTGATGGTTTTATGTTGAGTTTTGGGGGTGTTTGATGTGGAAATTTGTTGGCTGATGGTTAGGCTATGTATAAGGGTTGTTTTGGAAGTTTTTGAGAGTAATATAAGTGTTGGAATCATTGGTTTTGGACTGTGCTTTAGGGCTGCTCGGAAATGAGGATGTTGGGGTTATCCTTAGCTTGAAAACCATGTGTTTTGTGCTTGGTTTGTGTTTCAGATTTGCTACTTTAGTTGTGAACTGATTTGTGGTCATTTTGATTGTGTTGGGATGTTTAGAAGCAAGGATTTGTGTTGGTAAAGCCTCGAGAACGAATCTGGAATCGTTGGGAGCTTGGTCGACTAGTGTGGTTGAGCTTGGAATAGTCTGTGAGTGGTTAATGTTTTCAACTCGGATTAAATGGTTTTCAAGTGTTGGTTCTAGCTCGTGGACTAGGATGGGCTTGCTAGACCCACTTAGAGTTGGGATTAGATTGGTAGTCTAATCCCAAGCTTTAGTTAGAGACTTTGGTTGAACTTTAAATGTTGTGTATGCCTCATGTTTAATTGTGATTATGGTGGTTATGTATATGATGTTATACATGTATGTTGAGACATGGTATTGATGCATTGTTATATGCATGTGGTTTGTGCATGACGGTAAGTCATGGTAGTACGTGCTAAGCACGGAAGTTGATATGAAATGATGTTGTGAAAGGTTATGAAATGTGTTAGTATTGGCACTAGTATGCTTGGGTACAATGATCGATCATTAAGATGTTTTAGTGTGCACACGAGAGTCTAAATTCGCGCGTGGTCTTGGTGATGGTAGTCATCAAGATGGAGTACGAGTTCGCCCTGAAATCTTCTTATATATATATATATGTTAGTCGGTGATGAGTGTAATCCCATCGACGGGGCGTGAGGATGTGTGGAATCCCCTCCGTGTGAAACAATGATGAGTGTAATCCCACTGTAAGGTAATGATTGTGGTTGGATGTGAGTTCCAACGGTTATCCGCGTATTCGGGTCACAGCTAGGTGCCAATACGGATTGTGGATTGTGTTGCTAATATGTTGGATTTATGTATTTCCATGTATTGAGCTTATGAGTTGTTGAGCATGGCATGATGTTGATAATTGTGTTCATGCATCATTCTTTATCTTGACTCATGTGGTTCGAAGGTAAGATCATGCATTCTACCTTGGTCGAATGCTCGTGCTTGGACCCTACATTGTCGAGGTTTGTTTTATGAGCTTACCCTCACTAAGTTTTATGCTTACGCTCTCTTTTGTTTGACAATGCAAATCCGTAGTTCGTGGGTTGCTTGTGAAAGAGGAGGGCCTCCAAGTGTGCTAGTTGAGCTTTTGCTAACCTCAAGTGATGTGAGCACGTTTATGCCACCCAATGATGCAACTTCAAACTTTCAGGGAAGTTTGCTTTTTCATTTGTTACATACTGATGTGTAACATTTCTTATACTTATATTATTTATATCAGTGTGTTTACTATGTATATAGTATGTTTGGTGTGTTTTGAATAAGTTTGATATAACTTATGGTGTGTTTATATTTGTTTGTGTGTTAATAAATAATTGTGCACTTGTTTACGATTTGTATTATTGTTTCCATTAAGTTTACAATGCTTTGATGGAAGTTTGTTGCCTTTTGACATAGGTACGAAGGAGGACACTAGCTCAAGTGAGTATATGCAGCTCCACTTCAGCTCAAGTGAGCATATGCAGCTCAAATCCAGCTCAGGAGAGTGCAACCAGCTCATTTTCAGCTCATCACACTTTCAGCTAGTTCGTTTCAGCTCAACTCATTTCCAGTCAGCTCAACTTTAGCTCCACTAGCTCAACTTCAGCTGACAAGTCCAGAAGTAGCTGAAAAGCGTCTTGCATATCGGGGAGTGTGGTAGTGCACATGTGGCAGCCTAGGTGGCAACCGGTCATCTCCAGCACCCACGTGGCAGCTTGACACATGTGTGTGAATGTGCAGCCGAATCAGCCCGTTTTCTCCTTCATTATATGCCATTTGCAAGAAAGGATAAGCCTGAGTGGTTATGTTTGAATTTCAAACATAAAAATCACATGTTAAATGTGATTTTCATGTGTTTTGGGCGCCTAAACTTGTGGCTGCAAATTGAGTCCGCCCAAAAGGAGTTATTTTCACTCAAATTCAATTTTAAACTCCTTTTAATATCAGCCACACAACTTAAACGAATTTGGCAGCCCTTGTACCTATATATATGTGTTTAAACAATGTAATTTGGGAAGATATTTTGGAAATAAAATTTTTGAGAGAGTTTCTCTTGTTCGGTTCTTTTTAGAACTATCTTTTGACATTTCAGACTTTGTTTTGATTTGTCAAATTTACTTGATACTTCGGGTTCCTAGATCGCTATCTAGTGGGTCCAAGTCCTCCGACGTAAAGCATATTCGATTCGGGTTTGCTCAGTAGATTGTGCAGGTTCTTTCGAGCTTTTCGTCTTTGACGTTAGACAGATTCGATTCGGGTTCGTTCAGCAGATTGTTCGAGTTCTTTCGAGTTTAACGTTGCCAAACTTTCGCTGATTTTTCCAGCAACGTTTCTGCCATTTTATGACACCGAAACAGCCATGAACGCTACTTGAAGCATTCGTCCTTTTTCGTCGTCCAAATCTGCCCAGAAATTCCTACACCCTTTTTCTTTGTTTCTTTTTTATTTCTTTATATTTATCTTGTTATTTTAACTATCTAAAAACGTCCAATCTTGTGTTTTATTGCAGAGAAATGTTTGCTACGATCCTAGATCCGTTTACGAACAAGGAGCGTTGTTTCTGAAGCAACGTACACCCTTTATCATATGGTAATCAGAGCTTTGGTCGGATTATAGCGCTTTCTACACTACAAGAAATAAAAAAACACAAAAGTAAAAAAATTCGAAATTCTGGAAAAAAAAAGTCAAAGTCAAAGTTTGACCAAAAAGTCAAAGTCAACAAAAAAATCGGAAAAAAATTCAAAAAAAATTCAAAAAAATCAGATTCGAATATTTGGTGTATTTTTACATTCATATGTGCTGTTGGTTCGTGAAAATGATGAAGGATGATCAAATTTGCCATGGAATGCTTCGAAATCACCCGAAACAACTTCTTCTTGTTTGTTCGGTGATAGGGTCGCTGCAAGCATTCCTATTGTAGTAAGTTCTTTGTTTCCGTTCCTTCATTTCATTTTTCAGCCTTGTTCTTCGTTTCATCACCAAATTTCCAGCCACCTTTCTTTTATTCTCTAACCTTTTATTTTTATTTTAACAGCCCCTAAATTATTTCTAACCTTTGTTTTCTTCACCTCTTTAAGTTTTCTTGAAAGTTGACACAGTTAACAAGTCTGAAGGATCGAGTTAGTTCCTTAAAGAACTGTTTACGAGAGAACGAGTGGAAAAGGCATTTGAGCGTGTGAGAACAGCAGGGGAGACAAAAAAGCCATTCAAGCATTCTCCCGAGTGAAACACGAGCGCTGAGTGTTATTTTATGAGTGCACTGTTCTTTGGAGTGATCCGTGAGACTTTGTTGAGCGTGTTATTGTGAGGTCCTTGTTCTTTATTTTACTAACCTATAACATCTTTTCTTTTGTTTGTTTTAGTGTTTGAAAATGGCAGGTTCTGACAATAATTCGGGTGAACAACAACCACTGAATCTCAATATGCAAGCCTTAGAGCGGATGATGCAACGAGTGATTGTTAATGCATTGAAACCTATACATTCTCAATTGGATAGATTAGATGGGGGTGGTTCCCATTCTGTCCATGAAGAGATAAATGATGACAATGTGCAGACATTGGCTACTGGTGAAGCACTTGTTGACAAGAGAAGTCTGAATGATCAACCATCACAGGATGAACCACAACGAAACAACCTCTTCCATACGAGATGCAACGTGAACGACAAGGTATGTATTGTGATTATTGATAGTGGTAGTTGTGCTAACGTTGCTAGTACTCTCATGGTTGACAAGTTAGGACTGAAGACGACCACGCATCCCAATCCGTACAAGTTACAATGGTTGAATGATGGTGTTGAAATCAAAGTTACCGAACAAGTTGTTATACCATTTTTCATTGGAAAATACAAGGATGAGGTAACTTGTGATGTTTGTTCTATGGATACTTGTCATTTGTTGTTAGGAAGACCGTGGCAGTATGATAAGAGAGTTTTGCACGATTGTTACACCAATCGATACTCTTTTACTCATGAGGGCAAAAAGGTAACTTTGGCACCTATGACTCCAAGTGAAGTATATGAAGACGAAGTTCGTTTGAAAGCGAGTATTGCTGCTTGGAAGGCCTACAAAGAGAAGAATGAATGCGAAAAGAAGAAAGCAAATTCACAGGTATTATCTGATTCGACATTTTCATCTATTTCTTCTTCTAACTTGCAGGTTAATAAGGTGATGCCATGTGAAGTTCCCAAGGTTGCTACTGTTGGTATGTCTAGTGCATCTATGTCCTTTACAAAAATGATGCAACCTTCTTCACCACGGTGTGACGTTCCTTTCCATTGTACTATTGATTTTTCATTTTTATATGCTGATTTCTTTGGTTGTACATTGGATTGTGAACAACATTGTGTTGTGATTCTGGATGATCTTTGAGATTCTTGTTGTTCTTTGGAGTTGCCTTTGTATGTCATTTTTTTCAGGTTTAAAGATGCACGACGAACATTGTCTGACTTTATGTTGTGCATTATTCGGAAAGGTACAAGAAAGAAGGCATTTTCATTTGTGTTCTTTGTAAAAGAACTTGGTTCGAAAGGATGGCATATGTGCCGAGCAAGACGACTGAAGAAGTTCCCTGCCAAGCGAAAGTCAAAATTGTTCCCTTTTGTAAAGAGGGTCGATTTGGGGACAAATCGCATTAAAGAAGGGGGAGATGATGTGAGCACGTTTATGCCACCCAATGATGCAACTTCAAACTTTCAGGGAAGTTTGCTTTTTCATTTGTTACATACTGATGTGTAACATTTCTTATACTTATATTATTTATATCAGTGTGTTTACTATGTATATAGTATGTTTGGTGTGTTTTGAATAAGTTTGATATAACTTATGGTGTGTTTATATTTGTTTGTGTGTTAATAAATAATTGTGCACTTGTTTACGATTTGTATTATTGTTTCCATTAAGTTTACAATGCTTTGATGGAAGTTTGTTGCCTTTTGACATAGGTACGAAGGAGGACACTAGCTCAAGTGAGTATATGCAGCTCCACTTCAGCTCAAGTGAGCATATGCAGCTCAAATCCAGCTCAGGAGAGTGCAACCAGCTCATTTTCAGCTCATCACACTTTCAGCTAGTTCGTTTCAGCTCAACTCATTTCTAGTCAGCTCAACTTTAGCTCCACTAGCTCAACTTCAGCTGACAAGTCCAGAAGTAGCTGAAAAGCGTCTTGCATATCGGGGAGTGTGGTAGTGCACATGTGGCAGCCTAGGTGGCAACCGGTCATCTCCAGCACCCACGTGGCAGCTTGACACATGTGTGTGAATGTGCAGCCGAATCAGCCCGTTTTCTCCTTCATTATATGCCATTTGCAAGAAAGGATAAGCCTGAGTGGTTATGTTTGAATTTCAAACATAAAAATCACATGTTAAATGTGATTTTCATGTGTTTTGGGCGCCTAAACTTGTGGCTGCAAATTGAGTCCGCCCAAAAGGAGTTATTTTCACTCAAATTCAATTTTAAACTCCTTTTAATATCAGCCACACAACTTAAACGAATTTGGCAGCCCTTGTACCTATATATATGTGTTTAAACAATGTAATTTGGGAAGATATTTTGGAAATAAAATTTTTGAGAGAGTTTCTCTTGTTCGGTTCTTTTTAGAACTATCTTTTGACATTTCAGACTTTGTTTTGATTTGTCAAATTTACTTGATACTTCGGGTTCCTAGATCGCTATCTAGTGGGTCCAAGTCCTCCGACGTAAAGCATATTCGATTCGGGTTTGCTCAGTAGATTGTGCAGGTTCTTTCGAGCTTTTCGTCTTTGACGTTAGACAGATTCGATTCGGGTTCGTTCAGCAGATTGTTCGAGTTCTTTCGAGTTTAACGTTGCCAAACTTTCGCTGATTTTTCCAGCAACGTTTCTGCCATTTTATGACACCGAAACAGCCATGAACGCTACTTGAAGCATTCGTCCTTTTTCGTCGTCCAAATCTGCCCAGAAATTCCTACACCCTTTTTCTTTGTTTCTTTTTTATTTCTTTATATTTATCTTGTTATTTTAACTATCTAAAAACGTCCAATCTTGTGTTTTATTGCAGAGAAATGTTTGCTACGATCCTAGATCCGTTTACGAACAAGGAGCGTTGTTTCTGAAGCAACGTACACCCTTTATCATCAAGTATGAATTATTTTAAGTTAATGATGTAATAGTCAAGAAATGGGGACTTATGTGGTTATTTTGTTTTAGGATCATGTTAGACTCATTGTTGGTGTTGGTGTGGCTTATGGATGCCATGTCTTGTTTTGTAAACCATGATTGTATTGCTTACCTTGAATGTTCTTATGTATGTTCTTGTCTATGACATGATGTCTTGAATGCTATGTATGAATCATATGTTGATTTGTTGGTCCTTTTAATGAATGGCTTTTATAAGTATGTTTGGTGTTGAGCATGCTTGTTATAGGGTGCCTTGCATCTAGGGTTAATGTATGTTTGGTTGTGGGAGGTTTTAGTTGGTGTTTGAGGCAGCCTTGTGCCATAAACCAACTAAAACCTGTCTGTTCGCAGTAGGTGTATTGAAACAGTTGGTCCCGTTTCGATATGGTTCCCTTGTTTTAGGCCAGGCGTTTCGATACGCAAAGGGGGCATTTCGATACGATTTTGCTACTGGAAATCTGAGATTTTGACGAGAAATTGAGGGTATCGAAACGGTCCTAGGCGTTTCAGAACGATCTTCGTAGCGTTGACAACGAGAAATTGACCGATGAGGGCGTATCGAAACGGTTGACCAGCGTTTCGATACGATCTCCTCGGGTTGACTTTCGCCAGTTGACCTAGTCAAGGCGTATCGATACACCCTCTGGGCGTTTCGATACGGCCCGCAGTTAAAGATAAAATGGGCTATTTTTGGTATGTTGTTTGGGTTGATCGCCTCACTTGTTCTTTCACTGTTGTTGTTTCACATAGGACATGATAATGCATCTAGACAAGATAATAATAAATGAAAAGTTTTATCGTGTTGTTAACCGAAGTGGAGCCTTAACGGGTTTCGCCTCGGTTATCCCCGTGTAGCCCACTCGGACCCGTCAGTCGCCCAGACCGGGATGAGGGGGTTACATGTTCCGATACGGTTGTCCCTGGAACCCCACCCGTTCCGAAACAACCTTACCCGTTCCGAAAAAGCCTTACCGTTCCGAAACGCCTGCAGTCTGTGTGTTTCTAAAAACCAGATTTTGCATCTCCAAAAGCTCCCAACATGCCTCAAACATCAAGAAACAAGATATAACATGCAAACACACACACTCGAGAGGTATTCACCCTACTTCAAACATGTTCATCACACCACATACATGAAAAGGCCACACATTTAAGGAATCAAGCATTCACCAAAAGAGACATACATTGCATATCAAGGTTTTCTTGCCTTAGAACAAAACACATAAACATACACATAAGCATAAAGGTAAGGGCACAAGGCCAACATACATGGCATGAACAAGCTACAACCAAACATCAACATACAAAAGGAGTCTAAACAAGCTCCTTAACACAAAACAACATACTCAAATCCCCATTTCTTATCTATTACATCTTTAGCTTAAAAGTTCATACTTGATGATAGCAAAAAGCACACTTGGAGGCCCTTCTCCCCGCACAAACAACCCATGAACTAAGGATCTGCATTGTTGAACAAAAGAGAGCGTAAGAGTAAAGTTTAGTGAAGGTAAGCTCATAAAACAAACCTCGACAATGCAAGGTCCAAGCACGAGCAACAAAACCATGGATGAATACATGTTTCCTTACCTTCGGAACCATATGAATCAATTATATGAAATGCATGAACATAACCTCAATTATCATGCCATGCTCACATGTCCACAATACAACCATATGAAATCACATTTAACAAACCGTATTGGCACCTAGCTATTACCCGAATACGCGGATAACAACTGTTGGAACTCACATCCAACACCTCAACCATTACATTACCTTATGGTGGGATTACACTGATCATCGTTTCACGCGGAGGGGATTCCACTCATCCTCACACCCCGTCGATGGGATTACAGTCATCAACGACTAAAATATAAATGAAGAATTCCGGGCGTACCCGTACTCCATCTGTGTGACTACCATCACCAAGACCACGCACGCATTTCGACACTCATGTGCACACTAACATCCTAATGATCGAGCATTTGTACCCAAGCATACTAGTGCCAATAATAACTCATCACAAGCTCATCGTACACAATATCCTTACTAAAATCCGTGCCTAGCATGTATCCTCCATGATTTACAATCATGCAACCCACATTTCATCAATACATGCATATCACAATGCACAATTAAATCATCATGCCTCAACATTACACATATCCACAATATGCATAGCAACATCAAACACAATTAACACATGAGGCATAAACACAACATTTACAGTTCAACCATAGTCTTCTAAACTAAAGCTTGGGATTAGACTACCAATCTAATCCCAACACTAGGTGGGTTTACCAAGCCCGATGTAACCCCCTTAGCACGACCTAGACGCTTGACCCGAGCTACGAAGATTACACGGGGAAAACCAAAGTCAACCTGAAAGTTAACCTTGATTAACGACCCTTTTTTATTTTAATCTTGTCTAGATGCATATTAAGCCTAAGTGAGCACTGACGAATCATGAACAAGAAAGGCACAACGATCGGATAACATTTAGGGACTCAATTGCTTAAATTACGCGTTTAGGGACCGAAATGTAATTTTAGGAAATTAGAATGACTTAACTGATTTTAGGATTACCAATATGAAATTAATCATGCTACATACTTCTCTGTCAAGTTTCAACTTAAAATGACATTCCAAGCTCAAGCAATTGCATCCACAACATTTACGACTAAAATGTAAAGCATCAAACTTTAAACAATTCAACTCACCCTCCAACGGTCAACCGTATCGGAACACCCACCCTCCGTACCGAAACACCCGTATCGAAGCGGTGTTGACAATTTCGGTACGCGAGTATGTTCTGAGACCGGTATCGAAACAGGTCACTCTAGTGGCCAAACTTTTTTGAAACCTCTACAACTCGTTCCAAAACGTTGTGGCCATTACAGGCCCCCGTTCCGAAACTGTTGAAGCCGTTTCGATACACTATGCCCAGTGACAGAGCATGTCATCAAACACCAAAACATACAATCTAAAGGCATGCATCCTAGTCTCACATCCAATACAAGCAACCAAACCTCAAACCCAAACATTTAGGACCATTTACAACCCATAAATGCCAACATAAACAAGCCACAAACTTAGGGAGTTCAAACATATCTCCCAAATACAACCTTGGTTTCCCATTGCCACATATCGAAACTAAAGTGTATAAAAACATCACCATACATGCGCTTGCACTTCCTTGGATGTTCTTATCCTTCTTGATGCCCAAAAACACCTCAATTATCTGCATTATTGGTAAAAGAGAGCGTAAGCACAAATGCTTAGTGAGGCATGCTCTAAAGAAAACCAACACAATAATGAATTTCGTGAAAACACTTCCTCAAAATCTATTAAACAACATGCTCAGTCAATCTCATGCTTGAAAACCATTCAAAGCAACATCTCCTTGAAAACACATGTACCTCAATTCTATCTCATACATTAAAACCAATGCAAAACTCATGGCACAGCCACACTCGTGCTTGTAACACCAAAGCATTTCATATACAAATCTCATATGCTTTTCTCATAGCATAAATCATTTCATCAACGGTACATGTGAATAAAAAGCATTTTCATATATTATATTGGCATTTCACATCTCATTATTACTCGGATATGCGGACAACTCACTAGACACTTCCGGTGGCATCTACCATCACCGTACTCACTCGTCTAGTAACATAATTTCCGGTGTAATCTCATATCACCGTACTCACATGGCGGAATCTCTCATTGCCACAAAGCTTGGATATTTCACCAAGTCCTACCCGATGGAATGCCCATCATCGGTTCTCTCCCTTTAGATTAAATCAAAACGTACGGATTTTTAGTTTATAGTGCACTCTAATCCTATTGATCGATCAATTATATCCGGTAAGTATCTCAACATCTATGCCAATATATTATGTCAAATCATCAACTCACCTACTGTTTTTCATGCAACAATTCTCAAAACATTCTCATCTCATTTCAAAACCATAACATTTGCAATGCTTTAAACAAAATCTCAAATCTCAATCATGCAACATGTTACTTCATGAAATCATTTCAAGCATCATCTTATGCTATAAAACATGCATAAAAACAGTAGGAATTTATCTATCTCAAACCATGAGCATGTAAAAGCATTTTAGGGGCAACCACCACATTTAAGAGAGCAATCTAGCCAATACTTACTTCCGGACTTAGGAAGGTGTTTCAAACCATTCCTAAATCCCCAAACCTTGATTCTTTGTCCCTCAAGGACTTCTAAAACCATGCGCGCTCACCGATTACGTTTCGCTCGCTTGCCGAAACGCTATCTAGGCTCCCGGATCAACATCAAAGGCGTCCGAAGATGTCTCCCCTGTTTTTAACACATAAGAGCAGAGGACTAATGCATCATCATGCATTGAAATAATCAATCACACACCTAAACTCGCTGCTCTACTCAAACACCTCATTTCGGCTACCAATCACAACCGAAAACATCTCTAAACTTTGCCAAAACAAAGCCCAGCCAAGATCTATCACTTCTAATCATTTTTAAACATCAATTAACATCAAAAACCACTACAAACTCGTCCTTATACCTCCAGCTATGACAGAACACCAAAATCACCCCAAAACCATCATTCTAGCATACAAAACTTAGGAAACCAAACCTATTCGGGATTTGATTGATAAAACCTCATTTGTAACATCAATTAAAATCCAAAATACATTAGAAAACCACCTCAAAACAGAGCCCAATCATTCACCACGAAAATCTTCAAGATCTCTCCCAAAATCGTGAGTTTTAAGACAATTTCTTGTTTCTAACATTAAAACCTCTCAAAAATCATTAACAAAGGATTGATAACTTGGGAATTTTAGTAAAGAACTGATCATTAGAGGAGAAGGACGAAGCTTACCTCTAATGGATGATTTCTCCTTGATTTGGGCAAGTTTTCTTGAGAATTCAATGTGGAAAATAAGAAGATTTCCAGAGGAAATGATTAAGAATCAAAAGAAGATTGAAATCTCATCAAATGAAGTGAAAATCAAAGTATAATTGCTGGAGAGAATGTGTTTTGCTGAAAAGAATTTGAGAGAAAATGAAATGAGAGAAAATTTGTGAAAAGTAGTTAAGAATAGTCAAAGGTAGTTTCTCAATTAATTAACCTTCATTTCCTTTAATTAAAACATTAATAAAATCACCCAAATTATGGAAAAATCTGATGAATTTTTTTGGTAAAATTAGCTCATTAAAGATTCAAAGTTTCAATCATTTATAAAACAATCACTATTTAACTTTTGCAAAAGCTGCGATTTGGTTAGTACACCGAAATGTAGTATTTCCAAACCTTATTTTGTAAAATTGATTTCACCATAATCCTTCATATATTAAATGAGGATTTTTAGATATTTTTCTATATTTTTAAAGCATCCTGAACTAGGTGTTCGCTAAATCTCCCTTTAAGATTCGAACCGTTTCTCGACCGGTCCGATTTGAAACCTAAACCATCTAGGCCCAAAATTGGGGTGTTACAACTCTCCCCCTCTTAAGAAATTTTGTCCTTGAAATTTACCTGGAGGAAAAAGGTAAGGAAATTGCTTCTTCATGTCCTCCTTTCTTTCCTACGTGGCTTCCTTAACACCACGATGTCTCCACAACACCTTAACCAGCTCGATGGTCTTACCACGGAGAACCTTACTGTCCGAATCCAAAATCTCAACAGGTTCCTCATCCTATGTTAAATCCGGATTCGACTCAACTTCCTCCACAAGCATAACATGCGAAGGATCCGATCTATACCTCCGAAGAATGGATACATGAAACACATTATGTATCTTTTCTAGCTCTTGTGGTAGACTCAACTTATAAGCAGCAGGACCCACACGTTCTATCACCTCGTATGGTCCAATGTATTTAGGGCTCAACTTGCCCTTATGGCCAAATCTCATGACCTTCTTCCAAGGTGAAACCCTCAAGAACACACGGTCACCCATCGCAAATTCTATCTCCTTACGCTTCAAATCCGCGTAAGACTTTTGCCGATCCGATGTTGCCTTCAACCGCTCACAAATGAGCTTCACCTTCTCGGGGGTTCCCTTCAACAAAGCAAGCATCGAGCCCAACTTTTGTCCCTTCAACACACGGTCACCCATCGCAAATTCTATCTCCTTACCCTCTTGCATTAACACACACCCTAAACCAACGTAGGATGCGTCACTATACACCACAAACTCTTTCCCTGATTCAGGTTGAACCAAGATAGGAGCTTGCGTCAAAGCTATTTTAAGCTTCTCAAAAGCTTGCTGTCTCGCTTCCGTCCACTCATACTTAACATCTTTCTGCAACAACTTCGTTAAAGGAGCAGCAATCTTAGAAAATCTATCCACAAACCTCCGGTAGTATCCCGCCAACCCAAGGAAACTACGGACTTCATGAACAGACTTAGGAGGCTTCCAATTCATCACCGCCTGAACCTTCTGGGGATCAACTCGAATCCCTTCAGCCGAAACCGTATGACCTAGGAAAACAACTTCATTTAGCCAAAACTCACATTTGCTTAACTTAGCATAAAGCTAATTTTCCAACAACGCTTGCAAAACGATTCTCAAATGGCCTTCATGCTCCTCCTCAGTACGAGAGTACACAACGATATCGTCGATGAACACCACAACGAACTTGTCCAAGAATTCACGGAACACCCTATTCATCATGTCCATAAAAGTGGCAGGAGAATTCGTCAAGCCAAACAGCATTACAAGGAACTCATAATGCCCACACCTCGTTCTAAAGGCTGTTTTCGGCACATCCACATCTTTCACCTTTAACTGATAGTATCCTGACCTCAAGTTAATCTTTGAGAACACAGCCGCTCCCCGAAACTGATCAAAGAGATCATCAATCCTTGACAAAGAATACTTGTTCTTGATAGTCAGCTTATTCAGCTGACAATAATCGATGCACATTATCATCGTGCCATCCTTCTTTTTCACAAACAAGACTGGTGCACCCCAAGGTGACACACTAGGCCGAATGAAGCCACGGTCAAGCAACTCTTGAAGTTGCGTCTTCAACTCCTTCAACTCCTTGGGTGCCAGGCGATAGGGAGCAATATACACCAGAGTTGTGTTCTCATACAACTCAATTCCAAACTCAACCTCTCGACTAGGCGGCAAACCAGGTAATTCCTCTGAAAACACTATAGGGAACTCACACACGATTCTTATATCCTGAACGCGCACCTCCTTTGAACTAGGATTCATAACAAAAGCTAGGTAAGCCTTACAACCTTGCCGCAACATCCGGCTCGCTTCCAACGTAGACACCACATTGGCAAGAAACTTCACATTTTCTCCCACCACCACCACCTCATAATCATTCGCAAGTTTCAACGAAACTCGCTTGCTTTCGAAATCCACAACAGCTCTATGCTCAACAAGCCAATCCATGCCAAGGATTACATCAAAACCATAGAATGGCAATTCCATGAGATCAACAAGAAAAACATGATTTTGCACCTTCAAGGGACATCTCCTATACAGCTTCCTTGTTACAACCGTCTCACCAAAGGAACTAGTCACACGCATACCAACATCCAAAGACTCAACAGGTAAACCAAGCATTTGAGCATGTTCACGCAATATGTATGAGGGTGTAGATCCAGAATCAATCAAAGAAAGTAATGACAAGGATTGCAAAGTAAAGGTACATGCGATCACGTCCGTGTCATTCCTTCCCTCACGATGGTCATACACTCGAGCCTGACCATCACCCTCAGGTTGGACAGCCACAACATGCGCTACGTTCCTTCCACCATCATCCCTACGCTGAAAATTACCACGGCCGTGCCCATGACCTCTCTGTGGCTCAGCTGCTCTCACCAGAGCCTATCCCTCTCTCAGCGGTTGAGGACAATCTTTCTTCAAATGCCCTCGGTTTCCACAATTCCAACATGTCCCAAGGTTACCCCAACACTCACCACCGTTTCTCCTACCACATCGGTTACACTCAGGAGTCCTCAAAACAACATTGGGTCCTTGCTGACCTCTACTAGGGTTACCACCCCAACGCCTAGCATCATAATGCGGCTTCCTATCCTTATGCCTCTTGTTGCGATCTCTACCATAATCGCGTTCAGCAGCTCGCTTTCCAGAGCTAGATCCACCCGCTCTGCTTGCCAAACCAAGGTTCAATTCAATGTCCTTGGCTCTAGTGACCAAGACATCAAAATCTGTGTAGTCAGCTGCAAGCATATAGGTCTTGACATCCGCTACCAGCCCATAACGGAACCGTTCGCACCTTTCCCTCTCGCTAGGAATTAGCTCAGGTGCATACTGGCTAAGGCGAACAAACTGAATCTCATATTCAGCTACACACATGTTCCCTCGCATAAGAGACATAAACTTCCTCTTCTTCTCGTCGACGTAGCGAACTCCCAAATATTTACACTTGAAAGCATTCAAGAAGAATGTCCAAGTCACCTCATTGTCCTCCATTCCGGAGATAGTGGTCGTCCACCATGTATAAGCATCACCACGCATCAGCGACACAATGCATCCTAGCTTCTGCACATTATTGCAATTCAGCTGACCAAGAATCCTCTTGGTGCTCTCCAACCAAGACTCAGATCCTTCCGGTGACAAACCTCTGAACTCAGTCCCTCTCAGACTGCAGAGACGCTTCAACGACAATCTCACATTAGCACTATCCTGAGGTACAGCTCCATGAGCTCCAGATACTGATGTCTGGAAAGCTCCAGTAATAGCCTGAATCAACATGGTCATGTCAGGAGCAGCTTGCCCCTGAACACCCTCGGGTCCAGCAACCCCAGCACCAACTCCAACAACACCAGCCCTAGCTCCACCACCACCAGGTGGTCCACCAGGGGGAGGAGAAGGAAAATCCTTAGCATTCTCCGCGTTCTCATTATCATCCATAGATCTAGTATTAATTCTCAGCTCTCTACGTGGCCACATAATAAAAACAATGAACTGACAACATGCAATAAACACAATTAGGCATAACAAGGTAAGTAATCCAAGTACTTAGGCTCATTTTTGAAAACAATTCTCCTCATTAGTTTTGATATGGCAATGGGATCCCCAACCACATTCCAAACATAGCATAGCATCACAAAATCATCTCAATTGAATCACACATTAATGTTCATACATCAAGTTTTCAATGAAAAGACACAATCATGCATAACCACATACCAAGCCCTAATTATTCGATAACTTGGCTCTGATACAAACAAATGTAACCCCGTTAGCCCGGCCTAGATGCTTGACTCAAGCTACGAAGATTACACGGGGAAAACCAAAGTCAATCTGAAAGTTAACCTTTATTAACGATCCTTTTTTATTTTAATCTTGTCTAGATGCATATTAAGCCTAAGTGAGCACTCACGAATCATGAACGAGAAAGGCACAACGATCGGATAACATTTAGGGACTCAATTGCTTAAATTACACGTTTAGGGACCAAAATGTAATTTTAGGAAATTAGAAGGTCTTAACTGATTTTAGGATTACCAATATGAAATTAATCATGTTACATGCTTCTCTGTCAAGTTTCAACGTAAAATGATATTCCAAGCTCAAGCAATTACATCCACAACATTTAGGACTAAAATGTAAAGCATGAAACTTTAAACAATTCAAATCACCCTCCAACGGTCAACCGTATCGGAACACCCACCCTCCGTACTGAAACGCCCGTATCGAAACAGTGTTGACCATTTCGGTACGCGGGTATGTTCCAAGATCGGTATCGGAACTGGTCACTCGAGTGGCCAAACTGTTTCTAAACCTCCGCAACCAATTCTGAAACGTTGTGGCCATTACAGGCCCCCGTTCCGAAACTATTGAAGCCGTTTCGATACACTATGCCCAGTGACAGCAAAAATTGTTGGTTTTCACCCTTTAACCCATTCAAACATGACTCAAAGATTCTCAAATCGTACCAACAATCCATTTTGATGCCAAGGAACATATTTTAAACCCCTAGACTAGAGCATGGCATCAAACACCAAAACATACAATCTAAAGGCATGCATCCTAGTCTCACATCCAATACAAGCAACCAAACCTAAAACCCAAACATTTAGGACCATTTACAACCCATAAATGCCAACATAAACAAGCCACAAACTTAGGGAGTTCAAACATATCTCCCAAATACAACCTTGGTTTCCCATTGCCACTTATAGAAACTAAAGTGTATAAAAACATCACCATACATGAGCTTGCACTTCCTTTGATGTTCTTATCCTTCTTGATCCCCGAAAACACCTCAATTATCTGCATTATTGGTAAAAGAGAGCGTAAGCACAAATGTTTAGTGAGGCATGCTCTAAAGAAAACCAACACAATAATGCATTTCTTGAAAACACTTCCTCAAAAGCTTTTAAACAACATGCTCATTCAATCTCATGCTTGAAAACCATTCAAAGCAACATCTCCTTGAAAACACATGTACCTTAATTCTATCTCATGCATTAAAACCAATGCAAAACTCATGGCACAACCACACTCGTGCTTGTAACACCAAAGCATTTCATATACAAATCTCATATGCTTTTCTCATAGCATAAATCATTTCATCAAAGGTACATGTGAATCAAAAGCATTTTCATATATTATATTGGCATTTCACATCTCATTATTACTCAGATATGCGGACAACTCACTAGACACTTCCGGTGGCATCTACCATCACCATACTCACTCGTCTAGTAACATTATTTCCGGTGGAATCTCACATCACCGTACTCACATAGCAGAATCTCTCATCGCCACAAAGCTTGGATATTTCACCAAGTCCTACCCGGTGGAATGCCCATCATCGGTTCTCTCCCTTTGGATTAAACCAAAGAGCAAGTACGAATTTTTAGTTTATAGTGCACTCTCATCCTATTGATCGATCAATTATTTCATGTAAGTATCTCAACATCTATGTCAATATATTATGTCAAATCATCAACTCACCTACTTTTTTTCATGCAACAATTCTCAAAACATTCTCATCTAATTTCAAAATCATAACATTTGCAATGCTTTAAACAAAAGCTCAAATTTCAATCATGCAACATGTTACTTCATGAAATCATTTCAAGCATCATCTCATGCTATAAAACATGCATAAAAACAATAGGAATTTATCTGTCTCAAACCATGAGCATGAAAAAGCATTTTAGGGGCAACCACCACATTTAAGAGGGCAATCTAGCCAATACTTACTTCCGGACTTAGGAAGGTGTTTCAAACCTTTCCTAAATCCCCAAACCTTGATTCTTTGTCCCTCAAGGACTTCTAAAACCATACGCACTCACCGATTACGTTTCGCTCACTCGCCAAAACGCTATCTAGGCTCTCGGATCAACACCAAAGGCGTCCGAAGATGTCTCCCCTATTTTTAACACATAAGAGCAGAGTATTAATGCATCATCATGCATTGAAATCATCAGCCACACACCTAAACTCGCTGCTCTACTCAAACACCTCATTTCGGCTACAAAACACAACCGAAAACATCTCCAAACTCTTCCAAAACAAAGCCCAACCAAGATCTATCACTTCTAATCATTTCTAAACATCAATTAACATAAAAAAACAACTACAACTCGTCCTTATACCTCAAGCTATGACAGAACAACAAGATCACCCCAAAAACCATCATTCTAGCATACAAAACTTAGAAAACCAGATCTATTCGGGATTTGATTGATAAAACCTCATTTGTAACATCAATTAACATCCAAAATACATTAGAAAACCACCTCAAAACAGACCCCAATCATTCACCACGAAAATCTTCAAGATCTCTTCCAAAATCTTGAGTTTTAAGACAATTTCTTGTTTCTAACATTAAAACCACTCAAAAATTATTAATAAAGGATTGATAACTTGGGAATTTCAGTATAGATCTGATCATTAGAGAAGAAGGACGAAGCTTACCTCTAATGGATGATTTCTCCTTGATTTGGGCAAGTTTTCTTGAGAATTCAATGTGGAAAATAAGAGGATTTGAAGAGGAAATGATTAAGAATCAAAAGAAGATTGACATCTCATCAAATGAAGTGAAAATCAAAGTGTAATTTCTGGAGAGAATGTGTTTGGATGAAAAGAATTTGAGAGAAAATGAAATGAGAGAAAATTTATGAAAAGTAGTTATGAATAGTCAAAAGTAGTTTCTCAATTAATTAACCTTCATTTCGTTTAATTAAAACATTAATAAAATCACCCAAATTAAGCAAAAATATGATGAAAAACATTTTGGTAAAATTAGCTCCTTAAAGATTCAAAGTTTCAATCCTTTACAAAGCAATCACTATTTAAGTTTTGCAAAAACTGAGATTTGGTCAATACATCGAAATGTAGTATTTCCATACCTTAGTTTGTGAAATTGATTTCACCATAATCTCTCATATATTAAATGAGGATTTTTAGATATTTTTCTATATTTTTAAAGCATCCCGAACTAGTTGTTCCCTAAATCTCCCTTTAAGATTCGAACCGTTTCTCGACCGGTCCGATTCGAAACCTAAACCATCTAGTCCCAAAATTGGGGTGTTAAACCCGACCTAGGCCTATATGCTTGGATCGAGGTATTTGAAAATCAATTAAAAATCGAAGAACCACTCACCGACTACTTCAAGCTCAACAATGCTAGCAAATAAATCCACCAAGCTATCCGGATTCATTCCCGAGGTCTCACCAAAACAAAACCTTGATTCTGAGAAATCCAACACAAGCAAAAACATCAACAATCAGTCATCAATCACCGAAACAAACCCGGAACACATTTTCAAGCAATTAGCCGACTAAGAACACACCCCAAACTAGCATTTTCAAGCAGCCCAAACACACTGCGATTAACCATTGATTCCAACACTTTTAACATACCGATAAGCTTCCAAATTAACCCTTAAACATCACACAATCATCAACCATCAATTTCCCACACTAAACAGCCCCAAAACTTGACATTTGAACCATCTAAAACTCCTCTAAAACCCATATCCGAAAAAGTTGTTAAAACTTTGTAAAAATCATATATGTTGGACCTTTAATGATGCTAAGAGCATGTCTAACATCAGAGAATCAAAAGCTTGCTTAAAGGTTAATAAAATTTAGATTTTTAACTTAAAACCCAAAAATCTCAAAGTACAAAGTAATGGGTTTCAATGAAAACTAAAAACATGAGTAGCAAAGGGAAGATGAGGACAACATGGGGGTATGCTTACCTTTTGAAAAACACCAAGGATGAAGGAGGATGGTGATGGAACAATGGCTTTCCATGGAGGGGAGAAGTTCACGTTGGAAATGTTTTGGAGGTAGAAGATGATAGAAATTTGAGTATTTGAAATAAAATGAGGTTTTATTTTACAAAGACCATTTAATTACAAAATTGCCATTAATAAAAAATGGCCATCATCCAAGACTCTAAAATCCATGGAAATTCGGACTTTAAATCAAAATCGAGTCCAACATATTAAATAATTTTTAAAAAGGGAAAACCCGAAACATTATTTTAATATTTTATTCCACCTGACCCCAAACCCGAGTGTTACAACTCTCCCCCACCTAAGGAATTTCATCCTCGAAATTACATGGTGGAAACAGATACAGAAATTGCTCAAGCATATCCGCTATCCTCTCCCACGTGGCCTCTTCCACACCTCTATGTCGCCACAACACCTTGACCAACTCTATGGTCTTGCCACGCAACACCTTGCTATCCGAAGCAAGTATCTCAACTGGTTCTTCATTGTACGACAAATCTGGATTCAGTTCTATCTCCTCAATGAGCATAACGTGAGACGGATCCGATCTATATATCCTGAGCATCGACACATGGAAAATATCGTGGATCGTCTCTAACTCTAAAGGCAATATCAAATGGTAAGCTACCGGCCCAATACGCTCAACTATCTCATACGGACCGATAAACCTCGGACTCAACTTGCCTTTCTGGCCAAATCACATTACCTTCTTCCACGAAGACACTTTCAGAAACACTTTCTCACCCACTGAAAACTCAACCTCTTTTCTGTTCAAATCAGCATAAGATTTCTGACGATCGGAAGCTGCTTTCAGACGATCACAAATTAACTTCACTTTATCAGTAGTCCCCTTAAGCAAATCCGACATAGGTAACAATTCCTGACCCGTTTCGGCCCAACAGATCGACGTCTTACATTGCCTACCATACAATGCCTCATAAGGATCCATCTGAATACTAGCGTGGTAACTGTTGTTGTAAGTAAACTCGACTAAGGGTAAATGCTTCTCCCTCGATCCCTAGAAGTCGATCACACAACAACGGAGCATATCCTCTAATACTTGTATCACTCGCTCTGACTGACCATCTGACTGCGGATGATATGAAGTACTGAAATGCAAACGACTACCTAGGGCACTATGCAAACAACTCTAGAACCTCGACGTGAATCTCGAATCTCTGTCTGATACAATAGACTTCGGAACTCCATGCAGTCTCACAATCTTGCGGATGTACAAATCTGCCAACTTGTCTAAAGAATTTGTGGTGTTCACTGCTAAGAAATGAGCACACTTAGTGAATCTATCAACTATCACCCAGACAAAATTCTTCTTTGAAGGAGACAACGGCAACCCTGACACAAAGTCCATAGTGATTCTTTCCCACTTCCATTTCGGAATTTTCAAAGGCTATAACAAACCTGAAGAAACCTGATGTTCTGCCTTTACTCTCTGACATACCATGCAACGGCTCACATACTCAGGTACACCCTTCTTCAAAACAACCCAGAAATAATCATTCTTCAGATCTCGGTACATCTTAGTACTGCCCGGATGCATCGAAAAAGGAATCGAATGTGCTTCGCACTACCACTCTGTCTTTGAAAACAAAACGCATTCTCATCTCTGAAACTGTACTCTGTCAGTCTACCCTCTGCAATGTCCTGAACACGTGGAACTAGAGATACGTCTTGCAATTGTTTCTCTCTGATCATCTGAATCAACGAAGGCTTCACTTGAAACTTTGTAATCAAACCATCATCCTTTGATACACTCAGCCTAGCAAATATAGCTCGCAACTCAACTAACACTTTTCTGCTCAACGCATCGGCCACTACATTTGCCTTACCCGGATGGTACTCAATAGTCAAATCATAGTCTTTCAACAGTTCAAGCCATCTTCTTTGCCTCAAGTTCAGCTCTCTCTGAGTAATCAGATACTTCAAGCTTTTATGATCAGTGTAAACTGTGCACTTCTCCATACAAGTAGTGATGCCAAATTTTCAGCGCAAACACAACTGCTGCTAACTTAATATCGTGAGTCGGGTATTCTTCTTATTAATCTTCAATTATCTCGAAGCATACGCAACGACTCTCTTCTCTTGCATCAACACACAACCTAGGCCTACATAGGATGCATCGCTATAGATCATGAACTCTTTCCCAGAAACTAGCTGTACCAACACTGGAGCATTCTTCAAAGCCTCTTTCAACTTCTCGAAAGCACCCTATCTCGCATCTGGCCAATCAAACTTAACTCCCTTTTGCAAAAGTTTAGTCAACGGAGCAACTACTGTAGATAAACCATCAACGAATCTCCTATAGTAACCAGCTACTCCTAGGAAACTCCTAATCTCTGTCACTAACTTAGGTTGTTTCCACTCAACAATGGCTTTAATCTTCTTCAGATCAACTCGGATACCTTCAGCTGATACCACATGGCCAAGAAACACAACCTCTCTGATCCAGAACTCACATTTACTCAACTTAGCATACAAAACCTTGGTCTAACAACTCCTGAAGCTGACTTTTTAACTCTTTCAACTCTTTCGGGGCCATACGGTACGGAGCAATAGAAACTGGAGTAGACCCTGAAACAGTCTCAATCACAAACTCTACATCTCTGTCAGGAGGCAAACCTGGTAACTCTTCTGGAAACACATTCAGAAAATCACAAACTGTCATGATATCTTTCGGTCTAAGCTCACTCATATTCGGATTCATCATGTACGCTAAATAAGCCCCACAGCTGGAGTCCGTCAACCTATGAGCCTCTAAAGCCGACACAATGTTTGACAAGAACTTAACGTTCTCGCCTACTACCACTACCTCGTAGTAATCAAAAAGCTTCAACGAAATTCTCCTTGTCTCGAAATCTACACTAGCTCTGTGCTCAACAAACCAATCCATACCCAAAATGATATCAAAACCGTAAAACGGAAGCTCCATCATCTCAACAGGAAACACATGACCCTGAATCTTCAACGGACACCTCCTATACATCCGTCTAACTACAACTATCTCACCGAAGGAACTAGTCATATGCATCCTTATGTCTAAAATCTCAACATGTATGTCTAACTATCTTCAACGGACACCTCCTAACGTTCGACAAGAATGCGTGGAACTCGAATCGACTAAGGAAAAAAAGACATGGACTGTAACTCAAAATTACCTGATATCACTTATGTGTCATTCCCTGCCTCTCTCTGTGCGTAGACTCTAGCTGGTCCACCGGTCTCTAGCTGAACTGCCACTACATGAGCAAGATTCCTCGGTGCCTCTATCTTAGGTGCATCAGCCCTCAGCTGGAAGCAACCACGACCGCGCCCACGGCCTCTCGGATAGTCAATCGCTCTCGCAGGAGCCTGTGCCTGAATCGGTGCATGTCTCGCCTGATGTGGACACTCTCTCCTGAAGTGGTCTCTCGATCCACAGTTCCAGCAAGCATGATAGTTTCCCCAACACTCTCCGGAATGCTGTCTCCCACATCGGTCACACTCGGGCAAACGCCCTCCAGCTCTCTGGCCATGATGGCCTCTACCGTGGTGGCCACTGCCACGCCTATGATCATAATGTTGTCCACTGCCCGATGCCTCTTGGCATCACCACGGTCAAAGTTGTTGTGCCTTTTCCCTGAACTAGATCCTCCCGAACGCTTGGTCAGCCCCAAGCTATGTTCGATGTCCTTGGCCCTAGCGATCAACACATCAAAATCAGAATAATCTGTAGCCAAGGTGTACAATTTGACCTCCTCATGAAGTCCATACCTGAACCGATCACAACGGTCCCTCTCAGTAGGAACCAACTCCGGAGCATACTAACTCAATCGGACGAAACATATCTCATAATCTGTCACTGATGTGTCTCCCTGAACAAGATCCATGAACTCCCTCTTCTTCTCATCTAAATATCTCAGGCCTAAATACCCCTTTCTGAAGGTAGTCTCAAAGAAATTCCAACTGATATCGGCCTCAGGCACGCCAGAAGTAATGGTGACCCACCATGTGTAGGCATCACCCTGAAGTAACGAAACTACACAACCCAACTTACGAGCCCCAACACATCCCATCTGAGCCAAAATACGAACCGTCTTCTCTAGCCATAACTCTGATCTCTCAGGCGTAGATCCATTGAACTCATATGCTCCGAGGCTACGGAGCCTCTCTAAGGGTAAGCTAGCATCATTTCCTCTCGGCTGAGTTGTAGCCTGAGCTCCAGCAACTGCAGCCTTAAACGCTCCCGCTATAGTTTGAACTAGAGGAGCCATATCTATCCCTGCAGGACCTTGGTCACCCTGGCCAACTTGAGGTCCCACTCCCTCAGCTCCAACCTCGCCTTCCACATCAGGCTGAGGAGGTGGTGGTGGTGGAGGAGCTCCGACTCCAACATCAGACTCTTCCACAAGAGCCTCTACTCCAACCATCGGCTCATCAGCAGGAGCTGCAGCACAGAGTTCCTGACGAACCAGCCTGGGTTTACCTTTAGGCCTCAACATAACAACTCACAGATAACAACTACAACAACAACATACAAAATAGGGTTAGCAAGGGCAAGGGTCCAAGTGGCTCAAGTATGTTTCCCTTACTTAAAAATCTCTTTTTCTGATGTAATAGAAGCAATGGGACTCTACTCAACACTTAACGGACAAATCACACATCAACATGCTTCAAACAACACACACACGATCAATTAAGCAAACATCAAATCATACTTGATAAGCAAGCGAACATACATAAAGGGCGAGCAACCACCATGCAATTACAGTACAAGAATTCAACTTACCTCACCAACCTGTTCGAGGTCTCGGAAACCTCAGGCTCTAACACCAACAAGTGTAACCCCCTCGTCCCGACCTGGGTGACTGACCGGTCCGAGTGTGCTACACGGGGAAAACCGAAGCGAAACCCATTAAGGATCCACTTCGGTTAACGACCATAGAAAATTTCTTTTAACATTATCTTGTCTAGATACTTAGTTAGTCTTATGTGTGACAAACGGTAGTGGAAAACAAGGACAGGACGAGACAAGGAGCATAAGTTAATTTAAATTTACCAATTGTCAAGTTAATCTGATTTCTTGCAACGCGACCCAAACACACATAAACGATCATGAACAAGGCTCACAAGAAGGCTAACATCAAACAGGGCCTAAGCCCAACACTTGAGAACCTTTAGGGATGTCAAAAGCCCACAATTCAGGCTTGTGTTTCGAAACAGGCTTGCCCGTTTCGATACACGAGCCCCAGTTTAAAAAGCCAGACCATCCGTACCAATACGCACCACCCTGTTTTGGTACAGGGGTCCATTTCACCTAGGCGTTCCGAAACACGTTCCGGAACAGGCCCTCAAAGTAGCCAAAATGTTTCGAAACACGTATCGAAATAGGGGTTCATAGTAGCCAAACCGTACCGGAACGCGTTCAGATAAGAGTGTCCCTGGAACCATACCCGTTACGAAACAACCTTACCCGTTCCGAAACGCCTGCAGTCTATGTGTTTCTAAAAACCAAATTTTGCATCTCCAAAAGCTCCCAACAGGCCTCAAACATCAAGAAACAAGATATAACATGCAAACACACATACTCTAGAGGCATTCACCCTACTTAAAACATGTTCATCACACCACATACATGAAAAGGCCACTCATTTAAGGAATCAAGCCACAACCAAACATCAACATACTAAAGGAGTCTAAACAAGCTCCTTAACACAAAACAACATACTCAAATCCCCATTGCTTATCTATTACATCTTTAGCTTAAAAGTTCATACTTGATGATAGCAAATAGCACACTTGGAGGGCTTTCTCCTCGCACAAGCAACCCACGAACTAAGGATATGCATTGTCGAACAAAAGAGAGCGTAAGCGTAAAGCTTAGTGAGGGTAAGCTCATAAAACAAACCTCGACAATGCAGGGTCCAAGCACGAGCAACAAAACCATGGATGAATGCATGTTTCCTTACCTTCGGAACCACATGAATCAATTATATGAAATGCATGAACATAACCTCAATTATCATGCCATTCTCAACATGTCCACAATACAACCATATGAAATCACATTTAACAAACTATATTGGCACCTAGCTATGACCCGAATACGCGGATAACAACCTTTGGAACTCACATCCAACAACTCAACCATTACATTACCTTACGATGGGATTACACTCATCACCATTTCACGTGGAGGGGATTCCACTCATCCTCACGCCCCGTCAATGGGATTCCACTCATCACCGACTAAAATATAAATGATGATTTCCGGGCGTACCCGGACTCCATCTTGGTGACTACCATCACCAAGACCACGCGCACATTTCGACACTCGTGTGCACACTAACATCCTAATGATCGATCATTTGTACCCAAGCATACTAGTGCCAATACTAACTCATCACAAGCTCATCGTACACAATATCCTTACCAAAACCCGTGCCTAGCACGTATCCACCATGATTTACAATCATGCAACCAACATTTCATCAATACATGCATATCACAATGCACAATTAAATCATCACGCCTCAACATTACACATATCCACAATATGCATAGCAACATCAAACATAATTAACACATGAGGCATAAACACAACATTTACAGTTCAACCATAGTCTTCTAAACTAAAACTTGGGATTAGACTACCAATCTAATCCCAACTCTAGGTGGGTTTACCAAGCCCGACCTAGGTCAATATGCTCAGACCAAGGTATTTGAAAACCAATTAAAAATCGAAGAACCACTCACCGACTATTCCAAGCTCAACAACTCTAGCCAATCAATCCGGATTCGTTCTCGAGGTCTCACCAACACAAAACCTTGATTCTAAGCAATCCAACACAAGAAAAAACATCATCAATCAGTCATCAATCACCGAAGCAAACCCGGAACACATTTTCAAGCAACTAGCCGATTAAGAACTCACCCTAAACTAGCATTTTTGAGCAGCCCAAACACACATCGATTAACCTCTGATTTCAACACTTTTAACGTACCCATAAGCTTCCGAATTAACCCTTAAACATGATACAATCATCAACCATCAATTTCCCACATTAAACAGCCCCAAAACGTGACATTTGAACCATCCAAAAGCCCTCTAAAACCCATATTCGAAAATGTTGTTAAACTTTGTAAAAATCATATATGTTGGACCTCTAATGATGCTAAGAGCATGTCTAACATCAGAGAATCAAAAGTTTACTTAAAGGTTAATAAAGTTTATATTTTTAACTTAAAACCCAAAAATCTCAAAGTACAAAGTAATGGGTTTCAATGAAAACTAAAAACTTGAGTAGCAAGGGGAAGATGAGGACAACATATGGGTATGCTTACATTTTGAAAATCACCAAGGATGAAGGAGGATGGTGATGGAACAGTGGCTTTCCATGGAGGGGAGAAGTTCACGTTCGAAATGTTTTGGAGGTAGAAGATGATAGAAATTTGGGTATTTGAAATAAAATGAGGTTTTATTTTACAAAGACAATTTAATTACAAAACTGACTTTATTGAAAAATGAGCATCATCCAAGACTCTAAAATCCATGGAAATTCGGGCTTTAAACCAAAATCAGGTCCAACATATTAAATAAATTTTAAAAAGAAAAGGGAAAACCCGAAACATTATTTTAATATTTTATTTCCACCCGACCCCAAACCCAGGTGTTACACCTCATATATTCCTCAGTCAGATGGTCAGTCAGAGCGGGTAATACAAGTGCTTGAGGACATGTTGTGTTGTTGTATTATTGACTTTTAAGGTTCGTGTGAGAAACACCTGCCGTTAGTTGAGTTTGCTTATAACAATAATTATCAGGCTAGTATTCAGATGGCACCGTTTGAGGCTTTGTATGGTAGGAGGTGTAGAACTCCTATTTGTTGGGCAGAAGCTGGTCAGAAATTGGTATCATTACCTACTATGCTTAAGGGCACTACTGAGAATGTGAAATTGATATGTGATCGCTTGAGAGATGCATCCGATCGACAGAAATCTTATGCCAATTTGAAGCGTCGTGAAATTGAGTATGTCGTGGGTGAGAAAGTCTTTTTGAAAGTATCACCATGGAAGTAAGTGATGAGTTTCGGTAGAAGAGGTAAACTGAGTCTGAGATTCATTGGTCCGTATGAGATCGTTGGACGAGTTGGCCCTGTGCCTTATAGATTGAGTTTGCCTTCAGAATTAGAGAAGATACATGATGTATTCCATGTTTCTATGCTTCAGAAGTATAGGTCAGATTCATCGCACATAATGCCTATTGAAGAAATTTAAATGAATCCAGATTTGTCGTATGATGAGGAACCGATTGAGATATTAGCTACGGACAACAAGGTTTTGCATGGCAGATCTATTGAGTTGGTCAAAGTAAAGTGGTGACACCGAGGTGTTGAAGAAACCACTTGTGAGAGGAAAGACGGCATGAAGCGTCTGTTTCCGCATCTTTTTCCATCAGGTAAATTTCGAGGACGAAATTTATTAACTAGGTGAAAGTTGTAACATCCGGGTTTAGGGTCTAAAAGATCTGGTGAGGTTTCGAGGTCCGAAAGACCGGTGTTGGGAGTTGTGAGTGAGTTTAGGGAAAGTGGTTCTCGGGTGTTGGGAAAAATATGAAATAAATCTCTAAAATCCTTAATAAATATGTTTAAGGTTTTTGTCAAAACAATTTTGGAAAAATGTTTTCCGAACCGTGACATTTTGGTTTAGTGCCAAAACGTAAAGTTTGCAAAATCTGTTTTAGTGACCATTTTGTAAAAGACTCAAAACATTGAATCTTTAAGGAGCTAAATTGGTTGGGCACATATGGTTATTATCCCCTTTATTTTAACTATTCAAATATTTTAAAATAGGTTTTATAATTAAAATTAAAAGAGTTTTCCTTATTTTCTCATTTCACGTTAAAATCCATTTTTAAACATTCTCTCTTCAGCCAAACAACCTTTGAGCTTGATTTTCTCAAGGTAAAAGTGATTTCCTACTTACCTATTATTGCCAAATGATTTTCCTACTTTGGTTTTCTAAAACCCAAGCTTATTTCATTGTTTTTCTTAAGGAATTTTGCTAAACAAGGGGAAGTAGCTAGCATTAGGGGTGAGCAACGAATTTCTCCTCTAATGTAAGGTTATTTATTGATATTCACATGCTTTGATTCTTTTAAATGCTAAAGTTATGTTTTCTTAATTTAATCTTAATGGAAATTGGCTAAAATGAGCTTTTGGGTAAGTTTATGTTTAGGATCTGTTATTGCAGGTTTTAATGATGTTATTACCTCTTTTTTGATGTGGTTGTTGAGTTGAGATGTTGGGTGAATGATGGGAATCCCGAAATTGGGTTGGGTGTTGAAGTTTGAAGTGGAAAAGTGGGTTTTTGAGGTAAATCGATTGTTGTTGATAATCTGATGTTGGGTTGATGTTTTTAGATGTTTATCCATGTATTTTGATGATATTTCATGATGGGTTTTGCTGGAGATTGTCCGAATTGGGTTTTTCGATGTTTACGGCTTGTATCAGAATTGTTTCTATAAGTATTTTGATTGGGTTGTTGAATCTCTGTTTTCCATCAAGTTAGAGTGTTGAAATTATCTCTAATTCTCTGTTTTGGGTTGGTTAGAGGCTGGGATTGAAGATCCAGAATTGTTGAATTCGATTGTGGGCGAACCGGAAAGCTAGAAAAGGGGTTTTGGCTTGATTTTGGTAATCGCTGGTGAGTGGAAATGATTTTAATATTTTATCAAGGTTGAAGAAGTGTTTTAAGGGTTTGGGTTGAGCCATTAGGCCAAATCAAGCTCAAGAGTAAGTTTTGGTGTTGTTTCGGCTTTTTCGCCTTTTTACATTTGATCTTGTTTGATCATGAGCATATATTTCTAAATGTTGTTTCTACTGTTGAAAAGCATTAAATGCATGATGTTTTTGTCCCATGAGAATGCCATGTGTTTTATTAAGATGTTGGTTGAGTTCATGCTATGCTTGAGCTTGAGATTATGGCTTTTGGGATGTGTTTGGGGAGGTGTTTATCCCCAGCGTAAATTAGTGGATTGTGATGTTGCGATGAGTATGTTGACACATGGGTTATATCGGATACATTGATCGATCAATAGGATGTGAAGTGCACCATAATTATAAAATTTGCGCGTGAGAAATTCTTCGGTTTCATAATAGGGGTTGTGCTATTGTGATGCGAGTGGTAGGGGTTGTGCTATCAGCAATGGGCAATGCGGGTAGTGGCATCCTGGCCGAAGTGTGTTTGTGGTGAGGGATGTTTCACCATGTGACTTGATGGTGGTTGTGCAATCAAGGTGTCCACTTATCTGAGCAACGTGTCAATGATGCTGATATACTCTTTTGCTTATGGTTTCGTATGAGCTTGGTAAACTCATATGGTTATGTATTTGTGCTTGAAGCATGTAACCCCCTTAACCCGGCCTAGACGGTTGACCCGAATTAAAAAGATCACGCGGGGAAAACCAAAGTCAACCCGAAAGTCAACCTTGATTAACGACCCTTTTTTTTATTTTTACTCTTGTCTAGATGCACGTTAACCCTAGATATGTTCACAAGATAATCATACTCAAAGATCAAAACCATCAAAGAACATTCAGGGACCCAATTGCACAAAACACAACTTTAGGGACCAAACTGTAAATTCTGAAAATTATAAGGACTTAGCTCAAATTAAAGTTACCATTATGAAATTAGTCAGGTTTCATGCTTCTCTGCCAAATTTTAGCTCAAACGGACATCTCAAACTCATACAATTGCACAAACAAGTTTCAGGACCAAAACGCAAACATTCCAAAACATATAACCATCAATTTCAGTGCCCAACGGTCGAGTGTTTCGGAACAGGGAAGACCCGTTCCGAAACGCGGGACCGTTCCGAAACTGGTACCGAAACATGGCCTGGCAGTGGCCAAACCGTTCCGGAACAGTGCCTCCCATTTCGGAACGCCCAGGCCATTTCAGGCCCCCGTTTCGATACGGTAGCACCTGCTCCGAAACAGGCTGCCCAGATTGCAGAAAAATTTGCTGGTTTATCATGCAATTGACCTATCAAACATGCTCCAAATGCCACCAAACTTTACCAGCAAGTCATTCAACATACAAGGAACATAATTGCATCAACCATACATCAACATGGCATCAATTATGAAAATCCCCAAATCTATAGGCATGCTTCCTACTTAGTAAACCATTCAAGCATCATTATACCAAAAGCAATCTCATAAAGGCCAATTACAAGTACCAACATCATTAACATCATTAAACCAACTTAGGGAGTCCAAAACATCTCCCAAAACAACTACATAGGTCCCCCATTTCCAAATGCCAAAAGCTAATAGTGTTTAAGAAACCATCACCATACTTGAGCTTAGTTCACCACTTGGATTCTTCACCACCTTGCTGCCCTTAATGCACTTTAATGCTCTGCATTATTGGTTTAAGAAAAGAGAGAGCGTAAGCAAAAGCTTAGTGAGGAATGCTCATTAAAAACCACACAATAATGCATTTTCAAATCACATGTATAAACCTTAAATCCAACCATCGTTTGTACATGCTCATAAGCATTTAAAAACAAGCAATCCATGCTTCAGATTCATATCATGTCATATTGGCAACAAGTGATACATTTCACATAAGATCCACACATGGACTTTTAAACACCATTGTGATCTTACTATATCGAAGGACCACACATGGACTTTTAAACACCATTGTGTCCTTAACCCCATGGACTTTTAAACACCATGGCAAGGACCACACAAGGACTTTTAAACACCTTTGTGTCCTTAACAAGAATCATCCAAGGACTTTTAAACACCTTGATGTTCTTAAATAACAAGGCTTACACAAGGAATTTTAACCACCTTTGTAACCTTAACCAAGAGCCAACCATGGACTTTTAAGCACCATGTTGCTCTTAAAATACACAAGACTCACCCAAGGAATTTTAACCACCTTGGTGATCTTAACCAAGAACCAACCATGGACTTTTAACCACCATGTTGTTCTTAAATAAACAAGGCTCACACAAGGACTTTTAACCACCTTTGTGACCTTAACCATCACTTGCCAATATGCATCATCAACAACAATAATCCATTGTTTTAAAGCATTTATCAAAGCCATAAACATCATGCATCTTTAAGCATCAAACCACATTTAAACAATGTTAAAAAACAAGGATCTCTTACCTTGAGCATCCTTCAACACATGGCTTATAATCTCAGCAACTAACATGCTAAAACATGCTTTCAAAACAGAATTTAAAACATGCAAACAACCACATTGCATACAACCAAATCCATGGTTCATCATCAAGAGAGTTTTTTCGAAAACTTACTCTTGAGCTTAGCTAAGTTGCTTAGACTTAAACTAAGCTCCCAAACCTTCAAAACATTGGTTTCAAAGCCGAAAACAAAAATCCACTCACCGATTCCGTTTCGCCTCTTGCCGAAACACCAATCAAGCTTCCGGATCACCACCACAAGGATCCAAAGATGACTCCCCTGTTTTAAACACATCAAAGAAGAGGATTAATGCATCATCATGCATTAATATCTTCAATGAAAGCACCTAAACCCGCTGCTCTCATCCACACTCCATTTTCGGCTACCAAACACAACCGAAAATGCATCCAAGCAACTCCACAACACTACCCAGCCATGATCCATCAAATCTAATCATTCTTAAACATCAATTAACATACAAAAAGGATCTAACATCACCCTTATACCTCCAGCTATAACAGATCATCAAGATCACTCCAAAAACAACCAAGAACACAAGCTAAACTTAGGAAATTCAACCTATTCGGGATTGCATTGATTAAACCTCAATTTCACATCAATTTAACATTCATTTAACATCAATTTGACACCTCAAAACACTGCCCAATCAGATCATACGAAATTTCATCAAAAACAAGCAAATCTTGCATTTAGAAGCCAAGATCAAGTACACAACCTTAAAACCTTTTATAAAACATAAATTAAGGATTGAGAACTTAGGAATTTCAGTAAAGAACTGAGAGTTTAGAGGAGAAGGACGTTCTTACCTCCAAACTTGAGTTTTCTCCCTTTTTGGAACCAAATTCTTGAAAAACCACTTAGCAAATGGTAAGGTTTTGATGAGGAGATGATTAGCAATAAAAAGAGAATTGAAAAGAGATATTTAGGTGACAAAATCAGAGGGAAAAGCTCTGGAAAAAGATGTTTGGTTTGAGAGAAAAGATGAGAGAAAAAGGAAAATGGAAAATATGGAAAGTTAGTTGGAAATGACAAAATATCTTCCCTCCTTTTTAGTTTTATTTAAAAACCTTTAATAAATCATTTAATATCTTAGAAAAATCTGGAGAAACTCCCATTGGGTAAATAGCTCCTTAAAGATTCAAAGTTTCAATCCTTTTTAAAACAGTCACGCAATTTTCAAAAATTACATTTTGGTCACTAGCCAAAATGTCACTCTTCCAAACCTCATTTTGTAAAATTGATTTCACCATTCACTTATATATAATAAAAGAGGATTTAAAGACATTTTTCCATATTTTTAATGCAACCCGAACTAGGCTTTCCTAATTTCACCCTTTTATATTCGAACCGCACTTTGACCGAACCGGTCCAAACCCAAAACTTCTAAGCCCAAAACCGGGGCGTTACAACTCTCCCCCCTTAAGAAATTTCGTCCTCGAAATTTACCTGAAGGAAAGAGATAAGGAAACTGCTTCAGCATGTCATCCTTCCGTTCCCACGTGGCCTCCTCAACACCACGATGCTTCCACAACACCTTTACCAACTCAATGGTCTTGCCACGAAGAACCTTGCTATCCGAATCCAGAACCTTCACCGGTTCCTCATCATAGGTCAAATCCGGATTCAATTCCACTTCTTCCACAGGCATAACATGCGAAGGATACGATCTATACTTCCGGAGCATAGAAACATGAAACACATCATGAATGTAACGCCCCGGTTTCGGGCTTGGAAGTCGTGGGCGTTGACCGGCTGGTCAAAGTGCTGTTCGAATCGTAAGAGGTTAAATTAGAAAAGCCTAGTTCGGGTTGCATTAAAAATATGGAAAAATGTTCTAAAATCATCTTTTAATATAATTAAGTGAACTGTGAAATCAATTTTGGAAAATGAGTTTCGGAAGGGTGACATTTTGGCTAGTGACCAAAATGTAATTTTTGAAAGTTTGGTGGCTGTTTTATAAAGGATTGGAACTTTGAATCTTTAAGGAGCTATTTACCCAAAGGGAGTTTCTCCAGATTTTTCTAAGATATTTTGAGTTATAATTCTGATTTTAAAGATTTCATAAAGGAGGGAAATCTCATTTTGCTATTTTCTCATCTAACTTCCAATTTTCTTCTCTCTTTTTTTTCAACCCAAACACTCCATTTCCAGAGATTTAATTCTGATTTCTTCACCTAAATTCCTCCTTTCAACTCTCATTTGATTGCAAATCATTGTATCTTCAAAACCTCTTCAATTGCTACAAGTTTCATCAAGGATTTTCATTCCAAAAAGAGGAGAAACTCAAGTTTGGAGGTAAGAACGTCCTTCTCCTCTGAACTTCAAGTTCTTTACTGAAATTCCTAAGTTTTCAATCCTAATTTGATGTTTAATTAAAGGCTTTTGAGTTGATTTATGGATCTTGGCTAATTATGCAAGATTTTGATGATTTCACATGATTTTCGTTTGATCTGTTAAATCTGTGATTTGAGAGGTGTTTTTGATGTCAAATGATCTCTAAAATGATGTGGAATTGAGCTTTGATTGATGCAATCCCGGATAGGTTGAGTTTCCTAAGTTTAGCTTGTGTTTTAAGGTAGTTTTTGTGGTGATCTTGGTGATCTGATGTTGCTGGAGGTATAAGGTTGTTAATAGGTTGTTTTTAGATGTGTTTTGATGTTGATGGAAGTGAGGTTTTGCTGGTTTATGGCCGGGCTTTGTTTAGAAGTGTTTTGGATGCATTTTCGGTTGTGTTTGGTGGCCGAAAATGGAGGTTTTGTGAGAGCAGCGAGTTTAGGTGCTTTCATTGAAGCAATTAATGCATGATGATGCATTAATCCTCTGCTTTAATGTGTTGAAACAGGGGAGGCATCCTTGGATCCAAGAATTGTTGATCCGGAGGCTTGATTTGGTGCTTTGGCTTGAAGCAAAGTGGAAATCGGTGAGTGGATTTGTGGAATTGGATTTTCAGCTTTTAAACCAAGGTTTGAAGGTTTTGGGAGCTTAGTTTAAGTCTAAACAACTTTGCTAAGCTCAAGTGTAAGTTTTCGGATTTTCTCTCTAGTGGTGGCCATGTTATGATGTTTTGCAAAGTGATGATTTGCATGTTTTAATTACTGTTTTGAAAGCATGTTTTAGCATGGATTTTGCTGATTATATAAGCCATATGTTGAAGGTAACTCTAGGTAGGAGTTCCTTGTTTTTATACATTGAATTGATGAGAATTGATGCTTTGAAATGCATGATGAAAATGGCTTGGTTTAATGCTTTAAAACAGTGGATTATATGATGTATAAGATGTATATTGGCAAGTGATGGTTTGTAAAAGTGAAGGTCACTAAGGTGGTTAAAAGTCCTTGAGTGAGCCTTGTTACCTAAGAACATCAAGGTGGTTAAAAGTCCTTGGATGGTTCTTGTACGGACACTAAGGTGGTTAAAAGTCCTTAGGTGCTCCTTTCCATGGTGTTTAAAAGTCCATGGGGCCAAGGTGTTTAAAAGTCCTTGGGGCCAAGGTGTTTAAAAGTCCTTGGGGAGATTCAAGCATTGGACACAAAGGTGGTTAAAAGTCCTTGTGTGGTCCTCATTCATGGTGTTTAAAAGTCCATGGCCAAGGTGTTTAAAAGTCCTTGGGGCCAAGGTGTTTAAAAGTCCTTGGGGAAAGTTGTGAACTCGTTTTAATAAATGAAATGTATCACTTGGGCCAATATGACATGAATAGTACATTGTGAAGCATGAGATGCTTGTTTAAATGTTATTTGAAGCATGGGATTGCTTGATTTAAAGTATGCTTTTAGTATATGCAAAGGTTGATTATAAGCATGTTTATAAATGGTTTTAGTTGCATTATTGAATGGTTTTAAAGAGCACTCCTCACTAAGCTTATGCTTACGCTCTCTCGTTTTCTTAATTCAATAATGCAGAGCATTAGAGCACCTTAAAGGGCAGCAAGAAGAGGCAAGCAATCAAGTTCAAGTAAAGCTCAATGTATGAAGGTTTTATAAGTTCTTTTAGCTTTTGGTTGATTTGGCAATGGGGGACCAATGTATATGTTTTGGGAGGTGTTTGAGACTCCCTAAGTATGATAAATGTTGATGTGGTTGCTGGTTTTGTGATTGGCTTTATATTGCTTGTTTATGAAGGTTTATGCATGAATGGTTAGCTTAAGGAGGAAGCATGCTATATAAATTGGGGCTTTTCATATGTGATGGATATATGCTGAATTGATGATGCATTTTTAGTCCCTGCATGTTGTATGATTAAGTGATATGGTTTGGTGATGTTAATTTGAAGTTTGAAGCATGTTTGAAGCTATTTTCGAGTCAATTCCAGGCAGGGGTATCGGTACTCGGGCTTGTGTATCGATACGCCTGAGCCAAATATGCACATTTCTGCCCAGACGTATCGGTACGATTGTTAGAGTATCGATACCGTATGAATGCCGTATCGAAACGGGGAGACTCGTATCGATACCGTGTTGAGAGTTTGGTTACTGCCTTCCCCACGTATCGATACGACACCAGGCGTATCGATACCTGTCTGTTAATTCGGTTAAAAGTATCTTTTATGTTTTGTTTTGTTTACGTTTTGGTCCCGAATCTTGTATGATCAATTGCATGAGCTGTGGGTGTTCTTTTGAGTTGAAATTTCACAGAGAAGCATGAAACCTGACTAATTTCAAGATGGTAACTTCAAATTGGGTTAAGTCCTTTTATTTATCAGAAATTACAATTTGGTCCCTAAAGTTGTAATTTGTTCAATTGGGTCCTTGTTTGATCTCTGATGTTTGTGATCTTTGAGTATGTTGTTTGTGTGATCACAATTAGGGTTAATGTGCATCTAGATAAGATTAAAAAGAAAAAAAAAGGGTCGTTAATCAAGGTTGACTTTCGGGTTGACTTTGGTTTTCCCCGTGTGACTTTCTTAATTCGGGTCAACCGTCTAGACCGGGTTAAGGGGGTTACATTTGGTGGTACCAGAGCTGAGTTCTCGAGTAATTGGGAATGTTGTTATGCATGATTGAAGCATGGTTTGGCTTGTATGCTTGCTGTATGAAAGCATGTTCAGTGATTTGAGATGATGATGTTTTTGAGATGTATGTTGTGATGATGCATGATGAGGGTACCCATTGCCAAACAAAAGCTAAAGAAATGATGTTGATTTTGAAAGAAATTGAGCTTGAATACTTGAAATTGCTTACCTTGCTGGGCCTGACTTGTTTTATTTGTATTGTTATGCATGGTAAAAGTATGGCACCACGTAGAGAATTAAGGAGTAGCGCGAGAGCTACGACCCCGGAAGGGAATGTGAATGAAGAGCACACGGGTAGTGCTGTGTTACCTCCTCCTCCACCTGGTGGTGGTGGTGCGGAGAGGGAAAGAGCTAGAGCTGAGGCAGCTGGTGCTGGAGCTGCAGGACCTGAGGTTGGTCAGGGGCAAGCGATGCCTGACATGTCTGTGCTGGTACAAGCTATTGCGGGTGCTTTTCGAGCAGCAGTAGCTGGAGCTCAAAGAGCTGGGCATCAGGGAGATGCTGGAGTGAGATTACCCTTAGAGCGTCTGCGCAGTCTTGGTGGAACTGAGTTTAGGGGTATGACAGCTGAGAGGTCGGAAGCTTGGCTGGAGAGTACCAAGCGTGTCTTGGGACAGATGAGTTGCACTGATGTGCAAAAGTTGGGATGTGTGGTGTCTCTGCTGCAAGGTGATGCTTATACGTGGTGGACGACCACAATCTCTGGGATGGCTGATGCTGATGTTACTTGGACATTCTTTCAGAATGCGTTCAAGAGGAGATATCTGGGAGTGAGATATCTGGATGAGAAAAAGCGTGAATTCATGTCTTTGACCCAGGGGAACATGAGTGTGGCTGAGTATGAGGTACAGTTCGTACGTCTCAGTCAGTATGCACCGGAGCTGATACCTGATGAGCGAGAGAGGTGCGAAAGGTTCCGTTATGGCTTGGTGACGGAAGTAAAGACCTACATGTTGGCTGCTGAGTACAATGATTTTGATGTGTTGGTTAGTCGATCCAAGGACATTGAGATGAATCTGAGTTTGTCTGCGAAAGGTGCTGGAGCGAGTTCTGGGAAGAGAGCTGCTGAGTATGGTTCCGGTGGACGGAACAAGAGGGGACGCGATCAGAGGTTTCAGTCCTCATCTAAGAGAGGTGGAGGTGCACCTGCTAGGGGTGGCGATGCTAGAGCTGACCCTAGTGCTTGTTGGATTTGTGGTTCCCGTGGTCACTTGAAGCGTGACTGTCCTCGTGCTGGTTATGAGTGCTAGAATTGTGGTTCTGCTGACCACTTGAGGCGAGATTGTCCGAGGATGGCTGGTGGTCAAGAGCGTGCTCCTGTTGTTGCAGCACCGCAGAGAGGTCGTGGGCGCGGCCGTGGTAATTTTCAGAGGCGTGAGGAAGGCGGTCGTGGAGTAGCTCATGTTGTGGCTATTCAACCTGAGGGTGGAGGCCAAGCGAGGGTGTATGCTCAGCGCGAGGGAAGGAATGATGCTGATGTGATTGCAGGTACCTTTACTTTGCAATCCTTGTCATTGCTTTCTTTGATTGATTCTGGATCTACGCATTCATACATTTTGCGTGAGCATGCTGAGTTGCTTGGTTTGCCTGTTGAGTCTTTGGATGTTGGTGTTAGAGTCACTAGTTCTTTTGGTGAAACTGTTGTGACTCGTAAGCTGTATAGAAGGTGTCCTTTGGTTGTTCAAGAGCATGTCTTTCATGTTGATCTTATGGAGTTGCCCTTTTATGGTTTTGATGTGATCCTTGGTATGGATTGGCTTGCTGAGCATCGTGATGTTGTGGATTGTGAGAATAAGCGTGTTTCGCTTAGGCTTGCGGATGATTATGAAGTGGTGGTGGTTGGTGAGAATGTGAAGTTTCTTGCCAATGTTGTGTCTACCTTGGAGGCGAGCAGGATGCTGAGGCAAGGTTGTGAAGCGTATCTGGCTTTCGTGATGAATCCTTGTTCTAAGGAGTTGAGGGTGCAGGATATCAGGGTTGTGAAGGAGTTTCCTGATGTTTTTCCTGAGGAGTTGCCTGGTTTACCTCCTAATCGCGAGGTGGAGTTTGGGATTGAGCTGTATGAGAATACCACTCCTGTGTCCATTACTCCCTATAGAATGGCACCTAAGGAGCTGAAGGAGCTGAAGACGCAGTTGCAAGAGCTGCTTGATCGTGGTTTCATCCGGCCGAGTGTGTCGCCTTGGGGTGCTCCTGTCTTGTTTGTGAAGAAGAAAGATGGCACTATGAGGATGTGCATTGATTACCGTCAGCTGAACAAGTTGACTATCAAGAATCGGTATCCTTTGCCGAGGATTGATGATCTCTTTGATCAATTTCGGGGAGCTGCTGTGTTCTCTAAGATTGACTTGAGGTCAGGGTATTATCAGTTGAAGGTGAAGGATGTGGACGTGCCTAAGACAGCTTTCAGGACAAGGTATGGGCATTATGAGTTCCTTGTGATGCCGTTTGGTTTGACAAATGCTCCTGCTGCATTCATGGATATGATGAATCGCGTTTTTCATGAATACCTGGACAAGTTCGTTGTGGTGTTCATTGATGATATCCTCGTGTACTCGCGTACTGAGGAGGAGCACGAAGAGCATTTGAGGATTGTGCTGCAAGCTTTGTTGGAGAATCAGCTTTATGCCAAGTTGAGCAAGTGTGAGTTTTGGCTTGGAGAGGTGGTGTTTCTTGGACATGTGGTTTCGGCTGAGGGGATTCGTGTTGATCCTCAGAAGATTGAAGCGGTGATGAACTGGAAAGTTCCTAAGTCTGTTCAGGAGGTTCGTAGTTTCCTTGGTTTGGCAGGATACTACCGGAGGTTTGTGGATGGTTTTTCCAAGATTGCTGCACCTTTGACGAAGCTTTTGCAGAAAGATGTTAAGTATGAGTGGACAGAAGCGAGACAGCAGGCTTTTGAGAAGCTGAAGATGGCTTTGACTCAAGCTCCTATCTTGATTCAGCCTGAATCAGGGAAAGAGTTTGTAGTCTACAGTGATGCATCCTATGTTGGTTTGGGGTGTGTGCTGATGCAAGAGGGTAAGGTTGTGGCTTATGCGTCGCGGCAGTTGAAGGTGCATGAGCGCAATTATCCTACGCATGATTTTGAGCTGGCTGCAGTGGTTTTTGCTCTGAAGATCTGGAGACATTATCTGTATGGTGAGAAGTGTATTGTGTACACGGATCACAAGAGTTTGAGGTATCTGATGTCTCAGAAGGAGTTGAATCTTAGGCAGCGACGTTGGTTGGAGTTGCTCAAGGATTATGATCTGACGATAGAGTATCATCCTGGAAAGGCTAATGTTGTTGCGGATGCCTTGAGTAGGAAGGTAGCTGTTGAGCTGAGGGCGATGTTTGCTAGCTTGAGCATATCGCGAGATGGTGGTCTTGTTATTGAGTTGCAAGTGAAACCATCTTTGGTTCAGTTGATCAAGGAAAAGCAGTTGTTGGATGATTCCTTGGTGTCTCATGTTCAGGATATCGCGGAGGGTAGACCTTCGGATTTCTGCTTTAATGAGGATGGAGTGTTGTGTTTTGGTAGTCGGATAGTAGTGCCTGCTGATGCTGAGTTGAGGCGTGCTATTCTAACTGAAGGTCATAGTAGTCCTTTTGCTATGCATCCTGGTAGTACAAAGATGTATCGCGATCTTCGTGATGAGTACTATTGGGTGGGTTTGAAGAAAGATGTTGCGGAGTTTGTGAGCAAGTGTTTGGTGTGTCAGCAAGTTAAGGCTGAACATCAGGTTCCTTCTGGTTTGTTGCAACCGTTGAAAATCCCTGAATGGAAGTGGGAGAGGGTTACCATGGATTTTGTATCTGGTTTACCTTTGTCTCCGTCGAAGAAGAATTCTGTTTGGGTGATTGTGGATCGCCTGACGAAGTGTGCGTATTTCTTGCCTGTGCATACTACGTTTTCTTTGGATAAGCTGGCAGAGCTGTACATTGCTGAGGTTGTGAGGCTGCATGGTGTGCCTAAGTCGATCGTGTCGGATAGGGATCCGAGGTTCACATCGCGTTTCTGGCAGTGTTTGCATCAAGCTTTGGGTACAAGGTTGCATTTCAGTACATCCTATCATCCTCAGTCGGATGGTCAATCTGAGCGGGTTATTCAGATTTTGGAGGATATGTTGAGATGCTGCGTGATAGAATTCCAAGGTTCTTGGGAGAAGCATCTGCCTTTGGTTGAGTTCGCTTATAACAACAGTTTTCAGGCAAGTATACAGATGGCACCTTATGAGGCTCTGTATGGGAGGAAGTGTAGGACTCCTCTTTGTTGGGCTGAAACTGGTCAAAAGTTGGTTTCGATGCCTGCTTTGTTGAAAGGAACCACCGAGAAGGTGAAGCTCATTTGTGAGCGGTTGAAGGCTGCTTCTGATCGGCAGAAATCTTACGCGGATTTGAAGCGTAAGGAGATAGAGTTTGCGGTGGGTGATCGTGTGTTTTTGAAGGTTTCGCCTTGGAAGAAGGTGATGAGGTTTGGTCGGAAGGGTAAGTTGAGCCCTAGATACATTGGACCGTATGAGGTTGTTGAGCGTGTGGGTCCTGTTGCGTATCGGCTGAGGTTACCTCAGGAGTTGGAGAAGATTCATGATGTGTTCCATGTTTCTATGCTCCGGAGGTATAGATCTGATCCTTCGCATGTGATGCCTGTGGAGGAAGTGGAATTGAATCCGGATTTGACCTATGATGAGGAACCGGTGAAGGTTCTGGATTCAGATAGCAAGGTTCTTCGTGGCAAGACCATTGAGTTGGTGAAGGTGCTGTGGAAGCATCGCGGTGTTGAAGAAGCCACGTGTTAGCGGAAGGAAGACATGCTGAAGCAGTTTCCTTATCTCTTTCCTTCAGGTAAATTTCGAGGACGAAATTTCTTAAGGGGGGGAGAGTTGTAACGCCCCGGTTTCGGGCTTGGAAGTCGTGGGTGTTGACCGGCTGGTCAAAGTGCTGTTCGAATCGTAAGAGGTTAAATTAGGAAAGCCTAGTTCGGGTTGCATTAAAAATATGGAAAAATGTTCTAAAATCATCTTTTAATATAATTAAGTGAACTGTGAAATCAATTTTGGAAAATGAGTTTCGGAAGGGTGACATTTTGGCTAGTGACCAAAATGTAATTTTTGAAAGTTTGGTGGCTGTTTTATAAAGGATTGGAACTTTGAATCTTTAAGGAGCTATTTACCCAAAGGGAGTTTCTCCAGATTTTTCTAAGATATTTTGAGTTATAATTTTGATTTTAAAGATTTCATAAAGGAGGGAAATCTCATTTTGCTATTTTCTCATCTAACTTCCAATTTTCTTCTCTCTTTTTCTCTCAACCCAAACACTCCATTTCCAGAGATTTAATTCTGATTTCTTCACCTAAATTCCTCCTTTCAACTCTCATTTGATTGCAAATCATTGTATCTTCAAAACCTCTTCAATTGCTACAAGTTTCATCAAGGATTTTCATTCCAAAAAGAGGAGAAACTCAAGTTTGGAGGTAAGAACGTCCTTCTCCTCTGAACTTCAAGTTCTTTACTGAAATTCCTAAGTTTTCAATCCTAATTTGATGTTTAATTAAAGGCTTTTGAGTTGATTTATGGATCTTGGCTAATTATTCAAGATTTTGATGATTTCACATGATTTTCGTTTGATCTGTTAAATCTGTGATTTGAGAGGTGTTTTTGATGTTAAATGATCTCTAAAATGATGTGGAATTGAGCTTTGATTGATGCAATCCCGGATAGGTTGAGTTTCCTAAGTTTAGCTTGTGTTTTAAGGTAGTTTTTGTGGTGATCTTGGTGATCTGATGTTGCTGGAGGTATAAGGTTGTTAATAGGTTGTTTTTAGATGTGTTTTGATGTTGATGGAAGTGAAGTTTTGCTGGTTTATGGCCGGGCTTTGTTTAGAAGTGTTTTGGATGCATTTTCGGTTGTGTTTGGTGGCCGAAAATGGAGGTTTTGTGAGAGCAGCGAGTTTAGGTGCTTTCATTGAAGCAATTAATGCATGATGATGCATTAATCCTCTGCTTTAATGTGTTGAAACAGGGGAGGCATCCTTGGATCCAAGAATTGTTGATCCGGAGGCTTGATTTGGTGCTTTGGCTTGAAGCAAAGTGGAAATCGGTGAGTGGATTTGTGGAATTGGATTTTCAGCTTTTAAACCAAGGTTTGAAGGTTTTGGGAGCTTAGTTTAAGTCTAAACAACTTTGCTAAGCTCAAGTGTAAGTTTTCGGATTTTCTCTCTAGTGGTGGCCATGTTATGATGTTTTGCAAAGTGATGATTTGCATGTTTTAATTACTGTTTTGAAAGCATGTTTTAGCATGGATTTTGCTGATTATATAAGCCATATGTTGAAGGTAACTCTAGGTAGGAGTTCCTTGTTTTTATACATTGAATTGATGAGAATTGATGCTTTGAAATGCATGATGAAAATGGCTTGGTTTAATGCTTTAAAACAGTGGATTATATGATGTATAAGATGTATATTGGCAAGTGATGGTTTGTAAAAGTGAAGGTCACTAAGGTGGTTAAAAGTCCTTGAGTGAGCCTTGTTACCTAAGAACATCAAGGTGGTTAAAAGTCCTTGGATGGTTCTTGTACGGACACTAAGGTGGTTAAAAGTCCTTAGGTGCTCCTTTCCATGGTGTTTAAAAGTCCATGGGGCCAAGGTGTTTAAAAGTCCTTGGGGCCAAGGTGTTTAAAAGTCCTTGGGGAGATTCAAGCATTGGACACAAAGGTGGTTAAAAGTCCTTGTGTGGTCCTCATTCATGGTGTTTAAAAGTCCATGGCCAAGGTGTTTAAAAGTCCTTGGGGCCAAGGTGTTTAAAAGTCCTTGGGGAAAGTTGTGAACTCGTTTTAATAAATGAAATGTATCACTTGGGCCAATATGACATGAATAGTACATTGTGAAGCATGAGATGCTTGTTTAAATGTTATTTGAAGCATGGGATTGCTTGATTTAAAGTATGCTTTTAGTATATGCAAAGGTTGATTATAAGCATGTTTATAAATGGTTTTAGTTGCATTATTGAATGGTTTTAAAGAGCACTCCTCACTAAGCTTATGCTTACGCTCTCTCGTTTTCTTAATTCAATAATGCAGAGCATTAGAGCACCTTAAAGGGCAGCAAGAAGAGGCAAGCAATCAAGTTCAAGTAAAGCTCAATGTATGAAGGTTTTATAAGTTCTTTTAGCTTTTGGTTGATTTGGCAATGGGGGACCAATGTATATGTTTTGGGAGGTGTTTGAGACTCCCTAAGTATGATAAATGTTGATGTGGTTGCTGGTTTTGTGATTGGCTTTATATTGCTTGTTTATGAAGGTTTATGCATGAATGGTTAGCTTAAGGAGGAAGCATGCTATATAAATTGGGGCTTTTCATATGTGATGGATATATGCTGAATTGATGATGCATTTTTAGTCCCTGCATGTTGTATGATTAAGTGATATGGTTTGGTGATGTTAATTTGAAGTTTGAAGCATGTTTGAAGCTGTTTTCGAGTCAATTCCAGGCAGGGGTATCGGTACTCGGGCTTGTGTATCGATACGCCTGAGCCAAATATGCACATTTCTACCCAGACGTATCGGTACGATTGTTAGAGTATCGATACCGTATGAATGCCGTATCGAAACGGGGAGACTCGTATCGATACCGTGTTGAGAGTTTGGTTACTGCCTTCCCCACGTATCGATACGACACCAGGCGTATCGATACCTGTCTGTTAATTCGGTTAAAAGTATCTTTTATGTTTTGTTTTGTTTACGTTTTGGTCCCGAATCTTGTATGATCAATTGCATGAGCTGTGGGTGTTCTTTTGAGTTGAAATTTCACAGAGAAGCATGAAACCTGACTAATTTCAAGATGGTAACTTCAAATTGGGTTAAGTCCTTTTATTTATCAGAAATTACAATTTGGTCCCTAAAGTTGTAATTTGTTCAATTGGGTCCTTGTTTGATCTCTGATGTTTGTGATCTTTGAGTATGTTGTTTGTGTGATCACAATTAGGGTTAATGTGCATCTAGATAAGATTAAAAAGAAAAAAAAGGGTCGTTAATCAAGGTTGACTTTCGGGTTGACTTTGGTTTTCCCCGTGTGACTTTCTTAATTCGGGTCAACCGTCTAGACCGGGTTAAGGGGGTTACAATGAATCTTCTCCAACTCCTGAGGTAACCTCAACTTGTACGCAACAGGACCCACACGCTCAATCACCTCGTATGGTCCAATGTACCTAGGGCTCAACATACCCTTTCGACCAAACCTCATCACCTTTTTCCAAGGCGAAACCTTCAGAAACACACGGTCTCCCACCGCATACTCAATCTCCTTACGCCTCAAATCCGCGTAATACATTTGCCGATCAGAAGCTGCCTTCAAACGCTCACAAATGAGCTTCACCTTCTCGGTGGTTCCTTTCAACAAAGCGGGCATCGAAACCAACTTCTGACCCGTTTCAGCCCAACACAAAGGAGTCCTACACTTCCTCCCGTACAAAGCCTCATAAGGTGCCATTTGAATACTTGCTTGATAACTATTGTTATAAGAAATCTCCACCAAAGGCAAATGTTTCTCCCAAGAGCCCTGGAACTCAATCACGCAGCACCTCAACATATCCTCCAAAATCTAGATAACACGCTCGGACTGACCATCCGACTGAGGATGATAAGATGTACTGTAATTCAACCGTGTACCCAAAGCTTGATGCAAACACTGCCAGAAACGCAATGTGAACCTCGGATCCCTATCCGACACAATCGACTTAGGCACACCATGCAGCCACACAATCTCAGCAATGTACATCTCCGCAAGCTTATCCAAAGAATACGTAGTATGCACAGGCAAGAAATGCGCACACTTCGTCAAACGATCCACAATCACCCGCACCGAATCCTTCTTCGATGGTGACAAGGGTAAACCAGATACAAAATCCATGGTAATCCTTTCCCACTTCCATTCAGGGATTCTCAACGGTTGCAACAACCCTGAAGGAACCTGATGCTCAGCCTTAACTCGCTGACACACCATACACTTGCTCACAAACTCTGCAACATCCTTCTTCAAACCCACCCAATAGTACTCATCACGAAGATCACGATACATCTTAGTACTACCAGGGTGCATAGCACAAGGACTACTATGACCTTCAGTCAGAATAGCAAGCCTCAACTCAGCATCATTGGGCACTACTATCCGACTCCCAAAACACAACACTCCATCATCATTAAAGCAGAAATCCGAAGGCCTACCCTCCGCGATATCCTGAACATGCGGTACCAAGGAATCATCCAACAACTGCTTTTCCTTGATCAGCTGAACCAAAGATGGTTTCACTTGCAACTCAGCCACAAGACCACCATCACGCGAAATACTCAAACTGGCAAACATAGCCCTCAGCCCAACAGCTACCTTCCTACTCAAGGCATCCGCTACAACATTAGCTTTCCCAGGGTGATACTCAATCGTCAAATCATAATCCTTGAGCAACTCCACCCAACGCCGCTGCCTAAGATTCAACTCCTTCTGAGACATCAGATACCTCAAACTCTTGTGATCCGTGTACACAGTACACTTCTCACCATACAGGTAATGTCTCCAGATCTTCAAAGCAAAGACCACCGCAGCCAACTCAATGTCATGCGTAGGATAATTGCGCTCATGCACTTTCAACTGCCGCGATGCATAAGCCACCACCTTACCCTCTTGCATCAACACACATCCCAAACCAACATAGGACACATCACTGTAGACCACAAACTCTTTCCCTGATTCAGGTTGAACCAAGATAGGAGCTTGCGTCAAAGCCGCCTTAAGCTTCTCAAAAGCCTGCTGTCTCGCTTCCGTCCACTCATACTTAACATCCTTCTGCAACAACTTCGTCAAAGGTGCAGCTATCTTAGAAAACCCATCCACAAACCTCCGGTAGTATCCTGCCAAACCAAGGAAACTACGAACCTCATGAACAGACTTAGGAACCTTCTAGTTCATCACCGCCTCAATCTTCTGAGGATCAACACGAATCCCCTCAGCAGAAACCACATGCCCAAGAAACACCACCTCACTCAACCAGAACTCACACTTGCTCAGCTTGGCATAAAGCTGATTCTCCAACAAGGCTTGCAACACAATCCTCAAATGCTCTTCATGCTCCTCCTCAGTACGCGAGTACACGAGGATATCATCGATGAACACCACAACAAACTTGTCCAGGTATTCATGAAACACACGATTCATCATGTCCATGAAAGCTGCAGGAGCATTTGTCAAACCAAACGGCATCACAAGGAACTCACAATGCCCATACCTTGTTCTGAAAGCTGTCTTAGGCACATCCACATCCTTCACCTTCAACTGATAATACCCTGACCTCAAGTCAATCTTAGAGAACACAGCTGCTCCCCGAAATTGATCAAAGAGATCATCAATTCTCGGTAAAGGATACCGATTCTTGATAGTCAACTTGTTCAGCTTACGGTAATCAATGCACATTCTTATAGTGCCATCCTTCTTGTTCACAAACAAGACCGGTGCACCCCAAGGTGACACACTCGGCCGAATGAAACCACGATCGAGCAACTCTTGCAATTGCGTCTTCAGCTCCTTCAACTCTTTAGGTGCCATTCTATAAGGGGTAATGGACACAGGAGTTGTATTCTCATACAGCTCAATCCCAAACTCCACTTCACGATTAGGAGGCAATCCAGGCAACTCCTCAGGAAACACACTAGGAAACTCTCGCACAACCCTGATATCTTGCACACGCAACTCCTTAGATTTAGGATTCATCACAGAAGCTAGGTAAGCTTCACAACCTTGCCTCAACATCCGGCTCGCCTCCAACGTAGACACCACATTGGCAAGAAACTTCACATTCTCACCAACCACAACTACCTCATAATCATCCGCAAGCTTCAACGAAACTCACTTATTTTCACAATCCACAACAGCACGATGCTCAGCAAGCCAATCCATACCAAGGATTACATCAAAACCATAGAAAGGTAACTCCATAAGGTCAACATGAAAAACATGATCTTGAACAACCAAAGGACATCTTCTGTAAAGCTTTCGAGTCACAACAGTCTCTCCAAAAGAACTAGTGACACGCACACCAACATCCAAAGACTCAACAGGCAAACCAAGCAATTCAGCATGCTCACGCAATATGTACGAGTGCGTAGATCAAGAATCAATCAAGGAAAGTAATGACAAGGATTGCAAAGTAAAAGTACCTGCGATCACATCCGCGTCATTCCTCCCCTCCCGCTGAGCATACACCCTAGCTTGACCGCCTCCCTCAGGATGAATAGCCACAACATGGGCCACTCCCCGACCACCTTCCTCTCTTCGCTGAAAGTTACCACGGCCGCGCCCACGACCTCTCTGCGGTGCAACAACAGGAGCACACACTTGGACACCAGCCAACATCGGACACTCCCTTCTCATGTGATCCGTAGATCCACAATTCCAACACGCATTACCAGCTGCCGCAACAGGAGCTTGCACCTCCCTCACAGCACGACGACAATCACGCTTCATATGACCACGTGAACCACATGTCCAACATGCACTCGGATCAACTCTAGCGTTGCCTCCCCGAGCAGGCGCACCGCCACCTCGCTTAGCCGAGGACTGATACTTCTGATCACGTCCCCTCTTGTTCCGCCCACCACCGGAACTATATTCGGCAGCTCCCTTACCAGCACTTGCTCCAGCACCTCTAGCAGATAAACCCAAGTTCATCTCAATATCCTTTGCTCGGCCCACCAGCACATCAAAATCATCATACTCGGTAGCCAGCACGTACATCTTTACATCCGTCACTAAACCATAACGGAATCTTTCAAACCTCGCCCGCTCATCAGGGACCAGCTCAGGTGCGTACTGACTGAGTCGAACAAACTGTACCTCATACTCAGCCACAGTCATGCTCCCTTGAGTAAGAGACATGAACTCCCTCTTCTTTTCATCTAGGTACCTCACACCAAGATACCTCCTCTTGAACGCGTTCTGAAAGAACGTCCAAGTTATGTCAGCTTCCGCCATCCCAGCAATAGTGGTTGTCCACCACGTATAAGCATCATCTTGTAGCAAGGATACTACACAGCCCAGCTTTTGCACATCAGTGCAACTCATCTGACCCAAGATCCTCTTGGTACTCTCCATCCAAGATTCAGAACCTTCCGCAGACAAACCCCTGAACTCAGTCCCTCCCAGACTGCGCAGACGTTCCAAGGGTAATCTGACTCCAGCATCTCCCTGATGCCCAGCTCCTTGAGCTCTTGCTACCGCTGCTCGAAAAGCACCAACAATAGCTTGCACTAACATCGTCATGTCAAGAATAGCTTGCCCCTGACCAACCTCAGGTCCAGCGACCCCAGCTTCAGCTGCAGCTCCAGCTCCTTCACCCCAAGCACCACCACCACCAGGTGGAGGAGGTAAAACCGCACTTTCAACATTCTCTTCATTCTCATTCTCATTTTGAGCCGTAGCTCGCACATTACTCCTCAACTCTCTACGAGGTGCCATACTCTGACATTACAATCACAATGCAATAAAACAAGTCAGGCTCAGCAAGGTAAGCAATCCAAGTACTCAAGCTCATTTCACTTAAAAACAACATCATTACATTAGCTTCGATTTGGCAATGGGTACCCCCAACATGCTTCACCCCAGTATACACCACAATTGCAACACATATACAATTCACTCAACATGCTTTCACTCAACAATCATACAAAGCATACATGCTTTAAATCAACCACACAATCATTCCCAATTACTCGAGAACTCAACTCTGATACCACCAAATGTAACCCCCTTAACCCAGCCTAGACGGTTAACCCGAATTAAGAAGATCACACGGGGAAAACCAAAGTCAACCCGAAAGTCAACCTTGATTAACGACCCTTTTTTTATTTTTACTCTTGTCTAGATGCACGTTAACCCTAGATATGTTCACAAGATAATCATACTCAAAGATCAAAACCATCAAAGAACATTCAGGGACCCAATTGCACAAAACACAACTTTAGGGACCAAACTATAAATTCTGAAAATTATAAGGACTTAGCTTAAATTAAAGTTACCATTATGAAATTAGTCAGGTTTAATGCTTCTCTGCCAAATTTCAGCTCAAACGGACATCTCAAACTCATACAATTGCACAAACAAGTTTCAGGACCAAAACGCAAACATTCCAAAACATATAACCATCAATTTCAGTGCCCAACGGTCGAGTGTTTCGGAACAGGGAAGACCCGTTCCGAAACGCGGGACCGTTTCGAAACTGGTACCGAAACATGGCCTTGCAGTGGCCAAACCGTTCTGGAACAGTGCCTCCCGTTTCGAAACGCCCAGGCCATTTCAGGCCCCCGTTCCGATACGGTAGCACCTGTTCCAAAACAGGCTGCCCAGATTGCAGAAAAATTTGATGGTTTATCATGCAATTGACCTATCAAACATGCTCCAAATTCCACCAAACTTTACCAGCAAGTCATTCAACATACAAGGAACATAATTGCATCAACCATACATCAACATGGCATCAATTATGAAAATCCCCAAATCTATAGGCATGCTTCCTACTTAGCAAACCATTCAAGCATCATTATACCAAAAGCAATCTCATAAAGGCCAATTACAAGTACCAACATCATTAACATCATTAAACCAACTTAGGGAGTCCAAAACATCTCCCAAAACAACTACATAGGTCCCCCATTGCCAAATGCCAAAAGCTAATAGTGTTTAAGAAACCATCACCATACTTGAGCTTAGTTCACCACTTGGATTCTTCACCACCTTGCTGCCCTCAATGCACTTTAATGCTCTGCATTATTGGTTTAAGAAAAGAGAGAGCGTAAGCAAAAGCTTAGTGAGGAATGCTCATTAAAAACCACACAATAATGCATTTTCAAATCACATGTATAAACCTTAAATCCAACCATCGTTTGTACATGCTCATAAGCATTTAAAAACAAGCAATCCATGCTTCAGATTCATATCATGTCATATTGGCAACAAGTGATACATTTCACATAAGATCCACACATGGACTTTTAAACACCATTGTGATCTTACTATATCCAAGGACCACACATGGACTTTTAAACACCATTGTGATCTTACTATATCCAAGGACCACACATGGACTTTTAAACACCATTGTGTCCTTAACCCCATGGACTTTTAAACACCATGGCAAGGACCACACAAGGAATTTTAAACACCTTTGTGTCCTTAACAAGAATCATCCAAGGACTTTTAAACACCTTGATGTTCTTAAATAACAAGGCTTACACAAGGAATTTTAACCACCTTTGTAACCTTAACCAAGAGCCAACCATGGACTTTTAAACACCATGTTGCTCTTAAAATACACAAGACTCACCCAAGGAATTTTAACCACCTTGGTGATCTTAACCAAGAACCAACCATGGACTTTTAACCACCATGTTGTTCTTAAATAAACAAGGCTCACACAAGGACTTTTAACCACCATTGTGACCTTAACCATCACTTGCCAATATGCATCATCAACAACAATAATCCATTGTTTTAAAGCATTTATCAAAGCCATAAGCATCATGCATCTTTAAGCATCAAACCACATTTAAACAATGTTCAAAAACAAGGATCTCTTACCTTGAGCATCCTTCAACACATGGCTTATAATCTCAACAACTAACATGCTAAAACATGCTTTCAAAACAGAATTTAAAACATGCAAACAACCACATTGCATACAACCAAATCCATGGTTCATCATCAAGAGAGTTTTTCCGAAAACTTACTCTTGAGCTTAGCTAAGTTGCTTAGACTTAAACTAAGCTCCCAAACCTTCAAAACATTGGTTTCAAAGCCGAAAACCAAAATCCACTCACCGATTCCGTTTCGCCTCTTGCCGAAACACCAATCAAGCTTCCGGATCACCACCACAAGGATCCAAAGATGACTCCCCTATTTTAAACACATCAAAGCAGAGGATTAATGCATCATCATGCATTAATATCTTCAATGAAAGCACCTAAACCCGCTGCTCTCATCCACACTCCATTTTCGGCTACCAAACACAACCGAAAATGCATCCAAGCAACTCCACAACACTACCCAGCCATGATCCATCAAATCTAATCATTCTTAAACATCAATTAACATCCAAAAAGGATCTAACATCACCCTTATACCTCCAGCTATAACAGATCATCAAGATCACTCCAAAAACAACCAAGAACACAAGCTAAACTTAGGAAATTCAACCTATTCGAGATTGCATTGATTAAACCTCAATTTCACATCAATTTAACATTCATTTAACATCAATTTGACACCTCAAAACACTGCCCAATCAGATCATACGAAATTTCATCAAAAACAAGCAAATCTTGCATTTAGAAGCCAAGATCAAGTACACAACCTTAAAACCTTTTATAAAACATAAATTAAGGATTGAGAACTTAGGAATTTCAGTAAAGAACTGAGAGTTTAGAGGAGAAGGACGTTCTTACCTCCAAACTTGAGTTTTCTCCCTTTTGGAACCAAATTCTTGAAAAACCACTTAGCAAATGGTAAGGTTTTGATGAGGAGATGATTAGCAATCAAAAGAGAATTGAAAAGAGATATTTAGGTGACAAAATCAGAGGGAAAAGCTCTGGAAAAAGATGTTTGGTTTGAGAGAAAAGATGAGAGAAAAAGGAAAATGGAAAATATGGAAAGTTAGTTGGAAATGACAAAATATCTTCCCTCCTTTTTAGTTTTATTTAAAAACCTTTAATAAATCATTTAATATCTTAGAAAAATCTGGAGAAACTCCCATTGGGTAAATAGCTCCTTCAAGATTCAAAGTTTCAATCCTTTTTAAAACAGCCACGTAGTTTTCAAAAATTACATTTTGGTCACTAGCCAAAATGTCACTCTTCCAAACCTCATTTTGTAAAATTGATTTCACCATTCACTTATATATAATAAAAGAGGATTTAAAGACATTTTTCCATATTTTTAATGCAACCTGAACTAGGCTTTCCTAATTTCACCCTTTTATATTCGAACCGCACTTTGACCGAACCGGTCCAAACCCAAAACTTCTAAGCCCAAAACCGGGGCGTTACAACTCTCCCCCTTTAAGAAATTTCGTCCTCGAAATTTATCTGAAGGAAAGAGATAAGGAAATTGCTTCAGCATGTCATCCTTCCGTTCCCACGTGGCCTCCTCAACACCACGATGCTTCCACAACACCTTTACCAACTCAATGGTCTTGCCACGAAGAACCTTGCTATCCGAATCCAGAACCTTCACCGGTTCCTCATCATAGGTAAAATCCGGATTCAATTCCACTTCTTCCATAGGCACAACATGCGAAGGATCCGATCTATACTTCCGGAGCATAGAAACATGAAACACATCATGAATCTTCTCCAACTCCTGAGGTAACCTCAACTTGTACGCAACAGGACCCACACGCTCAATCACCTCGTATTGTCCAATGTACCTAGGGCTCAACTTACCCTTTCGACCAAACCTCATCACCTTTTTCCAAGGCGAAACCTTCAGAAACACACGGTCTCCCACCGCATACTCAATCTCCTTATGCCTCAAATCCGCGTAAGACTTTTGCCGATCAGAAGCTGCCTTCAAACGCTCACAAATGAGCTTCACCTTCTCGGTGGTTCCTTTCAACAAAGCCGGCATCGAAACCAACTTCTGACCCGTTTCAGCCCAACACAAAGGAGTCCTACACTTCCTCCCGTACAAAGCCTCATAAGGTGCCATTTGAATACTTGCTTGATAACTATTGTTATAAGCAAACTCCACCAAAGGCAAATGTTTCTCCCAAGAGCCCTGGAACTCAATCACGCAGCACCTCAACATATCCTCCAAAATCTGGATAACACGCTCGGACTGACCATCCGACTGAGGATGATAAGATGTACTGTAATTCAACCGTGTACCCAAAGCTTGATGCAAACACTGCCAGAAACGCGATGTGAACCTCGGATCCCTATCCGACACAATCGACTTAGGCACACCATGCAGCCGCACAATCTCAGCAATGTACAGCTCCGCAAGCTTATCCAAAGAATACGTAGTATGCACAGGCAAGAAATGCGCACACTTCGTCAGACGATCCACAATCACCCAATCCGAATCCTTCTTCGATGGTGACAAGGGTAAACCAGATACAAAATCCATGGTAATCCTTTCCCACTTCCATTCAGGGATTCTCAACGGTTGCAACAACCCTGAAGGAACCTGATGCTCAGCCTTAACTCGCTGACACACCATACACTTGCTCACAAACTCTGCAACATCCTTCTTCAAACCCACCCAATAGTACTCATCACGAAGATCACGATACATCTTAGTACTACCAGGGTGCATAGCAAAAGGACTACTATGACCTTCAGTCAGAATAGCAAGCCTCAACTCAGCATCATTGGGCACTACTATCCGACTCCCAAAACACAACACTCCATCATCATTAAAGCAGAAATCCGAAGGCCTACCCGCCGCGATATCCTGAACATGCGGTACCAAGGAATCATCCAACAACTGCTTTTCCTTGATCAGCTGAACCAAAGATGGTTTCACTTGCAACTCAGCCACAAGACCACCATCACGCGAAATACTCAAACTGGCAAACATAGCCCTCAGCTCAACTAGTGAAGTTATTGGAAAATCCTTAGTGTGAGCTAAGGTAGTGGAGGTAGAGTTCATTTGGAACTTGAACCACTATAATTGCCTTGTTCTTCATTTTTATACATTCCACTTCACTTCTAAAAATTTTAAAAACTCAATTCTCCCCCCTCTTGAATTTGATCAATCATTTGATCCACTCAACAATTGGTATCAGAGTCTACCTCTTTGAAGGATTAACAATCGAAAGATAAGATTCTAGGAAGAGTGTGATAATCAACAAAGCAAGCCATGACATCTACCTCCGGCTCTAGCATGTACGAGTCTCAATCGACACCAAACCGCCTTTCTTCAATGGTGACAACTATCCTTATTGGAAGAACCGAATGCGCATCTTCATAAAGTCAAATGATTTCCTTGTTTGGGATGCTATTGAAGATGATCCTATCATTCCGATGAAGAGAGACGATGAAGGAAGATTAATGCCAAAAAGAAAAGCGGAAATGAGTGAAGATGATCGAAATAAGCTTCAAATCAATGATAAAGATCTTCACATGCTATTTTGTGCTCTTGGACCAGATATCTACTCCAAGGTTTCTTCCATCGAAAGTGCTAAATAAGTGTGGGATACACTTGAGACAACCTATGAAGGGACAAGCGATGTGAAGGAAACAAATATTAGAACTCTCAATCTTAGTTATGAGAATTTCAAGATGGAGCCCGACAAAACCGTATCAGAGATGTTTGATCATTTTTCAACCATCATCAATGGGCTAAAAGGTTTTGGATAGATCATCCCGGAGGACAAGCTAGTCCGGAAGCTACTCTACTCTCTTCCCGAGTCTTGGGATGGGAAAAGAACTGCTATGATCGAGGCAAAGAACTTGAAGACACTAAAGCTTGATGAGCTAGTTGGTTCTCTCCTAACTCATGAAATCATGAAGCAAGGAAGGGAAGACGAAAAAAAGAAAGAAAAAAGAAGAGTGGAGAAGCTTGAGGTAGACAAGAAGAAGAAACTAGGAGTGGCTTTCAATTCTTCTCTACATGAGGAGAGCACTTCTAGTGAGGAGGAAGATCTTCAAGAATTGGCTATGATAGCCAAGAGATTCTCATGGCTTATGAGGTCCAACCGAGGTAGAAAGTTTCAAAGAATGATGGACTTCAAAACCAAGAACAAAGAAGAAGAAAAGGATTCGATCATATACTATGGGTGCAAGAAACCTGTCATATCCGTTCCAAGTGTCCTCAACTCAAGAAGAAGGGTTCTGAGAAGAAGAAAAAGCTCAAAGCCAAGCTTGCTACTTGCAGTGATGAGGAATCATCCGAGGATGAGGAACAAGAAGTGACCAACCTTTTCCCCATGGCTATTGATGAGGATTCTAAGGTAACCTCTAACTCATCTACTTTTGATTTTACCTATGATGAATTGCATGAAGCATATGATGAGTTACAAGAGGTGTATGATAAGTTAGTTCAGAAGTATAAGGAGTCCGTTTTGAAAAATAAAAGAGTCATTTCAAATTTGAATGCTAAAAATGATTTAATTTCTCAAGCTAACTTGGAATTTGAGAAAAAGATTTTAGGTCTACAAGATGAACTTGATTACTTTCAAAAAGAAAATGTAGATTTAAATAATCTTATTTCTCAATGTAACATTGAACACCAAAATGTGTTAGATGAGCTCAATGAGCTAAAAAATTCTTTCAAGAGTGTTGGTCCTTTGAAAAATGAAATATGTGAGTCATCTAGAACAAACCAACCTAAAAGAAAGAACTTTAACTACAAACAAAGTGGCTCCTATAGGCATACTAAAACTAAAAAAATTAGAAGTGTATGGGTTCCTAAGGAACTTGTTATATCTAATAATGTTGATGCCATGTCACCTTGGATTCCTAAGGGAACCAAGCTTTTGGGAGCTAACACCCGTGGACCCAAAATTATTTGGGTACTGTTGAGAGGATCGAATGATCGAAATGAACCAAGAGGGGGTGAATTGGATTTTTAAAGGTTTAGGTGGTGGAAATTGCAAATTAAAAAGATAGACAAGGAATTTTAGAGTGGTTCAAGTTCCAAATGAACTCTACATCCACTACCTTAGCTTCACTAAGGATTTGCAACAATTCCACTAATTGCTCTTCCCCTTTTCTAGGCTAAGGAGGTAACCCTTACAATTTTCGGTTAAATTTTCTACCCAAAATTTAACCCAAACCTCACACAAATAGAACAAAGATTTTGTTGGCTAAGAAAGTATCTCTCAATACAAATTGTAGCCCAATTACAAGCACTCAACCCAATTGAAATGATAAGAATGAAAAATACAATTGGGGTTTCTAGACAATATTGGGATTTAGGCACAAATGCTTGGATTTGATGTTTGGATGTTTGCTTTTGGATCAATAGTTGTTGTTGGAGCTTTTAGAGGTCCCTTTTATACCTTCCCATTGATTTCTAGCCGTTGTGGTTGTTGCATTCATCAATAGAGCCGTTGGGAGTGTTATCTCACCTCCATAAATGCAGTCTGCAACCACCCGTTTCGAAACGCCTGACCCTGTTTCGAAATAGACCAAAATAGAAAGAGTTATTGGAGTGCATTTAAGAGCCCGTATTGAAACGGTCTTACCCGTTTCGAAACACTTTTGCCACTGTCAAGGGTCGTTTCGAAACGGCTTGAACTCGTTTCGAAATGCCTTAACGGTTTCTTAAAAATCAGTTAAAAACTTGCAACGGTCATATTTTTCAAATCAAATGAAGAACCGTTTCGAAACACTTGATGTCATTTCGATACGGGTTCTCTATGTTCTAAAGCCGTTTCGATACTTGTTTCGAAACATGGGTTGGCAGTGTTGAAATCGTTTCGATACTCGTTTCGAAACATGGGTTGACAGTTTCAAAATCGTTTCGAAACACCTTAGGCCGTTTCGAAACAAGGACTCGAAAAACACTGTTTCGGCTTGAAGAACACTTAGAAAATATTTGGAAAGCATAGTTTTTAACTTAGGCATGTTCTTTAAATCATATGGGGATGTTTGAGGACTTAAAAATTCGTTTTGACATTTTCAATTTAGTCCTTAGGTTTTTTAGTTATATCAAAATGAAAATATCGGTTTCACAATCTCCCCCATTTTGATATAACAAAACCAAAGTTAGAATTTTTAAGAGTTTTGAAAATTTTGAACACATTCTAACTCCCCCTTAATTTAAGATAGGTTTTTAAAGTTTTAAAAAGCTTTTAACTTTGAAATTCAAGTTTTAAAACTTAAAAACTGTTTAAACATTTAAAACAAATTTTTGGCTCTTAGATGTCTTCTCCCCCTTTTTGTTAGATCAAAAATAATAAATAAGGCTCATAAAAAAGAGATAGGGTTAGTAGCAATAAGCATTAAGTAATAAGCAATAAGCAACAATAATATTAATTCATAAAATTAAAATATCCAAAACATAAATCTTTCACAATAAGTTCAAAGCATAATCCCAAATAAAACTAAAAGCATAGATTCATAAAGCATAATGAAAATAAAGGTGCAAACTTAATCCTAAAATGCATAGATAATATGATATGTCATGAATATCCTAAGCCTCGTTGTCACCATCATCATCCGAAGTCTCATCGTCGCTCTTGACTTGAGAACGGCGAAACTTCATCCATTGGCCATAGAAGGTAGAGAAGGACATGTCCATGGCTGAGTGTGAATTCTCAAGGGATTGGAGTCGATCCTCTACATTTTGCAAGCGAGTATTGATGGCACCAAAACCCGAAGCCATGTTAGTGTCCATGGCATTGAACCGCTCGGTAATTAAAGCCGTGAGAGCTTCATTGTTTGCAACTTGAGCTTGTGGTTGAGGTTCAACGGGAGGAGGACGAGGTGCTTCCCTATCAACACATGCCCATTGTCCATTGTTAACATAGCGAAAACCGGACTTACGGAGAGAGGACTCACCAATTTTTGACTTGCGGGGTTCCGGAGAGTCGTTGGTGCAATCGAGACCAAGCTTGCTAAAGATCTGACTTAAGACCGTTCCATAAGTGAAAGATTTCAAGGCATCGGTGTCACGAAGCTTAACATTGTTAACCATCTCGGCAAATATGATCTTAGCAAGATTAGGGCGCTCACCACGACGGAAACACTCAAGCCAAAAATAGTCAACTTGACGGATGTGAGAATATTTACCTCCGGAGGGGCGAAGGAACCATGAGACCATCAAATGGAGGAAACGATCGTACACATCCAAAGTAAGCACTTGACCGGTGTGAGAACCAAAGTGACTCTCATTCTCAATTCCTACATCCTTAAGAGAAATTGTAGACTCCAAGAGAGGGACATTAACAACAAACTTTTTCCCCAAAATATAAGATTCAATCCCAACAACTTCGGAATTTTCTTTATCATTGATAAGGTGAGCATTGGATTAAAAGAGAAGTACCACGTGTTTGTAGAAAATGTCCGGGATGCTCAACAAGACAAGAAAATCGCATTCTCTCAAACACTCGAGGTAACGGAAAAGAAATCGCTCGGAGTCAAGGAGGTTGAGATCAATCACACGCTCACGACGAACTTCATACTCCTTGACATATTTGAAACGTTCTCTCAACTCTGTAGTTCGAAGAGATTTTTGAAAGAGCTGGGCGAGATTTAGATGTATACTCGAGTCACCAGATTGAACAGACTTACGCTTTTTGTTAACATTCTCCGTCATCCTAAAAATATAAGCAAGCAAGTTTGAAAAAGAATTAAGTGTATGCATAGATTTCTTAATTCAATCCAATGGTAAATCCCACTTAGGTTTAAAAACAAGTTTTTAAAACAAATATACAAAACAAAATAAAAACACAAAAAAATTTAAGAGAAAAACAATAAAAAAATACGAGTGAAAATTTTTATATTCAAGTCAGAAAATTAAATATTTTGAAATTTTTTACAAGATATGAACAAACCAAGCATAAAAGCATATAAACTATACAAAAATAAAATTTTCTTACCTAAGATTCGAACATAAATTGAAGGAAAAAGAAAAAGAGGAAACATACCTTAATTTGGGATTTTGGATGAATGAATGAAAATCCTTGCACAATATTGTTGAAGCTTGCTTAGACTAGTGTTTTAGAGAAAAACCCCTCAAGATTTGGTGAAAAACAAAGAGGTTTAAAGGGTTTTTATAGGAAAATTCGGGCTAGGGTTTTTAGGGTTTGGGAGAGTTTTAATTAAAGTGTAACTTTATCATTAAAAGCCCTTCTTAAAGCAATCCGCGAACCCGTTTCGGAACGGTCTTGACCGTTTCGAAACGCGGGCACGAGAGTTTGATCATTTTTAGAACTCCAGCTGACCGTTTCGATACATGTTTGACCGTATCGAAACTCCGTTGACTCGTATTGAAACTTTTTTCGATACACCCCTTGGCAGTAGCCAAAACGTTTCGAAACCCTGTTAAGGCGTTTCGAAACGCCCTTCTCTCATATATGAATTTAAAGCATCCGTATCGAAACAGGTTGACCCGTTTCGATACACCTAGGCCTGAAAGTGTAGATGAGGCTCTAAAAGTGCAGAAAATTGAATTTTTCTAAGGCCTAACTTGTATGAATTACATGAATGAGAAGGAAAAACATATGCAAACATAAACATACTCCCCTAGCTATATGCATGGATGAAATTAGGAGTAAAAACATATAAACATGGCATTTCACAAGATCAAGCAATTTTAAGCACAAAAGAGGTCCTAAAAGGTCAAGATAGGCTAGCTAGACCTAACTCTCTCCTAAGGGACCAAAAACGCTCTTTGTCTAAAGGTTTTGTAAATATGTCCGCTAATTGATTTAAGGTGTCTACATACTCTATAATCACATCTTCTTTAAGGACATGATCTCTAATGAAATGATGCCTTATTTCTATGTGTTTGGTTCTAGAGTGTTGGATGGGATTTTTTGTTAAACATATAGCACTAGTGTTGTCACATTTTAGGGGGTATGGTTTCAACTTTAATTCCATAATCTAAGAGTTGTTGCTTCATCCAAAGGACTTGAGCACAACAACTCCCTAAGGATATGTACTCGGCTTCGGTGGTAGATAAGGCTACACTATTTTGTTTCTTAGAGAACCGAGATATGAGCATACTACCTAGGAATTGACAAGTTCCCGAAGTACTTTTCCTATCGATTTTGCAACCCCCATAATCCGCATCTTAATAAGCATGAAGGTTGAAGGTGGAGTCTCTAGGGTACCAAAGACCTAAACAAGGAGTATCTCTAAGGTACCTAAAGATTCTCTTAACGACTATAAGGTGAGACTCTCTAGGACTAGCTTGAAACCTAGCACACAAGCAAACACTAAACAAGATGTCTGGTCTACTTGCGGTAACGTAAAGCAATGATCCAATCTAGAACGGTAAAGCTTATAGTCAACACACTTACCTCCTTCATCTTTGTCAAACTTTGTAGATGAGCTCATAGGTGTGGCTTGAGGCTTTGCATTCTCCAAGACAAACTTCTTGAGCATATTCTTTATGTACTTTGCTTGATTGATGAAGGTGCCATCCTTCTTTTCCTTGATTTGGAGTCCCAAAAAGAATGAGAGCTCCCCCATCATGCTCATCTCGAATTCACCTTGCATTAGCTTAGCAAACTCTTGGCAATGACATTCGTTAGCAGAACGAAAAATAATATCATCAACATAAATTTGATTTACTAAGATGTTAGTTTTATACATTTTTATAAAAAGCATAGTGTCCACCTTACCTTTTTCAAAACCCTTTTTAATTAAAAAGTTTGAAAGTCTTTCATACCAAGCTCTAGGAGCTTGTTTTAAACCATAAAGAGCTTTAGTGAGTTTGAAAACATGATTTTAAAATTTTGAGTCTTCAAAACCCGGTGGTTGTTCCACATACACTTCTTCATTTATAAAACCATTTAAAACGCACTTTTAACATCCATTTGAAAAAGCTTGAAATTATGATAACATGCATATGCAAGCAACATCCTAATGGCTTCCATTCTAGCTACGGGTGTATAGGTTTCATCAAAATCCATTCCCTCTTCTTGAGTGTAACCTTGTGCTACTAGTCTAGCTTTATTTCTTACAATGTTACCACTCTCATCTAGCTTGTTCCTAAAGACCCATTTAGTTCCTATGGTAGATTGATTACTAGGCCTATTAACTAATGTCCAAACGTTACTTCTTTCAAATTGATTTAACTCTTCTTGCATAGCCATAATCCAAAAATCATCTTTCAATGCTTCTTTTATATTCTTAGGCTCTATGCATGAGATAAATGCAACATGATTCAATAATCTAAGAGAAGATCGAGTGGTTACCCTCTTGGATGGATCACCCAAGATTTCACCATCTTTGACATAGTTGAACTCCCTTGGGTAGCTCACTTCCTTTTCCTCAAGAGCCAAGTCCTTCAAGGCTTCAAGAGGTTGATCTTGTGTGTCCTCTTCTTTTGTTGGAATCTCATCCTCCTTTGAAGTTTGACCTCCATCAAAGGCATTTATGATTCCTACATCATCATCATCACAAGAATCCTTCCTTGGAAGGAGGTTATCATCGAATACAACATGTATAGATTCTTCTACTACTAAAGTTCTTTTGTTAAATACTTGATAGGCTTTAGAGGTTAAAGAGTATCCTATGAAAATAGCTTCATCACTTTTTGCATCAAATTTACCTAAGTTGTCTTTTCCATTATTTAAAACAAAACACTTGCAACCAAAAGGGTGAAAATATCTAATGTTAGGCTTTTTTAGATTTTAAAATCTCATAAGGTGTTTTCTTTAAAATTGGCCTAATCATTACTCGATTAACAATATAGCAAGCGGTGTTTGTGGCTTCCGCCCAAAAATATTTAGGTAAATTATTTTCACAAAGCATAGTTCTAGCCATTTCTTGCAAAGTTCTATTTTTCCTCTCAACTACCCCATTTTGTTGGGGAGTTCGAGGAGCCGAAAAATTGTAACTAATACCATTTTCATTCAAAAAATCTTCAAACCCTAAATTTTGAAACTCGGTTCCATGGTCACTTCTAATATGCGAAATTCTAAGTTCAAGATCATTTTGGGTTAGTTTTGAAAATGTGATGAATTTTTCCAAAGCCTCATCTTTAGTACTTAAAAATAGAACCCAAGTAAATCTAGAAAAATCATCAACAAGTACAAATGCATAAGACTTACCACCCAAGCTCATAGTCCTAATTGGCCCAAATAAATCCATATGGATTAGTTGTAAACATCTACTTGTAGAAACATCATTAATGGATTTAAAGGAAGACTTATGTTGTTTACCCTTAGAGCATGCATCACAAATTTTATCATTTGAAAATTTTATCTTGGGTAAACCTCTAACTAGATCAAGGGAAACTAGTTTTTCTAAAACACTAATGCTAGCATGTCCTAGTTTCCTATGCCACAACCATGCGTCATTTCCATTTTGTGCTATTAAGCATGCATGAGATGTATGAATGTCATCTAGATGCACCATGTATATGTTCCCTATGCGATGACCTATGAGCATAATAATATTAGATTTAATGTCTACAATTTTGCATCCATTTTTATCAAATAAAACATTAAATCCTTTATCAGACAATTGACTTATGCTCAATAAGTTATGTTTAAGACCACCGACATACAAGACATTTTCAATGAGAATAGTAGAGTGATTACCTATGGAGCCAATACCTTTAATGTGGCCTTTGGAGTTGTCACCAAATGTCACCACTCCTCCACTTTTGGCTTTAGATCCATGAATATACTCTTGTCTCCGGTCATATGCCTTGAGCATCCACTATCAAGGTACCATGAGTTTTGACTTTGTGCTTTGGCCTTGTAGCAATGCTCCCCCTACAAACAAATATATTAAGCTTTTGTTTTTGGTACCCAAATCATTTTGGGTCCATGAGTGTTAGCTCCGAAAACCTTGGTTCCCTTAGGAATCCAAGATGACATAGCGATAATGTTATTAGATTTTACAAGTTCCTTAGGAACCCATACACTTGTAACCCCCTTAACCCGGCCCAGACGGTTGACCCGAATTAAGGAAGTCACACGGGGAAAACCAAAGTCAACCCGAAAGTCAACCTTGATTAAGGACCCATTTTTTTTAAACTTCTCTAGATGCACGTTAACCTTAGATATGATCATACAAACAGCATACTCAAAGATCATAAACATCAGAGATCAAACAGGGACCCAAATGAACAATTTACAACTTTTAAGGACCAAAATGTAAATTCTGAAAACTTTAAGGATTTAACCAGATTTTAAGTTACCAACTTTAAATTAATCATGTTTCATGCTTCTCAGCCAAATTTCAGCTCAAACGGACAATCCAAGCTCATACAATTGCACAAACAAGATTCAGGACCAAAATGCAAACATTCTGAAACATTTAACTGCCAATGTCAGCCCCCAACGGTCACCCGTTCCGAAACAGGCAGAGCCCGTTTCGAAACACGGGGCCGTTCCGCAACGCGTACCGCAACGGGGGACTGGCAGTAGCCAAACCGTTCCAGAACAGTGTCACCCGTTTCGGACGCCTGGGTTCATGTGAGGCACCCGTTCCGAAACGGTGTCATCTGTTCCGAAACGCCCGCACAGATTGCAGCATTTTGCTCACTCAAACACACAATTGATCATCCAAACATGCTCCAAAAGCCACCAAACTTTACCAACATACAATTCAACATATATGAGACATACTTGCATCAACAATTCATCAAAATAACATCATATATGAAAAGCCCCAACTCTAAAGGCATGCTTCCTACACAAGCAACCATTCATGCATAAACTATCCAAATCAATCTCATATAAGCCAAAACATGATCCAACAACATCAACATCATAAAATCATCCTTATCCGAACATATACGAACACATACACATTAACCCGAGAGATTCTACCCCCATTGCCTTTATTAACTATAGCTATTCACCGAGACATACATCTCAATTGGAGTCCACCTTGAATCCCTTACTCCTTGCTGTCCAAACTTCAAGAATCTGCATTGATGGGTAAAAAGGAGCGTAAGCACATAATGCTTAGTGAGGAATGCTCAAAACCAAAACACCATCAATGCAGCGGGTCTTAAAAACACTTTAAATCAAACCCGACTTGACAAACCAATGCCTTGTTTGAAAACCCTTTTCAACAACAAGCTCAAATCAAGCATTTCTCAAATATGAAAACCAACCCTTAGCTCAACAAGCTAAGTAACCTTTTTCTTAAAGCACACTTGCCAAAACCACCAATTTAGCCATGCCATGCATAAACACCATTTGCAAGTTAAATTCAAACCTTGGAAAACACTTCCATACATATCATACCTTTCCCATGCTTGAATGTCATACTAAGCAAGAAACCATTTAAAAACCATTACTCAAACAATCCAACGCATGCATTAAAGCAAAGGCAACTCATGTACCACAACATCATCAACACATGCCTTTTAAAACAAGTCTTAACAAGACTCCAATGCATTAAAGAGATTTCATGCACATATGCATCATTTACCAAATGATAATCAACACTTGTTCAACTTAACAAGTAAACGTGCATTCACAAGCATTAAACACTTTTCATGCAACCATGCATCTTTCCAAGCATCTCATGCTTCTTTATGATCAAGAACATTACATTGGCTTCCAAGTGACCAACCACATCCAGTTTTCAACTCAACACCCGATCGGATACGCGGATCACAAGCGTTGTCCCCACGCTCCATACACCCTACCAATCCAAGGTCTCCCAAATGGACTTTTAAACACCATTTGACCTTACAAGCCTAAGGTTCCCATGTATGGACTTTTAAACACCATACAACCTCAACATGCACAAGGTTCCCATGTATGGACTTTTAAACACCATACAACCTTTGCATCACCGATTGGTAGTTGTATAACATCACTAACGAGATCCGGGACACCCCACACAAGATCCACACATGGACTTACACCGCCATTGTGATCTTAACAAGCACAAGGTTCCCATATATGGACTTTTAAACACCATATAACCTTTGCTCAACCAAGGTCCTCGAATGGGCATCAACCTCCATTATGACCTTAACCATCTCGTTAGGATACTTGAAGGGAGTTTACCGGTCCACTCTTGACCACTCCACCTCCAAGGCGACTTAATTCACGGTGCACCCAATCCTATAGCCGGCTAACTATATCCGATCAACGAACCAAGAACCACTAACATCACTTGCCAATATAACCATCTTACCACATTAGCCCAATGATTCACATGCATAGCCAATATGCAAAAACCATTACCACATTAATCCAATGATTCACATGCATATCCACAATGCAAAAACCATCATTACTTTAACCAAGAACCAACCATGGACTTACCGACACCATGTTGTTCTTAAATAAACAAGGCTTACACAAGGACTTTCAACCACCTTTGTAACCATAAGCATCACTTATCAAAGTACATCTTTAACAACAATAATCCATTGTTTTAAAGCATCACACAAAAGCCATTAAACACATGCAACACTATGCATCAAAACCACAATTTCCATTTACAAAACCAAGAATCTCTTCCTTGAGCATCCTTCACATATGGCTTTCAAAACCAGCATTAAACCATGCTAAAATATGCTTTCAAAACAGATTTAAACCATGCAAAACACATGCATTTCAATCATCAACCACAATTGCTTAAAAGCCAATTCTTAACACAAACCAAGAAAGAAATCCATTTACTTACTCTTGAGCTTAGCAAAGTTGTTTAGACTTAAACTAAGCTCCCAAAACCTTCAAACCTTGGTTTAGAAGCTGAAAACCCAACTTCACTCACCGTTAACCAAAACAAGGCCAACCAACAAGCCTTCCAAGCATCCGAAGACTTCCGCACCACCTCTAAAGCTCACGGATCAAACTCCCCTGTTTCAAGCACACAACAACAGAGGATTAATGCATCATTATGCATTAAAAACACCAGCAACACAACACAACTCGCTGCTCATCCCAAATCCAACAATTTGGCTACCAAACACAACCGAAATCATCTCCAAACACTTCCAAAACTTAACCCAGCCAAGATCCATCACTTCTAACCATTTTTAAACATCAATTAACATCCAAAATGATCACAACCACGTCCTTATACCTCCAGGTATAACAGATCACCAAAAACACTCCAAAAACAACCAAAAACTCAAGCCAAACTTAGGAAATTCAACCTATCCGGGATTGCATTGATTAAACCTCAACTTCTAATCAATTTAGCATTCATTTAACAACAATTTGACACCTCAAAACACTGCCCAAACAGATCACACGAAAATTTCACCAAAATCACCAAATCTTGCATTTTAAGCCAAAATCAAGATTTCAATTGAAAAGCCTTTAACAAATCACAATTCAAGGATTGAGAACTTAGGAATTTCAGTAAAGAACTGATAGTTTAGAGGAGAAGGACGTTCTTACCTCCAAACTTGAGTTTCTCCTTTTTAGAGCCAAAAAGCTTGATGAAACAACTTGCAAATTGAGAGGTTTTGTTGATAAGATGATTAGGAATCAAAAGAGAGTTGAAATGAGTGATTTAGATGACAAAATCAGAGAAGAAAATCTGGAGAGAAAGTGTTTGGGTGGAGAGAAAATGAGAGAAAAGGAAAATTGAGAGAAAAGGAAAAGTTAGTTATGAAATGGTAAAATGATTTCCCTCCACATTTCATAAACTTTAAAAATCAGAATAAAGCCTTAAAATATCTTAGAAAAATCTGGAGAAACTACTTTTGGAATAATAGCTCCTTAAAGATTCAAAGTTTCAATCCTTTATAAAACAGTCACCAAACTTTCAAAAATTACATTTTGGTCACTAGCCAAAATGTCACCCTTCCAAACCTCATTTTCCAAAATTGATTTCACAGTTCACTTACATATATTAAAAGATGATTTTAGAACATTTTTCCATATTTTTAATGCAACCCGAACTAGGCTTTCCTAAATTCACTCTTATATATTCGATCAGCACTTTGACCGAACCGGTCAACGCCCAAAACTTCCGAGCCCAAAACCGGGGCGTTACAACACTTCTAATTCTTTTAGTTCTACTATGTCTAGGAAAGCTAACTTGTTTGTAGTAGTTAGTCTTTTTCTTAGGTTGGTTTGTTCTTGAAGATTCACCTATTTCATGCTTGACACTACCAACATTTTTAAAAGACTCTTTGAGCTTATTTAGCTCATCTAACACCTTTTGGTGTTCACTATTACATTGAGATAAAAGATTATTAAGGTCAACATTTTCATCTTGAAAAAATTTTAGTTCATCTTTCAACCCTAATATCTTTTTCTCAAATTTTGAATTAGCTTGAGAGAGTGAGTCATTTTTCTCATTTAGTTCCAAAATGATTTTCTTATTCTTAATGACTGACTCCTTGTATTTCTCAACTAATTCATCATAGATGTTGCGTGAAAAATAGTCTATCGCAATGGTAGTGCAAGTATACACGACACAAGTAGTAAAGTGATACGAAGTATCGGATATCGTCTCCACATGGATTGGGCTAATAGCTTCACCTTAATTCACTACACGAGAATAAAGAAAATAATTGAGAAAGTTGTCACGAGAATAATGAAGTAAACGTAAATAAAAGAGTAGAAATATCAAGATAGAGAGAATGGGCTGGTATTGAATTGCTCAGTAGTGCAGGTATTGCAGAGTTTAGGAAATCTAGTTCTATTGTCGCTTCCCGTCGCGGTAGCACCTGTCACGACAGCAGTCCGTTGATCGTCGCGACAGCAAACACTCAACTCAGTACTTCGAGTTTGGCAAGAATCCCCGATATGCCTTGGCCTATCCCTGGGTCCAAGTTTGTCGATGATCACGTCTCTGATGATACCTCCCGGCGTGAATCGAAGGATGAACACCGATGTGTATGAATTCTTATTTAGCCACTTAAACTCGTCCTATCCCTAGGTCCGAGATAGTTCAACTATAAGCTAGAGAACTTCCTCTTATTTCTTTCGTATACTTAACTCTCCCGATGCTAAGTAAATAGATAACCTCACAATGCTCTCCCGATGCTCTTGCAAGATATTAATAACCAAAATAAGAGAACTTGAAGTTTATTTTATTGAACTGAAAATTCCTAAAACAAAACAACCCTTGCAACTACTTTACAATTCAACCTGTGGCCCTAGGAAGGATTTAGAACATGATGTGGGAAGGAAAACGACTAGAGTTTTGGGAAGGAAGCTAGGGTAATCGGTTATGCCCTCTAGGTTAAAATACATGCCCTTATATAAGCTTTGGGCTCAAGTTATCTAAATTAGCAAGAATACAACTTTAATTGAAAGTATGATTCTAATAATGACTAAATCTTCAAGGAATCTACTTTCCAGCCGTCATCTCCTTGCTTGGGATTTTCTCTCCTTGAACTTTGGGCTTGACATATCTTTCGATCTGGGCTTGGAAAAATATAAGGTTTTCACATGACAGACGGGCTAAATTTTCTCTATCTGTCGAGGTCCACTTTGCTTCTTCCCCTCAAAACTGCTGTCGTCCTCTACTGTCACGGCAACAACCATGGCAGCATCATCCTCTTTGTCTGCTTGTCTAGTTCAGCTCTTCTGCTTCACTACCCAGCGCCTACCTTTTCCGTCTGCTACTTCAGCAACCTGCAAAAACAACCATTCTTAGTAGAAATTGTGCCTTTTAATGTATTTGTGATGCTTTGCTGTAAACTAACCTAAATGCAATGAATAATGCTTGAATGCAGCAGAAATATGGGTTAAAAAAGGTGTAAATAATAGAACTTTTACACACTCAACACACCACCAAACTCAAGTTTTTGCTTGCCCTCAAGCAACTAAGACCTAAAAGAAAAATGAAATATTTTTGTTTTGGCTTTCAAACAGTGAACTTTCCCTTACCCGTCGTTCGTTCCCTGTGACGGCAGCAACCTGTCGGATAATTTAGGATCTGTCTGAAATCTCACTATAGTCCTCGTACAGTGTGTGCATGCTTGTGAACAGTTATATGCCAAGACTCTCTTAGTTTCACTAGAATAGTCAACTCTTAACTCGAATTTTTATGCCAAAGTTTATCTTCTAAAGGCACTTTTTCATGCTTCTTTGATTTTTTTTTGACTCGATTTCTCTATTTTTTAAGCTAAAGTTTTACTAGAGCCAGTTTTAGGCACCTCTAGTTAACTTCCTAGAGCCAGTTTCGGGCACCTCTAGGGCTGTTGAGTCTCTTTTGCTAAACTTCTTTCCTAGAGCCAGTGTTAGGCACCTCTAGGGGCTATTCAAGTGCTAAGCTTCCTATTCTAGTTTGGCTAAAAGAAATCTAAGCAGTATAACAGTCACAATGGTGTTTAAGTTTTTCAGAACTATAGAAAGGCTCTAAACTTCTCCTAAAAACTATCCTAAAGTCACTGCCATGACAGAGCTGTCACGACAGGTAAGTTCAGTTCACAATTTTCAGCCAAAATTTTCAATATTTTCATTTTTAAGAGAAAAATAAACTAAGTAAAAGACACAAATTTTAACTAATATGTACTCCATTAATATGGAGGGTTGCCACCCCCAAACTCGAGGGTTGCATTGCCCTCAATGCAAATGACAAAATAGAAATGAAAACATATGAAGGCAGTACATCACAAAATATATAAATAGCAGGCAACAATAAGAAAATAAGAAACTTAAATTTTAATCACTGTCTTCACTGCTGCTACTGAGGCGAATCTGGCGGCGGGTTTTGGTTCTCGGGGTGGGCTGGGGTGGTTGCTGTACAACCTGAACATCAGAGTTGTTGCCGCTGCTGTCACTGCTGCTGCTGGCCTTTGGCAGAGCGTTCTTATCTGCCATTCGTTTCTGCCTCTTTACTGGTGAAAACTCCTTCGACAGATTCCTCTGAATAGAGGGTTCATCGTCACTGTCTGCCCAAACAGAGGAGGAAGAGAACCCAGCAACAAAGGCAGCAAGGTCATCCGATGGCACTGGTCACTTTGTTCCTCGAGCAGATGGTTCGGCATGAGTACTGCCGGCTACTGTCGGGGCAGGCGATGGTATGGAGGCGGCAGATGGTGTTTGTGGGATAGCATCAGGTATAGGTGTGTGGACAGGGGTTGTGACAGTAAAGTAATGGGCAGGGAAGGTGGGGAAAACATCATCAGGGAAATTTAAAGTATTGTGAATAAAATTTACCGTGGAGGCGGCAAAGTCCCTGATGAATGTCATGAGGCCCAATTGTCTTTCCTCCATCTTTTGAATGGCAGCTAAGATGTGCGTGGAGGAGTCTGTCGGAGGAGCTGCTGCGGCGGCAGGTTCAGGATTTTGCTGCTCCGATGATTCAGCTGTGGCGGCAGTGGGGTTGAATGATGATAGAGGGGTGGCCACGGTTAGCTCCATAAGGCTTAGGATATTCTTTTCCGTCCAACCTCGTCCTTTGACTATTAAATCTATGTTGGCTTCCGGCACGTTATGGCCGTGGCATAATGACGTGATGAGGTATGGATGGAAAAGGAGGCCCGTCGGTCGATGTGCACTTTCCAAAATACTCTCTCGAATATTAAGGCTAACCTTTGCTGGTCGACGGTTGTATGGTGTGATGACGGCATGATCCTCTTTTTGATGAAGGCATTCCATAGTTTTGCCTCCGGCAGCAGCTGACTCCATTTCACCGTGTGTGGATTTTTCCGGCTGGTATTCCATTCGGTTCCCTCTTCCATCAGTTCTGCCATGACAGCGTCATAGGCAGCATCATCCAAGGTGTTGAGGAACTGTTGGTGTGCATCATCATTGTGGCCTATGTAGAGGCCATATAAGGAGTTGATGTGCTCGGCTGTAAACGGTACTTCTTTCCCTCTAACACTCACTGCTGTCGCCGTTTTACTGCTGATGGCAGCATAAAATTCTCTCACCAGTGTCACGTTCATCTCCTCTGGTTGCTCCGCAAATGTTTGCCATAATAGTGCTCGAATCTTCGTGGCTATGAAAGGCTTGAGGCCCAAATTCTTTGCCTTTGGTGTATAGATGAAGCCTCGTTCTTCCCACATGTCTCTGGTCGCAAAAGACTGTGGGGGAGTTGCTGCCGGTGAGGAGGTGGAGGCAGCATTGCGTCAGGTTTTTCTAGAAGACATATTAGTGCAAGGGTTGTGAAAAGTAAATGAAAGCAAATGAAAACTAAAGATGGAGAGCAAGTAAGAAAGGCAGAAGTGAGTGAAAATGAAAATGAAACGGGGTTTTATAGAAAAGGAATTGCTGCCCGTTGAGCTAGAACGGCAGGCGTGAATAACGGGGCGGCTGTTGAGCTTTAGCGTGTCTGACGCGTCTGACACACGTTTCCGCGTCTGTTACGCGTCTGTGATGTGTTTCTTCGTCTGTCGTGACAACATGGTGACAGCCTGTATTTTTCGCGTCTGTCGCGGGAGCTGTAACGACAGGCTTCAATATTGGGCTTTGTTGGGCTGATGGATGGACGGTGGGCTGAGTTCACTTCTCCTGTTCTTCTTGACTCCTTTATTTCCTAAAAACAATAAATATAAAAACATTATTCAAATAAAATAAACCTTATTTCCTAATAAATAATAAATAAAAAAATAAAAAAAATAAAATTTAGGTTAAATTAGGGATGCCAGGTGGGGCATCTCCTAAGGTAACTACTTCATGCATTCTTGGGGCTTCAGTCCCCTGATAATGCTTGAGGCGCTGTCCGTTGACTTTGAATTGGTGCCCGTCTTTTAATGATCGGATTGTGATGGCACCATGGGGAAAAACTTGTACGACTTGGAATGGGCCAGACCATCTAGATTTGAGTTTCCCTGGGAAAAGTTTCAGTCTAGAATTGAACAACAATACAAGTTGCCCTGGGCAGAACTGTCGTGGCAGCAACTTCCTGTCATGCCACTTCTTAGTTTTTTCCTTGTAGATTCTTGCATTGTCGTATGCCATTGTCCGTATTTCTTCAATCTCGTTCAGATCTAACAGCCTTTTCTGTCCTGCCCTGTCCAAGTCCATTTCACTGCCTTGATTGCCCAGTATGCTCTGTGCTCTATCTCGATAGGTAGATGACATGTTTTCCCATAAATCAATCGGTACAGAGACATGCCCAATAGAGTCTTAAAAGCTGTCCTATATGCCATAACGCATCATTGAGAAGTAAAGACCAATCTTTCCTAGTTGGCTTAACCATCTTCTCAAGAATGTTCTTAACTTCCCTATTAGATATTTCATCTTGTCCATTGGTTTGTGGGTGATATGTTGTCGCTATCCTATGCTTGACACCATATTTCTTCAAGGCAGCAGCAATAACCCTGTTGTCGAAATGTCTCCATTCATCACTGATAATCGCCTTAGGGATGCCAAACCTAGAAAAGATATTTTTGTGTAAAAACCTTTGGACTGTCTTGGCATCATTCTTTTGAGTGGCGATAGCTTCGACCCACTTAGAGACATAATCTACTGCCAGGATGATGTATAGATTTCCACATGAAGATGGAAAAGGTCCCATAAAATCAATCCCCCAAACGTCAAAGATCTCGACTTCTAGAATGTTTTGCAGCGGCATCTCGTTTCTCCTTGAGATGTTTCCCGTCCTTTGGCACCTGTCACAGCTCTTGTAGAAGATTTGTGCATCTTTATACAGTGACGGCCAATAAAACCCTGACTGCAGCACCTTGGTAGCAGTTTTGTTGCCTCCTAAGTGACCTTCATACTGTGAAGCATGACAGTGATGAAGAATGTCTTCTTGCTCTTCTTGTGGTACACACCTTCTTATAACCTGATCTACACAAATTTTGAAAAGAAGAGGTCTGTCCCAATAATAATGCTTAACATCATTTTGGAACCTCTTCCTGGCTTGGTAATTAAAATCAGAAGGAATTATTCTGCTAACTATAAAATTAACGAAATCAGCATACCAGGGGAGTTCAAAAGACTTACCTGCCGCCATGGCTGTCGCGGCAGTGATTGCGGCAGCAAAGAGCTGCTCATCTGGGAAGGTCTCCAGTATGTTTGTCTCATCTGTTGGTAGACTCTGTCCTCTCTCCAACCTTGACAAGTGATCTGCCACCTGATTTTCTGTCCCTTTTTTGTCCTTGATTTCAAGGTCGAATTCTTGCAATAGCAGGATCTACCGTATGAATCGAGGCTTTGCATCCTTTTTCGCGAACAAATACTTCAGGGCAGAGTGGTCTGTGTGCACTATTACCTTCGTTCCAAGTATGTAAGAATGAAATTTGTCAATGGAGAACACCACAGCTAATAACTCCTTTTCTGTGGTGGTGTAGTTTACTTGGGCATCATTCAATGTCTTGCTGGCATAATATATGACATGGAATAGCTTATCTCTCCGCTGCCCAAGTGCTGCCCCAACAGCATAGTCACTAGCATCACACATAATCTCAAATGGTTGTGTCCAGTCTGGTGGTTGTACTATTGGGGCTGTTACCAGTTTTTCCTTCAGACCTTGAATGCTTCAGTACATTCATCATTGAAGTCAAAGGGTCGGTTTTGCTCCAAAAGATGGCATAAGGGTTGGTGATTTTTGAGAAATTGGCAATGAATCTCCGATAAAAACCAGCATGTCCCAAAAAACTTCTAATACCCTTGATTGTGGTCGGCAGCGGCAGCTTTTCGATCACTTTTATCTTGTCCCTGTCAACTTCTATGCCACAGCAGCTAATCTTATGGCCAAGGACTATCCCTTCATCGACCATAAATTGTCATTTTTCCCAATTTAAGACCATGTTTGCTTTTTCACATCTTTCAAGTACCTTTTGTAGATTGCCGAGGCAGCTCTCAAAATCGTCTCCAAAGACTGAAAAATCATCCATAAATATTTTAAGGAAGTCCTCTACCATATCGGAGAATATGGCCATCATGCACCTTTAGAAGGTGGCGGGTGCATTGCATAATCCAAAAGGCATCCTCCTAAAAGCATATGTTCCGTAGGGGCATGTGAAAGTCGTCTTTTCTTGATCGTCCGGTGCGATAGAAATTTGATTATACCCTGAATAACCATAAAGAAAGCAATAGTAAGGTTTACCCGCTAATCTATCAAGCATTTGATCAATAAAGGGTAAAGGAAAGTGGTCTTTTCGGGTAGCTTTGTTAAGCTTCCGATAGTCCATACAAACCCTCCAACCCGTCACAGTCCTGGTTGGGATTAACTCATTGTTTTCATTGGTTACCACGGTCATTCCTCCTTTCTTGGGAACACATTGCACCGGGCTCACCCATTTGCTATCGGAGATGGCGTAAATAATATCAGCATCTAACCATTTGATTATCTCTTTACGAACCACCTCTTTCATCGCATGGTTTAGCCACCTTTGGGCATCTATAGTCGGCTTATGATCTTCCTCTAGAAGGATTTTGTGCATGCATAACGCCGGACTAATGCCTTGAATATCGGCTATCGTCCATCCAATTGTCTTTTTATTGTGCCGCAACATCCCTATTAGCTGATGTTCCTGTTCCTGCATCAACTTAGAAGAGATGATTACGGGCAACGTATCATTTGAACCAAGAAAAGCATATTTTAGCTGCCCTGGCAGGGGCTTCAGTTCTAAAACAGGGGGCTCAACAGTAGATGGCTTTTGGATTGTATGGTTATCCGAAGTATAATTTAAAGGTTCGAATAACTTACCTGGATGATCGCTTATCTAGTTTACCTCCTCCTGATCTTCAGTATCAGATGTATCGGATTCAGAGGAGTTGCTGTCGTCGGTGCTGTCGTGACAGTCCTGTAGGTGGCTGTCGTGGTAGTGACCAATTTTTATATCGTGACAGCCCGACCTGATGCAGGGTTGATCAAAGGTAACTTCAGTGATAGCCTTGCATTCCTCGTCTGCATCAGCAAGCTTCATAGCTTGGAGAATATTCAACTTAATCTCTTGGTCGTTCACTCTCATGGTGAGTTCTCCTTTTTCCACATCAATCAGTGATCTTCCCGTGGCTAAGAAGGGTCGCCCCAGGATGATTGGTGCGTTTTCGTCTGCTTCACAATCTAAAACAAGAAAGTCAACAGGAAAAATAAATGTATCCACTCTTACCAGAATATCTTCGATTTTTCCTTCCAGATGAACATAAGAGCGGTCTGCCAGCTGCAGAATTACTGTCGTGGGCCGCGCCTTTCCAATACCTAATTTCTAAAAAACAGATTTTGGCATTAAATTAATACTAGCACCAAGATCACAAAGTGTCTTACCCACATATTTATCTCCGATTACACAAGGTATGATGAAGCTTCCCGGATCCTTCTTTTTCTGGGGTGGCTGCCGATGAAGAATACTCATGCAACCTTATATCATCTTTACCGTTTCAAATTCCCCAAGTTTAGATTTCTTTGACATGACATCCTTGAGAAATTTGGCATAACCGGGCATCTCCCTAACGACATCCAACAGCGGAATGTTAATGTGAACCTGCTTAAAAATGTCATAAATCTTTTTGAGCTGAGATTCTTTCTTTGCTTGCTGTATCCGTTGAGGAAAAGGAGGTGGGGGACGATAATCAGCAATACGTCCTTCCCACTGCATACGAATCTGAGGAGGTTTGGGTTCATCATTATCCTCTGTCGCTTCTGCTGTCGTGACAGGCTCATCGGCAGCAGTCTGTTTGTTACATGTCGGGGCAGCTTCCTCGACAGGTCTGTCTAAGGCTGGTTTCTTTACTTTTTCAGCTTCCTTTTCCGACCCTGGTAGTTTCTTCCCACTCCTAGTAGTAATGGCCTTACATTGCTCATGTGTGGGTTGCCTAGCATTTTCAGTATTACTAGGGAATCCTCCAGTCTGCCTTGGCTTGATATGCTGGGAAACCTGACCCATTTGTGTCTCCAAAGATTTCAGAGTAGCTTCATGATTTGTCATCCGCATCTCTGTTTTATCCATGAATGTCTCTATTTTCTTAACAAACTGATTCATATTCTCAATATAAGTACCTGTCTGAGACATAAAAGTGACCAGAGTCTGTTCCAGTATACTGTTTGTGGCAACTGGTTGCTGTTGTTGCGGAAGCAGTTGCTGTCGCGTCAGCAATCTAGGTCCTCCCTGATTCTGATTGTGTGCTTGAGGATTCAGGGCATTATTAGGATTGCTCCAAGAAAACTTGGGATCCTTTCTCCGGTTGGTATTATAGTTGTTGGAGTTGTAATTCGGCTTATAGTTTCCAACATATTTTCCCTCTTCTAACTGTATAGGACACTCATCTGAACTATGATTTCCCTCACAGATTTCACATACCTCCTCAACAGCAAATCCATGTTGTGCATCATCATTCAATAGCCTTTTCATTGCTTTAGTAAGGAATGCTACCTGTGATTTCATCATGTTGTCGGCCTCATAATCCTTGACAGCTAGTACCTGTTTACCCCCTCTTCTTGCTGCCGGAAACTGCTCCTCATTCTTAGCCAGATTTTTCAATACTTGCATTGCCTCGTCCGGATCTTTATCCAATAATAGTCCGTTTGCTGCTAAATCAATTCGAATACGAGTTTGTAAGTTGGCAGCATTATAAAACTTTGTTACCTGATTCCAGACGGGGAATCCATGCAGTGGGCAATTCCGTAGAAGAGTAGTAAATCTGTCACAGGCCTCGTGCACCGGCTCGTCATCTTCCTGTTGAAAAGCAGCAATTTCATTACGTAATCGCTTAGATAAATGCGAAGGATTAAAACAAGATAAAAGTTCACGAGATAAATCTGCCCAAGTTCTAATTGAACCCGGCGTAAGTTTATTCCACCAAGTCTTTGCTCTATCCCTCAATGAATGGGGAAATAACTGAAGCCTCGGTATCTCCGGATTAACTCCTGGCAGTCTAAACGAACCACAGATCTCCTGGAATGTTTTTAGATGCTCCCTAGCATCCTCTATAATAGCACCACTGAATTGACCGGCATTGTTGATCATGCTAAACATGACAGGTTTCAACTGGAAATTGTCAACATCTATGTCCGGCAGCGTGGTTTCCAATTCTACATGATCATTTAGCATGTAGTCGCGACAGGACCGTCGTCCGGTAGCGGCAGCAGGGTTGCCGGCAGGCGGTATAATATCACCGACAGGCGGGTCGTTTCCATTGTGGGCCATCTTCTCTAGCTGTTCCTCAAGGTACTCGTTCCTGGCTAGTAAGTGACGAAGTTGTTTCTTAAGATTGAATGAACATTCGATTTCTGGATCTAATTGATACACATGATCTTTACCTCGATTTGATCTGCGCATAAACAAGAAACCTTGTGAAAAGCAAGAGTTGAATGCACCAAAGAAAAACAGAAAAATAAAAATAAAAACAAAAATGAAAAGTGCAGTAAAAGAAAAGGTAGAGTTATGTTGCCAATCCCCGGCAACGGCGCCAAAAACTTGTTGCGTGTAAAATAGTCTATCGCAATGGTAGTGCAAGTACACACGACGCAAGTAGTAAAGTGATACGAAGTATCAGATATCGTCTCCACAGGGATTGGGCTAATAGCTTCACCTTAATTCACTGCACGAGAATAAAGAAAATAATTGAGAAAGTTGTCACGAGAATAATGAAGTAAACGTAAATAAAAGAGTAGAAATATCAAGATAGAGAGAATGGGATGGTATTGAATTGCTCAGTAGTGCAGGTATTGCAGAGTTTAGGAAATCCAGTTCTGTCGTGGCTTCTCGTCGCGGCAGCACCTGTCGCGGCAGCAGTCCGTTGATCGTCGCGGCAGCAAACACTCAACTCAGTACTTCAAGTTTGGCAAGAATCCCCGATGTGCCTTGGCCTATCCCTAGGTCCAAGTCTGTCGATGATCACGTCTCTGATGATACCTCCCAGAGTGAATCGAAGGATGAACACCGATGTGTATGAATTCTTCTTTAGCCACTTAACCTCGTCCTATCCCTAGGTCCGAGATAGTTCAACTATAAGCTAGAGAACTTGCTCTTATTTCTTTCGTATACTTAACTCTCCCGATGCTAAGTAAATAGATAACCTCACAATGCTCTCCCGATGCTCTTGCAAGATATTAATAACCAAAATAAGAGAACTTGAAGTTTATTTTATTGAACTGAAAATTCCTAAAACAAAACAACCCTTGCAACTACTTTACAATTCAACTCGTGGCCCTATGAAGGATTTAGAACATGATGTGGGAAGGAAAACGGCTAGAGTTTTGGGAAGGAAGCTAGGGTAATCGGTTATGCCCTCTAGGTTAAAATACTTGCCCTTATATAAGCTTTGGGCTCAAGTTATCTAAATTAGCAAGAATACAACTTTAATTGAAAGTATGATTCTAATAAAGACTAAATCTTCAAGGAATCTACTTTCCAGCCGTCATCTCCTTGCTTGGTATTTTCTCTCCTTGAACTTTGGGCTTGACATATCTTTCGATCCGGGGCTTGGAAAAATATAAGGTTTTCACACGATAGACGGGCTAAATTTTCTCTATCTATCGAGGTCCACTTTGCTTCTTCTCCTCAAAACTGTTGCCGTCCTCTGCTGTCACGGCAGCAACCATGGCAGCATCGTGCTTTTTGTATGCTTGTCCAGTTCAGCTCCTCTGCTTCACTACCCAACGCCTGCCTTTTCTGTCTGCTACGGCAGCAACCTGCAAAAACAACCATTCTTAGTAGAAACTGTGCCTTTTAATGTATTTGTGATGCTTTGCTGTAAACTAACTTAAATGCAATGAATAATGCTTGAATGCAGCAGAAATATGGGTTAAAAAAAGTGTAAATAATAGAACTTTTACACACTCAACAATAGACCTCTTGTAACTCATCATATGCATCATTTAATTCATCATATGTAAAATCTAAAGATGATGAGTTAGAGGTTACCATGGAGGAATCTTCCTCAAGTGCCATGAGGCAAAGGTTGGGCACTTCTTGTTCGTCATCCTCTGATGACTCCTCATCACTCCTCTAATACCAATTGTTGAGTTGATCGAATGATCGAAATGAACCAAGAGGGGAGGTGAATTGGATTTTTAAAGGTTTATGTGGTGGAAATTGCAAATTAAAAAGATAGACAAGGAATTTTAGAGTGGTTCAAGTTCCAAATGAACTCTACATCCACTACCTTAGCTTCACTAAGGATTTGCAACAATTCCAATAATTGCTCTTCCCCTTTTCTAGGCTAAGAAGGTAACCCTTACAATTTTCGGTTAAATTTTCTACCCAAAATTTAACTCAAACCTCACACAAATAGAACAAAGATTTTGTTGGCTAAGAAAGTATCTCTCAATACAAATTGTAGCCCAATTACAAGCACTCAACCCAATTGAAATGATAAGAATGAAAAATACAATTGGGGTTTCTAGACAATATTGGGATTTAGGCACAAATGCTTGGATTTGATGTTTGGATGTTTGCTTTTGGATCAATAGTTGTTGCTGGAGCTTTTAGAGGTCCCTTTTATACCTTCTCATTGATTTCTAGCCGTTGTGGTTGTTGCATTCATCAATAGAGTCGTTGGGAGTGTTATCTCACCTCCATAAATGCGGTCTGCAATGACCCGTTTCGAAACGCCCGACCCTGTTTCGAAACATACCAAAATAGAAAGAGCCTTTGGGGTGCATTTAAGAGCACGTATCGAAATGGTCTTACCCGTTTCAAAACACTTTTGCCACTGTCAAGGGTCGTTTCGAAACGGCTTGAACTCGTTTTGAAACGCCTTAACGGTTTCTTAAAAATCAGTTAAAAAGTTGCAACGATCATATTTTTCAAATCAAATGAAGAACCGTTTCGAAACACTTGATGTCGTTTCGATACGGGTTCTCTATGTTCTAAAGCTGTTTCGATACTTGTTTCGAAACATGGGTTGGCAGTGTTGAAAACGTTTCATTACCCGTTTCGAAACGCATTAGGCCGTTTTGAAACATGGACTCAAAAAACATTGTTTCGGCTTTAAGAACACTTAGAAAATATTTGGAAAGCTTAGTTTTTAACTTAGGCATATTCTTTAAATCATATGGGAATGTTTGAGGTCTTAAAAATTCGTTTTGACATTTTTAATTTAGTCCTTAGGTTCTTTAGTTATATCAAAATTAAAATATCGGTTTCACAGGTACCAAAAATCAAAGCTTAACTTTTTGTTTGTAGGGGGAGCATTGCTACAAGGCCAAAGCACAAAGCAAAAACTCAAGGTACCTTGATAGTGGATGCTCGAGGCACATGACCAGAGACAAGAGTCGATTCATGGAATTAAAGTCAAAAAGTGGAGGAGTAGTGACATTTGGTGACAACTCCAAAGGCCACATTGAAGGTATTGGCTCCATAGTTAATCACTCTACCGTACTCATTGAAAATGTGTTGTATGTCAATGGTCTAAAACATAATTTGTTGAGCATTAGCCAATTGTGTGATAAAGGGTTTAATGTCTTATTTGATAAAAATAGGTGCAAAATTGTTGACATTAACTCTAATAAAACAATGATCATTGGTCATCGCATAGGAAACATATATATGGTGCATCTAGATGGCATTCATACATCTCATGCATGTTTTGTTGCACAAAATGAAAGTGATTCATGGCTATGGCATAAAAAACTAGGACACGCTTGCATTAGTGTTTTAGAAAAATTAGTTTCCCTAAATCTAGTTAGAGGTTTACCCAAGATTAAGTTCTCAAATAATAAAATATGTGATGCATGCTATAAGGGTAAACAACATAGATCAACCTTTAAATCCATTAATGATGTCTCCACTAGTAGATGTTTACAATTAATTCATATAGTTCTTTTTGGGCCTATTAGAACTATGAGCTTCGGTGGTAAATCGTTTGCTTTTGTTCTTGTTGATGACTATTCTAGGATTACTTGAGTTCTATTCTTAAGTACAAAAGATGAGGCTTTAGAAAAATTCATCACATTTTCTAAATTAACTCAAAATGATCTTGAGCTTAAAATTTCTCACATTCGAAGTGATCATGAAACTGAGTTTCAAAATCTAGGTTTTGAAGAGTTTTTAAATGAAAATGGTATTAGCCACAATTTTTCGGCACCTCGAACTCCTCAACAAAATGGGGTAGTTGAGAGGAAAAATGGGACTTTACAAGAAATGGCTAGAACCATGCTTTGTGAAAACAATTTACCTAAATACTTTTGGGTGGAAGCCACAAATACCGCTTGCTACATTTTAAATCGAGTAATGATTAGGCCAATTTTAAAGAAAACACCATATGAGATTTTAAAATCTTAGAAGCCTAACATTAGCTATTTTCATCCATTTGGGTGCAAGTGTTTAGTTTTGAACAGTGGAAAAGACAGCTTAGGTAAATTTGATGCTAAAAGTGATGAAGCTATTTTCTTAGGGTATTCTTTAAACTCTAAAGCCTATCGTGTATTTAATAAAAGAACTTTAGTAGTAGAAGAGTATATACATGTTGTTTTCGATGATAACTCCTTTCGAGGAAGGATTCTTGTGATGATGATGATGTAGGGATCATCAAAGGTTGATGAGATTCCAACTAAAGAAGAAGATGCACAAGATCCACCTCTTGAAGACTTGAAGGACTTGACTCTTGAGGAAAAGGAGGTATCATACCTAAGGGAGTTCAACTATGTCAAAGGTGGTGAAATCTTGGGTGACCCATCAAAGGGGGTAACTACTAGATCCTATCTCAAATTAATGAATAATGTTGCATTTCTTTCATGCATAGAGCCTAGAAATATCAAAGAAGTATTAAAAGATGAGTTTTGGATTTTGGCTATGCAAGAAGAATTAAACCAATTTGAGAGGAGTAATGTGTGGGCATTAGTTGAAAGGCTTAGTAATCAATCTACTATATGAACTAAATGTGTATTTAGGAATAAACTAAATGAGAGTGGTAACATAGTGAGAAACAAAGTTAGGCTAGTTGCTCAAGGTTACACTCAAGAAGAGTGAATAGATTTTGATGAAACCTATGCACCCGTAGCTAGAATGGAAGCTATTAGGATGTTGCTTGCATATGCATGTTATCATGATTTCAAGATTTTTCAAATGGATGTAAAAAGTGCATTTTTAAAAGGTTTATAAATGAAGACTTGTATGTGGAACAACCACCGGTTTTTGAGGATTCAAAATTTCCAAATCATGTTTTTAAGCTAACCAAAGCCCTTTATGGTTTAAAACAAGCTCCTAGAGCTTGGTATGAAAGGCTTACAAACTTTTAAATTTTAAACAAGGTTTTGAAAAGGTAAGGTGGACACTACACTTTGCATAAAAAGATATAAAAATGACATCATAGTAGTGCAAATATATGTTGATGATATTATCTTTGGATCTACTGATGAATATTATTGCAAAGAGTTTGCTAAGCTAATGCAAGGTGAATTTGATATGAGCATGATAAAGGAGCTTCATAAATCAAACAAAGAAAGGATGACACCTTCATAAATCAAGCAAAGTACGTGAAAGATATGTTCAAGAAGTTTGTCTTGGAGCAAGCAAAGCCTCAAGCTACACCAATGAGCTCATCTACAAAGCTTGACAAAGATGAAGGAGGTAAGTGTGTTGACTCTAAGATTTATCGCTCTATGATTGGATCATTGATTTACCTTACCGCAAGTAGACCAGATATATTGTTTAGTGTTTGCTTGTGTGCTAGGTTTCAAGCTAGTCCTTGAGAGTCTCACCTTATAGCCGTTAAAAGGATCTTTAGGTACCTTAGAGATACTACTTGTTTAGGTCTTTGGTACCCTAGAGACTCAACCTTTAACCTTCATGCTTTTTCGGATGTGGATTATGGGGGTTGTAAAATAGATAGGAAAAGTACTTCCAGCACTTGCCAATTCCTAGGTAGTATGCTCATATCTTGGTTCTCTAAGAAACAAAATAGTGTATCTCTATCTACCACTGAAGTCGAGTACATATCCTTAGGGAGTTGTTGTGCTCAAGTCCTTTGGATAAAGCAACAACACTTAGATTATAGAATTAAAGTAGAAACCATACCCCTTAAGTGTGACAACACTAGTGCTATATGCCTAACCAAAAATCCCATCCAACACTCTAGAACCAAACACATAGAGATAATGCATCATTTCATTAGAGATCATGTCCTTAAACAAGATGTTGACATCTTAAATCGATTAGCAGACATCTTTACCAGGCCTCTAGACAAAGAGCGTTTTTGGTCCCTTAGGAGAGAGTTATGCCTAACTAGTCTATCTTGACCCTTTAGGACTCTTTTTGAGGTTAAAATCGCTTGATCTTGTAAAAATTCATGTTTATGTGTTGTTGATCTTGATGGTAACCATGCTTAGATCTGCTCATTCATCATTTTCATACATTTAGAAGATGTTAAAGTCGAGCATTTGGTTGTTCTAAAGACCAAAATGCATTTCTGGGCATAGGGTATCGATACGACCTTATGTGTATCGATGTGTGTACTTCATTAGCTTTCCAGATTGCATTTTCTCTCTTGTGGGTATCGATACAGTTAAATCTGTTAAGTTGCTCAAGGACTATGATCTCACGATTGAGTACCATTTGGGTAAAGCCAATGTAGTGGTGGATTCTTTGAGTAGGAAGGTAGTCGTTGAGTTGAGAGCCATGTTTTCTAGTTTGAGTTTGTCCGTGATGGTGGTCTAGTGACCGAGCTTCAGGTTCGACCTACCTTAGGTCAGTTGATTAGAGAGAAACAGTTGTTAGATAGATCATTGGCACCTCACATGCAAGATATAGCCGAGGGTAGACCATCGGACTACAGTTTTAGTGTTGATGGGGTCTTGTGTTTCAGAGATAGAATAGTTGTGCAGGATGACAGTGATTTGAGACGTACCATCTTGACCGAAGCACACAGTAGCCCATTTGTTATGTATCCCGGTAGTACAAAGATGAATCGTGATTTGAAGAATGAATACTATTGGGTCGGTTTGAAGAAAGATGTAGCCGATTTCGCAAGTGCATGGTATGTCAGAGAGTGATGGCAGAACATGAGGTTCCTTCAGGTTTGTTGCAACCGTTGAGGATTTCAGAATGGAAGTGGGAAAATATCACCATGGATTTCGTTTCGGGTTTGCCTTCGACTCCTTCGAAGAAGAACTCAATGTGGGTTGTAGTTGACCGTTTCACGAAGTGTGCTCACTTTTTAGCTGTTAATACAACTTACTTCTTAGATAGGTTGGCCGATTTGTACATCGGTGAGATTGTGAGACTGCATGGTGTGCCGAAGTCGATTGTGTCTGACAGAGATCCGATATTTACAGCCAGATTTTGGGAGTGTTTGCATACTGCTTTGGGTACCCGATTGAATTTCATTATGTTGTATCATCCCTAGTCAGATGGTCAGTCAAAGAGGGTTATACAAATTTTAGAGGACATGTTGCGTTGTTGCATTATTGATTTTGGGAGAAACACTTGACGTTGGTCGAGTTCACTTACAATAACAGTTTTCAGTTGATCATTCAGATGGCACCGTATGAGGCATTGTACGATAGAAAATGTAGAACTCCAGTTTGTTGGGCTGAAGCAGGTCAGAAGTTGTTACCGATGTCATATTTGCTTAAGGGGACTACCGATAAGGTGAAGTTGATTTGTGATCGTTTGAAGGCAGCTTCGGATAGGCAGAAGTCCTATGCCAATTTGAAGAGGAAAGAAGTTGATTATACCGTGGGAGATAGAGTGTTCTTGAAAGTCTCTCCGTGGAAGAAGGTTATGCGGTTTGGCAGAAAATGGAAATTGAGTCCGAGGTACATTGGGTCGTATGAGATTGTGAAGCGAATCGGTCTGGTTGCTTATCAGTTACGTTTGCCATCCAAGTTAAAGAAGATTCACAATGTGTTCCACGTTTCGATGCTTCGTAAGTATAGAACAGATCAGTCGCATGTTATGCCTGTGGAAGAGATTGAGTTGAATCCGGATTTGACGTATGATGAGGAACTAGTTGAGATATTAGCCTCAGATAGCAAAGTGTTGTGTGGTAGATCGATTGAGTTGGTCAAAGTGAGGTGGCAACGTTGAGGTGTGAATGAGGCCACTTGGGAGAGAAATGAGGATATGGAAAGTCAGTTTTCGTATCTTTTTCAGTCAGGTAATTTCGATGACGAAATTCCTTAAGTGGGGGAGAGTTGTAACACCCTGGTTTAGGGGTCGGATGTTAAGTGTAAGAATCGGGTTCGAGTCATGGGCTCGTTTTAAAATTAATTTGGGCTTGGTTTTAATTAAAAGGGCTTGATACTATCATTAAGGGCAAAAAGGTACTTTTAAAATAAAGGCAAAAGATGAGTAAAAAGGGGACTTTTATTTTAAAGTGTCTTCATCTTCTTCCTTAAACTTTTTCCACGACAAAAATCTCCCCAAACCCCTAAGTTACTATTCCATCAAGTTCCTTCACCATTTCAAGTGTTTTCAACGAGGTAATCACGTTTTTGACTTCTCCTCTTTATTCCAAACATTTCCATGGTTTTAGTTTCTCATAAACACCATCTTTGAAGTTTTTCAAGTTTTCAAGTTTTAAGAAAATGAAGAAGCTTTAATGGGTTTTCATGTGGGTTTTGATTTTTAAAGTTAATAGGTGTTTTAATCTTGCCCTTAAATGTATTATATATGAAAATGGTGGGGTTTTGATGAAAATCCCGAAATAGGTTTTTGTGGGTATTTTAAAGGGTTAAAAACTTGGGTTTTTGAGGTAGTTTGGTGTAGGAGAGTAGGGCTGATGATATAGTGTTGCTTGAGGGTTGTTTTGAAGGTGTTTAATAATGATTTCAGTGTTGGTTTCGATGGGTTTCTCCTGGGTTAAGATCAAGTCCGAAAATGGGGATTTTGTGTTCGTTTTGGCTTGGAAATGTAGAGAAATAGTCTTGTGTTTATAAACTAATTTAGGGCAGTGGGTTGTGGATTTTTTGGTTGAGTAATATGTTGTTTTTGATTGTTTAAAATCAAGGGAAATCGTTGGAGAAGCTTTGTGCTCGATTCCGAGAAGTTTGGAGGCTTGATTCGGCTTTCTCAGTTTGCTTAAGGGAGTTCAGTGAGTGGATTATTTAAAATGGTTTTAAATTGGTTCAAGTGTGGAGTTGGGATGTTGGATTGTGCTTGGTAGGCCAATTCAAGGTGGAGATTAAGTTGGTAGCTTAATCTCTTATTTGCTTTTACTAGTTCTTGCTTAATGTGCATAATCGTGGTCTTGTGTAGTATGTGTTTGTTTATGCATGTTGATGTATACATATATTGATGTTGTTAATGGTGACGATATGTTGTGTTGCATGATTGTGTAATCATGGTGAGACTTGTTATTATGTTGGCACTAGTTGTAATTACCGGATATAAATGATCGATCATTAGGATGAGTGTGCACACGGTAAGAGTCAAATTCACGCGTGGCCTTGGTGACGTGTAGTCATCAAGGAGGAGTATGGTGAGGTAATATTCCACCGGAAAATATTGGCATGTGATGATGAGTGTAATCCCATCCATGAGTGAAAACGATGATGAGTGTAATCCCACCGGAAAGTAATATTGTTGTTGAGTACGTTGGGGCAAAAATCCCAACGGAAGTTATCTGTATATCCGAGTAACCTATATAGTTGCCAATATACTTGTTCATGTGTGGTTGTTGTGTAAGATATTTGTTATATCTTGTTTAGCATAACATGAGGTAAGATACCATGTTCATGCATTCTCTTAGCGTTTGGCCATGTTGCTATGTTAGCGTAAATGTATGCCTTGTGAATGTCTTAAGGATGTCATGCTTAAACCCTGCATTGTCGTTGTTTTATTTTAGAGCTGCCTCACTAAGCTTCTAGCTTACACTCTCGTTTTCGACAATGGAGATCACTAGTGTGGAGTTAGCAAGGAGCGAGGAAAAAGGGCATCCAAGCGCATCTGTGGTTGCTCAAGGATGGTTTTAGTAAATAATGTAGTAGTTTAGCAATAGGGATGCTACGTGTTGTAGGAGCATGTGTAGACTCCTATTTTGTTAATGCTTTTATGTTGTGGGCTTGTAAACCATGTTTATGTTGTTGCCTAAGTGTTTGGTATTTGAAGGCTTATAACCATGTTTTATAAATGCTTATGTGTTGCTTTGAAAGCATGTAAACCTTGTTATGCAATGCTTTGAGTGGAGGCATGTTCCTTTGAATGTAATGGTCTTGTATGTTAAGTCTTTGATCATGCTTATGGTAGGACGTAATGCCTATAGATTGTATGCTTGTTGTTGTTCCATGATTCTGTTTGATTTGGGGTATGTTTGGGAACACTTGGAAATGCAAAAAAATGTTTTCAGGGTCACAGAGAGTGCAGGCGTTTCGAAACGCTCGTGGTTGTTTCGGAACGAGTGTATCTCCAAGGATACTCGTATCGAACGGAGGTGGTGTCGTTTCAATACGATTTGACATTATGAGCCCCGTTTTGGTACGCGTTTCGATACAGTTTTCCTCTGTGAATGCTCGTTTTGAAACCTATTCCGGAACATTTCAACACTGGAGACCCCCGTAGCGGAACGGGCAAGCCTGTTTCGAAACCCATGCTCGTATTTGGTCTTTTTAGCATCTTCAAAGGTTCTCGGATGTCGTGTTTAGTCTTGTGGGTTGTATGCTTCCTTGTTAAGCTTATATGCATCGTTTACGAATTGTCTTGGTTTCGCAAGCATGCAGTCGGACTAACTTGACACTTGGTAAATTTATATTACCTTATACCTCTTTTGTATCTTTTCGTTCTCGTTTTCCACTGTCGTTTCCACACATAGGACTAAATGATACATTTAGACAAGATATTTTTAAAGAAAGTTTTATAGGGTTGTTAATCGAAGTGGAGCCTTAACGGGTTTTGCTTCGGTTTTCCCCATGTAACCTGTTCAAACCGGTCTATCGCCTAGCCCGGGACGAGGGGGTTACAGTTCTCAATGCTCATGACTGCATCTTACACTTGATGATCACTTGGTGGTTTAGGCCTTCCGGAGGAAAATACTCAACCATCTGCCAAGTTGATGATTTTTGGATTAGATGCTTTCGCGAGAGAAATCGTCCTAATCTTGCTCGCATTATGTTTGCAGAGTTTGTCTTCCTCGTGCAACATCGTCACGCCTCTCTTGTTACTTCATTCACCTATGGCACGACTTTGAGCTACTTTTTTACTAAGAATAAGATCAATTGCCCTCATGACTATCTGACGAATCTCACCGATCTGATTGATGAGAGGCCTCTATCTCGAGGTAAGTTTCATTATTTCAATGGTAATTGGATTCAACTTTCCGAGCTTCCTAGTGATGCTATTCCTGAAGAGATTGAAAATCCTCTCGTACTTCCCAAGCTCCTCCTCCTTCATCCATGTATTCTCTCATGACCTATCTTAATGAACAATTCACAAGCTTACGCACGAGAATTGGTTCTATTGATCAAGTCATGAATTATCGGTGTGTCGCCATTGATACTCGCTTCACAAGCTTAGAAGATCGCATGACTAATGTGGAGAAGCGTATCTCTTCTATTGAGGCCGAGCACAATTCTATGAATATCTCTCTTACGGCCTTCCATGATGAGTGGCGTCAATCAAGGAGGAACGATGATGCCAATGAAGATGAAGATGCAGATAATGAAGATGGTGATGTAGACGAGTCTTAGATTAGTCTTTGCATCTCATTGATGTCATCTTAGGATTTACTTTCATGCACTTTGTTTTATACTTTTAGGATAAGTTTATCATTTAAAACTTGTGCTTTTATTTCTGTTCTTCGGATTTTATTTTGATGTTTCTTTCATTTATGAACTTTATGATTATCTATTAAATGTTGTTTGGTTTATCATTATGCCTTTATAGCCTATGTCTTATTTTAATCTAAGAAAAAGGGGAAGAGGGAAGATCACAAGCTCACTTCAACTTAAAATTTTCCTAGCTAACATTAAGGGGAGTTGTTTTGCTCACTTAAACTTAAAATTTACCTAGCTAACATTAAGGGGGAGTTGTTTTTCCAAAGGTTTTCAAAAGACTTAAAAATTTTAAGCTTTGGTTTTGTTATATCAAAAAGGGGGAGATTGTAAAACCTATGTTTGATTTTAATATAACAAAGTATTTTAAGGACCAAATTGTAAAACTTAAAATGAATTTTTAAGTCCCCTAAAAGGGTTCAAATCAACAAGGCTTTGCTCTAGTTTGAAAAACTCAAACTCCTAAACTTTTTCTAAGTGTTCCAAGGCCAAATTGGCTATTGGAAACAAACGTTTTGATACGCTACTTACCGTATCGAAACACGATATCGAAACAGATTACATCTGTATTGATACGCTCTCTCTCTCTATAAAATCCCAAGGAGCTTGAATCGAGTACCAATACGGTTTCACCCGTATCGATACGGTTTAAAATGTTTTAAAAATCTTAGAGCCTTAAATATTTTGACTGTTGCCTTGTCATTTTGTAGGTAATTGAATTTTAAACAGGGTATTGATACGCTATAACACGTATCGTTACGATTTCCTCTAGTGAGCTATGTTGAAAAATTGCATCGATACGGTCTTACCTGTATCGAAATGATTCTCTAACACGTACCGGTACGCCTAAACGCGTATCGATACGCCTCTCTTATATTTGTGCAATGACTCTTTCTTTTTTGAGCCATGTATCGATATGCTTCCTCGAGTACCGATACGGTAGGCCGCAAAAGTGCAATTATGGTGGTAAGAGAGGGTTCCAATGGCTATAATGAATTCTCTAACCACCCAAACGGCTAGAATTAATGGAAGAGGTATAAAAACAAGCCTATTGAAGACCAACAACAACTATTGAATCCTAGAGAAACATCCCTACACAAAATCCAAGCTCAAGCACCTAAATTCTCATTTCTTGTAAAATCTCAAATTGTATTGAGTGAAATTCTTATCTTGTATTTCAATTTGGGTTGAGTGCTTGTATTCAAAGGGGCGAATTTGTATTAAGAGATATTCTTATTGCCTTCAATTTCTTCTTTGTAACCAAGTGAGGGTTTGGTCAATTTTGGGTATAAAATTGACCGGTTTTGTAAAGGTTTCCTCCTAAGCCTAGAAAAGGGGAAGATCAATTAGTGAAGTTGTTGGAAAATCCTTAGTGGGAGCTAAGGTAGTGGATGTAGAGTTCATTTGGAACTTGAACCACTATAATTGCATTGTTCTTCATTTTTATTCATTCCACTTCACTTCCAAAAATTTTAAAACCCCAAATCACCCCCTCTTGGCTTTGATCAATCATTTGATCCACTCAACAAGGTTAAATTATTTCAAAGACCTTTGACTTTAAGTTATTTTTTGGGAGAAAAAGTGACACGTGACAACAAAGGAAAGTGACACGTGTCCTTGCCACGTCAGCATTTAACATCGTTAGCCTCAGGAGGTACAATAGAACACAGAAGTATAGTACATGGGGCACATTGAACATTTAGAAAGTATAGACACCACATTGGCAAAATTGAAAAAGTACAGGGGGCATTTGTGCCATTATCCATATTAAAATTTTCCCTAAACTTTACTTCATTTCAGGATTAAAATATGCATGAGAGTCACGTGGGTGAGGATGAGTCACATCGGCACCCATAAAGATCACAGGATCATCCAACCAGAGAAGACATGGAGTCTGAGATGGTAATGAATAGTACAAAACAACTGTGCAACCTCTAACTTTGGAATTGATCTTCAGGGCTAAATTTGCAAGAAATTGTGAGCTTTGTTTCCCAAGGTTCGAATACAAGCAGCATTGGCTCACAACTCCCACACTTGTCTCTTCTATTTGCTTTTTCTCCATTACACATATGAGCAGCTGTAGATTGTTTGAAGCAGCTTTGTGGATTTTCTTGAGCTTAGATTCCAAAAGATACACATTACTAAGCACCTGTGTTGATTCAAATTGAGGGCCGACAATTGTGCTTTTGTTAAGAAAGATCTCAAGCTGCTCAACCTTTGAGCTAGCTGGTTGATGAATTTAGGGAGGTTAGACATTTGTTCAGGGGTGCCACCGTAACTTAAAAGTGCCCACCGTTCTATTTGTGTTCCCTGGAAGACATGGATGTCCAGAAAATTCCACTGACGATCGCAACGGGAAGGAGTACTATCTCATATGTGTCCACCATCACCAAGCTAAAGCTTGAGAGGTTGAGGAATTCTCCCATTCAACTGAGTCATTTCTCTTGAAACATGGAGCTTTAATTCTTCTGCATGGTTGCGCTGTCGAGAAAAAAATGCAAATCCTTAGAAGCATATAACGAATATAATCAAGAGAATGTAATGAATCTCTTCATAGTATTGTCCAACATTACCAAGTAGGTCCTACTGATCCTCTCATGATTCCATCAATTATGGCTTTTCGTTCTTTCAGTCTCTGGCAGCCTTTTTTAAGAATCCTCGCAGTCTGATCATCCGAAAGCTTCCCGCAGAAACTTTTGGCCTTCAAAAATCATACAAAGCTCCATAAGAAGATATCATGGTTTGCTCCTATTGATTTGCAAGCATGGCAAATTCCTGAACTGTATGTCATAATTGTTTTGCTCCTTAAAGTAATTAACTAGCCTCAAATTCTTTCAACTAGGATGTAAAAACAAGTAATCATATGGTTTCAGGTCGGGTAAAATCGGGTACATGTCATTTCAGGTCATTTTTCTGTTTTGATTCAACTCGGGTCGGGTGCGGGTCCATTTCAGGTCGGGTCAAAACAGGTCGGGTCCAAAGCAGATAATTGGCATGTTAATTTGGGTTCAGATACACTTTAGGTCGGGTTCATTTCAGGTCGGGTCCATTTCAAGTTGGGTCCATTTTAGGTCGGGTCCGTTTTAGGTCGGGTCCATTGTAGGTCTGGTCCATTTCAGGTCGGGTTTATTTCAGGTCGGTTGCATTTCAGGTCGGGTGCATTTTAGGTCGGGTAATTTTAGGTCGGGTAGTTTTAGGTCGGGTAATTCAGGTCGGGGTATGTTCGGGATTGGAATTCGTATTGAGTTTGAGTTCGGTACAACCGTATAAGTAGCCGATAGACTTTAGGTTGGCCTTCGTCAATTGTCATTGATTTGGAGTTAATTATTTAAAGTCATATCAAAATAAAATTATAAAACATTGGAGTAATTAAAAAATAATGAAAATTGGGTCAATTTGGACTGAAAAGGGGTCAATTTGGATTAAAAATAAAGTTTCACGGATTATAATGAACAAAAATATCAAATTAAAATTATAAAACATTAGACAAATTTAAAAGAAAACAATGAAAAGGGGTCAATTTGGAACAAAAATAAAATTTTGGGGACTATAATGAACAAAAATATCAAATTAAAAGTATAAAAATTAGAGTAATTAAGAAAACAATAAGTAGAGTTCAATTTATAATAAAAATAAAGTTTTAGGGTCTACAATGAACAAAATTTCAAATTAAAATTATAAAACATGATGAATTAAAATATATAAATATATAGGGTTCAATATGGAATTTAAATGAAGTTAAGGGACTAGAATGAAGAAAATATAAAAATAAAATAATAGAACATTAGACAAATTAAAAAATGTGGGTCAATTTGGAATAAAAATAAAGTTTTAGAGTATAGAATTATGAAAATATCAAATTAAAATTATAAAACAATCGACGGATTAAAAAACAATGAATAGGGGTCAATTTGGAATTGAAATAAAGTTAAGGGACTAGGATGAACAAAGTACAAACTATAAAACATCGGATGAATTAAAAAAACTATAAATATGGGTCAATTTAGAATTAAACTAAAGTTTAGGGGACTAGAATGAACAAAATATTAAATTAAAATTATAAAACATCAAACTAATTAAAATATCAATAGGAGGTGAATTGGGTTTTTAAACTTTTTGGAAGTGAAATTGATAAATAAAAATGGTAGACAAGAAAATTTAGAGTGGTTCAAGTTCCAATCGAACTCTACACCCACTACCTTAGCTTCACTAAGGATTTTCAACAATTCCACTAATTGCTCTTCTCCTTTTCTAGGCTAAGGAGGTAACCGTTACAATATTGGTAAAATTTTCTACCCAAAATTTGACCCAATCCTCACACAATAGTAACAAAGAAGTTGTTGGCTAAAACAAGTATCTCTCAATACACAAGGTAGCCCAATTACAAGCACTCAACCCAATTGAAAGGATAAGAATGAAAATTACAATTGGGGTTTCAAGACAATAATGAGATTTAGGCACAAATGCTTGGATTTGATGTTTGGATGTTTTCTTTTGGATCAATAGTTGTTGCTGAAGCTTTTAGAGGTCCCTTTTATACCTTCTCATTGAATTCTAGTTGTTGTGGTTGTTGCATTCATCAATAGAGCCGTTTGTGATGTTATCTTCCCTCCATAAATGCAGTATGCAACCAACCGTTTCGAAACGTCCGATCATGTTTCGAAACAGACCAAAATAGAAAGAGTCGTTGGGGTGCATTAAAGAGCCCGTATCGAAACGGTTAAGATTGTTTCGATACGCTAAGAGTCGTTTCGAAACCCGTTTCGAAACATTTTAGCTACTGTCAAAGCTCATATCGAAACGGACTGAAGGTGTTTCGATACGCCTTAACGATCAATATAAAATCAGTTAAAAACTTCAACGGTCATATTTTTTAAATCTGACTTGAGTGCCGTTTCGAAACGTTTGAGGTCGTTTCGATATGGTGTCTCGATGTTCTTAAGCCGTTTCAAAACTCGTTTCGAAACAATGGTTCACAGTTTCAAAACCGTTCTGATACCCGTTTCGAAACACAGGTTCACAGTTTCAAAAGTGTTTCGGAAAACATAAGGCCATTCTGAAACGGTGACTCGAAAATCACTATTTTGGCTTCAAGAACACTTAGAAAAGTTTTGATAAAATAAGTTTTTTACTTAGGCATTTTCCTTTAAACATATAGAGAGGTTTGAGGACTTAAAAATTCGTTTTCTCATTTTCAATTTAGTCCTTAAATTCTTTAGTTATATCAAAATCAAATTATCGGTTTCACAATCTCCCCCTTTTTGATATAACAAAACCAAAGTTAGAATTTTTAAGAGTTTTGAAAATTTTGAATACATTCTAACTCCCCCTCAATTTAAGATGGGTTTTAAAGTTTTAAAAAGATTTAAATCCAAGTTCTAAAACTTAAAAACACTTAAAACGAATTTTGGCTCTTAGATACTTCTCCCCCTTTTTTTCTAAATCAAAAATAATAAACAAGGCTCAAAGAGAAGAAACAAGGTAAAAAGCAATGAGTAAAAACCAATAAGAAACATAATATAAATTCATAGAATTCAAATATCCAAAACATAAATCTTAAACAATAAAATTCAAAGCTTAATCCCAACAAGGTAATCAAAGCATAGGTTCATAAAACATAAAGGAAATAAAGATGCAAACATAATCGTAATATGATAAGCTAATATGATATGACATGAGAATCCTAAGCCTCGTCGTCGTCGCCATCACCATCCAAGGAATCATCATCGTTCCTAGCTTGAGAGCGACGAAAATCCATCCATTGACTATAAAAATTAGAGAATGACATGTCCATAGATTGATGTTGATTCTCAAGGGATGTGAGTCGATTCTCCATGGATTGCAAGCGAGTATTTATAGTACCAAGACCCGCCTCCATTGTGTTGAACCGCTCAGTGAGAAAAGTCATGAGAGCTTCATTGTTGGCAACTAGAGCTTGTGGTTGAGGTTCAACTTGAGGTGGAGGTGCTTCCCTATCAACACGTTCCCATTGGCCATTGTTGATGTAACGAAATCCGGACTTGCGGAGAGAAGATTCACCAAGTTTTTTCTTGCGGGGTTCCAGAGAGTCATAAGTACAATCAAGTTTAAGCACGCCAAAGATATGACTCAAAACAATCCCATAAGTGAAGAACTTGAGCGCATCGGTTTCACGGAGCTTGACATTATTCACCATCTCGGCGAACATGATCTTGACAAGATTTGGGCGCTCTCCACGATGAAAACATTCAAGCCAAAAGTAATCTACTTGACGAACGTGAGAGAATTTACCTCCGGAGGGGCGAATAAACCACGAGATCATCAAGTGGAGGAACCTATCGTGAGCATCCAAGGCAAGCACTGAACCGGTGTGAGAACCAAAATGAGTCTCATCCTCGATTCCTTCGTTCTTAAGACCAAAGGTAGCCTCTAAATAAGGGATGTCAATGACAATCTTCTTCCCCGAGATAAGAGACTCAATGCCAACAACTTCGGAGTTGTCTTCACTGTTAATGAGTTGGGCATTCGAGTAGAATATAAGAACCATGTGCTTGTTGCAAATATTCGGGATACCCAAGAAACTAAGGAAGCTCCATTCTTGTAAACAGCGGAGATAACGAAAGAGAAAGCGCTCAGAGTCAAGGAACGAGATGTCAACAACACGCTCACGACGAACATCAAGCTCTTTGAAATAAGTGAAACGATCCCTCAACTCTTGAGTCCGAAGACTTTTGAGAAACAGCTGAGTGAGATTAGGACGGATATTGGAATCACTTGCTTGACCCGTCTTCCGTTTTTTGTTAGCGTTCTCCATTGAAAAAACCTAAAAACATAAAGCAAACAATTTTTTAATAAAATTGAAGTGTATGCATGAAATTCCTTAATTCAATCCAATGGCAAATCCCACTTAGGTTTAAAAACAAATAAAAAAAATTTAAGAGAAAGCAATATGAAAGAAACAGTAAAAAAATCCGTATGAAAATAATATATTCGAATAAAAAATTTGAAGATTTTGAAAAAAATTTACATGATTTGAAAAACCCAACAAGCAAAACATATAACATATACAAAATTAAAATTTTATAACCTATGATTCGAATAAAAATTGAAGGAAAAAGAAAAAGATGAAAATATACCTTTGTAACCCCCTTAGCCCGGCCTAGACGGTTGACCCGAACTACGAAGATTACACGGGGAAAACCAAAGTCAACCCAAAAGTCAACCTTAATTAACGACCTTTTTTATTTTTAAACTTGTCTAGATGCACATTAACCCTAAGAGTACTCTGAAGAAACACATACGTGAAAAGCACATCGATAAAATTTTGATAAGGGACTCGATTGCGCAAAACACAAATATTAGGGACCAAAATGTAAATTTTGAAAAGATGGAGGACTTAACTGATTTTAAGGTTACCAATACTTAATTAACCATATTACATGGTTCTTTGTCAAATTTCACCTTAAACGGACATCTCAAACTCAAGCAATTGCAAATACAATATTCAGGACTAAAACGTAAAGCTTGCAAACCTTAAAACCAATTAAATCAGTGTCCAACGGTCATCTGTTTCGAAACGGGGTTGACCGTTTCGAAACTTGGGTTCGTTCTGAGACCTATATCGGAACAGGGCCTGGTAGTGGCCAAAACGTTTCGGAACGGCCTCCATCCGTTCCGATACTCGAAGGCCATTACAGGCCCCCGTTTCGAAACGCTAGTGCCCGTTCCGATACGGATTACCCAGAAGTTGCATAATTTGCTGATTTTACACACATTAAACCACTCAAACACATACTAATGACTTCCTAATCATGCCAACATGTCAACATACATATAAGGTACATGTTTGCAACACCAAAACACATGCATGGCAGCAATCAAGGAAATCCACAAGTTTATAGGCATGCATCTTAATATCCAAAGCCAAACAACCATCAAAGCACCAAAACAAACATCAAAATGGCCATTTATAAATCCAAATCATTTAAGGCATCATGCCACAACTAGGGAGTCCAAAACATCTCCCAATCACATCATAGGTTCCCATTGCCAAATATCAAAAACTAATAGTTTTGTGAAAACATCACCATACATGAGCTTAGCCTTCCCTTGGATTCTTAGCCTCCGTGTTGCACTCAAACACCTCAATTATCTGCATTATTGGTTCAAGAGAGAGAGCGTAAGCACATTTGCTTAGTGAGACATGCTCTAAAGAAACATTACAATAATGCATTTTATAGAACAATTTTAAATAAAACTTCCATCACATAATCATCATTATTCAAGCAACCTTGCATTCATATCAAGCATCTCATGCTTCAATAAGATCAACATGTCACATTGGCTTTCAAGTGATAATCCATAACCATTTACAACCTAAAACACAATCGGATACGCAGATTACAAGCGTTGTCCCATACGCTTCATACACACTACCGAACACACAAGGTGGAGTTTATCGGTACAATCACAACCCCTCAACACCCGTGACGGAGTTTAATGGTACAATCACAACCCCTCAACATCACTCATCGGTAGTTGTATAACATCACTAACAAGAACACGGGACACTCAACACAAGATCCACACATGGACTTTTAACCACCATTGTGATCTTAACCATCTTGTTAGTGTACTTGGATGGAGTTTACGATACAATTTCAACCCCTCAACATCCAAGGCGACTTAATTCACGGTGCACCCAATCCTATAGCCGGCTAACTATATCCGATTCAAGTACTTTAAAACCAACACATCACTTGCCAATATACATCCTTTATCATCAATAATTCACTATTTTAAAGCATTCAATCAAAGACATTAAACAACATACATCACTATGCATCAAATCCACATTTTCAACATATCAAACCAAAGATCTCTTACCTTGAGCATCCTTCAACATATGGCTTTCAAAACTAGCATTAACCATGCTAAAACATGCTTTCAAAACGGAATTTAAACACGCAATTTATCAACAAATGCATCGAACCACACCATGGCTCACACAAGAGAGTTTTTCCGAAAACCTACTCTTGAGCTTAGTTAAGTTGATTAGACTTAAACTAAGCTCCCAAAACCTTCAAACATTGGTCTCAAAGCTGAAAACCCAACTTCACTCACCAATTCCGTTTCGCAAGCTTGCCGAAACGCCGTTCAAACCTCCGGATCAACACCACAAGTATCCGAAGATGCCTCCCCTGTTTTTAAACACATCAAAGCATAGGATTAATGCATCATCATGCATTAAAATCTTCAGCCATTACACCTAAACTATCTGCTCTAACCAAATCTAACATTTCGGCTACCAAACACAACCGAAATCACCTCCAAACTCTTCCACAACATAACCCAGCCAAGATCCATTACTTCTAACCATTCCTAAACATCAATTAACATCCAAAATTAACCGAAACTCGTCCTTATACCTCCAACTATAACAGAACACCAAGATCACCCCAAAAACCACCATTTTCACAAGCAAATACTTAGGAAATTCAATCTATTCGGGATTGCATTGATTACACCTTAATTACACATCATTAAACATCCAAAATACAATTAAAATCCATCTCAAAATAGAGCCCAAACAATTACCACGAATTTCTTCAAGATTTATTCCAAATCTTGAGTTTTAAGCCAAAATCAAGTTCATAACATTAAATCCATTTATAAAACTTAAATTAAGGATTGATAACTTGGGAATTTCAGTAAAGAACTGAGTATTTAGAGGAGAAGAACAACCTTACCTCTAAATGTAGATTTCTCCTTGTTTAGAGTCAAATTCCTTGAAAATTCAATAAGCAAATCAATAGGTTTTGATGTAGAAAGGATTAGAAATCAATTGATGATTGAAACCTCATCAATTGGTGTGAAAATAAATAGAAATGTTTCTGTAGAAATGTGTTTGGATGAAAGAATTTGAGAGAAAATGAGATGAGAAAGTTTTTAAGAAAAGTTAGTTATGAAAGTCTAAAATATGGTTTTCCACTTTTCCTTTAATTAATTAAACATTAATTAAATCATTAAAACCTAAGAAAAATCTGGAGAAATCTTTCTTGGGTAAATTAGCTCCTTAAAGATTCAAAGTTTCAATCCTTACAAAACAGTCACCACTGAACTTTTCAAAAATCACATTTTAGTCACTATTTCGAAATGTTGCACTTCCAAACCCTATTTTGTAAAATTGATTTCACCACTCTCTTATATATATTTAAAGAGGATTTTTAGATATTTTTCCATATTTTTAAAGCATCCCGAACTAGGTTTTCCCTAAAACCACCTTTTATATTCGAACCGAAAATCAGACCGGCCCAGTTCAGACCCTAAACTTCTAAGCCCAAAATTGGGGTGTTACAACTCTCCCCCCCCCCCTTAAGAAATTTCATCCTCGAAATTTACCTGGAGGAAAGAGGTATGGAAACTGCTTCTTCATGTCATCCTTCCTTTCCCATGTGGCTTCCTCAACACCACGATGCTTCCACAACACCTTTACCAAATCAATGGTCTTGCCTCGAAGAACTTTACTGTCTGAATCCAGAATTTCCACCGGCTCCTCATAATAGGTCAAGTTTGGATTCAACTCCACTTCCTCCACATGCATAACATGCGAAGGACCCACACGCTCATGAATCTTTTCCAACTCTTGCGGCAACCTCAACTTGTACGCAACAGGACCGACACGCTCAATCACCTCGTATGGTCCAATGTACCTAGGGCTCAACTTACCCTTTCGACCAAACCTCATCACCTTCTTCCATGGCGAAACCTTCAAAAACACACGGTCACCTACCGCATACTCAATCTCCTTACGCTTCAAATCCGCGTAAGACTTCTGTCGATCAGAAGCTGCCTTCAATCGCTCACAAATGAGCTTCACCTTCTCGATGGTTCCTTTCAACAAAACTGGCATTGAAACCAACTTCTGACCTGTTTCAGCCCAACAAAGAGGAGTTCTGCATTTCCTCCCATACAAGGCTTCATAAGGTGCCATTTGAATACTTACCTGGTAGCTATTGTTATAAGCAAACTCCACCAAAGGCAAATGCTTCTCCCAAGATCCTTGAAACTCAATCACACATCACCTCAACATATCTTCCAGCACTTGGATAACACGCTCAGACTGTCCATCCGACTGTGGATGATAAGAAGTACTGAAATTCAGCCGTGTACCCAAAGCTTGATGCAAACACTCCCAGAAACGCGATGTAAACCTCGGATCTCTATCCGACACGATCAACTTTGGCACACCATGCAGCCGCACAATCTCAGCAATGTACAGCTCTGCAAGCTTATCCAATGTGTACGTAGTATGCACATGTAAGAAATGTGCACACTTCGTGAAGCGATCCACAATCACCCACACCGAATTCTTCTTCGATGGCGACAAAGGCAAACCAGACACAAAGTCCATGGTAATCCTTTCCCACTTCCACTCAGGAATCCTCAACGGTTGCAACAACCCAGAAGGAAACTGATGCTCAGCCTTAACTCGCTGGCAAACCATGCACTTGCTCACATACTCAGCAACATCTTTCTTTAAACCCACCCAATAGTACTCATCTCTAAGATCACGATACATCTTAGTACTACTAGGGTGCATAACAAAAGGACTACTATGAGCTTCAGTCAGAATAGCACGCCTCAACTCAGCATCATTGGGCACTACTATCCGACTCCCAAAACATAAAACTCCATCATCATTAAAGCAGATATCCGATGGCCTATCCTCAGCAATATCCTGAACATGTGGCACCAAGGAATCATCCAACAACTGCTTATCCTTCATCAACTGAACCAAGGATGGTTTCACTTGCAATTCAGCCACAAGACCTCCATCTCGCGAAATGCTCAAGCTGGCAAACATAGCCTTCAACTCCACTGCCACCTTCCTACTCAAGGCATCTGCTACAACATTAGCTTTTCCCGGATGGTACTCGATCGTCAGATCGTAATCTTTAAGCAACTCCACCCAACGTCGTTGCCTAAGATTCAACTCTTTCTGAGACATCAGATACTTCAAACTTTTGTGATCCGTGTACACAGTACACTCCTCACCATACAGGTAATGTCTCCAAATTTTCAAAGCAAAAACCACCGCAGCTAACTCAATATCATGCGTAGGATAATTGCGCTCATGCACCTTAACCTGTCGCGATGCATAAGCCACCACCTTACCCTCTTGCATCAACACACAACCCAAACCAACGTAGGATGCATCACTGTACACTACAAACTCTTTCCCTGATTCAGGTTGAACCAAGATAGGAGCTTGCGTCAAGGCTGCCTTAAGCTTCTCAAGAGCCTGATGTCTTGCATCCGTCCACTCATACTTGACATCTTTCTGCAACAACTTCGTTAAAGGTGCAGAAATCTTTGAAAATCCATCCACGAACCTCCGGTAGTATCCTGCCAAACCAAGGAAACTACAGACTTCATGAACAGACTTAGGAGGCTTCCAGTTCATCACTGCCTCAATCTTCTAAGGATCAACACGAATCCCCTCAGCAGAAACCACATGACCAAGGAACACAACTTCCCTGAGCCAGAATTCACACTTGCTTAGCTTAGCATAAAGCTGATTCTCCAACAAAGCTAGCAACACGATCCTTAAATGCCCCTCATGCTCCTCCTCAGTACGAGAGTACACAAGGATATCATCAATGAACACCACAACAAACTTATCCAAATATTCATGGAACACTCTATTCATCATATCCATAAAAGCTGCAGGAGCATTCGTCAAACCAAACGGCATCACAAGGAACTCATAATGCCCATACCTTGTTCTGAAGGCTGTCTTTGGCACATCCACATCCTTCACCTTGAGCTGATAATACCCTGACCATAAGTCAATCTTAGAGAACACTGCCGCTCCCCGAAATTGATCAAAAAGATCATCAATCCTCGGTAAAGGATATTGATTCTTGATAGTCAACTTATTCAGCTGACGGTAATCGATGCACATTCTCATAGTGCCATCCTTTTTCTTCACAAACAAGACCGGTGCACCCTAAGGTGACACACTCGGCCGAATGAAACCACGATCAAGCAACTCCTGAAGTTGCGTCTTCAGCTCCTTCAACTCCTTAGGTGCCATTCGATATGGAGTAATGGACACTGGAGTTGTGTTTTCATACAGCTCAATTCCAAACTCCACCTCTCGATTAGGAGGCAAACTAGGTAAATCCTCCGGAAACATACCAGGAAACTCTCGCACAATCCGGATATCTTGTACTCGCAACTCCTTAGAGCTAGGATTCATCACAAAGGCCAGATAAGCTTCACACCCTTGTCTCAGCATCCGGTTCTCTTCCAATGTAGACACCACATTGGCAAGAAACTTCACATTTTAACCAACCACCACTACCTCATAATCATCCGCAAGTTTCAACGAAACTCGCTTGTTCTCAAAATCCACCACAACTCGATGTTCAACAAGCCAATCCATACCAAGGATAACATCAAAACCATAGAATGGCAATTCCATGAGATCAACAAGAAAAACGTGATTTTGCACCACCAAGGGACATCTTCTATACAACTTCCGTGTCACAACGGTCTCACCAAAGGAACTAGTTACGCGCATACCAATATCCAAAGACTCAACAGGCAAACCAAGCAATTGAGCATGTTCACGCAATATGTATGAGTGTGTAGATCCAGAATCAATCAAGGAAAGTAATGACAAGGATTGCAAAGTAAAGGTACCTGCTATCACATCCGTGTCATTTCTCCCCTCTCGCTGAGCATACACCCGAGCCTAGCCACCACCCTCAGGTTGGACAGCCACCACATGTGCCACATTCCTCCCACCATCATCTCTGCGCTGGAAGTTACTACGACTGCGCCCAAAACCTCTCTGTGGTGCAACAACTCCAGGAGCATGTCCCTGACCACCACCGGCCAACAAAGGACACTCCCTCTTCATGTGGTCTGCCGAACCACAATTCCAGCTCGAATTACTAGTCACTACCACAGGAGCCTGCACCTCCCTCACTGCTCGAGGACAATCACGCCTCAAATGACCACGCGATCCACATGCCCAGCACGTGTTCTGATCAGCTCTCATCCTGTCTCCCTGAATAGGCTCACCATGCCCTCCATTACCACGCCTAGCAGAAGACTAATACCTCTTATCTCGTCCTCTCTTGTTCCGTCCACCACCGGAACTATACTCAGCAGCTCTTTTGCCTGAGCTAGAACCAACGCCTCTAGAAGACAAACCCAGGTTCTGCTCAATGTCCTTTGCCCTGCTCACCAGCACATCAAAATCTGTATACTCAGCTGCAAGCATAAAGGTCTTCACATCCGACATCAAACCATACCGGAAATGCTCACACCTCTCCCGCTCATCAGGGATAAGCTCAGGTGCGTACTGGCTAAGGCGGACAAACTGGATCTCATACTCAGCCACCGACATACTTCCTTGCACAAGAGACATGAATTATCTTTTCTTTTCATCCAGGTATCGCACACCTAGATACTTCCGCTTGAACGCGTTCAGAAAGAACGTCCAAGTCACATCAGCTTCCTCCATCCCGGAGATAGTGGTCGTCCACCAAGTATACGCATCATCATGTAACAGCGATACTACACAACCCAACTTCTGAACATCATTGCAGTTCATTTGTCCCAATATTCTCTTGGTGCTTTCCAACCAAGATTCAGAACCCTCAGGAGATAAACCTCTGAACTTAGTCCCTCCAAGACTGCGAATACGTTCCAGAGGTAATCTCACACCAGCATCTCCCTGATGCACATCTCCGTGAGCTCCAGCAACTGCCGCCTGAAAGGCTCCAGCAATAGCCTGTATCAAAACTATCATGTCAGGAGCAGCTTTCCCCTGCACACCATCAGGTCCAGCGACCCCAGCTCCAGCACCAACACCAAAATTCTCACCTCCAGCACCACCACCGCCGGGTGGTCCACCACCAGGAGGAGGAGGTATATCTACAACATTATCAGCATTGTTCTCATTCTCGTTCTGAGCCATAGCTCGCGTATTAATTCTCGTCTCTCTACGAGGTCCCATTCACTAAAACAATGCACTGACACAATGCAATAAACATAATTAGCCTCAACAAGGTAAGAAATCCAAGTACTCAAGCTCATTTAAAAAAAACAATTACTTTCATTAGTTTTGATATGGCAATGGGTTCCTCTATCATGCTTCAACACAACATAACATCACAATTGCAACATACTTACAATTCACACATCAAACTTTCACTTAAAAGGCATATCATGCAATCACACATACTACACCCACATAACCATTCCCATTTAAACAAGAACTCAGCTCTGATACCACCAAATGTAACCCCCTTAGCCCGGCCTAGACGGTTGACCCGAACTACGATGATTATACGGGGAAAACCAAAGTCAACCCGAAAGTCAACCTTGATTAACGACCCTTTTTTTCCTTTTTAAACTTGTCTAGATGCACATTAACCCTAAGCGTACTCTGAAGAAACACATAAGTGAAAAGCACAGCGACCAAATTTTGATAAGGGACTCGATTGCGCAAAACACAAATATTAGGGACCAAAATGTAAATTCTGGAAAGATGGAGGACTTAACTGATTTAAGGTTACCAATACTTAATTAACCATATTACATGCTTCCCTGTCAAATTTCACTTTAAACGGACATCTCAAACTCAAGCAATTGCAAATACAGTATTCAGGACTAAAACGTAAAGCTTGCAAACCTTAAAACCATTCAAATCAGTGCCCAACGGTCATCTGTCTCGAAACGGGGTTGAGCGTTTCGAAACTCGGGTTCGTTCTGAGACTTGTATCGAAACAGGGCCTGGCAATGGCCAAAACGTTTCGGAACGGCCTCCATCTGTTTCGATACTCGAAGGCCATTATAGGCCCCCGTTTCGAAACGCTAGTGCCCGTTCCGATACGGATTGCCTAGAAGTTGCATAATTTGCTGGTTTTACACACATTAAACCACTCAAACACATCTTAATGACTTCCTAATCATGCCAACAAGTCAATATACATATAAAATACATGTTTGCAACACCAAAACACATGCATGGCATCAATCAAGGAAATCCACAAGTCTATAGGCATGCATCTTAATATCCAAAGCCAAACAACCATCAAATCACCAAAACAAACATCAAAATGGCCATTTACAAATCCAAATCATTTAAGGCATCATACCACAACTAGGGAGTCCAAAACATCTCCCAATCACATCCTAGGTTCCCATTGCCAAATATAAAAAACTAATAGTTTTGTGAAACCATCACCATACATGAGCTTAGCCTTCCCTTGGATTCTTAGCCTCCTTGTTGCCCTCAAACACCTCAATTATCTGCATTATTGGTTCAAGAGAGAGAGAGAGCGTAAGCACATTTGCTTAGTGAGACATGCTCTAAAGAAACAACACAATAATGCATTTTATAAAACACTTTCAAATAAACCTTCCATCACATAATCATCATTATTCAAGCAACCTTGCATTCATATCAAGCATCTCATGCTTCAATAAGATCAACATGTCATATTGGCTTTCAAGTGATAAATCCATAACCATTTACAACTGAAAACACAATCGGATACGCGGATTACAAGCATTGTCCCATACGCTTCATACACACTACCGAACACACAAGGTGGAGTTTACCGGTACAATCACAACCCCTCAACACCCGTGATGGAGTTTAACGATACAATCACAACCCCTCAACATCACTCATCGGTAGTTGTATAACATCACTAACGAGAACACGGGACACTCAACACAAGATCCACACATGGACTTTTAACCACCATTGTGATCTTAACCATCTCGTTAGTGTACTTGGATGGAGTTTACGGTACAATCTCAACCCCTCAACATCCAAGGCGACTTAATTCACGGTGCACCCAATCCTATAGCCGGCTAGCTATATCTGATTCAAGTACTTTAAAACCAACACATCACTTGCCAATATACATCATTTATCATCAATAATTCACTATTTCAAAGCATTCAATCAAAGCCATTAAACAACATGCATCACTATGCATCAAATCCACATTTTCAACATATCAAACCAAGGATCTCTTACCTTGAGCATCCTTCAACATATGGCTTTCAAAACCAGAATTAACCATGCTAAAACATGCTTTCAAAATGGAATTTAAACATGCAATTTATCAAAAAATGTATCCAACCATAGCATGGCTCACACAAGAGAGTTTTTCCGAAAACTTACTCTTAAGCTTAGTTAAGTTGATTAGACTTAAACTAAGCTCCCAAAACCTTCAAACTTTGGTCTCAAATCTGAAAACCCAACTTCACTCACCAATTCCGTTTCGCAAGCTTGCCGAAACACCGTTCAAACCTCCGGATCAACACCACAAGTATCCGAAGATGCCTCCCATGTTTTTAAACACATCAAAGCAGAGATTAATTCATCATCATGCATTAAAATCTTCAATCATTACACCTAAACTATCTGCTCTAACCAAATCTAACATTTCGGCTACCAAACACAACCGAAATCACCTCCAAACTATTCCACAACATAACCCAACCAAGATCCATCACTTCTAACCATTCCTAAACATCAATTAACATCCAAAATGAACCTAAACTCGTCCTTATACCTCCAGCTATAACAGAACACCAAGATCACCCCAAAAACCACCATTTTCACAAGCAAATACTTATGAAATTTAACCTATTCGGGATCGCATTGATTAAACCTCAATTACACATCATTAAACATCCAAAATACATTTAAAATTCATCTCAAAACAGAGCCCAAACAATCACCACGAATTTCTTCAAGATTTCTTCCAAATCTTGAGTTTTAAGCCAAAATCAAGTTCATAACATTAAATCCATTTATAAAACTTAAATTAAGGATTGATAACTTGGGAATTTCAGTAAAGAACTGAGTATTTAGAGGACAAGAACAACCTTACCTCTAAATGTAGATTTCTCCTTGTTTAGAGCCAAATTCCTTGAAAATTCAATAAGCAAATCAATAAGTTTTGATGTAGAAAGGATTAGAAATCAATTGATGATTGAAACCTCATCAATTGGTGTGAAAATAAATAGAAATGTTGCTGTAGAAATGTGTTTGGATGAGAGAATTTGAGAGAAAATGAGATGAGAAAGTTTTTAAGAAAAGTTAGTTTTGAAAGTCTAAAATATGGTTTTCCACTTTTCCTTTAATTAATTAAACATTAATTAAATCATTAAAACCTAAGAAAAATCTGGAGAAATCTTTCTTGGGTAAATTAGCTCCTTAAAGATTCAAAGTTTCAATCCTTACAAAACAGTCACCACTGAACTTTTCAAAAATCACATTTTAGTCACTATTTCGAAATGTTGCACTTCCAAACCTTATTTTGTAAAATTGATTTCACCACTCTCTTATATATATTAAAAAGAGGATTTTTTAGATATTTTTCCATATTTTTAAAGCATCCCGAACTAGGTTTTCCCTAAAACCACCTTTTATATTCGAACCGAAAATTAGACTGACCCGGTTCAGACCCTAAACTTCTAAGCCCAAAATTGGGGTGTTACAACCTTAGATTGGGATTTTGGATGAATAGATGGAAAACCTTGCACAAAATTGTTGATGTTTGCTTAGACTTGTGTTTAAGTGTAAAAGCCTTCAAGATTTGGTGAAAAATAATGAGGTTAAGAGGGTTTTATAGGGAAAATCGAGTTAGGGTTTTTAGGGTTTGATGGAATTTTAATTAAAGTGAAAGTTTAACTTTAAAAGCCCCTTTAAAGTTGTCCGCAAACCCGTTTCGGAATAGGTTTCGACCGTTCCAAAATGCGGGCACCGAAAGTTGACTGACGTTCCAAGTCCAGCTGACCATTTCGATATGGCTTTAACCGTATCAAATCCCACGTTGACTCGTATCGAAACATGTTTCGATACACCCCTTGGTAGTAGCAGAAACGTTTCAAAACCCTTTGAAGGCGTTTCGAAACACCCTTCTCTCATATGGATTTTTAAGGCATCCGTATCGAAGGAGTTCAACCCGTTTCGATACACCTGGGTCTGGAAGTGCAGATGAGGCTCTAAAATTGCAGAAAAATGAATCTTATGAAGTCCTAATTTGCATGAATGACATGAATGAGCAGAATAACATGTGCAAACAAAAACATACCCCCACTAACTTTAAGCATGGATAAAATTAGGAGTAAAAACACATAAACATGTCATTTTCAAGAGATCAAGCAATTTAAGCACAAAAAGGGTCCTAAAAGGTCAAGATAGGCTAGTTAGACCTAACTCTCTCCTAAGGGGCCAAAAACGCTCTTTATCTAAAGGCTTTGAAAGATGTCCGCTAGTTGTTTTAAGGTGTCAACATACTCTATAACAACATCTTCCTTAAGGACATGATATCTAATGAAATGATGTCTTATTTCTATATGTTTGGTTCTATAGTGTTGGATGAGATTTTTTGTCAAACATATGTCACTAGTGTTATCACACTTAAGGGCTATGGTTTCAACCTAAATACAATAATCTAAGAGTTGTTGCTTCATCCAAAGGACTTGAGCACAACAACTCCCTAAGGATATGTACTCGGCTTCGGTGGTAGATAAGGCTACACTATTTTGTTTCTTAGAGAACCAAGATATGAGCATACTGTTGCGTGTAAAAGAGTCTATCGCAATTGTAGTGCAAGTGTACACAACGCAAGTAGTAAAGTGATACGAAGTATCATATATCGTCTCCACAGGGATTGGGCTAATGACTTCACCTTTATTCACTGCACGCAAGTAAAGAAAATAATTGAGAAGATTGTCACGAGAATAATAAAGTAAAATGTAAATAAAAGAGTTGGAATATCAAGATAGAGAGAATGGGCTGGTATTGAATTGCTAAGTAGTGCAGGTATTGAATTGCTTAGGAACTCCAGTTCTGTCGTCGCGCCCGTCGCCGACAGCACCTGTCGCGGCAGCTGTCCGTTGGCTGTCGCGACAGCAAACACACCAACTCCATACTTCAAGTTTGGCAAGAATCCCAGATCTGCCTTGGCCTATCCCTAGGTCCAAGACTGTCGATGATCACGTCTTTGATGATACCTCCGGGCGTGAATCGAAGGATGAACACCGATGTGTATGAATTCTTCCTTAGCCACTTAACCTCGCCCTATCCCTAGGCACGAGATGGTTCAACTATAAACTAGAGAACGCGCTCTTATCTCTTTCGTATACTTAACTCTCCTGATGCCAAGTAAATAGATAACCTCACAATGCTCTCCCGATGCTCTTGCAAGATATTAAAACCAAATTAAGAGAACTTGAAGTTTATTTTATTGAACTTGGAAAATCCTAAAACAAAACAACCCTTGCAACTACTTTACAAAACAACTCGTTGCCCTAGGGGGTTTTTAGAACATAACGACGACGGGTGAACGGCGGAGGGGTTTGGGATATCGGTTATGGGGTATTGGATGTATATTCTGTTTCCTAGGTTAAAATCTATGCTCTTATATAAGCTTTGGGCTCAAGTATTCTAAGTTAACAAGGATTACAACTTTAATGAAAAGCAAGATTCTAATAAATGCTTAATTTCTAAGGATTCCTACTTTTCAGCCGCCTCCTTGTTTCATAGGAATTCCTCTCCTTGAGCTTTGGCTTGACATATCCTTTGATCCGGGGCTTGGAAAAATATTTGGCTTTCCACACGACAGACGAGCAGATTTTTCTCTATCTATCGAGGTCCACTTTACTTTTCCTCTTCATAAGGCTGCTGTCACCTTGCTGTCACGACAGGTCCATGGCAGCTTCGTCCTTCTCGTCTGCTTGTCTAGTTCAGCTCTTCTGCTTCTCTGTCCTGCGCCTGCCTTCCTCGTCAACTATGGCAGCAACCTGCAAAATATGCCATCTTTTAGTAGAATTTGTGCCTTTAGTGTATTTGTGATGTTTTACTGTAAACTGACCTAAATGCAATGCAATGATGCTTGAATGCAGCAGAAATATGGGTTAAAAAGGGTGTAAATAATAGAACTTTTACACACTCAACACACCCCCAAACTCAAGTTTTAGCTCGCCCTCAAGCAATTAAGACCTAAAAGAAAAATGAAAATTTTTGTGTTGGCTTTCAAACAGTGAACTGTCCCTTACCCGTCGCTCAATCTCTGTGGCGGCAGCAACCTGTCGGAAAGGTTAGGATCTGTCCGAAATCTCCCTATAGCTCTCGTGCAGTGTGTGCATGCTTGTGAACAGTTATATGCTAAGATTCTCTTAGTTTCACTAGAATATTCAACTTTTTAACTCGAATTTTTATGCCAAAGTTTATTTTCTTGAAGACACATTTTCATGCTTCTTTTCTATTTTTCAAGCTAAGTTTTACTAGAGCCAGTTTTAGGCACCTCTAGTTAACTTCCTAGAGCCAGTTTCGGGCACATCTAGGTAACTTCGTAGAGCCAGTTTTGGGCATCTCTAGGTTTTTGAGTTTCTTTTGCTAAACTTCTTTCCTAGAGCCAGTGTTAGGCACCTCTAGGGGTTATTCAAGTACTAAGCATCCTATTATAGTTTGGCTAAAAGAAATCTAAGCAATATAACAGTCACAAAGGTGTTTAAATTTTTCAGAACTATAGAAAGGCTCTAAACTTCTCCTTAAACTGTCTTAAAGATGCTGCCACGACAGAGCTGTCATGACAGGTAAGTTAACTTCACAGTTTTAAGCCAACAATTTTATATTTTCTGATTTTTTTAAGAGAACTTATTTAAAAAAAGAAGACACAACAATTAATAAAAAGATGTACTTAAGACTCCATTACTGATGGAGGGTTGCCACCCCAAACTCGAGGGTTGCATTGCCCTCAATACAAAATGATAGAAAAAAACAAAAACATGAAGTACATCACAAAAGATATAAGCAGGCAGCAATAAAAGGAAATAAAAGACTTAAATTTTTCAGTCGCTGTCCTCGCTGCTGCTGCTGACACGGATCTGACGGCGGCGTCTGGGCTGTGGAGGAGGCTGGGCAGGTTCAGGGGCAGGTTGCTCCACGAGCTGGACGTCAGAACTGCTGCCACTGTCCCAGGTGCTGCTGGTGGTGGTGCTAGCCTTAGGCAGCAGCTTCCTGTCTGCCACGTGCTTCTGCCTCATGACAGGTGTAAACTCTTTCTCCAAATTCCTCCTGATCAGAGGGCTGTCATTTGAGGCAGGTCTCTTTGTTCCTCTGGCAGAGGTTTCGGCCGTTGGACTGCCGGCTGTCGTCGGGGCTGGTGATGGGGTGGAGGCAGCAGAGTGGGAATGTGGGGAGGCATGTGGTGTAGGTGTGTGAACAGGGGTGGGGATGTGGAAATAGTGGGCAGGAAACGTGGGGAAAATAACATCGGGATAATTTAATGTGTTGGTAATAAAATTTACCGTCGAGTTGGTGAAGTCCCGGATGAATGTCATCAGCCCCATTTGTCTCTCTTCCACCCGTTGTATCGCAGCAAGGATGTGGGCAGATGGGTCTGTCGGGGCGGTAGTGGCGGCAGGTTCAGGGGCAGGCTCCTCGGATGATTCTGCTGGGGAGCCGGCTGGGTTAAATGAAGAGATAGGTGTAGCCACTACCAGCTCCATGAGGCTATTGATGTTGTTGTCGGTCCAACCTCGTCCTTGGACCATTTTGTCGGTGGATGCCTCGGGGACAGCAGCACAACGGCATAGGGAAGTTATTGTGAACGGCAGGCAGAGGCGAGAGTCTGTTCGATAGGTGCAGTCCTAAATGCTATCCCTCATATAACGGCCCACGTTTATAGGCCTGTCGTGCATGATTGAATGAATGAGGGTGAGCCGCTGCTGGTTCACCGTCATGTGATGGGAGGACGGCATGATACGCTTTTTGATGAAAGCGTTCCAGAGTTTGGCTTCCGGGAGTAGCTGCCCCCTGTTGACAGAATGGGGGTTCTTTTTGCTTGTGGTCCATGTTGTTCCTTCCTCTGTCACCTCCGCCATGACAGCACCATAGGCGGCAGCATCGAGGGTGTCTAGGAATTTATGGTGGGCATCATCATCGGGGCCAAAGTAGAGGCTAAACATGTGGTTGATGCTGTCAGCTGTGAAGGGCACCTTTACTCCTCGAACGGTGACAGATGTTGCTGATCTGCTGTCGATAGCAGTATAGAATTCCCGGACTAATGTGTCGTTTAGTTCTGTCGGTTGTTCGGCGAATTGCTCCCATAGTTGAGCCGTGATTGCCTTTTTGATGAAAGGTCGGAGTCCCATGTTGGGAGCTTTTCTGATGTAAACGAAACCCCTTTCCTCCCATAACTCCTTTGTGGCGAAGGGCGTCGCTGCTGCTGAAGAAGAGGCTGAGGCAGCACTACGGCGGGTCTGTCTAGACGACATGTTAGTTGCAAGGGTTGTGAAATAGAGAAAGTAAATAAAAACTAGAGGAGAAAGAAAGGGAGAATAAGCAGAAGTGAGAAAAAATGAAAATGAAAACAGGGTTTTATAGCGGTCGAGGGTCTGCCCGTTTCATGCTGTAATGGCAGGCGAGAATAACGGGGCGACGGATAGGATTTAGCGTGTCTGACGCGTCTGACATGCATTTATGCGTCTGCTACGCGTCTGCCACACGCTTCTGCGTCTGCCGTGTCATTCTGTTGACAGCCTGTCTTATCCGTCTGCGGCGGCTGCCAAAACGACAGGCTTCAATAAATGGGCTCTGTTGGGTTGATGGATGGATGGTGGGCTTGGGTCACTTCTCCTTTTCTTCTTGACTCATTTATTTCCTAAAGACAGAAAAATAAAACATTATTCGAATAAAATAAACCTAATTTCCTAATAAATAATAGATAATAAAAATAAAATAAAAATAAAATTTAGGTTAAATTAGGGATGCCTTGTGGGGCATCTCCTAAAGTAACCACTTCCTGTATTCCTGGGGCTTCAGTCCCCTGATAGTGCTTAAGGCGTTGTCCATTGACTTTGAATTGGTGTCCGTCTTTTAATGATCGTATAGTGATGGCACCATGTGGAAAAACTTGTACCACTTGGAATGGGCCAGACCATCTAGATTTTAACTTCCCTGGGAAAAGTTTCAACCTAGAATTAAACAACAACACAAGCTGCCCTGGGCAGAATTGTCGTGGCAGCAACTTCTTGTCATGCCACTTCTTTGTTTTCTCCTTGTATATCCTTGCATTGTCGTAGGCCATTGTCCGTGTTTCTTCAATTTCGTTCAGATCTAACAGCCTTTTCTGGCCTGCCTTGTCCAAGTCCATGTTCACTGCCTTGATTGCCCAATATGCTTTGTGCTCGATCTCGACAGGCAAGTGACAGGTTTTCCCATAAATCAAACGGTATGGAGACATGCCCAACGGAGTCTTAAAAGCTGTCCTGTATGCCCATAACGCATCATTTAGAAGTAAAGACCAATCTTTCTTAGTTGGTTTAACCATCTTTTCAAGAATGTTCTTCACTTCCCTATTGGATATCTCAGCCTGTCCATTGGTCTGTGGGTGGTATGCTGTCGCGATCCTGTGCTTGACACCATATTTCTTCAAGGCGGCAGCAATTACCCTATTGTCAAAATGTCTCCCTTCATCACTGATAATCGCCTTAGGGATGCCAAATCTAGAAAAAATATTTTTATGTAAAAACTTTTGGACTGTCTTGGCATCATTCTTTTGAGTGGCGATGGCTTCAACCCACTTAGAGACATAATCCACTGCTAGGAGGATGTATAAATTTCCACATAAAGATGGAAAAGGTCCCATAAAATCAATCCCCCAAACGTCGAAGATCTCGACTTCTATAATGTTCTGCAGTGGCATCTCGTTTCTCCTCGAGATGTTACCTGTCCGCTGGCACCTGTCACAGTTCTTGTAGAAGTCCTGTGCATCTTTATACAGTGTCGGCCAGTAAAACCCTGACTGCAGCACCTTGGCAGCAGTTTTGTTGCCTCCTAAGTGACCTCCATATTGTGAAGCATGGCAGTGATGGAGTATGTCTTCTTGTTCCTCTTGTGGTACACACCTTCTTATAACCTGATCTACACACATTTTGAAAAGAAGAGGTTCGTCCCAATAATAATGTTTAACATCATTTTGAAACCTCTTCCTGGCCTGATAATTAAGATCAGAAGGAAGTATTCCGCTAACTATAAAATTAACGAAATCAGCATACCAGGGGAGTTCAGAAGACTTACCTGCCGCCATGGCTGTCCCGATAGCGATTGCGGCAGCAAAGAGCTGCTCATCTGGGAAGGTCTCTAGTATGTTTGTCTCGCCAATTGGTAGACTCTGTCCCTTCTCCAACCTTTACAAGTGGTCTGCCACTTGATTTTCTGTCCCCTTTTTGTCCTTGATCTCAAGGTCGAACTCTTGCAATAGCAGGATCCACCGTATCAATCTAGGCTTGGCATCCTTCTTTGCGAACAAGTACTTAAGGGCAGAATGGTCGGTGTGCACTATCACTTTCGTCCCAAGTATGTAAGAACGAAACTTGTCGATGGAGAACACCACAGCTAACAGCTCTTTTTCTGTGGTGGTGTAGTTAACTTGGGCGTCATTCAATGTCTTGCTGGCATAATATATGACATGAAATAGCTTGTCTCTACGCTGCCCAAGTGCTGCCCCGACAGCATAGTCACTAGCATCACACATAATCTCAAATGGCTGTGTCCAGTCTGGTGGCTGTACTATGGGGGCTGTTACTAGTTTTTCCTTCAGAACCTTGAATGCTTCAGTACATTCTTCATTAAAGTCAAAGGGTCGGTTCTGCTCTAAGAGATGGCATATGGGCTTCGTGATTTTTGAGAAATTTGCAATAAATCTCCAATAAAAACCAGCATGCCCTAAAAAACTCCTAATGCCCTTGACTGTGGTTGGCGGCGGCAGCTTCTCAATTACTTCTATTTTGGCCCTGTCGACTTCTATCCCACGGCAGCTAATCTTATGGCCGAGGACTATCCCTTCATCCACCATAAAATGGCATTTTTCCCAATTTAGAACAAGATTAGCTTTTTCACATCTTTCAAGTACCTTTTGAAGATTGCCGAGGCAGCTCTCAAAATCGTCTCCAAAGATGGAAAAATCATCCATGAAAATCTCAAGGAAGTCCTCTACCATATCGGAGAATATGGCCATCATGCACCTTTGGAAGGTGGCAGGTGCATTACAGAGTCTAAAAGTCGGCGAAGTTGTTTCTTGAGATTGAAGGAACGTTCAACTTCCGGATCTAATGGATACTCAGGATCTTCACCTCTTTTAGATCTGCGTATAAACAAGACAACCTCGTGAAAATCGAGAGTTGAAAACACAAAAGAAAAATTAAAGAAAAATAAAAATAAAAACGAAAATAAAAGTAAAAACGAAAAGTGCAATAAAAGAAAGATGTAGTTATGTTGCCAATCCACGGCAACGGCGCCAAAAACTTGTTGCGTGTAAAAGAGTCTATCGCAATTGTAGTGCAAGTGTACACGACGCAAGTAGTAAAGTGATACGAAGTATCGGATATCGTCTCCACAGGGATTGGGCTAATGACTTCACCTTTATTCACTGCACGCAAGTAAAGAAAATAATTGAGAAGATTGTCACGAGAATAATAAAGTAAAATGTAAATAAAAGAGTTGGAATATCAAGATAGAGAGAATGGGCTGGTATTGAATTGCTAAGTAGTGCAGGTATTGAATTGCTTAGGAACTCCAGTTCTGTCGTCGCGCCCGTCGCCGACAGCACCTGTCGCGGGGCTGTCCGTTGGCTGTCGCGGCAGCAAACACACCAACTCCGTACTTCAAGTTTGGCAAGAATCCCAGATCTGCCTTGGCCTATCCCTAGGTCCAAGTCTGTCGATGATCACGTCTTTGATGATACCTCCCGGCGTGAATCGAAGGATGAACACCGATGTGTATGAATTATTCCTTAGCCACTTAACCTCGCCCTATCCCTAGGCACGAGATGGTTCAACTATAAACTAGAGAACGCGCTCTTATCTCTTTCGTATACTTAACTCTCCAGATGCCAAGTAAATAGATAACCTCACAATGCTCTCCCGATGCTCTTGCAAGATATTAAAACCAAAATAAGAGAACTTGAAGTTTATTTTATTGAACTTGGAAAATCCTAAAACAAAACAACCCTTGCAACTACTTTACAAAACAACCCGTGGCCCTAGGGGGTTTTTAGAACATAACGACGACGGGTGAACGGCGGAGGGGTTTGGGATATCGGTTATGGGGTATTGGATGTATATTCTGTTTCCTAGGTTAAAATCTATGCCCTTATATAAGCTTTGGGCTCAAGTATTCTAAGTTAACAAGGATTACAACTTTAATGAAAAGCAAGATTCTAATAAATGCTTAATTTCTAAGGATTCCTATTTTTCAGCCGCCTCCTTGTTTCATGGGAATTCCTCTCCTTGAGCTTTGGCTTGACATATCCTTTGATCTGGGGCTTGGAAAAATATTTGGCTTTCACACGATAGACGAGCAGATTTTTCTCTATCTATCGATGTCCATTTTACTTTTCCTCTTCATAAGGCTGTTGTCACCTTGCTGTCACGACAGGTCCATGGCAGCTTCGTCCTTCTCGTCTGCTTGTCTAGTTCAGCTCTTCTGCTTCTCTGTCCTGCGCCTGCCTTCCTCGTCAACTATGGCAGCAACCTGCAAAATACGCCATCTTTTAGTAGAATCCGTGCCTTTAGTGTATTTGTGATGTTTTACTGTAAACTGACCTAAATGCAATGCAATGATGCTTGAATGCAGCAGAAATATGGGTTAAAAAGGGTTTAAATAATAGAACTTTTACACACTCAACACACCCCCAAACTCAAGTTTTTGCTTGCCCTCAAGCAATTAAGACCTAAAAGAAAAATGAAAATTTTTGTGTTGGCTTTCAAACAGTGAACTGTCCCTTACCCGTCGCTCAATCTCTGTGGCGGCAGCAACCTGTCGGAAAGGTTAGGATCTGTCCGGAATCTCCCTATAGCTCTCGTGCAGTGTGTGCATGCTTGTGAACAGTTATATGCTAAGATTCTCTTAGTTTCACTAGAATATTCAACTTTTTAACTCGAATTTTTATGCCAAAGTTTATTTTCTTGAAGACACATTTTCATGCTTCTTTTCTATTTTTCAAGCTAAGTTTTACTAGAGCCAGTTTTAGGCACCTCTAGTTAACTTCCTAGAGCCAGTTTCGGGCACCTCTAGGTTTTTGAGTTTCTTTTGCTAAACTTCTTTCCTAGAGCTAGTGTTAGGCACCTCTAGCTTTATTTCGTACAATGTTACCACTCTCATCTAGTTTGTTCCTAAAGACTCATTTAGTTCCTATAGTAGATTGATTAATAGGCCTATCAACTAATGTCCAAACATTACTTCTCTCAAATTTATTTAACTCTTCTTGCATAGCCATAATCCAAAAATCATCTTTTAATGCTTCTTTTATATTCTTAGGCTCTATGCATGAGATAAATGCAACATGGTTCATAAGTTTAAGAGAAGATCTAATGGCTACCCCCTTGGATGGATCACCCTTGACATAGTTGAACTCCCTTGGGTAGCTCACTTCCTTTTCCTCAAGAGCCAAGTCCTTCAAGGCTTCAAGAGGTGGACCTTGTGTGTCCTCTTCTTTTGTTGGAATCTCATCCTCCTTTGAAGTTTGTCCTCCATCAAAGGCATTAATGATTCCTACATCATCATCATCACAAGAATCCTTCCTTGGAAGGAGGTTATCATCGAATACAACATGTATAGATTCTTCTACTACTAAAGTTCTCTTGTTAAATACATGATAGGCTTTAGAGTTTAAAGATTATCCTATTAAAATAGCTCCATCACTTTTTGCATCAAAATTACCTAAGTTATCTTTTCCATTATTTAAAACAAAACACTTGCAACCAAATGGATGAAATTAGCTAATGTTAGGCTTTTTAGATTTTAAAATCTCATATGGTGTTTTCTTTAAAATTGGCCTAATCATTACCCGATTTACAATGTAGCAAGCGGTGTTTGTGGCTTCCGCCCAAAAATATTTAGGTAAATTGTTTTCGCAAAGCATGGTTCTAGCCATTTCTTGTAAAGTTCTATTTTTCCTCTCAACTACCCCATTTTGTTGAGGAGTTCGAGGAGCCAAAAAATTGTGGCTAATACCATTTTCATTTAAAAACTGTTCAAACCCTAAATTTTGAAATTCAATTCCATGATCACTTTTAATCTGAGAAATTCTAAGTTCAAGATCATTTTGGGTTAGTTTTGAAAATGTGATGAATTTTTCTAAAGCCTCGTCTTTAGTACTTAAAAATAGAACCCGAGTAAATCTAGAAAAATCATCAACTAGTACAAATGCATAAGATTTACCACCCAAGCTCATAGTCCTAATTGGCCCAAATAAATCCATGTGAATAAGTTGTAAACACCTATTTTTAGAAACATCATTAATGGATTTAAAGGATGACTTGTGTTGTTTACCCTTTGAGTATGCATCACAGATTTTATCATTTGAGAACTTAATTTTTGGTAAACCTCTAACTAGATCTAGGGAAACTATTTTTTTCTAAAACACTAATGCTAGCATGTCCTAGTTTCCTATGTCATAGCCATGCATCATTTTCATTTTGAGCTACTAAACATGCATGGGATGAATGTATGTCATCTAAATGCACCATGTAAATCTTACCTATGCGATGACCTATGAGCATAATATTATTAGATTTAATGTCAACAATTTTACACCAATTTTTATCGAATAATACATTAAATCCTTTATCACATAATTGGTTTATGCTCAACAAATTATGTTTAAGACCATCGACATACAAGACATTTTCAATAAGAATGGTAGAGTGATTGCCTATGGAGTCAATACCTTTAATGTGGCCATTGGAGTTGTCACCAAATGTCACCACTCCTCCACTTTTTGGCTTTAAGTCCATGAATCTACTCTTGTCTCCGGTCATATGCCTCGAGCATCCACTATCAAGGTACCATGAATTTTGAATTTGTGCTTTGGCCTTGTAGCAATGCTCCCCCTACAAACAAAGATATTAAACTTTTGTTTTTGGTACCTAAATCATTTTGGGTCCACGAGTGTTAGCTCCCAATAGCGTGGTTCCCTTAGGAATCCAAGGTGACATAGCAACAATATTATTAGATTTTACAAGTTCCTTAGGAATCCATACACTTCTAATCTTTTTAGTTCTATTATGTCTAGGGAAGCTACTTTGTCTGTAGTTACTAGTCTTTCTCCTAGGTTGGTTTGTTTTAGATGATTCACCTTTTTCATGCTTCACATTACCAACATATTTAAAAGACTCTTTGTGTAACCCCCTCGTCCCGGTCTGGCCGAATGACCGGTTCGAGTGGGCCACACGGGGAAAACCGAGTGAAAACTCCCTAAGGAATTCCCCCTCGGTTAGCAACCCTATTTTTTTCATTTTAAATCTTGTCTAGATGAGTATTTAATCCTACGTGATCATACAGCGGAACAACATTCACGAGGCAAACAAACGAACTCAAACTAACATGTTACATCCCAATTTTATACTTATACTACAGGCGGTATCGATACCCCTTGACCAGGTCAACTGGTCAAAGTCAACCCGTAGAGACCGTATCGATACACCCAAGGAGTGTATCGATACCCTCCTCAATGGTTGACTTCCCACGGTCAACGCTAAGATGACGGTATCGATACACCAGAGGCCTGTATCGATACCGAACTGGACAGTAGCTCTAGTGACCAAAATAGTATCGATACACCTCTCAAGTGTATCGATAGACGAGGCCTAAACAAGAAGCGGGTATCGATACCATACCAACCGTATTGATACCCCTGCACAGCAAAAACTTCCAAACTCAGCTAAGATGAACAAGACTCGGACCTAGATGCAACTAAGGACTTTCCTAGACCCAAACAAGCATTCATACAACATTTAAAGGTCATTGCTTAGCCAAAAACTCCCAAAAACTCATACTTCAACATTCAACATGAACATACATCAAGGGAACATGCAATTGAATCAAAGATGACACTTAAACTCCCAAAAACTCATACTTCAACATTCAACATAAGAGCAAACTCAAAGGCACATAACCAACATTCAAGATAAGCAATTTAGGCATGGATTACAACTCAAACATGGCATCACCAGCCATACAAAAGCAACATAACATAGAGTCTATGCAAGCTCCTAAACAATCCACAATCATCCAACAAAATCAACACATGTCCCATTGCTTAAACTATTACATGTTCAACATTTAAAAGTCATACTTGATGTACTCAAGCCAACAACCACACTTGGAGGCCCTCCACTTGCTCAAGCAACCCACGAACTAAGGATCTGCAATGTTGAACAAAGAGAGCGTAAGCAATGATGCTTAGTGAGGGTAAGCTCTAAAAACAAACCTCAACATTGCAGGGTCCGAGCACGATCTAGCCAAGGCAAATCACATATAAACCATGGATCCACAAGAGCCACAAGATAAAGATGCATGAGCAATATACAAGCAAATGTCATGATCAACAAGCTCTAAATCCTCAACACAAGTAGTCACATTAAACATCCAAATAACGATCATTAATCTCAACACATTGATACATTTATCAACCAACATTGGCACCTAGCTATGACCCGAATACGCGGATAAACTCGTTGGAACTCACATCCAACAACCACATTACCTCACGGTGGGATTACACTCATCGCCGGTCTCGCGGAGGGGATTCCACTCATCCTCACGCCCCGTCGATGGGATTCCACTCATCACCGACTACATGTAAATACAATTTCCGGGCGAATCCGTACTCCTCCTTGGTGACTCAACGCCACCAAGGCCACGCGCGACTTTTGACTCATGTGTACACACTAACATTCTAATGATCGATCATTTGTATTCAAGTATACTAGTGCCAACATTTAATCATTTCACATTACTCATTCCAATCATTTCCGTGCTTAGCACGTACTCACCAACAACCATCATCATGCATGTCTCAAGCATCACAAGTCATATCTCATCTCACATGTATAATACAATATACATAAGCACACATATCACATTTCATACGAGACATACACAACCACATAAATGAGTTCATCCAAAGGCTCTAGATCAAGCTTAGGATTAGGCTACCACCCTAATCCTAACTCTAGGTGGGTCTACCAATCCCAACCTAGTCCATATACTCGAACCAACCATTTTAAATCCATATAAAACAATTAACCACTCACCTAAGCTCCCAAGCTCAAGGATCAAGCAAGCAACCACCTTCAATTCCCCGGATTTACTTCCGATGTTTCACCGATGCCCAAACTCGATTCTAATCAATCCCAAACACAAACAAAACATCCACAATCAATAACTCATCATCGGAACTAACCCGGATTAACATTTTCAAACATTCAACACCAAAATCAAGCCCAAAAACAAAATTTTCGAGCAACCCACAAAACCCACTGAAATCTTCCATTTCAAGCATCCAATCAACCATCAAATACACCCAAAGTGACCCTCATATATCGTACTACCAACAGCCCCCAAAATCCAACATTAAACCACCCCAAAAACCACTTTAAAACCCTCCAAAACTCCCTTGAAATCCAATTCCGAAAATTGCCCAAAATCATTTGAAATTCACGTATGATATACCATTCGACCTCTATATACCATAACTAAGCATATCAAATCAAAACATTTCATTTATCAACATAAAGATCTCATTTTTAATCAAAATGTTCAAAACTTCCATTTTCTAAAACCTTCATGAAAATGAAAATAAAAGGTACTTTCATGGAGAGGAAGATGAGGGGAAGTCAAAAACGTCCTTACCTTTCAAAATGGAGTTGAAATGAGGGAGCTTTGGAATGGAATAGTATATTAAGGAAGGAGAACTCTTCTAACGTTGAGAAGAAGACAATGAATAGTGAATGGGTGTTTTATTTGAAATAAGGGGATTTAATTTGGAAAGATGGGTAAATTACAATAAGGCCATTAATGAATGGCTATCCCCTTGTTTTTAAAATAGCTCTTCAATTTCGAAACTAAATCTATTTGGTCCTATTTTAAATGTTTATTTTGAAACCCGAAATTTTAAAGAATCATTTTGATTATAAAACCGAGCCCAAATAATATTAAAATATTATTTTCATCTAACCCCTAAACCCGGATGTTATCTCTCTCCCCCACTTAAGGAATTTCGTCCCCGAAATTACCTTGACCAACTCTATGGTCTTGCCACGCAACACCTTGCTATCAGAAGCAAGTATTTCAACAGGCTCTTCATTATAGGACAAATCCGGATTTAACTCTATCTCCTCAACGGGCATCACATGCGAAGGATCCGATCTATATCTCCTAAGCATAGACACATGAAAGACATCATGGATCTTTTCTAACTCAGAAGGTAACCTCAAACGATAAGCTACAGGCCCAATCCGCTCAACTATCTCATACAGACCAATGAACCTTGGGCTCAACTTGCCCTTCCGGCCAAATCTCATCACCTTCTTCCACGGAGATACTTTCAGAAACACTTTCTCACCCACTGAGTACTCAATCTCTTTCCTCTTCAAATCCGCATAAGACTTCTGACGATCGGAAGCTGCTTTCAAATGATCACAAATCAACTTTACTTTGTCGGTAGTCCCCTTAAGCAAGTCTGGCATAGGTAACAATCTCTGACCTGTCTCAGCCCAACAAATCGGAGTCCTACTTCGTCTACCATACAAAGCCTCATAAGGTGCCATCTGAATGCTAGACTGATAGTTTTTGTTGTAAGCAAACTCAACCAACGGTAAGTGCTTCTCCCAAGAACCCTGAAAATCAATCACACAACAACGAAGCATATCCTCAAGAATCTGTATCACTCGCTCTGACTGCCCATCGGACTGCGGATGATAAGATGTGCTGAAGTGCAAACGGCTACCCAAAGCACTATGCAAGCAACCCAGAACCTTGAAGTAAATCTAGGATCCCTATCTGAAACAATAGACTTCGGAACCCCATGAAGTCTCACAATCTCACGGATGTACAAGTTTGCCAACTTGTCTAAAGAATCCGTAGTGTTCACTGCTAAGAAGTGAGCACACTTAGTGAACCTATCAACAATCACCCAAACAGAGTTCTTCTTCGAAGGAGACAAAGGCAACCCCGACACAAAATCCATGGTGATCCTCTCCCATTTCCATTCCGGAATCTTCAAAGGTTGTAGCAAACCTGAAGGAACCTGATGTTCTGCCTTCACTCTCTGACAAACCATGCAACGGCTCACATACTCGGCTACATCTCTCTTCAAACCAACCCAGAAGTAATCATTCTTCAAATCTCGGTACATTTTGGTACTACCCGGATGCATAGAAAAGGGACTTGAATGTGCTTCACTCAGAATCTGACGTCTCAACTCAACATCTTCTGGTACAACAATTCTATCTCTAAAGCACAACAAGCTCTCACCACTGAAACCATACTCGGTCGGTCTTCCTTCGGCTATGTCCTGAACATGAGGAACTAAACTCGCATCTTGCAAGTGCTTCTCTCTAATTAACTGAATCAAAGAAGGCTTCACTTGCAACTCGGTGATCAAACCACCATCACCGGACACACTCAATCTAGCAAACATAGCTCTCAACTCAACAGCCACTTTTCTACTCAAAGCATCGGCTACTACATTCGCTTTACCTGGATGGTACTCAATAGTCAAATCATAATCTTTTAGTAACTCAAGCCATCTTCTCTGTCTCAAGTTCAACTCTTTCAGTGTCATCAAGTACTTCAAGCTCTTGTGATCGGTGTAAACAGCACACTTCTCACCATACAAGTAATGACACCAAATCTTCAATGCAAACACAACTGCGGCTAGCTCTATGTCATGAGTAGGATAGTTCTTCTCATTAATCTTCAACTTTCTAGAAGCATAAGCAACAACTCTCCTATCTTGCATCAAAACACATCCTAGGCCTATGTAGGAAGCATCACTGTAATTCACAAACTCTTTACCTGAAACAGGTTGCACTAACACTGGAGCATTTGTCAAAGCTTCCTTCAATTTCTCAAAGGCCTTCTGTCTTGCATCTGACCATTCAAACTTAACTCCTTTTTGCAACAATTTAGTCAAAGGAGCAGCTACTCTAGAGAAACCATCAACAAATCTTCTATAGTAACCGGCTAATCCTAGGAAACTCCTAATCTCGGTCACGGACTTAGGTTGTTTCCACTCAACAATAGCCTCAATCTTCGATGGATCAACTCGGATACCTTCGGCTGAAACAACATGGCCAAGAAATACAACCTCTCGAATCCAGAACTCACATTTACTAAGCTTCGCATACAACTGATTGCTCAACAATCTCTGTAAAACAAATCTCAAGTGCTCATCATGCTCTTCTTCTGTCTTCGAGTACACAAGTATATCATCAATGAAAACAACTACAAATCGGTCTAGATAGTCTCTAAAAATTCTGTTCATCATGTCCATGAATGATGCTGGTGCATTCGTGAGCCCAAATGGCATCACAAGAAACTCATAGTGACCATATCTAGTCCTAAAAGCTGTCTTCGGAACATCACACTCTTTCACCTTCAACTGATAGTACCCGGATCTCAAATCTATCTTCGAGAACACTGAAGCCCCTCTCAACTAATCAAACAAATCATCTATACGAGGCAACGGATACTTGTTCTTCACAGTCAACTGATTCAACTGTCTATAGTCAATACACATGCGCATGCTACCATCTTTCTTTTTCACAAACAACACTGGAGCACCCCACGGAGAACTACTAGGTCTAATGAAACCACGGTCTAATAATTCTTGCAACTGACTCTTCAATTCTTTCAACTCTTTCGGAGCCATGCGATACGGAGCTATCGAAACTGGATTAGACACTGAAACTGTCTCAATTACAAACTCAACATCTCTGTCAAGAGGCAAACCCGGCAACTCTTCAGGAAACACATTCGGAAAGTCACACGTTGTTCTGATGTCCTTCGGTCTAGCTTCACTCATATCTAGATTCATAACATAAGCTAAATAAGCCCCACATCCAGAGTCCATCAACCTATGAGCCTCTAAAGCTGACACCACATTAGACAAGAACGTAATGTTCTCGCCCACTACCACTACCTCGTAGTCATCAGAAAGCTTCAAAGAAATTCTCTTTGTCTCAAAATCCACACTAGCCCGGTGCTCAACCAACCAATCCATACCCAAAATGATATCAAAGCCATAAAAAGGAAGTTCCATCATATCAACTGAGAACACATGACCCTGAATCTTCAGTGGACACCTCTTATACACACGTCTAACCACAACTGTCTCACCAAAAGAACTAGTAACATGCATACCTACATCTAAGATCTCAACAGGGATATCTAACTTCTGTGCATGCTCACTCAAAATGTAGGAATGCGTAGAACCCGAATCAACCAAAGAAAGCAAAGACATAGACTGTAACTCGAAATTACCTGCTATCACATCGGTGTCGTTCCCGGCCTCTCTCTAAGCATAGACCCTCGTTGGTCCTCCCGCCTCTGGCTGCACAGCCACAACATGTGCAAGATTCCTCTGAGCATCTACCCTAGGTGCATCAGCCCTAGGCTGGAAGTAGCCACGACCGCGCCCACGGCCTCTCTGAAAATCATTCGCTCTCGCAGGAGTCTGAGCAATGTTCGGTGCCTGAGCCGCCTGATGCGGACAATCCCTCCTAAAGTGGTCCCTCGAACCGCAGTTCCAGCAAGCATGGAAGTTACCCCGACACTCACCAGTGTGTTGTCTCCCACATCGGGTACACTCGGGCAAACACCCTACTCCTCTATGGCCTTGATGGCCCCTACCATGGTGGCCACCGCCACGCCTATGGTCAAACTGATGTCCGCCACCTCTGTGCCTCTTGGCATCTCTACCATCATAGTTGTTGTGCCTCTTACCAGAATTAGATCCCCCAGAACGCTTGGCCAGCCCCAAGCTGTGCTCAATGTCCTTGGCTCTAGCAACCAAGACATCAAAGTCAGAATAATCAGAAGCTAAGGTATACCTCTTAACTTCCTCATGAAGTCCGTATCTGAAACGATCACATCGAGCCCTCTCAGTAGGCACTAACTCCGGAGCATACTAACTCAAACGAATGAAACGAATCTCATAATCAGCCTGTTGCGTGTAAAAGAGTCTATCGCAATTGTAGTGCAAGTGTACACGACGCAAGTAGTAAAGTGATACGAAGTATCGGATATCGTCTCCACAGGGATTGGGCTAATAGCTTCACCTAATTTCACTGCACGAAGTAAAAGAAATATTTAGAAAGTTGTCACGAGAATATTGAAGAAAAACGTAAATAAAAGATTGAGTTATCAAGATAGAGAGAATGGGCTGGTATTGAATTGCTCAGTAGTGCAGGTATTGGATTGCTTAGGATCTCCAGTTCTGTCGTCGCGCCCGTCGCCGACAGCACCTGTCGCGGCGGCTGTCCGTTAGCTGTCGCGGTAGATAACACACCAACTCCGTACTTCAAGCTTGGCAAGAATCCCAGATCTGCCTTGGCCTATCCCTAGGTCCAAGTCTGTCGATGATCACGTCTTTGATGATACCTCCCGGCGTGAATCGAAGGATGAACACCGATATGTATGAATTCTTCTTTAGCCACTTAACCTCGCCCTATCCCTAGGCACGAGATGGTTCAACTATAAACTAGAGAACGCGCTCTTATCTCTTTCGTATACTTAACTCTCCCGATGCTAAGTAAATAGATAACCTCACAATGCTCTCCCGATGCTCTTGCAAGATATTAAAACCAAGATAAAAGAACTTGAAGTTTATTTTATTGAACTGAAAAATCCTAAAACAAAACAACCCTTGCAACTACTTTACAAAACAACCCGTAGCCCTAGGGGGAATTTAGAACATGTCGGTGATGGGTGAACGGCAGGGGTTTAGGTTTCGGTTATGGGGTATCGGTTGTGCTCCTAGGTTAAATCTATGCCCTTATATAAGCTTTGGGCTCAAGTTATCTAAGGTAACAAGGATTACAACTTTAATTAAAAGTAAGATTCTAATAAAGACTAAATCTCTAAAGTCTCCTACTTTCCAGCCGCATCCTTGTTTCTAGTAATTTCCTTTCCTTGAGCTTTGGCTTGACATATCTTTTGATCCGGGGCTTGGAAAAATATTTGGCTTCTACACGACAGACGAGCAGATTTTTCTCTATCTATCGAGGTCCACTTTACTTTTCCTCTTCTTAAGTCTGCTGCCACCTTGCTGTCACGACAGGTCCATGACAGGTTCGTCTTCTTCAGCTGCTTGTCCAGTTCAGTTCTTCTGCTTATCTGCCCTGCGCCTGCCTTCATCGTCAACCATGGCAGCTACCTGCAAAATATGCCATCTTTTAGTAGAATCCGTGCCTTTTATATAATTGTGATGTTTTATTGAAAACTATCCTAAATGCAATGCAATGATGCTTGAATGCAGCAGAAATATGGGTTAAAAAGGGTGTAAATAATAGAACTTTTACACACTCAACACAGCCACATAAGCATCTCCCTGAGTAAGAGCCATAAACTCTCGCTTCTTCTCATCTAAGTACCTCGGTCCCAAGTACCTCTTCCGGAAAGCGGACTCAAAGAAATCCCAGTCAATATTTGTCTCTGGAACCCCGGTAGTAATGGTGTCCCACCAGGTGTAGGCATCACCCTGAAGCAACGAAATCACACAACCCAATCTACGTGCGCCCGCACAACCCATCTGAGCCACGATACGAACTGTCTTCTCCAACAATAACTCTGACCTCTCCGGAGTAGATCCTCTAAACTCCTCGGCCCCCAAGCTACGGAGCCTCTCCAAAGGTAGACTGGCATCGTCACACCAAGGCTGAGCTGTAGCCTGAGCTCCCGCAACTGCGGCCTGAAATGCTCCCGCTATCGCTTGCACTAGCGGAGTCATGTCAATTCCAGCTGGACCTTGGCCACCTTGAGGTCCATCTCCTCCGGCTCCATCCTCGCCCCTAACTCCAGGTGGAGGAGGTGGTGGTGGTGGAGGTGGTGGAGGAGCGCCAACTCCCGCGGCCACCGGCCCTTCTAGGTGAGCCTCCACACCAACTGCCGGCTCAACAGGAGCCACAACCCGTGGTTCCTGACGAACCACTCTCGGCCTACCTCTCGGTCTAGACATCGCCTCACAGATATCAACTACAACCACAACAACAAAACATACAAGCTGGGTTAGCAAGGCAAGACTTCCAAGTGTTCAAGTACGTTCCCTCACTTAAAATCATTTTTCCAATGTAATAGTAGCAATGGGACTCTTACACACATGCTTTAAAATAAAACAATCAACATACTTGTCACCCAAGCAATCATTCTTGCAAAACAAGCAAACACCGTGCAATTCAATTCAAAAACTTAAACTTACCTCACTTAACTGCCCAAGGTCTCGGAAACCTTAGGCTCTGATACCAACAAGTGTAACCCCCTCGTCCCGGTCTGGCCGAATGACCGGTTCGAGTGGGCCACACGGGGAAAACCGAGTGAAAACTCCCTAAGGAATTCCCCCTTGGTTAGCAACCCTATTTTTTTCATTTTAAATCTTGTCTAGATGGGTATTTAATCCTACGTGATCATACAGCGGAACAACATTCACGAGGCAAACAAACGAACTCAAACTAACATGTTACAGCCCAATTTTATACTTATACTACAGACGGTATCGATACCCTTAAGGGGTGTATCGATACCCCTTGACCAGGTCAACTGGTCAAAGTCAACCCGTAGAGACCGTATCGATACACCCAAGGAGTGTATCGATACCCTCCTCAACGGTTGACTTCCCACGGTCAACGCTAAGATAATGGTATCGATACACCAGAGGCCGGTATCGATACCGAACTGGACAGTAGCTCCAGTGACCAAAATAGTATCGATACACCTCTCAAGTGTATCGATACACGAGGCCTGAACAAGAAGGTGATATCGATACCATACCAACCGTATCGATACCCCTGCACAGCAAAAACATCCAAACTCAGCTAAGATGAACAAGACTCGGACCTAGATGCAATTTAGGACTTTCCTAGACCCAAACAAGCATTCATACAACATTTAAAGGTCATTGCTTAGCCATACAGACACCCAACATGAACATACATCAAGGGAACATGCAATTGAATCAAAGATGACACTTAAACTCCGAAAAACTCATACTTCAACATTCAACATAAGAGCAAACTCAAAGGCACATAACCAACATTCAAGATAAGCAATTTAGGCATGGATTACAACTCAAACATGGCATCACCAACCATACAAAAGCAACATAACATAGAGTCTAAGCAAGCTCCTAAACAATCCACAATCATCCAACAAAATCAACACATGTCCCATTGCTTAAACTATTACATGTTCAACATTTAAAAGTCATACTTGATGTACTCAAGCCAACAACCACACTTGGAGGCCCTCCACTTGCTCAAGCAACCCACGAACTAAGGATCTGCAATGTTGAACAAAGAGAGTGTAAGCAACGATGCTTAGTGAGGGTAAGCTCTAAAAACAAACCTCAACATTGCAGGGTCCGAGCACGATCTAGCCAAGGCAAATCACATATAAACCATGGATCCACAAGAGCCACAAGATAAAGATGCATGAGCAATATACAAGCAAATGTCATGATCAACAAGCTCTAAATCCTCAACACAAGTAGTCACATTAAACATCCAAATAAGGATCATTAATCTCAACACATTGATACATTTATCAACCAACATTGGCACCTAGCTATGACCCGAATACGCGGATAAACTCGTTGGAACTCATATCCAACAACCACATTACCTCACGGTGGGATTACACTCATCACCGGTCTCGTGGAGGGGATTCCACTCATCCTCACGCCCCGTCGATGGGATTCCACTCATCACCGACTACATGTAAATACAATTTCCGGGCGAACCCGTACTCCTCCTTGGTGACTCAACGCCACCAAGGCCACGCACAACTTTTGACTCATGTGTACACACTAACATCCTAATGATCGATCATTTGTATTCAAGTATACTAGTGCCAACATTTACTCATTTTCACATTACTCATTCCAATCATTTCCGTGCTTAGCACGTACTCACCAACAACCATCATCATGCATGTCTCAAGCATCACAAGTCATATCTCATCTCACATGTATAATACAATATACATAAGCACACATATCACATTTCATACGAGACATACACAACCACATAAATGAGTTCATCCAAAGGCTCTAGATCAAGCTTAGGATTAGGCTACCACCCTAATCCTAACTCTAGGTGGGTCTACCAATCCCAACCTAGTCCATATACTCGAACCAGCCATTTTAAATCCATATAAAACAATTAACCACTCACCTAAGCTCCCAAGCTCAAGGATCAAGCAAGCAACCACCTTCAATTCCCTGGATTTACTTCTGATGCTTCACCGATGCCCAAACTCGATTCTAATTAATCCCAAACATAAACAAAACATCCACAATCAATAACTCATCATTGGAACTAACCCGGATTAACATTTTCAAACATCCAACACCCAAATCAAGCCCAAAAACAGAATTTTCGAGCAACCCACAAAACCCACTGAAATCTTCCATTTCAAGCATCCAATCAAACATCAAATACACCCAAAGTGACTCTCATATATCATACTACCAACAGCCCCCAAAATCCAGCATTAAACCACCCCAAAAAACACTTTAAAACCCTCCAAAACCCCCTTGAAACCCAATTCCGAAAATTGCCCAAAATCATTTGAAATTCACGTATGATATACCATTCGACCTCTATATACCATAACTAAGCATATCAAATCAAAACATTTCATTTATCAACATAAAGATCTCATTTTTAATCAAAATGTTCAAAACTTCCATTTTCTAAAACCTTCATGAAAATGAAAATAAAAGGTACTTTCATGGAGAGGAAGATGAGGGGAAGTCAAAAACGTCCTTACCTTTCAAAATGGAGTTGAAATGAGGGAGCTTTGGAATGGAATAGTAGATTAGGGAGGGAGAACTCTTCTAACGTTGAGAAGAAGACAATGAATAGTGAATGGGTGTTTTATTTGAAATAAGGGGATTTAATTTGGAAAGATGGGTAAATTACAATAAGGCCATTAATGAATGGCTATCCCCTTGTTTTTAAAATAGCTCTTCAATTTCGAAACTAAATCAATTTGGTCCTATTTTAAATGTTTATTTTGAAACCTGAAATTTTAAAGAATCATTTTGATTATAAAACCGAGCCCAAATAATATTAAAATATTATTTTCATCTAACCCCTAAACCCGGATGTTACATTTTGAGCTTGTTAAGCTCACCTAAAACCTTTTGGTGTTCACTGTTGCATTGAGAAAGAAGATTATTTATGTCAACATTTTCATCTTGGAAGAATTTATGTTCATCTTTTAAACCTAAAATCTTTTTCTCAAATTTTAAGTTAGCTTGAGAAAGTTGGTCATTTTTATCATTTAATTCCGAAATAATTTTCTTATTCCTAATGATCGACTCCTTGTATTTCTCAACTAACTCATCATAAACCTCTTGCAACTCATCATATGCATTATTTAATTCATCAAATGTAAAATTAAAATATGATGAGTTAGAGGTTACCATGGAGGAATCCTCCTCAAGTTCCATGAGGCAAAGGTTGGCCACTTCTTGTTCGTCATCCTCGGATGACTCCTCATCACTCCAAGTAGCAAGCTTGGCATTGAGCTTCTTCTTCTTCTCAAAGCCCTTCTTCTCGAGTTGAGGGCACTCTGAACGAATGTGACCGGGCTTTTTGCACTCGAAGCAAATGATTTGATCCCTCTCTTCTTCTTTGCTTTTACCCTTGAAGTCCATCTTTCTTTGAATTTTCCTTCCTCGATTGTACCTCATGAAGCGTGAGAATATTTTGGCTATCATAGCTGATTCTTCTAAATCATCCTCCTCACTAGAAGTTCCCTCCTCAAGTAATGAAGCTTTGAGAGCCTCTCCAATTTTCTTCTACTTTTCCACCTCTAGCTTATCCACTCTTTTCTCTTCCTTCTTCTTTTCTTCTTTCCTTCCTTGCTTCATAATTTCATGAGTAAGGAGAGAACCCACTAACTCATCAAGTTTTAGAGCCTTCAAGTTTTTGGCCTCGATGATGGCGGTTCTCTTCCCATCCCAAGATTCGGGAAGTGAGTAGAGTAGCTTCCGGACAAGTTTGTCTTCCGGGATAGTCTTCAAGTTATCGGCCTCGATGATGGCGGTTGAGAAGCGATCGAACATCTTTGACACCAATTCGTCGGGCTCCATCTTGAAATTCTCATAACTAAGATTGAGAATTCCAATCTTGGTCTCCTTCACATCATTGGTTCCTTCATAGGTTCTCTCTAGAGTGTCCCACACCTCACTGGCACTTTCAATGGAGGAGACTTTGGAGTAGATATCGGGACCGGAAAAACAAAAGAGCATGTGTAGAGCTTTGTCATTTATTTGGATCTTCTTCCTCTCATCTTCACTCATCTCTATATTCTTCTTTAGAACAATCTTTCTATCATCGTCTCTCTTCAATGGAAGAGGCGCATCTGGTTCCTCCAAAATGGATAGTTGTCATCATTTAAGAATGGCGGTTTTGTAGTAGATTGAGACTTGTACATGCTAGATCCGGAGGTAGATGTCATATCTTGATTTTGGGATGATCACACTCTTCCTAGAAACTCCTATTGTGGTTGTTAATCTTTCGAAGAGGTAGGCTCTGATACCAATTGTTGAGTGGATCGAATGATCGATATAAACCAAGAAGGGGTGAATTGGGTTTTTAAACTTTTTGGAAGTGGAATTGACAAATAAAAATGGTAGACAAGGAAATTTAGAGTGGTTCAAGTTCCAATCAAACTCTACATCAACTACCTTAGCTTCACTAAGGATTTTCAACAATTCCACTAATTGCTCTTCCCCTTTTCTAGGCTAAGGAGGTAACCGTTACAATATCGGTCAAATTTTCTTCCCAAAATTTGACCCAATCCTCACACAATAGTAACAAAGAAGTTGTTGGCTAAAACAAGTATCTCCCAATACAAAAGGTAGCCCAATTACAAGGACTCAACCCAATTGAAAGGATAAGAATGAAAATTACAATTGGGGTTTCAAGACAATAATGGGATTTACGCACAAATGCTTGGATTTGATGTTTGGATGTTTTCTTTTCGATCAATAGTTGTTGCTGAAGCTTTTAGAGGTCCCTTTTATACATTCTCATTGAATTCTAGCTGTTGTGGTTGTTGCATTCATCAATAAAGTCATTGTGGTTGTTGCATTCATCAATAGAGCTGTTAGGGATGTTATCTTCCCTCCATAAATGTAGTCTGCAACCAACCGTTTTGAAACGCCAGATCCTGTTTCGAAACAGACCAAAATAGAAAGATCCGTTGGGGTGCATTAAAGAGCCCGTATCGAAACGGTTAAGATTGTTTCGATACGCTAAGAGCCGTTTCAAAACTCGTTTCGAAACATTTTAGCTACTGTCAAAGCTCGTATTGAAACGGGCTGAAGGTGTTTCGATACGCCTTAACGATCAGTATAAAATCAGTTAAAAACTTCAACGGTCATATTTTTTAAATCTACCTTGAGTGCGGTTTCGAAACGTTTGAGGCAGTTTCAATACGGTGTCTCGATGTTCTTAAGCCGTTTCGAAACAAGGGTTCACAGTTTCAAAACCGTTCTGATACCCGTTTCGAAACACAGGTTTACTGTTTCAAAAGTGTTCTGGAACACCTAAGGCTGTTCCGAAACGGTGACTCGAAAATCACTGTTTTGGCTTCAAGAACACTTCGAAAAGTTTTGATAAAATACGTTTTTAACTTAGGCATTTTTCTTTAAACATATAGAGAGGTTTGAGGACTTAAAAATTCGTTTTCTCATTTTCAATTTAGTCCTTAAATTCTTTAGTTATATCAAAATCAAATTATCGGTTTCATAATAAAGTTAAGGGACTAGAATAAACAAAATATCAAATTAAAATTATAAAACATCGGACTAATTAAAAAAATAAAAAGTGGTTAATTTGGAATACAAATAAAGTTTAGGGACTAATTTGAACAAAATGTCAAAGTAAAATTATATATTATTGGACTAATTAAAAAACAATTAGTATGGGCTATAATGAACAGAAATATCAAATTAAAATTATAAAACATTGGACAATTTTGGGTTTAGGGTTTATGATTTAAAGGGTTTATGGTTTAGGGATATCTCATTAATGGTTTAGGGTTCATATATTAATACATATATATATATATATACTTGCATACATTAGGATTTAAGGTTTAGGGTTTATGGTGTAGGGTTTAGGGAAAATTCATTAAGGGTTCAGGGTTTATACATTGATAGGTACATATATACATATATACATACATTAGGGTTTATGGTTTATTATTGGAGGGTTTAGGGTTTAAGTTAAGAGAAAAATCATTAAGGGTTTAGGATTCATACATTGATAGGTACATATATACTTACACACATTATTGTTTAGGGTTTAAGGTTTAGGGAAAATTCATGAAGGGTTTAGGGTCCATGCATTGGTAGGTACATACATACATACTTATATACATCATGGTTTATGGTTTATAGTTTATGATGTTGAGTTTAGGTTTAGGATTAAGGGTTTATGGTTTAGAGAAAACTCATTAAGGGTTTAGGGTTCATACATTGATAGATACATACATACATACTTACATACATTATGGTTTATGGTTTAGAGTTTTTGGTTCATGAGTTTATGTTTAGGTTTAGGGTTTAGTGTTTAGGGAAATTTATTAAGGGTTCACGGTTTAGACATATGTAAATACATACATACATACTTACATACATTAGGGTTTAGGTTTAAGGTTTATGGTTTAGTGAAAATTTATTAAGGGTTTATGGTTCATACATTGATAGGTACATATATATATACTTACATACATTAGGGTTTAAGGTTTATGGTGTAGTGTTTAGGTTTAGGATTTGAGGGTTTAGGTTTAGGATTTAAGGGTTCATACATTAATAGATACATACATACTTACTTATATACATTAGGGTTTAGGGTTTATAGTTAATGGTTTAAGGGTTTAGGTTGTAGATTTAAGGGTTTATAGTTTATATTTTAGGGTTTATGGAAAACTTATTAATGGTTTAGGGTTTAGAATTTGATAGGTACAAACATATATAGTTACATCCATTAGAGTTTAATGTTTAGGGGTTTATGTTTAGGGTTTAAGGTTTAAGGTTAAGGAAAAATTCATTAAGGGTTTAGGGTAAAAAAATCCTATAGAGAGCAGTACCAAATTATCCTGCACGCCTTCACTGGCCTTCGAAAAAGACAACTGTGCCGGGCCCCACACATTCATTTGCCTCGTGATTTGGTGTAGGCCCAAAGTCATGGGTCCCATCGCCTTCACTTTCAAAAGATCGTGGTCCCTGCGTAGGGATGGGAGACGGGTACAGTTTTGCGGATTCCGCACCGCAGCCGCCCCAGTTGGGGTGGGGATGGGTATGAGTTTGGTGGGTAATGGGCGGGTGTGGATGTAAAAAGTCATACCCGCCGCGGGTAGTGGGTAGGTGGTAGATTTAAGACCTTACCCGCCCCGCACCCGCCCGCCCCGCACACTACCCGCCATATTAAAATTTGGACCATTATGAACTTAGATGTAATTTCACAAACTATTTTATAAATCATAAGATTTTATAGGATATTACTTGTAATTTAACCAAAATTTAGGTAAAAATAATCTTTACCCCATTACTACCGTAGTGTTGTTCAACTCAGGAAAAAGAAAAATTATATTCAACTAAAATTTAGGATATCAATTTCTCATTCTAGATCTTCCTTCGCTGGTGAGATCAAAACCAAATAAGAAACAAAAAAAAACCAAAATAAAGATCTGTTTAACTCAGGAAAAGAAAGGATCTGTTCATCAAATCTTCTTCTCTTGGCAGAGGTATAATTTCAAAAGTTTATTGTACGTATTTGTTTCTTTTTATCACATCGGATTCAAGATTCGTGTGCTAGTTTTCTTTTACCTCGTAATTTTTACGGTGATTTAGTTCTTTATATGATTGTTCTTCGATGTACTCTCTTGTTGTTTGATTTTGTGATGTGTTATGTGTTGTTGAAAAGTAATTTTTTTCCTGAAAATTTGAAGGTAAAAAAATGTCATTAGGCTATTGGAAGGGGTGAATAATGTGTTGCTTCAAATTAACACTTTCTTGAGATATTTCTTAGGATAGTGAAGATGGAGTTGAAAGTAAAAATAGAAAATGAAAAAAAATCAAGTTTCAACAGATTAGGTGAGTGAACTTAACTCCCTCATTTGAATCATTATAATTTTATTGTATTTGTTGCGTGTAAAAGTGTCTATCGCAATTGAGTGCAAGTGTACACGTCGCAAGTAATAAAGTGATACTAGAGTATCAGATATCGTCTCCACAGGAACTGGGCTAACCCTTTCCTTCGCTATCTGCACAAGGGGAAAAGAATATATTAAGATTGTTGTCACAAAAATAATAAGGAAAACGCAAATAAAAGAGTAGAAGAATCAAGATAGAGATAATGGGCTGGTATTGAATTGCTCAATAGTGCAGGTATTGCAATGCTTAGTAAATCCAGTTCTGTCGTCGCGCCCGTCGCTGACAGCACCTGTCGCGGCGGCTGTCCGTTAGCTGTCGCGGCAGCGAACACACCAACTCCGTACTTCAAGTTTGGCAAGAATCCCAGATCTGCCTTGGCCTATCCCTAGGTCCAAGTCTGTCGATGATCACGTCTTGATGATACCTCCCGGCGTGAATCGAAGGATGAACACCGATGTGTATGAATTCTTCTTTAGCCACTTAACCTTGCCCTATCCCTAGGCACAAGATAGTTCAACTATAAACTAGAGAACTCGCTCTTATTTCTTTCGTATACTTAATTCTCCCGATGCTAAGTAAATGGATAACCTCACAATGCTCTCCCGATGCTCTTGCAAGATATTAATAACCAAAATAAGAGAACTTGAAGTTTATTTTATTGAACTGAAAAATCCTGAAACAAAACAACCCTTGCAACTACTTTACAAAACAACCCGTGGCCCTAGGGGGAATTTAGAACATGTCGACGGTGGGTAAACGGCGGGTAAACGGCGGAGGGGTTTTAGTTGTCGGTTATGGGGTATGATGTGGGGATATGATATCTCTCCCCTAGGTTAAAATACATTCCCTTATATAAGCTTTGGGCTCAAGTATTCTAAGTTAACAAGGATTACAACTTTAATTAAAAGTATGATTCTAATAAAGACTTAATCTTCAAGGAATCTACTTTCCAGCCGTCCTCCTTGTTTCTTGGGATTTTCTCTCCTTGAACTTTGGGCTTGACATATCTTTTGATCCGGGGCTTGGAAAAATATTTGGTTTTCACACGACAGACGAGCAGAATTTTCTCTATCTATCGAGGTCCACTATACTTTTCTCTCCACAAAACTGATGTCATCATGCTGTCACGGCAGCACCATGGCAGCAACGTCTTCTTTGTCTGCTTATCCAGTTCAGCTCTTCTGCTTATCTGCCCTGCGCCTGCCTTCACCGTCTACGACGGCGGCAACCTGCCAAAAACAGCACTTTTTAGTAGAATCTGTGCCTTTTATATATTTGTGATGTTTTGTTGTAAACTAACCTAAATGCAATGAAATGATGCTTGATTGTAGCAGAAATATGGGTTAAAAGGGTGTAAATAATAGAACTTTTACACTCTCAACACACCCCCAAACTCAAGTTTTTGCTTGTCCTCAAGCAACTAAGACTCAAAAGAAAAATGAAATATTTTTGTTTGGCTTTCAAACAGTGAACTTTCATTTACCCGTCGTTCGTTCCCTGTGGCGGCAGCAACCTGTCGGATAATTTAGGATCTGTCCAGAATCTCACTATAGTCCTCGTGCAGTGTGTGCAAGCTTGTGAACAGTTATATGCTAAGACTCTCTTAGTTTCACTAGAATATTCAACTCTTAATTTGAGTTTTTATGCCAAAGTTTATCTTTTTGAAGGCACATTTTCATGCTTCTTTTGTTTTGACTCGATTCCTCTATTTTTTAAGCTAAAGTTTTACTAGAGCCAATTTAGGCACCTCTAGTTAACTTCCTAGAGCCAGTTTCGGGCACCTCTAGGTAACTTCCTAGAGCCGGTTTCGGGCACCTCTAGGATTGTTGAGTCTCTTTTGCTAAACTTCCTTCCTAGAGCCAGTGTTAGGCACCTCTAGAGGCTACTCAAGTGCTAACCTTCCTATTCTAGTTTGGCTAAAAGAAGTCTAAGCAGTATAACAGTCAAAATGGTGTTTTAAGTTTTCATAACTATAGAAAGGCTCTAAACTTCTCCTTAAACTATCCTAAAGATGCTGCCACGACAGAGTTGTCACGACAAGCAAGTTCAATTCACAATTTTAAGCCAAAATTTTTCAGTTTTTCAATTTTTTTTTCAGTTAATAATAACTAAGTAAAAGACACAACAATGGACTAAAATGTACTTAGACTCCATTAAAATGGAGGGTTGCCACCCCCAAACTCGAGGGTTGCATTACCCTCAATGCAAATGACAAAATGAAAAATGAAGGCAGTACATCACAAAATATAGATATGGCAGGCAGCAATAAGAAAGTAAGAGACTTAATTTTTAAGCATTGTCTTCAATGCTGCTACTGAGGCGGATTTGGCGGCGGATTCTGGTTCGTAGGGCGGGCTGGGGTGGTTGCTGTACAACCTGAATGTCAGAGCTGTTGCCGCTGCTGTCACTGCTGCTGCTGGCCCTTGGCCGAGTTTTCTTATCTGCCATTCTTTTATGCCTCTTTACCGGTGTAAATTCCTTCGACAGGTTCCTCTGAATAAAGGGTTCAATGTCACTGTCTGCTCAGATGGAGGAGGAAGAGAATCCAACAACAAAGGCAGCAAGGTCATCCGAGGGCACTGGTCGCTTTGTTCCTCGAGCAGATGTTTCAGCATGGGTCATGCCGGTTGCCGTCGGGGCAGGTGATGGTATGGAGGCGGCAGATGGTATGGAGGCGGCAGATGGTATGGAGGCGGCAGGTGATGAAAGGCTTGAGGCCCAGATTCTTTGCCTTTGGAGTATAAATGAAGCCTTGTTCTTCCCACAGATCTCTGGTTGCACAGGACTGTGGGGGAGTTGCTGCCGGCGAGGAATTAGAGGCAACATTGCGGCGGGTTTTTTTTTCTGGAAGACATGTTAGTGCAAGGGTTGTGAAAAGTAATTGAAAGCAAATGAAAACTAAAGATGGAGAGCAAGTAAGAAAAGCAGAAGTGAGTGAAAATGAAAATGAAATGGGGTTTTATAGAAAAGGAATTGTTGCCCGTTGAAGCTGTAACGGCAGGTGCGAATAACGGGGTGGCTGTCGAGCTTTAGCGTGTCTGATGTGTCTGACAAACGTTTCCGCGTCTGTCACGCGTCTGTTGTGACAGCATGGTGACAGCCTATCTTTTCCGCGTCTATCATGGCAGCCGTAACGACAGGCTTCAATATTGGGCGTTGTTGGGCTGATGGATGGATGGTGGGCTGAGTTCACTTCTCCTGTCCTTCTTGACTCCTTTATTTCCTAAAAAAATAAATATAAAAACATTATTAAAATGGAATAAACCTTATTTCCTAATTAATAATAATAATAAAACAAATAAAAATAAAAGTTAGGTTAAGTTAGGGATGCCATGTGGGGCATCTCCTAAGGTAACCACTTCATGTATTCTTGGGGCTTCAGTCCCCTGATAATGCTTGAGGCGTCGTTTCCGGTACTTCTTGAAGTCTATTTGTACCCTCCATATGGTGATTATTCTCATGGTGGGGGCTCCTTTCTTTCTCTTCCCTTTGTAGTCCATGAAGTCCTCCCTTCTTGGTAATGTTTCTGAGGGCATGAATATATGATTAGAAAAAATCAAATTGACATTCGACCATAAACTTACCTTGTTTTCGTTGAATGTTGTTGTGGTTGAATGTATCCCTTGCTGTTGTGTCCGCTGCTGCGGCAGGCAGTTATTTTGACAGTTCTTTATCAGGTTACTTTGCCGGTCAATGGGACATTTGTAAGTGCCGTAACTCTCTATACCAAATTCTGTTGACCACTCGTAGATCTCTATCAGTAGAGACTTTGATCATTCTGTGTCCACCGGCTTTGGTTCCTCAAATGCCTGCAATGGAATTGGTGAGTTTTCATATAATTCAAAAGGTTCGTTTATTACCTGCTCATATTCCATCGGCGAGGCATTGTCATTGGGTAGCTCTTCTAGGTGGTCGTTCGAGTGCCATGACAGGGATGGATGTGTGCAATCTTGGTCAGGCATAATTGAGGTAGTGGGTTGAGTATTTGCCTCTGATGTGGTTGATGCTTCAGCATCAGTTGCTGTCGAGGCGGCAGTTTCCGCTTTGACTGGGGTTTCTGACTCAGAAGTGGTTGCTGCCGTGACATTCTCTTGAATTTCACTCAGCGTTGTCGCAGTATTGCTCCATTCCGGCTCCTCGATCATTGCCATGGCAAGTTGTTGCTCAGACTCATCATATGTTGGGTATTCCTTCACATGGGCATCCTCGTCATCTTGCCTCAGGATTTCAGGTTCATCTGTGGCATGAATGAGGACTGGTCTGCTCAAGAGTTCATCCATCTTGGCGATACTTGCGTCCATAGAAATCGACACTTCTTGAGTGAGTGCCATGAAGGCTTGCAGTGTGTCTTCTAAGGATTTTGATTGCTCTTGAGGATGATGACATTGCCAGGGCAGGCCGGGTTCTGCAGCAAAACTGTTATGGTATAAAAAATTTTGCGGGTTTTGATCGTACCATAAAAAATTTTGCTACTGCGGCATCGGCATTTTTTGCCCCTGTTGCTGTCGTGGCAGCATATCTTTACGCTAATGGCAAGAACTTTCCCACATCAACTCTCGAATAGTTTTTCCTGTCATGTTGATGCCCTTGAACCGGTATTTTCACCTGAGTTTTTTTTTGTTAAAAAAATAAAAAAAATAAAAAAATAAAAAAAATAAAAGAAAAGTGCAGAAGCTATGGTAAGAGTGTGTTGCCAGTCCCCGGCAACGGCGCCAAAAACTTGTTGCGTGTAAAAGTGTCTATTGCAATTGAGTGCAAGTGTACACGTCGCAAGTAATAAAGTGATACTAGAGTATCAGATATCGTCTCCACAGGGACTGGGCTAACTCTTTCTTCGCTATCTGCACAAGGGGAAAAGAATAGATTAAGATTGTTGTCACGAAAATAATAAGGAAAACGCAAATAAAAGAGTAGAAGAATCAAGATAGAGATAATGGGCTGGTATTGAATTGCTCAGTAGTGCAGGTATTGCAATTGTTAGGAAATCCAGTTCTGTCGTCGCGCCTGTCGCCGACAGCACCTGTCGCGGCGGCTGTCCATTAGCTGTCGCGGCAGCGAACACACCAACTCCGTACTTCAAGTTTGGCAAGAATCCCAGATCTGCCTTGGCCTATCCCTAGGTCCAAGTCTGTCGATGATCACGTCTTGATGATACCTCCCGGCGTGAATCGAAGGATGAACACCGATGTGTATGAATTCTTCTTTAGCCACTTAACCTTGCCCTATCCCTAGGCACAAGATAGTTCAACTATAAACTAGAGAACTCGCTCTTATTTCTTTCGTATACTTAATTCTCCCGATGCTAAGTAAATGGATAACCTCACAATGCTCTCCCGATGCTCTTGCAAGATATTAATAACCAAAATAAGAGAACTTGAAGTTTATTTTATTGAACTGAAAAATCCTGAAACAAAACAACCCTTGCAACTACTTTACAAAACAACCCGTGGCCCTAGGGGGAATTTAGAACATGTCGACGGTGGGTAAACGGCGGGTAAACGGCGGAGGGGTTTTAGTTGTCGGTTATGGGGTATGATGTGGGGATATGATATCTCTCCCCTAGGATAAAATACATGCCCTTATATAAGCTTTGGGCTCAAGTATTCTAAGTTAACAAGGATTACAACTTTAATTAAAAGTATGATTCTAATAAAGACTTAATCTTCAAGGAATCTACTTTCCAGCCGTCCTTGTTTCTTGGGATTTTCTCTCCTTGAACTTTGGGCTTGACATATCTTTTGATCCGGGGCTTGGAAAAATATTTGGTTTTCACACGACAGACGAGCATAATTTTCTCTATCTATCGAGGTCGACTTTACTTTTCTCTCCACAAAACTGTTGTCACCATGCTGTCACGGCAGCACCATGGCAGCAACATCTTCTTTGTCTGCTTGTCCAGTTCAGCTCTTCTGCTTAACTGCCCTGCGCCTGCCTTCACCGTCCACGACGGCGGCAACCTGCCAAAAACAGCACTTTTTAGTAGAATCTGTGCCTTTTATATATTTGTGATGTTTTATTGTAAACTAACCTAAATGCAATGAAATGATGCTTGATTGTAGTAGAAATATGGGTTAAAAAGGGTGTAAATAATAGAACTTTTACACACTCAACAATATTTATAATTGCAGAATACATAATGGCAGACGAAAGTGAAAAAAAATGCTATTACAACCTCATTTCCATCAATCTCAAAACCATCCACTACATCAAGTTCTACCCCAATTTCTTTGGATGATGACAAAATCCCAAAACAAACTAATACTGCAGATTCTGTGATTCTTCCCTTAACTACGAGGCATACATCAACAACTTGGACTCATTTTACAAGAAAGCGAGTTGGAGAAGAAGTAAAAGCTGAATGTAACTACTGCAATAAGAAACTTGTTGGAGGACCAAGAGCAGGGACAAGTCACTTAACCGAGCATACAAAGAAATGTGTCAAAAAAATGCTTGGATATTCGACAAACAAGGTTATTTGGAACACAAGCTAAAGATGGTGGTTCAAATGACACTCTTTCCTTGGCACCATATGAATTCCACCAAGATCATGGGAGAAGAGACTTGGCAAAAATGATTATTTTGCATGAACACCCCCTTAGTATTGTTGAGCATTACGACTTTCGGAAGTATTCTAAGACACTTCAACCGGGCTTCAAAATTCCTTGTCGCAATACAACCAAGAAAGACATCTTGCAAAGATTTGAAGCTGAAAGAGAGAGCATAAGTACATTGTTAAGGAAAACGAATAGTAGGATCGCCTTGACTACCGACATGTGGACCTCAAGCAATCAAAAAAAGGGATACATGGCTGTCACGGCACACTTTATTGACAATGGATGGAAACTCCAAAGTTGAATACTTAGGTAATATTATTTCCTTAACTTGTTTTTTTCATGTTCATTTTACTTTTTTATTTCATGTGTTCATGCATGTCACATTAATGTCATAGGTTTATGTGTGTCCCGGCACCTCACACGGCTGAGGTTCTTGCTGAACATTTGAAAGAATGCATTCACTCTTGGAATATTGATATTAGACTATCTTCTATAAATGTGGATAACTGCACAACTAATGATGCTATGATTGATATTTTACGTCAAGAGTTTCCTTATGGCTCACTTATGTTGCATGGACGTTTTCTTCATATGCGTTGTTGTGCTCACATACTTAATTTGATTGTTCAAGATGGGTTGAGTACTGTGATAAAAAGTGGTCTTGATAGAATTAGAGATTGTGTTGCATTTTGGACTGCTTCAGATAAAAGATATCAAAAATTTGAACAAGTAGCTAAGCAAGTAGTTCCGGGATGCACAAAAAAGTTACAACTTGATTGCAAGACTAGGTTGAATTCGACATATGACATGCTTATGGTTGCTTTAAAGTATAAGGAGGTATTTGTTGTCTTGAGTGGCCGTGAAAATTTGTTTAAGAATCCGCCACTCAATGAGGATTGGGATAAGGTGTAAAAAATTTGTGAACTATTGGAAGTGTTTAATGATATTACATATGTATTTTCTGCTTCCAAATATCCCACATCAAATACTTATTTTCCATGTATTTGTGGGCTTAGAATAGCTATGTCGAATTGGCTTTCATCACCTTGTGATTATATAAGAAAGATGGTGCTAGTAATGTTAGAGAAGTACAACAAGTATTGGGCTGATGTTAATGGTCTTATGGGAGTGGCAACTATACTTGATCCCAGGTTTAAGATGAAACTGATTCGTTTTTATTTTGCTAAAATTTATGATGAGCTTACTGTCCAAACTGAGATTGATAGAATTCAATATCTTATACGTGAATTGGTGGATGAGTATGGACATAAGAATAGCAAGAGCCAAGCTAGTAAGACTCTTACTAGACCTGTTAGTTTTTTCAGTACCAAGGGGAAAAGAACAATGTTAAATGAGTTTGCAGAATTTGTAGAGCAAGATAATGATGAAACTCCAGAAAAATCTGATTTGGACAAGTACTTAGAAACTGCCAACATACCACTTGTTGATGATTTTGATATTCTTAATTGGTGGAAAACAAATGGAAACAATTATCCAACTCTCCAGCAAGTAGCAAGGGATATTTTAAGTATTCTTCTCTCTACCGTCCCATCAGAATCTGCATTTAGCACGAGTGGACGAGTAATTAGTCCTCATCGTAGTCGACTACTTCCAGAGACGATTGAAGCATTAATGTGTGCTCAGAATTGGCTTTTGGCTGATATTAAAGGTAAAATTATTTTTCTAGTTTATGTTAATGTGTGAAATTGTGATTAGTTATCTTATTAAAGTTTAGTTACCAATTTATATTAGTTTTATCTTTTATTACATATGTAGGTTGTGGTGAATATAAAATGGAGTGTTCTCAGTTTGAGACATAGAGGATGATTGCTATACTGACATAACCGATGTCTGACAAGCATTCGCTGAAATTTTAGATTGTTGAACTAAAGAACAAAACTATTATGTGTTTCTCATTTATGTATTTAAGACTTTGGTTTTGTAACACCCCAAAAATTTTACCCAAATTATAAACCTTAATTTCGCAAAATCCTTAATTTTGAAATTTTTAATTTTTGAAACCCTAATGATTTGGGAATTTAATTAAAAACCCTATTTGAGTTTGAGGGTTAAGTTGAGAAAAATCCAGGTTTATGATTATTAATATAGAAATTTGGGGTCAATTTGTAAATCATGAAAAGCCTAGGTGCTTGTTTGCAAACCTTATTTAATTCAATGGCTTCCCTTGTGATTAACCCTTTCATCAATTTGAATTTTAATTTTCTTTGGTTTCTGTCACCCGTATTTTTTTTATAATTGTTTAATTTATTTTTTTAAACCTTTTTAATTCAAATTGAATTCTAATTCTTTCCTTTTCATGATTATATTGACTCTCCCTTTTCAACTTAAATTCTTGTTTTATTATTATTATTATTATTATTATTATTATTATTATTATTATTATTATTATTATTATTATTATTATTATAAACCTAATTTGTTTAGATTACCAACTTTCAACTCTCTATATAGAGTCATAGTTATTACGTACAGAAATAAACCTAAGCCTTAAGGTTTAAAGTGTTGACGCTCTTAGTTATTCTCAAGTTTTATAAATTCTTCTCGAATTGACGTTGTCATCACCTTACATCAAAGTCGCAACCTCTCTTTGTTCGTCGTTAGAGCTATCGCCGCTTAAGGTGTGTTTCTTCCGGTGCTATAAATAAATAATTTTTATGTGTGTTCTCTTTCTGTGGTACATACTTTGTTTTTGTGACTGTGCTTTTACGCTTGAGTGATTTTCAATTGTGTTGTGATTTTACATTATGTTTTCCGTGCATACTATTTTTAGATTGTGAATAAAATTGTGATTTAAAGAAAATGAGTTGTGAATCTCGGATTTATTATCGGACTGTGTTGAGACTGTGAAAACTGTGATATCTTTTTACTGTGTTATCATGGGTTGGGATTTTACGGAGGAAGTTAGTGGTTTATACCACTTGTGTTGGTGACTATGTAGCGAGAGGTTCTGGTGAACCTTCTCTTTTTGGTGACTATGGAGTATGGGTGCATTGCATTGTGATTTCATAAAACCGTGTTTAAGCTTGCTTTGTGTCTTATAAATATTTTTGTAAAATTTTATTGTTGTGGAACTGAGTTTGTGATTGCCTGCATTTAGAGACACACTGAGCTTAATAGCTGACTCCCCCTTAGTTCCTGTTTCAGATTCTCAAACATAGGCTTTCGGTTCTTGGAGGATCTCAGATTTTATCCAGTTATTTTACTATTCAGTATGAACTTATTTTAAACTATTGGATTATTGTTATTATTCTATATTTTGGGACTATGTTTCAGCATTATTTACAAACTTTATTTTAGAGATTTTATATAAACATTTGAATATTTATTATGATATTTATATTTTTATTTATTATAAGATATTTAATTATTTTATTTTATTTTATTTTAAAGTGTAGTTTTTTTAAAATTAATTTTCTTAAGGGTAAAGTTTTCGAACGTGACTTCCTAAATTCGGCTATTTCTTCTAGGCTGGGTTTAGGGGGTTACATTTAGTGGTAACAGAGCTAAGTTCAACCCTCGGACTGTGAGACTCACTTAAAATTTTAAAGTCGAAAATGATTTTTGCATGCATATTAAATATTTTTAGGCAAAATGGGATTTTCTGATAAATTTATTATTTTAAAGAATTAAAGATATGATTCGAATAGAGACTCTAATTACCAACTCTAATTCTAGGATTATCCCTTACGTTGATATATTAGTATGCCATCTCGTAGGAGCTCCAGATTAATGACCAATCGTGATCATACTCGTTACTATAAATTTGTGATTAAAGTCTATTTGAAAACCTTGTGTTGTTATTCATACTCTGATCTAAAATACCTTTTTAAAATTGTTATCAGAACCTCTATTTTTTAAGTATGTCATTAGTCAAAAAAAATTTGAGGACAAAATTTCTTTTAAGGGTGAGATAGTTGTAACACCCCAAAAATTTTACCCAAATTATAAACCTTAATTTCGCAAAATCCTTAATTTTGAAATTTTTAATTTTTGAAACCCTAATGATTTGGGAATTTAATTAAAAACCCTATTTGAGTTTGAGGGTTAAGTTGAGAAAAATCCAGGTTTATGATTATTAATATAGAAATTTAGGGTCAATTTGTAAATCATGAAAAGCCTAGGTGCTTGTTTGCAAACCCTATTTAATTCAATGGCTTCCCTTGTGATTAACCCTTTCATCAATTTGAATTTTAATTTTCTTTGGTTTCTGTCACCCGTATTTTTTTTAATTGTTTAATTTATTTTTTTAAACCTTTTTAATTCAAATTGAATTCTAATTCTTTCCTTTTCATGATTAAATTGACTCTCCCTTTTCAACTTAAATTCTTGTTTTATTATTATTATTATTATTATTATTATTATTATTATTATTATTATTATTATTATAAACCTAATTTGTTTAGATTACCAACTCTCAACTCTCTATATATAGTCATAGTTATTACGTACGGAAATAAACCTAAGCCTTAAGGTTTAAAGTGTTGTCGCTCTTAGTTATTCTCATGTTTTATAAATTCCTCTCGAATTGACGTTGTCATCACCTTACATCGAAGTCGCGACCTCTCTTTGTTCGTCGTTAGAGCTATCGCCGCTTAAGGTGTGTTTCTTCCGGTGCTATAAACAAATAATTTTTATGTGTGTTCTCTTTCTGTGGTACATACTTTGTTTTTGTGACTGTGATTTTACGCTTGAGTGATTTTCAATTGTGTTGTGATTTTACATTATGTTTTCCATGCATACTATTTTTAGATTGTGAATAAAATTGTGATTTAAAGAAAATGAGTTGTGAATCTCGGATTTGTTATCGGACTGTGTTGAGACTGTGAAAACTGTGATATCTTTTTACTGTGTTATCATGGTTTGGGATTTACGGAGGAAGTTAGTCGTTTATACCACTTGTGTTGGTGACTATGTAGCGAGAGGTTCTGGGGAACCTTCTCTTTTTGGTGACTATGGAGTATGGGTGCATTGCATTGTTATTTCATAAAACCGTGTTTAAGCTTGCTTTGTGTCTTTTAAATATTTTGTAAAAATTTATTGTTGTGGAACTGAGTTTGTGATTGCCGGCATTTAGAGACACACTGAGCTTAGTAGCTGACTCCCCCTTAGTTCCTGTTTCAGATTCTCAAACATAGGCTTTCGGTTCTTGGAGGATCTCAGATTTTATCCAGTTATTTTACTATTCAGTATGAACTTATTTTATACTATTGGATTATTGTTATTATTCTATATTTTGGGACTATGTTTCAGCATTATTTACAAACTTTATTTTAGAGATTTTATATAAACATTTGGATATTTATTATGATATTTATATTTTTATTTATTATAAGATATTTAATAAATTTATTTTATTTTATTTTATTTTAAAGTGTAGTTTTTTTAAAATTAATTTTCTTAAGGGTAAAGTTTTCGAACGTGACTTCCTAAATTCGGCTATTTCTTCTAGGCTGGGTTTAGGGGGGTTACAGGTTTGTTTTATGTACTTAAGACTTTGATTTGTTTTATGTACTTAGGACTTTAGTTTGTTTGTTTATGGTATTTTATGATCGAACTTGAATTTATGTTTATGAATTATGGTTGTTCTTGAATTTATGTTTTATGTGATATGGTTGCTGCTAGGGGTGTTCAAACGGTTAATTCGGTCGGTGGCCGAACTGATTTACACCGGTGTAAGACAATGTTGATTGTTTAGTAAATTAAAGAACTGATTTACACTGGTGTAAGACAGTGTTGATTGTTTAGTAAATTAAAGAATTGTTTTACACCGGTGTAAAACAATGTTGATTGTTTAGTAAATTAAAGAATTGATTTACACCGGGGCGGGTAGGCGGGTACGAGATGGGTAATGGGTATCCAATTGGGTGATGGGTGTGGGGATGAATTTAAGAATATACCCACGTGGGCGGGTGTGGATTTGAAAATTATACCCGCTGTGGGTAGTGGGTAGGTGATGGATATTTTAGGTGGGTATGGGGATGGGGGAGGGGGTATCCGCACCCGCCCCGCCCATTTGCCATCCCTATCCCTACGTGTGGGGGAAATGCACCAGCTTTTTCTATCCCCAAATCCATTCAATATGAAAGATGTTTTAAGTATTCAAATATTAATAAAAACATACTTTATATTGTATAGTCAGAAAAATATGTATCAAGCTGATAACAGTTAATATTAGTTTATGTAGTTCAAATAACTAAAGGTTAAATAAGAAAAATCATTAACTCTACAATTTTGTTCATTTAATAAGAAAACAATTATCCTGAATCTGTTATAACTTAACATATATTTTGTTATAATTTGTAAATCTAAAATTTTATTTAAGTTACCGAAAAAAATCAATCTAATTTATTTTGCAACGTAAATATTTTTTTGAATATGGTAAGTAACGTAAATATTAGTTAAAAATAATTGATAAATTATCAATTACTTAATATTTTTGATAATTGAGAAAAAAATATGTTTAATGTATTAGATTAGAAGTATAATATAATGTCTAATTTAATATTTCTTAATTTCATAAATTATTTGTATTACTTAGCTCAATATTTTTATTTTTTAGTATTCGCTCTTCGTTAAGTTTTTGTAGTTGATAAATTATCAATTACTTAAAATTTTTTTCCAATTTTAGTACTTAATATATATATATGTGTGTGTGCGCGCGCGCACATACATCATATATGTATTATCAATATATGTAGGTGTATTAGTATATGTATATATCGTATATGTATATCAACTTATGAAAGTTTTTAAATCATCAAGTCATAGATTTCGGGTCAATATCAGTTCAGGTCAACTACAGGTCGGGTCTAAAATAGGTCGGGTAAAATCGAATCTCGGGTCAATTCAATCGGGTAAAATTGGTTATCTGCCAGGTCGGCTTCGGGTTCAGATTCATTTTAGTCGGGCGCATGTCGGATTTCAAGTCCACAGTAATAGGTCCAATTCAGGTTCGGGTCGTTTTCAGTCGGACGGATGTCGGGTTCGGATCGTTTTCAGTCGGACGCATGTCGAGTTCGGTCACTACAATAACAGGTCGAATTTAGGTTCGGGTCAACAACAGTCGGTTATAGATCGAGTTCGGGACATTAAATTTTCAGGTCAAATCAAATTCTGACTCGAGCAAATTTCAGTCGAGTTTTCAGGTCAAGTCAATTTTTTACATCCTACTTCCAACCCTTGTCAGGGAAGTAAAGATTTTCGGTAGCTTCTTCGGTTAAGCCATGCACTCGGTATCTTTGAACTGATTCTCTATGGCAAACGAAAACTCTGATATTTCTCAATGCTTTCTCCACGTTTTTTCCTTTCTTGCTCACTCAAACTCCTAGTGTTCCTTTGAGAAAGGTCTCGAAGAAAGTCGAGTCGCTTCTGCAAGTAAAGGATAACTCCAATACCCTCATGAAAGGCAATGATGGAGAAATCGACATTGAGAGCCAATCCTTGTTGTTTCGGCCGAAGACTCTAAAAGAAACCATTCCATCCAATGAAGCCCTTTAAATGGCAAACTTGTTCTTCCATGAAGCCCCTCTAGAGCTGAATGGTTTACTGAAAGAAAGAAAAATAAAGTTAAGAACTTGAATACAACTACTTGGAAATAAAAGCTTTTAACAAAAATCAAATTATCATTTCATGACCAAATTGAAAGAATGTGTAAATTTATTGAATTTTTTCGAATTGTGATTAAATTGGTTGAATAGGTAAATATAGAGGACTAAATGTGCTATTAAAAAGTTATTTAACAGTCACGCTAAGTACTTAACGGCCGAGTTACCATTTTATAATAAAACACAAAGTTTAATTGTCATTTTGTAACATTTGAAAATTTGATTATCGTTTTATTTTTTTTTAACAAAGTTCAATGACCATTTGCGAACTTTACCCTTATATATATTTTTCAAAGAAAAAAATAGATTATTTATGAATTTACCCCAAACCCTAAATTTTGATTATGTAACTGATAATAGTAGTTTTAAACAGTATCGCTATATAACGACCGGTATTGCAGTATAGCTGTCTACAACATCCTGAAAGAGTCGACTTGCGGGAGTCTATCTACACAACTGGAAATAATGTTGCTCATAACTTAGTTTAACGAGCTTTTGATTGTAATATATGATTTGAGATTGAGCTTCCTGGTATATTAGCCAATTCTATCCTGGTCTATAAATATCCATTCTCAAAAAAAATATAGTTTCGGCTGGAAAACAGCTTGAGAATGGAAGGACTCTTGTTGATTATTATACTAAGGAGTCGACTCTTAACTTGAAAGCTCATCATATATGGGTTGTTGGTTTACTTGGGAATTTTCATCATGCCCTCTATTGAATGGTACTTTACATGGTTAATAAAATTGCCATTTTTGACATCATAAAAGGTTTATAATTTGAATTCGTTCAATATCAAACTCAAAACTTATAGTATTAGATGTAAAGCGGGTGAAGCCCTGGATTTGGTTGAAATTCAACCATTGTTTGAATATGGAAAAGGGAGATTGGATCCAAAGCTCCTTGCTGATTCTGGGCTTCCAATTCCATATGAAATGTTCAAATGGGTTCCGACTTGGGGAGAATGTTGATCCATAGACTAACTAATGGAATTTATCCAATGATAAAAAAGAATATCTTAAGTTCAAAGCCCATCAATTGCCGAACTGAAAACACACTCATTTCTCCAAATTAACCATGCCAATATGATGAACAAATCTCTCAAAATTATGATTTTTTTAGTTCAATCTTCAAATTTTTTAAAAATTTCACCTCTATTTTTTTAAAATTTAAATTATTCTCTCAAAATCTTACTTTAAATTCTACCATACGCTGCAAGTAAACAAAACCACGGATACTGTTACGATGATATTATTAGATACATAAATTTGATGATTTGAGCTTGAAATTGTGATAAATTGTTCCATTGACTCAATCGCATCATGCTTTGGAAACTAAAAAATAATAAGGTAAATTATATCACATGTTACTTAATTGTAGATTTAGTAATAAACATGTAACTTTTTTCTTAAAGTAACAATTTAGTTAATTAAAATTTTGTTGTAACTAAGTTACTTTTCTTTAGAATTAATTATTTAGTTACTCAATTAAAAATAGTCACTCTATGGTTAAAATTAAAACACGACATGATATAATAATAGTTTTAGTCTTAAAAACTTATGCATTCTACCAGTCTAATCCTAATTCAAAAATAATTCAATAAGAGCATGCGATGACGGCCTGGTGGTCAGAGCACGCTCACCTGCTCCATTCCCTTCCCCTTAGGTCCCGGGTTCAAGACCCCTCAGGAGCATAGCCTTCACCTAGATTTCCCCCCTCCCCCTCTAGGTAGAAGTAGAATAGGATTTTCAAAAAAAAAAAATTCAATAAATGTAACCATTCGTATGTGAAAATTCAGACATTGAACCCTCCTGACAAATCTTATGACCACTTGTCTCACTCAATGCTACTGTCTCTCAACTCTATAATCGAAAGATGTGATAGCTCGACAGACACAATCACTTCACTACTAAACAACTAACAGACTAATGGAACATACCCATTATGACATTGATGCCACATGTTAGTAGAGATGACCACTTCACTAATTTTGACGTTTTTTTTGTATTAATGTCACACCCTTAAAATTTTTAAATTATCATATAATTTTGGCGTTTTTGTAATTTTATTGTTGATCTAATTTTGCACCATGAATTTTGTTTAATTTTGCACTCTAAATTTCTAATATAAGTCCCTAATTGTTGAACTCTAACATAAAATCCTATGTTCGTCTCTGTCATAAAAATATTTATGTATTTATTATTTTTTAAAGTTAAATTTGAATTTAAATTAAAAAATATCCGCATATATTTTTAACCATAAACTTTTTTTTTTCTTTTAAATCACTTTTAAATGTTTTATTTAATTTTACATCTATATATGTAGTAGCTAGGGTCTAGGGAGCTGATGTAAATTGGAATAGACAGAAAGTAGAAAAGAGGTAGAGAATGGGGAGGACCCTAAATGCCCCCAAAGAGGTGAGACAATGCATGATACCCAAGTCATGATGGTTGTCTTGTAAAGGGAAACCCTCATGCATCAACCCAATCTCAACTCTAATTGTGCCATATGTTTCCCTTTTTCTTTTGCTGCCTTTGGTACTGTCTCTTCTTTTTTTGTGTAGTCATAAGAATGACAATTAATCGCCAAAATTTGGGGCCTCACCCCACAACCCATCACTCCCTCGCACATGCACATGCCTTTGCGCCTTTGCTTCTAGGACTGTGGACGGTGGACTCATGTCCTAGGCAATAATAATAATAATAATAATAATATATTATAATTATTATTATTATTATTATTATTATTATTATTATTATTATTATTATTATTATTATTATTATTATTTGATACACGAGCGGTGTGAAAATTTTTAATTTTCAAAATCGCTTTAGTTTTCGGGTTTATGGTCTCAATTTAGAGTGTACGGTTTAGGGATTTATGTTTAATAGTTTAGAATTTAGTGATTATAGGTTTATGATTAGAATTTAGGATTTATAAGTTAAATCATAAGTCCTCAACATATTACTCTAAACCCTAAACCTTAATCCTTAAATCCTAACCCTTACTCCTAAATTCTAACCATTACCCCTAAATTATAAATTCCTACACATAAACCCTACACACTAAACTGAGTCCCTAAAACTAATGCGCTTGTGGAAAGTAAAAGTTTTCACCGCCAGTTTATTGGATGTAAATCCTAATAATAATAACAGGGGAAAATCCCTATGCACTGGCAGTGAAAACGAAAAGTTTCCACAAACGCCATTAGTTTTAAGGTTTAGTGATTCAATTTATTGTTTAGAGTTTAAGGATTTAAGTGTAAATGTTTATAATTTAGGGTTTAGATGTTAGGGTTTATATTTCAGGGTAATATGGTTGGGGATTTATGTTATTATCATATACACCCTAAATTTTAACCCTAAATTCTAACCACAACCCTCAAATTCAAAACTCCAACATTTAAACCCCTAAACATTAAACCCTAAATAAAGTCCCTACACCTTAAAACTGAGACGCTTGTAATTTTTTTGACCGTAGTGCATGAAATAATAATAATAATAATAATAATAATAATAATAATAATAATTGTATGGAAGAATGGGAAATTTGTGAGTCTTGGATATGATTTTGATGATGTTTCTTTTAGGAACAAAGGTATAGATTCAGAGAGAATAATGAGTTCCAAATACTGATATTTAAATTTTAATTTATTAAATATATTATTTTTAAAAATATTTAGTTATTTTTTCCTTTACAAGTATAAGGATTTCCTATATATTTTGTCTTAATAAAGTTATGCACAATCATGGATCCTTTCAAAATTTTCATATTCTTAATTATTATGGTTTCAGATTCTTTACAAAGCATAAGATTCCTTGTATATTTTGTTTTAAACAAGTGTATAATTATTTAAAAAAACAACTATATAATATAATAGATAATTATTTAATACACTGACGACGTAAACTTTTAGTTTCCACAATCGTCTTAATTTTATGGTTTAGTGACTTAGTTTAGGGGGTAGGGTTTAAGGGTTTAGGTGTAGGAGGTTTAAAATTTAGTGACTGTGAATAGAATTTAAAGTTTAGGGTAAGAATTTAGGGTTTAAGGGTTTAGGTGTAGGAGGTTTAGAATTTAGTGACTGTGAATAGAATTTAAAGTTTAGGGTAAGAATTTAGGGTTTATAGGTTAAAACCTAAATCCTCAACATATTGCCCTAAAACCTAAACTCTAACCTCTAAATCCTAAATTCTAACCCTAACCTCTAAATTCAAACCATTACCTCCAAATTCTAACCCCTCCACTTAAACCTCTAAACCCTACCCCTAAACTAAATCTTTAAACCCTAAAACTAAAGCGCTTATAAAAACTAAAAATTTCTACCGCTAGGATATAAATCTATAATATAATTGTATTTTTAAGATTTCTAATCCAAAACGAAACAACAAATGCTTCTGAAACAAAATATATGTTACCTTGTATATTAAGACGTGAATTGGTAACAGCCACAAGGTGACATTGTAATCTCAGCAATATATGTTACTGAATCCAAAACATATAGCTATCATTATTATCAAGAGACAGGTGCCTTAGTAATAGTAAGTACAACTCTTGGCCGTTACTCAAATGCGCTCATGACCAAGCTTTTCTGTTTCTATTTTTCGAAAAAAATATATTAACGTTTAACTAAATAGTCATTTTGGCCCCTATTTATTTTGAAACAATTTAACCCCAACGATTCATTTTGGGTCAATATGACCTCTGCGAATGAAAACTGTTAGCCAACTGAAGATAAACAACTTGGAATGACTTGACAGAATGACACGTCAGAAGAAAAAATATTTTAAATTTTATAGAATTTTATAAAATTACTTTTTGACTGATGTGTTATTTTGTAAAGTCAACATATTTACCTATATAGCAATGCTATCGCGGCGTGCACTACCATGTAGGTTTGCCACGTCATTTAAAGCCATTTAACATTAGTTGACTAATAGTTTTCATATGTAGAGGGGTCATTTTGACCCAAAATGAAACTTTAAGGGTTAAATTGTTTCAAAAAAAATAGGGGCCAAAATGACTATTCAATCAGACGTTAGAGGCATTTTGTTGGCAGTGTGTAATTTTACTTACGACGGTTTAATGGATTATTATATTGTACACCAGTGGTGAAATTTTTTCCTACAATCTGGGTTATTTAGATGTTTAAAGTTTTAGTTTAGAGTTTAGAGTTTATGAGATTATATTGTAGTATCTAAATTTTAGGGTTTAGGTTATAGTTTTAGGGTTTTAAGATTAGGGGTTTAGATTTTAGCTTTAAAATAGGCATGCTTGTGTAAATTTTTTACACTGACAATGTATCAAATATTCTCCGATTTATTTACCATTCAAAAAGGATTCAATACACTAGCAGTTAGGCCTGTAAACAAACCGAACGAACATGAACGAGGGTATCCTCAAGTTCGTTCGTTTAATTTTAATCAAACAAATGAACAAACATTAACAACTAAACGAACATAATTTGTTGTTCTTGTTCATTTGTTAAAGATTGTAGCTTGTTCGTGTTCGTTCGTTAAAATGATAAATGAACGTAAATGAACACAAACAAACGAACATAAAAGGACATATGTGAACAAATTTAAATGAACTTAAACGAACGAAAGTATGTGAATAAATTTAGTTTTTTAAAATATAATACTTTTGTTATGAAAAATAATAAATATAAATGGATATATGTGAATAAATGTAAACGAACATAAACGAACGAACATAAATGAACAGATTATTGAACATTCACGAACATAGATGAACGAACGGGCCCTTTGTTTGTGTTTGTTCATTTAATTAAACGAACATAAAACCTTGTTCTTGTTCTTTCGTTTAATAAATAAAAGAACTTCTCGCCGAACAGTTCACAAACGGTTCGTTGAACGTTTGGTTCTTTTACAACCTTGCTAGCGGTAAAAAATAAAAGTTTCTATAAGGGTATTAACTTTAGGAATTTAGTTTAAGGTTTATAGTTTAGGGATTTATGTTTAAAGGTTTAGAATTAAGGGATAATGGTTAGAATTTAGGGTTTATGTTTTAAAGTATGTAATCACTAATTTTGTCCGAGTTAACATCCTTTTATTTCGTTTTGTAATAATGGGCTTTGATACTTATATGTATGTGTTAAGATAAACATTAAAAAAACAAAAAAACAGTATATATGTATTACTTATTAGAGTTATTGAAATTACGATTATTATTATTACTATGCCATCATATTATTTACCCTTATCTATTGTCTTATCTAAGTATCATATACCTTATATTATTATTATAAATATTTGTGAAACCGATACTTTAATTTTGATATAACTAAAGAACCTAAGGACTAAATTGAAAATGTCAAAATGAATTTTTAAGTCCTCAAACATCCCCATATGATTTTAAGAATATGCCAAAGTTAAAAACTAAGATTTCAAATATTTTCTAAGTGTTCTTAAAGTCGAAATAGTGTTTTTCAAGTCCCTGTTTTGAAACGGCCTAAGGCGTTTCGAAACGATTCCACCACTGCCAACCCATGTTCCGAAATGGGTATCGAAACGGCTTTAGAACATAAGAACCCGTATTAAAACGACTTCAAGTGTTTCGAAACAGTTCTTCATTTTTATTTGAAAAATACGACCGTTGCAAAGTTTTTAACTGAATTTTCAGAAACCGTTAGGGTGTTTCGAAACGGGCTCAAGCTGTTTCGAAACGACCCTTGACAGTGGCAAAAGTGTTTCGAAACGAGTTCAATCCGTTTCGAAACGAGCTCTTAAATGCACCCCAACGGCTCTTTCTATTTTGGTTCGTTTCGAAACAGGTTCTCGTGTTCCGAAACGGGTGGTTGCAGACTGCATTTATGGAGGTGAGATAACACCACCAACAGCTCTATTGATGAATGAAACAACCACAACGGCTAGAAATCAATGAGAAGGTATAAAAGGGACCTCTAAAAGCTCCAGCAACAACCATTGATCCAAAAGCAAACATCCAAACATCAAATCCGAGCATTTGTGCTTAAATCCTAAAATTGTCTAGAAACCCCAATTGTAATTTTAATTCTTATCTTTTTCAATTGGGTTGAGTGCTTGTAATTGGGCTACAATTTATATTGAGAGATACTATCTTATCCATCAAACTCTTTGTTATCTTTGTGTGAGGATTGGGTTAAATTTTGGGTAGAAAATTTAACCGAAAATTGTAAGGGTTGCCTCCTTAGCCTAGAAAAGGGAAAGAGCAATTAGTGGAATTGTTGCAAATCCTTAGTGAAGCTAAGGTAGTGGATGTAGAGTTCATTTGGAACTTGAACCACTCTAAAATTCCTTGTCTATCTTTTTAATTTGCAATTTCCACCACCTAAACCTTTAAAAATCCAATTCACCCCCTCTTGGTTCATTTCGATCTTTCGATCCACTCAACAATTGGTATCATAGCCTACCTCTTTGAGGATTAACAACCACAAGAGGAGTTCCTAGGAAGAGTGTGATCATCAAATATCAAGAGATGACTTCAACCTCCGGTTCGAGCATGTATGAGTCTCAATCCATTACAAAGCCTCTCTTCTTCAATGGTGATAACTATTCTTTTTGGAAGAATAGAATGCGTCTCTTCATCAAGTTCAATGACTACTTAGTTTTGGATGTCATTGAAGATGGCCCTTACATTCCATTGAAGCAAGATAGTGAAGGCAAGATGGTCTTGAAGAAAAAAGGTGGAGATGAGTGAAGAAGAAAAGAAAAAGATTCAAGTAAATGACAAAGCTCTCTACATGCTCTTTTGTTCATTCGGTCCGGACATCTATTCTAAAGTGTCATCCATTGAGAGTGCCAAAGAAGTGTGGGACACTCTTGAGACTACCTATGAGGGAACCAACGATGTCAAAGAAACTAAGATTGGAATTCTCAATCTTAGTTATGAGAATTTCAAGATGGAGCCCGATGAGACGGTGTCCAAGATGTTTGATCGGTTCTCCACTATAGTCAATGGGCTCAAAGGTATTGGAGAGATCATACCGAAAGACAAGCTTGTCCGAAAGCTACTCTATTCACTTCCCGAATCTTGGGATGGGAAGAGAACTGCCATCATTGAAGCTAAAAATTTGAAGACTTTAAAGCTTGATGAGCTTGTGGGTTCTCTTCTTACTCATTAGATTATGAACCAAGGAAGGGAAGAAGAGAAGAAGAAAGAAGAGAAAAGAGTAGAAAAGCTAGAGGTTGAAAAGAAGAAGAATATGGGAATAGCTCTCAAAGCTTCATTACATGAGGAGAGCTCTTCTAGTGAGGAGGATGAGCTAGAAGAATTGGCTATGATAGCCAAACGATTCTCACGCTTTATGAGGTCCAACCGGGGAAGAAAAATCCAAAGAAAAATGGACTTCAAAAGCAAGAACAAAGAAGAAGCAAGAGATCAAATCATTTGCTTTGAGTGCAAACAACCCGGCCACATACGTTCAGAGTGCCCTCAACTCAAGAAGAAAGGCTTTGAGAAGAAGAAGAAGCTCAACGCCAAGCTTGCTACTTGGAGTGATGAGGAGTCATCGGAGGATGACGAACAAGAAGTGGCCAATCTTCGCCTCATGGAACTTGAGGAAGATTCCTCTATGGTAACCTCTATCTCATCAACTTTAGATTTCACATATGATGAATTGAATGATGCATATGATGAGTTACAAGAGGTTTATGATGAATTAGTTGAGAAATATAAAGAGTCGGTCATTAGGAATAAGAAAATTATTTTGGAACTAAATGAGAAAAATGACTCACTCTCTCTAGCTAATTCAAAATTTGAGAAAAAGATATTAGGGTTGAAAGATGAACTAAAATTTTTTCAAGATGAAAATGTTGACCTCAATAATCTTTTGTCTCAATGTAATAGTGAACACCAAAAGGTGTTGGATGAGCTAAATGAGCTCAAAAAGTCTTTTAAAAATGTTGGTAGTGTCAAGCATGAAATAGGTGAATCTTCAAGAACAAACCAACCTAAGAAAAAGACTAACTACTACAAACAAGGTAGCTTTCCTAGACATAATAGAGCTAAAAGAATTAGAAGTGTATGAGTTCCTAAGGAACTTGTAAAATCTAATAACATTATTGCTATGTCATCTTGGATTCCTAAAGTAACCAAGGTTTTGGGAGCTAACACTCATGGACCCCAAATGATTTGGGTACCAAAAACAAAAGCTTAAGATCTTTGTTTGTAGGGGAGCATTGCTACAAGGCCAAAGCACAAAGTCAAAACTCATGGTACCTTGATAGTGGATGCTCAAGGCATATGACCGGAGACAAGAGTAGATTCATGGATCTAAAGCCAAAAAGTGGAGGAGTAGTAACATTCGGTGACAACTCCAAAGGCCACATTAAAGGTATTGGCTCCATAAGTAATCACTCTACTATTCTCATTAAAAATGTCTTGTATGTCGATGATCTTAAACACAACTTATTGAGCATAAGTCAATTCTGTGATAAAGGATTTAATGTTTTATTTGATAAAAATGGATGCAAAATTGTAGACATTAAATCTAATAATATTATGCTCATAGGTCATCGCATAGGGAACATATACATGGTGCATCTAGATCACATTCATACATCTCATGCATGCTTAGTAGCACAAAATGAAAATGATTTATGGTTGTGGCATAGGAAACTAGGACATGCTAGCATAAGTGTTTTAGAAAAACTAGTTTCCCTCAATCTAGTTAGAGGTTTACCCAAGATAAAATTTTCAAATGATAAAATATGTGATGCATGCTGTAAGGGTAAACAACATAAGTCTTCCTTTAAATCCATTAATGATGTTTCTACTAGTAGATGTTTACAACTTATCCATATGGATTTATTTGGGTCAATTAGGACTATGAGCTTGGGTGGTAAGTCTTATGCTTTTGTACTTGTTGATGATTTTTCTAGATTTACTTGGGTTCTATTTTTAAGTACTAAAGATGAGGCTTTGGAAAAATTCATCACATTTTCAAAACTAACCCAAAATGATCTTGAACTTAAAATTTCACATATTAGAAGTGATCATGGAACCGAGTTTCAAAATTTAGGGTTTGAAGATTTTTTAAATGAAAATGGTATTAGCCACAATTTTTCGGCTCCTCGAACTCCTCAACAAAATGGGGTAGTTGAGAGGACAAATAGAACTTTGCAAGAAATGGCTAGAACTATGCTTTGTGAAAATAATTTATCTAAATATTTTTGGGCGAAAGCCACAAACACCGCTTGCTATATTGTTAATCGAGTAATGATTAGGCCAATTTTAAAGAAAATACCTTATGAGATTTTAAAATCTAAAAAGCCTAACATTAGCTATTTTCACCCTTTTGGTTGCAAGTGTTTTGTTTTAAATAATGGAAAAGACAACTTAGGTAAATTTGATGCAAAAAGTGATGAAGCTATTTTCATAGGTTACTCTTTAACCTCTAAAGCTTATCGAGTATTTAACAAAAGAACTTTAGTAGTAGAAGATTCTATTCATGTTGTATTCGATGATAACCTCTTTCCAAGGAAGGATTCTTGTGATGATGATGATGTAGGAATTATAAATGCCTTTGATGGAGGACAAACTTCAAAGGAAGATGAGATTCCAAAAAAAGAAGAGGACACACAAGATCCACCTCTTGAAGCTTTGTTGGACTTGGCTCTTGAGGAAAAGGAAGTGAGCTACCCAAGGGAGTTCAACTATGTCAAAGATGGTGAAATCTTGGGTGATCCATCCAAGGGGGTAATTACTCGATCTTCTCTTAGATTAATGAATCATGTTGCATTTATCTCATGCATAGAGCCTAAGAATATTAAAGAAGCATTGAAAGATGATTTTTGGATTATGACTATGCAAGAAGAGTTAAATCAATTTGAGAGAAGTAACTTTTGGACATTAGTTGATATGCCTAGTAATCAATCTACCATAGGAACTAAATGGGTCTTTAGGAACAAGCTAGATGAGAGTGGTAACATTGTAAGAAATAAAGCTAGACTAGTAGCACAAGGTTACACTCAAGAAGAGGGAATAGATTTTGATGAAACCTATGCACCCGTAGCTAGAATGAAAGCCATTAGGATGTTGCTTGCATATGCATGTTATCATAATTTCAAGCTTTTTCAAATGGATGTTAAAAGCGCGTTTTTAAATGGTTTTATAAATGAAGAAGTGTATGTGGAACAACCACCGGGTTTTGAAGACTCAAAATTTCCAAATCATGTTTTCAAACTCACCAAAGCTCTTTATGGTTTAAAACAAGCTCCTAGAGCTTGGTATGAAAGACTTTCAAACTTTTTAATTGAAAAAGGTTTTGAAAAAGGTAAGGTGGACACTACACTTTTCATAAAAATGTATAAAAATGACATCTTAGTAGTTCAAATTTATGTTGATGATATTATTTTTGGTTCTACTAACGAATGTCATTGTCAAGAGTTTGCTAAGTTAATGCAAGGTGAATTTGAGATGAGCATGATGGGGGAGCTCTCATTCTTTTTGGGACTCCAAATCAAGCAAAAGAAGGATGGCACCTTCATCAACCAAGCAAAATACATAAAGGATATGCTCAAGAAGTTTGACAAAGCTTGACAAAGATGAAGGAGGTAAGTGTGTTGACTCTAAGCTTTACCGTTCTATGATTGGATCATTGCTTTACCTTACCGCAAGTAGACCGAATATCTTGTTTAGTGTTTGCTTGTGTGCTAGGTTTCAAGCTAGTCCTAGAGAGTCTCACCTTATAGCCGTTAAGAGAATCTTTAGGTACCTTAGAGATACCCCTTGTTTAGGTCTTTGGTACCCTAGAGACTCAACCTTCAACCTTCATGCTTATTCGGATGCGGATTATGGGGGGTGTAAAATCGATAGGAAGAGTACTTCGGGAACTTGTCAATTCTTAGGTAGTATGCTCATATCTTGGTTCTCTAAGAAACAAAAAAGTGTAGCTATCTACCACCGAAGCCGAGTACATATCCTTAGGGAGTTGTTGTGCTCAAGTCGTTTGGATGAAGCAACAACTCTTAGATTATGGAATTAAAGTTGAAACCATACCCCTAAAATGTGACAACACTAGTGCTATATGTCTAACAAAAAATCTCATCCAACACTCTAGAACCAAACACATAGAAATAAGGCATCATTTCATTAGAGATCATGTCCTTAAAGAAGATGTGATTATAGAGTATGTAGACACCTTAAATCAATTAGCAGACATATTTACAAAACCTTTAGACAAAGAGCGTTTTTGGTCCCTTAGGAGAGAGTTAGGTCTAGCTAGCCTATCTTGACCTTTTAGGACCTCTTTTGTGCATAAAATTGCTTGATCTTGTGAAATGCCATGTTTATGTGTTTTGACTCCTAATTTCATCCAAGCTTATAGCTAGGGGGAGTATGTTTATGTTTGCATATGTTTTGCCTGCTCATTCATGTCATTCATGCAAGTTAGGCCTTAGAAAAACTCAATTTTCTGCACTTTAGAGCCTCATCTGCACTTCCAGGACCATGTGTATCGAAACGGGTCAACCTGTTTCGATACGGATGCCTTAAAATCAGGTCTGAGAGAAGGTCATTTCGAAACGCTTCAAAAGAGTTTCGAAACATTTTTGCTACTGCAAAGGGGTGTATCGAAACGAGTTTCAATACGAGTCAACGGGGCTTCGATACGGTCAACACCGTATCGAAACAGTCAGCTGAAATTCTAAAATCGGTCAAACCCTCGTGCTCGCATTTCGAAACGGTCAAGACCGTTCCAAAACGGTTTCACGGACAGCTTTAAGTAGGGCTTTTAATATTAAAATTCACTTTAAACTAAAACTCTTCAAAACCCTAAAAACCCTAACCCGACTTTTTCCCTATAAAAACCCTCTAAACCTCTTTGTTTTTCACCAAATCTTGAGGGGTTTTTCTCTAAAACTCTAGTCTAAGCAAGTTTCATCAACATTGTGCAAGGATTTTCATCCATTCATCCAAAATCCCAAACTAAGGTATTTTTCCTCTTTTTCTTTTTCTTTCAATTTATGTTCGAATCTTAGGTTAGAAAATTTTATTTTTGTATAGCTTATATGTTTTTATGCTTGGGTTTTCCATATCTTGTAAATTTTTTTCAAAATCTTAAAGTTTTTGATTCGAATATAAAAATTTTCACTCATATTTTCTTTTACTGTTTTTTTTTTAAATTTTCTTTGTTTTAATTTTTTTTAAACCTAAGTGGGATTTATCATTGGATTGAATTTAGAAATCTATGCATACACTTAATTTTTAAAACAAAACTTGCTTGCTTAATGTTTTTAGGATGTCAGAGAATGCTAGCAAAAAGCGTAAGTCCGTTCAATCCGGTGACTCGAGCATGCGTCCAAATCTCGCTCAGCTCTTTCAGAAATCCCTTCGAACTCCAGAGATGCGAGCTCGTTTCAAATATGTCCAGGATTTCGAAGTTCGTCGTGAGCGTGTCATTGATCTCGATTTCCTTAACTCCGAGCGATTCCTTTTCCATTACCTCGAGCATTTGAGTGAATGGGATCTTCTTCCTTTGTTGAGCATCCCGGACATTCGCTATAAACACATGGTACTCATCTTTTACTCCAATGCTCGTCTTATTAATGATGAAATCAATACCGAGGTTGTTGGGATTGAATCTTTTATGTTAGGGAAAAAGTTTATTGTTAATGTTGCTCTCTTGGAGTCCACTTTTTCCCTTAAGGATGTAGGAATTGAGAATGAACGTCACTTTGGTACTAACACCGGTCAAGTGCTTACCTTGGATGCGCACGATCGTTTTCTTCCTTGATGGTATCATGGTTCCTTCGCCCCTCCGGAGGTAAATATTCTCATATCCGTCAAGTTGATTACTTTTGGCTTGAATGTTTCCGTCGTGGTGAGCGCCCTAATGTTGCTAAGATCATTTTTGCCGAGATGGTTAATAATGTTAAGCTTATTGACACCGATGGCTTGAAATCCTTTACTTATGGCACGATCTTAAGTTACATCTTCAGCACGATTGGTCTCGATTGCACCTATGACTCTCCGGAACCTCGCAAGTCCAAAATTGGTGAGTCCTCTCTTCGCAAGTCCGGTTTTCACTATGTGAACAATGTTTGGGAACGTGTTGATAGAGTCGCACCTCCTCCCATTGAACCTCAACTGCAAGCTCAAGTTGGAAACAATGAAGCTCTTACGGCTCTCATTACCGAGCGGTTCAATGCTATGGATACTAACACAGCTTCGGGTTTTGGTGTCATCAACACTCGCTTGCAAAATGTAGAGGATCGCCTCCTATCCCTTGAAACTTCCCACTCGAACTTGGATTTTTCCTTCTCTACCCTCTATGCCCAATGGACGAAGTTTCGCCGTTCTCAAGTCAAGAGCGATGATGAGACTTCGGATGATGATGATGATGGTGGTGACGAGGCCTAGGATATTCATATCATATCATATTATCTATGCATTTTAGGTTTAAGTTTGCATCTTTATGTTTCATTATGTTTTAGGAACCTATGCTTTTGATCTTATTTGGGATTATATTTTGAACTTAATGTTGATTTATGTTTTGGATATTTTAATTTTATGAATTAATATTATTGTTGCTTATTACTTAATATGCTTATTGGTACTAACCCTTTCTCTTCTCTATGAGCCTTACTTATTATTTTTTGATCTAACAAAAAAGGGGGAGAAAAATTTAAGAGCCAAAAATTCGTTTTAAATGTTTAAAGTGTTTTTAAGTTTTAAAACTTGAATTTCAAAGTTAAAATATTTTTAAAACTTTAAAAACCTATCTTAAATTAAGGGGGGGTTAGAATATGTTCAAAATATTCAAAACTCTTAAAATTTCTAATTTTGGTTTTGTTATATCAAAAAGGGGGAGATTGTGAAACCGATATTTGAATTTTGATATAACTAAAGAACCTAAGGACTAAATTGAAAATGTCAAAACGAATTTTTAAGTCCTCAAACATCCCCATATGATTTTAAGAATATGCCAAAGTTAAAAACTAAGATTTCAAATATTTTCTAAGTGTTACTTAAAGCCAAAATAGTGTTTTTCAAGTCCCTGTTTCGAAACGGCCTAAGGCGTTTCGAAACGATTCCACCACTGAAAACCCCTGTTCCGAAATGGGTATCGAAACGACTTCAAGTGTTTCGAAACGGTTTTTCATTTTGATTTGAAAAATATGACCGTTGCAAAGTTTTTAACTGAGTTTTCAGAAACCGTTAGGGTGTTTCGAAACGGGCTCAAGCTGTTTCGAAATGACCCTTGACAGTGGAAAAAGTGTTTCGAAACGAGTTCAATCCGTTTCGAAACGGGCTCTTAAATGCACCCCAACAGCTCTTTCTATTTTGGTCCGTTTCGAAACAGGTTCCCGCGTTTCGAAACGGGTGGTTGCAGACTGCATTTATGAAGGTGAGATAACACCACCAACAGCTCTATTGATGAATGCAACAACCACAACGGCTAGAAATCAATGAGAAGGTATAAAAGGGACCTATAAAAGCTCCAGCAACAACCATTGATCCAAAAGCAAACATCCAAACATCAAATCCAAGCATTTGTGCTTAAATCCCAAAATTGTCTAGAAACCCCAATTGTAATTTTGATTCTTATTTTTTTCAGTTGGGTTGAGTGCTTGTAATTGGGCTACAATTTGTATTGAGAGATACTATCTTAGCCATCAAACTCTTTGTTATCTTTGTGTGAGGATTGGGTTAAATTTTGAGTAGAAAATTTAACCGAAAATTGTAAGGGTTGCCTCCTTAGCCTAGAAAAGGGGAAGAGCAATTAGTGGAATTGTTGCAAATCCTTAGTGAAGCTAAGGTAGTGGATGTAGAGTTCATTTGGAACTTGAACCACTCTAAAATTCATTGTCTATCTTTTTAATTTGCAATTTCCACCACCTAAACCTTTAAAAATCCAATTCACCCCCTCTTGGTTCATTTCGATCTTTCGATCAACTCAACAATATTATTATTTATATGATTATCACCACTATACTATTGTGCCGTTATTATTATTATTATTATTATTATTATTATTATTATTATTATTATTACCTACTATTACTATATCTGTTAGTATTATATTGTTAGTATTTCCTAGTAACGTCCCTATTAGTATTATATTTAATATTATAATTATCTTATTATATTATTATTATTATTTGAATTGAATATGAAAACACAATATATATATATATATACACACACACGAACACATACTAAATAAATAGAAAGCCCAATTAAATAACAAAAGCCCAATTGTTCATTCAATATCAGAGTCCATTTACAAATTAAGGAAAAATCTAAAAAAGGTTATTACATAGCCCGTTGGCCCAAATGTTAGCCCAATGTTGATAAAAAAAAACCCTAACCCAATGTTGTCTGCGCAGGCAATTACCAGCCATCAGATCTAGATTAGATCTGACGACCCAGACGGAAGTTGGCAGAAACCCTAGGGAAGGGTTTGCCCGGGTCCGTGCCGCATGTTCAAAGCCTTTGGATCAGACGGAGATCCAACACTCTAGAATGCCCTTTCACAGAAACCCTAGAATCCATCAGATGATGCTGCGCCGCCCGAATCTAAACCGTTGGATCAAACACGAACTAACAGCTCAGATGCAAAGAGAATTCCATGCGTGACTTCCCCAATCTTCAACACGTCCATGCACGGCATTTGAGGTCACCACGCGCATGCGTGTAGCACACGCCCGATGTTTTAGTGCACCCGAGAGCTCTCAACGTCGTCCCCATCTGATTCAAGGGCCGATCCAGTGGCCACGATAGTCCGCCGTACCATGCAAACCAAAAAATGTAGAGGTCAGAACCATCAAACGACAAAGAAAATAACCAAAAAATAATAAAAGAAAAGGGGCAGCCAAAAAACGGAAAAGAAAAAAAATGTCAGAAAGGACGAACGCGGCGACGCCTGTACGAGGAATTCCAGAGCACATGCAAACAAATCACAGACCACAAAGGCGATTTTCCTTTTATTTTTTTTCCTAATTTGTAATCGGAAATGTAACACCCCGAATGTCGGCCTAGTCGGAATTCATTTCGGCGATAGGAAAATTCTTAGTTTTCTAAAGCTTTAGAGGTTCCTCTGGCTAGCTAATTATTGCTATCGAATATTAATCAGGCTTAAAGGCATTCGAATTTAAGTTTAATATGTAATATCAAGCATCTAGTGACAATACTGTAGGAATTAAGAAATAAAGGGACAATTCAAGAAAGTAAGGAAGGTGAGGGACCAAGTAAGTAATTGGACCAATTTTATTTTAAAGTACTTCATACGTGGAGTCATCAGATTGCTTTCCTTCAAATGAAGGAAAGCTCACAAATTAAAATTGGTTGCTAGGCTTTATGAGAACCACCGAAAATTGTCTTATAAGCATATCACCATCTTCTTCATCCTTACCTAAGCACACACCTCCATTGGAGGAGTTTCAAGTTTTGTAAATTCTTGACTTTGTCAATTCCGAATCATCTCTAGCAATCGGGTAAGCTATATCTTTTAGTTAATTGTGAGATTCCATGGTTAAATTAGCTTCAATCTTAAGTTAGGGTTTGATTGATTCATAAGTATTTTGATAAGTGCTCATATTGAATCGGATACCGGTTGTGGTATTGTTATATAGATTTCGATATCGAAATATCGATTCTAGTGACCTTCTATTAATATTTCCTAGCTCAAGAAGAAGGAATTGAAGCTACACCATCTTCATCTCAAGTTAAAAGCAAAGGAGTTTCCATCCGAGAGCCTTGAAGCTTCGGATTGTCAAGGTGAGTGTAGTCGGAGTTTCGGGTTAGGTGAAACGCCTTCCCGGATTGTCATTTAGTGTTTATCATCTTTTCATTAAACATTACTATCAAGGTGAAAGCATCGGATAATAAGTTGGACACTTGGGTAAGTGTCGGTAAGTCATCATTTAAGCATTGACTATAGCTAGTGTATATTGTCATTGAGGTAAGCATTGCTATGGAACTCTATGTCAAGTTATTTGTACAAGAGTTATTGACTATGTTGAAACTATGAAATGTATCATGTCATTGTTCTATTAAGATTCAATGGAAATTATAAATATGTTATGCCTTGGATTGGAATAACTCGGGATACAATTGGCATGCCATAGAATTCATGAGCTCAGTGTTTCGGGTGGACTACGGTCCTAAGGCTACGGTCCTAAGGCTACGACCTATGATGATTGGCGAGGCGGTGGGATGTGTTGTTATTGGTCAATTGGTGAGGCGGAGGGAATAAGATCACTTATGTTTTAGCGAGGCAGGGGAATTCGAGTATCCATGAATTTAATTCCATCCAAGGAAAATTTATGATTGTTTAAGCTTCATACAAATCAACCATGTATCTATATTAAGCACTAAGATGACTATATGGATTTATAATAATTGTACTTATGTCATTCCTTATTTGTTGCTATATGATTACCTCACTAGGCTTGAGTGCCTAATGTGTCTACTTTCATGCATTCTCAGGTTAGGAAATCGTTCTTGAAGAATCGGATCGGTTGCGGGACAAGTCACTACTCCATATCAAGTAATGTACTTAGAATATAACTCCTAGAAAAATGGCAAGGTAGCTATCGTAGTCTCTATGCTCATTTTGTTGTGGTAAAGGCTTGTCTATTTTGTAATAAGCTTAAAGGCTTAAATATGACTTTCTAAACTTTTGCTAAAACTAGCTTAAATCATGCTTTTGGTATGTTGGTAAAAATGGGGTAAACCTATTGAAATGACTATGAAAATTTGCATGCTGGTAAACACTGGTAGGAATAAGTTGGATACAAAGTTTCGGCTTAATCGGACATGGTTTGGTTTGGTAAAAGCCTAAAAAACCAGATAAAATTATGTTATTACAGGTCACCGTATCGGAACAGGTGATGGCGTTTCGATACAGCTAACCAAAAATAAGCCTGTGAGACAGAGCGTTCCGAAACGAGGTGATACCGTTTCGGAACAGTTTTGCTACTGTCGACCCCTGTACCGAAACGAAGTAATGCCGTTTCGGAAAACTTTTGTCACTGTCGACCCTTGTTTCGAAATTGGTTTCGAAACGGGTCTAAGTCAAGTCAAGGTCGGTCAACCCATACCGATACGGGTCAAGCCGTATCGAAACGATCGGGAGGAAAAGGTTAAAATACTGACCATGGTCAAGCCGTACCGAAACGGCTTAGGGCGTTTCGGTACGGGCGACTTCTTTTTTTGGCTTTTATGAGTTTAAAAGTATTAATTCATGAACCCGGTAAAGATTACAAGATTGGAGATTAAAGGATCCAGTTACTAAGTCAGATAGGTTTAAAAAGTTTCAATAAGTCATGATATTAAGAAGATTTTTTTTTAGGATTAAGGATTAAAAGATTTCCGCATCGTCTTCCAGTAATGCTCTCCGACCCGGTTCTCGATCAGGCCGGGTAGGGGGTGTTACAATTGTTGTATCAGAGCTAGAGTTTAGTCGGTTCTGGACTAAACATATGCGTGCTTGTATTGTTTATTGTGTTACCTTGCCACTAGGAGTTTTAATTGTATAAATTGTGACTTGTCGACTAATCCGATTTTTCATATAGATATGTCTGCGACGAATGAAGCTCACGTAGATGAGCAAACAGCTAGCTCGTCGACTCATGGCGAGGAGGTAGGAGGAGGGAATCCTCCAAATCCACCGCAACTGTAGGATCTTCCGGAACAAGTTGCTGAGCCTGTAGCACCTACTGCTCAGGCCGAATGTTATCAAAATATGGCCAACATGTTTAAGCAGTTTATGACTGCAATGCAAGCGACACCACCAGTCCAGCCTAATCCCCTTGTTGCTCAGTACGTTAGAGCCCCTATAGACAAATTGGCTTCGTTACGGGCTTATTCATTCACGGGACAAGATGATGATAACCCGGAGATAGCTAAATATTGGTTGGATAACACTCTCCGCATTTTGAATAAACAACTGCAGTGTTCTGATGAACACAAGCTAGAATGTGCCATAGCCTTATTGACAGATGAAGCTTTAATGTGGTGGGAGACTACCATTCTTACAGTTCCAGAAGAATCAGTCACTTGGGAAACCAATCGAGTACTATCTTGCGGAGAGACGAAGCATCTTCCTCCATTTGAAGCAAGGAGGGAAACCAATCGAGCAGTACATCCATGACTTCTGTAAGTACTGCCGATATGGAGCTGAATTTATAAAGAAAGAAGAGGATAGGTGTCGAATGTTCATTGCTGGGTTGAGTGATGAGTTGCGGCCTATGTTTACTACTCTGGGGATCACAAATTTCCAGGATTTGGTGAATCGTGTGAAGGCAACCGAAGCTGCACAGAAAATCCAGAGGGGGAACATGTCTAATAGATCTGAGAAGAGGGCGTGGAGTGATTCCCGACCTCCCAAATGGAACAAGAAAGGTAAATACCAGGGCTCGAAACAGACTTCATACTCTCAGCCTTCCCGTACAGGGAATATTGAGAGACCGCAGACTATTACTCAGTCTTGGTCCAAGGCGGCTTTTGTGGAGAGTACAGGAGGTTCTAACTGAGGTGTTCAGCATCCAGTTTGTAACTTTTGTCAAAAGCGACACGTAGCAGGGCAATGTCGCAGACAGACAGGAGCGTGTTTCTTCTGTGGAGAGCAAGGACATTTCATTAGAGACTATCCCCAGAACCCGTCAAAGACAGTTGCTGTGCTAGGGGATCCTTCATCGCCTGTTCAGTCCTTTCGGGGGAAAGGAGCGAGGCAAGTGCAGTCAGGAACCTCGGGAAGGCCAGGTGGATCTGGGAAGCAGAACAACAAACAAGAGTCGAAAGCTTCTGCACAAATGTATCATGTGAGGAGTCGTGAGGAGGAGGATGAGCATGACGTCATAGCAGGTACCGTTATTTTATATTCATGTTCTTTGTATGTATTAATTGACCCTGGATCTACACACTCTTTTATAAGTCTGGAGTTGATGAAGAAGCATAAGATGTCTAGTGAACCTTTAGTAACAAAGATGTCTGTAACAAATCCCTTGGGCGACTGTGTTGTTTTGAACCTAGTATGTAAGAATTGTCCAATCAAGATTCAAGGAATTCCGTTCCCTGCGGATTTCTTGGTCTTGCCAATCCACGAGTTTGATGCGATTCTAGGAATGGATTGTCTTGGTAAACATCAAGCATGGGTAGATTGTGGTAAGCGGAAGTTGTATCTTCGAGGACTGGGCAAGGAAAGAATAACTTTGATGGAATCTCAGAATTCTATGCTATGCACATTGACCATTGATCCCAAGATTGAACCTCAGATTAATGATATTGATACGGTGAATGAGTTTCTGGATGTCTTTCCAAATGAGCTTCCGGGACTGCCCCAACCCGTGAAGTTGAATTTGGTATTGAAGTGCAACCTGGGACTGCACCAATCTCTATTGCACCTTATAGAATGGCATCTGTGGAATTAAAAGAGTTAAAAACTCAAATCCAATACCTTATGAATAAGGGCTTTGTTAGACCCAGCTCTTCATCCTGGGGAGCTCCGGTTCTCTTTGTTAAGAAGAAGGATGGTTCAATGCGTTTATGCATTGACTACAGGCAACGAAATAAAGTTACCATCAAGAATAAGTATCCTCTGCCGAGGATCGATGATTTGTTTGATCAGTTAAAAGATGCTTCCGTGTTCTCTAAGATTGATTTAAGGTCGGGGTACTATCAGATGAAAGTCAAGGAGTGTGACGTGCCCAAAACAACATTTCGTACAAGATATGGACATTACGAATTCTTAGTGATGCCTTTCGGACTGACGAATGCACCTGCAGCTTTCATGGATCTAATGAATCGTGTGTTTAGGCCTTATCTTGATAAGTTTGTTGTGGTCTTCATAGCTGACATCTTGATCTATTCAAAGAATGAAGCAAAACATCGAGATCATCTTCGAATTGTACTCCAAACTCTAAGAGAGAAGCAGTTGTATGCAAAATTTTCTAAGTGTGAGTTCTGGCTCACCGAAGTATCCTTTTTGGGGCACGTTGTATCGGCTTCGGGCATTCATGTGGACCCGAAGAAAATACAAGCTGTGGTAGATTGGCACCCACCTAAGAATGTAGGTGAGGTTAGGAGTTTTCTTAGACTTGCGGGGTATTACCGTAGGTTCGTGAAGGGATTCTCTATGTTAGCTGCTCCTTTGACAAAATTGTTGCGGAAGGAGACACCTTTTGTATGGACTGAAGATCAGCAGCGAAGTTTTGATCAACTGAAACAAGTCTTAACCCATGCACTTGTCCTGACTCAGCCTGAGTCTGGAAAAGACTATATTGTCTATAGTGACGCTTCACATCTTGGATTAGGGTGTGTATTGATGCAAGAAGGCAAGGTTATTGCTTACGCTTCAAGACAACTTAAGCCCCATGAGATGAATTATCCCACACATGATCTAGAATTGGCTGCGGTTGTTTTTGCATTGAAAATTTGGAGGCATTACCTCTACGGAGAAAAATGTTGTAACCCCCTTAACCCGGCCTAGACGGTTGACCCGAATTAAGAAGTTTACACGGGGAAAACCAAAGTCAACCCGAAAGTCAACCTTGATTAACGACCCTTTTTTTCATTTTAATCTTATCTAGATGCACATTAACCCTAGACATCTTCACGAGATCAGCATACTCAAAGATCGTAACAATCAGAGAACATACAAGGACTCAATTGCACAAATTATAACTTTAGGGACCAAATTGTAAATTCTGGAAACTATAGGGACTTAACCCAATTAAAGGTTACCAATATGAAATTAATCATCTTTCATGCTTCTCTGCCAAATTTCAGCTCAAACAGACATCTCAAACTCATTCAATTGCAAACACAAGGTTCAGGACCAAAACGCAAACATTTCAAAACAAATAACCATCAAATTCAGAGCCCAACGGTCGAGTGTTCCGAAACAGGGAGGACCTATTCCGAAACGCGGGACCATTTCGAAACGGGTTCCGAAACAAGGCTTGGCAGTAGCATTTCCGTTCTGGAACGGTTCCTCCCGTTTCGGAACGCCTAGGCCATTTCAGGCCCCTGTTCCGAAACGGTAGCACCCGTTCCGATACGGCCTGCCCATATTTGCAGATTTTTGCTGATTAAACACACAATTGACCCATCAAACATGCTCCAAACGCAACCAAATTATACCAGCAAGTCATTTCATGCATAAGGAACATAATTGCATCAACCATACTCAAACATAGCATCAATTAAACAAATCCCCAATTCTATAGGCATGCATCCTACTTAGAAACCATTCAAGCATCAATATACCAAAACCACCTCACAAAGGCCAATTACATGTTCCAACATCATTAACAACATAAAACCAACTTAGGGAGTCCAAAACAACTCCCAAAACAACAACATAGGTCCCCCATTGCCAAATACCCAAAAGCTAATAGTGTTGAAAACATTCACCATACATGAGCTTAAAACTTCACTTGGATGCTTGGCTTCCTTGCTGCCCCAAATGCACTTCAACGCTCTGCATTATTGGTTTAAGAAAAGAGAGAGAGCGTAAGCAATAGCTTAGTGAGGAATGCTCATTTAAAACCACACAATAATGCATTTATAAAACACCTTTATAAACCTTAGTTCAAATCATCATTTGTACATGCACATAAGCATTTAAACAAGCAATTCATGCTTCAAGTTTATAACATGTCATATTGGCCACAAGTGATACAATCAACATAAGATGCACACATGGACTTTTAAACACCATTGTGATCTTACAATTCACAAGGACCACACATGGAGTTTTAAACACCATTGTGTCCTTAGCACAAGAATCATCCATGGACTTTTAAACACCATGATGTCCTTACAATTCACAAGGACCACACAAGGACTTTTAAACACCTTTGTGTCCTTAACAAGAATCACCCATGGACTTTTAACCACCATGGTGTTCTTAAATATACAAGGCTTACACAAGGAATTTTAACCACCTTTGTAACCTTAACCAAGAACCAACCATGGACTTTTAACCACCATGTTGTTAATAAATACACAAGACTCACACAAGGAATTTTAACCACCTTGGTGATCTTAACCAAGAACCAACCATGGACTTTTAACCACCATGTTGTTCTTAAAACAAGAACCACATATGGACTTTTAACCACCATAGTGTTCTTAACCATCACTTGCCAATATACAACATTTTACAACATTAATCCACTGTTTTAAAGCATTTATCAAAGCCATAATCATCATGCATCATTATGCACCAAAACCACATTTAACAATGTTCAAAAACAAGAATCTCTTACCTTGAGCATTCTTCAACACATGGCTTATAAAATCAGCAACTAAACATGCTAAATATGCTTTCAAAACAGGATTTAAAACATGCAAACAAATCACATTGCATACAACCAACTCATGGTTCATCATCAAGAGAGTTTTTCCGAAAACTTACTCTTGAGCTTAGCTAAGTTGCTTAGACTTAAACTAAGCTCCCAAACCTTCAAAACATTGGTTTCAAAGCTGAAAACCAAAATCCACTCACCGATTCCGTTTTGCCACTTGCCGAAACACCAATCAAGCTTCCGGATCACCACCACAAGGATCCAAAGATGACTCCCCTGTTTTAAACATATCAAAGCAGAGGATTAATGCATCATCATGCATTAATATCTTCAATGAAAGCACCTAAACTCGCTGCTCTCATCAACACTCCCATTTCGGCTACCAAACACAACCGAAATCACCTCCAAACAACTCCACAACACTACCCAGCCATGATCCATCAATTCTAAACATTCATAAACACCAATTAACATCCAAAAATGATCTAACCACATCCTTATACCTCCAGCTATAACAGATCATCAAGATCACTTCAAAAACAACCAAGAACTCAAGCAAAACTTAGGAAAATCAACCTATCCGGGATTGCATTGATTAAACCTCAATTTCTCATCAATTAAACATTCAATTAACATCAAAAAGACACCTCAAAACACTGCCCAAACAGATCATACGAATTTTATCAAAAATCAACCAAATCTTGCATTTTAAAGCCAAGATCAAGAACACATCTACAAAACCTTTTAAAAAACACAAATCAAGGATTGAGAACTTGGGAATTTCAATAAAGAACTGAGAATTTAGAGGAGAAGGACATTCATACCTCTAAACTTGAGTTTCTCCCTTTTGGAACCAAGATTCTTGAAAATCCAAATAGCAAATACAAAGGTTTTGTTGAAGAGATGATTGGAGATCAAAAGAGGATTGAATTCTCATATTTAGATGTCAAAATCAGAGAGAAAATGTGCTGGAGAAAGTGTTTGGTTTGAGAGAAAAGATGAGAGAAAAGGAAAATGGAAATTTGGAAAAGTTAGTTGGAAAATGCCAAAATATCTTCCCTCCCTTTTACTTTTATTTTAAAACCATTAATTAAACCTTTAATATTTAAGAAAAATCTGGAGAAACTCCTTTTGGGTAAATAGCTCCTTAAAGATTCAATGTTTCAATCCTTTTTAAAATAGTCTCCAAGTTTTCGAAAATTACATTTTGGTCACTAACCAAAATGTCACTCTTCCAAACCTCATTTTATAAAATTGACTTCACCATTCTCTTATATATAATAAAAGAGGATTTTAAGACATTTTTCCATATTTTTAATGCAACCCGAACTAGGCTTTCCTAAATTCACCTTTTTATATTCGAACCGCAACCCGACCGGTCCGGTCCAAACCCAAAACTTCTAAGCCCGAAATTGGGGCGTTACAAATGCTATCTTTTCACTGATCACAAAAGCCTCAAGTATTTGTTAACACAGAAGGAGTTAAATTTGCGACAGCGAAGGTGGATGGAACTTCTTAAGGACTATGATTTAGTCATTGATTATCATCCGGGGAAGGCCAATGTTGTAGCTGATGCACTCAGCCGCAAACCCTTGCTTGGTAAGTTTTTTGATGAAGTTAAAATTATAAGTGTATCAAGGGGTAATGATCCATTGTTACTATTTTTCTCTCTTGTAGCCCCTCGAGCAGTTAATGCTCATTTCAGACTTCGAAAACATCAATGTCTTGTAGCTGAACTTCAAGTTCAGTCTACCGTTATTTCTCGAATCAATGATTTGCAAGAACAAGATTCCGAGCTTCAGACCATCGTTTCTAAATTATCTGATAACCTGAATTTCAGAATTAATGCTGAAGGACTCTTATGTTTTCGTGATCGGGTTTGTGTACCAAATGATGAAACCCTCCGTAAAGATATTCTTGTTGAAGCACACTCAAGTTCTTTCTCTGTTCACCCGGGGTCTGTGAAAATGTACAAGGATTTACGTGAACTTTTCTGGTGGCCAGGCATGAAGCAAGCTATTGTTGATCATATCTCGAAGTGCCTTACTTGTCAACAGGTTAAGGCAGAACATTGTGCTCCTACCGGGCTTTTACAACCCATTGATCCACCGAAGTGGAAATGGGAAAAGATCACCATGGACTTTGTTAGTGGTCTACCATTAACCCCTGCCAAGCATGATGCTATTTGGGTTATTGTAGATCGATTTACAAAGTCAGCTCATTTCATACCTATCAGAATGGACTACGGTCTCTCTAAGTTAGCTGGCTTGTACATTAAGGAAGTGATCCGACTTCATGGTGTGCCTGAATCTATCATTACGGATAGAGATCCGCGGTTTGCATCTCGATTTTGGAGAACCTTACAAGGAGCCCTAGGCACAAGAGTCAATCTTAGTACAACCTTTCACCCTCAGACTGATGGTCTGTAACCCCCTTAACCCGGCCTAGACGGTTGACCCGAATTAAGAAGTTTACATGGGGAAAACCAAAGTCAACCCGAAAGTCAACCTTGATTAACGACCCTTTTTTTCTTTTAATCTTATCTAAATGCACATTAACCCCAGATATGTTCAAGAGATCAGCATACTCAAAGATTACCTCAATCAGAAAACATTTAGGGACTCGATTGCACAAATTAAGAAATTAGGGACCAATTTGCAAATTCTGAAAATTATAAGGACGTAGGCAACATTTGAGTTACCAATATGAAATTAGTCATGTTTCATGCTTCTCTGCCAAATTTCAGCTCAAACGGACATCTCAAACTCTTTCAATTGCAAATACAAAGTTCAGGACCAAAACGCAAAGATTTCAAAACATATAACCATCAATTTCAGAGCCCAACGGTCGAGTGTTCCGGAACAGGGAGGGCCTGTTCCGAAACGCGGGACCGTTCCGAAACGAGTATCAGAACAGGGCTTGGCAGTAGCATTTCCGTTTCGGAACGGTTCCTCCCGTTTCGAAACGCCTAGGCCATTTCAGGCCCTCTGTTCCGAAACGGTAGCACCTGTTCCGAAACAGGCTGCCCAGATTGCAGAAATTTCGCTGGTTTATTACTCAATTGATCCATCAAACATGTTCCAAAAGCAACCAAAACATACCAGCAAGACATTACATGCATAAGGAACGTAATTGCATCAACCATACTCAAACATGGCATCACTATAAGAAAAACCCAATTCTATAGGCAAGTATCCTATATAGCAAACCATGCAATCCTCAAATCACCAAAACAAATACCAAGAGGCCAATTACATGTACCAACATCATCAACAACATAAAACCAACTTAGGGAGTCCAAAACATCTCCCAAAACAACAATATAGTTTCCCCATTGCCAAATGCCCAAAAGCTAATAGTGTTAGAAAACATTCACCATACATGAGCTTAAACCTTCACTTGGATTCTTGGCTTCCTTGCTGCCCCTAATGCACTTCAATGCTCTGCATTATTGGTTTAAGAAAAGAGAGAGCGTAAGCAAATAGCTTAGTGAGGAATGCTCATTTAAAACAACTCAATAATGCATTTATAAAACACCTTTATAAACCTTAGTTCAAAACAACATTTACACATGCACATAAGCATTTCAAACAAGCATTTCATGCTTCATAATTATTAACATGTCATATTGGCCACAAGTGATACAATCAATGCAAGATCCACACATGGACTTTTAACCACCATTGTGATCTTACAATTCACAAGGACCACACATGGACTTTTAACCACCATTGTATCCTTAGCACAAGAATCATCCATGGACTTTTAACCACCATGATGTTCTTACAATTCACAAGGACCACACAAGGACTTTTAACCACCTTTGTGTCCTTAACAAGAATCACTCATGGACTTTTAACCACCATGGTGTTCTTAAATACACAAGGCTCACACAAGGACTTTTAACCACCTTTGTGACCTTAACCAAGAACCAACCATGGACTTTTAACCACCATGTTGTTCTTAAAATACACAAGATTCACACAAGGACTTTTAACCACCTTTGTGATCATAACCAAGAACCAACCATGGACTTTTAACCACCATAGTGTTCTTAACCATTCTCAAAACATCACTTGCCAATATGCATCATTAACAACAATATTCCATTGTTTTAAAGCATTTAACAAAGCCATAATCATCATGCATCATTAAGCATCAAAACCACATTTAGCAATGTTCAAAACAAGGATCCCTTACCTTGAGCATCCTTCAACACATGACTTATAAAATCAGCAAATAATCATGCTAAAATATGCTTTCAAAACAGAATTTAAAACATGCAAACAAATCACATTGCATACAACCAACTCATGGTTCATCATCAAGAGGGTTTTTTTCCAAAAACTTACTCTTGAGCTTAGCTAAGTTGCTTAGACTTAAACTAAGCTCCCAAACCTTCAAAACATTGGTTTCAAAGCTGAAAACCAAAATCCACTCACTGATTCCGTTTCGCAACTTGCCGAAACACCGATCAAGCTTTCAGATCACCACCACAAAGATCCGAAGATGTCTCCCCTGTTTTAAACACATCAAAGTAGAGGATTAATGCATCATCATGCATTAATATCTTCAATGAAAGCACCTAAACTCGCTGCTCTCATCAACACTCCCATTTCGGCTACCAAACACAACCGAAATCATCTCCAAACAACTCCACAACACTACCCAGCCAAGATCCATCAATTCTAAACATCCTTAAACATCAATTAACATCCAAAAAGGATCTAACCACGTCCTTATACCTCCAGCTATAACAGATCATCAAGATCACTCCAAAAACCATAAAAAACTCAAGCACAACTTAGGAAAATCAACCTATTCGGGATTGCATTGATTAAACCTCAATTTCTCATCAATTATACATTTATTTTTCATCAAAATGACATCTCAAAACAATGCCCAATCAGATCATACGAATTTCATCAAAATTAAAGCAAATCTTGCATTTTAAAGCCAAGATCAAGAACACAATTGTAAAACCTTTAATAAAACACAAATCAAGGATTGAGAACTTGGGAATTTCAGTAAAGAACTGAGAAGGACGTTCATACGTCTAAATTTGAGTTTCTCCCTTTTTAGAACCAAAATTCTTGAAGATCCAATAAGCAAATGCTAAGGTTTTGTTCAAGAGATAATTAGAGATCAAAAGAGGATTGAAATCTCATATTTGGATGTCAAAATCAGAGGGAAAATGTGCTGGATAAATGTGCTTGGGTTGAGAGAAAGTTCAGAGAAAAGGAAAATGGAAATTTGGGAAAAGTTAGTTAAAAAATGCCAAAATATCTTTTCCCTCCTTTTTACCTAATATTAAAACCATTAATTAATTCTTTAATATTTAAGAAAAATCTAGAGAAACTCCTATTGGGTAAATAGCTCCTTAAAGATTCAAAGTTCCAATCCTTTTTAAAACAATCACCCAGTTTTCAAAAATTACATTTTGGTCACTAACCAAAATGTCACACTTCCAAACCTCATTTTGTAAAATTGATTTCACCATTCTCTTATACATAATAAAAGAGGATTTGAAGACATTTTTCCATATTTTTAATGCAACCCGAACTAGGCTTTCCAAAAAACACCTTTATATATTCGAACCGCACTCCGACCGAACCGGTCCAAACCCAAAACTTCTAAGGCCAAAATTGGGGCGTTACATGGTCAGTTAGAAAGAGTTATCCAGATCTTGGAGGACATGCTTCGTGCTTGCATTATTGACTTCGGTGGGACGTGGGAGAAGTCCTTACCTCTTGTTGAATTTGCTTATAATAACAGCTATCAAGCGTCCATTCAAATGGCACCGTATGAAGCATTGTATGGTAGACGTTGTAGAACACCTTTGTGTTGGTCTGAGCTGGGTGAAGGAAAGGTATTAGGCCCTGAATTGCTTCATGAGACTGAAGAGCGAGTCACTATTCACGATCGTCTTAAAGCTGCCTTTGATCGGCAAAAAGCTTATGCTGATCTTAAAAGAAGAGATATTCAATTCGAAGTGGGAGAAAAAGCCTTTCTTAAAGTATTGTAACACCCCAATTTTGGGCTTAGAAGTTCTTGGTTTGAAATTGACCGGTCGGATTTCGGTTCGAATATAAAGGGTGATTTTAGGGAAAGCCTAGTTCGGGATGCATTAAAAATATGGAAAAATATTTAAAAATCCTCTTTTATTATATATAAGGGAGTGGTGAAATCAATTTTACAAAATGAGGTTTCGTAATGTGACATTTCAAGTTAGTGACTAAAATGTAATTTTTGAAAAGTTGGTGACTGTTTTTAAAGGATTGAAACTTTGAATCTTTAAGGAGCTAATTTACCCAAGAAGAGTTTTCTCCAGATTTTTCTTAATATTAAAGTTTTAATTAATGATTTTTAATAAAGGAAAAAGGAGGGAAATAGATATTTTGATATCATAACTAACTTTTCTCAAGATTTTCCCATTTCTTTTCTCTCAACTTTTCTCTCAGCCAAACACTTTTCCCCAGCCAATTTCCCTCTGATTTTAACATCTAAAGATGAGATTTCAATCTCCAATTGATCTCTAATCATTTCTACATCAAATCCTTATCATTTGCTTATGGAATTTTCAAGAAATCTTAGCTTTAAACAAGGAGAAACTCACATTTAGAGGTATGAACGTCCTTCTCCTCTAAATACTCAGTTCTTTACTGAAATTACCAAGTTCTCAATCCTTGATTTGAGTTTTATTAAAGGTTTTTATGTTGTGTTCTTGATCTTGGCTTAAAATGCAAGATTTGGATTTAGTTTTGATGAAATTCGTATGAAATGATTGTGCTCTGTTTTGAGATGTGTTTTTGATGTAAATTGGATGTATAAATGATGTGTAATTGAGGTTTAATCAATGCAATCCCGAATAGGTTGATTTTCCTAAGTTTTTGATTGGGTTAATGGTGGTTTTTGGGGTGATTTTGATGTTCTGCTATCGCTGGAGGTATAAGGACGTGATTAGATCCTTTTTGGATGTTAATTGATGTATAAGAATGATTGGAATTGATGGATCTTGGCTGGATAATGTTGTAGAGGTGTTTGGATGTGATTTCGGTTGTGTTTGGTAGTCGAAATGTGAGTGTTGATGAGAGCAGCGAGTTTAGGTGTCTTGGTTGAAGATATTAATGCATGATGATGCATTAATCCTCTGCTTTGATGTGTTTAAAACAGGGGAGACATCTTTGGATCCTTGTGGTGTTGATCCGGAAGCTTGATTGGTGTTTCGGCAAGCTTGCGAAGCGGAATTGGTGAGTGAAGTTTGGTTTTCAGCTTTGAAACCAATGCTTGAAGGTTTTGGGAGCTTAGTTTAAGTCTAAACAACTTAGCTAATCTCAAGAGTAAGTTTTCGGAAAAACTCTCTTGTTGATGAACCAAGAGTTGGTTGAATGAAATGTGATTTGTTTGCATGTTTAAATTCTGTTTTTGAAAGCATAATTTAGCATGTTTATTGCTGGTTTTATAAGGCATGTGTTGAAGGATGCTCAAGGTAAGAGATCTTCATTTTGTACATTGATAAATGTGGTTTTAATGCATAATGATGCATGATGATTAATGGCTTATTAAATGCTTTAAAATAGTGGATTAATGTTGTTAAATGATGTATATTGGCAAGTGATGTGTTTGGTTTAAAAGTACTTGAATCGGATATAGTTAGCCGGCTATAGGATTGGGTGCACCGTGAATAAAGTCGCCTTGGATGTTGAGGGGTTGTGATTGTACCGTAGACTCCATCCAAGTACAGTAACGAGATGGTTAAGAACACCATGGTGGTTAAAAGTCTATGGGTGGATCTTGTGTTAAGGTCACAATGGTGGTTAAAAGTCCATGTGTGGACCTTGTGTATTGTTAAGATCACAATGGTGGTTAAAAGTCCATGTGTGGATCTTGTGTTGTAAGTCCCGTGATCTCGTTAGTGATGTTATACAACTACCAATGAGTGATGTGGAGGGGTTGTGATTGTACCATAGTCTCCATCACGGGTGTTGAGGGGTTGTGATTGTACCATTTGCTCCACCTTGATATTGGTAGTGTGTATGAAGCGTGTGGGACAACGCTTGTAATCCGCGTATCCGATTGTCGATTGTGTTTTGAATTGAAAAATGGTTATGATTATCACTTGAAAGCCAATATGACATATTAATTGTTTGAAGCATGAAATGCTTGGTTTACATGCATATGTGTATGAGTAAATGTTATTTTGAACTAAAGGTTTTTGAAAGGTGTTTTACAAATGCATTATTGTGTTGTTTTAATTGAGCATTCCTCACTAAGCTATATGCTTACGCTCTCTCTTTCTTAAACCAATAATGCAGAGCATTGAAGTGCTTTGAGGGGCAGCAAGGTGGTCAAGAATCTAAGTGGAAGCTTAAGCTCATGTATGGTGACTATTTTCATAACTTGTTTAGCTTTTGGCATTTGGCAATGGGGACCTAGTTTGTGTTTTTGGGAGATGTTTTGGACTCCCTAAGTTGGTTTTATGCTTTTGACAATGATGGAACATGTAAATGGCCTTTTGGTATTTGGTTTGGTGTTTTGATGGTTGCATGATTCTCATTTTAAGATGCATGCCTATAGAATTGTGTTTTTCCTTAATTGATGCTATGGTTGAGATTGGATGATGCTAATATGTTCCTTAAGCGTTTAATGACTTGCTGGTATGGTTTGAGGGTCTTTGGAATGTGTTTGATTGTTTGAAAGTGAGTTAAACCAGAAAAAAATCTGCAATCTGGGCAGCACGTTTCGGAACAGGTGCTACCGTTCCGGAACAGAGGGCCTGAAATAGCCTTGGCGTTTCGAAACGGGTAGAGCCGTTCTGGAACGGATTTGCTACTGCCATGGCTTGTTCCGCAACGGGTTTTGGAAGGGTCCCGCGTTTCGGAACGGATCATACCTGTTCCGGACACTCGACCGTTGGGCACTGAAACTGATGGTTATATGTTTTGAAATCCTTGCGTTTTGGTCCTGAACTTTGTTTATGTATTTGAATGTGTTAGAGATGTCCGTTTGAGTTGAAATTTGGCAGAGAAGCATGAAACATGATTAATTTCATATTGGTAACTTAAAATTTGGTTAACTCTTCGTATTTTCCAGAATTTGCAATTTGGTCCCTAAATTCATAAGTTGTGCAATTGAGTCCCTAAATGTTTTTCGTTCGCTGTGATTTTTGAGTATGCTGATCTTATGAACATATCTAGGGATAATATGCATTTAGAATAGATTAAACAGAAAAAAATGGTCGTTAATCAAGGTTGACTTTCAGGTTGACTTTGGTTTTCCCCGTGTAATCTTCGTAGTTCGGGTCGACCGTCTAGGCCGGGCTAAGGGGGTTACATTTGGTGGCATTAGAACTGAGTTCTCGAGTATTTGGGAATGATTATGTGGGTGATGAGTGTATGATTGCTTTGTATGCTCGTTGAATGAAAGTATGTTGTATGAATTGTAAGTATGTTGCGATTGTGGTGTATGCTTCTGTGAAGCATGTTAGAAGGACCCATTGCCAAATCAAAGCTAATGAAATGAATTGTTTTTTTTAATTGGAAATGAGCTTGAGTACTTGGATTGCTTACCTTGCTGAGCCTGACTTTGTTTATTGCATTGTGATTGCATTGTTTAGTGAATGGCACCTCGTAGAGAGACGAGGATTAATACTTGAGCTATGGCTCAAAATGAAAATGAGGAGAACGCTGAAAATGTTGTTGATTTACCTCCTCCGCCTGGTGGTGGTGGTGCTGGGGGTGAAGGAGCTGGTGTAGCTGCTGGTGCTGGGGTCGCAGGACCTGAAGCTGGTCAGGGGCAAGCTGTTCCTGACATGACAATGCTGATACAAGCTATTGCTGGAGCCTTTCGGGCGGCGGTAGCTGGAGCTCAAGGAGCTGGGCATTAGGGAGATGCTAATGTTAGACTACCTTTGGAACGCTTGCGCAGTCTGGGAGGGACTGAGTTCAGGGGTTTGTCTGCTGAAGGTTATGAATCTTGGTTAGAAAGTACCAAGAGAATCTTGGGTCAAATGAATTGTAATGATGTGCAGAAGCTGGGCTGTGTAATATCATTGCTGCATGATGATGCGTATACCTGGTGGATAACCTCTATCTCCGGAATGGAGGAAGCTGACGTAACTTGGACGTTCTTTCTGAACGCGTTCAAGAGGAGGTATCTGGGTGTGTGATACCTGGATGAGAAGAAAAGGGAATTCATGTCTCTTACTCAAGGGAGTATGTCTGTAGCTGAGTACGAGGTTCAGTTTGTTCGACTTAGTCAGTACGCACCTGAGCTTGTTCTCGATGAGCAGGAGAGGTGTGAACGTTTCCGTTATGGTCTGGTGACGGAAGTGAAGACTTATATGTTGGCTGCTGAGTATACTGACTTTTGATGTGCTGGTTGGTAGAGCAAAGGACATTGAGTTGAATTTGAGTCTATCTTCTAGAGGTACTGGTCTTAGTGTGGGCAAGCAAGCTGCTGAGTATAGTTCCGGTGGCGGACGGAACAAGAGAGGACGTGATCAGAAGTATTAGTCTTCGGCTAGGCGTGGTAGTGGAGGGCAAGGTGCCCCTGCTCAGGGAGACAGGGCGAAAGATGATCCGAACACATGTTGGACATGTGGATCGCGTGGGCACCTGAGGCGTGATTGTCCTCGAGCAGCGAGGGAGGTTCAGGCTCTTGTTGTGGTGGCTGGTAACTCGTGCTGGAACTGTGGTTCGACGGATCACATGAGGAGGGAGTGTCCTCTGTTGGCCGGTGGTGGTCAGCGACGTGCTCCTGGAGTTGTTGCGCCACAGAGGGGTCGTGGGCGCGGCCGTGGTAACTTTCAGCGTAGAGAGGATGGTGGAAGGAATGTGGCTCATGTGGTAGTTGTTCAGCCTGAGGGTGGTGGCCAGGCCAGAGTGTATGCCCAGAGGGAGGGGAGGAATGACACGGATGTGATCGCAGGTACTTTCACTTTGCAATCCTTGTCATTACTTTCCTTGATTGATTCTGGATCTACACACTCATACATATTGCGTGAGCATGCCCAATTGCTTGGTTTGCCTGTTGAGTCTTTGGATGTTGGTATGTGTATAACTAGTTCTTTTGGTGAGACTGTTGTGACTCGAAAGCTTTATAGAAGATGTCCCTTGGTTGTGCAAGATCATGTTTTTCATGTTGATCTTATGGAATTGCCTTTCTATGGTTTTGATGTAATCCTTGGTATGGATTGGCTTGTTGAGCATCGAGCTGTTGTAGATTTTGAGAATAAGCGAGTTTCGTTGAAGCTTGCGGACGATTATGAAGTGGTTGTGGCTGGTGAGAATGTGAAGTTTCTTGCCAATGTGGTGTCTACATTGGAGGCGAGCCGGATGCTGAGGCAAGGTTGTGAAGCTTACCTCGCTTTTGTGATGAATCCTAGCTCTAAGGAGTTGCGGGTGCAAGATATCAGGACTGTGCGAGAGTTTCCTGGTGTGTTTCCGGAGGAGTTGCCTGGATTGCCTCCTAATCGTGAAGTGAAGTTTGGGATTGAGCTGTATGAAAACACAACTCCAGTGTCCATTACTCCTTATCGGATGGCACCTAAAGAGTTGAAAGAGCTGAAGACGCAACTGCAGGAGTTGCTTGATCGTGGTTTCATTCGGCCGAGTGTGTCACCTTGGGGTGCACCGGTCTTGTTTGTGAAGAAAAAGGATGGCACTATGAGAATGTGCATTGATTACCGTCAGCTTAACAAGTTGACTATCAAGAATCGGTATCCATTGCCGAGAATTGGTGATATTTTTGATCAATTTCGAGTAGCGGCTGTGTTCTCTAAAATTGACTTAAGGTCAGGGTATTACCAGTTGAAGGTGAGGGATGTGGACGTGCCAAAGACAGCTTTCAGGACGAGGTATGGGCATTATGAGTTCCTTGTGATGCCGTTTGGTTTGACGAATGCTCCTGCAGCTTTCATGGACATGATGAATAGGGTGTTCCATGAATACTTGGATAAATTTGTTGTGGTGTTCATCGATGATATCCTCGTGTACTCTCATACTGAGGAGGAGCATGAAGGGCATTTGAGAATTGTGTTGCAAGCTTTGTTGGAGAATCAGCTTTATGCCAAGCTGAGCAAGTGTGAGTTCTGGCTTAGAGAAGTGGTGTTTCTTGGTCATGTGGTTTCTGCTGAAGGGATACGTGTTGATCCTCAAAAGATTGAGGCGGTGATGAATTGGAAACCTCCTAAGTCTGTTCATGAAGTCCGTAGTTTCCTTGGTTTGGCGGGATACTATCGGAGATTCGTGGATGGGTTTTCAAAGATTGCTGCACCTTTGACGAAGTTGTTGCAAAAGGATGTTAAGTATGAGTGGACGGAAGCGAGACAGCAGGCTTTTGAGAAGCTTAAGGCAGCTTTGACGCAAGCTCCTATCTTGGTTCAACCTGAATCAGTGAAAGAGTTTGTGGTGTATAGTGATGCGTCCTATGTTGGCTTGGGATGTGTGTTAATGCAAGAGGGTAAGGTGGTGGCTTATGCATCTCGGCAGTTGAAGGTGCATGAACGCAATTATCCTACGCATGACATTGAGTTAGTTGCGGTGGTTTTTGCTTTGAAAATTTTGAGACATTACCTGTATGGTGAGAAGTGTACTGTGTACACGGACAACAAGAGTTTGAAGCATCTGATGTCTCAGAAAGAGTTAAATCTTAGGCAACGACGTTGGGTGGAGTTACTTAAGGATTATGATTTGACGATCGAGTATCACCCGGGTAAAGCTAATGTTGTAGCGGATGCCTTGAGTAGGAAGGTAGCTGTTGAGTTGAGGGCTATGTTTGCCAGTTTGAGCATTTCGCGTGATGGTGGTTTGGTGGCTGAGTTGCAAGTGAAACCATCCTTGGTTCAGTTGATTAAGGAAAAACAGTTGTTGGATGATTCTTTGGTACCACATGTTCAGGATATTGCAGAGGATAGGCCATCGGATTTCTGCTTTAATGATGATGGAGTTTTATGCTTTGGGAGTCGGATAGTAGTGCCCAATGATGCTGATTTGAGGCGTGCTATTCTGACTGAAGCTCATAGTAGTCCTTTTGCTATGCACCCTGGTAGTACTAAGATGTATCGTGATCTTCGTGATGAGTACTATTGGGTGGGTTTAAAGAAAGATGTTGCTGAGTTTGTAAGCAAGTGCATGGTGTGTCAGCGAGTTAAGGCTGAGCATTAGTTTCCTTCAGGGTTGTTGCAACCGTTGCGAATTCCTGAGTGGAAGTGGGAAAGGATTACCATAGATTTTGTGTCTGGTTTACCTTTGTCGCCATCGAAGAAGAATTTGGTGTGGGTGATTGTGGATCACCTGACGAAGTGTGCGCATTTCTTGCCTGTGCATACTACGTATACTTTGGATAAGCTTGCGAAGCTGTACATTGCTGAGATTGTGCGGCTGCATGGTGTGCCAAAGTCGATTGTGTCGGATAGGGATCCGAGGTTTACATCGCGGTTCTGACAGTGTTTGCATCAGGCTTTAGGTACGCGGTTGAATTTCAGTACGTCTTATCATCCGTAGTCGGATGGACAGTCTGAGCGTGTTATCCAGGTTTTGGAGGATATGTTGAGGTGCTGCGTGATTGAGTTTCAGGGTTCTTGGGAGAAACATTTGCCTTTGGTGGAGTTTGCCTATAATAATAGCTATCAGGCAAGTATTCAAATGGTAACTTATGAAGCTTTGTACGGGAGGAAGTGTAGGACTCCTCTTTGTTGGGCTGAAACGGGTCAAAAGTTGGTTTCGATGCCAGCTTTGTTGAAAGGAACCACCGAGAAGGTGAAGCTCATTTGTGAGCGTTTGAAGGCAGCTTCTGATCGGCAAAAGTCTTACGCAGATTTGAAGCGTAAGGAGATTGAGCATGCGGTGGGTGATCGTGTGTTTTTGAAAGTTTCACCTTGGAAAAAGGTGATGAGGTTTGGCCGGAAGGGTAAGTTGAGCCCTAGGTACATTGGACCATATGAGGTGATTGAGCGTGTGGGTCCTGTTGCGTACAAGTTGAGGTTACCGCAAGAGTTGGAAAAGATCCATGATGTGTTTCATGTTTCTATGCTTCGGAAGTATAGATCGGATCCTTCACATGTGATGCCTGTGGAAGAAGTGGAATTGAATCCGAATTTGACCTATGATGAGGAACCGGTGAAGATTTTGGATTCGGATAGTAAAGTTCTTCGAGGCAAGACCATTGAGTTGGTAAAGGTGTTGTGGAAGCATCGTGGTGTTGAGGAAGCCACGTGGGAACGAAAGGAGGACATGTTGAAGCAGTTTCCGTACCTCTTTCCTTCAGGTAAATTTCGAGGACGAAATTTCTTAAGGAGGGGAGAGTTGTAACACCCCAATTTTGGGCTTAGAAGTTCTTGGTTTGAAATTGACCGGTCGGATTTCGGTTCGAATATAAAGGGTGATTTTAGGGAAAGCCTAGTTCGGGATGCATTAAAAATATGGAAAAATATTTAAAAATCATCTTTTATTATATATAAGGGAGTGGTGAAATCAATTTTACAAAATGAGGTTTCGTAATGTGACATTTCAAGTTAGTGACTAAAATGTAATTTTTGAAAAGTTGGTGACTGTTTTTAAAGGATTGAAACTTTGAATCTTTAAGGAGCTAATTTACCCAAGAAGAGTTTTCTCCAGATTTTTCTTAATATTAAAGTTTTAATTAATGATTTTTAATAAAGGAAAAAGGAGGGAAATAGATATTTTGATATCATAACTAACTTTTCTCAAGATTTTCCCATTTCTTTTCTCTCAACTTTTCTCTTAGCCAAACACTTTTCCCCAGCCAATTTCCCTCTGATTTTAACATCTAAAGATGAGATTTCAATCTCCAATTGATCTCTAATCATTTCTACATCAAATCTTTATCATTTGCTTATGGAATTTTCAAGAAATCTTAGCTTTAAACAAGGAGAAACTCACATTTAGAGGTATGAACGTCCTTCTCCTCTAAATACTCAGTTCTTTACTGAAATTCCCAAGTTCTCAATCCTTGATTTGAGTTTTATTAAAGGTTTTTATGTTATGTTCTTGATCTTGGCTTAAAATGCAAGATTTGGATTTAATTTTGATGAAATTCGTATGAAATGATTGGGCTCTATTTTGAGATGTATTTTTGATGTAAATTGGATGTATAAATATTGTGTAATTGAGGTTTAATCAATGCAATCCCGAATAGGTTGATTTTCCTAAGTTTTTGATTGGGTTAATGGTGGTTTTTGGGGTGATTTTGATGTTCTGCTATAGCTGGAGGTATAAGGACGTGATTAGATCCTTTTTGGATGTTAATTGATGTATAAGAATGATTGGAATTGAGGGATCTTGGCTGGGTAATGTTGTAGAGGTGTTTGGATGTGATTTCGGTTGTGTTTGGTAGCCGAAATGTGAGTGTTGATGAGAGCAGCGAGTTTAGGTGTCTTGGTTGAAGATATTAATGCATGATGATGCATTAATCCTCTGCGTTGATGTGTTTAAAACAGGGGAGACATCTTTGGATCCTTGTGGTGATGATCCGGAAGCTTGATTGGTGTTTCGGCAAGCTTGCGAAGTGGAATCGGTGACTGAAGTTTGGTTTTCAGCTTTGAAACCAATGTTTGAAGGTTTTGGGAGCTTAGTTTAAGTCTAAACAACTTAGCTAATCTCAAGAGTAAGTTTTCAGAAAAACTCTCTTGTTGATGAACCAAGAGTTGGTTGAATGCAATGTGATTTGTTTGCATGTTTAAATTCTGTTTTTGAAAGCATAATTTAGCATGTTTATTGCTGGTTTTATAAGCCATGTGTTGAAGGATGCTCAAGGTAAGAGATCCTTGTTTTGTACATTGATAAATGTGGTTTTAATGCATGATGATTAATGGCTTATTAAATGCTTTAAAACAGTGGATTAATGTTGTTAAATGATGTATATTGGCAAGTGATGTGTTTGGTTTAAAAGTACTTGAATCGGATATAGTTAGCCGGCTATAGGATTGGGTGTACCGTGAATAAAGTCTCCTTGGATGTTGAGGGGTTGTGATTGTATCGTAGACTCCATCCAAGTACAGTAACGAGATGGTTAAGAACACCATGGTGGTTAAAAGTCCATGGGTGGATCTTGTGTTAAGGTCACAATGGTGGTTAAAAGTCCATGTGTGGACCTTGTGTATTGTTAAGATCACAATGGTGGTTAAAAGTCCATGTGTGGATCTTGTGTTGTAAGTCCCGTGATCTCGTTAGTGATGTTATACAACTACCAATGAGTGATGTGGAGGGGTTGTGATTGTACCATAGTCTCCATCACGGGTGTTGAGGGGTTGTGATTGTACCATTTGCTCCACCTTGATATTGGTAGTGTGTATGAAGCGTGTGGGACAACGCTTGTAATCCGCGTATCCGATTGTCGATTGTGTTTTGAATTGAAAAATGGTTATGATTATCACTTGAAAGCCATTATGACATATTAATGGTTTGAAGCATGAAATGCTTGGTTTACATGCATATGTGTATGAGTAAATGTTATTTTGAACTCAAGGTTTTGGAAAGGTGTTTTACAAATGCATTATTGTGTTATTTTAATTGAGCATTCCTCACTAAGCTATATGCTTACGCTCTCTCTTTCTTAAACCAATAATGCAGAGCATTGAAGTGCTTTGAGGGGCAGCAAGGTGGTCAAGAATCTAAGTGGAAGCTTAAGCTCATGTATGGTGACTATTTTCATAACTTGTTTAGCTTTTGGCATTTGGCAATGGGGACCTAGTTTGTGTTTTTGGGAGATGTTTTGGACTCCCTAAGTTGGTTTTATGCTTTTGACAATGATGGAACATGTAAATTGCCTTTTGGTATTTGGTTTGGTGTTTTGATGGTTGCATGATTCTCATTTTAAGATGCATGCCTATAGAATTGGGTTTTTCCTTAATTGATGCTATGGTTGAGATTGGATGATGCTAATATGTTCCTTAAGCGTTTAATGACTTGCTGGTATGGTTTGAGGGTCTTTGGAATGTGTTTGATTGGTTGAAAGTGAGTTAAACCAGTAAAAAATCTGCAATCTGGGCAGCACGTTTCGGAACAGAGGGCCTGAAATGGCCTTGGCGTTTCGAAACGGGTAGAGCCGTTCCGGAACGGATTTGCTACTGCCAAGCCTTGTTCCGCAACGAGTTTCGAAACGGTCCCGCATTTCGGAACGGATCATACCTGTTCCGGAACACTCGACCGTTGGGCACTGAAACTAATGGTTATATGTTTTGAAATCCTTGCGTTTTGGTCCTGAACTTTGTTTATGTATTTGAATGTGTTAGAGATGTCCGTTTGAGTTGAAATTTGGCAGAGAAGCATGAAACATGATTAATTTCATATTGGTAACTTAAAATTTGGTTAACTCCTCGTATTTTCCAGAATTTGCAATTTGGTCCCTGAATTCATAAGTTGTGCAATTGAGTCCCTAAATGTTTTCCGTTCGCTGTGATTTTTGAGTATGCTGATCTTATGAATATATCTAGGGATAATATGCATTTAGACAAGATTAAAAAGAAAAAAGGTCGTTAATCAAGGTTGACTTTCGGGTTGACTTTGGTTTTCCCCGTGTAATCTTCGTAGTTCGGGTCGACCGTCTAGGCCGGGCTAAGGGGGTTACAAGTATCGCCATGGAAGAAAGTTCTGAGGTTCAGCAAAAAGGGAAAACTGAGCCCTCGTTTCATTGGACCCTTTGAAATAGTTGAAAAGGTCGGCCCAATGGCATATCGACTCCTTTTGCCTTCTGAATTGAATAAGATCCATGATGTCTTCCATGTATCAATGCTTCGGAAGTACCGATCTGATCCCTCGCACGTTGTGGAACCTGAATCTGTGGAACTTAATTCAGACTTATCCTATGAAGAAGAACCGGTGCGAATTCTTGCTAAGGAGACGAAACGGCTTCGTAACAAAATTGTACCCTTGGTTAAGGTACTTTGGAGAAGTCATAAAATTGAAGAAGCCACCTGGGAGTCCGAAGAAGTTATGAGACAACAATATCCGCATCTCTTCGGTTCAGGTAAAATTCGAGGGCGAATTTTTCTTAAGGGGGGAGAGTTGTAACACCCCGAAAGTCGGCCTAGTCGGAATTCCTTTCGGCGATAGGAAAATTCTTAGTTTACTAAAGCTTTAGAGGTTCCTCTGGCTAGCTAATTATTGCTATCGAATATTAATCAGGCTTAAAGGCATTCGAATTTAAGTTTATTATGTAATATCAAGCATCTAGTGACCATATTGTAGGAATTAAGAAATAAAGGGACAATTCAAGAAAGTAAGGAAGGTGAGGGACCAATTAAGTAATTGGACCAATTTTATTTTAAAGTACTCCATACGTGGAGTAATCAGATTGCTTTCCTTCAAATGAAGGAAAGCTCACAAATTAAAATTGGTTGCTAGGCTTTATGAGAACCACCGAAAATTGTCTTATAAGCATATCACCATCTTCTTCATCCTTACCTAAGCACACACCTCCATTGGAGGAGTTTCAAGTTTTGTAAATTCTTGACTTTGTCAATTCCGAATCATCTCTAGCAATCGAGTAAGCTATATCTTTTAGTTAATTGTGAGATTCCATGGTTAAATTAGCTTCAATCTTAAGTTAGGGTTTGATTGTTTCATAAGTATTTTGATAAGTGCTCATATTGAATCGGATACCGGTTGTGGTATTGTTATATATATTTCTATATCGAAATATCGATTCTAATGACCTTCCATTAATATTTCCTAGCTCAAGAAGAAGGAATTGAAGCTACACCATCTTCATCTCAAGTTAAAAGCAAAGGAGTTTCCATCCGAGAGCCTTGAAGCTTCGGATTGTCAAGGTGAGTGTAATCAGAGTTTCGGGTTAGGCGAAACGCCTTCCTGGATTGTCATTTAGTGTTTATCATCTTTTCGCTAAACATTACTATCAAGGCGAAAGCATCGGATAATAAGTTGGACACTTGGGTAAGTGTTGGTAAGTCATCATTTAAGCATTGACTATAGCTAGTGTATATTGTCATTGAGGTAAGCATTGCTATGGAACTCTATGTCAAGTTATATGTACAAGAGTTATTGACTATGTTGAAACTATGAAATGTATCATGTCATTGTTCTATTAAGATTCAATGGAAATTATAAATAAGTTATGCCTTGGATTGGAATAACTCGGGATACAATTGACATGCCATAGAATTCATGAGCTTAGTGTTTCGGGTGGACTACGGTCCTAAGGCTACGGCCTATGATGATTGGCGAGGCGGAGGGATGTGTTGTTATTGGTCAATTGGTGAGGCGGAGGGAATAAGACCACTTATGTTTTGGCGAGGCGGGGAAATTCGAGTATCCATGAATTTAATTCCATCCAAGGAAAATTTATGATTGTTTAAGCTTCATACAAATCAACCATGTATCTATATTAAGCACTAAGATGACTATATGGATTTATAATAATTGTACTTATGCCATTCCTTATTTGTTGTTATATGATTACCTCACTAGGCTTGAGTGCCTAATGTGTCTACTTTCATGCATTCTTAGGTTAGGAAATCGTTCTTGAAGAATCGGATCGGTTGCGGGACAAGTCACTACTCCATATCAAGTAATGTACTTAGAATATAACTCCTAGAAAAATGGCAAGGTAGCTATCGTAGTCTCTATGCTCATTTTGTTGTGGTAAAGGCTTGTCTATTTTGTAATAAGCTTAAAGGCTTAAATATGACTTTCTAAACTTTTGCTAAAACTAGCTTAAATCATGCTTTTGGTATGTTGGTAAAAATGGGGTAAACCTATTGAAATGACTATGAAAATTTGCATGCTGGTAAACACTGGTAGGAATAAGTTGGATACAAAGTTTCAGCTTAATCGGACATGGTTTGGTTTGGTAAAAGCCTCAAAAACCAGATAAAATTCTGTTATTATAGGTCACCGTATCGGAACGGGTGATGGTGTTTCGATACGGCTAACCAAAAATAAGCCTGTGAGACAGAGCGTTCCGAAACGAGGTGATGCCGTTTCGGAACAGTTTTGCTACTGTCGACCCCTGTACCGAAACGAAGTAATGCCGTTTCGAAACACTTTTGTCACTGTCGACCCTTGTTTCGAAACTGGTTTCGAAATGGGTCTAAGTCAAGTCAAGGTCGGTCAACCCGTACAGATACGGGTCAGGCCGTATCGAAACGATCGGGAGGAAAAGGTTAAAATACTGACCATGGTCAATCCGTACCGAAATGGCTTAGGGCGTTTCGGTACGGGCGGCTTCTTTTTTTGGCTTTTATGAGTTTAAATGTATTAATTCATGAACCCGGTAAAGATTACAAGATTGGAGATTAAAGGATCCAGTTACTAAGTCAGATAGGTTTAAAAAGTTTCAATAAGTCATGATATTAAGAAGATTTTTTTTTGAGGATTAAGGATTAAAAGATTTCCGCATCGTCTTCCAGTAATGCTCTCCGACCCGGTTCCCTATCAGGCCGGGTAGGGGGTGTTACAGGAAAAGCTGAATTTTCTCGGGCTATAAAAGCTGAGAATTCCATCATGTAAAGGATTCACCTTTTTGAATATAAAAAAGAAAATAGCACAGAGGCGTTTTACAGAGGTAACCTCTTCGTTTCTGGCATAAAAATTATTGAAAAAGGGAGTTTGTTTTTTTACCTTTGTTTTTCTCTACGCTTTCTCCCTCCTTTCATCGAGAATAAGCTGGACCTCAGACGGTCGTTAACGGTGACTCGATCAGAACCCATAGAGGCCTTTGTTTTTATGGGTGTCATTTCGTCTCGGTTTTTTTTTTTAAAAAAAAGGGTCAGGTTTTGGTTGTGTTTGGTTTTTTCGAAGCAAAAAGGGTTGTTTTAGAGGGTTTTTTTTTTCAGAGCAAGCCAGGTGAGGGGGAGTCTTGTAGGTTTTTTTAGCTCCATTTTCGTTGGTTGATGGCTAGTGTTTTGTTTCTCGGGCGAAAGAGGTAACCGGGGTGTTTAAGGTAGTACTTATAGGGACGAATTGTTTTGTTTTCGGGTTATTAGCATGATAGGTCCTTCCGCGTCGGGTTATTAGCGTCTTAGGGGTTTCCGCATGAGGAAATAGCATCTTAGGTCCTCGAAGTTTTGAGTTGTTTCACCTTTTCACCATAGATCAAGTCGTTTCTGGTCCAAACCGTCTCCCCGGTCCCCCGTGTTCTGTTCCATTTTCAAATTGGTCCCAGTGTTAAACTCTTTTGTGTTTTTTAATTTTGTCATTGTTTTTTGCATTTCATTCATTTTGGCCATGTTTCTTGTTCATCCATTCGCGTATGTTTAATGTTTTTTCTTATGCCATGTGTTGTTTTGCGGGTCGAATATGTCTAGAGTGCTAACTTGTTTTTCATAGTTTTGTGGGTGAATGTCTTCTATGCTTCGTTTTTATTTATTGTCATTCGAATATATATGTTTTTTTGGTTCGTTTCTATGGTCTAGGATGTTTAGTGTTTTTTTTATATTTTCGTGCTTTGTTCGAGTCGCTACATGTATCAAATATATGTGTTGCAATGGCTTGTCTTTCTATTCACGAGTTCTATGTATTAATTAAACTAATTTAAGATGTCCTTTCGATTTAATTAAATAATGCATGTTTAGGGTGTTAAATTTGGGCCTCGTAGTGGTTTTGTTGTTAGTATCCTTAATATGGGCCTGTTGGGCCTTAGGTTAGATAGGTTAGTTTAGTATCGTATGAGCTTCACCCTTTCTTAAAATGGGCTTGGGTTAGTTAGCTTAGTTTGAAGTTATCTCGATCGGTTTAATTACTTTCGTTTGTGCGCCCGCCTTATAGGGGCATGATTCGAGTGATTAGGTCGGTTCGGGTTTAAGGCTTTTATTAGGTTTAATCGCACCCACTTCTAAAAACTAGAATTAATGCGACACTTAGACGAAATAATACAAGACAATCCAAAATTGATTCGAGCATTTTTAGGATATAAACGATCTAGGATCTAATATTAGAATTATATGATAAGTGATTAAACCACTAATTAATGTTCCATAACTTGGACCTTTAAGTTAGGGCCTTGGGTGGGCTTTTATGTGTTTATTTTGAGTACTTTTATGGCATGCATATATACTTGTCATTCATGAGGCCGGATAATTAAGTATGATAACCGGACATAAAAATCTACCCCAAGAGAGGTATTAATTACCCCCGGTATCCGAGAAACGATAGTCCTAGCTTAATGGATGTCTATCGAATACTTGGATTAATTTTAACCGTCTCTAGGTAAGCAGAAGCATAAAAATGAAAATGCCACGCATCATCCTTTATTTTGCTTGCATCATGCATAAAGGTGACGTACGGGATCCGAACCCTAAACTAACACAACAATCAGTCTTATATGATGTCAGTTTAGTCTAGGGTCCGGTGTACCGTCATCCTTTCTAATTAAATGTTTAATTAATTCCAATGACACTATTCGATAAAGCTCGTGCTATTTAAGTCACATTTTCATTCAAGAATACTTTATTATATTCACTTTGGTTTTTAAATAATTTCTATCGATCAAAAGGCAACAAGTAATTTGGTACCGATTTCCGGGCGTGATGGGGGTGCTAATCCTTCCCCACACGTAACCAACTCCCGAACCCGTTTTAAAACGAATCTCTGGTTTTGTGGTGTCCGGGCTACCTAGTGGCCGGTGGCGACTCCAAATTTTTTACAGTTTTCCAAAACATGAATTCCCCCCTTCTTAATAAAACAAATTTCAAAAAGGAAGTGATAAGGCCTTAGTCGGTTCGTTTTTCAAAAACCTTATCACAGTTTGGCGACTCCATTGGGGATTAAATTTTTGTTTTTTACAAAACAAAAAAAAGAGTTAAGCCAATAAAACACTTGTTGCAATTTAATCGATAGAAAATATTTAAAATTCAAAGTGAAGTTAATAAGTTCGTTCTTTTATGAAAATACGACTTAAGTTGAATGGGCTTTGAAAATTTGTGACATTCGAATTAATTTTCCATTTAATTATTTAGGAAATCACCGACATGTGTTGCACCATGTTCATTAAGCTCTATACCCGAGCTACCCTTAAGTGGGAGTGAAACGCCCATACCCACACGAGTATCCCTCCACGGGTCGGTAATTCACTTTCGGAATCCACGCCTTTTGACACGTGAGCAACCCTCCACGTCATTAGGTTCGGGTACCCTTTATTAGAACCCAACTCATGCGTGAGAATTTGAGAAGCCTACCTCATTAGAGCCATGCGGATAACCCTAGAGTTTAGAGTGTCTAGGTTTTTCTTGCTAATTGCTTGTGTCTACGCTTCTTTTTTTAGCTAATGCTTGAATTTCATTGCTTGCCTTATGATTTATTTTTATCATGTGACTAACACCTTTGTTTTCTTCCCCTTTTCTCTTATTTTGCATATATCATCATGTCATAAAGAGCACATTGGTTTGGAAATAGTCTAAATTAAAGGCGAGAATTATGGGGGAAATAGTGAGGAGTATGGATGAAAAGAATTCAGAGGTACAAGTGCGGTCAGAAGGAGAGCAACAACACGAAGAAGATAGCATTATCGTTGGGTTCAGGTCGGTGATGGCGAACAAGACTTTCATGAACACATAAATCAATGACGTGTCAAGGTTGAAGCAAGTATGGAACAGTTGGTATTCCGAAGCAAGGACCGCTTTCAAAGGTGAGTTTGGTGACATAGCGTTTTTATTGTACGTCCCAGTTGGTCAAGCGTTACTTCGAGCCTTAATCGGGTTTTGGAACCCTGCCTACAGTTGCTTTACGATTGGGGATTTAGACCTAACACCGATCATCGAAGAGTACCAAGATCTTGTGAATTGCAAGAAAATACATGAGGATCATGTCTATTCGAAGACAAACAAGTACAAACCTTTTCAGGCAAAACTTCTGAAGCTTTTAGATACTTTAGCATCGTGGGTAGACCAACAAGTTGAGACATGGAACAACAAGGAGTACCTAAAGGTTAACAGGATTTTGGCCTTAGCTTCGGTACTTTCGGCGGGTAGGGTTCATCAGAATTTATTCGCACTGTTGATTTATGGGTTGGTCCTATTTCCTAAACCCTCAGGCTTCATCCATCCGGTAGGGTTAGATTTGTTCGATAAATTGGCCGAGGGAGGTAATCCAGTTCTAGTCATTCTGTCAGAAACCTTCCAGTCTTTAAGATTTTGTAGAAAGCACGGAGGTTGTCGTTTCTTGGGATGTCCTCAGCTCTTAACGGTGTGGTTTTATAGCCACTTTTGGACAAATGTCAAATTTTCAAGTCCGGTTTATGATAGTAAGTTTTCAGCTTTAGAAGAATTTTTGAACAAAGGGAATTGGCCTACAAAGCGAACCGAGGAAGTTTGGCTTGATGTGCTTCAGATTTTGAATGCCGATGACGTAGTTTGGAGAGTCTCATGGTTGTCAGCAAGAAGTATTCACTACAGGTGTTGGATGTACTCGTGGGTACCTTTGTTGGGACTTTGGGGACACACGGTCTACGCACCTCTGTTAGTTTTAAAACAATATGGGTCAAAGCAGTTTGTGCCAGCTACGAAGGGTTTGAATGAATTCAACATCGACTACCAAAAAGAAAAAGTCTACAAAGGAAAGGTGTTTACCGCTTCTTCAGCATGGAATAATGCAAGGCGAATAAGGATCCTAAATGCTCCTTACATGGTCACCCCAGAATACGAGGTGTGGAGGTTTAACCGCGTTCGATGATAACGTTCCCCAGTTGAACCCGGACAAGAGGAGGACCATGAGAGAAAGATTGGCTTCACTTCCTACCGAAGCAGACCTAATGAGGGAACAACTAGAGAAGGAACAAAAGAAGTATGCACAGCTTGAAGAGAAGGCAAATAGAGAGAAGTTTGATTTCTAACTAGAAAGAGTGCGATATGAAAAGAATATTAGGGGATTACAAAAGAAGAATGACGAGTTACAACTTGAGCTAAGGTTGGAAAAGGAGGAAATACAAAAGTTGCAAAGGATGAACAAGGGTAAGAGAGCTAGCGAAGGTGGGGCGAGCCATGGGGCTGAACTCCGTCTCAAGGAAGAAAGGGCAAGTGCTGAAAACTATAAGAGAGGGTACCATGAGTTCAAAGACCGGGTACATACTTTGACTCAAAAAATGAAGAGCCTACGCACCGAGTATTGAGGGCAGCTCGAGAGAGAGGTGAATCAGAATGGGACCTTGAAAGACCAAGTGAAGAATCTGGAAAAGTCTCTTTTCATGCACAAGGGGTCAACTAGCAAACTCAAAGCGAGTGAGTCAGAAAACCAAGTCTTGAGGGATCGCATCGATGAGCAAGAAACCAAGGTACAAGAGCTTAAGGATCGCATTAAAAGCATCAGGGGGCAATCCAAGTACGCCCTACGCCTACTTTGGAGCAATTACACTTTGCCGCCTTTACTATTTGGAGGCAAGAATAGGAATTGGCACAGTGGGACGCCCGTGTGCGCTATATTGCCGCGAAGGTGCAATTTTTAGCCGAAGAGGCAGTCGAGCTTCATGATCAGGTGGACGACTCAAACGAGGCAGGAGAGACGGTCGTATGGATTCTCAGGGAGATTGTGGATTTGAGCGCCAGGCTAGACCGATAAGTATGAAGAAGAAGGGTTGGGAGAAAGAAAAAGAAGCGTTAGGATGACTAGGTTTTAGTGGTTAGTAATTTAGGACTTTTGATGTAATCAGCTTCCCCCAAAAAATTTGGAATCAAACATATTCCACTCAATACGAGCTATTTGAGGATGATATTTGCCAAAGCCAGTGTTGCTCTTCGTATTCATACATTATACATTTATTTGAACATTCATACATTGTACATTTATTTGAACATTCACACATTATACATTTATTTGAATATTCATACAATATACATTTATTCGTACATTATACATCTATTTGAACATTTATTTGCACATATTGTTTAAATAACTTGAACTTAACTAAAAGACTTTGCATTTCAGATAAGAATTGCTTTTTGGTTCATTAAAATTTCCAACCATTCCACATTCGTACGGTACACGATCCCAGTATCGAGTCATGGAGGAAAGGTTGGCTAAGGTGGAACATGGCCAGAAGGATTTGGAGAACCGTTTAGATGGGGTTAATAGGAATATCAACGACCAGATAGCACAGTCGCAGGTATCCATCATTGCTCAGATGACTAGTTTGTTAGCCAAGATGAAGGGAATGGAAGGAGTTTCTGCTGACAACACACACGTGGAAGAGCACGAAGGTGTTACATCTCACACGAGGGTTAACCCGGAAGTGCCAGAGTTAGGAAAGAAGGTCTTCATTAACCTCGCGGGGCATCTGCTAGTTGCCTTGGGGAAGTAGCGGCAAGTCAGCTTGTTGATATAGAAGGCGACCATGAGAATGAGGTGCCAGATTTGAGCATGTTAGAAGAGGTAGAAAGGGTCAGAGCCGAGATAGAGAAGAAATACGAGGAGAAATTTCGGTCATTTGAGGAGAAGCTCAAAAATATCCAAGAGGTGGATGAACAAGGAAACAGTGCCAGTGATTTGAGTCTGGTGGCAGATTTAGTACTTCCGCCCAAGTTCAAGGTCCCTGACTTTGATAAATATGATGGAACCACCTGACCATCAGCACACATCACTATGTACTGTCGGAAGATGGTCGCTTTTGTCAAGGACGAGAAGCTGCTTATCCACTGTTTCCAGGATAGTTTGACCGGCTCCACTATCAGCTGGTATACTACGCTCAGCCGAGTGAATGTCAAGACTTGGAAGGACCTCTCAAGGGCCTTCATAGATCATTATAAACATGTGATAGATATGACCCCAAACCGGATTATGTTGGAGGGAATGGAGCAAAGAGTAAATGAGAGTTTGCACCAATACCCCCAGAGGTGGCGGGATGTGGCTGCTCAGATCCAACCCTCGATTCTAGAACACGAGATCACCCCAATGTTCATCAACACATTGAAGGGGACATTATTTGATCGGTTGATAAATAATACTACTCAGAATTTTTGCAAACATGGTAAAGACAGGGGAGTCCATTGAAGTGGCCATCAAAAGTGGGAGGACCGACAGTGGAGAAAGTCATCGCAAGAACTATAAGAAGAAGGAAAACAAGGTGAATATTGTGAACACCTATACGACCCCGAAGAGTTTTACCATTTCGGCACCGTAGGATACATCAGGCGGGGGACAGAGTTCGAATAAGAAGAAGACTAGGGCTCCCAAGAAAGAGGATGAAAATATGAATTGCACCCTGATCCCAATATCCTATGCTGACTTGTACACTCACTTGTACGAGGCATAATTGGTTCAACCCTACCATGTCACTCCATTCAAGCCGCCATTCCCGGCTTGGTATGAAGAGAAAGCCAACTGCGAGTATCATGGCGGTTTTCTGGGGCATACAATTGAGAATTGCATAGCTTTTAAGAAGTTTGTGCAACATTTGATTAAAACCAGGGTATTACAGCTAGATGAGCCAAATACTACCACTAACTCGTTGCCGAATCATGCGGGTCGGGGAGTGAATACGATCGAGGAAGGGTACACCATAAGGGCTAAAGCCAGTGAGTCTAAGGTTAGGTCCCCGTTACGATGGGTGTTTCAGCAGCTATGCACGGCCCGCCTAATTGACCGAGGGATGGAGGTTGTGTTGTAGGGGAGTGGACCATACTGCGAATACCACCAGCATGAGGGGCATAGCATTCAGTGTTGTGGGGAGTTCAAGCAAGTGGTCCAAGGAATGATGGACAATAAAGAAATTGAGTTTTTTTAGAAGGATGAAGAAAGTGGGGACCTAGAGGTGTGCGCGTCTGATGACACTAAAGTCAAGTTTGGCTTAGATCGACCCTTTGTTATACCTCACAAGGCTAAGGAGGGAAGCATATCCAAGGGAGAAAGCCCTAATTTGGCCCCGAAATTTAGAATATCCCGCCCGACATCCTTCCCTTTTAAGGACGAAAGGAAGGTTCCATGGAACTATGCTGCCCATGTCTCGGTGCCAGAGAATGTGAATCCGATGAAAGAAAGCAGGTTGCCTAGTAAGAAAGAGCCCAAGAAGGAGGGTGGTCTGAAGGAGTCAGAAATTGAAGTAGTAAACGAGGTGGGGAATCTCACAAGAAGTGGGAAGTGTTACTCACCAGACACTCCCAAAGAAGTAGATCCGAAGGGAAAAGAGAAGTCGTCCGAGCCGGAAACTGAAAAGTTGTTTGGGGAGGACCCTCCTCCCAAAATTAATGAACCAGTGATGGAGGCACGGGCTCAGGAGCTTTTGAGATTTCTGAAGCACAACGAGTATAGCATTGTCGATCAGGTCCGAAAGTAACATGCCCGAATTTCAGTGTTAGAATTGCTGTTGAATTCTGAGAAACACCGTGATGCACTTCTAAAGGTACTAAACAAGACATTTGTCCCGACCGACATTTCGGTCAACAAGTTAGACCGAATTGTAGGTCACATCGTTGTGGATAATTTCATCACCTTCAGTGATAACGAGATCCTAAACGGAGGAATGGGGTCAACAAAGGCTTTGAATATAACTATACATTGCAAAGGGTATGTCCTACTGGGGGTGCTTGTTGATAACGGTTCAGCTCTGAATGTGATGCCGATGGCAACTTTGCAAAGGTTACCCATAGACAGTTCACATATGAAGCCTTGTCAGAATTCAGTCAGAGCTTTTGATGGGACCCAAAGGGAAGTTCCGGGGAATATCGAGGTATTGTTGCTAATCGGACCTACCGAGTATGTGGTCGACTTTGTGGTGATGGATATCAAGCCAACCTATAATTTCCTATTAGGGAGGCCCTGGATCCATTCAACGGGAGCTGTGCCTTCATCATTGCACCATAAGTTGAAGTTTGTCATTGATGGGAAGTTGGTGATTGTGTCTGCCGGACATGACATTATAGCATTTGTAGCTACCGACACTTCATATGTCCAAACTGTCGAGGAAGCGGTCGAATGTGCCTTTAGAGCCCTTGAATTTGTGAATGCAACATTTGTGATGGACGGAAGCAAGATCCTGTGCCCGAAATTATCTAAATGCGCCAAGATGCAAGTATGGTAGACTTTGGGGAGGGGAGCAAAGAAAGGAAGAGGACTCGATAGAAACTTGCAAGGATGTTTGCGCGTCAGAGGTGTTATCAATAAACAAGACAGGTTTGGGCTTGGTCATAAGCCCACATTTCAGCAAAAAAAATTGGAATGGAAGAAGAGAGCCGAACGGAGGATGACTAGACTCCAAGGAGAAGACATGTTATGGGAGCCAATTGTCTACACAGATATGAGAAACATTTTTGTGTCGGGTGGAGTCGTCAACCCCGAACAAATGGTACATGAGGCCAATATGGAGAATGCCAAACTTTGCGAGGAAGAGAAGATCAGCGAGGCGTTAGGAGAGTTGGATGTTAATGTGATATCCAAAGATGATGAGAGCTCGACCTTCTTGGCAGGAAACCACCCTTGTCTTCCTAGAGAGGCTCTTAACAACTGGACTGTTCAGGATGTGCCTGTAATCTTTAGGTCCAAGCCAGAGTAATACTCAGAACTCACCCTATTTGCTTGTGCTCGCGAGCAATAGGGATCTTTTGTAAAGGGCACCTATGTTAATCTGCTCGTTTTTAATTCAATAAAAAGACGCTTTTCCAAAAATTGCAAGCATCGCATTCATTTCATTCATTATTCGTTATTATTTATTATTCCACCTACCCTGTAAATAATATATACATTCGTCTTCCCAATACATATTCTTTTCATAAATGTTGCAGGACCCCTATTATTAACTTTGTGAATGATGCCGAATTTAATCCTGAGGTGGATTTTGAGCAACCATTGTATCTGGCCGAAGTTTGCGAAGAAGAGGGTAATGAGGAGGAGTATGAAATTCTGGAAGAATTCCTCAGACTAACGGAGAGTGAAGATAGATAGATAGATAGTCCCTCACCAAGAGGAGATAGAGATCCTAAATTTGAGGAGTGATGAAGAAGATCGAAAGGATGTCAAGATTGGCACAACACTTTCGTTCGAAACTAGGGTTGAGCTAATGAGCCTGTTGTTAGAATTCAAGGACATTTTAGCATGGACCTACCAAGACATGCCAGGTCTAGACACGAGTATTGTGGTACACAAACTACCGATCAGGCCAGAGTGCAAGCCGGTCCAACAGAAATTGAGAAGGATGAGAACATATACCTTGCTGAAAGTTCGGGATCAAGTAAGAAAGTAGTATCAGGCTGGGTTCCTAAAGGTGGTCGAGTATTCAGAATGGGTGGCCAACATAGTGCTTGTCCCCAAGAAGGATGGAAAGGTTCGCATGTGTGTGGATTATAGAGATCTCAACAAGGCAAGCCCAAAGGATAACTTCCCTCTACCTCATATCGATACCCTAGTAGACAACACAACGGGTCATTCGTGGTTCTCCTTCATGGACGATTTTTCAGGATACAACCAAATAAAAATGGATCCTGATGACATGACCAAAATGACATTTGTGACAATGTGGGGGACATTTTGTTATGAGGTAATGCCCTTTGGTTTGAAAAATGCCGGGGCAACGTATCAAAGGGCCATGGTGTCGCTCTTCAATGACATGACGCTCAAAGAAATCGAGGTCTATGTGGACGAGATGATAGCAAAGTCCCAGACTGAAGGAGGGCATATTCAGAACTTGAGGAAATTATTCCAGAGGTTGAGGAAGTATCAGTTGAAACTCAACCCAGCAAAGTGCACCTTTGCCGTCACATCCGGTAAGCTTCTAGGCTTTGTGGTTAGAAAGAGAGTGATTGAGATTGATCCCGATAAAGTAAAAGCCATCAAAAATCTCCCACCGCCTCAGACCCAAAGGGAAGTCCGAGGGTTCCTAGGGAGGTTAAATTACATATCCCGGTTCATCTCCCAGTTAACCAACAAATGTGACCCTGTCTTCAGACTTCTCCAGAAGAATAACCTCGGGGTTTTGGATGAAGAGTGTGAAGAGGCTCTAGATAAGATCAAGAGGTATTTGACCAATGCTCCAGCCTTAGTACCCCTCCAGTACCAGATAGGCCACTGATCCTATACTTGACAGTTTTTGAGAATTCGATGGGATGTGTCCTAGGGCAGCTTGATGAGACCGGCAAGAAAGAAAAGGTAGTCTACTACTTGAGTAAGAAGTTTACCGAGTGTGAGACTCGATACCCGCAAATCCAGAAGTTATGTTGTGCCCTAGTGTGGGCAACCAAGAGGCTCAGACAATACATGTTGTACCACACCACGTGGCTGATATCCAAATTGGACCCTTTAATGTTTCTGATGGAGATGCCAGCGCTCACAGGAAAGTTGGCTCATTGGAAAATGTTGTTGTCTGAATTTGATATCATGTATGTGAGTCAGAAGGCAGTAAATTGGAGCGCTATAGCAGACTTCTTGGCGAGGCGAGCCTTAGATGATTATGAACCATTAGACTTCAGCTTCCCAGACGAAGATCTGATGTGTATAACTAAGGGGGAAAATGACACCGCTGAAGGAGAATCATGGAGGCTATACTTTGATGGGGCATCCAACACTCTAGGCCACGGAGTCGGGGCAGTGCTAGTTTCTCTGGAGGAGATACATTACCCTTTCACCAGTATACTGGACTTTTTCTGTACCAACAACATGGCTGAATATGAGGCGTGCATCATGGGGTTGCATGCAGCCATTGAAAGAAGGATAAAGAAACTCCATGTGTTTGGGGATTCTTCCTTGGTAATATATCAGCTCAGGGATGAATGGGAGACCAGGGATCCAAAGTTGGTCAAGTATTACAACTTAGTCCAGAGACTGATCAAGAAATTTGAGAAGATCAGTTTTACTCACCACCCCAGGGAGGATAATCAGATGGGAAACGCCCTAGAAACCTTAGCTGCAACATTCGAGGCAGGCTCAGGTGCAGATATAAGACCGGTTAAGATGCAGATGTTGGAAGTACCAGCCCACTGTTACAACATAGAAGAAGAGGTGGACGGTAATTCGTGGTATCATGACATCTTGAAGTACATTAGATACCAGACATACCCCGCAGAAGCTAATGATAATGATAAGAGGACCATTAGGAGAATGGCGATCGAATATGTCCTAGACGGGGAAATCCTGTACAAAAAGGGAAAGGACCAAGTACTGTTGAGGTGCATTAACGCTCGCGAACCCAAAAGCATTCTGGCAGAAGTTCACGATGCGTTGTGTGGGACTCATGTCAACAGCTTCTCAATGGCCCGAAAGATCATGAGGTATGGTTACTTTTGGTCAACCATGGAAGGGGACTATGTTGACTACGCTAAGCGGTGTCATAAATTTCAGATATATGCTGATAAAATACATTCACCACCGATGCCATTGCATACCACGAATTCCCCTTGGCCTTTTGCCATGTGGGGGATGGACGTGATTGTCCAGATCCACCCCAAGGCTTCCAATGGACACCGCTTCATCCTTGTTTCCATTGACTACTTCACTAAGTGGGTAGAAGATGCTTCCTATGCCAATGTTACTAGGGCAACGGTGTGCAAATTCCTGAAAAGGGAGATTATTTGCTGATACGGGATGCCGGAAAGAATCATTACTGATAATGGTTCCAATCTGAATAATAAGATGATGAACGAAGTATTCGAGTAGTTCAAAATAAAACATCATAACTCCACCGCGTATCACCCAAAAATGAATGGGGCAGTAGAGGCCACAAATAAGAACATCAAGAAGATTATAGCCAAGACCACGGACACGTTCAAGGATTGGCATGAGAAGTTTCCATTTGCCCTCTTCGTATACCGGACGTCCATACGTACTTCAACTGGGGCAACATCGTACTTTCTGGTTTATGGTACAGAAGCAGTATTCCCTATGGAGGTAGAAATCTCATCTCTCAGGATACTGAATGAAGTAAAATTGGAGGAAGCTGAATGGATACATGCTCGGTTTGATCAGTTGAATCTCGTTGAAGAGAAGCGACTGAGGGCCATTTGCCATGGTCAAATGTACCAGAAAAGAATGATGCGAGCCTATGACAAGAAGGTTCGTCCGAGAGAGTTTCAGGAAGGAGACTTGGTACTGCAAAAGGTATTATCCACCCAAAGAGATTCTCGGGGGAAATCGATGCCTAATTGGTAAGGGCCCTACGTGGTTAAAAAGGCCTACTCTGTAGGGGCACTGATCCTGATGGAAATGGATGGGGAAGAGTTGGGCAATCCAGTAAATTCAGATTCGGTGAAGAAGTACTATGCGTGAAAGATGAAGTGGGGTGAAAACCCGAAAGGGCGCATCGCGGGAAATAAATACTTAAAGTGAAAACCCGAAAAGGGCGCTTTAAGTATTAAAAAAAGGGTAGAGTGAAAACCCGAAAGGGCGCTTCTCAAAACAAAAAAGAAGTAAAGAAAAAAAGAAAAAAAGGGAGAAAAGGGGGAATCGTAGGACGAAAACCCGAAAAGGGCGTCTTGAGATTAAGGGGAGTTGAGAATTGAAGAGGGGTATCCGCAAGGAGGTACCAATAAGTACACGATCAGCGAGTAGGATCTTTCAGAATTCAGAAACAGGCAGGATAATGCTCGCAAAGGGTCTGCCTAGGTCGATGGATTCCCACATCATTCACGAGGACAATGCTTAGGCTATTGCATCATTTGTTCTTTCCATGCACGACCTATGAACTTTTCATGAACTTCAAAATATATTAATAAATATTATCTGACGTCTTCATTCATCTCTTTTCAAAGAATTACTCGAGCAGTTTGAAATAGACATACAAAGAAAAAGATTTCTTAGTATTTCTGTGGTTTGATTTCTTGAATGCATGTGAATAAAAGAAGCTAAATCAACCCGATGACGGGATAAGTGACGAGGACCCTGAAGAAAAATTTCAAGCAGCTAGCCACAACCAGGCTTTGATGAGATAAGTGTCGCACAGACCAAAGAAAAAAGAAAAAAAAGGGAGAAAAAAGAAAAAAAGAGAAGAAAAAAGAGAATAAAAAGAACAAAGAAAAACAAAGACAGAAAAGAGAAAGAGAAAAAACAGAAAAATGGAGTGAAAACCCGGAAGGGTGCTTCATAAAAAGATAAATACCAAAGTGAAAACCAGAAAAAGCGCTTTGGGAGGGAAAAATCGAGGCTGGAATCCGCAAAAAGGGCTTCCCAAAAGATCTAATGGTTAAACCCGAGTGTGAGACAAACATCAGCATCGAAGAGAAAGTAAAAAATCAAGAGAGATCGGCAAAAAAAGTTGTGGCACCAGGCCCATACGTGGCATACTCATTCATGCATCATCATAGGCATACATGTGCTAGGATCATACTAACATATGGCATCATAATATTTTCCTTTTACAGATACACGAAGGCATTTGCCACCAAAAAGGAAGCAAACAACGCAAAAGGAATCAAGTTCAGGCGAAGAATTTCAACTCGCCGCATCAGGATCTAAGATCAAAAGAGCTCAAGGATTTTCGGGCAGAAAAGCCAGAAGGCCTGCTCAGTTCGTTTTTGCTGCTTCGGGAAAACAAGTTATTTGGGTTTGTTCTTTGCCGCTTCAGAAGAATGAATCAACTATGTCCCTTGCCGTTCCGGAAGGACGTACCAACACTACCCACTTTGTTCCTGCCGCATTGGAGGAGCAAACGTAGCTTCAGGTGAATAATTTCAGACTCGCCACATCAGGATCTAAGATCAAAAGAGCTCAAGGATTTTCGGGTAGAAAAGCCAAAAGGCCTACTCAGTTTGTTTTTGCCGCTTCGGGAAAACAAGTTGTTTGGGTTTGTTCTTAGCCGCTTCGGAAGAATGAATTAACTATGTCCCTTGCCGTTCCGGAAGGACATACCAACGCTACCCACTTTGTTCCTGACACTTCAGAAGAGCAAACGTAGCTTCAGGCGAAGAATTTCAGACTCATCACATTAGGATCTAAGAGCAAAAGAGCTCAAGGATTTTCGGGCAAAAAAGCCAGAAGGCCTGCATAGTTCGTTTTTGCCGCTTCGGGAAAACAAGTTATTTGGGTTTGTTCTTTGCCGCTTCAGAGGAATGAATCAATTATGTCCCTTTCCATTCCAGAAGGACATGCCAACGCTACCCACTTTGTCTCTACCGCTTCGGAGGGGCAAATCACCCAAACTGAGAAGTTGGACAAAATTAGTACTTATGGTCTTTGCTTTATTCTTGTTTCACAAGTACAAGCAAAGAGGGGCAACTGTAATCACTAATTTTGTCCGGGTATCATCCTTTTATTTCGTTTTCTAATAATGGGCTTTGATACTTATATGTATGTGTTATGATAAAAATTAAAAAACAAAAAATAGTATATATGTATTACTTATTAGAGTTATTGATATTACCATTATTATTATTACTATGTCATCATATTATTTACCCTTATCTATTGTCTTATCTAAGTATCACATACCATATATTATTATTATTATAAATATTATTATTTATATGATTATCACCACTATACTATTGTGCCGTTATTATTATTATTATTACCTACTATTACTATATCTGTTAGTATTATATTGTTAGTATTTCCTAGTAACGTCCCTATTAGTATTATATTTAATATTATTATATTATCTTATTATTATTATCGTTATTATTATTATTATTATTATTATTATTATTGAATTGAATATGAAAACACAAAAATTATATATATACATATACGGACACATACTAAATAAATAGAAAGCCCAATTAAATAACAAAAGCCCAATTGTTCATTCAATATCAGAGTCCATTTACAAATTAAGAAAAAATCTAAAAAAGGTTATTACATAGCCCGTTGGCCCAGATGTTAGCCCAATGCTGATCAAAAAACCCTAACCCAAAGTTGTCTACGCAGGCAATTACCAGCCATCAGATCTGGATTAGATCTAAAGGCCCTGACGGAAGCTGCCAGAAACCCTAAGGAAGGGTTTGCCCGGGTCCACGCCGCACGTTCAGAGCTTTTGGATCAGACGGAGATCCAACGCTCCAGAATGCCCCTTCACAGAAACCCTAGCATACATCAGATGATGTTGCGCCACCCGAATCTGAACTGTTGGATCAAACATGATCTAACGGCTCGGATGCATAGAGAATTCTATGCGCGACTTCCCCAATCTTCAGCACGTCCACGCACGGCGTTTGAGGTCACCACGCGCACGCGTTTAGCACACGCTTGACGTTTCAGTGCACCCGAGAGCTCAAAACGTCGTCCCCATCCGATTCAACGATCGATCCAGTGGCCACGACAGTCCACCGTACCATGTAAACCAAAAAATATAGAGGTCAGAACAATCAAACGATAAAGAAAATAACCAAAAAATAATAAAAGAAAAGGGCAGCCAAAAAACATAAAGGAATAAAAATGTCAGAAAGGACGAACGCGGCGACGCCTGTACGAGGATCATACTAACATATGGCATCATAATATTTTCCTTTTACAGATACACGAAGGCATTTGGCACCAAAAAGGAAGCAAACAACGCAAAAGGAATCAAGTTCAGGTGAAGAATTTCAACTCGCCGCATCAGGATCTAAGATCAAAAGAGCTCAAGGATTTTCGGGCAGAAAAGCCAGAAGGCCTGCTCAGTTCGTTTTTGCTGCTTTGGGAAAACAAGTTATTTGGGTTTGTTCTTTGCTGCTTTGGAAGAATGAATCAACTATGTCCCTTGCTGTTCCGGAAGGATGTACCAACACTACCCACTTTGTTTCTGCCGCTTCGGAGGAGAAAACGTAGCTTTAGGCGATTAATTTCAGACTCGCCGCATCAGGATCTGAGATCAAAAGAGCTCAAGGATTTTCGGGTAGAAAAGCCAAAAGGCCTGCTCAGTTTGTTTTTGCCGCTTCGGGAAAACAAGTTGTTTGGGTTTTTTCTTTGTCGCTTCGGAAGAATGAATTAACTATGTCCCTTGTCGTTCCGGAAGGACATACCAACGCTACCCACTTTGTTCTTGACGCTTCAGAGGAGCAAATGTAGCTTCAGGCGAAGAATTTCAGACTCATCACATTAGGATCTAAGAGCAAAAGAGCTCAAGGATTTTCGGGCAAAAAAGCCAGAAGTCCTGCATAGTTCGTTTTTGCCGCTTCGGGAAAACAAGTTATTTGGGTTTGTTCTTTGCCGCTTCAGAGGAATGAATCAATTATGTCCCTTTCCATTCCAGAAGGACATGCCAACGATACACACTTTGTCTCTGCCGCTTCGGAGGGGCAAATCACCCAAACTGAGAAGTTGGACAAAATTAGTACTTATGGTCTTTGCTTTATTCTTGTTTCACAAGTACAAGCAAAGAGGGGCAACTGTAATCACTAATTTTGTCTGGGTAACATCCTTTTATTTCGTTTTCTAATAATGGGCTTTGATACTTATATGTATGTGTTATGATAAAAATTTAAAAACAAAAAAATAGTATATATGTATTACTTATTAGATTTATTGATATTACCATTATTATTATTACTATGTCATCATATTATTTACCCTTATCTATTGTCTTATCTAAGTATCATATACCATATATTAATATTATTATTTATATGATTATCACCACTATAATATTGTGCCGTTATTATTATTATTATTATTACCTACTATTACTATATCTGTTAGTATTATATTGTTAGTATTTCCTAGTAACGTCCCTATTAGTATTATATTTAATATTATTATATTATCTTATTATTATTATTATTATTATTATTATTATTATTATTATTATGAAAACACAAAAATTATATATATACATATACGAACACATACTAAATAAACAGAAAGCCCAATTAAGTAACAAAAGCCCAATTGTTCATTCAATATCAGAGTCTATTTACAAATTAAGGAAAAATCTAAAAAAAGGTTATTACATAGCCTGTTGGCCCAGATGTTAGCCCAATGCTGATAAAAAACCCTAACCCAATGTTGTTTACGCAGGCAATTACCAGCCATCAGATCTGGATTAGATCTGAAGGCCCAGACGGAAGCTGCCAGAAACCCTAGGGAAGGGTTTGCCCGGGTCCACGCCGCACGTTCAGAGCTTTTGGATCAGACGGAGATCCAACGCTCCAGAATGCCCCTTCACAGAAACCCTAGCATACATCAGATGATGTTGCGCCGCCCGAATCTGAACTGTTGGATCAAACACGATCTAACGGCTCGGATGCAAAGAGAATTCAACGCGCGACTTCCCCAATCTACAGCACGTCCACGCACGGCGTTTGAGGTCACCACGCGCACGCGTGTAGCACACGCTTGACGTTTCAGTGCACCCGAGAGCTCACAACGTCGTCCCCATTCGATTCAACGACCGATCCAGTGGCCACGACAGTCCGCCGTACCATGCAAACCAAAAAATGCAGAGGTCAGAACAATCAAACGACAAAGAAAATAACCAAAAAATAATAAAAGAAAAGGGAAACCAAAAACAGAAAGGAATAAAAATGTTAGAAAGGACGAACGCGGCAACGCCTGTACGAGGAATTCCAGTGCACATGCAAACAAATCACAGACCACAGAGGCAATTTTCCTTTTATTTTTTCCTATTTTGTAATCGAAAAAGCCGAATATTCCCGGGCTATAAAAGGCGAGAATTCCATCATGTAAGGGATTCACCTTTTTGAATATACAAAAGAAAAGAGCACAGAGGCATTTTACAGAGGTAACCTCTTCGTTTCTGGCATTTGCATGGCATAGAAAATATTGAAAAAGAGAGTTTGTTTTTTTTACCTTTGTTTTTCTCTCCGCTTTCTCCCTTCTTTCATCGAGAATAAGCCGGACCTCACACGGTCGTTAACGGTGACTCGATCAGAACGCAGAGAGGCCTTTGTTTTTCTAGGTTTCGTTTCGTCTCGGTTTTAAAAAAAAAGGGGGGTCAGGTTTTGGTTGTCTTTGGTTTTTACGAAGCAAAAAAGGTTGTTTTAGAGGGTTTTTTTCAGAGCAAGCCAGGTGTGGGGGAGTCTTGTAGGTTTTTTTAGCTTCGTTCTCGGGCGAAAGGGGTAACTGAGGTGTTTAAGGTGGTACTTATAGGGACGCGTCATTTTGTTTTCGGGTTATTAGTATGATAGGTCCCTCCCCGTCGGGTTATTAGCGTCTTAGGGGTTTTCGCATGAGGAAATAGCATCCTAGGTCCCCGGAGTTTTGAGTCGTTTCGAGTCATTTCGCCTTTTCACCATAGATTTAGTCGTTTCTGGTCCAATCCGTCTCCCGGTCCCCCATGTTCTGTTCCGTTGTCAAATTGGTCCCAGTGTTAAACTCTTTTGGGTTTTTTTAACTTTGTCATTGCTTTTTGCATTTCATTCATTTCGGCCCTGTTTCTTGTTCATCCATTCGCGTATGTTTAATGTTTTTTCTTATACCATGTGTTGTTTTGTGGGTCGAATATGTTTAGGGTGCTAACTTGTTTTTCATAGTTTTGTGGGTGAATGTCTTCTATGCTTCTTTTTTTATTGTCAAATCGAATATATATGTTTTTTGGTTCGTTTCTATGGTCAAGGATGTTTAGTGTTTTTTTATGTTTTCGTGCTTTATTCGAGTAGCTACATGTATCAAATGTATGTATTGCCATGACTTGTCTTTCAATTCATGAGTTCTATGTGTTAATTAAACTAATGTAAGATGTTCTTTCGATTTAATTAATTAATGCATGTTTAGTGTGTTAAATTTGGGCCTTGTAGTGGTTTTGTTGTTAGTATCCTTAATATGGGCCTGTTGGGCCTTAGGTTAGATAGGTTGGTTTAGTATCTTATGGGCTTCACCCTTTCTTAAAATGGGCTTGGGTTAGTTAGCTTAGTTTTAAGTTATCTCGATCGGTTTAATTACTTCGGTTTGTGCGCCCGCCTTATAGGGGCATGATTCGAGTGATTAGGTCAGTTCGGGTTTAAGGCATTTATTAGGTTTAATCGCACCCACTTCTAAAAACTAAAATTAATGTGACACTTAGACGAAATAATACAAGACAATCCATAATTGATTCGAGCCTTTTTAGGATATAAACGATCTAGGATCTAATATTAGAATTATATGATAAATGATTAAACCACTAATTAATGTTCCATAACTTGGACCTTTAAGTTAGGGCCTTGGGTGGGCTTTTATGTGTTTATTTTGACTACTTTTATGGCATGCATATATACTTGTCATTCATGAGGCCTGTCAATTAAGTATGATAATCGGACATAAAAATCTACCCCAAGAGAGGTATTAATTAGCCCCGGTATCCGAGAAACGACAGTCCTAGCTTAATGGATGTCGATCGAATAGTCGGATTAATTTTCACCGTCTCTAGGTAAGCGGAAGCATAAAAATGAAAATGCCACGCATCATCCTTTATTTTGCTTGCATCATGCATAAAGATGACATACGGGATTCGAACCCTAAACTAACACGACAGTCAGTCTTATATGATGTCGGTGTAGTATAAGGTCCGGTGTACCGTCATCCTTTCTAATTAAATGTTTAATTAATTCCAATGACACTATTCGATAAAGCATGTGCTATTTAAGTCACATTTTCATTCACGAACACTTTATTAAATTCACTTTGGTTTTTAAATAATTTCTATCGATCAAAAGGCAACAAGTAATTTGGTACCGATTTCCGGGCGTGATGGGGGTGCTAATCCTTCCCCACACGTAACCAACTCTCGAACCCGTTTTAAAATGAATCTTTGGTTTTGTGGTGTCCGGCCTACCTAGTGGCCGGTGGCGACTCCAATTTTTTTACAATTTTCCAAAACACGAATCCCCCCCTTCTTAATAAAACCAATTTCAAAAGGGAAGTGATAAGGCCTTAGTCGGTTCTTTTTTCAAAAACCTTATCACAGAGTAATTTGATGGTTAAGGATTTGGGTTTTAACTTATAAACCCTAAGTTCTAATTACCATCCTTAAATTCTAAACCCCTAAACATAAACCCCTAAACTCTACACCATAAATTGAATATCTAAACCTTAAAACTAAGACACTTATAGAAACTTTTAGTTTCTCCCACCAGTGTATGGAATAATTATCCTTCAAAATATTAAATTCTTTAAAAGTTAATAAGTTTAGTAATTTACAACCCATTGAGTGGTCCAATGGAAAAGATTGGTGGGCTCGAATACATCAACCGAATTGCCAGTAAAAGGTGTAAAGGTCTCTTGTTGAATTTGGGAAGCAAAACTAAAATAAAACATGACGATTTGTGCACGATCGATTTAGAGTGGTTCGGCCTACTAAACCAAGGTCTACATCCACTACCTTAGCTATCCACACTAAGAGTTTCCCTATTCACTAAAGAATTATTTCTTTTTACAAGACAAAGAGTTACATCACTATCTTTTCAAAGGCTAAGATATAACCTCCCTAGCTTTTCTAAGGCTCAACTAGAACCTATCCCTCAATTATGAGGTCTTGACAATGTAAACTTAATACCTCTCTAGGTGGGTGTTTACATATTTTGGCTCACTAGGATTAGACTTAATTATAAGAGATTAAAAGGACAAAACAATAAAACTCTGCTCTCTTGATCTTTAAGATTGGATGTCCATCCTCTTGTTCTTCAAGTGAATTTAGCTTGAATTTACATGGTGGAATGTGAAACTAATTGTTTATATCTGTTGGGGAAGGTCTGGAGTCATTAGAAGGTGTTTTTCTCACTTTAAATGTACTCTTGCAACTGTTAGTATCGGCACTCGACTTGTCGTATCGATACTAGCTTAAAAAGGAATGATCTGTTGCAAAATTTTACGGTGTACCAGTACGAGAATGGTGCGTCGTACTTGTATGTGAACAGTGCGTACCTATACTCCATATTCATGAACAATTCCAAATAGTGTTTTTCATGTTTTTTGTGTTAAAAAAATATGAGAAATTGGTAACTTTAAGCCATATTTTCTATGGGTAAAGGTGGAGATTCGAATTGTAACGCCCCGGTTTTGGGCTTAGAAGTTTTGGGTTTGGACCGGTTCGGTCGAAGTGCGGTTCGAATATAAAAAGGTGAAATTAGGAAAGCCTAGTTCGGGTTGCATTAAAAATATGGAAAAATTTCTTAAAATCCTCTTTTATTATATATAAGAGAATGGTGAAATCAATTTTACAAAATGAGGTATGGAAGGGTGACATTTTGGCTAGTGACCAAAATGTAATTTTTGAAAACTGTGAGACTGTATTAAAAAGGATTGAAACTTTGAATCTTTAAGGAGCTATTTACCCAATGGGAGTTTCTCCAGATTTTTCTAAAGTATTAAATGATTAATTAATGGTTTTAAAATAAAACAAAAGTGGAGGGAAGATATTTTGGCCATAACTAACTTTTCTCTCAAATCTTCCATTTTCATTTTCTCTCATTTTCTCTCAAACCAAACACCTTTTCTCCAGAGCTTTTCCCTCTGATTTTGTTACCTAAATAACTCATTTCAATTCTCTTTTGATCTTCAATCATCTCTTCAACAAAACCTTTACATTTGCTAATTGGATTTTCAAGATTTTGGTTCCAAAAAGGGAGAAAACTCAAGTTTGGAGGTAAAAACGTCATTCTCCTCTAAACTCTCAGTTCTTTACTGAAATTCCTAAGTTCTCAATCCTTAATTAATGTTTTATAAAAGGTTTTAAGGTTGTGTACTTGATCTTGGCTTCTAAATGTAAGATTTGCTTGATTTTGATGAAATTTCGTATGATCTGATTGGGCAGTGTTTTGAGGTGTCAAATTGACGTTAAATGAATGTTAAATTGATAAGGAATTGAGGTTTAATCAATGCAATCCCGAATAGGTTGAATTTCCTAAGTTTAGCTTGTGTTCTTGGTTGTTTTTGGAGTGATCTTGATGATCTGTTATAGCTGGAGGTATAAGGGTGATGTTAGATCCTTTTTGGATGTTAATTGATGTTTAAGAATGATTAGATTTGATGGATCATGGCTGGGTAGTGTTGTGGAGTTGTTTGGATGCATTTTCGGTTGTGTTTGGTAGCCGAAAATGGAGTGTGGATGAGAGCAGCGGGTTTAGGTGCTTTCATTGAAGATATTAATGCATGATGATGCATTAATCTTGTGCTTTGATGTGTTTAAAACAGGGGAGTCATCTTTGGATCCAAGTGGTGGTGATCCGGAAGCTTGATTTGTGTTTCGGCAAGAGGCGAAACGGAATCGGTGAGTGGATTTTGGTTTTCGGCTTTCAAACCAATGTTTTGAAGGTTTGGGAGCTTGGTTTTAGTCTAAGCAACTTAGCTAAGCTAAAGAGTAAGTTTTCGGAAAAACTCTCTTGATGATGAACCATGGATTGGTTTTATGCAATGTGGTTGTTGCATGTTTTAAATTCTGTTTTGAAAGCATATTAAGCATGTTTATTTGCTGAGATTATAAGCCATGTGTTGAAGGATGCTCAAGGTAAGAGATCCTTGTTTTGAACATTGTTTAAATGTGGTTTGATGCTTAAAGATGCATGATGTTTATGGCTTTGATAAATGCTTTAAAACAATGGATTATTGATGTTGATGATGCATATTGGCAAGTGATGGTTAAGGTCACAAAGGTGGTTAAAAGTCCTTGTGTGAGCCTTGTTTATTTAAGAACAACATGGTGGTTAAAAGTCCATGGTTGGTTCTTGGTTGAGATCACCAAGGTGGTTAAAATTCCTTGGTGAGTCTTATGTATTTTAAGAGCAACATGGTGTTTAAAAGTCCATGGTTGGCTCTTGGTTAAGGTTACAAAGGTGGTTAAAATTCCTTGTGTAAGCCTTGTTATTTAAGAACATCAAGGTGTTTAAAAGTCCTTGGATGATTCTTGTTAAGGACACAAAGGTGTTTAAAAGTCCTTGGATGATTCTTGTTAAGGACACAAAGGTGTTTAAAAGTCCTTGTGTGGTCCTTGCCATGGTGTTTAAAAGTCCATGGGTTAAGGACACAATGATGTTTAAAAGTCCATGTGTGGTCCTTAGAAATTATAAGATCACAATGGTGTTTAAAAGTCCATGTGTGGATCTTATGTGGAATGTATCACTTGTTGCCAATATGACATGATATGAATTGAAGCATGAATTGCTTGTTTTAAAATGCTCAAGTGCATGTGCAAATGATGATTGACTCAAGGTTTATAAAAGTGTTTTATAAATGCATTATTGTGTGGTTTTAATGAGCATTACTCACTAAGATTTTGCTTACGCTCTCTCTCTTTTCTTAAACCAATAATGCAGAGCATTAAAGTGCATTGAAGGCAGCAAGGGGTGAAGAATCCAAGTGGTGAACTAAGCTCAAGTATGGTGAAGGTTTCTTAAACACTATTAGCTTTTGGCATTTGGCAATGGGAACCTATGTTGTTGATTTGGGAGATGTTTTTGACTCCCTAAGTTGGTTTAATGATGTTAATAATGTTGGAGCTTGTAAATGGCCTTTATGAGATGGTTTTGGTATAATGATGCTTGAATGGTTTGCTAAGTAGGAAGCATGCCTATAGATTTGGGGATTTCCATAATTGATGCCATGTTGATGTTTGGTTGATGCAATTATGTTCCTTGTATGTTGAATGACTTGCTGGTAAAGTTTGGTGGCATTTGGAGCATGTTTGATAAGTCAATTGCATGATAAACCAGCTAATTTTCTGCAATCTGGGCAGCCTGTTTCGGAACAGGTGCTACCGTATCGGAACGGGGGCCTGAAATGGCCTGGGTGTTCCGAAACGGGAGGCACTGTTCTGGAACGGTTTGGCCACTGCCAGGCTATGTTTCGGTACCAGATTCGGAACGGTCCCGCGTTTCGGAACGGGTCTTCCCTGTTCCGAAACACTCGACCGTTGGGCACTGAAATTGATGGTTATATGTTTCGAAATGTTTGCATTTTGGTCCTGAAACTTGTTTATGCAATTGTATGAGTTCGAGATGTCCGTTTGAGCTGAAATTTAGCAGAGAAGCATGAAACATGACTAATTTCATATTGGTAACTTAAATTTGGGCTAAGTCCTTATAATTTACAGAATTTACAGTTTGGTCCCTAAAGTCTCAATTTGTGCAATTGGGTCCCTGAATGTTCTCTGATGGTTATGATCTTTGAGTATGATTAATTTGTGAACATATCTAGGGTTAACGTGCATCTAGACAAGAGTAAAAAGAAAAAAAAGGGTCGTTAATCAAGGTTGACTTTCGGGTTGACTTTGGTTTTCCCCGTGTGATCTTCTTAATTCGGGTCGACCGTCTAGGCCGGGTTAAGGGGGTTACATTTGGTGGTATCAGAGCTGAGTTCTCGAGTAATTGGGAATGATTGTGTGGTTGATTTAATGTATGTATGCTTGGTATGTTGTTGTGTGAAAGCATGTTGAATGAATTGTAAAAGTGTTGCAATTGTGGTGTATGCTGGGGTGAAGCATGTTGTGGGTACCCATTGCCAAATCAAAGCTAATGTAATGATATTGTTTTTAAGTGAAATGAGCTTGAGTACTTGGATTGCTTACCTTGCTGAGCCTGACTTGTTTTATTGCATTGTAATTGTATTGTTAGAGTATGGCACCTCGTAGGGAGTTGAGGAGTAATGTGCGAGCTACGGCTCAAAATGAGAATGAGAATGAAGAGAATGTTGAGAGTGAGGTGGACTTACCTCCTCCACCTGGTGGTGGTGGTGCTGGGGGGTGAAGGAGCTGGAGCTGCAGCTGGTGCTGGGGTCGCTGGACCTGAAGCTGGTCAGGGGCAAGCTATTCCTGACATGACGATGTTAGTGCAAGCTATTGCTGGTGCTTTTCGAGCAGCGGTAGCTGGAGCTCAGGGAGCTGGGCATCAAGGAGATGCTGGAGCTCAGGGAGCTGGGCATCAAGGAGATGCTGGAGTCAGACTACCCTTGGAACGTCTGCGCAGTCTGGGAGGGACTGAGTTCAGGGGTTTGTCTGCGGAAGGTTCTGAATCTTGGATGGAGAGTACCAAGAGGATCTTGGGCAGATGGGTTGCACTGATGTGCAAAAGTTGGGTTGTGTAGTATCATTGCTGCAAGATGATGCTTATACATGGTGGACAACCACTATCGCTGGGATGGCGGAAGCTGACATAACTTGGACGTTCTTTCAGAACGCGTTCAAGAGAAGGTATCTTGGTGTGAGGTACCTAGATGAAAAGAAGAGGGAGTTCATGTCTCTTACCTAGAGGAGCATGACTGTGGCTGAGTATGAAATAAAGTTTGTTCGACTCAGTCAGTACGCACCTGAGCTTGTTCCGGACGAGCGGGAGAGGTGTGAAAGGTTCCGTTATGGTTTAGTGACGGATGTAAAGATGTACGTGCTGGCTACTGAGTATGATGATTTTGATGTGCTGGTGGGCCGAGCAAAGGATATTGAGATGAATTTGGGTTTATCTGCTAGAAGTGCTGGATCAAGTGCTGGTAAGCGAGCAGCTGAATATAGTTCCGGTGGTGGGCGGAACAAGAGGGGACGTGATCAGAAGTATCAGTCCTCGGCTAAGCGAGGTGGTGGTGCGCCTGCTCGGGGAGGCAACGCTAGAGTTGATCCGAGTGCATGTTGGACATGTGGTTCACGTGGCCATATGAAGCGTGATTGTCCTCGTGCTGTGAGGGAGGTGCAAGCTCCTGTTGTGGCAGCTGGTAATGCGTGCTGGAATTGTGGATCTACGGATCACATGAGGAGGGAGTGTCCTATGTTGGCTGGTGGCCAAGTGCGTGCTCCTGTTGTTGCTGCACCACAAAGAGGTCGTGGGCGCGGCCGTGGTAACTTCCAGCGGAGAGAGGAAGGTGGTCGGGGTGTGGCTCATGTTGTGGCTATTCAGCCTGAGGGTGGCGGCCAAGCCAGGGTGTATGCTCAGCGGGAGGGAAGGAATGACGCGAATGTGATCGCATGTACTTTTACTTTGCAATCCTTGTCATTACTTTCCTTGATTGATTCTGGATCTACGCACTCATACATATTGCGAGATCATGCTAAATTGCTTGGTTTGCATGTTGAGTTTTTGGATGTTGGTGTGTGTGTCACTAGTTCTTTTGGAGAGACTGTTGTGACTCGAAAGCTTTATAGAAGATGTCCTTTGGTTGTTCAAGATCATGTTTTTCCTGTTGACCTTATGGAGTTACCTTTCTATGGTTTTGATGTAATCCTTGGTATGGATTGGCTTGCTGAGCATCGTGCTGTAGTGGATTGTGAGAATAAGCGAGTTTCGTTGAAGCTTGCGGATGATTATGAGGTAGTTGTGGTTGGTGAGAATGTGAAGTTTCTTGCTAATGTGGTGTCTACATTGGAGGCGAGCCGGATGTTGAGGCAAGGTTGTGGAGCTTATCTAGCTTTTGTGATGAATCCTAGTTCTAAGGAGTTGCGTGTGCAAGATATCAGGATTGTGTAAGAGTTTCCTGGTGTGTTTCCTGAGGAGTTGCCTGGATTGCCTCCTAATCGTGAAGTGGAGTTTGGGATTGAGCTGTATGAGAATACAACTCCTGTGTCCATTACCCCTTATAGAATGGCACCTAAAGAGTTGAAGGAGCTGAAGACGCAATTGCAAGAGTTGCTCGATCGTGGTTTCATTCGGCCGAGTGTGTCACCTTGGGGTGCACCGGTCTTGTTTGTGAAAAAGAAGGATGGCACTATGAGAATGTGCATCGATTATCGTCAGCTGAACAAGTTGACTATCAAGAATCGATATCCTTTGCCGAGAATTGATGATCTCTTTGATCAATTTCGGGGAGCAGCTGTGTTCTCTAAGATTGACTTGAGGTCAGGGTATTATCAGTTGAAGGTGAAGGATGTGGATGTGCCTAAGACAGCTTTCAGGACAAGGTATGGGCATTATGAGTTCCTTGTGATGTCGTTTGGTTTGACAAATGCTCCTGCAGCTTTCATGGACATGATGAATCGTGTGTTTCATGAATACCTGGATAAGTTTGTTGTGGTGTTCATTGATGATATCCTCGTGTACTCGCGTACTGAGGAGGAACATGAAGAGCATTTGAGGATTGTGCTGCAAGCCTTGTTGGAGAATCAGCTTTATGCCAAGCTGAGCAAGTGTGAGTTTTGTTTGAGTGAGGTGGTGTTTCTTGGGCATGTGGTTTCTGCTGAGGGGATTCGTGTTGATCCTCAGAAGATTGAGGCGGTGATGAACTGGAAGGTTCCTAAGTCTGTTCATGAGGTTCGTAGTTTCCTTGGTTTGGCGGGATACTACCGGAGGTTTGTGGATGGGTTTTCTAAGATTCCTGCACCGTTGACGAAGTTGTTGCAGAAGGATGTTAAGTATGAGTGGACGGAAGCGAGACAGCAAGCTTTTGAGAAGCTTAAGGCGGCTTTGACGCAAGCTCCTATCTTGGTTCAACCTGAATCAGGGAAAGAGTTTGTGGTCTACAGTGATGCGTCCTATGTTGGTTTGGGATGTGTGTTGATGCAAGAGGGTAAGGTGGTGGCTTATGCATCGCGGCAGCTGAAAGTGCATGAGCGCAATTATCCTACGCATGTCATTGAGTTGGCTGCGGTGGTTTTCGCTTTGAAGATCTGGAGACATTACTTGTATGGTGAGAAGTGTACTATGTACATGGATCACAAGAGTTTGAGGTATCCGATGTCTCAGAAGGAGTTGAATCTTAGGCAGCGACGTTGGGTGGAGTTGCTCAAGGATTATGATTTGACGATTGAGTATCACCCTAGAAAAGCTAATGTTGTAGCGGATGCCTTGAGTAGGAAGGTAGCTGTTGAGCTGAGGGCTATGTTTGCCAGTTTGAGTATTTCGCGTGATGGTGGTCTTGTGGCTGAGTTGCAAGTGAAACCATCTTTGGTTCAGATGATCAAGGAAAAGCAGTTGTTGGATGATTCCTTGGTACCGCATGTTCAGGATATCGCGGAGGGTAGGCCTTCGGATTTCTACTTTAATGATGATAGAGTGTTGTGTTTTGGGAGTCGGATAGAGTGCCCAATGATGCGGAGTTGAGGCGTGCTATTCTGACTGAAGGTCATAGTAGTCCTTTTGCTATGCACCCTGGTAGTACCAAGATGTATCGTGATCTTCGTGATGAGTACTATTGGGTGGGTTTAAAGAAGGATGTTGCAGAGTTTGTGAGCAAGTGCATGGTGTGTCAGCGAGTTAAGGCTGAGCATCAGGTTCCTTCAGGGTTGTTGCAACCGTTGAGAATCCCTGAATGGAAGTGGGAAAGGATTACCATGGATTTTGTATCTGGGTTACCCTTGTCACCATCAAAGAAGAATTCGGTGTGGGTGATTGTGGATCGCCTGACGAAGTGTGCGCATTTCTTTCCTGTGCATACTACGTTTTCGTTGCATAAGCTTGCGGAGCTGTACATTGCTGAGATTGTGCAGCTGCATGGTGTGCCTAAGTCGATTGTGTCGGATAGGGATCCGAGGTTCACATCGCGTTTCTGGCAATGTTTGCATCAAGCTTTGGGTACAAGGTTGAATTTCAGTACATCTTATCATCCTCAGTCGGATGGTCAGTCCGAGCGTGTTATCCAGATTTTGGAGGATATGTTGAGGTGCTGCGTGATTGAGTTCCAGGGCTCTTGGGAGAAACATTTGCCTTTGGTGGAGTTTGCTTATAACAATAGTTATCAGGCAAGTATTCAAATGGCACCTTATGAAGCTTTGTACGGGAGGAAGTGTAGGACTCCTTTGTGTTGGGCTGAAACGGGTCAGAAGTTGGTTTCGATGCCGGCTTTGTTGAAAGGAACCACTGAGAAAGTGAAGCTCATTTGTGAGCGTTTGAAGGCAGCTTCTGATCGGCAAAAGTCTTACGCGGATTTGAAGCGTAAGGAGATTGAGTATGCGGTGGGTGACCGTGTGTTTTTGAAGGTTTCGCCTTGGAAAAAGGTGATGAGGTTTGGCCGGAAGGGTAAGCTGAGCCTTAGGTACATTGGACCATATGAGGTGATTGAGCGTGTGGGTCCTGTTGCGTACAAGTTGAGGCTACCTCAAGAGTTGGAGAAGATTTATGATGTGTTTCATGTTTCTATGCTTCGGAAGTATAGATCGGATCCTTCGCATGTTATGCCTGTGGAAGAGGTGGAATTGAATCCGGATTTGACCTATGATGAGGAACCGGTGAAGGTTCTTGATTCGGATAGCAAGGTTCTTCGAGGCAAGACTATTGAGTTGGTAAAAGTGTTGTGGAAGCATCGTGGTGCTGAAGAAGCCACGTGGGAACGGAAGGATGACATGCTGAAGCAGTTTCCTTATCTCTTTCCTTCAGGTAAATTTCGGGGATGAAATTTCTTAAGGGGGGGGGGAGTTGTAACGCCCCGGTTTTGGGCTTAGAAGTTTTGGGTTTGGACCGGTTCGGTCGAAGTGCGGTTCGAATATAAAAAGGTGAGATTAGGAAAGCCTAGTTCGGGTTGCATTAAAAATATGGAAAAATGTCTTAAAATCCTCTTTTATTATATATAAGAGAATGGTGAAATCAATTTTACAAAATGAGGTATGGAAGGGTGACATTTTGGCTAGTGACCAAAATGTAATTTTTGAAAACTGTGAGACTGTTTTAAAAAGGATTGAAACTTTGAATCTTTAAGGAGCTATTTACCCAATGGGAGTTTCTCCAGATTTTTCTAAAGTATTAAATGATTAATTAATGGTTTTAAAATAAAACAAAAGTGGAGGGAAGATATTTTGGCCATAACTAACTTTTCTCTCAAATCTTCCATTTTCATTTTCTCTCATTTTCTCTCAAACCAAACACCTTTTCTCCAGAGCTTTTCCCTCTGATATTGTTACCTAAATAACTCATTTCAATTCTCTTTTGATCTTCAATCATCTCTTCAACAAAACCTTTACATTTGCTAATTGGATTTTCAAGATTTTGGTTCCAAAAAGGGAGAAAACTCAAGTTTGGAGGTAAGAACGTCCTTCTCCTCTAAACTCTCAGTTCTTTACTGAAATTCCTAAGTTCTCAATCCTTAATTTATGTTTTATAAAAGGTTTTAAGGTTGTGTACTTGATCTTGGCTTCTAAATGCAAGATTTGCTTGATTTTGATGAAATTTCGTATGATCTGATTCGGCAGTGTATTGAGGTGTCAAATTGATGTTAAATGAATGTTAAATTGATAAGGAATTGAGGTTTAATCAATGCAATCCCGAATAGGTTGAATTTCCTAAGTTTAGCTTGTGTTCTTGGTTGTTTTGGAGTGATCTTGATGATCTGTTATAGCTGGAGGTATAAGGGTGATGTTAGATCCTTTTTGGATGTTAATTGATGTTTAAGAATGATTAGATTTGATGGATCATGGCTGGGTAGTGTTGTGGAGTTGTTTGGATGCATTTTCAGTTGTGTTTGGTAGCCGAAAATGGAGTGTGGATGAGAGCAGCGGGTTTAGGTGCTTTCATTGAAGATATTAATGCATGATGATGCATTAATCCTCTGCTTTGATGTGTTTAAAACAGGGGTGTCATCTTTGGATCCAAGTGGTGGTGATCCGGAAGCTTGATTTGTGTTTCGGCAAGAGGCGAAACGGAATCGGTGAGTGGATTTTGGTTTTCGGCTTTGAAACCAATGTATTGAAGGTTTGGGAGCTTGGTTTAAGTCTAAGCAACTTAGCTAAGCTCAAGAGTAAGTTTTTGGAAAACCTCTCTTGATGATGAACCATGGATTGGTTGTATGCAATGTGGTTGTTGCATGTTTTAAATTCTGTTTTGAAAGCATATTAAGCATGTTTATTTGCTGAGATTATAAGCCATGTGTTGAAGGATGCTCAAGGTAAGGGATCCTTGTTTTGAACATTGTTTAAATGTGGTTTGATGCTTAAAGATGCATGATGTTTATGGCTTTGATAAATGCTTTAAAACAGTGGATTATTGATGTTGATGATGCATATTGGCAAGTGATGGTTAAGGTCATAAAGGTGGTTAAAAGTCCTTGTGTGAGCCTTGTTTATTTAAGAACAACATGGTGGTTAAAAGTCCATGGTTGGTTCTTGGTTGAGATCACCAAGGTGGTTAAAATTCCTTGGGTGAGTCTTGTGTATTTTAAGAGCAACATTGTGTTTAAAAGTCAATGGTTGGCTCTTGGTTAAGGTTACAAAGGTGGTTAAAATTCCTTGTGTAAGCCTTGTTATTTAAGAACATCAAGGTGTTTAAAAGTCCTTGGATGATTCTTGTTAAGGACACAAAGGTGTTTAAAAGTCCTTGTGTGGTCCTTGTCATGGTGTTTAAAAGTCCATGGGTTAAGGACACAATGGTGTTTAAAAGTCCATGTGTGGTCCTTGGAAATTATAAGATCACAATGGTGTTTAAAAGTCCATGTGTGGATCTTATGTGGAATGTATCACTTGTTGCCAATATGACATGATATGAATTGAAGCATGAATTGCTTGTTTTAAAATGCTCAAGTGCATGTGCAAATGATGATTGACTCAAGGTTTATAAAAGTGTTTTATAAATGCATTATTGTGTGGTTTTAATGAGCATTACTCACTAAGCTTTTGCTTACGCTCTCTCTCTTTTCTTAAACCAATAATGCAGAGCATTAAAGTGCATTGAGGGCAGCAAGGGGTGAAGAATCCAAGTGGTGAACTAAGCTCAAGTATGGTGAAGGTTTCTTAAACACTATTAGCTTTTGGCATTTGGCAATGGGAACCTATGTTGTTGATTTGGGAGATGTTTTGGACTCCCTAAGTTGGTTTAATGATGTTAATAATGTTGGAGCTTGTAAATGGCCTTTATGAGATGGTTTTGGTATAATGATGCTTGAATGGTTTGCTAAGTAGGAAGCATGCCTATAGATTTGGGGAATTCCATAATTGATGCCATGTTGATGTTTGGTTGATGCAATTATGTTCCTTGTATGTTGAATGACTTGCTGGTAAAGTTTGGTGGCATTTGGAGCATGTTTGATAAGTCAATTGCATGATAAACCAACAAATTTTCTGCAATCTGGGCAGCCTGTTTCGGAACAGGTGCTACCGTATCGGAACGGGGGCCTGAAATGGCCTGGGCGTTCCGAAACGGGAGGCACTGTTCCGGAACGGTTTGGCCACTGCCAGGCTATGTTTCGGTACCAGATTCGGAACGGTCCCGCGTTTTGCAACGGGTCTTCCCTGTTCCCAAACACTCGACCGTTGGGCACTGAAATTGATGGTTATATGTTTCAAAATGTTTGCATTTTGGTCCTGAAACTTGTTTATGCAATTGTATGAGTTCGAGATGTCCGTTTGAGCTGAAATTTGGTAGAGAAGCATGAAACATGACTAATTTCATATTGGTAACTTAAATTTGGGCTAAGTCCTTATAATTTATAGAATTTACAGTTTGGTCCCTAAAGTCTCAATTTGTGCAATTGGGTCCCTGAATGTTCTCTGATGGTTATGATCTTTGAGTATGATTAATTTGTGAACATATCTAGGGTTAACGTGCATCTAGACAAGAGTAAAAAGAAAAAAAAAGGTCGTTAATCAAGGTTGACTTTCGGGTTGACTTTGGTTTTCCTCGTGTGATCTTCTTAATTCGGGTCGACCGTCTAGGCCGTGTTAAGGGGGTTACACGAATGATAAATTTATTAATTCATATTCTACTCCATGAGACCTTTACAATGGAATCTCATATGCTTAAAATGGTTGAGTGATGAATGAGAAATTAATACTCAAAGTGAGGTAGTTGTGAAGTGTGAAAGGAAAAGAAAACCTCATTATCCCACATTGGTGGGATAACAAACATGGGAAGTATTTAAATACACCCACCCACTTGCTAGTCATTGGATGACTTGAATGGAAATTGTGTCGTACAACATGGGCGATGGGAATATTTAGACCGGTTGGGCCCTTCGTGGACCTGCGAATATTTTACCTACTTTGAATTATTTTTCCTTTATTTTTTGGCAAATCTGTTTGAATATTCCGGATTTAGTAGGATTTTTTTTTCTTCCTTTAAATTTTGATATAAAAAGGTGATGAGTGCAATTCACGAGAATATTCTGGTTTAAATATGGTATTAACAGATTTTTCTGATTTATATCGGTCAAAGGGTTAATGACCATTAATACAGAATATTTTATTTTAATAATTTCCCTCATTCACTCCCCTATAAATATTGTTCCTCTTTTCAGTTTTTAAAACACAACTCAATAACGTTTTCTTCTCCTCTAGTATTTTCGGTGATAGGCAAAGTCAAGAGATAGTTCGTGATCTCTTTAGTTCATGCTACTGTCGAAGATCATCTTATCGTTGTATCATTGTTAAGATATATGTTTTGATATAATAATTGAAAAATTGATTTGAACTAAATTGAAAAAGATTTCAAAATGTTTTGTAAGTCCAAACAACTTGAAAACATGTTTAAGGGTTTTTACAAGACTTTGGAGTAACTAAAAATGTTTTTGAAGTAGCCAAAACCTATGATTTTAATGTTACAATACCGATACGGTGTATACAGTATCAATATCCCTTAGGGTTTCAGCTACAGGGAAATTCCAGTAGCCAAAACTCGTACTGATACGCCTTTGTCGTATTGATACGGAGAGCTTTAAAACCCCTCAACGGCTAGTCGCGTACCGATACGGTTGTATCATATACTGATACACCTTAACTGCACCCAACAGTCATTTTCCCAACGTCTATTTGAAATGCAGGATGTTCCAATGCGCTCGTAAGCCTATCGATACGCATAAGCTGAAGCAGGCTGAACGGCTAATTCCAAGAAGGTCGTATCAATACAGTGACACGAGTATCGATACCCTACTACCCATAATTGTATTTGTAGAGGAAAATAGAGACCTCAACGGATCCAATTCAATCTCAATGATCTATAACAACTAGAAGCTTAATTGGGAGTATAAAAGAGTCCTTAAGCATCTATGGAAGACTAATGCTTCAATTGTAAACAACAATATGATGTCAAATTTGTCTTAGTGCTTTATTGTACATTCTTTGTGTTGCGTGTCAAAAGTCCTATCGCAAATTGTGCAAGTGTACACGACGCAAGTAGTAAAGTGATACTTGGAGTATCGAATATCGTCTCCACTGTTAAGCAATGAATATAAACCCCTAATGAACTAAGGAGATAATAGAGTAAAAACTCAATTCATTTCAACATACTAAGCTGCCTTTACACTTGATAATATAAGGAATTTGTAGAAGAATGAAGGTGAGTAACGCTGCAGCAAGGCTGCATTCACATGTGTCATTTCCTCGACTCGTAACTGCGTGGAGAGCAGTTAGGCAGCCAGAGTTTTACATTTGTATTCAGCTGGTTTGTTGGAGGAGTTGCAACAGTTTCGTTGCTAACTGTTTGCTCATCTAATATTTCCCATGCTTCTTTGATATTTGAGAATTTTCGAACACATAGTTGTTGGCGGAAGAGCTGAAACTGAGCAATGGAGATAGGCTTGGTGAGAGCACATGCAACTTGACTTGAGGTTGGTACGTAACGAACTTGTAGTTGCGGGGAGGAAACCTTTTCTCTAACGAAGAACAAATCAAGGTCCACATGCTTGGTTTTGGCATGCATAACAGGGTTTGTTGCCATTGCCACAACACTTGTGTTGTCACTCCAAATAATTGGAATATTGTCAAGGGAGATGTGCATGTCATGAAGCACAGGTTGGAGCCATAGAATGTTATAGGCAGCATCTGCTATGCTGCGAAACTTAGACTCGGCAGTTGATCTGGAGACGGCTCGTTGTTTGCGTGAACACCAGGTGATCAAGTGCATGCCAAGATAGGGACAGTGGCCAGAGATAGATCGTCGGTCATCGGGATCACTGCCCCAGTCAGCATCGGAGAAGGAGTGCAGTTCTAGAAGGGACGTTTGTTGAGGAGAGAACCAGAGACCAAAGTCAATTGTCCCTTTCAAATATCTGAGGATTCGTTTCACTGCCATCCAATGAAGATCAGTGGGCTGATGCATGAATTGGGCTACCTTGTTAACAGACACATCAATGTTTGGCCTGGTATGGCAAACGTATTGCAATGAGCCTACAACACGTCGATACTCATGTGGATCATGCAATGGGCTGCCATCTTCTTTGCATAGTTTGGGAGTAATGACCATAGGTGAACTAGCTTCATTGACATCTCTCAAGTCAGTCGTAACAAGAAGGTACATAATGTATTTCCTTTGAGAAAGGAACAAACCACCATGAACATGCTGCACTTCGATTCCCAGGAAGAAGCTCAGAGCCCCAAGATCTTTGAGAGAAAATTTCTGATTCAACATGTTGATCACATATTGAACATGTGATTGAGAGGCCCCAGTAATCAATATGTCATCGACATAGATAACCATGTAGGTAGTGTCACCAATTTTGCTAAAGACAAATAAGAAGGCATCAACAGAAGAAGATTTGAATCCAAGTTCTTCAAGAAATGTCTTTAACTTCTCAAACAAATTACGAGGGGCATGTTTTAGGCCATAAAGGGCCTTTTTCAATTTGCACACAAGCAATGTACCATCAGCTGCTTTTTGTGTGAAACCTGCTGTTTGCTCCATGTAGACATCCTCGAGTAAGTCACCCTTTAAGAAGGCGTTATTCACATCAACTTGATGAATGGACCACCCATTAGTGACTGCTATTGACAACATAAGATTCACTGTGAAGAATTTGACAACTGGGCTGAATGTTTCTCGAAAATCAGCTCCAACAAACTGAGAGTAACCCTTGGCTACGAGACGAGCTTTGAATCTCTCAACAGTGCCGTCTGCATGTCGTTTGACCTTGAAAAGCCATTTGCACCCAATGACCTTTCGGTTGGGAGGGAGAGGTACCAGATCCCATGTGTTATTTTCAAGAAGTGCGTTGTATTCAGCTTGAACTGCCCTGCACCATTCAGCATCTTGTAGAGCATCATGAATGTTAGAAGGAACTTCATCAAACTGAGAATGAAATGCCTTGGGTTTGAAGATTCCTGCTTTGCCCGGGTAACCATGGAGTGAGTATTAGTAGAAGTTGTAGCTCGATCCAAGCCATGCACAGTTGTGACATCCTGAGTATCAGTATAAGTGGGATGAGAAGTATCATGATTCAAGTGAGCACTAGGTGTAGAACAAGGTACTGGAACAGGTGAAATAGGAGTGGGAGAGGAAGATATGTGACTTGGAGGTGAGCTGGCTTCAAGGTCAGGAGAGTTGCTAGGTGTAATAGCACTAGAGGGGTTATGTGGTGAGGGTATTGAATGAACAACAAGACTAGTGGTGGTGGTAGCAGGAGTAGTTGGACATGGTCTCGTGGAGACTGAAGATGTGTCATGAATATGGAGAGGTGGTGAGAGCAAGGTGAATGAAGGTGGGGAAGAAGGTGTACGCATATTGGTGTAAGGGAAAACTGATTCATTAAAGAGGACATGGCGAGAGGTGTATATCCTGCCAGTAAGAAGGTCAAGGCAAAGGTATACATGATGACGTGTTGTATAACCAAGAAAAATGCATGGATTGGATCTATAATCTAATTTTTGTTTGTTGTATATACAGAAATCTATCACTATCAAGCTTGCTGGAACTGTGGAACGAGAGACCACTTCAAGAGAGAGTGTCCGCATCAGGCGGGACATGCACCGATTCAGGCACAGGCTCCTGCGAGACCGATCGACTATCCGAGAGGCCGTGGGTGCGGTCGTGGCTACTTCCAGCCGAGGGCTGATGCACCTAGGATAAAGGCACCAAGGAATCTTGCTCATGTAGTGGTAGTTCAGCCAGAGGCCAGTGGACTGGCTAGAGTCTACGGACAGATAGAGGCAGGGAATGACACAGATGTGATAGCAGCTAATTTTGAGTTACAGTCCATGTCTTTGCTTTCCTTAGTCGATTCGGGTTCCACGCATTCTTATTTTTTGAGTGAGCACACAAAGAAGTTAGACATACCTGTTGAGATTTTAGACATAGGGAAGCATGTGTCTAGTTCCTTTGGTGAGACAGTTGTAGTTAGACGGATGTATAGGAGGTGTTCGTTGAAGATTCAGGGTCATGTGTTTTCGGTTGATATGATGGAGCTTCCGTTCGACGGCTTTGATATCATTTTGGGTATGGATTGGTTGGTTGAGCACAGAGCTAGTGTAGATTTTGAGACAAAGAGAATTTCGTTGAAGCTTTTTGATGACTACGAGGTAGTGGTAGTAGGCGAGAACATTAAGTTCTTGTCGAACGTTATGTCGGCTTTAGAGGCCCATAGGTTAATGGACTCCGATTGTGGGGCTTATTTAGCGTACGTGATGAATCCAAATATGAGTGAGGTTAGACCGAAAGATATCAGGATAGTTGTGATTTTCCGGATGTGTTTCCAGAAGAGTTACCGGGTTTGCCTCCTGACAGAGATGTAGAGTTTGTGATTGAGACTGTTTTAGGGTCTACTCCAGTTTCTATTGCTCCGTACCGTATGGCTCCGAAAGAGTTGAAAAGTCAGCGTCAGGAGTTGTTAGACCGATGTTTTATTAGGCCTAGTAGTTCGCCATAGGGTGCTCCCGTATTGTTTGTGAAGAAGAAGGATGGCAGTATGAGGATGTGTATCGACTATAGGCAGTTGAACCTGTTGACAGTAAAGAACAAGTATCCGTTGCCACGTATAGATGACATGTTTGATCAGTTGAGAGGTGCCTCGGTGTTTTCGAAGATTGATTTGAGATCAAGGTACTATCAGTTGAAGGTAAAAGAATGTGATGTACCGAAGATAGCTTTTAGTACTAGATATGGTCATTATGAGTTCCTTGTGATGTCGTTTGGGCTCACGAATGCACCGATGCTTTCATGGACATGATGAACAGAGTTTTTCGAGACTATCTAAACTGATTTGTAGTTGTTTTCATAGACGGCATCCTTGTGTACTCGAGATCAGAAGAAGAACATGATGAGCACTTGAGACTTGTATTGCAGAGATTGATGAGCAATCAGTTGTATGCTAAGTTGAGTAAATGTGAGTTCTGGATCAGAGAGGTTGTGTTTCTTGGCCATGTGGTATCAGCTGAAGGTACCCGTGTTGATCCGAAGAAGATTGAAGCCATTGTTGAGTGGAAACAACCTAAGTCAGTGACAGAGATTAGGAGTTTCCTAGGACTAGCTGGTTACTATAGGAGGCCCATTGATGGTTTCTCTAGAGTAGCCACTCTGTTGACTAAATAGTTGCAAAAGGTAGTTAAGTTTGAGTGGTAGATGCGAGACAAAAGGCATTTGAGAAATTAAAAGAAGCTTTGACGAATGCTCCAGTGTTGGTACAACCAATTTCAAGGAAAGAGTTTGTAATCTATAGCGATGCTTCCTACGTAGGTTTAGGTTGTGTTCTGAAGCAAAAAAAAGGAGAGTGGTTGCTTACGCTTCGAGACAGTTGAAGGTGCACGAGAAGAACTACTCTACGCACGACATTGAGTTAGCAGTAGTTGTGTTTGCATTGAAGATTTAGCGTCACTACCTGTACGGTGAGAAGTGCATGGTTTACATTGATCATAAGAGCTTGAAGTATCTGATGAATCAGAGAGAGCTGAACTTGAGACAGAGAAGATGGCTTGAACTGTTGAAAGACTATGATTTGACTATTGAGTACCATCCGGGTAAGGCAAATGTAGTGGTTGATGCGTTGAGCAGAAAAGTTACAGTTGAGTTGCGAGCTATGTTTGCTAGGATGAGTGTATCAGGGGACGGTGGTTTGATTACAGAATTGCAAGTGAAGCCTTCGTAGATTCAGTTGATCAGAGAGAAATAGTTGCAAGACGTGTCATTAGCTCCACATGTTCAGGACATTGTAGAGGGTAGACCGACAGAGTACAATTTCGGTGATGAGGCATTGTATGGTAGGCGATGTAGGACTCTGATCTGTTTGGCCGAAGCGGGTCAAAAGTTATTTCTGAAAGTGTCTTCGTGGAAGAAGGGGACGACCGATAAAGTGAAGTTGATTTGTGACCGTCTAAAAGCAACTTCTGATCATCAGAAATCTTATGCAAATTTGAAGAGAAAAGAGATTGAGTTTTCGGTGGGTGAGAAAGTGTTTCTGAAAGTGTCTCCGTGGAAGAAGGTAATGTGATTTGGCCGGAAAGGAAAGTTGAGTCCGAGGTTTATCGGTACGTATGAGATAGTTGAGCGTATTGGGCCAGTAGCTTACCATTTGAGATTGCCTTCAGAGTTGAAGAAGATCCATGATGTATTCCACGTGTCGATGCTCATGAGATATAGATCAGATCTGTCTCACGTTATGCCCGTTGAAGAAATATAACTGAATCTGGATTTGTCTTACAATGAAGAACCAGTTTAGATACTTGCTTCGGATAGCAAGGTGTTGCGTGGCAAGACCATAGAGTTGTTCAAGGTGTTGTGGCGACATAGAGGCGTGGAAGAGGCCACGTGGGAGAGGAAAGCTGATATGCTTGAGTAGTTTCTGTACTTGTTTTCGTCAGGTAATTTCGGGGATGAAATTCCTTAAGTGGGGGAGAGTTGTAACACTCGGGTTTGGGGTCGGGTGAAATTAAATTATTAAAATATAAATTTTGGGCCTTGCATTTTCAAAACAAATAGAAATATGTTGGGCTTGTTTTAGATTAAACCCAAATGGCCATGGATTTTACACTATTGTAATTACCCATTTTCATTAAGGGTAAAAATGTCTTTTGGCTTTTAAAATGAAACAAAACAAATAAAAATACATTTTTCATCATCTTCTTCCCCTCCGATCTCAAAACCAGCGACACCTTCCCCATCTTCATGGCTTGTTACTATTCCATTTCCTCCTTGCTTCATTCTTGAGGATTTTTGAAAGGTAATTATGTTTTTGAGTTGTCCTTATCTTCCTCTTTATTTCTATACCATTAGTTATCAATAAAACTCATTATATTACATTTTGAGGTTTTTGGATTTTAAAATAAAAATGATAACTTTGATAGCTTTTAGTTAAGATTTTGATTTGTTGTTGTTAGATAAGCTATTTACTATCCAAAAGGTCCAACATATCGAATTTTTACATGGTTTTATAATGATTTTCGGATATGGGTTTTAGAGAGGTTTTAGGTGGTTCAAAAGATGGTTTTTGGGGTTGTTTATGAGTGGAAATCGATGGCTAATTATTGTATGATGTTTAAGGGTTAATTTTGAAGGTTATGAGTATGTTAAAAGTGTTGGAAACAATGGTTAATCGCTGTGTGTTTGGGCTGTTCGAAAATGCTAGTTTGGGGGTGTGTTCTTAGTTGGCTAATTGCTTGAAATTGTGTTTCGGGTTTTCTTCGGTGATTGATGATTGATTGTTGATGTTTTTTCTTGTGTTGGATTGCTTAGAATCAAGGTTTTGTGTTGGTGAGACCTCGAGAACAAATCTGGATAGCTTGGTGGATTATGTAACCCCCTCGTCCCTATCTGGGCGACTGACTAGTCCGAGTGGGCTACACGGGGATAACCGAGGTGAAACCCGTTAAGGCTCCACTTCATTTAACAACCCGAAAAAACTTTTTCATTTATTATCATGTCTAGATGGATTCAATTAGACCTATGTGAGAAGCGACAATGGAAAACAAGGCTCACAAGAAAGCTAACATCAAACTAGCCTAAGCCCAACACTTGGGAACCTTTAGAGATGTCAAAAGCCCACTTTTCAGGCCTGTGTTTCGAAACAGGCTTACCCGTTTCGAAACACGGGCCCATTTTAAAAAGCCAACCACCCGTACTAAAACGCATCCACCCCGTTTCAGAACAGGTGTCCATTTCGCCTAGACGTTCCGAAACACGTTCCGTAATAGGCAATCACATTAGCCAAATCGTTTCGAGACTCGTATCGGAACAGGGGTTCAAAGTGGCCAAACCGTACAAGAACGCGTTCCGATACGGGTGTTCTTGGAGCCACACTCGTTCCGAAACAGCCTTACCCGTTCCGAAACGCCTGCAGCCAATGAGTTTCCAAAACCAGTTTTAAGCATCTCTAAACGATTCCAAATGACCCCAACGACTTCAAGGATCAAGACACAACATGCGTACACAACTCTAGAGGCATACACCCTATTACAAGCATGCTCAAAACACATAACATACAAGATAAGAGCATACATTCAAAGGGATCAAGCATTCATCATGAAGAGACATACATTGCATTTTAAGGTTTCATGCCTTAGAAACAAAACATATAAGCATTCATGATATGCAACATAAACAGGGTTTACAATCCAAAACAATGCATCAACAAGCCACACCAAAACACCAACATATAAAAAAGGAGTCTAAACAAGCTCCTAACACAAACAACAACACAAATCTCGTTGCTTATCTATTACATCTCATAACTTAAATGTTCATACGTGATGATAGCAAACACACACTTGGAGGCCTTCTCCTTGCACAAGCAACCCACGAACTAAGGATCTGCATTGTCGAACAAAAGAGAGCGTAAGCATAAAGCTTAGTGAGGGTAAGCTCATAAAACAAACCTTGACAATGCAGGGTCCAAGCACGAGCAACAAACCAAGGTAGAATGCATGTTTTCTTACCTTCGAAGCCACAAGAGTCAAATACAAAATGCATGAACATAACATCAAATATCATGCCATGCTCAACATGTCCATAAACACAACCATATGGAAACACATTTAACAATACGTATTGGCACCTAGCTATGACCCGAATACGCGGATAACAACCGTTGAAACTCACATCCAACAACTCAACCATTACCTTACGGTGGGATTACACTCATCACCGTTTCACGCGGAGGGGATTCCACTCATCCTCACGCCCCGTCGATGGGATTCCACTCATCACTGACTAACATGTAAAAGAAGATTTTCGGGCGTACCCGTACTCCATCTTGATGACTACCATCACCAAGACCACACGCGCATTTCGACTCTCGTGTGCACACTAACATCCTAATGATCGATCATTTGTACCCAAGCATACTAGTGTCAATACTAACTCACCACAAGGTCCTCATAATACAATATTCTTACCATTTCCGTGCTTAGCACGTGCTCACCATGATTTACAATCATGCACCCACATCTCATCAACCGCATGCCTATCACAATGCATAAACAAATCATCATGCCTCAATATCACACATAGCCACAATGTGCAAATCAACAATAACCATAATTAACATATGAGGCATAAACACAACATTCAAAGTTCATCCATAGGTCTTTAACTAAAGCTTGAGATTAGACTACCAATCTAATCCCAACTCTAGGTGGGTTTACCAAGCCTGACCAAGGTTCACATGCTCGAACCAACATTTGAAAACCAATTTAAAATCGAAGAACCACTCACCGGACTTTCCAAACACAAGCAAACCACTGATCAAGCTCCCAATGGTTCCGGATTCGAATGCGAGGCTTCACCAAAAAAGTTCCTTGTTTCTAAACAATTAAACACACTCTATTAATCACCAAAACAAACACAAACCACTGCTGTAAACTCAGAACATCAATCAAGCTCACATTCAAGCCAAGAACACTTTCAAAACCCTCATTTTCGAGCAGCCCCTTAGCACAGCCAAAAACCATTGATTCCAACACTTTTAACACACCTAATAGCTTCCAAAATAACCCTTAAACATCATACAACCATCAGCCATGAATTTACAACACTAAACAGCCCCAAAACTCATCTTTAAACCCCTCTAAAACCCCACTTAAACCCAAATTCGCGAATCATTATAAAACCATGTAAAAAGCATATATGTTGGACCATTTGGGCTACCAAATACATATCTAACTTCAAGAAATCAAAACCTCAATCAAAAGTCAATAAAGTTTGGATTTTTATTCTTTAAGCTCAAAAACTCAAAACACATAATAATGGGTTTCAATGAAAACTAAAAACATGTAGAGAAAGAGGAAGTTGAGGACAACTCAAAAATGTAATTACCTTTCAAAAATCACCAAGGATGAAGGAAGGAGGAGATGGAATAGTAACTTCAATGGAGGGGAGGAGTTTCACGTTGGTTTTGCTTTGGGAGGTAGAAGATGATGGTAAATTAGGTATTTGAAATAAAAGGGATTTTATTTTACAAAGACCTTGTAATTACAAAGCTGTCATTAATGAAAAATGGTCATCTTCCAACATTCTAAAATCTATGGAAATTTTGGGCTTTAAATTAAAATCGGGTCCAACATATTAAATGAATTTTAAAAGGATGAGGGAAAACTCGAAACATTATTTTAATATTTTATTTCCAGCCGACCCCCAAACCCGGGTGTTACAGATTAATTGGTTAGAGTTGTTGAGCTTGGAGTAGTCGGTGAGTGGTTCTTCAGTTTTTAAATTGGTTTTCAAAATGTTTGGTTCGAGCATGTGGACCTAGGTCGGGCCTGGTAAACCTGCCTAGAGTTGGAATTAGATTGGTAGTCTAATTCCAAGCTTTAGTTTAGAAGATGTTGGTTGAACTTATGAATATTGTGTGATTATGCCTCTTGTTCCATATTTATGCGATTGATGTTGTTATGTATATGTGATATACATGTGTGTTGAGGCATGATGTTTTATGCATTGTGGCATGCATAATGGTTGGGATGTAGTTTGTGTATGATGGTGGATCATGGTGAGTACGTGCTAAGCACGGAAATTGGTAAGAATGTTGTGAGATTGAACTATGAAATGAGTTAGTATTGGCACTAATATGCTTGAGTACAAATGATCGATCATTAGGATGTTAGTGTGCACACGAGTGTCAAAATGTGCGCGTGGTCTTGGTGATGGTAGTCACCAAGATGGAGTACGGGTATGCCCGAAAATCTTCATTTATATTTTAGTCGATGATGAGTGGAATCTCGTCGACGGGGCGTGAGGATGAGTGGAATCCCCTCCGCGTGGAACGGTGATGAGTGGAATCCCATCGTAAGGTAATGTAATTGTTGAGTTGTTGGATGTGAGTTCCAAAGGTTGTTATCCACGTATTCGGGTCATAGCTAGGTGCCAATACGGTTTGTTAAATGTGATTCATATGGTTGTATTATGGATATGGACATGTTGAGCATGGCATGATAATTGATGTTATGATCATGCATTTCATATATTTGATTCATGTGGTTCCGAAGGTAAGGAAACATGCATTCATCCTTGGTTTTGTTGCTCGTGCTTGGACCCTGCATTGTCGAGGTTTGTTTTATGAGCTTACCCTCACTACGCTTTACGCTTACGCTCTCTTTTGTTCGACAATGCAGATCCTTAGTTCGTAGGTTGCTTGTGCGAGGAGAAAGGCCTCCAAGTGTGCTATTTTCTACCTTCAAGTATGAACTTTTAAGTTAATTGATGTAATAGCTAAGCAATGGGATTCGTGTATGTTGCTTTGTGTTAAGGAGCCTGTTAAGACTCCTTTAGTATGTTGATGTTTTTGTTTGTGGCTTGTTATTGCCTTAATTTGGATTGTAAACTATGTTTATGTTGCGTATCATGAATGCTTATGTGTTTGGACTTAAAGCATGAAAACCTTTTTGCAATGTCGTTTCGGTGAATGCTTAATTCCTTGTGTGTATGGACTTTTTACGTATGTTGTGTGTTTAATCATGCTCGTAGTAGGGTGTATTTCCTTAGAGTTCGTGAATGCATGTTCGGAGGTCCTAGTTTGGTGTCTTTGAGGCAGCCCTTGTGCCTTAACCAGCTAAAACATGTGTGATCGAGTCAGAGGTACCGATACGGTTGGGCCCGTATCGATACGACCATCTTGTTTCAGGCTAAGCGTATCGATACTCGAGAAGGCGTACCGATACCATTTTTGCTACTGAAAATCTGAGATTTTGACGAGAAATTGAGGGTATCGGTACAGGCTTAGGTGTATCGATACAAGCTTCGTAGCTTTGACCACGAGAAGTTGACCGTTGAAGGCGTATCGGTACGGTCAACCAGTGTACCGATACGGTCTCCTCGAGTTTAATTTGGGTCAGTTGACCTAGTCAAGGCGTATCTATACCCTCTTTGAGTGTATCGATACTATCTGCTGTATAATCTAAAATGGGTTGTTTTAAATTGTTGTTTGATTGCTTCGCATCCATTCGTTGCTTCCGCTGTCGTTGTTTCACATAGGATGTATCTAAAGCATCTAGACAAGATAATGTTAAAAGAAAGTTTTCCTAGGGTCGTTAACTGAAGTGGAGCCTTAACGGGTTTCGCCTCGTTTTCCCCGTGTAACCCGCTCAGACCGGTCGGCCGCCCAGGCCGGGACGAGGGGGTTACAAGAAACCATCTCAAATAAATCAAATTAAAACAACTCCGAAAATCACATTGAATCATCTCTTTTATCAAGATTTCACCATTTTATCAAAACCACAATAAAACTTCAATCAAAAACTCAAATCAAGAGTCAAATATCTTTGGAATTTCATTAAAGAACCTTGATTGGAGGGTTAGCATGAAAATTACCTCCAATCCTTGCTTCTCTTCTAATTTGACAAGTTTTGCTTTCAAGAATCTTGAAGAGATTTGAGAGAAATCACAAGAGAGAAGTTGAAAATCAAGAAAGAAAATGGAAGTGGAAGAATTCTGGAAAATGAGAGAAAATAGAGTGTTTGGCTGAAGTGAAATGGAGAAAATGAAAATGAACGTCAAATTTGCTTAACCAAAATAACCACCTTTTATTAAATTAATAAAAACCACTTTTAATTAAAATCCACTCTCTTTAATCTTCAATTAAACATTTAAAACACATGACAAATTAGAGAAAATGCTTAATTTCCATTAAGCGCTCTAAAGATTCTAAGAATTTGACTCTTCTTTGAAAAACACCCTTTTTCCATAGTTTTAAAACTTTACATTTTGGTCACTGTCCAAAATGTACACATCCCAAAACTCATTTTGCAAAATTGATTCAACCAAACTCATAAACATAATTTTAGAGGATTTTAGAAATTTTTACCACATTTTATCCTATCCTGAACCCTGATTTCCCTGAACCACTCTTAACGTCTCAAACCGCCGACCTCCAGTTCCACTAGCCTGACCCGACGCACAAAACGCCTAGGAACAAAACCAGGGCATTACACTAATAATTTCCTTTGAGAATTATTGAGACGAACAAGATTCCTACGCAAAATCTCCATCATTTTTGGAAGCTAAGATCTCGTAAATAATTCGTTTCAAGATTTAATTAATGTCGTTTTAACGGGTTTACGTGATCCTCTTTCAAATAAGAAACAATATGAATAAATTTATTTATCTAAATTTTTTGTGGACAAATATGTTTAAATAGAAATTGTCAGTGGAAGTAACATTGGTTACTGATTTTATTTCATAATTATAATTATATTGGATAACAAAATCGAAATTATCAAGAATTAATTTTATGGTTATTACAAAATTATTGCTAATTATAGGAAACACCTTTAAACGGATAATTGAAAATCCTTTTGAAAGTGCATGTCTAGGATTGGTTTCTTGAAAGACTTGGTATTTAAGCGTGCCTAGTGCACCTCCTTTCTTTCATGCTAACCTACCTGGTGCATTGTTCATTATTGAGATTTCTCGTATACCGTGAGGACATTGCGACTATGAGTCATAATAGAACAAAGCTCGACAAAGCTTTCAACCCTAATATTGCCAAGGCAAACATGATGGAAGTCAATAAGGACTTCAAAAGAGGCATAAAGAAAGAGGTAAATGTTGTGGAAGAAATTTCCAAGCAAGTATCCAATATGGATAGGGATGTAAAAAGCTGACCCGACCTGCAAAACTAACTGAAACCGACTTGAGTCAGAACTGCTTGTTATTCGAGGTGCTGGTGATCTGAAATCGATTCAAGTCTGAACTGGTGTTGGCCTGAACCCGAGTTGGACCTGGAACTTTTGGATCTGCACCCGACCTGCACCCGACCTGAGAACGACCTAAATCTGAATTCAACCTAATAATGTGATAACCGAACCCGACCTGCATATGACCTAATATGAACCTGAACCCTAGATTAACCTGGTAAATAAATAATATTACCCAACATGTTATGAACCTAATCTGTAATTGACTCAACCTGTAAATGATCTGACTTGTTATTGTGCTGATTTGATATTTACCTGACTTGGTACTTATCTGACTTGTAATAACTAATAAGTTACAATTGATGAACTTGTGATTATAGTGTAACAAAATACATTTTCACAATTTAAGGTACATGATTAACTATGATCATTAAATTAATATGTATAATTTTTTATATTTATAAATTATAGTATATAAAAATATTTAAGTTTTATTTAATATCGAAATGATGTCGACATAATTCATTAAGGTTTATGGTTTATGATTTATGGTTTAATATTAACAATTTATGGTTTAGTTTAGCGTTATTGGTTTATGAGATTAATTCTAATTCTTTAAGATTTATGGTTTAGTTTAGTGTTTAGTTTAAGGTTATTGGTTTATGTGATTCATTCAGATTCCTTAAAATTTAAGGTTTAGTATCAATGGTTTATGATTTAGCTTATGGTTTATGAGATTAATTTCAATTTCTTAAGGTTTATGGTTTAGTATAGGGTTATTAATTTACGAGATTAATTCTGATTCAACTTGCTAATTTATGCATTTAAAATTGATTAAATATTTAAATCGAAGCTTCATGTAAAGAAATGAACTAAACTAAAGTTTCAACTTCCATGTGTACAATTACATATTTACATCCAAATCAAAAATTTGTGTATATTTATATTACATCAAAATTTATATGGTATAATAATAATGTTCTAATTAAATAAACTTATTAAACTTAGGATATAAATGGGCTAAACTAAAACTTAGAAGCATAAATAACAGATATAATTAAAAGAATTCGAAAACTTAATGTGGAATTTCAATTAAATTAAGTTAAATTAGGACTCAATTGAATTAAATTAAAACCTAAAAGTGAAAATTTGGGATTTAAATGAAAAACATCATAAATTAAAAGGGCTAAAGATAATTTATCCTAACCTAAAACTTACGTGGGTTGTTTCTCTCCCACCATTTTCTTTCAATTTCAATTTTAGTTTTTACTACATTCCCACCGTTTCTTTTTTTTTTTCAATTTTAATTTTAGTTTTTACTTCCCTCCCTCCGTTTTTTTTTCAATTTCAATTTTAGTTTTTACTTCCCTAAAAACCCGCGCGGGTTCTTTCCCCCGCCTAATTTTTAGGCTAGGGGATTAATTACTCTTTAAGTCTTCGCTCTTTTATTTTTTTTTTAGTCCTAACATTCACTTTTAAATTTCAGTTTAATTCAATTAACTCATACTTATATATATATATATATATTAAATTGTAAAATATTTTGGCATCATGTTTTGGTTCATATTAATCCCTAAAAATTTATTTTAATGTGAAAATTACCCACAATTACCATATTGAAGTCTATTTGTACACGGTAAGACCCAACTTGAACTTCAACCGAAAACAATATTCCCCAACCGAAATTTTATCCGTAAACGACATGACCCAACCTGAACGTGGCCCGACCTGAAGTCCATCTAAACCTGAATTAACATGTTAATTAACTGATTCGGACCCGAACCATTTTGGCCTGAACTGAAACTTACCCGATCTAAAATTAACTCGACCCGAACTCAATCTGATTTGAAATCAACCTGATAATGACCTAAATCGGAGTCGACTCAGACCCGACTTGATTAGAGTCGAACCATAAAATTTACCTAACATAACTCATATTCGATTTGACTTGACCTAACATGACCTAACCTGAAACTTAAATGATTACCTGATTTCACATCCCTAAATATGGATGTATGTTTTGTGGTTTCTAAAATTAACATGGTTAACTCAAATCCAAGAGAATGGTGGCTTGATACTGGTGCCACACGTCACATCTGTAGTGACAAGGACTCACTCGTTGAGTTGGTTCCTAAAAAGAACGAGGAGAAGCTCTACATGATGCAACTTCTAAGATAAAGGGGAAGGGAATTGTAGTTTTGAAGATGACTTCGGGCAAAGAGCTGAAGCTTCAAAACGTGTTGTATGTACCTTACATACAAAAGAACCTTGTTTCTAGGACCCTCCTAAGTATGCATGGCTTTAGGATGGTGTTTGAATCTTAGAAGTTGATTTTGTCAAAATGAGGAATATTTGTGGGAAAAGGATATGTATTGAAAAATATGTGGAAACTCAATACTTTCTCTGTAAAAGCTAAAACAATGAATAAGAAAAATATTTTTTCTTCTGTTTATATGCTTAAGTCATATGTTTTATGACACGGTAGACTCAGACATGTTAATTATGATACCTTACATAGGTTGATTAACTTGGAGCACATTCCCTCATTTCACATTAATTATAATCATAAATGTGAAACTTGTGTTGAGGCAAAATTAACAAGGTCTTCATTTCAAGCTATTGAAAGAAGTACATAACCTCTTGATCTAATACATAGCGATGTTTGTGACTTAAAGTTCATCCAAACTAGAGGAGGGTATACATTTTTATCACCTTCATTAATGATAGCACAAAATACTCCTATGCATATTTGCTTAAGAGCAAAGACGAAGCTATAGAGAAATTTATACTATATAAGCAAGAAGTTGAAAACCAACTAAATAAAAAGATTAAGATGGTAAGAAGTTGTTGAGTGCATCGAAAGATCGAAATGAACCAAGAGGGGGTGAATTGGATTTTTAAAGGTTTAGGTGGTGGAAATTGCAAATTAAAAAGATAAACAAGGAATTTTAGAGTGGTTCAAGTTCCAAATGAACTCTACATCCACTACCTTAGCTTCACTAAGGATTTTGCAACAATTCCACTAATTGTTCTTCCCCTTTTCTAGGCTAAGGAGGCAACCCTTATAATTTTTGGTTAAATTTTCTACCCAAAATTTAACTCAATCCTCACACAAATAGAACAAAGATTTTGATGGCTAAGAAAATATCTCTCAATACAAATTGTAGCCCAATTACAAGCACTCAACCCAATTGAAAAGGATAAGAATTAAAATTACAATTGGGGTTTCTAGACAATATTGGGATTTAGGCACAAATGCTTGGATTTGATGTTTGGATGTTTGCTTTTGGATCAATAGTTGTTGATGGGGCTTTTAGAGGTCTCTTTTATACCTTCTCATTGATTTCTAGCCGTTGTAGTTGTTGGATTCATCAATAGAGCCGTTGGGGGTGTTATCTCACCTCCATAAATGCAGTCTGCAACCACCCGTTTCGGAATGCGGGAACCTGTTTCGAAACAGGCCAAAATAAAAAGAGCCGTTGGGGTGCATTTAAGAGCCTGTATCGAAACGGTATTAACCCGTTTTGAAACACTTTTGCCACTGTCAAGGGTTGTTTCGAAACAGCTTGAACTCGTTTCGAAACGCCTTAACGGTTTCTGAAAAATCAGTTAAAAACTTTGCAGCGGTCATATTTTTCCAATCAAAATGAAGAATCGTTTCAAAACACCTGAAGTCGTTTCGATACGGGTTCTCTATGTTCTAATGTCGTTTCGATACCCGTTTCGGAACAAGGGTTGATAATTTCAAAATTGTTTCGAAACGCCTTAGACCGTTTCGAAACAGTGACTCGAAAAACACTGGTTCGGCTTTAAGAACACTTAGAAAATATTTAGAAATCTTAGTTTTTAACTTAGGCAGATTCTTTAAATCATATGGGGATATTTGAGGACTTAAAAATTTGTTTTGACATTTTCAATTTAGTCCTTAGGATCTTTAGTTATGTCAAAATTAAAATACGAGTTTCACAATCTCCCCTTTTTGATATAACAAAACCAAAGTTAGAATTTTTAAGAGTTTTGAAATTTTGAACACATTCTAACTCCCCCTTAATTTAAGATAGGTTTTTAAAGTTTTAAAAAGATTTTAACTTTGAAATTCAAGTTTTAAAACTTAAAAACGCTTTAGACTTTTAAAACAAATTTTTGGCTCTTAAATTTCTTCTCCCCCTTTTTGTTAGATCAAAAATAATAAACAAGGCTCATAGAGAAGAGAAAGGGTTAGTACCAATAAGCATTAAGTAATAAGCAACAATAATATTAATTCATAAAATTAAAATATCCAAAAAATAAATCAACATTAAGTTCAAAGCATAATCCCAAATAAGATCAAGAGCATAGGTTCCTAAAACATAATGAAACATAAAGATGCAAACTTAATCCTAAAATGCATAGATAATAAGATAAGATATGAATATTCTAGGCCTCGTCATCACCATCATCATCCGATGTCTCATCATCGCTCTTGACTTTAGAACAGCGAAACTTCATCCATTGGCCATAGAAGATAGAGAAGGACAAATCCATGTTCGAGTGGGAAGTCTCGAGGGATTGGAGTCGATCCTCTACATTTTGCAAACGAGTGTTGATGGCACCAAAACTCGAAGCCATGTTAGTGTCCATGGCATTGAACCGCTCGGAAATAAGAGCCGTAAGAGCTTCATTGTTTCCAACTTGAGCTTGCAGTTGAGGTTCAACGGGAGGAGGAGGAGGTGCGGCTCTATCAACACGTTCCCAAACATTGTTCACATAGTGAAAACCGGACTTGCGGAGAGAGGACTCACCAATTTTTAACTTGCGGGGTTCCGGAGAGTCGTAGGTGCAATCGAGACCAATCTTGCTAAAGATGTGACTTAAGATCGTGCCATAAGTAAAGGATTTCAAAGCATCGGTGTCAATGAGCTTAACATTGTTAACCATCTCGGAAAATATGATCTTAGCAACATTAGGGCGCTCGCCACGACGGAAACATTCAAGCCAAAAGTAGTCAACTTGACGGATATGAGAGTATTTACCTCCGGAGGGGCAAAGGAACCATGAAACCATCAAGTGGAGAAAACGATCGTGCGCATCCAAAGTAAGCACTTGACCGGTATTAGAACCAAAGTGACGTTCATTCTCAATTCCTTCATCCTTAAGGGAAAAAGTAGACTCCAAGAGAGGGACATTAACAACAAACTTTTTCCCTAATATATAAGATTCAATCCCAACAACCTCGGTGTTTGTTTCATCATTAATAAGGTGAGCATTGGAATAAAAGATAAGTACCATGTGTTTGTAGCAAATATTCGGGATGCTCAACGAAGGAAGAAGATCCCATTAGCTCAAACGCTCGAGGTAACGGAAAAGAAATCCCTCGGAGTTAAGGAATTCGAGATCAATCACACGCTCACGACGGACTTCGTAATCCTTGACATACTTGAAACGAGCTCGCATCTCTGGAGTTCGAAGAGATTTTTGAAAGAGCTGAGCGAGATTCAGACGCATACTCGAGTCACCGGTTTGAACGGACTTACAGTTTTTGTTAACATTCTTCGACATCCTAAAAACATTAAGCAAGCAAGTTTTTAAAAAAAATTAAGTGTATGCATAGATTTCTAAATTCAATCCAATGATAAATCCCACTTAGGTTTTAAAAAAATTAAAACAAAAACAAAAAAATTAAAAGAAAAACAGTAAAATAAAATACGAGTAAAAATTTTTATATTCAAATCAGAAAATTTAAGATTTTAATTTTTTTTACAAGATATGAAAAACCCAAGCATAAAAATATATAAACTATACAAAAATAAAATTTTCTAACCTAAGATTCGAACATAAATTGAAGGAAAAAGAAAAAGAGGAAAATTACCTTAGTTTGGGGTTTTGGATGAATGGATGAAAATCCTTGCACAATGTTGATGAATCTTGCTTAGACTAGTGTTTTAGAGAAAAACCCCTCAAGATTTGGTGAAAAACGAAGAGGTTTAGAGGGTTTTTATAGGGAAAATTAGGGCTTGGGTTTTTAGGGTTTGGGAGAGTTTTAATTAAAGTGAACTTTATAATTAAAAGCCCTACTTAAAGCTGTCCACGAAACCGTTTCGGAACGGTCTTGACCGTTTCGAAATGCGAGCACGAGAGTTTGACCGTTTTTAGAATTCCAGCTGATCATTTCGATACGGGGTTGACCGTATCGAAGCCCCGTTGACTCGTATCGAAACTTGTTTCGATACACCCCTTGGCAGTAGCCAAAACGTTTCGAAACCCTTTTGAGGCGTTTCGAAATGCCCTTTCTCTCAGACATGATTTTAAAGCATCTGTATCGAAACAGGTTGACCCGTTTCGATACACTTGTACCTGGAAGTGCAGATGAGGCTCTAAAAGTGCAGAAAATTGAGTGTTTCTAAGGCCTAGCTTGCATGAATGACATGAATGAGCAAGCAAAACATATGCAAACATAAACATACTCCCCTAGCTATAGGCATGGATGAAATTAGGAGTCAAAACACATAAACATGGCATTTCACAAGATCAAGCAATTTTAAGCACAAAAGAGGTCCTAAAAGGTCAAGATAGGCTAGCTAGACCTAACTCTCTCCTATGGGACCAAAAACGCTCTTTGTCTAAAGGTTTTGTAAATATGTCCGCTAATTGATTTAAGGTGTCTACATACTCTATAACCACATCTTCTTTAAGGACATGATCTCTAATGAAATGATGCCTTATTTCTATGTGTTTGGTTCTAGAGTGTTGGATGGGATTTTTTGTTAAACATATAGCACTAGTGTTGTCACATTTTAGGGGTATGGTTTCAACTTTAATTCCACAATCTAAGAGTTGTTGCTTCATCCAAAGGACTTGAGCACAACAACTCCCTAAGGATATGTACTCGGCTTCGGTGGTAGATAAAGCTACACTATTTTGTTTCTTAGATAACCAATATATGAGCATACTACCTAGGAATTGACAAGTTCCCGAAGTACTTTTCCTATCGATTTTGCAACCCCCATAATCCGCATCCGAATAAGCATGAAGGTTGAAGGTGGAGTCTCTAGGATACCAAAGACCTAAACAAGGAGTATCTCTAAGGTACCTAAAAATTCTCTTAACGGCTATAAGGTGAGACTCTCTAGGACTAGCTTAAAACCTAGCACACAAGCAAACACTAAACAAGATATCTGGTCTACTTACGGTAAGGTAAAGCAATGATCCAATCATAGAACGGTAAAGCTTAGAGTCAACACACTTACCTCCTTCATCTTTGTCAAGCTTTGTAGATGAGCTCATAGGTGTGGCTTGAGGCTTTGCATTCTCCAAGCCAAACTTCTTGAGCATATCCTTTATGTACTTTGCTTGATTGATGAAGGTGCCATCCTTCTTTTGCTTGATTTGGTGTCCCAAAAAGAATGAGAGGTCCCCCATCATGCTCATCTCGAATTCACCTTGCATTAGCTTAGCAAACTCTTGACAATGAAATTCGTTAGTAGAACCAAAGATAATATCATCAACATAAATTTGAAGTACTAAGATGTCATTTTTATACATTTTTATGAAAAGTGTAGTGTCCACCTTACCTTTTTCAAAACCTTTTTTCAATTAAAAAGTTTGAAAGTCTTTCATACCAAGCTCTAGGAGCTTGTTTTAAACCATAAAGAGCTTTAGTGAGTTTAAAAACATGATTTGGAAATTTTGAGTCTTCAAAACCCGGTGGTTGTTCCACATACACTTCTTCATTTATAAAACCATTTAAAAACGCGCTTTTAACATCCATTTGAAAAAGCTTGAAATTATGATAACATGCTTATGCAAGCAACATCCTAATGGCTTCCATTCTAGCTACGGGTGCATAGGTTTCATCAAAATCTATCCCCTCTTCTTGAGTGTAACCTTGTGCTACTAGTCTAGCTTTATTTCTCACAATGTTACCACTCTCATCTAGCTTGTTCCTAAAGACCCATTTAGTTCCTATGGTAGATTGATTACTACGCCTAACAACTAATGTCCAAACGTTACTTCTCTCAAATTGATTTAACTCTTCTTGCATAGCCATAATCCAAAAGTCATCTTTCAATACTTCTTTTATATTCTTAGGCTCTATGCATGAGATAAATGCAACATGATTAATTAATCTAATAGAAGATCGAGTGGTTACCCCCTTGGATGGATCACCCAAGATTTCACCATCTTTGACATAGTTGAACTCCCTTGGGTAGCTCACTTCCTTTTCCTCAAGAGCCAAGTCCTTCAAGGCTTCAAGAAGTGGATCTTATGTGTCCTCTTCATTAGTTGTTGGAATCTCATCCTCCTTTGAAGTTTGTCCTCCATCAAATGCATTTATGATTCCTACATCATCATCATCACAAGAATCCTTCCTTGGAAGGAGGTTATCATCGAATACAACATGAATAGATTCTTCTACTACTAAAGTTCTATTGTTAAATACTCGATAGGCTTTAGAGGTTGAAGAGTAACCTATGAAAATAGCTTCATCACTTTTTGCATCAAATTTACTTAAGTTTTCTTTTCCATCATTTAAAACAAAACACTTGCAACCAAAAGGGTGAAAATAGCTAATGTTAGGCTTTTTAGATTTTAAAATCTCATAAGGTGTTTTCTTTAAAATTGGCCTAACCATTACTCGATTAACAATATAGCAAGTGGTGTTTGTGGCTTCTGCACAAAAATACTTAGGTAAATTATTTTCACAAAGCATGGTTCTAGCAATTTCTTGCAAAGTTCTATTTTTCCTCTCAACTACCCCATTTTGTTGAGGAGTTCGAGGAGGCAAAAAATTGTGGCTAATACCATTTTCATTCAAAAATTCTTCAAACCCTAAATTTTGAAACTCGGTTCCATGATCACTTCTAATATGTGAAATTTTAAGTTCAAGATCATTTTGGGTTAGTTTTGAAAATGTGATGAATTTTTCCAAAGCCTCATCTTTAGTACTTAAAAATAGAACCCAAGTAAATCTAGAAAAATCATCAACAAGTACAAAAGCATAAGACTTACCACCCAAGCTCATAGTCCTAATTGACCCAAATAAATCCATATGGATAAGTTGTAAACATCTACTAGTAGAAACATCATTAATGGATTTAAAGGAAGACTTATGTTGTTTACCCTTAGAGCATGCATCACAAATTTTATCATTTGAAAATTTTATCTTGGGTAAACCTCTAACTAGATTGAGGGAAACTAGTTTTTCTAAAACACTAATGCTAGCATGTCCTAGTTTCCTATGCCACAACCATGCATCATTTTCATTTTGTGCTACTAAGCATGCATGAGATGTATGAATGCCATCTAGATGCACCATGCATATGTTCCCTATGCGATGACCTATGAGCATAATATTATTAGATTTAATGTCTACAATTTTGCATCCATTTTTATCAAATAAAACATTAAATCCTTTATCACACAATTGACTTATGCTCAATAAGTTGTGTTTAAGACCATCGACATACAAGACATTTTCAATGAGAATACTAGAGTGATTACCTATGGAGCCAATACCTTTAATGTGGCCTTTGGAGTTGTCGCCAAATGTAACCACTCCTCCACTTTTTGGCTTAAGATCCATGAATCTACTCTTGTCTCCGGTCATATGCCTTGAGCATCCACTATCAAGGTACCATGAGTTTTGACTTTGTGCTTTAGCCTTGTAGCAATGCTCCCCCTACAAACAAAGATATTAAGCTTTTGTTTTTGGTACCCAAATCATTTTGGGTCCATGAGTGTTAGCTCCCAAAACCTTGGTTCCCTTAGGAATCCAAGATGACATAGCAATAATGTTATTAGATTTTACAAGTTCCTTAGGAACCCATACACTTCTAATTCTTTTAGTTCTACTATGTCTAGGAAAGCTACCTTGTTTGTAGTAGTTAGTCTTTTTCTTAGGTTGGTTTGTTCTTGAAGATTCACCTATTTCATGTTTGACACTACCAACATTTTTAAAAGACTTTTTGAGCTCATTTAGCTCATCCAACACCTTTTGGTGTTCACTATTACATTGAGACAAAAGATTATTAAGGTCAATATTTTCATCTTGAAAAAATTTTAGTTCATCTTTCAACCCTAATATCTTTTTCTCAAATTTTGAATTAGCTTGAGAGAGTGAGTCATTTTTCTCATTTAGTTCCAAAATAATTTGCTTATTCCTAATGACCGACTCTTTGTATTTCTCAACTAATTCATCATAGACCTCTTGTAACTCATCATATGCATCATTCAATTCATCATATGTAAAATCTAAAGTTGATGAGTTAGAGGTTACCATGAAGGAATCTTCCTCAAGTGCCATGAGGCAAAGGTTGGCCACTTCTTGTTCGTCATCCTCTGATGACTCCTCATCACTCCAAGTAGCAAGCTTGGCTTTGAACTTCTTCTTCTTCTCAAAGCCCTTCTTCTTGAGTTGAGGGCACTCCGAACGTATGTGGCCGGGTTGTTAGCACTCAAAGCAAATGATTTGATCCCTTGCTTCTTCTTTGTTCTTCCCTTTGAAATCCATTTTTCTTTGGATTTTTCTTCCACGGTTGGACCTCATAAAGCGTGAGAATCGTTTGGCTATCATAGCCAATTCTTCTAGCTCATCCTTCTCACTAGAAGAGCTTTCCTCGTGTAATGAAGCTTTGAGAGCTATTCCCATCTTCTTCTTCTTTTCAACCTCTAGCTTTTCTACTATTTTCTCTTCTTTCTTCTTCTCTTCTTCCCTTCCTTGTTTCATAATCTCATGAGTAAGGAGAGAACCAACAAGCTCATCAAGCTTTAAAGTCTTCAAATTTTTAGCTTCTATGATGGTGGTTGTCTTCCCATCCCAAGATTCGGGAAGTGAATAGAGTAGCTTCCAGACAAGCTTGTCTTCCGGTATGATCAATCCAAAACCTTTGAGCCCATTGACTATGGTGGAGAACCGATCAAACATCTTGGACACCGTCTCATCGGGCTCCATCTTGAAATTTTCATAACTAAGATTGAGAATTCCAATCTTAGTTTCTTTGACATCATTGGTTCCCTCAGAGGTAGTCTCAAGAGTGTCCCACACTTCTTTGGCACTCTCAATGGATGACACTTTGGAATAGATGTCCGAACCGAATGAACAAAAGAGCATGTGGAGAGCTTTGTCATTTACTTGAATCTTTCTCCTTTCTTCTTCACTCATCTCCACCTTTTTCTTCAAAACCATCTTGCCTTCACTATCTTGCTTCAATGGAATGTAAGGGCCATCTTCAATGACATCCCAAACTAAGTAGTCATTGGACTTGATGAAGAGACGCATTCTATTCTTCCAAAAAGAATAGTTGTCCCCATTGAAGAATGGGGGCTTTGTAGTGGATTGAGACTCATACATGCCCGAACTAGAGGTTGAAGCTATCTCTTGATATTTGATGATCACACTCTTCCTAGGAACTCCTCTTGTGGTTGTTAATCCTCAAAGAGGTAGGCTCTGATACCAATTGTTGAGTGGATCGAAAGATCGAAATGAACCAAGAGGAGGGTGAATTGGATTTTTAAAGGTTTAGGTGGTGGAAATTGCAAATTAAAAAGATAGACAAGGAATTTTAGAGTGGTTCAAGTTCCAAATGAACTCTACATCCACTACCTTAGCTTCACTAAGGATTTTGCAACAATTCCACTAATTGCTCTTCCCTTTTTCTAGGCTAAGGAGGCAACCCTTACAATTTTCGGTTAAATTTTCTACCCAAAATTTAACCCAATCCTCACACAAATAGAACAAAGATTTTGATGGCTAAGAAAGGATCTCTCAATACAAATTGTAGCCCAATTACAAGCACTCAACCCAATTGAAAAAGATAAGAATTTAAATTACAATTGGGGTTTCTAGACAATATTGGGATTTAGGCACAAATGCTTGGATTTGATGTTTGGATGTTTGTTTTTGGATCAATAGTTGTTGTTGGGGCTTTTAGAGGTCTCTTTTATACCTTCTCATTGATTACTAGCCGTTGTGGTTGTTGCATTCATCAATAGAGTCGTTGGGGGTGTTATCTCACCTCCATAAATGCAGTCTGCAACCACCTGTTTCGGAACGCGAGAACATGTTTCGAAACGGGCCCAAATAGAAATAGCCGTTGGGGTGCATTTAAGAGCCCGTATCGAAACGGTATTAACTCCTTTCGAAACACTTTTGCCACTGTCAAGGGTCGTTTTGAAACAGCTTGAACTCGTTTCGAAACGCCTTAACGGTTTTTAAAAAATCAGTTAAAAACTTTGCAACGGTCATATTTTTCAAATCAAAATGAAGAACCGTTTCGAAACACATGAAGTCGTTTCGATACGGGTTCTCTACTTTCTAAAGTCGTTTCGATACCTGTTTCGGAACAAGGGTTGACAGTTTCAAAACCGTTTCGAAATGCCTTAGACCGTTTCGAAATAGTGACTTGAAAAACACTGTTTCGGCTTTAAGAACACTTAGAAAATATTTAGAAATCTTAGTTTTTAACTTAGACAGATTCTTTAAATTATATGGGGATATTTGAGGACTTAAAAATTCGTTTTGACATTTTCAATTTAGTCATTAGGTTCTTTAGTTATATCAAAATTAAAATATCGGTTTCATAGAAGTGATCGTGGTGGTGAATACGTTAAACCATTTGGTGAATATTGTTCACAACATGATATTATTCACAAAGTAACACCACCTTACTCTCCTCAATCCAATGGAGTAGCCAAACGAAAAAATCGAACTCTAAAGGAAATGATGAAAACCTTGCTAGGAAGTTTCGGGTTATCACAGAACATGTGGGGGAGGCTATTCTTTTAGCTAATTACCTTTTAAATAAGGTTTCCCAAAAGAAAATGGATAAGAAACCATATGAGTTATGGAAAGGTCAAAAACCTTCCTACAGACACTTTAAAATGTGGGGGTGTCATGCCAAGGTAATGACACCATTACCAAAACAAATGAAAATAGGTCCTAAAATTATGGATTGTATTTTCATTGGATATGCAAAACATAGCAATGCTTGTCGCTTTCTTGTATGTGAATCAAAGAATCCTAAGATTAACAAGAATATGATAATGGAATCAAAGAATGCCTCTTTCTTTGAAAATGTACTCCTTTTTAAAGCTAGGGAAGTTGGTCAAAGTTCAATGAAATGAAATTCAAAGACTATCGATAAAGATGGCTAAGATGATTAACATGGGGGTTGAGCTTGAAATAGAGCCTTTGTTTATAGAAACTTTTGACATTTTTGGAAACAAAGTCTCTGTAACCCCCTTGACCTAGCTGAGATGCCAAATCGAACCGAGTGAGCTATATTGGATTTTCCGAAACAAACCGAAACTTTTAACTGAGATTAGGTTTCGTTTTATCTTATCTAGATGCAACATTGTAACCTAAGGTGTGCATACTGGCAGTGGATAAATTTTCAACTAAAACGAGCGTCGAATAAGCATTCAAAAGCGTGTAATTGTTATTTAGGGACCAAATTGAAAATCTAATAAATTAGGAGGACTTAATTAAATTCAAAATTACTAATCCTCAATTAGTCAGGTTACATGCATACTTGTCAAATTTCAGCATAAACGATAAAACAAACTCATTCAATTAACATACATACGAAGCAGGGACCAAAATGGAAGAATCTAAAACCATAAATGCACTTTAGCATAAATAACGCCCATGAGTATCGGTACGCGGAATAGAATATCGCTACCTGGAAAATTTTATAAGGGCGTACCAATACCCTCTCACGAGTATCAATGCCCCAAGCTTGAATGCTAAAATCTCAAATTCCAATAGTTAAAAATCGTATCGGTACTCCTTCCCAAGTACCGATACCCCGACCATTTTCCACATACTTGTATCGACACAGTTCCTCGTGTACTGATACCCATACCAAATTTTCACTTCCTCGTACGATACGGTGGCCCAAGCATCGATACCTCTGGACATGTAATGTCCAAGCTTACTGGTTTTACACCCAATTGGTAACCCAAACATGCCTTAATCAAACATACATATATGCACCATCAAACCAAGAATTTAAACAAGTCTAAAGCCCATAAAAATATAAACAATCAAAGGCAAACACAACATATCACAATACTAGAGACATGCTTCCTAAATCCATCCAACTCAACAACCAAAAAGAGATGCAAGACACTTTTCAACATAGGCATCACCACAATAGTTTATTGATATCATACTAAACATGCTTGTACCACAAAAGCATAAGAATAAGCATTTCCAACCTATATGCATAGCTATGAACACCATCAAGAGTTAAACTCATATAAGCAATTCTCCAACAATTATGCATCAAACCATCAACATACTAATCCATCAAATCACAGTATATAAACCACCACAACACAATAAAATTTAGGTTTACAAACCCCCAAAAATATGGGAACACATTGTCTTATTAACCGAATTAAAACTAGGTTTCTATACTCAAATGATTATCTTGATATTGGACCTTCCTTGCCGAGAGAATGCAACCTCAACTCTATTGCTTTGCATCAATGGGAAAAAGAGAGCGTAAGCACACAATGCTTAGTGAGGATGATCTTAAGTAAAACAATAACACATTTCAAAACTCCTTTGAAAACCATATAGCACTTGATACGAAAAGCATGCTTAATTAAACCAAAGCTTTTCTCGATTGTTTCCAAAATATATCATGCATAATAACCATATGCATCAAAACTCTTTTCATAAATCTCATATATCCCATATATCTCATATAATTCATATATTGGCAATTATTGTGACACCGGATAGGCGTACCTTTATCCCTAGATAAACTTACCTCTATCATCACATTCAAAAATAGAATGTTAATTAAACACATCGGATACACAGATTTCCCCGGTGGACTTTCCTCCACCTAATCTCACACCGTCTCGGAATAGGCTTACCCCTACCCATCATGATAGACTTTCCTCTACCACACAACTATAGGCTTATCCCTATTGTAAGAAACTGAAGAATACCATCAGCCCGAGTAGCCATACCGCTATACCTCAAGAGCCACGGAGCGACCGAATTTATATTATAATGCACTTTAAACTTTATGGCATGCCAACTATATCATTTACGTCACATAGCCAATATATCATTTTCAAATACACGTGCTTATTGTTTTCCAATGCATTTCACAAACCGTTTTATATGCAAAACCACATTGCCAAAAACAATAACACATTCCTTTTTTGGAACAAATCTCAATGCTCATAGGCATTCATATACTTTAATAAACATTTCATATTATTCCAAAACGTTGCATTTACGGTAAGTAAATTAAACCATGTTTAAAAACCAAAACATGAAATCCACAAGCTCATATCTCATCAATACCCAAGCGAAATAAGGGAAAACTTACTCTAGAGCTTAGTTAAGATTTTTAGGCTATAACTAAACCCCTATGATCCACTGATCAAATCTTTAAAGAGCTTTAACGCGTTTATACACTCATTGATACGCTTCACTTTGCTCGACAACGCGAATTGAGCCACTGGAAAGCGATGTACGCAACTAGACAACCTTGCCTTGATTGTCCCTTGTTTTATCAACATAAAAAGGGAAAATGCATCATTATGCATTCTACTCACTGTCAAACAACAATCCCCTGCATCCTTAACATTATCCTTCCGAAAAATAGCTGAAATTATTGAAAACCACATAAAACTTCATTCACCCAACATATATCTTCAAACTTATGATTCTAACATTTAATCCTCATCTAAAAATAACCCAAAAAAACTCCATAAACATCCTTATACCTACAAAAACTCAAGAACACTCATAACATCCCCAAAAACAACCAAAAACTCACATAAAAATTAATCAATCAAATAGTTTCGGGATTTATTTCAATAATCTCATTTCACATTATGATTACCTTATCAAATCATGAATTTAACCAAGAAAAATCTCCAAATTTCATCAGCTAAAACAAATCTTTAAGCAAATCATCAAAATCTCAATTAACCAACCAATTCTTGAAATCCATTGCAAAACTAAGTCAAAATCAATCCAATAATAGACAGGAGGAGAAATTCACCTTTAAAGAAACTCCCTGTAACCCCCTCGTCCTGGTCTGGATGGTTGACCGGTCCGAGTAGGCTACACGGGGAAAACCGATGTGAAACCCGTTAAGGTCCCACCTCGGTTAGCAACCCTAGAAAATTTCTTTTAATTAAATCTTGTCTAAAGGCATATCATTTCCTATGTGATCACGATGGCGGAAAACATCAAGAAAGAAAAACAACTGAACCCAAAACAACATGTTAAACAGTCCATTTTAAAGCCACAGAGCAGGTCGTATCGATACACCAGTCAAGGGTATCGATACGCCTTGACCAAGTCAACTGCCATCAGTCAACACAGGAAGACAGTAACGATACAGCCCTTTGGCGTATCGATACACCCTTCTCGGTCAACATCTCACAGTCAACGAGACGAAACCGTACCGATACACCTATAACCCGTATCGATACGCCAAAGTCTCACCAAAATCTCAGATTCCCAGTGAGCTTTGGGCGTATCGGTACACCCCCGCGTATCGATACACCAAGCCAAAATTGAGTCCTGAAGGGTAAGACTGTATCGATACGTCCCGTAGGCGTATCGATACTCCCTGCACTGCAAGACTCCAAATTTCAGCAAAAGACCCTCAAACACGACTTTAGATGCATTTTAAGACTCCCCTATCCACATTCAAGCATTCGTACAACATTCATACAACATTTCACATAAAGGTAGATATTGTATAAAAAGGCATGCTTAAAAGCTCAAAAGCCAAATGGCACATGTCTTCACATATAAGGTTTGCATGCTCAACCAAAAGCAACATAAACATCCAAGGCATGACCTCTCATCACTAGCATTCAACAAGACATAACATGGTTTACAGAGCCGAAGCATAACATAAACATCATCAACATATATGAGTCATACAACGCTCATGCAAACACATAGTAGCCCCATTGCTAATCTACTGCTTTATTTACTAAACCATACTTGAGCAACTACAAAGCATGGAATGTCCCTTCGTCTTGCTCCTAGCTAACACCATGCTACTGGTCTGCATATAATCCTTAACATCACACACAATCATACATAAGCATCAACATAGCAAACTAGCTAGCAACACAAGAGTCAATAATATGGCATCTTAATTCATATTAAGCTCAACATGATAAAGCAAATATCTCAACATCATAACCACAAGACAAAGTACATTGGCCACTATTAGTTTACTCGGATATGCGGATTTACTCTTAACAACAACATTACCTCGGTGGGATTACACTCATCACCGGACCTTGCATGGATGGGATTCCACTCATCATCACATGCCCTATGATTGGGATTCCACTCATCATCATGTATAATATAAACAATTTTCGGTGGAATATTACATCATCGTACTCCTTCTTGATGACTTAACGCCACCAAGGCCACGCACGAATTTGACTCAAACGTGTGCACTCTAATCCTAATGAACGATCATTTATACCTGGTAAGTTAACTAGTGCCAATTACTTTTAAACCACATCATAACAACCATCATTTAAAGCACACATCCATCATCACACACATCAATGTATATTCGCACATAATCAATACATGCCTCACAAGATCAATATAAGCATAAACATGTAAAGCTTATTAACACACAAGAAGTTAAACTACCAATTTAACTCCTACCGTGGAATGGTCTACCAAGCTCATTCCAATACCTCCACTACACACACTTGAACCAATTTAACAAGTTTGAAGTTTCACTCACCACCCTTCCTTAGCAAACCAAGCAAAAGCCTCTCAAGCCTCCGAAATTTCCGTAATTGATCTCGAACCTTCTCTGATGTTTCCTCTTGCTTCTAACCAATCAAAAGACAAGTATTACTCAGCCAAATCACTGTCAAATTCAGCCACAAACTCAACCCACAATCACGAGCCAAAACTTCACAATTTCAAACCCAAACTAACCATAAAACTCAAATTTTCGTACTCCCCAAATACCCAACTGAAATCCACCATTTCTAACACCCAAATGACATCTAAAGGCTTCCAAAACACCTTCCTAACAACCCTATACCATCAGCCTTTCGACCGAACACAAAAACACAGCAAAAATTCAAGTTTTGACACTTTGAAAAATGCCCCCAAGACCCACTTCGGGATTTTTCCCAAAATCCTTCCATTTTAAGATATTAGGTGTAGTTAAGTGAGATTAACCCAAAACCTAACTCAACAAACCAAAAACAAGTGGAAAACCCATTAAAACATCATACTTTCATCAAACTTGAAAAACTTGAAAAACACAAATGGTGATGGTTTTGAAATCTAAAACCATGGAAATGCTTGGGATGATGAGGAGTGTTCAAAAATGAAATTACCTTCAAAGGAGCTCTTGAATTGATGGGGAAAATGGATGGAATAGTAACTTAGGCTTTGGGAGGGTTTTGGGTTCTTTTCCACGTTGTAAATGAAGAAGCAAGGAAGAAGACTTCTTTTTTTGTTATTTTAGATTCAAAAAGTTGTCTTCCTTTATTTCAACTTATTTAAAAAAATGTCATCACTTTAATTTTAAATCTCATTTAAATCAAAACCAAGGTCTAATTAAATTAAATTGGTTTTGATGACTCGAACCAAACACGCACGCCAAACTCCCAATCCCAAAACACGGGTGTTACAACTCTCTCCCACTTAAGGAATTTCATCCTCAAAATTACCTGACTGAAAGAGATAAGGAAATTGTGTTTCCATATCCTCCTTCCTCTACCAAGTGGCCTCGTCCACCCCTCGACGTTGCAACCGCACTTTTACTAACTCAATTGATCTACCCCGCAACACATTGTTGTCAGAAGCTAAGATCTCAACTGGTTCTTCATCATAAGTTAAATCTGGATTCAATTCAATCTCTTCTACAGGCATAACATGTGATGGATCTGACCTATACTTACGGAGCATCGAAACATGAAACACATCGTGTATCTTTTCTAGCTCGGATGGCAAACGCAATTGATAAGCAACTGGGCCAACCCTCTTCACAATCTCATATGGTCCTATGTACCTCGGACTCAACTTCCCTTTTCTGCCAAATCTCATTACTTTCTTCCACGAAGACACTTTTAGAAACACCTTCTCACCCACTGAAAACTCAACTTCTTTCCTCTTCAAGTCGGCATAGGACTTCTACCTATCTGAAGTTGCCTTCAAGCGATCGCAAATCAATTTCACTTTATCGGTTGTCCCCTTAAGCAAATCTGGCATGGGTAACAACTTCTGTCCCACTTCAGCCCAACAAACTGGAGTTCTACACTTCCTGCCATACAAGGCCTCATACGGAGCCATCTGAATGCTCGACTGAAAACTGTTATTGTAAGCAAACTCAACTAGAGGCAAGTGCTTCTCCCATGTACCCTAAAATTCAATGATGCAACAATGCAACATATCCTCTAGAATCTGTATAACCCTTTCTGACTGACCATCGGTCTGAGGATGATACGACGTGCTGAAATTCAAATGGGTACCCAAAGCTGTATGCAGACACTCCCAAAATCAAGCTGTAAACCTTGGATCTCTATCAGACACAATAGACTTCGGTACACCATGCAGTCTAATGATCTCACCAATGTACAGATCGACCAATCTATCTAAGGTATAAGTCGTATTGACTGCCAAGAAGTGAGCACACTTCGTGAAACGATCTACTATAACCCAAACTGATGTTCCGCCTTCACTCTCTAACATACCATACACTTACTCACGAAGTCGGCTACATCTCTCTTCAAACCAACCCAAAAGTACTCATTCTTCAAATCTCGGTACATCTTCGTACTTCCAAGATGCATGGCAAACAGACTACTGTGTGCTTCAGTCAAGATCGTATGTCTCAAGTCACTGTCTTCTGGCACAACTATCCTATTTCTAAAACACAAGACCCCATCGGTACTGAAGTTGTAATCTGAAGATCTACCCTCGGCTATGTCTTGCACGTGAGGTGCCAAAGATTTATCTAAGAGCTGCATCTCCCTAATCAACTGACATAGAGTAGGTCTTACCTGAAGCTCAGCCACCAAGCCACCATCTCCGGACAAGCTCAATCTAGCAAACATGGCTCTCAAATCTACAACTACCTTTCTGCTCAAAGCATCAACCACTATATTGGCCTTACCCGGATGGTACTCAATCGTAAGATCATAGTCCTTTAGCAACTATAACCACCTACGTTGTCTGAGATTCAAATCTCGCTGAGTCATGATGTACTTCAAACTCTTGTGATCTGTGTACACTGTGCATTTCTTACCGTACAAATAATGCCTCCAAATCTTCAGAGCAAACACAACTGCAGCTAACTCTATGTCATGGGTCGGATAGTTACGCTCATGAGTCTTCAACTGTCTTGAGGCATAAGCCACTACTCTCTTGTCTTGCATGAGAACACAACCTAGGCCTACATAGGAAGCATCACTTTAAACTATATAGTCTTTTCCTGACTCTGGCTGAATCAAAATCGGTGCTTGGGTCAAAGCTTCTTTCAACTTCTCAAAGGCTTGTTGTCTTGCATCCGACCACTCAAACTGAACACTCTTCTGAAGCAACTGTGTCAATGGAGCGACTAGCTTCGAGAAACCTTCTACGAATCTTCTATAATATCCAGCTAAGCCTAGAAAGCTATGAATCTCTGTTACTAACTTCGGTTGCTTCCACTCAACAATGGCCTCTATCTTCTTCGGATCAACTCTAATCCCATCGGCTGACACTACGTGCCCTAGGAAGACTACCTCTCGGATCCAGAACTCACACTTGCTCAACTTTGCATACAACTGATTATCTAACAAAGTCTGCAAAACTAACCTTAAGTGTCGGTCGTGGTCTTCCTCGGTACGCGAATACACCAAGACGTCATCTATGAAGACAACTACAAACTGATCTAGTACTGATGGAAGATCCTATTCATCATATCCATGAAAGCAGCCGGTGCGTTAGTCAACCCAAAAGGCATGACTAAAAACTCATAGTGACCATATCTAATCCTAAAGGCCGTCTTCGGTACATCAACCTCACTTACCTTTAGCTGGTAGTAACCGGATCTCAAGTCGATCTTCGAAAAGACTGATGCCCCTCTCAACTAGTCAAACAAATCATCAATTCTCGGCAACGGATACTTGTTCTTCACTGTTAACTGATTCAACTATTTGTAATCTATACACATTCTCATGCTTCCATCTTTCTTCTTTACAAACAAAACTGGAGCGCCCCAAGGCGAAGAACTCGGTCGGATAAAGCCTCTATTTGTCAACTCTTGCAACTGAGTCTCCAACTCTTTCAGTTCTTTCGGTGCCATACGATACGGAGCAATCGAAACATGAGCTGAATCTGAATAAGTCTCTATAGCAAACTCTACCTCTCTATCAGGTGGTAAACCCGGCAACTCTTCCATAAACACACTAGGAAAGTCACACACTTTCCGGATGTCTTGAGGTCTAACCTCACTCATGTTTGAATTCATCACATAGGCCAAATACGCCTTGCAACCCATCTCAACTAACCTCTTAGCCTCTAGAACTGAAACTACATTTGATAAGAACTTCACGTTCTCACCTACCACCACTATCTCATAATCATCCGCGAGTCTCAAAGAAATCCTCTTAGTCTCAAAATCTATCCTAGCTATATCTTCAGGGAGCCAGTTCATACCCAGAATCACATCAAAACCATAAAATGGTAGCTCCATCATATCCACTGGAAACACATGTCTCTGAACCATAAGCGGACATCTTCTATACATCCTCCTAACTATTACCGTATCCCCGAAGGAACTAGTAACACTAACTCCTACCTCAAATATCTCACAGGGGAATTTCAACAACTTTGCATGCTCACTCTGAATATAAGAATGGGTAGTCCCGGAGTCAATCAAAGAAAGCAAACCCAAAGACTGTATCGAGAAGTTACCTACAATCACATTTGTGTCATGTTGATCCCCACGCTGAGCGTAAACTCTGGCCTGGCCTCCGCCCTCTGGCTGGACTGCAACTACATGTGTTATGTTTCTCTGGCCATCATTTCTCGGCTGGAAGTTACCTCTACCGCGCTCGCGGCCTCTCTGAAAGTCATTGGCTCTAGCAAGAGCCTGAACTGGTGCCTGCCCCACCTGATGTGGACAGTCACGCCTAATATGATCCCTAGCTCCACAACCTCAACATGAGTGAAAGATCCCCCAACACTCACCGATGTGATTCCTCCCGCAACTAGCACACGTGGGCAACCGCCTACCAGCTCTCTGGCCCTGATGGCCCCTACCGTGGTTACCTCCACCATGTCTATGGTCATAGTGATGTCTGTTGTCCCGATGCCTCTTAGCATCGCCTCTATCAAAGTCACTAGAACTATTCCCAAAACTAGAACCACCAGATCGTTTGGTCAAGCCCAAACTGTGCTCCAAGTCCTTGGCCCTAGCGACCAAGACATCAAAATCTGTGTAGTCAGAAGCTAAAGTGTACCTCTTGATCTCTTCATTCAACCCATAGCGGAAACGGTTACAACATTCCACCTCAGTAGGAACAAGCTCAGATGCATATTGACTCAGCCTGACAAATCTGATCTCATAGTCTATCACAGTCATACTCCCCTGAAGCAAAGCCATAAATTCCTTCTTCTTCTCATCGAGATATCGAGGACCCAGATATTTCTTACGGAAAGCTGACTCGAAAAACTCCCAAGTGATCTCAGCCTCTTCCATACCCGTAGTGATGGTAACCCACAAATGTAGGCATCACCCTGAAGCAAAGATATAACACACCCTAGCTTGCGTCCCCAGTACATCCCATTTGTGTCAGAATACAGACGGTCTTCTCTAACCACATCTCAGACCTCTCCAGTGTAGATCCTCTGAACTCTTCACCTCCCAAACTGCGGAGTCTCTCCAATGGCAAACCAGTACCCTCTCCCTGGGGTTGTGCCACTGCCTGACCCCCAGCCACTGCAGCCTGAAAAGCCCCGGCTATCGCCTTAACTAGGGGAGCTAAATCTATTTCGGTCGGTCCTTGGCCAACTTGAGATTCTACGCCCTCGGCTCCCGCCTCACCTCCCTCTTGATGAGGAGGAGGTTGAGGAGCCTGCACCCCACCAATTTGCTCAACTCTTGGAGCTTGTGCCCGTGGTTCCGGTTGAACCATCCTAAGCCTCCCTCGTGGTCTCATGTTACAGCTAGCAAGATAACAACTACTACAAACAAACATAGAAGGATTAAGTTAGCAAAGGCAAGTGTCCAACTGTGCTCAAATATTTTCCTTTACAAAACTTTTTCAAATTAAGTAATAGTAGCAATGGGAACTCGACACTACACCAAACGCAACAACCATGCTTACAAACACCATATGAACGATCAAACAACAAGAATACATGGCATAGCATCCACCGAGACATAACAATTACTTAACACATCAAACTTACCTCACTTACCTGCCCGAGGTCTCGGTAACCTCAGGCTCTGATACCAACAAATGTAACCCCTCGTCCCGGTCTGGAAGGCTGACCGGTCCGAGTAGGCTACACGGGGAAAACCAATGTGAAACCCATTAAGGTCCCACCTCGGTTAGCAAACCTAGAAAATTTCTTTTAATTAAATCTTGTCTAAAGGCATATCATTTCCTAAGTGATCACGACAACAGAAAACTTCAAGAAAGAAACACAACCGAACCCAAAACAACATGTTAAACAGTCAATTTTAAAGCCACAGAGCAAGCCGTATCGATACACCAGTCAAGGGTATTGATACGCATTGACCAGGTCAACGGCCATCAGACAACACATGAAGACCGTATCGTTACAGCCCTTGGGCGTATCAATACACCCTTCTTGGTCAACATCTCGCTGTCAACGAGACGAAACTATACCGATACGCCTATAGCCCGTATCGATACGCCAAAGTCTCACCAAAATCTCATATTTCCAGTGAGCTTTGGGCGTATCAGTACACCCCCGCGTATCGATACACCAAGCCAAAACTGAGTCGTGAAGGGCAAGACCATATCGATACGTTCCTTAGGCGTATCGATACGCCCTACACTGCAAGTCTCCAAATTTCAGCAAAAGACCCTCAAACACGACTTTAGATGCATTTTAAGACTCCCCTATCCACATTCAAGCATTCATACAACATTCCACAACCAAGAACTAGCATGGAGAGCAATTTAGATGATCAACGAAGAAATTACAACAAGGCATTCACATAAAGGTAGATATTGTATAAAAAGGCATGCTGAACAGCTCAAAAGCCAAATGGCACATGTATTCACATATAAGGTTTGCATGCTCAACCAAAAGCAACATAAACATCCAAGGCATGACCTCTCATGACTAGAATTCAACAAGACATAACATGGTTTACAAAGCCGAAGCATAACATAAACATCATCAACATATATGAGTCATACAACGCTCACACAAACACATAGTAGCCCCATTGCTAATCTAACACCACGCTACTAATCTGCATTGTCAAAAATGAGAGTGTAAGCTAGAAGCTTAGTGAGGATGCTCTAAAACAAAAAACAACGACAATGCAGGGTTCAAGCATATAATCCTTAACATCACACACAATCATACATAAGCATCAACATAGAAAACTAGCTAGCAACACAAGAGTCAATAATATGGCATCTTACTTCATATTAAGCTCAACATGATAAAGCAAATATCTCAACATCATAACTACAAGAGCAAGTACATTGGCCACTATTAGTTTACTCGGATATGCGGATTTACTCTCAACAACAACATTACCTCGGTGGGATTACACTCATCACCGGACCTTGTATGGATGAGATCCCACTCATCATTGCATGCCCTACGGATGGGATTCCACTCATCATCACGTATAATATAAACAATTTCCGGTGAAATATTACATCACAGTACTCCTCCTTGATGACTTAATGCCACCAAGGCCACGCGCGAATTTGACTCAAATGTAACACCCCAATTTTGGGCTTAGAAGTTTAGGGTCTAAACCGGGCCGGTCTGATTTTCAGTTCGAATATAAAATGAGGTTTTAGGGAAATCCTAGTTCGGGATGCTTTAAAAATATGGAAAAATATCTAAAAATCCTCTTTTAATATATATAAGAGAGTGGTGAAATCAATTTTACAAAATAAGGTTAGGAAATGCAACATTTTGAAATAGTGACTAAAATGCGATTTTTGAAAAGTTTAGTGGTGACTGTTTTGTAAGGATTGAAACTTTGAATCTTTAAGGAGCTAATTTACCCAAGAATGATTTCTCCAGATTTTTTCTTAGATTTAAGTGATTTAATTAATGTTTAATTAATTAAATGAAAAAGAGAAACCACTTTTTAGATTTTCATAACTAACTTTTCTTAAAATTTTCTCATCTCTTTTTCTCTGAAAATTCTCTCATCCAAACACTTTTCTCCATCAACTTTTCCATTGATTTTCACTCCAATTGATGAGGTTTCAATCATCAATTAATTCCTAATCCATTCTACATCAAATCCTTTTGATTTGCTCATTGGAATTTCAAGAAATTTGGCTCAAATCAAGGAGAAATCAACATTTAGAGGTAAGGTTGTTCTTCTCCTCTAAATACTCAGTTCTTTACTGAAATTCCCAAGTTATCAATCCTTAATTTAAGTTTTATAAATGGTTTTAATGATATGAACTTGATTTTTGCTTAAAACTCAAGATTTGGAAGAAATCTTGAAGAATTTCGGGGTGATTGTTTGGGCTCTGTTTTGAGATGGTTATTAAATGTATTTTGGATGTCTAATGATGTGTGAATGAGGTTTTATCAATGCAATCCCGAATAGGTTGTGTTTCCTAAGTTTTGCTTATGAAAATGGTGGTTTTTGGGGTGATCTTGGTGTTCTGTTATAGCTGGAGGTATAAGGACGAGTTTAGGTTCATTTTGGATGTTAACTGATGTTTAGAAATGGTTAGATGTGATGGATCTTGGTTGGGTTATGTTTTGGAAGAGTTTGGAGGTGATTTCGGTTGTGTTTGGTAGCCGAAATGATAGATTTGGTTAGAGCAGCGAGTTTAGGTGTGATGGCTGAAGATTTTAATGCATGATGATGCATTAATCCTATGCTTTGATGTGTTTAAAACAGGGGAGACATCTTCAGACACTAGTGGTGTTGATCCGGAGGCTTGATCGGCGTTTCGGCAAGCTTGCGAAACGGACTTGGTGAGTGAAGTTGGGTTTCCAGCTTTGAAACAAATGTTTGAAGGTTTTGGGAGCTTAGTTTAAGTCTAAGCAACTTAACTAAGCTCAAGAGTAAGTTTTTGGAAAAACTCTCTTGGATGAGCCATGGAGTGGTTCGATGCATTTGTTTATAAATTGCATGTTTAAATTCTGTTTTGAAAGCATGTTTTAGCATGGTTAATGCTGGTTTTGAAAGCCATATTGTAACACCCGGGTTTAAGGGTCAGAAGAAAATAATATTTAAATAATATTATTGGGTCTCGTTTTTCTTTTATTAAATAATATTATATATTATTTGGACCTTGTGTCTTTCCTTATTTTCAAATAAACATTTTATGTTAGGCTAATTTGAAATGAAACTAAAGTTTCATGGATTTTAAAATAAGGGGAGAGTTGCCATCTCATTAATGACAAAAGGGTAAATAAAATGAACTTTTAAAATTAAAACCCTATTTTGTTGAATTAAAACATGTGCTCATCTTCTTCACCCCATTTTCCACCATTTCAACGACAAGTAGAGCTCCCCTCCCCCTTTCACCATTTCATCTCTTCCAACTTCATTTTTGGAGCATTTTGAAAGGTAATTACATTTCCGACTTGCTCTCACCTTCCTCTACTTGGAAGTACAAGTAGATATCATTTTGGTTCAAGTTTTAGAATTTGGGTTTTTCAAAGTTTTGGTTAAAGGTTGTGACTTTATAAATTTTTATCAAGGCTTTTGGTTTATTTATGTTAGATATGTTGTTTGTGAATCAAATAGTCCAACATATATAATTTTTAGAGTATTTTAAATGAATTCCCGAAATTGGGTAAAAATGGGTTTTTTGAAGGGTTTTGGGTGATTTTTGGGGGTTGTTTTAGGTGGGAATTGATAGCCCAATGGTAGTGCTATGGTTAGGGGTTGATTTGGGGTTGTTTGTGGGTGCTATGGATGTTGGAAACATGGTTTTTGGACATGGTTTAGGGGCTGCCCGAATTTGCTAAAAATGGGATTTGTTCATGGTTTGCAACATGATAAATTGAATTTGAATTGTATTCCGGGTTGGTATTTTGATGTTGGGCTGATTTGGAATTGTTCGAAATGTGTTTGAGGTTGTTTAGAAGCAGGAATTTGTGTTGGGGAAGCTTCAGGAAGAAATCCGGAAATTTGAGGGAGGTTGCTTGCTTGGCTTGGAGCTTGGAAGCTTAGGTGAGTGGTTAAATATTTTTAAATAGTTTTCAAGTGTTGGTTCAAGCATGTGAACTAGGTTGGGATTGGTAGACCCACCTAGAGTTGGGATTAGGGTGGTAGCCTAATCCCAATCTTTAGTTAGAGACCTTGGGTGATCTTTAAAGTGTTGAATTATGCCTCATGTTTAATCATGCTTATGGTGGTTATGCTTATGTTATTATACATGTATGTGGAGGCATGGCTTAATGCATTGTTACATGCTTGTCGATGATAAATGTGATAGAGATATACATATGTATGAAATATAATGTGATATTTGTGTTATTGAGATGCATGTAGTGTTGACATGTGTAATGATGTTATGAGGTGATTGTATGATCCGAGGATCATGGTGAGTACATGCTAGGCATGGAAATATGGTTTGTGCATGACGGTGAGTCATGGTGAGTACGTGCTAAGCACGGAAGTTATTATGAAATGGTATTGTGAAAGAGTAATGAAATGTGTAGTATTGGCACTAGTATGCTTGGGTACAAATGATCGATCATTAGGACGTCTAGTGTGCACACGTGAGTCAAAATGCGTGTGTGGTCTTGATGATGGTAGTCATCAAGATGGAGTACGGGTTCACCCGGAAATCTTCATATATATATATATTAGTCGGTGATGAGTGGAATCCCATCGACGGGCGTGAGGATGAGTGGAATCCCCTCCGCGTGAGACGAGGCGTGAGGATGAGTGGAATCCCCTCTGCGTGAACGGTGATGAGTGTAATCCCACCGTTAGGTAATGGTTGTGTTGTTGGATGTGAGTTCCAACGGTTATCCGCGTATTTGAGTCATAGCTAGGTGCCAATACGAATTGTAGTTTATGTTGCCAATATGTGATTAATTGTGAGCCGAGGTGAATTGGGATGTGTTGCTAACATGATTTAATATATGTGATTTCATGTGTTATGGATTTAACATGTTGAGCATGACATGATATTGATTATATGTTCATGCATCATTTAGAATTATGGCTCGTGTGGATCAGAGGTAAGAACATGCATTTTATCTTGGTTGTAGCTCGTGCTTGGACCCTGCATCGTCGAGGTTTGTTTTTAAAGAGCTTACCCTCACTAAGCTTTTATGCTTACGTCTCTTTTGTTCGACAATGCAGATCAATAGCTTGAGGGTGGCAAGGGCAAGGAAGGGTATCCAAGTGTTGCTAACGGTTAGCTCAATGTATGAACCTTAAATGTTAGAATGTAATAGTTAAGCAATGGGATAGGTATTGTTGATTTGAGTTTGATGTATGTCTATGGTTGACTTGGTTTGTAAGCATGATATACCTTGCCAAATGCTAGTATGATGGATGTCTTATGAATGCTTAAGTTGCTTGAATGGCATGTAAACTTATTTGAGATGTATGATGCTTATTGGTTCTTTTTAATGTCTTCAAGCATGCTTGTATGAATGGCTCTTAATGTGTATTTTGCTATGTTTGAAAGATTGTCTAAATCCATGCTTGTATGTGTTTGAGTATGTTAAATCTAGGATGTATGCCTCTAGACTTTGTTTGATGGTTTTGTGTGCCTTTAGGGGCCCTATGGGACCTTCATACTTGTTGAAATACCCTTAAATCTGAGTTTCAAAAGGCTGCAGACAGCCCGCGTTTCGAAACGGGCTAGGTCGTTTCGGAACGGGTAAGGCTTCAGGGACCCCGTATCGGAACGCGTTTCGATACGGTATGGCCTTTGAAACCCCTGTTCCGATACGCATTTCGGAACGTTTTGGCTACTAGAATTCTGAGAAATTCATGAGATGAAGGTGTATCGAAACGGGTATAAGGGTTTCGAAACGGTCAAAATCTCGTTGACCACGAGAAGTTGACTGTTGAGGGTGTTTCGGAACGGTTGACCACCGTTTCGATACGGCCCCTTGTAAAGGCTCTGGGACAGTTGACTTGGTCAAGGCGTTTCGATACGCCTCAAGGGTGTTTCGAAACGTCCTGTTTAAAATATTAAAAGTGGGCTGTTTAATTGCTGTTTTGGGTTCGAATGTTTGTCTCATGTATTTTTATTCCGATGTTTGATCACATAGGACTTAAATGAACTTTTAGAAAAGATTAAAAAAAATAGGGTTGCTAACCGAGGGGGGGACCATAACGGGTTTCGCTTTGGTTTTCCCCGTGTGGCCCACTCTCTAACGCCCCAGTTTTGGGCTTAGGAGTTTTGGGCGTTGACCGGTTGGTCAAAGTGTTGTTCGAATCTTAAGTGGCTAAATTAGGAAAGCCTAGTTCGGGTTGCATTGAAAATATGGAAAAATGTTCTAAAATCATCTTTTAATATAATTAGGTGAACTGTGAAATCAATTTTGGAAAATGAGTTTTGGAAGTGTGACATTTTGGCTAGTGACCAAAATGTAATTTTCGCAAGTTGGTGGCTATTTTATAAAGGATTGGAACTTTGAATCTTTAAGGAGCTATTAATCCAAAGGTGATTTCTCCAGATTTTTCTAAGGTTTTATAAGCTATTTTCTGATTTTAAAGATAACAAAAAGGAGGGAAAACTCATTTTGGCTATTTTCTCAACTAACTTCCCATTTTCTTTCTCTCTTTTTCTCTCAACCCAAACACTCTATTTCCAGAGTTTTGTTTCTGATTTTCTCACCTAAATTCCTCCTTTCAACTCTCATTTGATTGCAAATCATTGTATCTTCAAAACCTCTTCAATTGCTACAAGTTTCAACAAGCATTTTGTTTGCAAAAAGTGGAGAAATACAAGTTTGGAGGTAAGAACGTCCTTCTCCTCTAAACTATTAGTTCTTTACTAAAATTCCTAAGTTTTCAATCCTAAATTGATGTTTAATTAAAGGCTTTTAAGTTGATTTATAGATCTTGGCTTATTATGCAAGATTTTGATGATTCTTGAGGATTTTCGTTAGATCTGAGTAATCTGTGTTTTAAGAGATGTTTTTGATGTTAAATGATCTCTAAAATGATGTGGAATTGAGTCTTGATTGATGCAATCCCGGATAGGTTGAGTTTCCTAAGTTTAGCTTGTGTTTTAAGGTAGTTTTTGAGGTGATCTTGGTGATTTGATGTTGCTGGAGGTATAAGGTTGTTAATAGGTTGTTTTTAGATGTTATATGATGTTAATGGAAGTGAGGTTTTGCTGGTTTATGTCTGGGCTTTGTTTAGAAGTGGTTTGGATGCATTTTCGGTTGTGTTTGGTGGCCGAAAATGGAGGTTGGATGAGGGCAGCGAGTTTAGGTGCTTTCATTGAAGCAATTAATGCATGATGATGCATTAATCCTCTGCTTTGATGTGTTGAAACAGGGGAGGCATCTTTGGATCCAAGTTTGGTTGATCCGGAAGCTTGATTTGGTGTTTTGGCTTGAAGCAAAGTGGAATTCGGTGAGTGAGTGGATTTGTGGAATTGGATTTTCAGCTTTTAAAACCAAGGTTTGAAGGTTTTGGGAGCTTAGTTAAAGTCTAAACAACTTTGCTAAGCTCAAGTGTAAGTTTTCGGATTTTCTCTCTAGTGGTGGCCATGACTTGATGTTTTGCAAAGTGAAGATTTGCATGTTTTAATTACTGTTTTGAAAGCATGTTTTAGCATGGATTTTGCTGATTATATAAGCCATATGTTGAAGGTAACTCTAGGTAGGAGTTCCTTGTTTTTATACATTGAAATGATGTGGTTTGATGCTTTAAAATGCATGATGAAAAATGGCTTGGTTTAATGCTTTAAAACAGTGGATTAAATGATGATATTGATGTATATTGGCAAGTGATGTTTTGTAAATGTTAAGGTCACTAAGGTGGTTAAAAGTCCTTGAGTGAGCCTTGTTACTTAAGATCATCAAGGTGGTTAAAAGTCCTTGGATGAGTCTTGTTGCGGACACTAAGGTGGTTAAAAGTCCTTAGGTGATCCTTCCATGGTGTTTAAAAGTCCATGGGCCAAGGTGTTTAAAAGTCCTTGGGGCCAAGGTGTTTAAAAGTCCTTGGGGTGATTCAAGCATTGGACACAAAGGTGGTTAAAAGTCCTTGTGTGGTCCTTATTCATGGTGTTTAAAAGTCCATGGCCAAGGTGTTTAAAAGTCCTTGGGGCCAAGGTGTTTAAAAGTCCTTGGGGAAAGTTGTTGAACTTGTTTTATGAAATGAAATGTATCACTTGAGCCAATATGACATGAAAAGTAATTTGTGAAGCATGAGATGCTTGTTTTAATGTTTATGTTGAAGCATGGGATTGCTTGTTTTAAGTATGCTTTGACCATGTGCAAAGGTTGATTTAAGCATGGTTTATAAATGGTTTTAATTGCATTATTGAATTGTTTTAATGAGCATGCCTCACTAAGCTTTTGCTTACGCTCTCTACGTTTTCTTAATTCAATAATGCAGAGCATTAGAGTCCTTGAGGGGCAGCAAGAAAGGTCAAGCAATCAAGTTCAAGAGAAGCTCAAAGTATGGAAGGTTTTGTTAAACATTTAGCTTTTGTGTGTTTTGGCAATGGGGGACCAATGTGTATGATTTGGGAGGTGTTTGAGACTCCCTAAATATGTTGAATGTTGTTTTAAATGCTGGTTTTTGGATTGGAACCTTATATGCTTGTTTTAGAAGTTTGAAGCTTGAGTAGCTAGCTTGTGTAGGAAGCATGCCTATAGAATTGGGGCTTTTGGTGGTATCAGAGCTGAGTTTGTCTAGGCCGGGTTAAGGGGGTTACATTTGGTGGTATCAGAGCTGAGTTTGCGAGTAATTGGGAATGAATGTATGCATGATTGATGTATGTATGTTCTGTATGCTTGTTGTTTGAAAGCATGATTAGTGGCTTGCAATGTTGATGCATTTGAGATGTATGCTATGATGTTGCATGTTGAGGGTACCCATTGCCAAACAAAAGCTAATGAAATGAAGTTGATTTTTAATGAAATTGAGCTTGAATACTTGGATTGCTTACCTTGCTGGGCCTGACTTGTTGTATTTTTGCATTGTGATTGCATGGTAAAAGTATGGCACCACGTAGAGAGTTACGAGGTAGTGTGCGAGCTACGGCTCCTAACGAGAATGAAAATGAAGAAAACACGGGTAGTGCTGTGTTACCCCCTCCTCCGCCTGGTGGTGGTGCTGGAGGTGAGCGAGCTGAAGCTGCAGCTGGTGCTGGAGCTGCTGGACCAGAGGTTGGTCAGGGGCAAGCTATGCCTGATATGTCTATGCTGGTACAAGCTATTGCGGGTGCTTTTCGAGCAGCAGTAGCTGGAGCTCAAGGAGCTGGGCATCAGGGAGATGCTGGAGTCAGATTACCTTTGGAGCGTCTGCGCAGTCTTGGAGGGACTGAGTTCAGAGGTATGTCTGCTGAGAGTTCGGAAGCTTGGCTAGAGAGTACCAAGCGTATCTTGGGTCAGATGAGCTGCACGGATGTGCAAAAGTTGGGCTGTGTTGTGTCCTTGCTGCAGGACGATGCTTATACGTGGTGGACGACCACCATAGCTGGGATGGCTGAAGCTGATGTTACTTGGACATTCTTTCAGAATGCGTTCAAGAGGAGATATCTTGGAGTGAGATATCTGGATGAGAAGAAGCGTGAATTCATGTCTCTTACCCAAAGGAGCATGAGTGTAGCTGAGTATGAGGTGTAGTTTGTACGCCTTAGTCAGTATGCACCGGAGCTGATACCTGATGAGCGTGAGAGGTGCGAAAGGTTCCGTTATGGCTTAGTGACGGAGGTTAAGACCTACATGTTGGCTGCTGAGTACAATGATTTTGATGTGTTGGTTAGTCGATCCAAGGACATTGAGATGAACTTGGGTTTAGCTGCGAAAGGTGCTGGAGCGAGTTCTGGCAAAAGAGCTGCTGAGTATAGTTCCGGGGGTGGACGGAACAAGAGGGGACGTGACCAGAAGTATCAGTCCTCAGCCAAGAGAGGTGGTGGTGCACCTGCTAGGGGTGGTTTTGCTAGAGCTGAACCAAGTGCTTGCTGGATCTGTGGTTCGCGTGGTCACATGAAGCGTGACTGTCCTCGAGCTGTGAGGGAGGTGCAAGCTCCTGTTGCAGCAGCTGGGAATGGATGTTGGAATTGTGGTTCTGTTGATCATCTGAGGCGAGATTGTCCGAGGTTGGCTGGTGGCCAAGATCGTGCTCCTGTTGTAGCTGCACCGCAGAGAGGTCGCGGGCGCGGCCGTGGTAACTTCCAGAGGAGAGAGGAAGGTGGCCGCGGAGTAGCTCATGTTGTGGCTATTCAGCCTGAGGGTGGAGGCCAAGCGAGGGTGTATGCTCAGCGCGAGGGAAGGAATGATGCTGATGTGATTGCAGGTACCTTTACTTTGCAATCCTTGTCATTGCTTTCTTTGATTGATTCTGGATCTACGCATTCATACATTTTGCGTGAGCATGCTGAGTTGCTTGGTTTGCCTGTTGAGTCTTTGGATGTTGGTGTTCGTGTCACTAGTTCTTTTGGTGAAACTGTTGTGACTCGAAAGCTTTATAGAAGGTGTCCCTTGGTTGTTCAAGAACATGTCTTTCATGTTGATCTTATGGAGTTGCCTTTCTATGGTTTTTATGTGATCCTTGGTATGGATTGGCTTGCTGAGCATCGTGCTGTTGTGGATTGTGAGAATAAGCGGGTTTCGCTTAAGCTTGCGGATGATTATGAAGTTGTTGTTGTTGGCGAGAATGTGAAGTTTCTTGCTAATGTGGTGTCTACCTTGGAGGCGAGTAGGATGCTGAGGCAAGGTTGCGAAGCTTATCTAGCTTTTGTGATGAATCCTAGCTCTAAGGAGTTGAGGGTGCAAGATATCAAGGTTGTGAAGGAGTTTCCTGGTGTTTTTCCTGAAGAGTTGCCTGGTTTACCTCCTAATCGCGAGGTGGAGTTTGGAATTGAGCTGTATGAGAATACAACTCCTGTGTCCATTACTCCCTATAGAATGGCACCTAAGGAGCTGAAGGAGCTAAAGACGCAGTTGCAAGAGCTGCTTGATCGTGGTTTCATCCGGCCGAGTGTGTCGCCTTGGGGTGCTCCTGTCTTGTTTGTGAAGAAGAAAGATGGCACTATGAGGATGTGCATTGATTACCGTCAGCTGAACAAGTTGACTATCAAGAATCGGTATCCTTTGCCGAGGATTGATGATCTCTTTGATCAATTTCGGGGAGCTGCTGTGTTCTCTAAGATTGACTTGAGGTCAGGGTATTATCAGTTGAAGGTGAAAGATGTGGATGTGCCTAAGACAGCTTTCATGACAAGGTATGGGCATTATGAGTTCCTTGTGATGCCGTTTGGGTTGACAAATGCTCCTGCTGCTTTCATGGACATGATGAATCGTGTTTTTCATGAATACCTGGACAAGTTCGTTGTGGTGTTCATTGATGATATCCTCGTGTACTCGCGTACTGAGGAGGAGCATGAAGAGCATTTGAGGATTGTGCTGCAAGCTTTGTTGGAGAATCAGCTCTATGCTAAGCATAGCAAGTGTGAGTTTTGGCTTAAGGAGGTGGTGTTTCTTGGGCATGTGGTCTCAGCTGAGGGGATTCGTGTTGATCCTCAGAAGATTGAAGCGGTGATGAACTGGAAAGTTCCTAAGTCTGTTCATGAGGTCCGTAGTTTCCTTGGTTTGGCGGGATACTACCGGAGGTTTGTGGATGGTTTTTCCAAGATTGCTGCTCCTTTGACGAAGCTGTTGCAGAAGGATGTTAAGTATGAGTGGACGGAAGCGAGACAGCAGGCTTTTGAGAAGCTGAAGGCAGCTTTGACTCAAGCTCCTATCTTGATTCAGCCTGAATCAGGGAAAGAGTTTGTGGTCTATAGTGATGCATCCTATGTTGGTTTGGGGTGTGTGCTGATGCAAGAGGGTAAGGTTGTGGCTTATGCGTCGCGGCAGTTGAAGGTGCATGAGCGCAACTATCCTACGCATGACATTGAGCTGGCTGCAGTGGTTTTTGCTCTGAAGATCTGGAGACATTATCTGTATGGTGAGAAGTGTACTGTGTACACGGATCACAAGAGTTTGAGGTATCTGATGTCTCAGAAGGAGTTGAATCTCAGGCAGCGGCGTTGGTTGGAGTTACTCAAGGATTATGATCTGACGATTGAGTATCATCCTGGTAAAGCTAATGTTGTTGCTGATGCTTTGAGTAGGAAGGTAGCTGTTGAGCTGAGGGCGATGTTTGCTAGCTTGAGCATATCGCGAGATGGTGGTCTTGTTGCTGAGTTGCAAGTGAAACCATCGTTGGTTCAGTTGATCAAGGAAAAGCAGTTGTTGGATGATTCCTTGGTGTCTCATGTTCAGGATATCGCGGAGGGTAGACCTTCGGATTTCTGCTTTAATGAGGATGGTGTGTTGTGTTTTGGTAGTCGGATAGTAGTGCCTGCTGATGTTGAGTTGAGGCGTGCTATTCTGACTGAAGGTCATAGTAGTCCTTTTGCTATGCACCCTGGTAGTACTAAGATGTATCGTGATCTTCGTGATGAGTACTATTGGGTAGGTTTGAAGAAGGATGTTGCAGAGTTTGTGAGCAAGTGTTTGGTGTGTCAGCGAGTTAAGGCTGAACATCAGGTTCCTTCTGGTTTGTTGCAACCGTTGAAAATCCCTGAATGGAAGTGGGAGAGGGTTACCATGGATTTTGTATCTGGTTTGCCTTTGTCTCCATCAAAGAAGAATTCTGTTTGGGTGATTGTGGATCGTTTGACGAAGTGTGCGCATTTCTTGCCTGTGCATACTACGTTTTCTTTGGATAAGCTGGCAGAGCTGTACATTGCTGAGATAGTGAGGTTGCATGGTGTGCCTAAGTCGATTGTGTCGGATAGGGATCCGAGGTTCACATCGCGTTTCTGGCAGTGTTTGCATCAAGCTCTGGGTACAAGGTTGCATTTCAGTACATCCTATCATCCTCAGTCGGATGGTCAGTCTGAGCGGGTTATTCAGATTTTGGAGGATATGTTGAGATGCTGTGTGATTGAGTTCCAAGGTTCTTGGGAGAAGCATCTGCCTTTGGTTGAGTTCGCTTATAACAATAGTTATCAGGCGAGTATACAGATGGCACCTTATGAGGCTCTGTATGGGAGGAAGTGTAGGACTCCTCTTTGTTGGGCTGAAACTGGTCAGAAGTTGGTTTCGATGCCTGTTTTGTTGAAAGGGACCACCGAGAAGGTGAAGCTCATTTGTGAGAGGTTGAAGGCTGCCTCTGATCGGCAAAAGTCTTACGCGGATTTGAAGCGTAAGGAGATAGAGTATGCGGTGGGTGACCGTGTGTTCTTGAAGGTTTCGCCTTGGAAGAAGGTGATGAGGTTTGGCCGGAAGGGTAAGTTGAGCCCTCGGTACATTGGACCATATGAGGTGGTTGAGCGAGTGGGTCCTGTTGCGTATCGGTTGAGGTTACCTCAGGAGTTGGAGAAGATTCATGTTGTGTTCCATGTTTCTATGCTCCGGAAGTATAGATCTGATCCTTCGCATGTGATGCCTGTAGAGGATGTGGTTTTGAATCCGGATTTGACCTATGATGAGGAACCGGTGAAGGTTCTGGATTCGGATAGCAAGGTTCTTCGTGGCAAGACCATTGAGTTGGTGAAGGTGTTGTGGAAGCATCGAGGTGTTGAGGAAGCCACGTGGGAGCGGAAGGAAGACATGCTGAAGCAGTTTCCTTATCTCTTTCCTTCAGGTAAATTTTGAGGACGAAATTTCTTAAGGGGGGGAGAGTTGTAACGCCCCGGTTTTGGGCTTAGGAGTTTTGGGTGTTGACCGGTTGGTCAAAGTGCTGTTCGAATCTTAAGTGGCTAAATTAGGAAAGCCTAGTTCGGGTTGCATTGAAAATATGGAAAAATGTTCTAAAATCATCTTTTAATATAATTAGGTGAACTGTGAAATCAATTTTGGAAAATGAGTTTTGGAAGTGTGACATTTTGGCTAGTGACCAAAATGTAATTTTCGCAAGTTGGTGGCTATTTTATAAAGGATTGGAACTTTGAATCTTTAAGGAGCTATTAATCCAAAGGTGATTTCTCCAGATTTTTCTAAGGTTTTATAAGCTATTTTCTGATTTTAAAGATAACAAAAAGGAGGGAAAACTCATTTTGGCTATTTTCTCAACTAACTTCCCATTTTCTTTCTCTCTTTTTCTCTCAACCCAAACACTCTATTTCCAGAGTTTTGTTTCTGATTTTCTCACCTAAATTCCTCCTTTCAACTCTCATTTGATTGCAAATCATTGTATCTTCAAAACCTCTTCAATTGCTACAAGTTTCAACAAGCATTTTGTTTGCAAAAAGTGGAGAAATACAAGTTTGGAGGTAAGAACGTCCTTCTCCTCTAAACTATCAGTTCTTTACTGAAATTCCTAAGTTTTCAATCCTAAATTGATGTTTAATTAAAGGCTTTTAAGTTGATTTATAGATCTTGGCTTATTATGCAAGATTTTGATGATTCTTGAGGATTTTCGTTAGATCTGAGTAATCTGTGTTTTAAGAGATGTTTTTGATGTTAAATGATCTCTAAAATGATGTGGAATTGAGTCTTGATTGATGCAATCCCGGATAGATTGAGTTTCCTAAGTTTAGCTTGTGTTTTAAGGTAGTTTTTGAGGTGATATTGGTGATTTGATGTTGCTGGAGGTATAAGGTTGTTAATAGGTTGTTTTTAGATGTTATATGATGTTAATGGAAGTGAGGTTTTGCTGGTTTATGGCTGGGCTTTGTTTAGAAGTGGTTTGGATGCATTTTCGGTTGTGTTTGGTGGCCGAAAATGGAGGTTGGATGAGGGCAGCGAGTTTAGGTGCTTTCATTGAAGCAATTAATGCATGATGATGCATTAATCCTCTGCTTTGATGTGTTGAAACAGGGGAGGCATCTTTGGATCCAAGTTTGGTTGATCCGGAAGCTTGATTTGGTGCTTTGGCTTGAAGCAAAGTGGAATTCGGTGAGTGAGTGGATTTGTGGAATTGGATTTTCAGCTTTTAAAACCAAGGTTTGAAGGTTTTGGGAGCTTAGTTAAAGTCTAAACAACTTTGCTAAGCTCAAGTGTAAGTTTTCGGATTTTCTCTCTAGTGGTGGCCATGACTTGATGTTTTGCAAAGTGAAGATTTGCATGTTTTAATTACTGTTTTGAAAGCATGTTTTAGCATGGATTTTGCTGATTATATAAGCCATATGTTGAAGGTAACTCTAGGTAGGAGTTCCTTGTTTTTATACATTGAAATGATGTGGTTTGATGCTTTAAAATGCATGATGAAAAATGGCTTGGTTTAATGCTTTAAAACAGTGGATTAAATGATGATATTGATGTATATTGGCAAGTGATGTTTTGTAAATGTTAAGGTCACTAAGGTGGTTAAAAGTCCTTGAGTGAGCCTTGTTACTTAAGATCATCAAGGTGGTTAAAAGTCCTTGGATGAGTCTTGTTGCGGACACTAAGGTGGTTAAAAGTCCTTAGGTGATCCTTCCATGGTGTTTAAAAGTCCATGGGCCAAGGTGTTTAAAAGTCCTTGGGGCCAAGGTGTTTAAAAGTCCTTGGGGTGATTCAAGCATTGGACACAAAGGTGGTTAAAAGTCCTTGTGTGGTCCTTATTCATGGTGTTTAAAAGTCCATGGCCAAGGTGTTTAAAAGTCCTTGGGGCCAAGGTGTTTAAAAGTCCTTGGGGAAAGTTGTTGAACTTGTTTTATGAAATGAAATGTATCACTTGAGCCAATATGACATGAAAAGTAATTTGTGAAGCATGAGATGCTTGTTTTAATGTTTATGTTGAAGCATGGGATTGCTCGTTTTAAGTATGCTTTGAGCATGTGCAAAGGTTGATTTAAGCATGGTTTATAAATGGTTTTAATTGCATTATTGAATTGTTTTAATGAGCATGCCTCACTAAGCTTTTGCTTACGCTCTCTATGTTTTCTTAATTCAATAATGCAGAGCATTAGAGTCCTTGAGGGGCAGCAAGAAAGGTCAAGCAATCAAGTTCAAGAGAAGCTCAAAGTATGGAAGGTTTTGTTAAACATTTAGCTTTTGTGTGTTTTGGAAATGGGGGACCAATGTGTATGATTTGGGAGGTGTTTGAGACTCCCTAAATATGTTGAATGTTGTTTTAAATGCTGGTTTTTGGATTGGAACCTTATATGCTTGTTTTAGAAGTTTGAAGCTTGAGTAGCTAGCTTGTGTAGGAAGCATGCCTATAGAATTGGGGCTTTTTGCATGAGATGTTGGATTGATGTTGTGATGGTCCCTATAAGTCATATATATGTTTAATTGCATGCTGGTAAAGTTTGGTGACGTTTGGAGCATGTTTGAGTGATCAATTGCATGATTTGGTATGCTTGTTTGCTGCAATCTGTGCAGGCGTTTCGGAACAGTATGCACCGTTTCGGAACGGGTGCCTTACACGAACCCAGGCGTCCGAAACGGTGTGCACCGTTTCGAAACGGTTTGGTCTCTGCCAAGGCCGTGTTTCGGAACGGTGTTGGTTGGTTTCGGAACGGCCCGTGTTTCGGAACAGGGTCGAGCCGTTTCGGAACGTCCGACCGTTAGGGGGCTGACATTGGCAGTTATATGTTTTGAATTGTTTACGTTTTGGTCCTGAATCTTGTATGTCCAATTGTGTGAGCTTGGGAAGTCCTTTTGAGCTGAAATTTCACAGAGAAGCATGAAACCTGATTAATTTCAAGATGGTAACTTTAATTTGGGTTAAGTCCTTTTAATTATCAGAAATTACAATTTGGTCCCTAAAGTTGTAATTTGTTCAATTGGGTCCATGTTTGATCTCTGATGTTGGTGATCTTTGAGTATGATGTTTGTGTGATCACCATTAGGATTAATGTGCATCTAGACAAGATTAAAAAGAAAAAAAAGGGTCGTTAATCAAGGTTGACTTTCGGGTTGACTTTGGTTTTCCCGGTGTGACTTTCTTAATTCGGGTCAACCGTCTAGGCCGGGTTAAGGGGGTTACACACTCGGACCGGTCATCCGGCCAGACCGGGATGAGGGGGTTACATTTGTTGGTATCAGAGCCTAAGGTTACCGAGACCTTGGGCAGGTAAGTGAGGTAAGTTTAAGTTTTGAATTCATATGCACGGTGTTTGCTTGCTTTGTAAGTATGATTGCTTGTGTGACAAGTATGTTCATTGTTTGTTTAAAAGCATGTTGCTCGTTACTCGTGTATGCTGTGATGTGTGATTGTTTGATTGAGAATGTATGTTGTTTGATCGTACGCATGTGTTTGCTTGTTTAGCAAGTATGCCTTGTTATATGCTTGGATGAGCATGTATGTGTGCTGATTTGTTTGAAACATGTTGAGTAGAGTCCCATTGCTTCTATTACATCGGAAAAAGGATTTTAAGTGAGGGAAATCATACTTAAGCCACTTGGACCTTTCCTTTGCTAACCCAACTTGTATGTTAAATTGTTGATTGATTTATTGCTTTTAGTAAGTTTGGGGCTAGTGTGTGGGCCGTGAATCGGTAAGTGGAAGTTGTGGTTTTGAAAATGTGGATGATGTGGAGGAAGTTCTTTGCTATAGTTAGGGGAGTATGGTTGTACCGGAGTTGAGGTACAATTTGTTTGCTCGAGTCCGTGTGTATGTGAGTTGATTCTTGTTGGTGAGGGACGATGGGACCGATTCTGGTATTAGTTGGTGAAAAGAAGTGAAGACCTATGAGTGGGAGTCAGAGTGGTATCTATGTCATAGTAAGTAAGCCCTTGGTACAGTTTTGAGTTGCCTCTTCCGATTGGTTCTGAGTCCGTACTTCCGTATGTTGTTAACAAGCATGCAAGTTTGAATATACTTGGCGAAGTGTTAGAGGTAGGCGTGAGTACCTTGGTTCTTTTAGCAAGATCAAGGTAGGGGTCTCGTATGAGTAATCTGAAATTCAGAAGTGTTAGTTGGTGACCGTTGGGGTTCAGCCTATAATTTCGATGCAAGACAGCCGATCAGTATCCGTGAATGGGAACCGATTTGTGTGTTTGGGGCCAGTGTGCGTCTGGGTGGTTTTCCAGCATGGTTGTCTGTGTGTGCTCAGAACTGGGTTTTTGAAGTTTTAAAATGCTCTACGAATAATCTAGAAGAGTCAGATTTTGTTGAAGAATCCGTCTGAAAACAAGAGGACCGAAGACTATCAGTTGTGTACTTGTGAAGTTGCCATCTCTGCAGATTCGTCCGTTTGTGTGAGCATGCAAAGAAATTAGATATCCTTGTTGAGACCTTAGATGTAGGGACACATGTGACTAGCCTTTAGGGAGTTAGTAGTGATCAGAAAGATGTACAGAAGGTGTTTGTTGGTGGTTCAGAGTTACTAGTTTCTAGTAGATGTGAAGTGATTGTCTTCCTACGGTTTCGATGTACCTTTTGACATGGTTTGGGCTTGTAGAACTCAGAGCTAGAGTATACGTTGAGACGAAGAGAGAGTTGCCTTGAAGTCGCAGATTTTCGTGAGACTGTAGTAGTAGGTGAGGAGGTGAACTTCTTGTCGAATGTTGATCCAGCTTTAGAGATCGAAGATTGATTGAGTTTAGTTGACAGACTTGCTTAGCAATTGTGATGAATTTGATTTTTGAATGAAGATTAGGCCGCAGAATGTTAGGACAGTTTGTGTTTTCTTTTCCTAGAAGTGGTTGGAAGAATTGCCGGTTTGCCTCTTGTTAGGGGAGAAGAGTTTGTTATTGAGACCGTTTTCGAGGTTGCCACTGTTTTGTTTGTTCTGTAACTTATGAATCCCGGAAGAATTGAGAATGCCGAAGAATTAACTTCGAGACTTGTTAGACCTTAGATTCATTAGGCCTAGTGCATCATCTCAGAGTTCTACAGTGTAATTTGTGAAGAAGGAAAAGTGACAGTACGAGGATGTGTTTAGATTTCAGATAGTTGAAACAAGTGAGAACGAATAATTAGTATCAGTTTCTGAGTGTCAGTGATTTGTTGATCAGTTAGTGTGTGCTTCAGTCTTTTCGAAGATTAATTCGAGATCCGATTACTACCAGTTGGAAGTGAGAGAAGCTGAAGTATTGAAGACAACTTTTGAGGCAAGATGTGACCGTTTTGAGTTCCGAGTTATGTTGTTTTGTTGGACTAGTGTGTTGGTTACTTTTATCGAGATGTTGAACAGAATATTTTCCTAAGCTCTTGATCAGTTTGTAGTAGTTCTCATAGATGATACATGAGTATATTCAAGTACCGAAGAAGACCATAACAAGCTTTAGAGTTAGTATTGTAGATTCTATTGGAGAATCAGTTGTATGCCAAGTTGAGCCAACGTGAACTCCGAGTTAATGAAGATGTTCTCCTAGGACATATAGTTCAGCCGAGTGTGTTAAAGAAAATCCCAAGTAGGCAGAAGAAGATGATGAGTTGGAAGAAATCGAAGACTGTGACAAACATCTATAGTTCTTAGGTCTAGCATTGTTACTCTCAGAGAATTGTAAATAGTCTTTTGAAGATAGTTGCTCCATTGATAGATTGCTACAGAAGAATGCTCAATTGTGTGGTTAGATAAGAGACAATAGGCCCTTGAGAAACCGAAAGAAACTATGAAGAGAGCTTCGACCTTGAATCAGTTTATATCAGAAAAAGAGTTTGCGAACCATAGTGATGTGTTACAGGTAGAGTTAGGTTGTGTGCTTATGCAAGACAGAAGATTGTGGCTTGTTCATCAAGCTAGTTGGAAGATTGTGAGAAGAGTTATCCGATATGAGACATAGAGTTAATTATAGTTGTATTTGCTTCGAAGACTTAGAGACAAAGCTTGTATAGCAAGAATGCACAATGTGTATGTACATATTATCAGAACTTGAATTGTTAGACAACCTAGGAAGGGTTGGAACTTGAACAACATGAGTTGTTAGAATTGCTTGAAGACTGTGATCCCAAGATTGAGTACCATCCGAAGATAGCCTCCGTAGTGACCGATGTTCCGAGTTGTAATTGTTGTTAGATTAGTAGTTGAGTTGCGAGTTGTATTTGCCGAATTCAGTTACCGAATGCCAGTATTCTTGTGGCCGCGTTTCATGTCGAACCTACACTGAGTCAGAATGTTTGAAGAGAAACAGTTGCAAGACAGATTCTTGGCACCTCGCGTGCGAGGCATAGTAGAAGGAAGACCCTCAGAATACAGTTTCAGAGATGATAGAGTTTTGCATTTCAGAGACAGAATAGTTGTACAGATTGACATAGTGTTTTGAGACGTATTGTTTTAGCCGAAGCACACGATAGTCCATTTGTATTGAATCTGAGTAGTAGGAAGACGTATTGTGGGTTGAAGATGAATACTTCTGGGTAGAGTTGATGGATGATGTGGTCCAGTGTGTCAAGACCGAGTATCAGTTTTCTTCTAGTTTGTTACATCCGTGGAAGATTCTTAATGGAAGTGGGTAATAGAGATCCGAGATTTCAACTAGATTGTTTTTGAAGACGTCTGCACAATGTTTGGTTAATTGATGAAGTCAGATGATCAGTTAGAGAAAGTCCTCGATCAATTTTTGAACAGTGTTGTATGAGTTTGTGAATCGGCCTAGTTCTGTTGTTTATCTATGATTCAGAAGTGTGAGTTGGATTTGTTCCATGCTATGTTGTAGAAGATATTGAGTTGAGTTTGAAATTTGCATGCAACGAAGAATTAGTTGAGATTTGGTGTTAGATAGCTGTCGTTGCGGGATAAGTCTATCGGTTGGTTAGTATGTTGTGGTGAGAAGGAAAGTGGGTAAGAGCGGATTTTGTGGAAACTTATGTCCGATAAATTTCGGGGACGAAATTTCCTTAAGTGGGGGAGAGTTGTAACACCCGGGTTTAAGGGTCGGAAAAAAATAATATTTAAATAATATTATTGGGTCTCGTTTTTCATTTATTAAATAATATTATATATTATTTGGACCTTGTGTCTTTCCTTATTTTCAAATAAACATTTTATGTTGGGCTAATTTGAAATGAAACTAAAGTTTCATGGATTTTAAAATAAGGGGAGAGTTGCCATCTCATTAATGGCAAAAGGGTAAATAAAATGAACTTTTAAAATTAAAACCCCTTTTTGTTGAATTAAAACATGTGCTCATCTTCTTCACCCCATTTTCCACCATTTCAACGACAAGTAGAGCTCCCCTCCCCCTTTCACCATTTCATCTCTTCCAACTTCATTTTTGGAGCATTTTGAAAGGTAATTACATTTCCGACTTGCTCTCACCTTCCTCTACTTGGAAGTACAAGTAGATTTCATTTTGGTTCAAGTTTTAGAATTTGGGTTTTTCAAAGTTTTGGTTAAAGGTTGTGACTTTATAAATTTTTATCAAGGCTTTTGGTTTATTTATGTTAGATATGTTGTTTGTGAATCAAATAGTCCAACATATATAATTTTTAGAGTATTTTAAATGAATTCCCGAAATTGGGTAAAAATGGGTTTTTTGAAGGGTTTTGGGTGATTTTTGGGGGTTGTTTTAGGTGGGAATTGATAGCCCAATGGTAGTGCTATGGTTAGGGGTTGATTTGGGGTTGTTTGTGGGTGCTATGGATGTTGGAAACATGGTTTTTGGACATGGTTTAGGGGCTGCCCGAATTTGCTAAAAATGGGATTTGTTCATGGTTTACAACATGATAAATTGCATTTGAATTGTATTTCGGGTTGGTATTTTGATGTTGGGCTGATTTGGAATTGTTCGAAATGTGTTTGAGGTTGTTTAGAAGCGGGATTTGTGTTGGGGAAGCTTCTGGAAGAAATCTGGAAATTTGAGGGAGGTTGCTTGCTTGGCTTGGAGCTTGGAAGCTTAGGTGAGTAGTTAAATATTTTTAAATTGTTTTCAAGTGTTGGTTCAAGCATGTGAACTAGGTTGGGATTGGTAGACCCACCTAGAGTTGGGATTAGGGTGGTAGCCTAATCCCAATCTTTAGTTAGAGACCTTGGGTGATCTTTAAAGTGTTGAATTATGCCTCATGTTTAATCATGCTTATGGTGGTTATGCTTATGTTATTATACATGTATGTGGTGGCATGGCTTAATGCATTGTTACATGCTTGTCGATGATAAATGTGATAGAGATATACATATGTATGAAATATGATGTGATATTTGTGTTATTGAGATGCATGTGGTGTTGACATGTGTAATGATGTTATGAGGTGATTGTATGATCCGAGGATCATGGTGAGTACATGCTAGGCATGGAAATGTGGTTTGTGCATGACGGTGAGTCATGGTGAGTACGTGCTAAGCACGGAAGTTATTATGAAATGGTATTGTGAAAGAGTAATTAAATGTGTAGTATTGGCACTAGTATGCTTGGGTACAAATGATCGATCATTAGGACGTCTAGTGTGCACACGTGAGTCAAAATGCGCGTGTGGTCTTGATGTTGGTAGTCATCAAGATGGAGTACGGGTTCACCCGGAAATCTTCATATATATATATATTAGTCGGTGATGAGTGGCATCCCATCGACGGGCGTGAGGATGAGTGGAATCCCCTCCGCGTGAGACGAGGCGTGAGGATGAGTGGAATCCCCTCTGCGTGAACGGTGATGAGTGTAATCCCACCGTCAGGTAATGGTTGTGTTGTTGGATGTGAGTTCCAACGGTTATCCGCGTATTCGAGTCATAGCTAGGTGCCAATACGGATTGTAGTTTATGTTGCCAATATGTGATTTATTGTGAGCCGAGGTGAATTGGGATGTGTTGCTAACATGATTTAATATATGTGATTTCATGTGTTGTGGATTTAACATGTTGAGCATGACATGATATTGATTATATGTTCATGCATCATTTAGAATTATGGCTCGTGTGGATCAGAGGTAAGAACATGCATTTTATCTTGGTTGTAGCTCGTGCTTGGACCCTGCATCGTCGAGGTTTGTTTTTAAAGAGCTTACCCTCACTAAGCTTTTATGCTTACGCTCTCTTTTGTTCGACAATGCAGATCAATAGCTTGAGGGTGGCAAGGGCAAGGAAGGGTATCCAAGTGTTGCTAACGGTTAGCTCAATGTATGAACCTTAAATGTTAGAATGTAATAGTTAAGCAATGGGATAGGTATTGTTGATTTGAGTTTGATGTATGTCTATGGTTGACTTGGTTTGTAAGCATGATATATCTTGCCAAATCCTAGTATGATGGATGTCTTATAAATGCTTAAGTTGCTTGAATGGCATGTAAACTTATTTGAGATGTATGATGCTTATTGGTTCTTTTTAATGTTTTCAAGCATGCTTGTATGAATGGCTCTTAATGTGTATTTTGCTATGTTTGAAAGATTGTCTAAATCCATGCTTGTATGTGTTTGAGTATGTTAAATCTAGGATGTATGCCTCTAGACTTTGTTTGATGGTTTTGTGTGCCTTTAGGGGCCCTATGGGACCTTCATACTTGTTGAAATACCCTTAAATCTGAGTTTCAAAAGGCTGCAGACAGCCCGCGTTTCGAAACGGGCTGGGTCGTTTCGGAACGGGTAAGGCTTCAGGGACCCCGTATCGGAACGCGTTTCGATACGGTATGGCCTTTGAAACCCCTGTTCCGATACGCATTTCGGAACATTTTGGCTACTGGAATTCTGAGAAATTCACGAGATGAAGGTGTATCGAAACGGGTATAAGGGTTTCGAAACGGTCAAAATCCCGTTGACCACGATAAGTTGACCGTTGAGGGCGTTTCAGAACGGTTGACCACCGTTTCGATACGGCCCCTTGTAAAGGCTCTAGGACAGTTAACCTGGTCAAGGCGTTTCGATATGCCTCAAGGGTGTTTCGAAACGTCCTGTTTAAAATATTAAAAGTAGGCTGTTTAATTGTTGTTTTGGGTTCGAATGTTTGTCTCATGTATTTTTATTCCGATGTTTGATCACATAGGACTTAAATGAACTTTTAGAAAAGATTAAAAAAATAGGGTTGATAACCGAGGGGGGGACCTTAACGGGTTTCGCTTCGATTTTCCCCGTGTGGCCCACTCGGACCGGTCATCCGGCCAGACCGGGATGAGGGGCTTACACATATGTTGAAGGATGCTCAAGGTAAGAGATCCTTGGTTTGATATGTTGTAAATGTGGATTTGATGCATAGTGATGCATGATGTTAAATTGCTTTGTTTAATGCTTTAAAACAGTGAATTGTTGATGATAAATGTTGTATATTGGCAAGTGATGTGTTGGTTTTAAAATACTTGAATCGGATATAGTTAGCCGGCTATAGGATTGGGTGCACCGTGAATAAAGTCGCCTTGGATGTTGAGGGGTTGTAATTGCACCGTAAACTCCATCCAAGTACACTAATGAGAAAGGTAAGATCAAAATGGTGGTTAAAAGTCCATGTGTGGATCTTGTGTTGTGTGTCACGTGTTCTTGTTAGTGGAGTTATACAACTACCGATGAGTGATGTTGAGGGGTTGTGATTGTACCGTTAAACTCCATCACGGGTGTTGAGGGGTTGTGATTGTACCGGTAAACTTCACCTTGGGTGTTCGGTGGTGTGTATGAAGCGTTTGGGACAACGCTTGTAATCCGCGTATCCGATTGTGTTTTATGTTGTAAATGGTTATAAATGATCACTTGTAAGCCAATATGACATGTTGATTTTAATGAAGCATGAGATGCTTGTTTATGTATGCAAGGTTGCATGAATAATGATGATTGTGATGGAAGATTTTGGTAAAAGTGTTTTATAAAAAGCATTATTGTGTTATTTCTTAGAGCATGCCACACTAAGCAATTGTGCTTACGCTCTCTCTCTTGAACCAATAATGCAGATAATTGAAGTGTTTGGGGGCAACAAGGAGGCTAAGAGTCCAAGGGAAACTAAGCTTGTTTGGGAGATGTTTTGGTATTTTGGCAATTGTGCTTACGCTCTCTCTCTTGAACCAATAACACTATTAGTTTTTGATATTTTGGCAATGGGAACCTAGGTTGTGTTTTGGGAGATGTTTTGGACTCTCTAATTGTGGCATGATGCCTTTGATGATTTGGATTTGTAAATGGCCATTTTGATGCTTGATTTGGTGTTTTGTTGGTTGCTTGGTTTTGGATACTAGGATGCATGCCTATAGACTTGTGGAATTCCATGATTGTTGCCATGAACGTGTTTTGATGTTGCAAACATGTACCTTATATGTATGATGACTTGTTGGCATGATTAGGAAATCATTAGGATGTGTTTGAGTGGCTAAATGCATGTTAAACTAGCAAATTATGTAGCTTCTGGGCAACCCGTATCGATATACTCACAGGCGTTTCGAAACGGGGGCCTGTAATGGCCTTGGTGTTTCGAAACGGCTGGTGACCGTATCGAAATGGTTTGGCCACTGGAAGGCCCTGTTTCGAAACAAGTCTCAAAATGAACCCGCATTTCGGAACGGTCAACACCGTTTCGAAACAGGTGACCGTTGGGCACTGATTTGAATGGTTTTAAGGTTTGCAAGCTTTACGTTTTAGTCTCGAAAATTGTATTTGCAATTGCATGAGTTGAGATGTCCAACTAAGATGAAATTTAACAGGGAAGCATGTAATATGATTAATTTGATATTGGTAACTTAAAAATCAGTTAAGACCTTCAAATTTCTAGAATTTACAATTTGGTCCCTAATATTTGTAATTTGTGCAATTGAGTCCTTTATCGATATCCGGTCGCTGTGCTTTTTCCTTAATTATTTCTCAAGGATACGCTTAGGGTTAATGAGCATCTAGACAAGATTAAAAAGAAAAAAAGGGTCGTTAATCAAGGTTGACTTTCGGGTTGACTTTGGTTTTTCCCGTGTAATCTTCGTAGTTCGGGTCAACCGTCTAGGCTGGGCTAAGGGGGTTACATTTGGTGGTATCAGAGCTGAGTTCTCGTGTAAACTGGAATTGTTATGTGAGTGAAGTATGTGTGATTGCATGATATGCCTTTTAAATGAAAGTATGATGTATGAATTGTAAAGTATGTTGCAATTGTGATGTTATGCTATGTTGAAGCATGTTAGAGGAACCCATTGCCATATCAAAACTAATGAAAGGAATTGTTTTTGAAAAATGAGCTTGAGTTCTTGGATTACTTACCTTGTTGAGCCTGATTATGTTTATTGTATTTGTGTTAGTGCATTGTTTTTCTTGTAAATGGGGCCTCGTAGAAAAATAAGGATGAATACGAGAGCTATGGCTTAGAATGAGAACGAGGAAAACGTTTAGAATGTTGTGGATATACCTCCTCCTCCTGGTGGTGGACCGCCCGGTGGTGGTGGTGCTGGGGGTGAAAATGTTGGTGTTGGTGCTGGTGCTGGGGTCGCTGGACCTGAAGCTGTGCAGGGGCAAGCTGCTCCTGACATGACTGTATTGATACATGCTATTGTTGGAGCCTTTCAGGCAGCAGTAGCTGGAGCTCACAGATTCGTGCATCAAGGTGATGCTAACATGAGATTACCTTTGGAACGTCTTCGCAGTTTGGGAGGGACTGAGTTCAGAGGTTTATCTCCTGAAGGTTCTGAATCTTGGTTGGAAAGCACCAAGAGGATATTGGGACAAATGAACTGCAATGATGTGCAGAAGTTGGGTTGTGTAGTATCGTTGTTACATGATGATGCGTATACTTGGTGGATGACCATAATCTCCGGGATGGAGGAAGTTGATGTGACTTGGACGTTCTTTCTGAACGCGTTCAAGCGAAAGTATCTAGGTGTGCGATACCTGGATGAGAAGAAAAGAGAATTCATGTCTCTTGTGCAAGGAAGCATGACGGTGGCTGAGTATGAGATCAAGTTTTTCCGTCTTAGTCAGTACGCACTTGAGCTTATCCCGGATGAGCGGGAGAGGTGTGAGCGTTTCCGATATGGTTTGGTGACGGACGTGAGGACCTTTATGCTTGCAGTTGAGTACACGGATTTTGATGTGATGGTGAGTAGGGCGAAGGACATTGAGCAGAACCTGGGTTTGTCTTCCAGAGGTGTTAGTTCTGGCTCGGACAAAAAAGCTGCTGAGTATAGTTCCGGTGGTGGACGGAAAAAGAGAGGACGAGATAAGAGGTATCAGTCTTCTGCTAGGCGTGGTAATGGAGGGCATGGTGCGCCTATTCAGGGAGACAGGCTGAGAGCTGATCAGAACACGTGCTGGACGTGTGGATCGCGTGGTCATTTGAGGCGTGATTGTCCTCGAGCAGCGAGAGAGGTACAGGCTCCTATGGCAGTGACCGGTAATTCATGCTGGAATTGTGATTCGGCAGACCACATGAAGAGGGAGTGTCCTTTGTTGGCCAGTGGTGGTCAGGGACGTGCTCCTGGAGTTGTTGCACCACAGAGAGGTCGTGGGCGTGGCCGTGGTAACTTCCAGTGTAGAGATGATGGTGGGAGGAATGTGGTACATGTGGTGGCTGTTCAACCCGAGGGTGGTGGCCAGGCTCGAGTGTATGCTCAGCGAGAGGGGAGAAATGACACGGATGTGATCGTAGGTACCTTTACTTTGCAATCCTTGTCATTACTTTCCTTGATTGATTCTGGATCTACACACTCATACATATTGCGTGAACATGCTCAATTGCTTGGTTTACCTGTTGAGTCTTTGGATGTTGGTATGCATGTAACTAGTTCCTTTGGTGAGACCGTTGTGACACGGAAATTGTATAGAAGATGTCCTTTTGTAGTGCAAAATCATGTTTTTCTTGTTGATATCATAGAATTTCCATTCTATGGTTTTGATGTAATCCTTGGTACGGATTGGCTTGTTGAACATCGAGTTGTGGTGGATTTTGAGAACAAGCGGGTTTCGTTGAAGCTAGCGGATGATTATGAGGTAGTGGTGGTTGGTGAGAATGTGAAGTTTCTTGCCAATGTGGTGTCTACATTGGAAGCAAGTCGAATGCTGAGACAAGGATGTGAGGCTTATCCGGCCTTTGTGATGAATCCTATCTCTAAGGAGTTGCGAGTTCAAGATATCAGAACTGTGCGAGAGTTTCCTGGTGTGTTTCCGGAGGAGTTACCTGGATTGCCTCCTAATCGAGAGGTGGAGTTTGGAATTGAGCTGTATGAAAACAAAACTCCAGTCCCCATTACTCCTTATCGAATGGAACCTAAGGAGTTGAAGGAGCTGAAGACGCAACTTCAGGAGTTGCTTGATCGTGGTTTCATTCATCCGAGTGTGTCGCCTTGGGGTGCATCGGTCTTGTTTGTGAAGAAAAAGGATGGCACTATGAGAATGTGCATTGACTATCGTCAGCTGAACAAGTTGACTATCAAGAATCGGTATCCATTTCCGAGGATTGATGATCTTTTTGATCAATTTTGGGGACCGGCTGTGTTCTCTAAGATTGACTTAAGGTCAGGTTATTACCAGCTGAAGGTGAAGGATGTGGATGTGCCAAAAACAGCCTTCAGAACGATGTATGGGCATTATGAGTTCCTTGTGATGCCGTTTGGTTTGACGAATGCTCCTGCAGCTTTTATGGACATGATGAATAAAGTGTTCCATGAGTATTTGGACAAGTTTGTTGTGGTGTTCATTGATGATATCCTTGTGTACTCTCGTACTGAGGAGGAGCATGAGGGGCATTTGAGGATTGTGTTGCAGGCTTTGTTGGAGAATTAGCTTTATGCTAAGCTGAGCAAGTGTGAATTTTGGCTTAGGGAAGTTGTGTTCTTTGGTCATATGGTTTCTGCTAAGGGGATTCATGTTGATCCTCAGAAGATTGAGGCAGTGATGAATTGGAAGCCTCCTAAGTCTGTTCATGAAGTCCGTAGTTTCCTTAGTTTGGGGGGTTACTACCGAAGGTCCGTGGATGGATTTTCAAAGATTGCTGCACCTTTGACGAATTTGTTGCAGAAGGATGTCAAGTATGAGTGGACAGAAGCGAGACAGGAGGCTTTTGAGAAGCTTAAGGCAGCTTTGACGCAAGCTCCTATCTTGGTTCAACCTGAATTAGGGAAAGAGTTTGTGGTGTACAGTGACGCATCCTATGTTGGTTTGGGGTGTGTGTTGATGCAAGAGGGTAAGGTGGTGGCTTATGCATCGCGTCAGTTGAAGGTGCATGAGCCCAATTATCCTACGCATGATATAGAGTTAGCTGCGATGGTCCTTGCTTTGAAAATTTGGAGACATTATTTGTATGGTGAGAAATGTACTGTGTACACGGGTCACAAAAGTTTGAAGTATCTGATGTCTTAGAAAGAGTTGAATCTTAGGCAACGACGTTGGGTGGAGCTGCTTAAAGATTACGATCTGACGATCGAGTACCATCCGGGAAAAGCTAATTTTGTAGCGGATGCCTTGAGTAGGAAGGTGGCAGTGGAGTTAAGGGCTATGTTTGCCAGTTTGAGTATTTCGCGAGATGGAGGTCTTGTGGCTGAATTGCAAGTGAAACCATCTTTGGTTCAGTTGATTAAGGATAAGCAGTTGTTGGATGATTCCTTGGTGCCACATGTTCAGGATATTGCTGAGGATAGGCCATCAGATTTCCGTTTTAATGATGATTGAGTTCTATGTTTTGGGAGTCGGATAGTAGTGCCGAATGATGCTGAGTTGAGGCGTGCTATTCGGACTCAAGCTCATAGTAGTCCTTTTGCTATGCATCCTAGTAGTACTAAGATGTATTGTGATCTTAGGGATGAGTACTATTGGGTGGAATTGAAGAAAGATGTTGCAGAGTATAATCCTTAACATCACACACAATCATACATAAGCATCAACATAGCAAACTAGCTAGCAACACAAGAGTCAATAATATGGCATCTTACTTCATATTAAGCTCAACATGATAAAGCAAATATCTCAACATCATAACCACAAGAGCAAGTACATTGGCCACTATTGGTTTACTCGGATATGCGGATTTACTCTCAACAACAACATTACCTCGGTGGGATTACACTCATCACCGGACCATGCATGGATGGAATTCAACTCATCATCACATGCCCTACGGATGGGATTCCACTCATCATCACGTATAATATAAACAATTTCCAGTGGAATATTACATCATCGTACTCCGCCTTGATGACTTAACGCCACCAAGGCCACGCGCGAATTTGACTCAAACGTGTGCACACTAATCTTAATGATCGATCATTTATACCCAGTAAATTAACTAGTGCCAATTACTTTGAAACCACATCATAACAACCATCATTTAAAGCACACATCCATCATCACACACATCAATGTATATTCACACATAATCAATTCATGCCTCACAAGATCAATATAAGCATAAACATCTAAAGCTTATTAACACATAAGAAGTTATACTACCAATTTAAATTCTACCTTGGAATGGCCTACCAAGCTCATTCCAATACCTCCACTACACACACTTGAACCAATTTAACAAGTTTGAAGTTTCACTCACCACCCTTCCTTAGCAACCCAAGCAAAAGCCGCCCAAGCCTCCGAAATTTTCGGAATTGATCCCGAACTTCTTCCAATTGCTTCAATGTTACCATTGAACTTTTAGTTTTGTTACGATTTGGCCACTGACCCATTAATAATTGTTATAAAGGTGATGTGGCTGTTAAAATATCTTGTATAATAACATATTTAGTCCTCCACGTTTACACATTCAAACAATTTAGTCCTAATTCGAAATAAATAATAAATTTAACACTCATTATTTCAATTTGACCCTATTTTTAATCAGAGATAATTTAATATTTTATTTTGATCCCTCAATTATAACTAATATTATCTTGTCCCTCCCAATTCCAACCATACCCAATCCATCCTTTAAAATTTCATAAAGATTAATTAAATTATTACTATATAAAAAGGGGAAATTAAGTATATATATTTTTTAAATTGATACTTGAATTTTTAAAATTATTATTAGGCCACCAAAAACACGTATATTTGGTATTATGTGTATTCAATTATACATGATAAAAAGGAAAATTTAAGTATGTTTTTTTTTAAATTGATACTTGAGTTTTTTTATGAAAACAATTAAATTAATTTATATGGCATATGTTAACATCTAGTAATCCAACTCTAAATTTTAATTTAGTAATAAGTTGATTCATTTCATTTTTTAAAGGATGGATTGGGTATGGTTGGGATTGGGGGACAGGATAAACATTAGTTATAATTGAGTGATCAAAATAACATATTAAATTATCTCTAATTAAAAATAAGGTCAAATTGAAATAATAAGTGTTAAATTTATTACTATTTCTTTTGAATTAGAACTAAATTGTTTGAATGTGTAAATATGAAGGACTAAATGTGTTATTATATAAAATATTTTAACAGCCACATCACTCTTTTAATAGTTGTTAACAGGTTAGTGGTCAAATTAAAACAAAACTAAAAGTTTAATGGTAACATTGAAGCAATTGAAAGTTTGGTTACCAAATTAAATAATTGATCAAAATTTAGTGAGAAACTTTACCCTATGTTAATTTATTTAAACCAAAATGCTGTTTTTGTATTGAAGTCTTGACTATTGTACAGGAGTAAACATAGGATTGCCGTCCATAGTTTAAAGTGTTTTTGCATCACCTCACTGAGCTATATAAACTTACTTTGTTTGTTTGATTGATCTTACTTGATAGTAGAACTCAGGATTTCATTTTAGATTGTTCAAGTGAATTACATTTTTTGGTGCAAGAGCTATCTAGAATGATAAAGCTATTGAGCATAATGATATGTATAAGTATCAAGATTACGTTTTGTGACTTGAGAATTGTGGGTTTTGGTTTAGTCTAGGGTTTCCGATGTAAAAGAAAGGTAAAGAGAATTGGGAATTTTCATTTAGAATTTCGGTAGAAAAGTCAAAAGTACATTTGTTTGACCCGAGGTCAAGTTTTTATATTGGGTAAAAAAATAAAGAAACAAATAAAGAAAAGCATAGCTGTAAAAAACTAACTTCCTAACTACCCAACTAACCAATATTCCTAATACCCCCCCCCCTCAAGGTGGAGCATACACATTATGTATGCCCAACTTGGAAATAAACTTAGTAAAGTCAATAACATGTAGGGCTTTAGTGAAACAGTCGGCTAATTGGTTCTTTGAAGAAACATGAAAGAGCTTTATTGTTCCTCGTTGTATCTTCTCTCTAATAAGATGGCAATCGATCTATATGTGTTTCGTACGTTCGTGTTGCACAGGATTCTCAGCAATCTTGATGGCAGACAGATTATCACAGTATAGATGACCTGTTGTTGTGTTAACCTGCAAATCAGATAGAAGAAAGTTAAGCCACTGTAATTCGCATGTAACAGCAGCAATAGCCCTATACTCTGCCTCAGTTGATGATCTAGAAACAGTATTCTGTTTCTTTGATTACCAGGAAATTAAAGACTGACCCAGAAAGATATAATAACCAGTTGTAGACTTTCTAGATTATGGACATGAAGCCCAATCTGAATCAGAAAAGGCCTTTAAGACAAAATCATTATCAGAAGAAAAGAAAATGCCTCGTCCTGGACTGTTCTTTAAATATCTCAGGACCCTATGTACAGCAACAAGATTAATAGTAGTAGGAGCAGACATATGCTGAGATAATTGTTGAACAGCAAAACAAATGTCAAGTCTGGTATGTGTTAAGTACAATAATTTCCCAACAAGCCTTCTATATTCTGTAATGTCTACTAAGGTGTGTTCTGAATTATTAATAGATTTAGAAGTAACAACCATAGGAGTGGCAACAGGTTTAGAGTTTAAAAAATCATAATCTCTTAATAAATCCAGAGTATACTTTCTCTGACAAAGATTAATTCCTAAATGAGATCTAGTTACTTCTAAACCTAGAAAATATTTGAGAACACCTAGATCTTTAATTTTAAAGACATCATTTAGAACAGATTTGATATGAACAATTTCATCCATGCTAGGGCTAGCAACAATAATGTCATCTACATATATTGCAAGAGCTATAAAAGATGTATCAACACCTTTAATGAATAAAGAAGAATCAGAATTGGCTTGCTTAAATCCTAAGGATAAAAGAAATTCAGTTAGCCTTTCATTCCACTTTCTGCTGGCTTGTTTTAAGCCATATAGACTCTTTTCTAATTTACAAACTAGGCCAGGACTAGGAGGATTAAATCCAGGTGGAAGATCCATATAGACTTCTTCTTGCAAAAAACCATGCAGAAATGCATTATTAATGTCAAGCTGATGTAAATTCCATTTATTAGCAGCAGAAACAGCAAGCAAAGTTCTAATAGTGTTCAACTTAGCAACAGGACTAAACGTATCAAAATAATCTATTCCAGATTGCTGAGTAAACCCTTTTGCAACTAAACGTGCTTTATATCGTTCTAAAGAGCCATCAGATTTCAATTTTGTCCTATATACCCATTTACAGCCTATTGTTTGCTTCCCTGGTGGAAGGGGAACTAATTTCCAAGTGTTATTCAACTCTAAGGCATTTATTTCTTCCTGCATAGCTACTTTCCAACAGTCATGCTTAATGGCCTGATTATAGGTTTTAGGCTCACTTAAAACAGAAACATTATTAATAAAGGTCTTATGAGTATCAGAAACATTAGCAGAAGAATCAACCTTATCAAGAGTATGAGAAGAAGATCTTACTTTGGGCATAGAGACATTAAAATCTTTAAATTTTTCTGGTAACTGCCCCTGTCTGACAGGCCTTGAAGAAATAACTCTTTGTTCTTTAGAAGAAGCTAAAGAACTCTGCTGTTCATTTAAGGAATCAACAAGAACAGTAGACTTTTGACTTTTATTTGACTCAAAACTACTGTTATTAGCACTACCAGAAACAGCATTATGATCTTGTAAATTTTCAGAATTGACTTCAACAACAACTTCATGAGAATTATCAGAAACACCTTCAGCAGAATTAATTTTATCAGATGCAAGACCATTTTCAGAACTAGAATTGTCAAAAACATTTTCATTGTTTTGTAAAACATTCCTATCTATAAGAACAATATCTTCAACATTGTTTTCTAGATTAGGAAGAACAATATCATTTGAAGCAGCCTTCAAAGATTTAAAAGGAAACTCATTTTCACAAAAGGTTACATCCCTAGAAAGAAAAACAGACTTAGTCTACAAGTCATATACCCTATAGCCTTTAGTATTTTTAGGATACCCTAGGAATATACATTTGTAAGCTCGAGGATGCATTTTTGTTTTGGGTTTAGGCAAAACAGAAGCATATGTGAGACAACCAAAAACTTTTAATTGATTTAAGACAGGCTTAAAACCATAAAGCAACTCATGAGGTGTTTTATTTTTAAGAACAGGTGTAGGTGTGACATTGATAAGGTAAGCTGCATGAAGAACACAGTCAATCCAAAAAATTAATAGAAGATTAGCCTGAAATCTAAGAGATCTAGCAACAGTCATTATATGATGATGTTTATGCTCAACAGTACTATTCTGTTGAGGTGTGTAGGTACAAGAAGTCTGAAGAACAATGCCTTTCTCTTTAAAAAAATCACACATGTCAAATTCCTTAGCATTATCACTCCTTATACACTTTATCTTCTTAGAAAATTGAACCTCAACAAAAACATAGAACTGAGAAATAATTTCTCTTACTTCAGCTTTTAATTTTAATGGAAAAATCCACAAGAATCTGCTTTTATCATCAATAACAATAAGGAAATACGAATGACCATATAAACTTTTAATTGGGAATGGTCCCCAAACATCTACATGTACATGATCAAACACATTACTACTACTAGAAGTACTAATAGGAAATGAAGGCCTTCTATGTTTGGCTAAGGGACAGATTTCACAATTAGAAACACATCCAATAGGAATATCACCACAGATTTCAGAAAAAAAATTTCATCCTCTTTGCAGATGGATGACCTAACCTAGCATGCCAAACATCCAAAGAAGAAGACTTAGAAACAGAGTTTAGAAGAGAAACCGTATTGAAAAGCTGAAGATGATAGAGTCCTCCAATTTGACTAGCTGTACCAATCATCTTCGAAAGAACAATATCCTGTATACAACAAGATTTATGTGAGAAAATTAAAGCATATTTATTATCTTTAACCAATTGAGATACAGATATGAGATTAAAACCAAAATTAGGAATAAAGAGAACATCCTTTAAAAATAAAACAGAATTTAAAAAGATGTCACCAATACCAGAAACTTGAACAAGCTCATTATTTGGTAACTTAACAAACTTATTATGAATAGACTTATAACTTTGAAATAAACTAGAATCATTTGTTATATGATCAGTGGCACCTGAATCAATAATCCAGGTGTCACTAGAACCATGAAAGGCAGAAAGAACCATACTTGTATCTGGAGGATTGCTTTCAGGAACAAAGCTAGAAGAAAGTGCATTGATTTGAGATGCATGCATAGCACTTTCAGAAACAGAAGAAGAATTCCTCTCTTGAAGCATGGAAACAAGGCTTTCATATTGTTCTTTAGTAAAGACATGAGAAGAAACAACTTCTTGATTCTTAGAAGAATCATTATGAGACACAGACTCATGAGAACTAACTTGATTAGATTTAGAAGACTGAAATCTGGTTTTATAACCAGGAGGAAACCCGTGTTTACGATAGCATTTGTCTACTGAATGACCAGGAATTCCACAAAAAGAACAAACATGCTTCTTGGAAGCTGAATTATTATAGAACTTTTTATTATCAAAATTAGAAGCAGGAGGTTTTTGAGATGAAAACCTAGAAAAGTTTTGAGAATTAACCCTCCCAGCTAAGAACACAGCAGAACCAGAATTAGAAACAGACCCTAGGGTTCGCTCATGTTGAAGAACTAAAGCGAAAATTTCATTTATTGAAGGCAAAGGCTTCATCATTAGGATTTGAGACTTTTGGACTGAGAAATTTTCATTCAACCCTCTTAAAAACCTAAGAATAAAATTTTGTTTCCTATACTTGCTAGCATCACAAGAACATGAAATTAAAGGTCGAAGATTCGAGATTTCATCCCATAATACCTTGAGTTGAGTGTGATAAGCCGTAACGGATGAAGAACCTTGCTGATGAGAGTAGAAATCTTGTAACAGATCCGAAACACGAACAAGATCCCCTTGGCTAAATCGATCGAATAAGTCGGACCACAACTCACTAGCATTATCGATCCAAATAACACTTTGCGCGATCTCAACACTCAACGCGCGCTGCAACCAGGACAAAACCAGATTGTTGCATTTGACCCAGGCACCATATGAGGAGTCGTCTTTACGGGGTTCTTGAATCGTCCCATCTACAAACTGGAACTTGTTCTTCGAGATGAGGGTCATCTTCATCGATCGAGCCCAGCCATGATAATTGTTGCCGGTGAGAAGAGCGACGTCAAGACGAGAGAAGGATTCTCGTTGGGATGGACATAAAACTCGTTGTTCGGATCATCGGTGCGAACGGAACGGCCGTCCAACGTCTCAGAGGAACGCGGATGCAAAGAATCAACTGATACCATATCAAGATTACGTTTCGTGACTTGAGAATTGTGGGTTTTGGTTTAGTCTAGGGTTTCCGATGTAAAAGAAAGGTAAAGAGAATTGGGAATTTTCATTTAGAATTTCGGTAGAAAAGTCAAAAGTACATTTGTTTGACCCGAGGTCAAGTTTTTATATTGGGTAAAAAAATAAAGAAACAAATAAAGAAAAGCATAGCTGTAAAAAACTAACTTCCTAACTACCCAACTAACCAATATTCCTAATAATAAGTGATGACTAACCATGTTTTGGTGTCTCTTAGTTTAGCTATGCAAGTATTCCTAGTATTGAAGGTATGATTTGGGCTAAATTGTATGTTGAGATCACTTGATGTGTAAGTGCCTTGCTTTATTACGAAATGGTGTAAGTTTGGTGTATATTCAATGTTATACGAGTTGTATATTAAGGTTGCAAGATGAATTAGAAAGCTTGTTTGATGGATAAGTGAAAAGAGTACTGAATAGTATGAAACATGGCAAAAGTTTTGAAACTCTTGCCCCACATAGTGAATTTCGAAACTCCCATACAAGTATTGAAACTCAAATTCTAGATACTTTAATGAAGTATCGAAACGTTAACATTAGTTTTGAAATCCATACGTTAGTTTCAATACTATCTGTAGTGAACCAAAGTCTTATGCCTTAAAATAGTTCCATATTAACACTTTGCTCCTTAAAGTCTGTTGTGCGTATAAATTGGTCCCTAATCATAATATACTTATAAATTGACATGCTTAATTATGTTTATTGATGAGTTATGTTGAGAGTGAAAGATTACTTCATAAAATTGGACTATTTGAGCTAATTATAAGGATAATTCAAGCTAACCTTTCAACTTTGGTGAATTTCAAATTTAGTCCCTAAACTTTGAGAAATTTACAAAATGGTCCTTAAGTTTAAGACAATCATGATTATACAAGTATAAGTTAGTTTGAAGTTGCATGAATGATTGCAAACGGTTAATTAAAGTGTACGTGTAAACTTTGTTTGATTTTATGGTTTCTTCTAGTTCAATGTTCGTCGATAATATCTTCGATCCGATTTTCAACTATACCGTGTAGGAGTGTTACGAAACCGATGTATTTTTTTGTTAACTAAGGTATCCTTGGAACATGTTCAATGACTAATCTTTCGCATTTTGTTGGCTCATATAAGGGGTAGGCGGCGGCTGCAAGTTTTAAAGTTGCTTCATGTCTAGGGCAAGGGTCAAACTATGAATCGTTGGATAAGGTAGAAAAAACTCTTACCATCTCACCTAAGCCTCGTGATCAACCAATGTAATTTTATCATCATACATACAATCATTTGAAGTACATTTCACCATTATATTGTAATTTTGGAGAAATTTGGCCATGATGTAATAAATGGATAATAATTTGTAATTTTTTCCTTTATTTGAATCAATAATTTTAATGATACAAATTTGTGGATTGAATTTGAGTAAATAAGTTTTATAAGTTGATATTATAGTTAGTTAAAAATGTATGATAAAAGTATAAAAGATAACAAAATTTAGCATCATGGTTTAAGGTTTAGTATAGTATTTTGAAACTTTTCATAAACATTTAAAGATGGAAAAGTTCATTTTTCCCCAATAAAGGGAAATTAATAATATATATGGTTTAGGATTTATTGACGTATTTTAAAACTTCTTAAATCGTTGAATACCTGGAATTAATAGTTTAGATCAATGAAAAAGGAGTGGATAGTACTTAAATTAAAACTTTTAATTTTATTCATTAATTTTCATTCATCTAACTATAAAAAATATAAAACATAAAAGTTAAACCATTTAAATAGATTTTAATCCATATACATATTTATTTACTTGAAGACGTGAGCTTTACAAGTAAACATTCAGAAAAAGAGCTTTTCAGACATGTGCAGTATATTATTGTGAGATATTAACTATGATGCCATTATTATTCCCCCTTCCATTTTATTGACTAATTGCACTAATCACCAAAATAACTTTAGGGTAAAAACTTTAAAATAATATTAAGGTAAAAAAAATATAAATATTAATAAATTATATAATTTATTATTGTTAATGTTTATGCGTTATTCAATTGGATGAGTCTACCACGTGCGACGAATATCGCTGAACATCACAGATTTTAAATAAGGTAAACTACATATTTAGTATCTCACATATTTCTGTATTTCTATTTCGGTACCAAACTATTATTTTAGCAAAATACTGCCTAATATTACGTATTGTTTTTATTTTGGTACCATGACTGTTAAAATTAATAGTTTTAGTCCCTAAAACTTATACAATCTATCAATTTAGTCCAAAATATTATCAATATAAACATCATTTTTAATTTTTAGATTAAAAATGTAAATTTATTCTTTCTTCTTCTTCCAAGCGAAGTATGAAAAACTAGGCATTGAGCATCTTCTTCATTGTCACTACAATTTCCTGCAATAACTTGGCTTGCTCATGGTGTTTACCGGTCAGAGAATGCCATTCTCAAATTAGTCAGAAAATGTCCCAGAATTCAAGCAGAATTCAAGGTACAGAGGATAATAAATTGTTACCTGTGATGACCAGCAAATATTTTAAGCATTCACTTCATTGTATTTTGTTTTTTGCGTTGTCAATGCGAGGATAGATGTTTCCCAAAGATTGATTTCTAACAGTTAATATAAAAAAGCTAATAGAGTTTGATATCATACATATATGTTTGACACTGATATGATTATGTTCTGCATTAGTAAGATTATGCTCAACACGATACTATAGCAACGGACATTCATTTTTTCAAGACATTTGCACTTGGCGTGTATATCTCTTTAGAATGGTGACTAATTTGATAATGGCATTAGTAAGATTATGCGAATCAGTTTTCACTCGAATAAAGCAATTCAACTTTGAATGGTGACTAATTTCATAATGGCATTCTCCAACCGGTAAACACCATGAGCAAGTCAAGTTCCTGCAGGAAACTGTAGTGACAATGAAGAAGATGCTCAATGCCTAGTTTTTCATACTTCGAATGGAAGAAAAAAAAAAGAATAAATTTATATTTTTAATATAAAAATTAAAAATGATGTTTAAATTGAAAATATTTTGGACTAAATTGATAGATTGTATAGGTTTTAGGGACTAAAACTGTTATTTTTAATAGTTGGGGTACAAAATAGAAACAATACGTAACATTAGGCATCATTTTGTTAAAAAAAATAGTTTGGGTACCAAGATAAAAATACGGAAACAGGTGAAGTACTAAATATGTAGTTTACCCTTATTAAAAAAATCAAAAAATTTAATATATATATATATATGGGAATATAATTTAATTGAATTTTATTAAAATAATTATTAATTGTATATTGAGTTCTTGAAATTTTTAATCTTTATTAATTAATTTGATGGTGTTCAGCGTTAGTGGTATTCAACTATGTTCGTCGCACGTTCTAGAATATTCCTATTCAATTACATAAAATATTATCTAATTACACAAAACATTATTCGATCACTTAAATTATTATAACTTTCTGTCATCAAAAAAATTATTAAAACTTTCTTAATGTTTTTGTATTTGCACAGAATATATTTTTCAAAATAAATATTGCAAAAAATAATAATTATCTAATTATAATAACTTTCCAAAATTATAATAACGTTCTTAATTTATTATAGAAAAAACATTAACTAATTAGTATGGCACAAAGATACCTCAACAACTAGAATCTTATAATTTATTATACAAATTATCATTATTTTATTTAGACTAACAATAATTTATGTTGAGTGTGTAAAAGTTCTATTATTTACCCCTATTTAACTCATATTTCTGCTGCATTCAAGCATTATTTATTGCATTTTGGTCAGTTTACAGTTAAACATCACAAATATATTAAAAGGCACAGTTTCTACTAAAATTGGTTGTTTTTGCAGGTTGCTGCTGTAGCAGACGGAAAGGGCAGGCGCTGGGCAGTGAAGCAGAAGAGCTGGAACTGGACGAGTAGTCAAGGAGGACGATGTTGCCATGGTTGCCGCTGTGACAGCAGAGGACGACAACAGTTTTGAGGAGAAGAAGCAAAGTGGACCTCGACAGATAGAGAAAATTCAACCCGTCTGTCGTGTGAAATCACCATATTTTTCCAAGCCCCAGATCGAAAGGAATGTCAAGCCCAAAGTTCAAGGAGATAAAATCCCAAGCAAGAAAGATGACGGCTGGAAAGTAGATTCTTTGAAGATTTAGTCTTTAATAGAATTGTACTTTAATTTAAAGTTGTATTCTTGTTATTTTAGAAAACTTGGACCCAAAGCCTATATAAGGGCATATATTTCGACCTAGGAGCATCATAACCGATTCCCTAGCCTTCTTCCCAAAACCCTAGCCGTTTTCCTTCCCTCAACATGTTCTAAATTCCCCCTAAGGCCACTGGTTGATTTGTAAAGTAGTTGCAAGGGTTGTTTTGTTTTAGGAATTTTCAGTTCAATAAAATAAACTTCAAGTACTCTTATTTTGGTTATTAATATCTTGCAAGAGCATCGGGAGAGCATTGAGAGGTTATCAATTTACTTAGCATCGGGAGAGTTAAGTATACGAAAGAAATAAGAGCAAGTTCTCTAGTTTATAGTTGAACTATCTCGGACCTATGGATAGGACGAGGTTAAGTGGCTAAAGAAGAATTCAACAATATCGGTGTTCATCCTTCAATTCACGCCGGGAGGTATCATCAAAGACGTGATCATCGACAGACTTGGACCTAGGGATAGGCCAAGGCACATCTGAGATTCTTGCCAAACTTGAAGTACTGAGTTGAGTGTTTGCTGTCGCGACAAGCAACGGACTGCTGCCGCGACAGGTGCTGCCGCGACGGGGATGACGACAGAACTGGAATTCTGAGACTTAGCAATACCTGCACTACTGAGCAATTCAATACCAGCCCATTCTCTCTATCTTGATTTTCCTACTCTTTTATTTAAGTTTTCTTTACTATTCTCGTGACAACTTTGTCAAATATTTTCTTTACTTTCGTGCAGTGATTTAAGGTGAAGCTATTAACCCAATCCCCGTGGAGACGATATCCGATACTTCGTATCACTTTACTACTTGCGCCGTGTACACTTGCACTCAATTGCGATAGACTATTTTACACGCAACAAGTTTTTGGCGCCGTTTCCGGGGATTGGCAACATAACTCTACCTTTTCTTTTACTGCATTTTTTGTTTTTATTTTTATTTTTCTGTTTTTCTTTGGTGTGTTAAACTCTTGCTTTTCACAAGGTTCCTTGTTTATGCGCAGATCGAAACGAGGTGAAGATCTTGAGTATCCATTAGATTCGGAAATCGAACGTTCATTCAATCTCAAGAACCGACTTCGTCACATTCTAGCCAGGAACGAGTACCTTGAGGAACAGTTAGAGACGATGGCACACTGAGGAGACGACTCTCCTGTTGGAGATGGAGAGGTTAGACCGTCTGTCGGTAACCCTGCTGCCGCTGCCGGACGACGGTCCTGTCGTGACTACATGTTGAATGACCATGTAGAACTGGAAACCACGCTGCCGGACATAGATGGTTACAACTTCGAGCTGAAACTTGTTATGTTTAGCTTGATCAACAATGCCGGTCAATTCAGTGGTGCTGTTACAGAGGATGCTAGGGAGCATCTAAAAACGTTCCAGGAGATCTGTGGTTCGTTTAGACTGCCAGGAGTTAATCCGAAGATACTGAGGCTTTGGTTATTTCCCCATTCATTGAGGGATAGAGCAAAGACTTGGTGGAATAAACTTACGTCGGGTTCAATTAGAACTTGGGCAGATTTGTCTCGTGAATTTTTATCTCGTTTTAATCCTTCACATTTATCTGAGCGATTACGTAATGAAATTGCTACTTTTCAACAGGAAGATGACGAGCCGATGCACGAGGCCTGGGACAGATTTACTACTCTTCTACAGAACTGCCCAATGCATGGATTCCACATATGGAATCAGGTAACTAAGTTTTATAATGCTGCCAACTTACAAACTCGTATTCGAATTGATTGAGCAGAAAACAGATTATTATTGGACAAAGACTCGGACGAGGCAATGCAAGTATTGAAAAATCTGGCTAAGAATGAGGAGCAGTTTCCAACAGCAAGAAGAGGAGGTAAACAGGTTCTAACTGTTAAGGATTATGAGGCCGACAACACGATGAAATCACAAGTAGCATACCTTACTAAGGCAATGAAAATGCTCTTGAACGATGATGCACAACATGGATTTGCTGTTTAGGAGGTATGTGAAATCTCTGAGGGAAATCATAGTTCGGATGAGTGTCCTATATAGTTAGAAGAGGGTAAGTATGTTGGAAACTATAAGCCGAATTACAACTCCAACAACTATAATCCCAACTGGAGAAAGGATCCCAAGTTTTCTTGGAGTAATCCTAATAATGCCCTGAATCCTCAAGCACACAATAATCAGAATCAGGGAGGACCTAGATTGCTGACTCGAGAGCAACTGCAGCTGCAGCAGCAACAACAACAGCCACCAGCTGCCATGAACAGTATACTGGAACAAACTCTGGCTACTTTTATGTCTCAGATAGGTACTTATATTGAGAACATGAATCAGTTTGTTAAGAAGATAGAAACATTCATGGATAAAACAGAGATGCGGATGACGAATCATGAATCTACTCTAAAATCTTTGGAGACACAAATGGGTCAGGTTTCTCAGCATATCAAGCCAAGGCAAACTGGAGGATTTTCTAGCAATACTGAAAATGCTAGGCAGCCCACACATGAACAATGTAAAGACATTACTACTAGGAGTGGGAAGAAATTACCAGGGCCAGAGAAGGAAGCTGAAACAGTGAAAAAACCAGCCTTGGACAGACCTGCCGAGGAAGCTGCCCCGACAGGTAACAAACAGACTGCTGTCGATATACCTGTTATGACAACAGAAGCGATAGAGGAGAAAAAATGATGAACCCAAACCTCCTCAGATTCATATACAGTGGGAAGGACGTATTACTGATTACCGACCCCCGCCTCCTTTTCCTTAACAATTACAGCAAGTGAAGCAAGAATCTCAGCTCAAAAAGATTTATGATATTTTAAGCAGGTTCATATTAACATTCCGCTGTTAGATGCCGTTAGGGAGATGCCCAGTTATGCCAAATTTCTCAAGGATGTCATGTCAAAGAAATCTAAACTTGGGGAATTCGAAACGGTTAAGATGACAGAAGGATGCATGAGTATTTTTCATAGGCAGCCACCCCAGAAAAAGAAAGATGTGGGGATCTTCATCATACCTTGTTTAATCGAAGATAAATATGTGGGTAAGGCACTTTGTGATCTTGGTGCTAGTATTAATTTAATGCCAAAATATGTTTTTTGGAAATTAGGTATTGGAAAAGCTCGGCCCACGACAGTAATTCTGCAGCTGACAGACCGCTCTTACGTTCATCCGAAAGGAAAAATCGAAGATATTCTGGTAAAAATGGATACATTTATTTTTCCTGCTAACTCTCTTGTTTTACATTGTGAAGCAGATGAAAACGCACCAATCATCCTGGGGCGACCTTTCTTAGCCACATGAAGATCACTGATTGATATGGAGAAAGGAGAACTCACCATGAGAGTGAACGATCAAGAAATAAAGTTGAATGTTCTCCAAGCTATGAAGCACGCTGATGCAGAAGAGGAATGCAAGGTTATCACTGAAGTTACCCTTGATCAACCCTGCATCAGGTCGGGCTGTCATGACATCAAAATTGGTCACTGCCTCGGCAGCCACTTACAGGTATGTCACGACAGCACTAACGACATCGACTCCTCAGAATCTGATACATCTGATACTGAAGATCAGGAGGAGGTAAACTGGATAGGCGATCGTCCAGGTAAGTTATTCGAACCTTTAAATTATACTTCGGATAACCATGCAATCCAAAAGCCATCAACTGTTGAGCCCCCTGCTTTAGAACTGAAGCCCCAGACAGGGCAGCTAAAATATGCTTTTCTTGGTTCAAATTATACGTTGCCCGTAATCATCTCTTCGAAGTTGATGCAGGAATAGGAACAGTAGTTAATAGGGATGTTGCAGCAACACAAAAAGGCAATTGGATGGACGATAGCTGATATTCAAGGCATTAGTCCGGCGTTATGTATGCATAAAATCCTTTTAGAGGGAGATCATAAGCCGACTATAGAGGCTCAAAGGCGGTTAAACCATGCGATGAAAGAGGTGGTGCGTAAAGAGATAATCAAATGGTTAGATGGTGGTATAATTTATGCCATCTCCGACAGCAAATGGGTGAGCCCGGTGCAATGCGTTCCCAAGAAAGGTGGAATGACCGTGGTGACCAACGAAAACAATGAGTTAATCCCAACCAGGACTGTGATCGGTTGAAGGGTTTGTATGGACTATCGGAAGCTTAACAAAGCCACCTGAAAAGACCACTTTCCTTTACCCTTTATTGATCAAATGCTTGATAGACTACCAGGTAAACCTTACTATTATTTTCTTGATGGTTATTCAGGTTATAATCAAATAGCTATCGCACCGGAGGATCAAGAAAAGACGACTTTCACATTCCCCTACGAAACGTATGCTTTTAGGAGAATCTCGTTTGGATTATGCAATGCACCCGCCACCTTCCAAAGGTGCATGATGGTCATATTCTATGATATGGTGGAGGACTTCCTTGAAATTTTTATGGATGATTTTTCAGTCTTTGGGGATGATTTTGAAAGCTGCCTAGGCAATTTACAAAAGGTACTTGAAAGATGTGAAAAAGCAAACCTAGTCTTAAATTGGGAAAAATGCCACTTCATGGTGGACGAATGGATAGTCCTTAGCCATAAGATTAGCTGTCGTGGGATAGAAGTCAACAGGGCTAAGATAGAAGTAATCGAAAAGCTGCCGCTGCCGACCACAGTCAAGGGTATTAGAAGTTTATTGGGACATGCTGGTTTTTATCGAAGATTCATTGCGAATTTCTCAAAGATCACAAAGCCATTATCCCATCTTTTAGACCAGAACCGACCCTTTGACTTTAATAATGAATGTACTGAAGCATTCAAGGTTCTGAAGGAAAAACTGGTAACAGCCCCAATAGTACAGCCACCAGACTAGACACAGCCATTTGAGATTATGTGTGATGCTTAGGGGTGTTCATTGTCGGATATCGGATCGGATCCGATCCGGTTTTTTCGGATATCCGGGTTTTCGGATCGGCAATATAGTGATCCGTATCCGATCCGGAAAAAACCGGATATCCGATTTTTCGGATACCGGATAATCGGATCGGATATTCGGATATCCGGTTATCCGAAAATATAATTTGATTCAACTATTTTTTCGAATTTGAAGGTCGTATTTATAAAAATTTTCGAAATTTCGAATATAACAAACAACAAATTGCTAAATATAACAAGATTCACATCTATGAAAATTCGATTTTTTAAAATTTCGAATATAACAAGCATCAATTTGTTAGATATAAAAAGATTAATATTTTTAAAAAATTAGATATTCGGATTTTCGGGTTTTCGGATAATCCGAAACTTGAAATATCATGATCCGTATCCGATCCGGAAAATCTATAATCGGATCGGATATCCGATCCGAAAATAAAAATCGGATCGGATATCCGAATTTTCGGATCGGATCAACGGATAATCGGATCGGATCGGTCGGATCGGATATTTTTGAACACCCCTAGTGATGCTAGTGACTACGTTGTCGGGGCAGCACTTGGGCAGCGGAGAGACAAATTATTTCATGTCATATATTATGCCAGCAAGACACTGAACGATGCCCAAGAGAACTACACCACCACAGAGAAGGAGTTATTAGCTGTGGTGTTCTCCATTGACAAGTTTCATTCTTAAATACTTGGAACGAAGGTAATAGTGCACACAGACCATTCTGCTCTAAAGTATCTGTTCGCGAAAAAGGATGCAAAGCCTCGATTGATACGGTGGATCATGCTATTGCAAGAATTTGACCTTGAAATCAAGGACAAAAAAGGGGCAGAAAATCAAGTGGTAGATCACTTGTCAAGGTTGGAGAAGGGACAGAGTCTACCAACAGATGAGACAAACATACTGGAGACCTTCCCAGACGAGCAGCTCTTTGTTGCCGCAATCACTAGCGCGACAACCATGGCGGTAGGTAAGTCTTCTGAACTCCCATGGTATGCTGATTTCGTTAATTTCTTAGTTAGCGGAATAATTCCTTCTGATCTTAATTATCAAGCCAGGAAGAGGTTCCAAAATGATGTCAAGCATTATTATTGGGACAAACCTCTTCTTTTCAAAATCTGTGCAGATCAGGTTATAAGGAGATGTGTACCACATGAAGAACAAGAAGACATATTTCATCATTGCCATGCTTCACAGTATGGAGGTCACTTAGGAGGCAACAAAACTGCTACAGTCAGGGTTTTATTGGCCGTCACTGTATAAAGATGCGCAAATCTTCTACAAGAGTTGTGATAGATGCCAACGGACAGGAAACATCTCCAGGAGAAACGAGATGCCACTGCAGAACATTCTAGAAGTCGAGATCTTCGACGTTTGGGGGATTGATTTTATGGGACCATTCCCATCTTCATGTGGGAATCTATACATCCTTCTGGTAGATTATGTCTCTAAGTGGGTTGAAGCTATCGCCACTCAAAAGAATGATGCCAAGACAGTCCAAAAGTTTTTACACAAAAACATTTTTTCTAGGTTTGGCATCCCTAAGGCGATTATCAGTGATGAAGGGAGACATTTCGACAACAGGGTTATTGTTGCTGCCTTGAAGAAATACGGTGTCAAGCATCGGATCGTGACATCATATCACCCACAAACCAATAGACAAGCTGAAATATCTAATATGTAAGTTAAGAACATTCTTGAGAAGATGGTCAAGCCAACTAGGAAAGATTGGTCTTTACTCCTCAATGATGCGTTATGAGCATATAGGACAGCTTTTAAAACTCCATTGGGGATGTCTCCGTACCGATTGATTTAAGGGAAAACATGTCATCTACCTGTCGAGATAGAGCATAGAGCATACTGGGCGATCAAGGCAGTGAATATGGACTTAGATAGGGCAGGGCAGAAAAGGCTATTAGATCTGAACGAAATTGAAGAAATCCAGACAATGGCCTATGACAATGCAAGAATCTACAAGGATAAAACTAAGAAGTGGCATGACAAAAAGCTGCTGCCACGACAGTTCTACCCAGGGCAGCTTGTATTGTTGTTCAATTCTAGACTGAAACTTTTCCCAGGAAACTGAAATCTAGATGGTCTGCCCCATTCCAAGTCGTACATGTTTTTCCCCATGGTGCCATAACAATCTGATCATTAAAAGACGGGCACCAATTCAAATTCAACAGACAGCGCCTCAAGCATTATCAGGGGACTAAAGCCCCAGGAATGCAGGAAGTGGTTACCTTAGGAGATGCCCCACATGGCATCCCTAATTTAACCTAATTTTTTTTAATTTTATTATTATTTTTATTATTATTTATTAGGAAATAAGATTTATTTTATTAGAATAATGTTTTTGTTTTTATTGTTTTTAGGAAATAAAGGAGTCAAGAAGAACATGAGAAGTGAACTCAGCCCACCATCCATCCATCAGCCCAACAAAGCCCAAATGTTGAAGCATGTCGTTACAGCTGCCGCGACAGACGCGGAAAATACAGGTTGTCATCACGCTGTCACGACAGATGCGGAAACGTGTAATAGACGCGGAAACGCGTGACAGACGCGTTAGACACGTTAACGCATAAGAGCTGGCCCCGTTATTTGCGCCTGCCGTTACAGCTTCAACGGGCAACAAATCCTTCTCTATATAACCCCGTTTCATTTTTCATTTTTCACTCATCTTTGCTTTTCTTACTTGTTCTCTCTTTAGTTTTCATTTGCTTTCATTTTATTTTCACAACCCTTGCACAAATATGTCTTCCAGGAAAACCCGACGAAATGATGCCTCTAGTTCCACACCGGCAGCAACTCCCCCATGTTCCTTTGCTAGCAGAGATATGTGGGAAGAGAGAGGCTTTATCTATACATCGACGGAGGAAAATCTGGGCCTCAAGCCATTCATAGCCCGGAAGGTTAGAGCGTTACAGTGGTAAACCTTTGCGGAGCAGCCGGAGGAAATGAATGTCACGCTAGTTCGAGAATTTTATGCTGCCATCAGCAGCAAGACAGTGACAACGGTGTTCGTTCGAGGGAAAGAAGTGCCGTTTGAAGCAGAGTACATTAACACCTTATATGGCTTCTACATCGGCAACAATGACGACGCTCACCAGCAGTTCCTCAATACATTAAACACTACTGCCTATGACGCTATCATGGTAGAGTTGACCAGTGCGGGGACTCAATGGAACACCATCCAGAAGAATCGAAGGACAGTGAAGAGGACCTAGCTGCTGTCGGAGGCAAAGTTATGGAATGCCTTCATAAAAAAGAGGATCATGCCGTCATCGCACAACACCACCGTCGACCAACCAAGGTTAGCGTTGATACACTCTATTCTACATGAACGATCCATTAATGTGGGCAGCTATATTCGAGAAAGTATTTTGGAGTGTGCGCACAGACCGACGAGTCCCCTCTACCTTCCGTACCTCATCACCTCGCTCTGCCGCGGCCATAACGTACCAGAAGTGTGCACTGATTTGCGAGTCGAAGGAAGAGGTTGGACTGAAAAGAACATCCTCAGCCTTATGGAGCTGACTGATGCCACCCCTCTGTCGTCATTTGACCCAGCTGCCACCACAGCCGACACGATAGAGCAGCCAACCACTGAACCAGCTGCCGCAGCAGCTGCCCCGACAGACTCCTCCGCCCAGATATTAGCTGCCATTCAGAAGCTGGAGGAACGACAGCTGGGCTTAATGACCTTCATCAGGGACTTTGCTGCCTCTACGGTAACTTTTGTACAAAATTCTTTAAATTTCCCTGATGTTGCCTTCCCTACTTTTCCTGCACATTACTTTACTGTCCCTACACCTGCCCACACTCCTACACCTGTTGCTACCCCACGGACACCCTCTGCCGCCTCAACACCATCGCCTGCCCCGATAGCAGCAGGCAGCACCCATGCAGAACCATCTGCCCGAGGCACGAAACGCCGAATGGCATCAGAGGATCTTGATGCCTTTGTTGCTGGGTTCTCCGCCTCTTCTGTTTTTGGCCGCCAGTGATACTGAACCCTCTATCAAGAGGAATCTGTCGAAGGAATTCTCACCGGTGAAGAGGCAGAAGCGGATGGCAGATAAAAATAACATGCCAAAAGCCAAAAGCGGGGAGAGGAGCAGCAACTCTGAAGTTCAGGTTGTGGAGCAACCCCCTCATATCTCCCCAACCAGAATCCAGCCACCATGGGAGGCCAAGGCAAAGAACACATCTGCCTCCCCCGTGCCCCAGCCAGCTTCGAAAGCCATAGCCCGCCGTCAAATCCTACTTAGCAGCAACGATGAAGACAACGATTAAAATTTAAGTTTCTTATCTTATTATTGATGCCTGATATATATTTTGTGATGTACCGCCTTATCTTTTGTTTTTTATTTTGTCATTTGCATTGGGGGCAATGCAACCCTCGAGTTTGGGGTGGCAACCCTCCATTAATGGAGTACATCTTAGTTTAAAAATTTGTGTCTTTACTTAGTTTATTTTTGTCAAAAAAAATATGATGAAAATATTGAAAACTTTGGCTGAAAACTATGAACTGAACTTACCTGCCGTGACAGCCCTGTCGTGGTAGTGACTCTAGGATAGTTTTTAGGAGAAGTTTAGAGCCTTTCTATAGTTTTGAAAACTTAAACACATTTGTGACTGTTATACTGCTTAGTACTCTTGTAGTTAACTAGAATAGGAAGCTTAGCACTTGAATAGCCCCTAGAGGTGCCTAACACTGGCTCTAGGAAAGAAGTTTAGCAAAAGAGACTCAACAGCCCTAGAGGTGCCCGAAACTGGCTCTAGGAAGTTAGCTAGAGGTGCCCAAAACTGGCTTTAGTGAAACTTTAGCTTAAAAAAATAGAGAAATCGAGTCAAAACAAAAAAAATCAAAGGAGCATGAAAAAGTGCCTTCAAAAGATAAACTTTGGCATAAAAATTCGAGTTAAGAGCTGAAATATTCTAGTAGATCTAAGAGAGTCTTGGCATATAACTGTTCACAAGTATGCACACACTGCACGAAGACTATAGTGAGACTCCGGACAGATACTAAATTATCCGACAGGTTGCTGCCGTCACAGGGAACGAACGACGGGTAAGGGAAAATTCACTGTTTGAAAGCCAAAACAAAAATATTTCATTTTTCTTTTAGGTCTTAGTTGCTTGAGGGCAAGCAAAAACTTGAGTTTGGGGGTGTGTTGAGTGTGTAAAAGTTCTATTATTTACCCCCTATTTAACCCATATTTCTGCTGCATTCAAGAATTATTTATTGCATTTAGGTCAGTTTACAGTTAAACATAACAAATATATTAAAAGGCACAGTTTCTACTAAAATTGGTTGTTTTTGCAGGTTGCTGCTGTAGCAGACGAAAAGGGCAGGCGCTGGGCAGTGAAGCAGAAGAGCTGGAACTGGACGAGCAGTCAAAGAGGACGATGCTGCCATGGTTGCCGCCGTGACAACAGAGGACGACATCAGTTTTGAGGAGAAGAAGTAAAGTGGACCTCGACAGATAGAGAAAATTCAGCCCGTCTGTCGTGTGAAATCACCATATTTTCCAAGCCCTAGATCGAAAGGAATGTCAAGCCCAAAGTTCAAGGAGAGAAAATCCCAAGCAAGAAAGATGACGGCTGGAAAGTAGATTCTTTGAAGATTTAGTCTTTATTAGAATTGTACTTTAATTTAAAGTTGTATTCTTGCTATTTTAGAAAACTTGGACCCAAAGCCTATATAAGGGCATATATTTCGACCTAGGAGCATCATAACCGATTCCCTAGCCTTCTTCCCAAAACCCTAGCCATTTTCTTTCCCTCAACATGTTCTAAATTCCCCCTACGGCCACTGGTTGATTTGTAAAGTAGTTGCAAGGGTTGTTTTGTTTTAGAAATTTTCAGTTCAATAAAATAAACTTCAAGTTCTCTTATTTTGGTTATTAATATCTTGCAAGAGCATCGGGAGAGCATTGTGAGGTTATCAATTTACTTAGCATCGAGAGAGTTAAGTATACGAAAGAAATAAGAGCAAGTTCTCTAGTTTATAGTTGAACTATCTCGAACCTAGGGATATGACGAGGTTAAGTGGCTAAAGAAGAATTCAACAATATCGGTGTTCAGCCTTCGATTCACGCCGGGAGGTATCATCAAAGACGTTATCATCGACAGACTTGGACCTAGGGATAGGCCAAGGCACATCTGGGATTTTTGCCAAACTTGAAGTACTGAGTTGAGTGTTCGCTGCCGCAACAAGCAACGGACTGCTGCCGCGACAGGTGCTGCCGCGATGGGGACGACGACAGAACTGGAATTCCGAGACTTAGCAATACCTGCACTACTGAGCAATTCAATACCAGCCCATTCTCTCTATCTTGATTTTCCTACTCTTTTATTTAAGTTTTTTTTACTATTCTGGTGACAACTTTCTCAATTATTTTCTTTACTTTCGTGCAGTGATTTAAGGTGAAGCTATTAGCCCAATCCCTATGGAGACGATATCCGATACTTCGTATCACTTTACTACTTGCGTCGTGTACACTTGCACTCAATTGCGATAGACTATTTTACACGCAACAATTTTCAAAATTTATTATGAAAAATTATGAAATTTTAATTTCAACTGCTTTAAATAAGAGTGATTATAAAGAAAAGTAAAGTGGTATCGGCCCTGGTTGGCAATTAAGGGACAACTGATAGCTGATAACTTATTGTATTAGTTGATTTGACTAGCAGGTTGTATTAGCTGATTGTATAAAAATGTTTGATAAAATTAACTGATAGCTGATAGTTGTTTCATTATTTAAACAAGCAAAATAACATATAAGAACATGATTATATTTGATATTTGTTTAAATAATTTGATTATGAGAAATAATTTTTTTAATATAACATTACTAAGCATATTTGAAAGATCTATATATTAATTTATTATTTATATAATTATTTTTAATACAATTTAATTAATTATTAAATTTAAATATAGATATAAATGCGCGAGAATAAAAAATAATAAAAAGTATTACTTTACAAATGTCACAATGAAACTACGTGAGGGTGAATAATTAAAATAGAAAATATTAAAACTTAGGTTATTTGGAGATTTTTTATAATTATTAAGGGTAAAATAGTCTTTATAACTCTTATGTCAAAACCTCTAATTTCAAAAAGTTCCTATTAGCGGCTTTTTAAAAATTAGAGGTTTCACCTCAATCCACTATTCCAATCCGTTATTCACCAAACATTCAAATTAGTATATTTGACCGGTCAAACCTCTAATAATAGCTCAAACTTCTAATTTTGGCTCAAACTAATGTTTACCAAACATGACTAATTCGTCTATATATAAGAATAATATAATAAATATATGGTATTTAAATATTCACCATATTTTACTTAAAAAGCGCTTAATCTCATCCACTTTATAGGTGAGTGTGTGATATACAAACGAATTACTCTATATGTCACATTAAATTTATCTAGTATGGACTTTTAAAAAGTCAAGTATTTTATACTTTAACCTTAAATATTTTAATTAATTAAATTTTATAAAATATATATTTTTAAACTACTTGATTGAAGGTTTTTAAAACATATTTTTCCTTATTTTTATCATTAATAAATTTAAAGCAATAAGAAATTAAATTTAAAAAATAAAAAAATACCAAAAAAAAGACTATTGAATATGTTTAGTGGGACAGAGAAACTAATAGTTTGTAATTTCTTTTATTGTAGATCCTTCAAGCAAGGGGTAGAGATCGTGGGGCATAGCTGATGCACACGGTCGACCCCCTACTTCTCTGTACAAAAGAAAATAGTTTTATTTTATTAAGACAGAGAAAACGAGAATCGGGTTACAAAATAAAAGATCACCCACACAATTAACTCGGGCGGTAGGGGCCGCTTTGATGGTGTATAGGACAACCACTGGCCAGCCCAACTCCAGCTGACTGATCACCCTCTACATATATTGAAAACAAATTTATGAAAATGCCTCGAGTAAACGTTAAAATGCCTGAAACGATGATACTTTTTACTTAGCCTAAGAAATAGTAAAAACAAAGACACTTCCTAAAACATTGATGTGCTTGAAATGGGGACACATGACTGTCCATGGCGAGTTTACTCGGTTGTGGCCCTGTGCATGGGATTACAATTTTAAAATTATTCACTTTCACATATATTTTTTTTATTTCACATATTCTAATTGATTTTACGTTCTCGAATAAACAAAATTAATTAAATTAGATTTTTAATAATTTAAAGATTTTTTATAATTATTAAATTTATTTTTTAATAATTATTTAAAAAATAAATTTTAAACAATCAAATATTATCACGTCAGTAAACTTAAATTAATGTGATTAACAATAACTCCAATTAAAGAACTCAATTAATCATAATTTTCCAACTCAATTTTTAATTTAATTAATTAGAAAAAAAGACATTTAAGCCTTAAAAAAACCCTTCAATCCTGCAGAATTTCCGGCCGAAAAATGCGTGTTAATATTTTAATAAAAAGCAACAAATAAAGTTAATAACAATCATTAGGTTACAACTGTAAAAAAAAATAAACTATGTCAGGTACCACCAAATTATTTGGTGTGATATATTTTTACCATTAAATTTTAATTGGTCTAAATTTGTCACCGCGTCGTTAACTCCTTAACACCGCAATGACGTGGATGCTAGATTAAATCGACGTCGTTTTGGTACCGCTATTTTGATACTAAATTACTCAAAACGACGTCGTTTTGCTAGAAGACAATATGAAAAATTATGCACTTAATAAGATTAATTTATTTTATTTTATTATATAAATAATATTACTCTATATAAATAATTATATTATAAAATAATATTAATATACATATGATAATATATTAATATATATAACTAATAAATAAAATATTTATATTCAATAAAAAATATATTATCGATAATATTAAATATATAAATAAGTAATATATTATTATAAAAACTTAAAAACTATTTTTCACAAAACCCCCAAAATTTTCAAAATTTACAAAAAACCCCAAAATCTAATAAAACATTAAATTCTTACTTATATACTCTAAAACCCTAAATTATAAATCCTAAATCTTAAACTCTAAAATCATAAACCCATTATTAGCCAAAATGGATGAATTTGGGGTTTAAGCTTTAGGGTTTTAGTGAGCTTTTGGGTTTTTTTTTTTCTAAATTCTCTAAATTTTAAATTTTTTAAAATCATACTTTAGTTTTTATAATAATATATTATTTGGTTATATATTTTAATATTATTTGTTTATGAATAAAATTTTAGGGTTTAATGTTTATAGTTTAGGGTTAAGGTTTAAGGTTTTGTTGGATTTTGGGGTTTTTAAAATTTTGGATTTTGAAAATTAGTCTTTTAGATTTCATAATAATATATTTATCTATTTATATATTGCATATTATTTATAATAGATTTATATTATTTATATAGAGTAATGTTATTCATACGATAAACTGCAGTTTCAAAAATATATTTTATTTGTGTTGGAAATAAAATATAGATGTTAAGTTGGCTTAGTAGTTAGAAGGTTACTTTTGATTATAGAGGCTATAGGTTCAAATCCCATTGAGTGCATGTTTTTTCATATTTTCCTCTAGCAAAACGATGTCGTTCTGAGCAATTAGTATCAAAATAGCGGCACCAAAACGACGTTGTTTCGGTCTAGCATCCACGTCATCACGACGTTAAGGAGTTACCGACGCGGTGGTATAAACAAGTCGAAAAATAAGGTTTGGTGGTAAATTTAGACCAATTGAAAGGTTAGTGGTAAAAACAGGTCACACCGAATAATTTGGTGGTACCTGACATAATTTACCTTAAAAAATAATTAAATCGAATGACAACTCTTTGCTTTCCTTTTTAAAGTATTTTTGTTTTTTTACAAATGTAATTCCAATTCTAATTCTATTTAAAGGGGACTCTAGAAGAAGAAAGTTGTGCTCTTTAGGGATGGCAAATGGGTGGGTGGGTGCAGATACTCGGCTCCCCATACCCATACCACTTAAAATTTTTATATCCACCACATACCCATCACTCATGGTGGGTACTACTTTTCAAATCCACACCCGCCCAATCGCATACATTCTCAAATCTACCCCATCCCCACCACCACTACCTAACTGGAAGCCCACTACCTAACTGGAAGCCCACTACCCAATCTGTACCCGTCTATACTTGCTCGTACCCACCGGTACCCACTTGGCAAACAACCACTAATATCATTATGTAAAAGCAAACTATAAACTTGCGTAAAGAAAAGTAAAACATCGTATATTTTATTGATTGATCAAGTAACTATAGCTAATGTAACTAAAGCACATTTACGCCGGTATAAATTTTACTTAACTACATTTAACTAATTAACGGCAGTAGACAGTTGTAAAGATTGTTTATACCCAAAGAATTGTTTCAATTATAATGCACGTCCTTTAAAATTTTAGGGTTTATAGAATAGGTTGTGAACTTATTCCTAAATTCATAATGGTTCAAAATTCAGATGGTGAGTAGTTAGTGGGGGTGACTGGCGAATGTGGGGCGGGTGGATACGGTGCGGGTAAGGTCTCAAATCTACAACCTAGCCATTACCCACGGCGAGTATGACTTTTTATATCCACACCCACCCACTATCTACCAAACTCATACTCATCATCGCTCCAACTAGAGTAGGTGCGATACAAAATTCGCAAAACTATACTCGTTTGCTATCCCTAGTGCTCTCAATGAGCCTCAAACACATAACTGAATATGAAAAAATAAAAAAAATAGCTTGAACAACTAAGTGAATTCTATTTTCTCTATGGTGAGTGCTTATCATCTTATTTGTATTTCATTTCAAATGTTTCACTAACTACACAATTTATAGTTGATATATTTATCCAATTCCAAAAAAAATGTAAATAAATAATTTAAACTTGTTTAAGTTGGCACAAATTATTTTTCTATGTTTGATGTTCAATATTTTTATGTTTTAAAATATCAATAACTTATTTTAAATGTATATATTATTCTAAATATCATAATATAAATATAGAAGGAGTTTTTTTAATATAAGCCTCTAGTCTTATTAAAAAAGAAAATGTTTAAAATTACAGTAAAAGTTTACAACTATCATCGTAAACTAAACACATAATTTGAATAATTTCTTATATGATGAACATAAAAAAACTAGTCATTTTAGATCATACAAGACCATACATTGAAAACGTTAAAAGCCTAACAAAAGACACGAACGAAAAATAGATACGAACAAATGCGATTGCATTGGCAAACGAACCACAAAAGGGTATTAAGCTATTAAAAGACTATCGATAACCACAAATCAGAGCCGAGAGTTGTGAGAAACTATCCTCAAACACAAACTGCATACCCAAATTCAATTCGAGGATCCAGAGCAGGGAGGATCAACAGTATTACAAATAAGCGACATCTTAATCAGTCGTGACGTCACCAAATCCAACCCTGAGAAAAGATAAAACAAAAAGAACCATCTATTTTTTGGTTGCCTTTTCGATTCCCCAAGGCTTTGTCCCGATTAATCTTGACCGAAATCTATTATTATTTTTAACCATTTCTTTTAATTTGACTTCTTTTATATTGAATTAGATAGGTTTATATTGGACACAATACGAATGGCATAAAAAATTAAATAATATATAAAAATATGGCACGGAAAACTTAAGCAAAATTAATCAGAACACGAATTGTGTATATAAATATTTTAAAATTTAGGGTAATCTACATAAATGATCACCGAACTTTTAGGGCCGATTCATTTTGGTCACTATACTTTTAAAAATTTAGATAAGGTTATCCAACTTTTAGTTCAATTTCAATATAGTCACCGAATTTTTAGTTCGCTTTCAATATGGTCTCTCTCGTTACCTACCGTTAGAAGCTAACGTTAGTTTTTGCTTTTTCCGTAATAAAAATGGGCAAACTACACCAATCATCGCTCAACTTTCTTCTCACTCCTATTTTGGTCACTATAGTTTAAAAATTTTCAATTTAATAACTTAACTTTCAAAATTTTCATATTTTGCTAACTCTCAAATGACATGTTTAAGCAAATAGAAAAATTCGATTAATCCTTAAAAATTATTTTGATTAATTGGTAAATTCATATTATTCAATTCTCGATCTTATATTATACCAATTAAATCAGATAATTGATTAACCAGTTAACCGAAATATTTGATTATGGAAATGATTTTTACTTTGTTTATTCAAATATCAAATATAATAATATAGTAAATTTAATAATTGTTCGGTTGTGATAAAAGTGTAAAAACAACTAGAAAGTCAGAAATTGAAAGTTCACACATATTAATCCTACACAGGGCCAAAACTTTTTTTTAAATTCAAAGGGTATCAAAATCACTAGACTATAAGATATTGAAATGCAGAAAATTTAAAAATATTGTATATAATATATCGACTTGGTTAATCAATTTTGCTTGAAACTGTGAACCGTAACCGATTCGAAATAATTTATTTTAAAATTTTGTACCAAAATCGGGTTCAATTAATACTTAAAAATTATTTTGGTTAATTGCTAAATTCAGATTATTCAATTCTTGATAATCGATTGACCGGTTAATTGGATATTTGAATCGAGTAATATATTTTTTACTTTGCTTATTAAAATATCAAATATGGTAATATGGTAAATTTAATAAGAAAAGTAAAAAAATCATTATCCGAATTTTTTTTAAGGATTAATCAATTTTTTCTATTTGTATAACCATGCCATTGAGAGTGGCCAAAATATGAACAATACGAAAGTTAAGTTATTAAATTGAAAATTGTTAAACTCTAGTGACCAAAATAGGTGCGAGAAGAAAGTTGAGTGATGATTGGTATACTTTACCCATTTTTTATTTAAGAAAAAAGAAAACTAACGTCAACTTCTAACGGAAGGTAACACAATGGACCATATCAAAATTGAACTAAAAGTTAGGTGGCCTTATCGAATATTATATGGTGACCAAAATGAATCTACACTAAAAGTTCGGTGACCATTTAAGTAGTTTACCCTAAAATTTATAAAATAGATATCGTTTTTTATAAATATAAAATATAAAATTAATTATGGCACAAAAATATAAATACAATATCGATAAATAAAATGCTAGGTTTATGACTTATACAAAAATATAAATACAATATCGATAAATAACGTAAGGTTTATGACTTATAAATCCGTACTATGTAAGATATTTGTTAGTTTTTTTAAAGCTAAGGTGATTACAAGTAGTATTTATTCTATATATATTCTCAACTATTTGACGATAAATGCTCAATCACACTGCTGCAGCTGCTGGTGCTCGAACCCGTAACCTCTAGGAACAACAACCATTCCCTTAACCACTGAGGCAAGTTAGTTCGTGCAGATATTTGTTATTTCTTGATTTAAATTTAATATGCGAAGTTTAATTAAAAAAAAGAATCTACTGTTTGCAGTTTTGCCTAACTGAATTTTGTCCAGGTCAACAAATCGAAAGTCCACCAAATCAAACTTAATTAAGTCCATTTAAACATTAATTAAATAGTCCCTCATGTTTATTTATTTGTGTATTTAGTTTTAGCACTAATTATTTATTTGCTTATTTTTATCATTATTTCACATTTTTATTACTGCTAACATTTTTTAATGTTTATTTTTTTCACAAAAACGAGACAACATATATTTTCTAAGTACTATTTTTTGGCATCGCGGGATGCTATAATATTCTTCACGCGTAATCGATTCCCGAACCTAATTTTGATATAGATGTTAAACGCAAACTAGACTTACAGGAATTTGGTTGCACATAGCCTGAAGTGACCGATGGTGACTACATGCGTGTTTAGATATGCGGTGAGAGAATTGATTTTGTGTAAAATTGATTTTAATGTAACGTGATTTATATTTTAGAGTTTTTTTTTTCTTAAAAATCATGATTGTCTAAAAGTATAGTGTAAAAATCATGACGAAACCCAAAAGCTACTATCCCGTAGCTTTTCTCAAAATCATGTTTGGTGCCCAAAGTTGATTTTGAATTTTTACATCCAAACATATAGAAACGGCATTGGAGACACAAAATCTCGATTGAACGGGATTTTGGCCCTCCCACCGTGGAAACAAACACACACCTAATGAGCTTTTCAAGGCCTAAAATATTCAAGCCACCACAAAACAACACCGAAACTTTTTAACTTTGACAAATTTCTCAAAATGAAAATTTTTACTAAGTATTTTGTTATATCAAAAAAGGAGAGATTGTTAGACTTATGTTGATTTTTATATAACTAAAATTGTTTTTAAGGACCATATTGTAAAATATTTGTAAAGTTGTAAAATCAATTTAATTTGTCAAAATATGTTCTAAACCTATAAAAACGTTTTCATTTAAACGTGTCTTGAACCAAATGTCTCTAGCACCTTTTAAAGAAAAAAACAAAGCTAAAAATTTGTTTTTGTTTAGTAAGGTTTCGAAATCTCTGCAAAGCTCCGATACCTTTTTGATGAACTTTAACCCAAATTTTCTAGTAAGCTTTCAAGTTTTGAAACCTTAGGTCAGGTTTCGATACCTTCCCCTTTGTGGTTTCAAAACCATACTTTCAACGACTATATTTTGTATGAATTTTCAGTTGATGATTTCGAAACCTCTGTGCAGGTGAGCAATAAATGTTCAGTTTAAATGGCTTCCAACGGCTCCAAAGTTCCTCCAAAGTCCCACAATGATTAGAAAAGCTAAAGAGCATATAAAAAACCTCCAAACAGTAATGAAGTATCAAGAAGGCTAATCCAAATTTCCATGATATCAAATTCCAAATTGTACTCAATTTTTTCATCTTTCTTGTAAACACTAATGTTGTTCTTTATTGTAATTCTTTTACTAGTATTTCTTGGGTGTGTGAGAGAGCTCAGACTTTGCAAACACATTCCTTATGAGGATTTTCTAAGTTTGCTTCTTTGTACTCAAATTTGGGAAAGGATTCAATAGACTTTGGGATATAAGTCTATTGAATTCTGTAAGGTTACTCCTTATCCTAAAGACAAATTAGTGCATTTGTGGAAAATCTTTAGTGTGATAACTAAGGTAGTGGATGTTGACTCTATTTTGTAAAACCAAAATTGATTTTGATATAACAATTTACCTTAGGGACTAAATTGTAAACCAATAAATTTTTAAGTGTTTTCAAAGACTCGCAAATTGACAAGCCATTTTGAACCAAATACTATTTCAAGTCAAAACACATTAAAAGGGTTCAAATTTTCTAAGTGTTTTCAAGCCAAAAAGCAACAAAATGCCCAGACGTATCGATACCCTAAGGCGTATCGATACGGATTTTCAAAACTAGAATTTTGATCGTTCATAGCGTACCAATACGGTTTAACCCCGTATCGATACGATATTCATCTGGGCAAGACTTTAAGCTATAACATATCGATAGGCATCGGGACCGTATCGATACAATTTTTCATATAAAGATATTCTTTGCTATAGCGTACCGATACGATATGTCAGCGTATCAATACGATATTCTGACCTTTGCAAAATCTTTTCATTTATTATTCGAATGTTGGCTAATCAGTTATTGAAATCCAAAATTTTAAATGACCGTTAAGCGATATAGATACGCTAAGGTAGTGTACCGATACGATTTTTAGCAAAACTCAATTTAGGATTCTAGTGAGCAAAAACCGTATCGATACGCCCCTTAATATCGTACAGATACGAGCTTCAAGTGTATCAATACGCTCTGTTTTTCATTCTCAACGTCTCTTTCTTCTTTGAGACAGGTATCGATACGCCCACAAACCGTACCGATACGGTAGGTTGTGTAACCTCCTTAGCTCGGTCTAGCCGCTAGATCGAACTAAATGGGTTACACGAGAAAACCGAAGAAAAACCTGCTAAGGTTTCACTCTGATTAGCAAACCCTATATATTTTTTAAAACTTATCTTTTCTAGATGCACATTTAAATCCTATGTGAAAGGACTCGAAGCGGAAAACAAACATTAACCAGGCGATCGAATAACGAAGGACGAAAATGCAAATCTAGCATACCACAGGGACCTAGCATTAAATTAAGGTTACCAATATTCAATTAGTCATATTTCATGCCCATATGCCAAAAATGCAACTTAAAGCAACCATTCGAACTCATTACAATGATCGCATAACAAACAAGGACTAAAACGTAAGAAAACAGAATTTCAGAAGATTCCAATAACTAACAAAACAACCGGCCGTATCGAAACAGATTCGAAGGGCTCAGAACACCAGCCCGTATCAAAACACCCCCGGAAGCATTTCAGAACCAAGGTTTCCAATAGCAAAATGTACCGGAACGAACCTTTAGCGTTTCGATACCATAAGTTCATTCTAGGTACCCCGTATCGATACATGCTCGACCGTATCGATACGTCCGACCTGCAATGACACATTTTGCATGTTTATTGCAATCTTAACCTATATAGACCCTCGATCAAGACATAAACATGCATACAACTCAAACATACCACAAAACCTCAATAACCATGGCAACAACATCTACATAGCAAGAACACAAACATATAAAGATTCTAGATGAAAGCAACTTATGATTAAACAATCCACAAAATGGTCAAACTTCAAACCAAACCATGGTTTAACATGGAAAGGTACTTTACAAATCTAAAAAGGCATCATAAACATGTCTCAACACAGGGAGTCTCAAAACAAAACCTCCCAAAAGTATAAAGGTCCTATCCCATTGCTAACATACTATTAATTGATGCCAAAACCATACTTGAGCAAAAGTAAACTTCTTGGACCACTCCTTGCTTCCTTGCTGCCACGAATGGTCTACGGTTTTGCATTGTTGGAAAATAGAGTGTAAGCAAGAATGCTTAGTGAGCGGTGCTCAGAACAACAACAACAACGACAATGCAGTTTTAAACCATTTTGCTTGCTTTTGAAAACAAGGCCATTTCACAGATCATTTCTCAAACATAACTTTCAACATAACATGCTCAATTTATCGTATGTGAATTACAAATCAAGGCATAACACCCACATCTACATGGAAACATATATCTCGAGCTTAACAACAACATCAACACAATAATGCACAAAGAGCAAATTGAGTCACATGAGTATATTGACATTTTAGCACTCTTACTCGGATACGCGGATAACGTTCGGTGGAATTTCCATCACCGTAATCAAGAAAAGTAGACAACTTCCGGTGGAATGCCCATCACTGTACTCACAACGTCTAGCAAAAAATAAGCGTCCGGTGGAATGCCCATCACCGTACTCCTTCTTAGTGGAATCTAACATCACTAAGGCCACCCACGAATTTTACCATTATAGTGCACTCTCATCCTATTGGTCGACCAATTATATCCGGTAATAAGGATCTCAACAAGTGCCAATATACTCATCAAGGCCAACACTTACCCACTATTTTGCAAGGCCACAAACATAACATTTCTCATTCGAATCTCATACACATTTCCATGCATAACATGCACTCAACAACATATAACTCTTCATAACACAAATCAAAACATTAGATTTTCATGATTCATCATTCTAACATCTCAACACATGTGAAAATAGTAAATATCATCATTTGCAACAAGGTATAATTGGACTCAACAAAATTAAAGTAAAACGCCGAAAACAAAGGTGAAAACAACCAAACTTACTCTTGAGCTTAGATTGGCTTTTCAAGCTCAATCTAAACCCCCAAATCCTTTCTTTAACCATGTTAAGGCTTAATAAAACAGTTCCACTCACCAGCTATACCCAAAAGCTAGTCGTCCACACAATCAAGCTTCTGAATCACCTGGTATCGGGTCTGAAGAACCCGAATCAGATTCCCCTTCTTCTAATCAATCCAAAATAGAGCATTAGAGTGTTTTCAAACCCTCAAACTTGCAGCAACTCAAAAACTCAACATCTAACAACAAATACCCATCGATTCATAACCAAAAATAACCGAAAACATCAATAGATCAACTCTAAGCCACTTCCAACTTAAACCTAGCAAAGTTATCATCAAATCACATCTATAAACATCTAAAAATATCAGCCCAATAACAAGGAACCACCAGCCACTGATTTTCCACAAACCTAAGCCAAAATATCAAGATTTTCAACTTCAAACATCACCCTCACACCTAGTTTCGGGTTTTGTGTAATCAAACCATTATTCCAACATTATTTAACATCAAAAACATAACTAAAATAATTATCAAACCCAACAAAACAAAACCCATATGAAAATTCCACAAATCCACTTTAAAAAGCTCATTTTAGCTCATTTCCATTAATCACATTGAAAGAGTTTTAAATACTCATTATAAAAGAACCAAGAACGTGGGGATTTCAATAAAGAACCTTACATTAGAGGAGAAAAACGCAGCTCACCACTAATGGTGGATTTTCCCCTTTTTTCCAAATGAAAACTTTGAGATAACTAGAGAAAAACAATGGGTTTTAGAGATAAATCATAGAAATAAGGTTTAATGATGCAAAAAACAATGTAAAAGAGGGTTTACCTTTGAAATCCTGATTGAAGAAGGTTGTTTGGAAGAAAAGAGTTTGAAGGAAAATGAGAAGAGAAAAGATAACGTGAAAACGATGAGGGCTTTTCAAATTTTCTTTTATTTTAATTAAAACCCTTTAAAAGTATTTTTAGAAATCAAAATATTTAGGGAAAAATCTGAAATTAGACTTGGCTAAATAGCTCCTTAAAGATTCAACATTTCGATCCTTTTACAAAACAGTCACCAAAACAGTTTTGAAACTTTACATTTTAGTCACTAGACTAAAATGTCCGATTTCTGAAAACGTTTTCCAAAATTGATTTCACACACACCTTATATATAATTAATAAGAATTTTAGAATTTTTTTTGTATTTTTAATAGCACTCGAAGACAGTTTCCCCTGAACTCACCCACAACACCGAAACTGGTTCAACAAACCCTGAAACCTTTACCGAAACTTCTAACCCCAAAACTAGGGCGTTACAACTCTCTCCCACTTAAGAAATTTTGTCCTCGAAATTTACCTGGCGGAAAGAGATACAGAAACTACTTCTTCATGTCATCTTTCCTTTCCCAAGTGGCTTCTTCCACACCTCGATATCGCCATTTAACTTTGACAAACTCGATGGTTCTACCACGCAACACTTTGTTGTCTGAAGCTAAGATCTCAACTGGTTCTTCATCGTATGACAAATCTGGATTCAATCCAATCTCTTCAACATGTATAACATGAGATGGATCTGATCTATACTTTCAAAGCATTGAAACATGGAAGACACCATGGATCTTTTCCAACTCGGGTGGAAAAATCAATCTATTAGCAACGGGACCAACTCGCTCAACTATCTCATAAGAGCCAATGAACCTCGGAATCAATTTACCTTTTCTACCAAATCTCATCACCTTCTTCCAAGGTGAAACTTTTAAAAACACTTTCTCGCTCACGATATACTCTATTTCTCTACATTCAATTCTACATACAACTTTTGTCGATCTGTAGCTGCTTTCAGACGGTCACATATCAACTTCACTTTCTTGGTAGTACCCTTAAGCATATCCGGTAACGATAACAACTTTTATCCCGCTTCGGCCTAACAAATAGGTGTTCTACATTTTCTACCATACAAAGCTTCGTAAGGTACCATCTGAATACTTGCTTGGTAGCTATTCTTATAGGCAAACTCTACTAACGATAGATGCTTCTCCTATGAACCTTGATAATCAATAATGCAACATCTCAACATGTCTTCTAAAACTTGTATGACTCTTTCTGACTGACCATAGGTCTAAGGATGATAAGAAGTGCTGAAACTCAACCGAGTACCCAAGGCACTATGCAAACTCTCCTAAAATCTAGATGTGAACCTCAGATATCTATCTAACACAATCGATTTAGGTACATCGTGCAATCTCACAATCTCACTGATGTACAAATCAACCAACTTATCTAAGGTATAAGTAGTATTAACAGCCGATAAGTGTGCACTTTTCGTGAAACGATTGACAATTTCCAAATAGAATTCTTCTTAGAAGGTGTCAAAGGAAAAACTGATACGAAGTCCATAGTAATTGTCTCCCACTTCCACTCGGGAATTCTCAACGGTTGCAACAACCCTAAAGGAAACTGATGTTCGGCCTTAACACGCTGGCAAACCATACACTTGTTCATAAATTTAGCAACATCTTTCTTCAAGCCAACCCAGTAGTACTCATCCTTTAAACCGCGATAAACTTTGTACTCCCCGGATGCATGGCAAACGGACTACTATGAGCTTCGGTCAAAATAGTACGTCTAAAATCAACATCATTTGGTACATCAACCTTATCTTTGAAGCATAGAACACCATCATCACTATAACAGAAATCTGACGGTTTACCTTCCGCTATGTCTTGTATATGTGGTACTATCGTTCCATCTTCTAACTGCTTTTCTCTAATCAACTGAATCAACGAAGGTTTAATTTGCAATTCCGCCACTAGACCACCATCATGTGACAAACTTAGCCTAGCAAACATTGCTTGCAACTCAACTATCACTTTCCTACTCAAAGCATCTGCAACTTCATTGGCTTTACCCGAATAGTACTCAATTGAAAGATCATAATCTTTAAGCAATTCTACCCATCTACGCTGTCTAAGGTTCAACTCTTTTTGCGACATCAAATATTTCAGACTCTTACGATCCGTATAAACTGTAAATTTCTCACCCTAGGGGTAATGTCTCCAAACATTCAAATCAAACACTACCACTGCCAACTCTATGTCAAGTGTAGGATAATTGCGCTCATGAACCTTTAACTGCCTAGATGCATAGGCTACTACTCTTCCTTCTTGCATTAGCACACAACCTAAGCCAACAAAAGACACATCACTATAGATTACATACTCTTTCCCTGTCACAGGCTGAACCAAAACAAGAGCTTTCATTAAAGCTTCTTTCAATTTCTCAAAAGCTTGATGTCTCGCTTTTGTCCACTTAAAATGAACATCCTTTTGTAACAATTTTGTCAATGGATCGGCAACTTCTGAAAAACCATTTACAAAGCGTCGATAATAACTTGCTAGCCCAAGAAACTACTGTTGCGTGTAAATAAGACTATCGCAAATATTGCAAGTGTACATGACACAAGTAGTAAAGTGATACTAGAATATCGGATATCGTCTCCACATGGACTGGAAATAACTCTATCCTTGAATTGTTGCACAAGAAAAAGAAATAGTTTAAATAAATGTTTGAAGTAATCTTGAGAAATAATTGAAATAAAAGATAAGGTAAACAGATTGAGAGAATAGGCCAATATTGATTTGCTCAGTAGTGCAAGTGTTGCATTGTTCAGAGGAACTTCCGTCATTATGTCGTAGCTCCTATCACGACAGCACCTGTCACGGTAGAGGTTCGTTGATGTCGTGGCAGTGATCAACAACTCTGTACTTCAAGCTTGGTAAGAGTCCCTGTTATGACTTGTCCTATCCCTAGGTCCAAGTTCTATTGATGAACACTTCTTGGATGATACCTCCCGACGTAAGTCAAAGGGTGAACACCAATGCTTGTGAATTCTTCTTTAACCACTTAACCTTGTACTTATCCCTAAGCCAAGATGGTTTAACCATAAACTGGAAAATGCATATTTACTCCTTTCATATACTTAACTCTCCCGATATCAAGAAAATGGATAACCTTATAATGCTCTCCCGACGCTCTTATGAGATATTGAAAACTAGAGTAAATAAACTTGAAGTTTTATTACTTGAACAGAAAAATTTAAGAACAATTACAATCCTCACAACTACTTTACAAAATCAACCCTTCGCCCTTGGGGAAGTTTAGAACATGGTGGAGAGAAAAACGACTAGGGTTTTTGGGGGAAGACGACTAAATATGAGATATCCTTCCCTAAGTAGGATTACATGCCTTTATATAGGCCTTGGGTTCATGTTTTCTAATATGACAAGAATACAAGTTTAAATTAAAGTACAACTCTATTAAAGACTAAATCTTCTAAGTAGATGCCTTTAATTCGTCCTCTTTTCTAACTTTGACTTTCTTCCTTGAAATTTGGGCCTGACCTTTCTTCTGCTTTAGGGCTCATAAAAATATGGGAGTGACCCACGACAGACTGGCTTGAAATCCTCTATCTGTCGAGCTCCACTTCACTTTTCCACCTTAGAGTCTCTCTGTTGTCATAGCTGCCACGGCAGGTGTCACGACTGACAGTGCTTTCTGTCCTTCAACTCCAGCTCCTCAATTCAACTCTGCTTCTTTGCTGTCGTGGCAGATACCTGCAAAAGTGACCAATTTCAGCAGCATCTGTGCAGTTTTATCTAATTGTGATGTGTTTGTAAGAATCTATCCGAAATGCAATAAATCATGCTTGAGTGCAGCAAAAATATGGGTAAATGAGGAGTAAAATATAGAACTTTTATGCACTCAACACACCCTCAAACTCAAGTTGATGCTTGTCCTCAAGCAGACACAACCTAACTAAGAATGAAAATATTTGACTTGGCTTAATTCAATGAACTACCATTACCTACAACTCTTTCTCTATCAAGGGCAGTACCTTTTCAATTGTTTATGGATTCATCCGGAATAATGCTATAATTCTTGTGCAAGTGTGTGTAGGCTTTGTGAACAAATATGTGTCTAGACTCTTATAGCAACCAGAATAGTTATGCTACTCACTCGATTTTTATGCCAAACTAAATATTTTTACTTGGAGGCAATTCTTAGGCTCCTTTAGTTTTTTCGGATTTAGACTCAATGTTCTTCTTATTCTGATTTTTCTAGAGCCTGTTTTTGGGCACCTCTAGCTATCTTCCTAGAGCCGGTGTTAGGCACCTCTAGAGGTATTGAGTCTATGTTTTTCTTTTCTTTTATTCTTTTCCTAGAGCCAGTGTTAGGCACCTCTATGGGCAACTCAAGTGGTAAAGCTTTTCTACTCTAGTTTACTAGTAGAAATCTAGACAACATATAAGTCACAAAAAGTGTTTTTGAAGTTCAGAACTATAGCAAGGTCCTAAATAATTCCTAAAACATTCTAAAGGCACTACCATGAAAGAGATTGTCGCGGTAGGTAAGTGCAGTTCAAAGACTTAAGCCATTTTTTGACAAAAAAAAATAACTAAAATGAGACACGAATTAAAGACACAATTTAAAAAGTTCATTAATTAACCGAGGACTGCCTACCTTCAAACTCAAGGGTTGCATTGTCCTCAATGCTTGGCAATAAAATAAAAACAAACAAGAAAACATCCCAAAAAGATAAAATGACAGCAGAAACAACAAGCATAATAGAAAAGCACTTAAGTTGATGAGCTGTCATCGTTGCTGTTGCTGATCTAGAGCTGCCGGCAGGCAGTGACCTTGACGGTAGAGGTTTTCTTGGGGCTGGGAGATGGTGAGGCGATCTTCTTTTTGGCCTCTCGAGGTGGATGGACTCGGGTAGGTGAAATCTTTGGGGACTTGTCTAGGACCTCGAGGTCATCATCACTGCTACTGTCATCTGATCTGTCATGGCAGAGCCCTTCAACTGTTTCATTCACCTTCTTCCTCTTCATTGGAGGGAAGTCCTTCGATATGTCCTGGACGACAGATGGCTCAGAGTTAGAATCGTCATGCCAGACAGAGAAGGAAGAGAACCCTTCAAAGTATTTTGGGTCGATCTCTGGTAGTGGTTCCTTCCTTTTTTCTCCCCAGGGAGTGGCAGATCTTCTGTCGCCATCTCCGGTTGTGGCAGGTGGTGAGGTGGAGGCAGCAGTGGGTGTTCTGGGGCTAGAAGCAGGTGTGGGGGTGGCAAAAAGAGATTCTGGGAAAGAAGGAAACTGCACGTTGAGAAAATTTAAATCAGTCTTAATAAAATTTACTGTGGCAGCAGTGAAATCCCTCATATATCCCATGAAGCCTAGCTGTCGTTCCTCCATCTTCTTCAGCATCTGCAGGATTTGGTTGGAGGTTTCTGTCGGAGGTGTGGCCATGGTCTGCTCAGGTTCTGCCATGAGAGGATCAGTGGACTCAGGGTCTAATGTTGGTTTTGTCGTGGCAGGCGAGTCCACAAAGGCCAAGGGGTGGCAGGCTTCAGCTCCATCAAGCTATAAATGTTTTATTGCGTCCATCCCTTGCCTTGGACCTTGACGTCCTTATCAATTTCTGGAACCTTGTTAGCCCGGCAGAGGGTGGTAATGAGGTCAGGGAAGAAAAGGGGCCCCATCGGTCTGAGTGCACACTCGAAAATATCGTCAATGATGTACATGCTGACGTTGATCTGCCGCTCGTTAAGGATTGAGTGCACAATGTCTAATCTCTATTGGTCCACGGTAGTGTTGTGCGAGGTGGGCATGAGGCGTTTTTTCACAAAATGGTTCCAAAGATTTGCTTGCAGGGTGAGCTGGGTCCTTTGCACTGTCCATCTGTGCTTGGGATCCTCGTTCCACTGGGTGCCTTCCTCCTTCAGTTCTGCCATGACAGCATCATAGTCTGTCGACGACAGACTGTTGACGAACCTCCTATGAGCATCTTCCTTTTTGCTCACATATATGCAATACAAGGTGTTGATGTATGCCGATTCTAAGGAGATTTCCTTTCCCCTGACAGTCATTGTCGTTGCATCTTTAGAGGGGACGACATCATAGAACTCTCAAACCAAAGTGACGTTCATCTCCTCAGGCTAGACGGTGAACATCTGCCATTTGAGGGAAATAATTTTCTTTGAGATGAAACCCTTGAGGCCTAAGTCTCATGTCTTTTGGGTGTAGGTGAACCCTCTCTCTTCCCACATTTCTTGTTTCTAGAACGAGCCATAGTACCTCCTCTCCGAATTTGTTGATGCGAAGCGTCTTGGGATTCAGTTGTGGCTAGGTGTGGATACTGCCATGGCAGAGGTGGAGGCAACACTCCTTCGGGTTGATCTGGTAGTCATTGCAAGGAAAACTGTAGAAAAGTAAAAGAAAATTTATGTGATTTAAATTATGGAAAACAAAGTAGAGAGAATGAGAATGAGATGAAAAATGAAATGGGAGTAGTGGTTCATATAGAACGAGAATTTCTGCCCGTTGGGACTGTAATGACAAGTGCGAATAACGGAGCCAACTGCCACGCAGTTTTTTGACGTGTCTATCACGCGTTTCCATGTCTGCTGCGAGTCTGTTACGCGTTTGCGTGTCTGTCGCGACAGCTCTGTGACAGGCTGTATTTTCCGTGTCTGTTGCAACAGTTGGTGACAGGATGTCACGACAGAGTTGTTCCGTTGGGCTTTATGGGTTGTTGTAAATGTGGTGGGCTGGTTCATTCCTTCTCTTTTCTTTGCTTCTTTTACTTCCTAAAAATAAATAAATAAACTAAATTAAAATCTTATTTCCTAAAAATAATAAATAAATAAATAAATAAATAAATAAAGTTAAATTAGGGATGCCTTGATGGGCATCTCCTAAAGTAACTACTTCCTGCATCCTTGGGGCTTCAGTTCCCTGATAATGCTTGAGCCTTTGTCCATTGACCTTGAATTGGTGCCCATACTTGATTGATCTGATTGTAATGGCACTATGGGGAAAAACTTGGACAACTTGGAAAGGGCCATACCACCTATATTTAAGCTTTCCTGGGAAGAGCTTCAATCTAGAGTTAAACAACAACAACTGCTGCCCTGGGCAGAACTGTCGTGGCAGCAGCTTTCTGTCGTGCCACTTCTTTATTTTGTCATTGTAGATCTTGGCATTGTTGTAGGCCATTGCTTGAATTTCTTCAATTTCATTTAAGTCTAGTAGCCTTTTCTGCCCTGTCTTGTCCTAATCCATATTAAATGTCTTGATAGCCCAATATGCCTTATGTTCTATCTCGATAGGTAAATGGAAAGTTTTCCCGTAGATGTGGCGGTAGGGTGACATCCCCAATGGCGTTTTGAATGTTGTCCTGTAGGCCCAGAGTGCATCATTTAGGTGAAGAAACAAGTCCTTTCGAGTTGGTTTTACCATATTCTCTAGGATGCACTCCACTTCTCGATTTGAGATTTCGGCCTGCCCATTGGTTTGCGGGTGATATGCTTTTGCAATTCGGTGCCTTACTCCGTATTTCTTTAGTGCACCAGCAATTACCCTATTGTCAAAGTGCCTCCCCTCATCGTTAATGATCGCCCTTGGGATGCCAAACCTTGAGAAGATGTGCTTGTGAAGAAATCTTTGCATAGTCTTGGCATCGTTCTTTTGAGTGGCGATAGCTTCTACCCACTTATAAACATAATCTACTGCCAGCAGGATGTATAAATTCCCACAATAGGCTGAGAATGGCCCCATGAAGTCGATTCCCCAAACATCAAAGATTTCGACCTCAAGTATGTTCTACAGTGGCATCTCATGCCTTCTAGATATGTTTCCAGTCCTCTGGCATTTATCACAGCTCTTGTAAAAAGCTTGTGCATCCTTGAACAGTGTAGGCCAATAGAAACCAGATTGCAGAACCTTGGCAGTAGTTTTATTTCCTCCCAAGTGTCCTCCATAAGGGGCAGCATGGTAGTGATGAAGCACTTCTTTCTGCTCCTCCTGTGGTATGCATCTGTTGATGATCTGATTTGCACAGTGCTTAAAGAGAAGAGGTTCTTCCCAATAATAATGTTTTGCATCATTTTGGAACCTCTTCCTAGCTTGATAATTAAGCTCAGGAGGTAATAACCCACTTACAATATAATTGACAATGTCAGCATACCAAGGGGTTTCAGAAAGCTTACCTGTCGCCATGGCTGTCGCGATAGTTCTGGTGACAGCGAACAACTGCTCATCTGGGAAGGTTTCCAGTATGTTGGTCTTGTCTTTCTCTTGATCCCTTCCCATATCCAGTCTTGACAAGTGATCTGCTACTTGGTTTTCTGTCCCCTTTTTGTCCTTGATGTCAATGTCAAATTTTTGCAGCAGCAGAATCCAACATATCAATCTTGGTTTGGCATCATTTTTGGTGAACATATATTTAAGTGCTGAGTGATCTGTATGGACCACCACTTTTGTTCCAAGTATGTGGGTCAGAACTTGTCAATTGCAAACACCACTGCGAGTAGCTCCTTTTCTGTTGCGGTGTAGTTTATCTGAGCATCGTTTAGAGTTTTGCTGGCATAGTAGATCACAAGGAAGAGTTTCTCCTTTCTCTTCCCTAGTGCTGCCCTGACAGCATAATCACTGGCGTCACACATTATCTCGAATGGTAGGATCTAGTCTGGTGGTTGCACTATTAGGGCTGTTACCAACTTTTCCTTCAGTATTCTAAATGCTTTAGTACATTCAGTGTTAAAGTCAAAGGCACAATTTTGTTCCAGCAAGAGACACATGGGTTTAGTGATTTTTGAGAAATTGGCAATGAATCTTCAATAAAACCCTGCATGCCCTAAGAAGCTTCTTATTCCTTTGACTGTGGTGGGTGGCGACAGTTTTTCAATAACCTCGATTTTAGCTCTGTCTACCTCTATGCTGCGACAGCTAACCTTGTGGCCCAACACTATGCCTTCATTCACCATAAAGTGGCATTTTCCTAGTTGAAAACAAGGTTTGCCTCTTCACATCTTTCAAGAACCTTCTGTAAATTGCCTGAGCAACCGTCGAAACTGTCTCTAAAGACGAAAAAGTCACCCATGAAAATTTATAGGAAATCCTCCACCATGTCGGAGAATATTGCCATCATGCACCGTTGAAAGGTTGTTAGTGCATTGCAGAGCCCAAATGGCATTCTTCGGAAGGCATATGTGTCGTATGGGCATGTTAAGGTGGTTTTCTCTTGGTCCTCCGGTGCTATTGCGATTTGGTTATAACCCGAGTAACCATCAAGAAAACAATAGTAAGGCTTCCCTGCTAATCTATCTAACATTTGATCGATAAAAGATAAGGGGAAGTGGTCCTTCCAGGTAGCTTTATTAAGCTTCCTGTAGTCCATACAAACCCTCCAACCGGTCATAGTCCTGGTTGGGATTAGTTCATTGTTCTTGTTCGTTACTACGATTATGCCTCCTTTTTTGGGTATGCATTGCACCGGGCTCACCCACTTGCTATCCGAGATGACATATATTATTCCAACAGCAAGCCACTTGATGATTTCTTTTCGTACCACTTCTTGCATAGCCTTGTTCAGTCGTCTTTGGGTATCGATTGTCGGCTTATGGTCATCCTCCAAGAGGATCTTATGCATGCATAACGCCAGACTGATGCCTTGGATATCAGCAATGGTCCATCCAATTGCCTTTTTATGATGCTGTAGCATTTTGATCAGTTGTTGTTCCTGCATCAACTTGGAAGAGATGATTGGGCAACGTATAATTTAAACCAAGAAAAACGTATTTAAGTTGCCCCGGCAGGGGTTTAAGGTCTAAAATAGGTGGCTGTTCAATGGAAGGCTTTTGGATTACATGTTCATTCGAGGTATAATTCAAAGGCTCGAAGAACTTACCCGGGCGAGCGCCTATCAAATTTAACTCCTCAGGACCTTCAGTGTCAGATACATCAGTGTCTGAGGGTTCACTGTCGTGACAGTCTTCAAAGTAACTGCGATGATAGTGACCAAATTTTCTATCGTGACAGTTCGACCTGATGCAGGGTTGGTCTAGGACGACTTCTGAAATTGCCTTGCATTCTTCCTCCACATCACCTTGTTTCATTGCTTGGAGAACATTGAGCTTGATTTGTTGGTCATTGACTCTCATCATTAGTTCTCCTTTTTCTACATCGATCACTGTTCTGCTTGTGGCTAGGAAGAGTCACCCCAGGATGATCGATGCATTTTCATCTACTTCACAATCTAGAACAAGAAAGTCAACAGGAAAAATAAACTTGTCCACTCATACCAAGATATCTTCGATCTTCCCTTCCGGTTGTATGTAAGAGCGGTTTGCCAGCTGCAGCATGACTGTTGTGGGCCTTGCTTGTCCAATACCTAGTTTCTGAAATATAGATTTGGGCATTAGATTAATGCTAGCACCAAGGTCACAAAGTGCCTTACCCACAAACTTGTCTCCAAGTATGCATGGTATGATGAAGCTGGCATGATCCTTTTTCTTTGGGGGTGGTCTCTTATGTAGGATTGCCATGCATCCTTCTGTCATCATTACTGTTTCAAATTCCCCAAGCCTGGACCTCATAGACATTGCATCCTTCAGAAACTTTGCATAACCAGGCATCTGCTTAATGGCTTCTAACATCGGGATGTTGATGTGTACTTGCTTAAAAACATCATAAATTTTCTTAAGCTGGTACTCATGTTTCTGTTTCTTTAACCGTTGTGGAAAAGGGGGTGGATGACGTTAATCTTCAAGGTCTCTTTCACATGGAAGTCAGATCTGAAGAGGCTCAAGATCTTTAGTTTCTTCTTTCTGCTCCTCTGTTCCTTCAGCTGTCGTGGCAGGTGTGACGACAACAGACTGTTTCTCGTCTTTCGGGGCAGTGTTCATGACAGGTGTTTGTAGGGTCGGTTCCTTACTTGGTGTTTCTTTTATTACTGACCCTTGTAGTTGTTTCCCACTCCTCGTTGTAATCGATTTGCACTGCTCATGTGTGGGTTTTCTAGTGACCTCAACATCACTAGGGAATCCTCCATTCTGCCTCGGGTTTATGAACTATGAAACCTGGCCCATCTGTGTCTCTAAGAATTTTAGGGTTGCCTCATGGGTTGTCATTATCATCTTTGTCCTGTCCATGATGGACGCAGTTTTCATGACAAAATGATCCATGTTTGCCATATATGCTCATGTTTGAGACATGCATGTGGCCAGGGTCTGCTCCAGTATGCTCGTTGTGGCTGCCGGCTGCTATTGTGTCTACTGACGTGGTTGCTGTCGTGACAGAATCCTAGGGCCTCCTTGGTTCTAGTTGTTATGAACTGGATGGTTCAGTGCGTTGTTGGGTTACTCCATGAAAATTTGGGGTCCTTCCTCCAGTTTGGGTTGTAGTGGTTGGAGTCATAGGTTTTATTCCTGTTATAGTTCCCAACATACATTCCTTCTTCCAGCTGTAAAAGGCACTCCTCTGTATTGTGGTTTCTGCTATAGGTTTCACACACCTCTTCGGTAAAAAAATACAGCTTTAGAATCCTTCCGCTGCAGATTTTCAACTATCTTACTGAGGTATGCAATCTGAGTTTTGACCGGGTTGTCTGCTTCGTACTTCTTTATAGATATTCCTCGTTTACATCCCCTTCGAGCTGTAGGAAACTGGTCATCATTCTTTGCTAAATTTTTCAACACTAGCATTGCCCCGTCTGGTTCTTTATCCAGTAATAACCCATTTGCTGTTGAATCTATCCTTAGTCGAGTGTGTGCGTTGACAACGTTGTAGAATTTGACAACCTGATTCCACATAGGGAATCCATGCATTGGGCAGTTTCATAAGAGAGTCATAAATCTGTCCCATGCCTCATGTATTGGTTCGCCATCTTCCTGTTGAAAAGTAGCAATCTCGTTACGCAATCTTTCAGATAAATGAGAAGGATTAAAACGAGAAAGGAATTCACGAGAGAGATTCGCCCAAGTTCTTATTGAACCCGGCGTTAATTTATTCCACCAAGTTTTAGCTCTATCTCTTAATGAATGAGGGAATTTCCGGAGCCTCATTACTTCCAGACTTATTCCTGGCAGTCTGAACGATCCACAGATTTCCTGGAACGTTTTGAGATGTTCACGAGCGTCCTCAGTAGCAGAACCACCAAATTGGCCAGCAAAATTTATCATGCTGAACATGACATGTTTCAGTTCGATGTGTTCAGCTTCCACATCTCGCAGGGTAGTTTCCAATTCAACATGGTCATTCTCCATGTAATCTCGACAAGTCTGCCGTGCTGCTGGGGCAGCGAGCAGCGACAGATCGTTTTTGGGGTCATTTGGAGGATCCACATTACCCCTAGGGTGGTTGTTGTTGTCATCTTCCCTATGGCCTTGCCTTCCGTTCACCATTGCTTCCAGTCTCTCCACAAGATAGTTGTTTCGTTCTATCAAGAGTCGGGCTTGGTTCCTGAGTTGATATGTGCGTTCGATTTTTGGGTCTAATTCGCACTCAGGTTCCTTACCACGTCTCGATCTGCGCATAAGCAATAAGAGAACCTTGTGAAAAGCACGAGGGAAATAAAACAACTAAAAGCAAAAAAATTAAAAACAAAGTGCAGTAATAAAAAGGTAAAGGTATGTTGCCAGTCCTCGGCAACGACACCAAAAACTTGTTGCATGTAAATAAGACTATCGCAAATAGTGCAAGTGTACCAACGCAAGTAGTAAAGTGATACTACAGTATCGGATATCGTATCCACAGGGACTGGAAATAACTCTATCCTTGAATTGTTGCACAAGAAAAAGAAATAGTTTAAATGATTGTTTGAAGTAATCTTGAGAAATAACTGAAATAAAAGATAAGGTAAATAGATTGAAAGAATAGGCCAATGTTGATTTGCTCAGTAGAGCAAGTGTTGCATTGTTCAGAGGAACTTTCGTCGTTATGTCGTCGCTCCTGTCACGGCAGCACCTGCCGCGGCAGAGGTCTGTTGATGTGACGTCATTGATCAATAACTTTCTACTTCAAGCTTGGAAAGAATCCCTGTTATGACTTGTCCTATCCCTAGGTCCAAGTTCTGTTGATGAACACTTCTTGGATGATACCTCCCGACGTAAATCAAAGGGTGAACACCAATGTTTGTGAATTCTTCTTTAGCGACTTAACCTTGTACTTATCCCTAAGCCAAGATGGTTTAACCATAAACTGGAAAACGCGTATGTACTCTTTTCGTATGCTTAACTCTCCCGATATCAAGCAAATGGATAACCTCACAATGCTCTCCCAATGCTCTCCCAATGCTCTTATGAGATATTGAAAACTAGAGTAAATAAACTTGAAGTTTTATTACTTGAACAGAAAAATCCTAAGAACAATTACAATCCTCAAAACTACTTTACAAAATCAACCCTTAGCCCTTGGGGAAGTTTAGAACATGGTGGAGAGAGAAACGACTAGCGTTTTTGGGGGAATATGGCTAGGAGTGAGATATCCTTCCCTAGGTCGGATTACATGCCTTTATATAGGCCTTGGGTTCAAGTTTTCTAATATGACAAGAGTACAAGTTTAAATTAAAGTACAACTCTATTAAAGACTTAATCTTCTGAGTAGATGCCTTTAATTCGTCCTCTTTTCTTGCTTTGACTTTCTTCCTTGAACTTTTGGCCTGACCTTTCTTCTACTTTAGGGCTTAGAAAAATATGGGAGTGACCCACGATAGACCGAATTGAAATCCTCTATCTTTCAAGCTCCACTTCACTTTTCCACCTCAAAGTCTCTCTGTCGTCATAGCTGCCACGGCATGTGTCACGACAGACAACGCTTTCTGTCCTTCAATTCCAGCTCCTCAATTCGCCTCTGCTCCATTGTTTCCCTGGATTGTTGTCGCGGCAGATACCTGCAAAAGTGACCAATTTCAGCAGCATCTGTGCAGTTTTATCTAATTGTGATATGTATGTAAGAATCTATCCTAAATGCAATAAATCATGCTTGAGTGCAGCAAAAATATGGGTAAATGAGGGGTAAAATATAGAACTTCTATGCACTCAACAACTACGAATTTCGGTCAGTGACTTCGGTTGCTTTCAACTCACAATTGGTTCAACCTTTTTAGGATCCATTCTGATTCCATCGGCCGAAACTACATGTCCTAAGAATACTACTTCTCTAATCCAAAATTCACTCTTGCTCAACTTAGCATATAGCTGATTATCTAGCAAAGTCTGCAATACCAAACGCAAATGTCTATCGTGGTCTTCCTGAGTACGTGAAAGTATCAGAATATTATCAACAAACACTACCACAAAATGATCTAAAAATTCATGAAATACCTTATTCATCATATCCATAAAAGCAGTCGGTGCATTAGTCAAACCAAAGGGCATTACCAATAACTCATAATGTCCATAGCGAGTGCGAAAAGTTGTCTTCAGTACATCTTTATCTTTTACCTTCAACTGATAGTAACCGAACCTCAAATCTATCTTGAAAAACACGGAAGCACCTCTCAACTGATCGAATAGATCATCAATCCGTGGTAAGGGATACTTATTTTTCACTGTCAACTTATTCAACTGTCGATAATCTATACACATTCTCAAGCTACCATCTTTTTTTCACAAACAACACCGGTGCACCCAAGGTGAGATACTAGGACGCATAAATCCTCGATCTAACAGTTTCTGAAGCTGTGTCTTTAACTCTTTCAATTCCTTAGGGGCCATACGGTACAGAGCAATAGATATTGGAGAAAAATCGGTATATGTCTCTATAGCAAACTCAACTTCTCTATTAGGCGGCAACTAGGCAATTCTTCCGGGAATACCTCAGGAAAATCACAAACAATTCTAATGTCTTTTGGTTGAGCTTCACTCATGTTTGGATTCATCACATAAGCCAAATATGTCTGACAACCAAATTCCATCAATTTCTGAGCCTCCAAAGCTGAAACAACATTAGACAAGAACTTAATGTTCTCACCCACTACTATTACCTCATAATCATCTGTAAGCCTCAAGGAAACTTGCTTTGTCTCAAAATCTACCTTAGCCTTATGTTCTAGAATCCAATCCATACCCAAAATCACATCAAAACCATAAAACGACAATTCCATCATATCTACTTGAAACACATGACCCTGAACCATCAAAGGACATATTGTATATACTTTCCTAACCACAACTGTTTCACCAAAAGAACTTGTAACATTCATTCCCACATCTAATATCTCACACGGTATATCAAACAACTTCGCATGCTCATGCAAAATCTACGAATGTGTAGAGCCAGAATCATTCAAAGAAAGCAAAGTCAAAGACTATATTGAGAAGTTACCTGCAATCAAATCTGTGTCATTCCTTCCTTCACGATGAGCAGCCAAACCCAAACTTTGTTCTATATCCTTGGCTCTAGTAACCAAAACATCAAAGTCCACATAATCTGAAGCCAACATAAATGTCTTCACCTCTTGAACCAAGCCATATCAGAAGCGTTCACATCGTTCCCTCTAAGTGGAAACCAACTCAAATGCATATTGGCTCAATCGTACAAACTATACCTCATACTTGGATACTGTCATACTGCCATGTACCAAAGCTATAAACTCTCTCTTCAGTCACAATGTCAACATTCTCGGCTCTCTGATCACCCACTCTAGGCTCTCACCTCAGTCTCATACTTATAAGAATACAATCTAACAACAACAAACATAAACAACAAAAATGATTTGGGTCAGCAAAAAGAAAGGATTCCAATATGCTCAAGTCTTTTAAGCAAAACCACTTTTCACTAATAATATTATAGCAATGGGTGCCTTTATCTACCATCCTAACAATTTAAAACCCAAGAATAAGCTTACAAACACCGTGCATTACTATCAACAACCAAAACATCACAAAACTTACCTCACTTACCTTCCTAACTTCTCGCAAACCTGACTCTGATACCAACAAATGTAACCCCCTTAGCTTGGTCTAGCCGCCAGACCGAACCAAACAGGTTACACGGGGAAAACGAAAGAAAAACTTGCTAAGGTTTCACTCCGATTAGCAACCCTATTTTTTTAAACTTATCTTTTCTAGATGCACATTTAAATCATATATGAAAGGTCTCGCAGCGAAAAACAAGCATTAACCAGGCGATCGAACAATAAAGGACCAAAATGCAAATCTAGCATACCACAGGTACCTAGCATGAAATTAAGGTTACCAATCTTCAATTAGTCATATTTCATGCCCATATGCCAAAATGTAGCTTAAAACAACCATCTGAACTCAATACAACGATCGCATAACAAACAGGGACTAAAACGTAAGAAAACAGAACTTCAGAAGATTCTAATAACTAAAAAAACAGCCGACCGTATCGATACAGGTTGCCCTGTACCGATACGGGTGTATTGATTCAGGTTCGATGGGCTCGAAAAACCAGACTGTATCGAAAAACCCTCGGAGGCATTCTAGAACCAAGGTTTCCAGTAGCAAAATGTACCGGAATGGACCTTTAGCGTTTCAATACCATAAGGCCATTCCAAGTACCCCATATCGATACACGCTCGACCGTATCGATACGCCCAACCTGCAATGACACATTTTGCTGGTTTATTGCAATCTTAACCATAAAGACCATCAATCAAGACATAAACATGCATACAACTCAAACATACCACAAAACCTCAACAACCATGGCAACAACATCTACATAGCAAGAACACAAACATGGAAAGATTCTAGATGAAGCAACTTAAGCATAAACAATTAACAAAACGGTCAAACTTCAAACCAAACCATGCTTCAACATGTAAAGGTACTTTACAAATCTAAAAAGGCATCATAAACATGTCTCAACATAGGGAGTCTCAAAACAAAACCTCCCAAAGCATAAAAGCTCCTATCCCATAAACATGTCTTAACATAGGGATTCTTCCTTTAACCTTCTTGGACCACTCCTTGCTTCCTTGATGCCACGAATGGTCTACGGTTATGCATTGTTGGAAAATAGAGCGTAAGCAAGAATGCTTAGTGAGCGGTGCTCAGAACAACAACAACAACAACAATGAAGTTTTAAACCATTTTGCTTGCTTTTGAATACAAGGCCATTTCATAAATCATTTCTCAAACATAAGTTTCAACATAACATGCTCAATTTTTTGTATGCTTGAATTACAAATCAAGGCATAACATCCACATCTACATGGAAACATATATCTTGAGCTTAACAACAACATCAACACAAGAAGGCATAAAAAGAAAATTGAGTGACATGAGTATATTGACATTTTAGCACTTTTACTCGTATATGCAGATAACGTCTGGTGGAATGCCCATCACCGTAATCAACACAACTAGACAACTTCCGATGGAATGCCCATCACCGTACTCACAACGTCTAGCAAAATATAAGCTTCTGGTGGAATGCCCATCACCGTACTCCTCCTTAGTGGAATCTAACATCACTAAGGCCACGCGCAAATATGACCATTATAGTGCACTCTCATCATATAGGTCGACCAATTATATTCGGTAATAAGGATCTCAACAAGTGCCAATATACACATCAAGGCCAACACTTACCCACTATTTTGCAAGGCCACAAACATAACATTTCTCATTCCAATCTCATACACATTTCCATGCATAACATGTACTCAACAACATATAACTCTTCATAACATAAATCAAAACATGGGATTTGCATGATTCATCATTTTAACGTCTCAACACATGTAAAAATAGTAAACATTATCATTTGCAAGAAGGTATAATTGGACTCAATAAAATTAAGTAAAAAGCTGAAAACAAAGGCGAAAACAACCAAACTTACTCTTGAGATTAGATTGGCTTTTCAGGCTCAATCTAAACCCCCAAAATCTTGTCATTAACAATGTTAAGGCTTAATAAAACAGTTCCACTCACCAGCTATACCTAAAAGCTAACTGATCACACAATCAAGCTTCCGGAACACCCGATATCACGTCCGAAGTACCCAAATCAGATTTCCATGCTTCTAGTCAATCCAAAACAGAGAATTAGAGTGTTTTCAAACCCTCACACTTGCAGCAACTAAAAAACTCAACATCTAGCAACTAACACCCATCGATTCATAACCGAAAACATCAATAGATCAACTGTAAGTAACTTCCAACTGAAACCCAGCAAAGTTATCATCAAACCATATCTAAAAACATCATCCCAATAACAACGAACCACCAACCATTGATTTTCCACAAACCTAAGCCAAAATCTCAAGATTTTCAACTTCAAACATCACCCACACCTAGTATCAGGTTTTGTCTAATCATACCAATATTCCAACATTATTTAACATAAAAAACATAACTAAAATAATTCTCAAACTGTTAAGATTTTGGGGGCTCGATTCGATCAACCGTTCTTGCTCGACAAGTGTGGAGAAGTTGGATAATTGGGTGTTTTAGTGGGAGGTGAAAATTTAGCAATTTGACACAAGGATTTATAGTGGTTCAACCTTCTAACCAAGGTCTACATCCACTACCTTAGCTCCACACTAAGGATTTCCAACAAATTCACTAAGAATTTCGTCCCCTTTTCTCGGATTAGGAGGAAATCATTACAACCCTCAAAGCTTTCTACCCAAAGCTTGAAGGAACACTCTCTTTACAAAGAAAGACTTAGCAAACTAGAAATCCCTCTAAAAGGTGTTTGTTTGCAATTCTAAGCTCTCACCCAAAACATAAACACTTGAGCAAATTTAACAATGTAAGCTCACAAGTGTTGTCTAAGCAAGAAATAAACAATTAAAGCTCTAGACAAATTTTGACATCTTAATGTTGTAACAATTGAATCATTTGCCATTACAAGATGCTTGGAGGTCCCTTTTATACTCTCAATTGAGTTTTTAGCCGTTACTAGCCGTTGGGGATGAATTGGAGCCGTTGAGGACTTTATTTCTCTTCATAAATGCTATTCTGCAGCTATCAGTATCGATACGCGTGGAACCGTATCGGTACAGCCTTCATCAGAATCTAGCCGTTGGGCTCTTGTCAGCCTGGGCGTATCGATATGCTTGAGGGCGTATCAGTACGGGTTCACTTTTAAAAAGTCCGTTGAGAAATAGCCGTTGGGGTTGGTTGAAAGGGGATCGGTACGCTTACCCGGCGTATCGAAACGATCCCGATCCGTATCGAAACGGCCAAGCCTGTGTCGATACGGGTTTTGGCAGTGACCAAACTTGGGCAAAAAGGTATCGGTACGGGTACAACCGTATCGATACAGGTACGTTGAAAATACAAGTTTGGCTATTAAAAACATGAAAAATCTTTGCCAAAAGCCTCTCAAAATACCTTAAACATAAATTCAAGTTGTTTGGACGTAAAACCAAGTTTTAAATTCTTTTCAAATTAGTCCAAAACATTTTTCAATTATTATATCAAAACATTAGTTCTACAATCTCCCCCTTTTGATATAATAAAACTAATTTGGAAAATTGTTTGGGATTGACCCCCTTTATCTTTAAAAATGTGAATAAGAGATTAAAGATATGAAATCAAATATAGCTCCCCCTTATTCATTTGAAAATTCAATTTTTCAAACCATTTCTCCCCCTTTTGTTATATCAAAAAGAATTTTAAAACATTAAGTTTCAAAATAACAATGGAGGTAAAAGAAATTTGACACACTTAAAATTTTGCTTTAAAATTGGCTCCCCCTTACTCAAAGCATCATAAGAATGTTAGTTCAACATATATGATTAACTAGTGGACTTAAATGAAAATTAATCAAATAAAAGCAAAAGCAACTAGATTTTACCACACTTGAACTCAAGGGAGGATGTGAAGCCTTCCTTCTTCAAGTGTTCTTCCTATGTATGCATGGAGCTCCCCCTCAAAGTTTGACTTGTTGATCACTCTCCATCACACCTAGCAAGAAACAATCAAGTAATTTTTGGTATCCAAATTGCTTTGGATCCATAGACATTAGTAGCACAAAATTTAGTCACCTTAGGAATCCATTTTTCAATTTCATCCTTTTTAGTTGAAGTGGTTAGTATTTTTGGGACCCAAACACTCCTAAAACATTTTCCATTCACAAATCTAGGGGCACTAGATTGTCTTACATAAAAATTTGATTTTCCAAAATTATTTTTCTTTTCAAGTTCATTGGAAATCAAATCTTTTTCTTTTTGAACTTTAAGAAGCAAATTTTGTAAATCAAGACATTTTTGTTCAAAATCTTTCAATTTTGCTTCAAGTTCAAGATTTGTTTGGGAAAGCAAATCATTTTCAATTTTTATTTTTGAAATCAACTTTTTGTTCTTGGAAAATGATGCCTTGAATTCCAAAAGCAAATCATCATAGGCATCTTGTAACTCATCAAATGTATAAGAATTTGAAATAGATGAGTTAGAAGTTACCTCCCCCTCATTGAGGGCCATCAAGCATAGGTGGGCTACTTCATCATCGGTGGAGTCTTCATCACTCCATGTGGCCACATATGCTTGTTTTGAAGATGATCCCTTCTTTTTGGATTTGTGGGAGTCCTTCATCTTCTTCATCGATTCATGCTTGGATTTTTCCATTTTGCTCTTCATGAACCGGGCAAATTTGTTGAAGAGATAGGCCATCTCTTCATCTTCACTTTCCTTCTCACTTGAATCTTCATGATGGCATGTGGAGGATTTGAGAGCTATGGCACTAGCATTGATGCCTAGCTCCATGATCTTCTTCTTCCCTCATCGCTCTAATCTCTTCCTTCTTCTTCTCCTCTTCTTTGTTTTTCTTCATTATTTGGTGAGTGAGAAGAGACCCCATGAGTTCATCAAGCTTCAAGGTTTTGAGATTCTTGGCTTCGATGATGGTGGTCCTCTTTGAGTCCCATGACTCGGAAAGGGAGTAGATGAGCTTTCGGACAAGCTTCTCTTCTGGGATGGCTTCTCCAAAACCTTTAAGACCATTGGTGATGGTGGAGAACCTATCAAACATCTTCTCGATGTTCTCTTCCGGATCCATCTTGAAGTTCTCATACTCTAAGGTGAGGAGCCCAATCTTGGTCTCCTTGACTTCATTAGTTCCTTCGTATGTGATTTCAAGCTTGTCCCATACCTCCTTGGCACTCTCACAAGAAGACATCTTCTGATAGATGGTTGGGCCAAAAGCACAAAAGAGCATGTGCAAGGCTTTGCAATTAAGCTCCATCTTCTTGCGATCGTCGACACTCCATTCCGCTTTGCTTCCTTGAGGCACGAACAGACCATCTTCAACTATGTCCTATAGCTTGTAATCTCTTGACTTCAAGAAGAATTTCATCTTTGTCTTCCAGTGGGCATAGTGATTTCCGTCGAAGAAGGGCGGTTTGTCGATGGATTGCGCCATTTGAGTCGGTTGGTGAAATTTTGATCGAGCTTGCCAGATCTTCTCAATAGGATGTGAATCCCCTTTGATTGAGCCAAGCTCTGATACCAATTGTTAAGATTTTGGGGCTCGATTCGATCAACCGTTCTTGCTCGCCAAGTGTGGAGAAGTTGGATAATTGGGTGTTTTAGTGGGAGGTGAAAATTTGGCAATTTGACACAAGGATTTATAGTGGTTCAACCTTCTAACCAAGGTCTACATCCACTACCTTAGCTCCCCATTAAGGATTTCCAACAAATTCACTAAGAATTTCGTCCCCTTTTCTCGGATTAGGAGGAAACCGTTACAACCCTCAAAGCTTTCTACCCAAAGCTTGAAGGAACACTCTCTTTACAAAGAAAGACTTAGCAAACTAGAAATCCCTCTAAAAGTTGTTTGTTTGCAACTCTAAGCTCTCACCCAAAACCTAAACACTTGAGCAAATTTAACAATGTAAGCTCACAAGTGTTGTCTAAGCAAGAAATAAACAATTAAAGCTCTAGATAAATTTTGACATCATAATGTTGTAACAATTGAAGCATTTGCCATTACAAGATGCTTTGAGGTCCCTTTTATACTCCCAATTGAGTTTTTAGCCGTTACTAGCCGTTGGGGATGAATTGGAGCCGTTGAGGACTTTATTTCCCTTCATAAATGCTATTCTGCAGCTATCTGTATCGATACGCGTGGAACCGTATCGGTACATCCTTCATCAAAAACTAGCCGTTGGGCTCTTGTCAGCCTGGGCGTATCGATACGCTTGAGGGCGTATCGGTACGAGTTCACTTTTAAAAGTCTGTTGGGAAATAGTCATTGGGGTTGGTTGAAAAGGGATCGGTATGCTTACCAGGCGTATCGAAACGATCCCGATCCGTATCGAAACGGCCAAGCATGTTTCGATACGGGTTTTGGCAGTGACCAAACTTGGGCAAAAAGGTATCGGTACGGGTACAACCGTATCGATACGGGTACGTTGAAAATACAAGTTTGGCTATTAAAAACATGAAAAATCTTTTCCAAAAGCCTCTTAAAATACCTCAAACATAAATTGAAGTTGTTTGGACATAAAACCAAATTTTAAATTCTTTTCAAATTAGTCCAAAACATTTTTCAATTATTATATAAAAAACATTAGTTCTACACAAACCCAGCAAAACAAAACCCATACGAAAATTCCACAAATCCACTTGAAAAGCTTATTTTAGCTCATTTCCATTAATCACATTGAAAGACTTTTAAATACTCATTATAAAAGAACCAAGAACGTGAGAATTTTAATAAAGAACATTACATTAGAGGAGAAAAACGCAGCTCACCTCTAATGGTGGATTTTCTCCCTTTGTCCAAATGAAAACTTTGAGATAACTAGAGAAAAACAATGGGTTTTAGAGATAAATCATAGAAATAAGGTTTAATGATGCAAAAACAATGTGAAAGAGGGTTTAGCTTTGAAATCTTGATTGAATAAGGTTGTTTGGATGAAAAGAGTTTGAACGAAAATAAGAAGAGAAAAGATATGAGGGCTTTTCAAATTTTCTTTTATTTTAATTAAAACCCTTTTAAAATTATTTTTAGAAATCAAAATATTTAGGGGAAAATATAAAATTAGACTTGGTTAAATAGCTCCTTAAATATTCAACGTTTTGATCCTTTTACAAAACAGTCACCAAAACAGTTTTGAAACATTACATTTTAGTCAATAGATTAAAATGTTTGATTTCTGAAAATGTTTTTCCAAAATTGATTTCACACACTTTATATATAATTAATAAGGATTTTAGAACATTTTTCCGCATTTTTAAGAGCACTCGAAGACGGTTTCCCCTAAACTCACCCACAGCACCGAAACTTATTCAACGATACCCGAAACTTTTATCGAAACTTCTAATCTCGAAACCAGGGCGTTATAGGTTGCCGAGGAGCATTTATTGTGGGAAATTGTAGCCCAACGACTAGATTAATGACCTCAACCACCCAAACGGCTAAAAATCAATGCAAGGGTATAAAAACAAGTCCCAAATGCTACAACAACTACCATTGAGCCTTCAAGCAACATCAAAGCATTCAAATCCAATCCTTGAGCATTTTAAAGTCAAATCTTTGTACCCAACTCAATTGAGTCTTTCATTGTAAATTTTATTGAGAGTTTGGGGTGTGATTAATTATAATTGGGTAAACATCAACCTTTGAGAGGTAATTGTAAGGTTTCCTCCTCATCCAAGAAAAGGGGAAGAATCAATTAGATGATTGATTGAAAATCCTTAATGGGAGCTAAGGTAGTGGAGGTAGAGTTTATTTAGGAACTTGAACAACTATAAATTGCCTTGTGTCTAATTTTTCATTCATCCATTTTCTCCTTTAAAATTTTAATCACCAATTCACCCCTCTTGGCCATTTGTAATCGATTGATCAACTCAACAATTGGTATCGGAGCCACACTCATTGGAAGGATTACAACTCTCTTGAGTCGATTCTATGAGAGTTTGATCAACAACAAATTAAAGCAATGAAATCAACCTCCGGCTTCAACCTCTAAGAGTCTCAATCCACCACCAAACCACCATTCTCCAATGAGGATAACTACCCATATCAGAAGAATCGGATGTGACTCTTCATCAAATCGAACGACTAGTCCAAGCATTCCTATGAAGAGAGATGGTGAAGGAAGATTAGTCCCAAAGATCAAAGCCGAGATGTCTGACGGAGATAGAAGACGGTTACAAGTCAATGATAAAGCCTTTCATATGATCTTCTGTTCTCTCGGTCCCAATATCTATTCAAAGGTGTCTTTAATCGAAAGCACCATGGAAGTTTGGGATACCGTCGAGACCACATGTGAGGGAACTAGCGATGTTAAAGAGACAAAGATCGGGCTACTTAATTTAAGTTATGAAAATTTCAAGATGGAACCCTATAAAAGCGTCTCCAAGATGTTTGATCAGTTCTCGGTCATCGTCAACGAACTAAAGGGCTTTGGTGAAGTCATTCCCAAAGACAAGCTAGTCCGGAAACTACTATATTCTCTTTCAGAATCTTGGGATGGAAAAAGAACGACCATCATCGAAGCTAAATATTTGAAGACTCTCAAGCTTGATGCCCTTTTTGGATCTCGACTCACTTATGAGATCATGAAACAAGGGAGGGAAGAAGAGAAGAAGAAAGAAGAGAAGGAAGTTGAGAAGAAGGAGGTTGAAAAGAAAAAGATTGGAATCACACTTAAAGCTTCTTACAACGATAGCGATTCTAGTGAAGAGGAAGATGAGGAGATGACCATGTTTTCGAAAAGATTCACACGATTCATGAAGTCTAACCGAGGAAGAAAATTCAATAAAAAAGGGGACTTCGAGAATATGAGTAAAGAAAAAGAGAAGGACCAAATCATTTTTTATGAGTGCAAGAAGATCAGCCATATTCGATCCAAGTGCCCTCAATTGAGAAAGAAAAGCTTTGGGAAGAAGAACAAACTCAAAGCTCAAGTGGCAACATGGAGTGACGAGGAGTCACCCGAAAAGGATGAGGAAGTGGCCAACCTTTGTCTCATGGCATTTGAGGAGGAACCAATGGTAAACACTAATTTATTATCTCTTACTTACGATGAATTATATGATGCCTATGATGAGTTACAAGATGTTTATGACGAGTTTGTTGAAAAATACAAAGTGTCTATTTTGAAAAATGATAAAAAAACATTTCCGATTTCAAAAATCAAAATAAGACTCTTTCAAAAACCAATTCCGAATTGAAAAAATAGGTTTTGTATTTGATTAATCATTCAAATGATCTCTAAAAGAAAAACATTGATTTAGAAAAACTTATTTCCGATTTTAATGATTATCACACCAAGGAGGTGGATAATCTTAAAACTTCTCTTATTATTAGGAAAAATGATTTTAAAAAGGGGAATTCTTTTAAAACCCAATATGTAAAGAGAAAACCTTTTTACCCTAAACAAAGAAGCTTTCAAAAGCAATCTAAAGTAAAAAGAATTAGGAGTGAATGAGTTCCTAATGAACTCATTGTTTCTAATAATGTAAATGATATTGTTTCTTTGATTCCTAAGGGAACCAAGATTTTGAGAGCTAACAATTATGGACCCAAAATGATCTGGGTACCAAAATCAAAGAACTAATCTTTGTTTGTAGGGGGAGCATTGCTACAAGGCTAGAGCTTCAAGTCAAAACACATGGTACCTTGATAGTGGTTGCTCAAGACACATGACCGGAGACAATAGTAGATTCAAGGAGCTCAAGCCAAAGCATGATGGAGTAGTGACATTTGGTGACAACTCCAAAGGCCATATTGAAGGTATTGGCTCCATTGGTATTCTCTCAACCGTACTCATTGAAGATGTATTGCTTGTCAATGGTCTATTACACAACTTGTTGATCATTAGTTAATTGTGTGATAAATGATTTAATGTTCTCTTTGATCAAAGTGGTTGTAAAATAATGAACATTAAAACAAATCAATTGATGCTCATAGGGAATAGGATAGGCAATATCTATATGGTGCACTTAGATGAAATAAAAACATCCAATGCATGCATAGCTGCATATGATGAACATGAATCATGACTTTGGCATAAGAAATTAGGACATGCTAGCATGAGTGTTTTAGAGAAATTAGTTTCCCTTAATCTAGTTAGAGGTTTACCCAAACTTAAGTTCTCTAATGATAAAATATGCGATTCATGCTCTAAGGGTAAACAACATAGAACTTCATTTAAATCCATTAATGATGTTTCTACTAGTAAATGCTTACAAGTGATTCATATGGATCTTTTGGGCCAATTAGAACTATGAGCTTGTGTGGTAAATCATATATTTTTGTGCTTGTAGATGACTATTTGTTGCGTGTAAAATAGACTATCGCAATTGTAGTGCAAGTGTACACGACGCAAGTAGTAAAGTGATACGAAGTATCGGATATCGTCTCCACAGGGATTGGGCTAATGACTTCACCTTGATTTACTGCACGAAGTAAAGGAAATAATTTAGAAGATTGTCACGAGAATAATATGATAAAAACGTAAATAAAAGGATTGGAATATCAAGATAGAGAGAATGGGCCGGTATTGAATTGCTCGGTAGTGCAGGTATTGAATTGCTTAGGATCTCCAGTTCTGTCATCGCTCCCGTCGCCGACAGCACCTGTCGCGACGTCTGTCCGTTGGCAGTCGCGGCAGCAGACACACCAACTCCGTACTTCAAGTTTGGCAAGAATCCCAGATCTGCCTTGCCCTATCCCTAGGCACAAGTCTGTCGATGAACACGTCTTTGATGATACCTCCCGGCGTGAATCGAAGGATGAACACCGATGTGTATGAATTCTTCCTTAGCCACTTAACCTCGCCTTATCCCTAAGCACGAGATGGTTCAACTATAAACTAGAGAACGCACTTTTATCTCTTTCGTATACTTAACTCTCCCGATGCTAAGTAAATAGATAACCTCACAATGCTCTCCCGATGCTCTTGCAAGATATTAAAACCAAGATAAAAGAACTTGAAGTTTATTTTATTGAACTTGAAAAATCCTAAAACAAAGCAACCCTTGCAACTACTTTACAAAACAACCCTTAGCCCTAGGAGGAATTTAGAACATGTCGGTGACGGGTGGACGGCAGGGTTTCGGTTTCGATTATGGGATATCGATTATGCCCTAGGTTAAATCTATGCCCTTATATAAGCTTTGGGCTCAAGTTATCTAAGGTAACAAGGATTACAACTTTAATTAAAAGTAAGATTCTAATAAAGACTAAATCTCTAAAGTCTCCTACTTTCCAGCCGCATCCTAGCTTTTAGGAATTTCCTCTCTTTGAGCTTTGGCTTGACATATCTTTTGATCTGGGGCTTGGAAAAATATTTGGCTTTCACACGACAGACGAGCAGATTTTTCTCTATCTATCGAGGTCCACTTGACTTTTCCTCTTCATAAATCTGCTGTCACCTTGCTGTCGTGACAGGTCCATGACAGGTTCGTCTTCTTCAGCTGCTTGTCCAGTTCAGCTTTCCTGCTTATCTGTCCTGCGCCTGCCTTCATTGTCAACCATGGCAGTTACCTGCAAAATACATCATCTTTTAGTAGAATTCGTGCCTTTTATATAATTGTGATGTTTTATTGAAAACTAACCTAAATGCAATGCAATGATGCTTGAATGCAGCAGAAATATGGGTTAAAAAGGGTGTAAATAATAGAACTTTTACACACTCAACACACCCCCAAACTCAAGTCTTTGCTTGCCCTCAAGCAATCTAAACCTAAAAGAAAAATGAAAATTTTAGTGTTGGCCTTCAAACAGTGAACAGTCCCTTACCCGTCGCTCATTCTCTATGGCGGCAGCAACCTGTCGGAAAGGTTAGGATCTGTCCGGAATCTCCCTATAGCTCTCGTGCAGTGTGTGCATGCTTGTGAACAGTTATATGCTAAGACTCTCTTAGTTTCACTAGAATATTCAACTCCTTAACTTGAATCTTTATGCCAAAGTTTATTTTTTTAGAAGGCACATTTTCATGCTTCTTTTTCTTCTATTTTTCAAGCTAAATTTTTCTAGAGCCAGTTTTGGGCACCTCTAGTGCCGGTTTCGGGCACCTCTAGGTTTTTAATTTTCTTTTGCTAAACTTCTTTCCTAGAGCCAGTGTTAGGCACCTCTAGGGGCTATTCAAGTTCTAAGATTCCTATTCTAGTTTGGCTAAAAGAAATCTAAGCAATATAACAGTCACAAAAGTGTTTAAGTTTTCAGAACTATAGAAAGGCTCTAAACTTTTCCTTAACCTGTCCTAAAGATGCTGCACGACAGAGCCGTCATGATAGGTAAGTTAACTCCACAGTTTCAAGCCAACAGTTTTAATTTTCTGTTTTTTTTAAGATAAACTAAATAAATAATAAGACACAAAAAATTAATAAAAGATGTACTAAGACTCCTATTAGAATGGATGGTTGCCACCCCCAAACTCGAGGGTTGCATTGCCCTCAATGCAAAATGACACAACAAAGAAAGAAAGACAAGAAAAGTACATCACAAAAATATAAGGGCAGGCAGCAATAAGAGGAGAAAAAGAAATAAAAACTTAAATTTTATTCGCTGTCCTCGCTGCTGCTGCTGACGCGGATCTGATGGCGGCGTCTGCGTTGTGGAGGTGGCTGGGCAGGTTCCGGAGCAGGTTGATCAGCAGGTTCGTCATCCGGTTGGGGGACAGGGTCGTCGGCAGGTTGAAGGGCAGGTGGCTCCACTAGCCTGATGTCGGAACTGCTGCTGCTGTCCCATGAGCTGCTGGTTATGATGGCTTTGGACAGCCTTCTCTTGTTTGCCACGTGCTTAATGCGTTTGACTCGCGTGAAGTCGCTCTCCAAATTCCGCCGGACAAGAGGGCTGTCATCAGTGGCAGCTCGCTTGGTTCCTCGAGGGGAGGTGTCTGTCGGTGGGCTGCCGGCTGCCGTCGGGGCAGGGGATGGTGTGGAAGTGGCAGATTGTGTATGGGGAGAGACAGGTGGTGTGGGAGTGGGGGAGGGGATATTGAAATAATGGGCGGGGAAGGTGGGGAAGATGACATCCGGAAAATTCAAAGTATTAGTGATGAAGTTTACCGTTGCATTTGAGAAGTCACGGATGAAAGTCATCAAACCCATCTGGCACTCCTCTACCCTTAGGATGGCAGCAAGGATGTGGGCGTTCTGATCTGCCGGAGCGGTGTTGGTGGCAGCTTCTGGGGCAGGTTCGGTGGCAGGTTCATCATCGGACTCAGCAGGAGGGGCGTTTGGATCGAAGGCGTTGAGGGGCGATACGACTATGACCTCCATGAGGCTGGAGATGTTGTTGTCTGTCCATCCGCTGCCCGTCTTGATTTTGTCTGAGGGCTCCTCCGGTACGGCAGCGCAGCGACAGAGGGCGGTGATAGTGAACGGCAGACAGAGTCGTGAGTCGGAGCGGAAAGCACAATCAAGGATGCTGTCCCTCATGTATCTGCCCACATTTATGGGCCTGTCGTGTAGAATGGAGTGGATGAGAGCCAACCGCTGTTTGTTGACTGTCGTATGGTGGGACGAGGGCAGGATACGCTTTTTGATGAAAGCGTTCCATAGTTTTGCTTCAGGGAGTAGCTCCCCCCTATTGACAGAGTGGGGGTTCTTCTTACTGGTGCTCCATGTCGTTCCAGCCTCTGTCAGCTCCCTCATGACAGCATCATGTCCAGCAGCGTCGAGGGTGTCCCAAAATTGTTGGTGAGCATCATCATTGGGGCCAAAGAAGAGGCCGAACGTGTGGTTGATGCTGTTGGCGGTGAAGGGGACTGCCACTCCTCGGACGGTGACAGATGTTGCCGTTTTGCTGTCGATGGCCTCATAAAATTCTCGGACCAAAGTATTATTAAGCTCTGCCGGCTGCTCGGCAAAATCCTCCCAAAGTTGTGCTGTTATGGCCTTCACAATGAACGGCCGGAGTCCCATATGGGGGGCATCTCTGTTGTAAATGAAGCCGCGCTCCTCCCATAGTTCCTTTTTAGCGAACGGTGAGGCTGCTGCTGAAGAAGAAGCGGCAGCAGCGGTCTGACGGGTTTGTCTCGACGACATATTGGTTGCAAGGGCTGAAAAAGAGAGAAAATAGATAAAACTAGAGGAGAATAACAAGAGAGAAAAATCAGAAGTGATGAAAAATGAAAATGGGAAGGGGTTTATATAGCTGTTGGGGAGCTGCCCATTTAATGCCGCAACGGCAGGTGGGAAGAACGGGGCGGCAGATTGGATATAGCGTGTCTGACGCGTCTGACACGCATTAATGCATCTGCTGTGCGTCTGCCGCACGCTTCTGCGTCTGCTGTGCGTCTGTTGACAGCCTGTCAAATCCGTCTGCGCCGGCAGCCGAAACGACAGGTTATCATAAATGGGCTTTATTGGGCTGGTGGATGGGCGGTGGGCTTGTGCCACTTCTCTTTTTCTTCTTGACTCCTTTATTTCCTAAAAACTGAAATCATAAAAACAAAACATTATTCGAATAAAATAAAGCTAATTCCTAATAAATAATATTAATAATAAAAATAAAAATTAGGTTAAATTAGGGATGCCTTGTGGGGCATCACCTAAAGTAACCACTTCCTGTATTCCTGAGGCTTCAGTCCCCTGATAGTGCTTGAGGCGTTGTCCATTGACTTTGAATTGGTGCCCGTCCTTTAATGATTGAATTGTAATGGCACCATGGGGAAAAACTTGAACCACTTGGAACGGGCCAGACCATCTAGATTTGAGCTTCCCTGGAAAGAGTTTCAATCTAGAATTAAACAACAACACCAGCTGCCCTGGGCAGAACTGTCGTGGCAGCAATTTCTTGTCATGCCACTTCTTAGTCTTTTCCTTGTAAATCCTTGCATTGTCGTAGGCCATTGTCTGTATTTCATCGATCTCATTCAAATCTAACAGCCTTTTCTGGCCTGCCTTGTCCAAGTCCATGTTTACTGCCTTGATTGCCCAATATGCCTTGTGCTCTATCTCGACAGGCAGATGACAGGTTTTCCCATAAATCAAACGGTATGGAGACATGCCCAATGGAGTCTTGAAAGCTGTCATGTATGCCCATAATGCATCATTCAGAAGCAAAGACCAATCTTTCCTAGTTGGTTTAACCATTTTTTCAAGAATGTTCTTCACTTCCCTATTGGATATCTCAGCCTGTCCATTGGTCTGTGGGTGGTATGCTGTCGCGATCCTGTGCTTGAGACCATATTTTCTCAAGGCGGCAGCAATCACCCTGTTGTCAAAATGTCTCCCTTCATCACTGATAATCGCCCTAGGGATGCCAAATCTAGAAAAGATGTTTTTGTGCAAAAACTTTTGGACCGTTTTGGCATCATTCTTTTGAGTTGCGATTGCTTCTACCCACTTGGAGACATAATCCACTGCTAGGAGGATGTAAAGATTTCCACACGAAGATGGAAAAGGTCCCATAAAATCAATCCCCCAAACGTCGAAGATCTCGACTTCCAAAATATTTTGCAGTGGCATCTCGTTTCTCCTCGAGATGTTACTTGTCCGCTGGCACCTGTCACAGTTCTTGTAAAATTCCTGTGCGTCCTTATACAGTGTCGGCCAGTAGAACCCTGACTGCAGCACCTTGGAGGCAGTTTTATTGCCTCCTAAGTGTCCTCCATATTGTGAAGCATGACAGTGATGGAGAATGTATTCTTGTTCTTCTTGTGGTACACATCTCCTTATAACCTGATCTGCGCACATTTTGAAAAGAAGAGGTTCGTCCCAATAATAATGTTTAACATCATTTTGAAACCTCTTTCTGGCTTGATAAGTAAGATCAGAAGGTAATATTCCGCTAACTATAAAATTAACGAAATCAGCATACCAGGGAAGGTTAGAAGACTTACCTGCCGCCATGGCTGTCGCGACAGCTATTGCGGCAGCAAAGAGCTGCTCATCTGGGAAGGTCTCAAGTATGTGTGTCTCATCAATGGGTAGACTCTGTCCCATCTCCAACCTCGACAAGTGGTCTGCCACCTGATTTTCTGTCCCCTTTTTGTCTTTGATCTCAAGGTCGAACTCTTGTAATAGCAAGATCCACCGTATCAATCTCGGCTTGGCATCCTTCTTTGCAAATAAGTACTTGAGGGCAGAATGGTCGGTGTGCACTATTACTTTCGTCCCAAGTATGTAAGAACGAAACTTGTCGATGGAGAACACCACAGCTAACAGCTCCTTTTCTGTGGTGGTATAATTCACTTGGGCATCATTCAATGTTTTGCTGGCATAATATATGACATGAAACAGCCTGTCCTTGCGCTGCCCAAGTGCTGCCCCGACAGCATAGTCACTAGCATCACACATAATCTCAAACGGTTGTGTCCAGTCTGGTGGCTGTACTATGGGGGCTGTCACTAGCTTTTCCTTCAGAACCTGGAATGCTTCAGTACATTCTTCATTAAAGTCAAAGGGTCGGTTCTGCTCTAAGAGATGACATAGGGGTTTCGTGATTTTTGAGAAATTGGCAATGAATCTCCTATAAAAACCAGCATGCCCTAGAAAACTTCTAATGCCCTTGACTGTTGTTGGCGGCGGCAGCTTCTCTATGACCTCTTTTTTTGCCCTGTCGACTTCTATACCATGGCAGCTAATCTTATGGCCTAGGACTATCCCTTCATCTACCATAAAATGACATTTTTCCCAATTTAAAACCAAGTTTGCTTTTTCGCATCTTTCGAGCACCTTTTGTAAATTGCCTAAACAACTCTCAAAATCGTCTCCAAAGACAGAAAAATCATCCATAAAAATTTCCAGGAAGTCCTCTACCATGTCTGAGAATATGGCCATCATGCACCTTTGGAAGGTGGCAGGTGCGTTACAGAGTCCAAACGGCATTCTCCTAAATGCGTATGTACCGTAGGGGCATGTGAAAGTCGTTTTCTCTTGATCCTCTGGTGCAATAGCAATTTGGTTGTAACCTGAATAACCATCAAGAAAACAATAGTAAGGTTTACCCGCTAGTCTGTCAAGCATTTGATCAATAAAGGGTAAAGGAAAGTGGTCCTTTCGGGTAGCTTTGTTAAGCTTCCGATAGTCCATACAAACCTTCCAACCGGTCACAGTCCTGGTTGGGATTAACTCGTTGTTTTTGTTGGTTATCACGGTCATGCCTTCTTTCTTGGGAACACATTGCACCGGGCTTACCCATTTACTGTCGGAGATGGCGTAAATAATACCAGCATCTAACCATTTAATTATTTCTTTACGCACTACCTCCTTCATCGCAAGGTTTAACCGCCTTTGGGCATCAATAGTCGGCTTATGATCTTCCTCTAGGAGGATTTTGTGCATACAGATTGCCGGACTAATGCCCTGAATGTCTGCTATCGTCCATCCTATCGCCCTTTTATGCTGCCTCAGCATGTCGATCAGCTGTCGTTCCTGTTCCTGCGGCAGCTTAGCAGAGATGATTACGGGCAGTGTATCATCACAACCAAGATAAGCATATTTAAGCTGCCCTGGCAGGGGCTTAAGTTCTAAGACAGGTGGTTCAACAGTAGAGGGCTTTTGGATTAAATGGTTGTCCGAAGTGTAATTCAAGGGTTCGAATAACTTACCTGGACGATGGTCTAACCAGTTTACCTCCTCATGACCTTCAGTATCAGATGTATTGGATTCAGAGGAGTCACTGTCGTCGGTGCTGTCGTCGTTGCTGTCGTCGTCACTGTCGTGACATGTTTGTAGGTGGCTGTCGCAGCAGTGACCAAATTTTATATCTCGGCAGCCCGACCTGATGCAGGGTTGATCAAAGGTCACCTCAATGATGGCCTTGCATTCCTCATCCACATCAGCATGTTTCATTGCTTGGAGAACATTCAACTTAATTTCTTGATCGTTCACGCGCATGGTGAGTTCTCCTTTCTCCACATCAATCAATGATCTTCCCGTGGCTAAGAAGGGTCGCCCTAGGATGACTGGTGCGTTCTCATCTGCCTCACAATCTAAAATAAGAAAGTCAGCAGGAAAAATAAGTTTATCCACTCTTACCAAAATATCCTCAATTTTTCCCTCGGGGTGAACGTAAGAGCGGTCGGCTAGCTGTAGGGTAACTGTCGTGGGCCGCGCCTTGCCAATACCTAATTTCTGAAAAACAGATTTGGGCATTAGATTAACACAAGCACCAAGATCACAAAGTGCCTTACCCACAAATTTATCGCCGATTACGCAAGGTATGAGGAAGCTCCCCGGATCCTTCTTTTTCTGAGGTGGCTGCCGATGAAGAATACTCATGCAACCTTTTTGCATCCTTACCGTTTCAAATTCCCCAAGTTTAGATTTTTTAGACATGACATCCTTGAGAAATTTAGCATAACCGGGCATCTCCCTAACAGCATCTAACAACGGAATGTTAATATGAACCTGTTTAAAAATATCGTAAATTTTTTTAAGTTGAGATTCATGCTTAGCTTGCTGTATCCGTTGAGGAAATGGTGGTGGGGGACGATAATCAGCAATGCGTCCTTCCCACTGCATGCGAATCTGAGGACGATAATCATCTTTTTTCTCCTCTGTCGCTTCTGCTGTCGTGACAGGCTCATCGGCAGCAGTCTGTTTGTCACCTGTCGGGGCAGCTTCCTCGGCAGGTTTATCCAAAGCAGGGTCTTTTTCTGTTTCAGCTTCTTTTTCTGGCCCTGGTAACTTTTTCCCACTCCTAGTAGTAATCGCCTTACATTGCTCATGTGGGGGCGGTCTAGCATTTTCAGTATTGCTAGGGAAACCTCCATTCTGCCTCGGTTTAATATGCTGCGACACCTGACCCATTTGTGTCTCTAGAGATTTCAAGGTGGCCTCATGGTTTGTCATTCTCATCTTAGTTTCATCCATAAAATTTTCCGTGTTCTTGACAAACTGATTAATATTATCCATATACGTGCCAGTCTGAGACATAAAGGTGGCCAGAGTCTGCTCCAATACACTACTCGTGGCAGGTGGTGGCTGTTGTTGTTGCTGCGGCGGCAGGTTCTGCGGCTGCAGTTGCTGTCGCGTCAACAATCTAGGACCCCCCTGATTCTGATTATATGCTTGCGGATTTAGGGCATTGTTAGGGTTACTCCAGGAAAATTTGGGATCTTTCCTCCAATTAGGGTTGTAGTTGTTGGAATTGTAGTTTGGCTTGTAATTTCCAACATATTTTCCCTCTTCTATATTTATAGGGCACTCTTCACTACTATGATTTCCTTCACAAGTAGCACAAATCTCCTCGACAGCAAATCCTCGTAAGTCCTCTTCACTTAATAAGTGTTTCATTGCTTTAGTAAGGAATGCTACCTGAGATTTCATAGTGTTGTCGGCCTCATAGTCCTTGACAGCGAGTACCCGTTTACCCTCTCTTCTAGCTGTCGGAAACTGTTCCCCGTTCTTGGCTAGATTTTTCAGAACTTGCAATGCCTCGTCTGGATCTTTATCCAATAATAGTCCATTTGCTGCAGAATCAATGCGAATGCGAGTTTGTAAGTTAGCAGCATTATAAAATTTAGTTACCTGATTCCAGACAGGGAATCCATGCATTGGGCAGTTCCGAAGAAGAGTAGTAAATCTGTCCCAGGCCTCGTGCATCGGTTCGTCATCTTCCTGTTGAAAAGTAGCAATTTCGTTACGTAATCGCTCAGATAAATGCGAAGGATTAAAACGAGATAAAAATTCACGAGTTAGATCTGCCCAAGTCATAATAGAACCCGGTGTAAGTTTATTCCACCAAGTTTTAGCTCTATCCCTCAATGAATGGGGGAATAACCGAAGTCTCAATATCTCCGGACTAACTCCTGGCAGCCTAAACGAACCACAGATCTCCTGGAACGTTTTGAGATGCTCTCTAGCATCTTCTGTCGCAGAACCACTAAACTGCCCGGCGTTGTTGATCATACTAAACATGACAGGTTTAAGCTCGAAATTGTCAACATCAATATCCGGCAGCGTGGTCTCCAGCTCTACATGATCGTTCAGCATGTAGTCACGACATGACCGTCGTCCACCTGCCCCAGGCGGGTCGCCGACAGGCGGTATGTCTCCTCCAGCAGGCTGGTTACGGGCCATCTGCTCTAGCTGTTCTTCAAGGTATTCGTTCCTGTCTAAAAGGTGGCGAATCTGTTTCTTGAGATTGAATGATCGTTCGATTTCCGGATCTAACTTATACTCAAGATCTTCGCCTCTTTTCGATCTGCGCATAAACAAGAGAACCTCGTGAAAAGCAAGAGTTGAAAACACAAAAGAAAAATTAAAGAAAAATAAAAAAAATAAAAACGAAAATAAAAATAAAAATAAAAGCAAAAAGTGCAATAAAAGAAAGATGTAGTTATGTTGCCAATCCCCGGCAACGGCGCCAAAAACTTGTTGCGTGTAAAATAGACTATCACAATTGTAGTGCAAGTGTACACGACGCAAGTAGTAAAGTGATACGAAGTATCGGATATCGTCTCCACAGGGATTGGGCTAATGACTTCACCTTGATTTACTGCACGAAGTAAAGGAAATAATTTAGAAGATTGTCACGAGAATAATATGATAAAAACGTAAATAAAAGGATTGGAATATCAAGATAGAGAGAATGGGCCGATATTGAATTGCTCGGTAGTGCAGGTATTGAATTGCTTAGGATCTCCAGTTCTGTCGTCGCTCCCGTCGCCGACAGCACCTGTCGCGACGTCTGTCCGTTGGCAGTCGCGGCAGCAGACACACCAACTCCGTACTTCAAGTTTGGCAAGAATCCCAGATCTGCCTTGCCCTATCCCTAGGCACAAGTCTGTCGATGAACACGTCTTTGATGATACCTCCCGGCGTGAATCGAAGGATGAACACCGATGTGTATGAATTCTTCCTTAGCCACTTAACCTCGCCTTATCCCTAAGCACGAGATGGTTCAACTATAAACTAGAGAACGCGCTTTTATCTCTTTCGTATACTTAACTCTCCCGATGCTAAGTAAATAGATAACCTCACAATGCTCTCCCGATGCTCTTGCAAGATATTAAAACCAAGATAAAAGAACTTGAAGTTTATTTTATTGAACTTGAAAAATCCTAAAACAAAGCAACCCTTGCAACTACTTTACAAAACAACCCTTAGCCCTAGGAGGAATTTAGAACATGTCGGTGACGGGTGGACGGCAGGGTTTCGGTTTCGGTTATGGGATATCGGTTATGCCCTAGGTTAAATCTATGCCCTTATATAAGCTTTGGGCTCAAGTTATCTAAGGTAACAAGGATTACAACTTTAATTAAAAGTAAGATTCTAATAAAGACTAAATCTCTAAAGTCTCCTACTTTCCAGCCGCATCCTAGCTTTTAGGAATTTCCTCTCTTTGAGCTTTGGCTTGACATATCTTTTGATCCGGGGCTTGGAAAAATATTTGGCTTTCACACGACAAACGAGCAGATTTTTCTCTATCTATCGAGGTCCACTTGACCTTTCCTCTTCATAAATCTGCTGTCACCTTGCTGTCGTGACAGGTCCATGACAGGTTCGTCTTCTTCAGCTGCTTGTCCAGTTCAGCTTTCCTGCTTATCTGTCCTGCGCCTGCCTTCATTGTCAACCATGGCAGTTACCTGCAAAATACACCATCTTTTAGTAGAATCCGTGCCTTTTATATAATTGTGATGTTTTATTGAAAACTAACCTAAATGCAATGCAATGATGCTTGAATGCAGCAGAAATATGGGTTAAAAACGGTCCAAAAATTTTTGCACAAAAACATCTTTTCTAGATTTGGCATCCCTATGGCGATTATCAGTGATGAAGGGAGACATTTTGACAACAGGGTAATTGCTGCCGCCTTGAGAAAATATGGTGTCAAGCACAGGATCGCGACAGCATACCACCCACAGACCAATGGACAGGCTGAGATATCCAATAGGGAAGTAAAGAACATTCTTGAAAAAATGGTTAAACCAACTAGGAAAGATTGGTCTTTGCTTCTGAATGATGCATTATGGGCATACAGGACAGCTTTCAAGACTCCATTGGGCATGTCTCCATACCGTTTGATTTATGGGAAAACCTGTCACTTGCTTGTCGAGATAGAGCACAAGGCATATTGGGTGATCAAGGCAGTAAACATGGACTTGGACAAGGCAGGCCAGAAAAGGCTGTTAGATTTGAATGAGATCGATGAAATACGGACAATGGCCTACGACAATGCAAGGATTTACAAGGAAAAGACTAAGAAGTGGCATGACAAGAAGTTGCTGCCACGACAGTTCTGCCCAGGGCAGCTTGTGTTGTTGTTTAATTCTAGGTTGAAACTCTTTCCAGGGAAGCTCAAATCTAGATGGTCTGGCCCGTTCCAAGTAGTTCAAGTTTTTCCCCATGGTGCCATTACAATTCAATCACTAAAGGACGGGCACCAATTCAAAGTCAATGGACAACGACTCAAGCACTATCAAGGGACTGAAGCCCCAGGAATACAGGAAGTGGTTACTTTAGGTGATGCCCCACAAGGCATCCCTAATTTAACCTAAATTTTTATTTTTATTTTTATTTTATTATTAATATTATTTATTAGGAATTAGATTTATTTTATTCAAATAATGTTTTGTTTTTTCAGTTTTTAGGAAATAATAGAGTCAAGTGAGAAAGAAGAAGTGGCCCAAGCCCACCGCTCATCCACCAGCCCAATAAAGCCCATTTATGGTAACCTGTCGTTTCGGCTGCCGGCGCAGACGGATTTGACAGGCTGTCAACAGACGCACAGCAGACGCAGAAGCGTGCGGCAGACGCACAGCAGACGCATTAATGCATGTCAGACGCGTCAGACACGCTACATTCAATCTGCCGCCCCGTTATTCCCGCCTGCCGTTGCGGCATTAAATGGGCAGATACCCAACAGCTATATAAACCCCTTCTCATTTTCATTTTTCATCACTTCTGATTTTTCTCTCTTGTTATTCTCCTCTAGTTTTATCTATTTTCTCTTTTTCAGCCCTTGCAACGAAAATGTCATCACGACAAACCCGTCAAAACACTGCTGCCGCTTCTTCTTCAGCAGCAGCATCGCCATTCACCAAAAAGGAGCTATGGGAGGAGCGTGGCTTCATTTACAACAGAGATGCACCTCTTTTTGGACTCCGGCCGTTCATTATGAAGGCCATAACGGCACAACTATGGGAGGACTTTGCCGAGCAGCCGGCAGAGCTTAATGATACTTTGGTCCGGGAATTTTATGCGGCCATCGAAAGCAAGACGGCGACATCTGTCACCGTCCGAGGAGTGACAGTTCCTTTCAGCGCTAGCAGCATCAACCATGTGTTCGGCCTCTTCTTTGGCCCCAATGATGATGCTCACCAACAATTTTGGGACACCCTCGACACTGCTGGACATGATGCTGTCATGAGGGAGCTGACAGAGGCTGGCACGACATGGAGCACCAGTAAGAAGAACCCCCACTCTGTCAATAGGGGGCAGCTACTCCCTGAGGCAAAACTATGGAACGCTTTCATCAAAAAAGTGTATCCTGCCCTCGTCCCACCATACGACAGTCAACCGACAGCGGCTGGCCCTTATCCACTCCATTATGCACGACAGGCCCATAAATGTGGGCAGATATATGAGGGACAACATCCTCGATTGTGCCTTCCGCTCGGACTCACGACTATGCCTGCCGTTCACCATTACCGCCCTCTGCCGCTGTGCTGCCGTATCGGAGGAGCCCTCAGACAAAATCAAGACGAGCAGCGGCTGGACAGACAACAACATCTCCAGCCTCATGGAGGTCATAGTCGCATCACCCATCAATGTTTCTATGCTTTAGAAAAATCATCACATTTTCTAAAATAACCCAAAATGATCTTGAGCTTAAAATTACTCACATTAGAAGTGATCATTGAATCGAGTTTCAAAACTTGGGTTTTGGAGAATTTTTAAATAAAAATGGGATTAGCCATATTTTTTCCGCACCTCGTACTCCTCAACAAAATGAGGTAGTTGAGAGGAAAAATCAAACTTTAGAAGAAATGGCTAGAACCATGCTTTGCGGAAATAATTTACCTAAATATTTTTTTGCAGAAGCCACAAATACCGTTTGCTACATTATAAATCGAGTGATGATTAGACCTATTTTAAAGAAAACACCATATGAGATTTTAAAATCTAAGAAGCCTAACATTAGTTATTTTTACCCACTTGGTTGCAAGTGTTTTGTTTTAAACAATGATAAAGACCACTTAGGTAAATTTTATGCTAAAAGTGATGAAGCTATTTTCTTAGGATATTCTTTAAACTCTAAAGCCTATTGTGTATTCAATAAGAGAACTTTAGTAGTAGAGGAGTCTATGCATGTTGTTTTTTATGATAACCCCCTTTCAAGGAAGGATTCTTGTGATGATGATGATGTAGGAATCATTGAAGCCGTTGATGAAAGACAAACATCAAAGGTGGATGAGATTCAAACCAAAGAAGAGGAACCACAAGATCCACCTCTTGAAGCCTTAAGAGATTTGGCTCTTGAGGAAAAGGAGGTCACCTACCCATGGGAGTTCAACTATGTCAAGAGTGGTGAAATCTTGGGTGATCCATCCAAGGGGGTAATCACTCGCTCTTCTCTTAAATTAATGAACCATGTTGCATTTATTTCATGCATAAAGCCTAAAAATATCAAAGAAGCATTAAAAGATGACTTTTTGATTTTGGCCATACAAGAAGAACTTTATCAATTTGAGAGAAGTAAAGTATGAACATTAGTTGATAGGCCTAATAATCAATCTACTATAGGAACTAAATGGGTATTTAGGAATAAATTAGATGAGAGTGGTAACATAGTGAGAAACAAGGCTAGGCTTGTTGCTCAAGGTTACACTCAAGAAGATGGAATTGATTTTGATGAAATATATGCATCCGTAGCTAGAATGGATGCTATTAGGATGCTTCTAGCATTTGCATGTTACCATGATTTCAAGCCTTTTCAAATGGATGTAAAAAGTGCTTTTCTAAATGGTTTTATAAATGAAGAAGTGTATGTTGAACAACCTCCGAGTTTTGAGGATCCTAAATTTCCAAATCATGTATTTAAATTAACCAAAGCTCTTTATGGTTTAAAACAAGCTCCTAGAGCTTGGTATGAAAGGTTTTCAAATTTTTTGATTGAAAAAGGTTTTGAAAAAGGAAAGGTGGATACTACACTTTTCATAAAAAGATATTGCAATGAAATGTTAGTAGTACAAATTTATGGTGATGATATTATTTTTGGTTCTACTAATGAATGTTATTGCAAAGAATTTTCTAAGCTAATGCAAGATGAGTTTGAGATGAGCATGATGGGGGAGCTCTCATTCTTTTTGGGGCTCCAAATCAAACAAAGGAAGGATGACACCTTCATCAATCAAGCAAAGTACATGAATGAAATGTTGAAGAAGTTTGGCTTGGAGAATGTGAAGCCTCAAGCCACTTCTATGAGATATTCAATAAAGCTTGACAAAGATGAAGGAGGTAAGTGTGTCGATCCTAAGCTTTATAGTTCTAGATAGGTTCTTTGCTTTACCTTACCGCAAGTATACCAAATATTATGTTTAGTGTTTGCTTGTGTGCTAGGTTCCAAGCTAGTCCTAGAGAATCACACTTAGTAGCCATTAAGAGAATTTTTAGATACCTTAGAGACACACCTAACTTAGGTCTTTGGTATCCTAAGGATTCTTGCTTTAACCTTCATACTTATTCAGATGTGGATTATGGGGGATACAAGATAGATTGAAAAAGTACCTCGGGAACATGTCAATTCTTAGGTAGTATGCGCATATCTTGGTTCTCTAAGAAACAAAATAGCGTAGCCTTATCTACCACCGAAGCGGAGTACATATCCTTAGGGAGTTGTTGTGCTCATGTCCTTTGGATGAAGCAACAACTCTTAGATTATGGTGTTCAAGTAGATGCAATACCCCTTAGGTGTGATAACACTAGTGCAATTTGTCTCACTAAGAATCCCATCCAACACTCTAGAACCAAACATATGGAAATTAGACATCATTTCATTAGAGACCATGTTTTGAAAAATGATGTAGTTATAGAATATGTTGATGCATTGAACCAATTAGTGGATATATTTACCAAACCTAGAGTTTTTGGACCCTTAGGAGAGATTTAGGTTTAACTAGCCTTTCTTGACCCTTTTATGTCCCAAATGGTCAAAAATTTTACTTGAAATTAGTTGATATTCATGCTTATGTTAATTTGCATCATTTTTCTTCTATGCATGTTGCTAGGGGGAGTATGCTTTAATTGTAGTCATTAAATCTGGCTCATATGTCATTCACATGCATTTAGGGATGTTTAAAGTTGGATTTTTGGACTTGAAACTGTCCAAATTGCACATTTTGGTAATGTCATATCAATACAGCTAAAAGCGCATCGATACGGGTTCGTCAATGGGAAGTGATACATGTCAAACTATATCGATACAATATTAAAAATTAATTTAAAGTTAGGGCAAAGCGTATCGATATGCTCTACAAGAGTATCGATACGAAATTGGCGGAAAGCTTCAATTGGGCATTTAAATGAGAAATCCCTCTTTCATCAATCCTCCCCTCATTTTCTCTAAAAACCCTAGCCACAACTCACTATAAAAATCCCCTCAATCTCTCATATTTTTCACATCAAACATAAAATCAATTGAGGGTTTTTCATCAACACATCAAGGCTCAAGCTTTGCAAGAAATTTGTGCATCATTCATCCTTTGTTCATCCAAATTTCCTCATTCAAGGTATAAACCCTATTTTCTTTTCTTCTTTATTTTCGTTCAATTTTAATGGTTGTATTTAATAGAATTTTGTATAAAACATATACATATAGTATGAGTTTTCAAGTTTTTACAATAAATCTTCAAAATCCGAATTTTTTTATATTCTAATATAAATTTATACCGTATATTTTTATAACCAATTTTTCAAAACTTTTTAAACAAAATTTATTTTATACTTGTATATATTTCAACCTATAAAATATAGTATTTTTATCAATAACTTGAATTATTGGAATTTATATTTGGATTGAATGCGATGATAATTGCATACATGTTCGAATTGTTTTGATGTTTTTCAGGATTATGGCACCCAAAAGAGAGTGAAATGATACTTAGCCTCTACCTCTTTTGATCCTATCGAAGATGATGAGGGTAATCTTAAACCAAACCTCCCTTTCATAATCCAAAATAGTTTTCTTAATCCTTCAGATTTGTCATGTTACAAACTATTCCAAGGTTTTACTCTTAGGGAAGAACGTGTGGTCTCAATCCCGTTTATAAATTCCGAACGTTTAAATTTGAATATCTTGTTTTGTTTAGAAGATAGAAACTTATAAATTTTTTGAGCTTATATCCGATTTTACATCGAAATCTAGTTATAATCTTCATTTCAAATGCCAAATGTATTCATGATGCTCAAAGAGAACATGTTGTTGCCAATGAATCTCATCTTATGGGCACAACTTTTAGAATTGACAAAGATGTTCTTTGTCACGCTTTTGGTTTTGAAAATGTCGGGATTGATGATGAAATTCTGTCAATGTTTTAAATGCCCAAGAATGTATACTTCATCTCATAATTTTATGGTTTATTCGTCCCTCAAGTGGGAAAATTTCAACTATTCGTCAAGTTGATGATTTTTGGCTTAGGTGTTTTCGTGAGGGTAAGCGCCCTAATCTTTGTCAAATTATGTCTGTCCATCTTGTCTACCTTGTTCAACACCATCACACCGACCAAGTCAAATCTTTTTACTATTCAACATAGTTGAGTCATTTGTTTCACTCCCTTAAGATAGATTATTCCCATGACTATCCCGAACCCCTTTGTCTTACCCATATATGAGTGTTCCCTTACCCGTGTTCACTTTGCCTACCTCAACAATGAATGAGTTCGTGTTCCACGACCCCTCCCCAAGATGTTCAAGCCGAAGCTCCATAAGCTCCACAAGGCTCTCAAGGTGCTCCCATTGCTCAATCCTCCATAGATACTCTCATGATGTTTCTTAATGAGAAATTCAACAAAATGGAAGCCAGTTTTGCCGCCATTGATACCCGCTTCACGTCATTGGAAGATCGAGTCAAGGGCCTTGATACTCGCTTCACATCTTTGGAGGATCAAGTCAAAGCCATTGCTCTTCAACAAAATTCCATGGATGTCTCTCTCACCGCCTTCCATGGTGCTTGGCTCAATCAAACTAGGAGGCCTCAACCAAATCAAGATGATGACGATGGAGAGGACGAGGATGACGACGATGGTGGGAACGAGTAGTTGTGCATCTCATGGCATATCATTTAGTTTTCTAGTTTATACACCTATTTATTATGAACCTATGCTTTCATTTATATTGTTAGGATTTGAGTTTGGCTTTATCTTTTTTTGAACTATTGGTTGCTTTGAATTATTAAGTTTGCACTTTGAATTTAATGATATTATGTTACTATTATCCTTACCTTTGTGCTATTATGTTTGATCTAACAAAAAGGGGGAGAAGTATTATATATAGAGCCAATTTTGAAAATGTGAAACTTAATTTTGAAAACCTATCTTAAATTAAGGGCGAGTAAGGTTTTCAAAGTTCTTAAAACTTAAAAATTATATTTGGTTTTTTTATATCAAAAAGGGGGAGATTATAAAATCAAAATTGATTTTGATATAACAATTTACCTTAGGGACTAAATTGCAAAACAATAAATTTTTAAGTATTTTCAAAGATTGACAAATTGACAAACCATTTTGAACCAAATACTATTTCAAGTCAAAACACATTAAAAGGGTATTGATATAGATTTTCAACACTAGAATTTTGATCGTTCATAGCGTACCGATACTATTTAACCTCGTATCGATACGATATTTATCTGGGCAAGAATTTAAGCTATAGTGTATCGATACGCATCAGGACCGTATCGATATTTATCCGTGGCGCAGCGGAAAAATTAATCCGACATAATCCAGGCAGGATCCATGTACATGAACGAATCCGGGGTGAAAAGATGAAGAGTTAACTTTTAAAACTCTGGAAACTGGAAAATCGACGGTATGTCGGAATAACCACGTCAAGTAAAACCGGAATCGTCACAGGTTTGCAACGACCTCTACGGAGTCCAGCTGAACAAAAAGAACAAAGTTTCCGCCTCCCTAACACTTAGGGATAAATTTCGACAGGTTTGAACACCTTCCAGGGAGATGTCGAAATCCCTCCAGGGATTCCTGAGGGAGTCTAAAATCGACCAGGAGTTCAACTGGGACTTGCAATCGAGCAAGAGAACCTCCAGGGATTTGCCAGGGGTCAAGAGGAACACCAGAAAAATATCGAACTTCTCAGAAGAAATCTGGGACTTCCCAGGGATATGTCGAAATTTGCAAGGAGTAATATGGATGATTTGGTTGCTAGCTCTTGTCCCTTTAAATAGTATTCAGAGACTTAATTCTAGTTGAATTCCTTAAATCCAAGTTCAACCAAAATTCATAGAATCTAATTCTACTTGAAATTGGTTTATATTAAATATACATTATATTTAATAATATTAAATGAAATATATATTTAATTATGTAGAATCTTATTCTACATAAAACACAGATTTAAATATACATTATATTTAATCCAAACATATATATTTTATTATATAGAATCTCATTCTATCTTTACTTGGATTTAAATATATATTTTTAATTATGTGGAATCTAATTCTACATAAACTTGGAATTAAATATACATTATATAAATTCCAAATATATATTTAAATTTCTAGAATCTTATTCTATAATATTTAAGTCTCTAAATATTTTCCATACTCTAAATAATATTTGATAAATACAATATTTATCCAATATTATTATCATTTAAGGAGTTGTCGATTTCCCCTATCCCATAGGGGATTTTTGGCAACCTCCCTAAAATAGGGAGTATGGTTTCCAATTTTTGTTCGTTTCATTCGAAGGGTGTGACCCTTGTAGGTTCATGTAACGTTAGCAGCAAAATTAGAACTGTTCTAATTTTACAAACAATGAGTGGCATCTAGCAATACATCATTGCTACCTGAGTTGCATGAAGTCATGGTTTGACTTTCCTAATTCCTGAATAAACTTTCTTTATGTATTTCATCCTTTTGTCCTTTATATCTTAGATGAACACAAGTCATGGGTTAGTCACACTTGCGTTGTCCATCTAGTGTTTCTTGATGTCTTGAGTAGATTATGATAAACGAATCTCTATGATATCTCATATCATAATTTTCGAGCATGGCCATACATTTTCTAATCTCACGCAATCAAGTGGCCGAAGATATTTCTCCCATTATGTAGGAGGGACAAATCCTTTCTTTATCAACCATATTTCACTACAGAGGTCATCACGTATCCAATCATCAGTCTTTATAATGTAGTTAGTTACGACACACGTTTGACTATGTCAAAATACGTAAATCTTTATGTTGAAATCATGTTGATCTCATGTCTGAGGATTATACATATGTTTATCATGAACAATGTTGTGACTGTCACATAATTACCCAAGAAACATGCTCATAGCGGGTCAATCCAGTATGTTGTTCTCTAACAAATACTTATGTGTTGATTTTGACATCTCTATGTCAATGACAACGCTTGTCATCAACCACATATTAGTCTTTATATATTATCATTGTCCATACCCGTAATAATATTCGACTAAGGATTCTATTTAACAATAATCATATTATTATATGGACATTATTATCCAGTGGTTAGTTTGATGCACAGAAACATATCAAATGATAATAATGGCAATGCCATTACTTGATAAATCCAGTAAAATAGTATGTCTATTCAATCATCATATGATTGGTCTTTGGGCATACTCTAACAATCTCCCACTAGCACTAAGACCAATCATTCTCGTATCTAATACGATATGGTTTAGTGTAACTGACATGCTTATGTTGTGTCAAAAGCTTTATCAGGGAGTTGACAAAGTTATCAACTTTGTGTGTATGTTGCATACTTTCACATCTCCAAGATGTAAGCACTTTAGAATATGTATGGATTTATTGATGAGATCTGGGTTTTATTTGCTTACGCAAAGGTATCATAACAGAGTTATGTAGCATCTAATATGCTGGGAACAACCCTTAGTTTAGAAGTGAACCCTTTAGATCCAAACATCATTCTTTATTGCTATGTCGACTGTAATACATTCATATTATGTCGTAGAGTTAGATACTGTCTCATGTTGCTAACTCGCATTATCTTTTATTAATGCAAAATGGATTGCGATCTTTAGTTCCTTTTGATGAGTATGTCATCTACATACAATACTTAGGAAAGTAAGAATGCTCTCACTAGCTCTTTTGAAAACAAGACCCCCATTTGTTTCTAGATAAACCAAACCTTTTTGATTGTATCTTCTGAAATGAATATCCCAACTTCGAGAAGCTTGCCTTAGTCTACGGATAGACCTTTGTAGCTTACATACCTTCCAAGTGTTTACTGGAGTGACAAAACCTTCTGGATGTGTCATGTACACATATGTTTCAAGTTTTCCCTTAGGAAAGAGGTTTTGACATTCCTTTATTTGATTCCATAATCATCGTATGTAACTACTTGCAAGTGAGATTAAGATTGATTAAACATAGCTACAAGGAAGATGCTTTATCATAGTCTATACTATGAAGTTTGTCGAATACTTTTAGCGACAAATCATCCTTTGTATGTTTTATCATCCATGTCGGTTTTTCCTTCTTGAAAAACTCATCCATACCTCTTAGGTTTTACCCTTTTAGGTAACCAAAGCCTATAATTGGTTTTAGACATGGATATCATCTCTATCTCATGGCTCTTAGCCATTTCTCGAATTTTGGGCTCACCATTGCTTTCTGATAAGACCTAGTCTTTATCTTGATCCGAAAAGAAGAGTGTTTCCATGTACGGATAGTGAGAAATCCATATTTCTCAAGTATATGGTATTCTCTTAAGGATCAACACAATGGTTGTGTTTTGTTCCAATGTTCCTTGATCATTTGTGGAACATTCACAATCTTTGGTTCATAAATTTGTTGTCTAAAATTTCTTCACATTCCAAATTCCTTTTTTTTTTGTGAGAGGTAATCTCTTTCGAGAGAAACTCCCGTGTGAGCAACAAACATTTTGTTCTCATTGAAAAATGAAATCCCTTAATGATAAGTATTCTCTTTCGAGATAAGCTATCGTTTGAGCAACAAATATCTTGTTCTCGTTAAAGTTGAAGAAATAATATCCCTTTGTGAGAATTAATCTCTTTCAAGATAAACTCTCGTTTGAGAAACAAACGCTTTGTTCTCGTTAGGATAAACAACAAAAAGAGTTTTTAAGGTTCGAACTTTGTAAACATTTTAACATGTAAGTAACCTTAAAACTTCAAAGGTATTCTAGAACAATTCTTAGTCCATATCTTATATGACGTTTCGGGAAAAAAAGAGAGAAAAAAACACGATTAAGTATGAGAGTTGTTTTTCTAGTGTGTAAAGAAGTCTGAAATGACTTGTTCTGAATCAAAACATGTCTAACATATTTGATTCTCTTTCAAAGACTTTTTCGTTCCACTTGTGGGATTTAATTATAGGACAATCCCATATTCTTTGAAAGTTCATCAAACTTTAAATATTCTTGAATTTGATCTCATCAAATTACCTTAATACTTTTTATGAGTTTGAGATTAGTCATTTGTTTTATTTATCTTATAAATATTAGGGTAAACTACACCGGTGGTACCTTAACTATGCCTGTATTCCTACTTTGGTCCCAAAACTATGTTTTTCGGCAAAAGAGTCCCTTCCGTTACATAGTTTTACTGTTTTGGTCCCCCGACGTTAAATAACTAACGGTTTTGCTGATGTGGCATTTTTTAATATTTTTTAAGGCTGACGTGGCATTTTTAAATATTTTTTTAATCATTTCTCTCTCCTCTTATATATTATTTTTATTTAATTTTATTCACCCAATCATATTGTGACACGTGTCACTACACCATTAGATGAAAAAACACCCCAAATATCCTAAAAATCGGAAGTGGTGCTGCTGGGATTCGAACCCAGGACCAGCAGCACACCAAGCATGCACTTGAACCAACTAGGCTAGGCTAGATAATTGATTCAAATTTACTAACACTTATATTTAAGTTGTACAAATTAACTCAAAAAACTTAAAAACATAATTGATAACCAGTTCTCAACAGCAGATCCCACCACTGTCACTATGATCTTCGTAATCTTCACTACTATCGAACTGGTTTTCGATTACTCTTCTTCTTCTTCGTCGTCGATTTATTCGCTTAACGTTTCGAAGCTTGTAGCACAAGAAAGTGCAACAAAATTCCCAAGATGAGAACCAGCAAGAAATGCATCCCCATGCCATTCTACAGAGACTGTGAGCAATGCATTGGCAAATCCCCACTTTATATAGCAGATAAAGGTACAGGAGTACTGCAAATTATAAGAGGAATAATTTAAATTCCTTAAAAAGAAAATGGAGATGAAAATCTTAAGGCTTGGAAATAAAAAAAAATGGTTGAAACTTACCGATGTAGGATAGAACCAATGCCATGATCAATTTCAGTATATTGGCAACACAAAAATTCTCTATGTAACAGATTAAATCCCATGTGGAACCACAAACTGAACTGAAAGATGGTCATCCAAACATGAAGATCTTAATTAGATACTAATCCATGTTTGAAATGTCCAAAAAAAGAGAGAACACAGTCATAATAATAATTTAAAAAGAATTTTCAAGTGATGCCGTTGAAGGAATTTTACCTGCAGGTTTTTCCAGAGAGAAAGTCGAGTGGAGAGTGAAAAACTTTGCCGACGGCGTCGACGAAACCAGAGAAAACTGAACTGATTACGTTGTCCATCTTCAAAGGCTAATACTATTTCTTCTGCTTTCAGATTAACTGCAGCGTTTTGTTCAAGTAAAATTTTAAAACTATTCACCTAACAGAAACTACCTTTTAATTTTAAAAAAACCAGTTCGATAGTTGTACCAACTAGGCTTGTTGCTGGTGCAGTGGTGGGATCTGCTGTTGAGAACTGGTTATCAATTATGTTTTTAAGTTTTTTGGGTTAATTTGTACAACTTAAATATAAGTGTTAGTAAATTTAAATCAATTATCCAGCCTAGCCTAGTTGGTTCAAGTGTATGCTTGGTGTGTTGCTGGTCCTGGGTTCGAATCCCAGCAGCACCACTTTTGATTTTTAGGATATTTGGGTTTTTTTTCATCTAATGGTGTAGTGACACGTGTCACAATATGATTGGGTGAATAAAATTAAATAAAAATAATATATAAGAGGAGAGAGAAATGATTAAAAAATATTTAAAAATGCCACGTCAGCCTTAAAAAATATTAAAAAATGCCACATCAGCAAAACCGTTAGTTATTTAACGTCGGGGGACCAAAACAGGAAAACTATGTAACGGAAGGGACTCTTTTGCCGAAAAACATAGTTTTGGGACCAAAGTAGGAATACAGGCATAGTTAAGGTACTACCGGTGTAGTTTACCCTAAATATTATTGATTTGATTAGTTTAAAGATCATTGATTCGTTGTGTCATAAGAGATTAAAAGAATAACATTTATTTAAATAATCTCAAAATTAAAATATCTTGTCCTTACAAGATAACTAAAACTTAGGCACAAAATAATACTCTTAAAAACTAAAAAAAATCTATTTAAGCAAAAACACATGTCCTAATGGATGATGTAATAACTCTTGCTTTATTTCCATTCGCAGGTCCATGTCTATTATGATGCCTTCTCTTTAGAAGCATCTGAGGTTGATGCCTCACTCGTTTTTGCTTTCTTGACTTCTTGTAGGTGTGTGGGGTAGTTTCTCTTCCAATGTCTGGTCTTGCCGCAATGGAAACATTTTCCATCCTTCTTGATTCCCTTCTTAGGTTTCAATGCAACCTTCCATCGGTTTTGGTCTTACCATCACCTTTAGACTTTGATGCCGATTTACCTTTCTTCTTGCCCTTGCGGACCATCAAAACATGTTTAGGTCCTATCTTCTTCAGGTTGATTTCAGCAGTTCTCAACATGCCGAGCAACTGTGGCAGCGTCTTGTTAATTTCATTCATATTGGAATTAAGGACGAACTGATTGAAACTATCCGACAACGACTGCAGGATGACATCAGTAGCTAATTCATCGTTCAGCGGAAAGTCGAGCTTCTCCAATGTTTGGATGTAGCCCATCATTTTGATGACGTGAGCTCCTACGGGAGATCCCCTACTCATCTTGCATTGAAACAGAGCTTTAGAGGTCTCGTACCTCTCTTGACGAGCTTGCCCTTCATAAATCTCCTTGAGATTTTGAATCATACCATAAGCTACCATGTCCTCATGTTGCTTCTAAAGCTCAGGGGTCATGGAGGCAAGCATAAGACAACCGACATCCATCATGTCGTCCATGTGTTTCTTAAACTTGTCTTTGTCAGCTCTGGAAGTAGTGGCAATCGGTTCATCAGGAACATGTTCTTCAATGACATATTCCTTCTTTTCTTGATTGAGAACAATTCTCAAATTGCGGAACCAATCAAAGAAGTTTATGCCATTGAACTTATCCTTCTCAAGGATAGATCGCAGAGATAGAGTATTATTTGCCATTAATTCTACAACAAAGAAAATATGCTACATAAGTTTACTAAATTTTAAAATTTATAGATAGGTCTTTACTATAAATTTACTCCCACTGTTTTCTTCAAAATTAAAAACCCTCTAGTTTCAATTTCAGAAAAACGTTTCGATAGTTTTTCTAGTGAGTGAAGATTCGTATTTCACCATTCCTAAATCAGCTTTGGCCAGTCTTTTAGGAAATGGTTATTTAGGTAAGTAACACCTTATTAATTACATCTCATGTAATTCCTGTAACCCCCTTAACCCAGCCTAGACGGTTGACCCGAATTAAGAAAGTCACACGGGGAAAACCAAAGTCAACCCGAAAGTCAACCTTGATTAACGACCCTTTTTTTTCTTTTTAACTTGTCTAGATGCACATCAACCCTAGTTATGATCATTCAAACAACATGCTCAAAGATCATAAACATCAGAGATCAAACAGGGACCCAATTGAACAATTTGCAACTTTAGGGACCAAGTTGTAATTTCTAAAAATTACAAGGACTTAACTCAAATTAAAGTTACCAAATTGTAATTAGTCAGGTTTCATGCTTCTCTTTCAAATTTCAGCTCAAACGGACATCCCAAACTCACACAATTGCAAAAACAAGTTTCAGGACCAAAATGCAAACATTTCAAAACATATAACCGCCCATGTCAGCCTCCAACGGTCAGGTGTTCCGAAACAGGGAGAGCCTGTTTCGAAACGCGGGACCGTTCCGCAACGTGTTCCGAATCGATGGCTGGCAGAGGACTTTCTGTTTCGGAACGGTGTCTTCCGTTTCGGACGCCTGGGCTACTACAAGGCACCCGTTCCGAAACGGTAGCTACTGTTCCGATACGGCCTGCACAGAATGCAGAAATTTGAATGCTAAAACACACAATTGATCAACCATTCATGCTCCTAATGCTACCCAACTTTACCAGCAAGACATTCAACATGTAAGGAACATAATTGCATCGCTCAAACATCATCATAGCATCAAATATGAAAAGCCCCAAATCTAAAGGCATGCTTCCTACTTAGCAATCCATTCAAGCATAAAACCTTCAAATCAATCACATAAAGGCCAAATTACATGCACCAGCATTATTAACAACACTTAACAAACTTAGGGAGTTCAAAACATCTCCCAAAACATCCACATTGGTCCCTCATTGCCAAATGCCAAAAGCTAAAAGTGTTTAGGAAAACCTTCCCATACTTGAGCTTAACTTCCACTTGATTGCTTGCCTTCCTTGCTGCCCTCAATGCACCTTAATGATCTGCATTATTGGTTTAAGAAAAGAGAGAGAGCGTAAGAAAAAGCTTAGTGAGGAATGCTTATTTAAAACCGTACAATAATGCATTTATAAAACTCATTTATAAACCATGCTTCAAGCAACATTAACCATGTTCTTAAACATTTAAAACAAGCATCTCATGCTTCAAGTATCATTAATCATGCTCATAAACATTTCAACAAGCATCTCATGCTTCAAGTTCATAACAAGTCATATTGGCAACAAGTGATACATTTCACATAAGATTCACACATGGACTTTTAAACACCATTGTGATCTTATCCCCATGGACTTTTAAACACCATGGCAAGGACCACACAAGGACTTTTGACCACCTTTATGTCCTTAACAAGAATCTCCCAAGGACTTTTAAACACCTTGGAGTTCTTAAGTAACCAAGGCTTACACAAGGACTTTTAACCACCTTGAGCCTTAACCAAGAACCAACCATGGACTTTTAAACACCATGTTGTTCTTAAACTTTCCAAGATCCACACAAGGACTTTTAACCACCTTTGTGATCTTAACCAAGAACCATCCAAGGACTTTTAACCACCTTGATGTTCTTAAATAAACAAGGCTCACACAAGGACTTTTAACCACCTTTGTGACCTTAACCATCACTTGCCAATATGCATCATTATCATCAATATATCCATTGTTTTAAAGCATTAAACCAAGCCATAAACATCATGCATCTTTAAGCATTAAACCACATTTAAACAATGTTCAAAAACAAGGAACTCTTACCTTGAGCTTCCTTCAACACATGGCTTAAAATCTCAGCAAATAAACATGCTAGATATGCTTTCAAAACAGATTTAAAATCATGCAAACAACACATTGCATACAACCAAAAACCATGGCCATCACCAAGAGAGTTTTTCCGAAAACTTACTCTTGAGCTTAGCTAAGTTGACTTAAACTAAGCTCCCAAACCTCCAAAACACTGGTTTCAAAGCCAAAAACCAAATTCCACTCACCGATTCCGTTTCGCCTCTTGCCGAAACACAAATCAAGCTTCCGGATCACCACCACTTGGATCCAAAGATGACTCCCCTGTTTTAAACACATCAAAGCAGAGGATTAATGCATCATCATGGATTAATAGCTTCAATGAAAGCACCTAAACTCGCTGCTCTCATCCACACTCCATTTTCGGCTACCAAACACAACCGAAAATGCATCCAAACAACTCCTCAACAAAGCCCAGCCATAAACCATCAAAACTAAACATCCTTTATCATCATTTAACATCTAAAAAGGACCTAATAACATCCTTATACCTCCAGCAACATCAGATCCACAAGATCACCCCAAAACAACCAAGAATCACAAGCTAAACTTAGGAAATTCAACCTATCCGGGATTACATTAATTAAAACTCAATTCCTTATCAAATTAACATTCATTTAACATCAAAAACACACCTCAAATCACTGCTTTAACAGATCAAACTTAAAATTCATCAAAAATCACCAAATCTTGCATTTTAAGCCAAGATCCATCACACAACTTTAAAACCATTTATAAATCATCAATTAAGGATTGAGAACTTAGGAATTTCAGTAAAGAACTGAGAGTTTAGAGGAGAAGGACATTCTTACCTCCAAACTTGAGTTTCTCCTCTTTTAGAACCAAAAAGCTTGAAGAATCAAGTAGCAAATGGTGAGGTTTTGTTGATGAGATGATTAGCAATCAAAAGAGGATTGAAAAGTGAGATTTAAGTGACAAAATCAGAAGAAAAACTCTGGAGAAAAGGTGTTTGGGTTGAGAGAAAATGAGAGAAAGGAAAATGAGATTTTAGGAAAAATTAGTTAGAAATAACTTCCCTCCACTTTCCTTTTGTTTAAAAATCAGAATTAAATCATTAAATATCTTAAAAAAATCTGGAGAAACTCCCTTTAGGTAAATAGCTCCTTAAAGATTCAAAGTTTCAATCCTTTCTAAAACAGTCACGCAGTTTTCAAAAATTACATTTTGGTCACTAGCCAAAATGTCACCCTTCCAAACCTCATTTTGTAAAATTGATTTCACAGTTCACTTATATATATTAAAAGAGGATTTTAGAACATTTTTCCATATTTTTAATGCAACCCGAACTAGGCTTTCCTAATTTCACCTTTATATATTCGAACAGCACTTTGACCGAACCGGTCAACGCCCAAACTTCTAAGCCCAAAACCGGGGTGTTACAACTCTCCCCCCCTTAAGAAATTTCGTCCTCGAAATTTACCTGAAGGAAAGAGATAAGGAAACTGCTTCAGCATGTCATCCTTCCGCTCCCACGTGGCTTCCTCAACACCACGATGCTTCCACAGCATCTTTACCAACTCGATGGTCTTGCCACGAAGAACCTTGCTATCCGCATCCAGAACCTTCACCGGTTCCTCATCATAGGTCAAATCACATGCGAAGGATCAGATCTATACTTCCGGAGCATAGAAACATGAAACACATCATGAATCTTCTCAAACTCTTGAGGTAACCTCAACCGGTACGCAATAGGACCCACACGCTCAACCACCTCATATGGTCCAATGTACCTAGGGCTCAACTTACCCTTCCGGCCAAACCTCATCACCTTCTTCAAGGGCGAAACCTTCAAGAACACACGATCTCCCACCGCATACTCAATCTCCTTACGCTTCAAATCCGCGTAAGACTTTTGCCGATCAGAAGCTGCCTTCAACCGCTCACAAATGAGCTTCACCTTCTCGGTGGTTCCCTTCAGCAAAGCCGGCATCGAAACCAACTTTTGACCCGTTTCGGCCCAACAAAGAGGAGTCCTACACTTCCTCCCGTACAAAGCCTCATATGGTGCCATTTGAATACTCGCCTGATAACTATTGTTATAAGCAAACTCCACCAAAGGCAAATGCTTCTCCCAAGAGCCCTGAAACTCAATCACGCAGCACCTCAACATATCCTCCAAAATCTGGATAACACGCTCTGACTGACCATCCGACTGAGGATGATAGGATGTACTAAAATTCAACCTTGTACCCAAAGCTTGATGCAAACACTGCCAGAAACGCGATGTGAACCTCAGATCCCTATCCGACACAATCGACTTAGGCACACCATGCAGCCGCACAATCTCAGCAATGTACAGCTCCGCAAGCTTATCCAAGGAAAACGTAGTATGCACAGGCAAGAAATGCGCACACTTCGTCAGGCGATCTACAATCACCCAAACCGAATTCTTCTTCGATGGTGACAAAGGTAAACCAGATACAAAATCCATGGTAACCCTTTCCTACTTCCACTCAGGGATTCTCAACGGTTGCAACAACCCTGAAGGAACCTGATGCTCAGCCTTAACCCGCTGACACACCAAACACTTGCTCAAAAACTCCGCAACATCTTTCTTCAAACCCACCCAATAGTACTCATCCCGAAGATCACGATACATCTTAGTACTACCAGGGTGCATAGCAAAAGGACTACTATGACCTTCAGTCAGAATAGCACGCCTCAACTCAGCATCATTGGGCACTACTATTCGACTCCCAAAACACAACATACCATCATCATTAAAACCGAAATCCGAAGGTCTACCCTCCGCGATATCCTGAACATGCGGTACCAAGGAATCATCCAGCAACTGCTTTTCCTTGATCAGCTGAACCAAAGATGGTTTCACTTGCAACTCAGCCACAAGACCACCATCACGCGAAATACTCAAACTGGCAAACATAGCCCTCAGCTCAACAGCTACCTTCCTACTCAAGGCATCCGCAACAACATTAGCCTTTCCAGGATGGTACTCAATCGTCAAATCATAATCCTTGAGCAACTCCAACCAACGCCGCTGCCTGAGATTCAACTCCTTCTGAGACATCAGATACCTCAAACTCTTGTGATCCGTGTACACAGTACACTTCTCACCATACAGATAATGTCTCCAAATCTTCAAAGCAAAAACCACTGCAGCCAACTCAATATCATGCGTAGGATAATTGCGCTCATGCACCTTCAACTGCCGCGATGCATAAGCCACAACCTTACCCTCTTGCATCAACACACATCCTAAACCAACATAGGACGCATCACTATAGACCACAAACTCCTTCCCTGATTCAGGCTGAACCAAGATAGGAGCTTGCGTCAAAGCCGCCTTAAGATTCTCAAAAGCCTGCTGTCTCGCTTCCGTCCACTCATACTTAACATCCTTTTGCAACAACTTTGTCAAAGGTGCAGCAATCTTAGAAAACCCATCCACAGACCTTCGGTAGTATCCCGCCAAACCAAGGAAACTACGAACCTCATGAACAGACTTAGGAACCTTCCAGTTCATCACCGCCTCAATCTTCTGAGGATCAACACGAATCCCCTCAGCAGAAACTACATGCCCAAGAAACACCACCTCCTTAAGCCAGAACTCACACTTGCTCAACTTAGTATAAAGCTGATTCTCCAACAAAGCTTGCAGCACAATCCTCAAATGCTCTTCATGCTCCTCCTCAGTACGCGAGTACACGAGGATATCATCAATGAACACCACAACGAACTTGTCTAGGTATTCATGAAACACACGATTCATCATGTCCATGAAAGCAGCAGGAGCATTTGTCAAACCAAACGGCATCACAAGGAACTCATAATGCCCATACCTTGTCCTGAAAGCTGTCTTAGGCACATCCACATCCTTTACCTTCAACTGGTAATACCCTGACCTCAAGTCAATCTTAGAGAACACAACTGCTCCCCGAAATTAATCAAAGAGATCATCAATTCTCGGCAAAGGATACCGATTCTTGATATTCAACTTGTTCAGCTGACGGTAATCAATGCACATTCTTATAGTGCCATCCTTCTTCTTCACAAACAAGACCGGTGCACCCCAAGGCAACACACTCGGCCGAATGAACCCACGATCAAGCAATTCTTGCAACTGCGTCTTCATCTCCTTCAGCTCCTTAGGTGCCATTCTATAAGGGGTAATGGACACAAGAGTTGTATTCTCAAACAGCTCAATTCCAAACTCCACCTCGCGATTAGGAGGTAAACCAGGCAACTCCTCAGGAAACACACCAGGAAACTCCTTCACAACTCTGATATCTTGCACCCGCAACTCCTTAGAGCTAGGATTCATTACAAAAGCTAGGTAAGCTTCACAACCTTGCCTCAGCATCCTGCTTGCCTCCAAGGTAGACACCATATTGACAAGAAACTTCACATTCTCACCAACCACAACAACTTCATAATCATCCGCAAGCTTCAGCGAAACTCGCTTATTTTCACAATCCACAACAGCACGATGCTCAGCAAGCCAATCCATACCAAGGATTACATCAAAACCATAGAAAGGCAGCTCCATAAGGTCAACATGAAAAACATGTTCTTGAACAACCAAAGGACACCTTCTATACAACTTTCGAGTCACAACAGTCTCACCAAAAGAACTAGTGACACGAACTCAAACATCCAAAGACTCAACAGGCAAACCAAGCAATTCAGCATGCTCATGCAAAATGTATGAATGCGTAGATCCTGAATCTATGAAGGAAAGTAATGACAAGGATTGCAAAGTAAAGGTACCTGCAATCACATCCGCGTCATTCCTCCCCTCCCGCTGAGCATACACCCTAGCTTGACCTCCACCTTCAGGCTGAATAGCAACAACATGGGCCACTCCTCGACTTCCTTCCTCTCTTCGCTGAAAATTACCACGGTCGCGCCCACGACCTCTATGCGGTGCAGCAACAACAGGAGCACGCACTTGGCCACCAGCCAACATAGGACACTCCCGCCTCATGTGATCCGTAGATCCAAAATTCCAGCACCCGTTACCAGCTGCCGCAACAGGAGCTTGCACCTCTCTCACAGCACGAGGACAATCACGCTTCATATGACCACGTGAACCACAAATCCAACAAGCACTCGGATCAGCTCTAGCTTGCCTCCCCGAGCAGGTGCTCCACCACCTCTCTTGGCCGAGGACTGATACTTCTGATCTCGTCCCCTCTTGTTCCGTCCACCACCGGAACTATACTCAGCAGCTCGCTTTCCAGCACCTCTAGCAGATAAACCCAAGTTCATCTCAATATCCTTAGCTCGGCCCACCAACACATCAAAATCATCATACTCGGTGGCCAGCACATACATCTTCACATCCGTCACTAAACCATAACGGAATCTTTCGCACCTCGCCCGCTCATCAGGTACCAGCTCAGGTGCATATTGACTGAGTCTAACAAACTGAACTTCATACTCAGCCATAGTCATGCTCCCCTGGGTAAGAGACATGAACTCTCGCTTCTTTTCATCCAGGTACCTTACACCAAGATACCTCCTCTTGAACACATTCTGGAAGAATGTCCAAGTTACATCAGCATCAGCCATCCCAGCAATAGTGGTTGTCCACCACGTATAAGCATCATCCTGTAGTAAAGATACTACACAACCCAGCTTTTGCACATCAGTGCAAGTCATCTGACCCAAGATCCTTTTGGTACTCTCCATCCAGGATTCAGAACCTTCAGCAGACAAACCCCTGAACTCAGTCCCACCTAGACTGCGTAAGCGCTCCAAGGGTAGTCTCACTCCAGCATCTCCCTGATGCCCAGCTCCTTGAGCTCCAGCTACTGCCGCTCGAAAAGCACCAGCGATAGCTTGCACCAACATCGTCATGTCAGACATAGCTTGCCCCTGACCAACCTCAGGTCCAGTGACCCCAGCACCAGTTGCAGCTTCAGCTCTTTCACCCTCAGCACCACCACCACCAGGTGGAGGAGGAGGTAACACCGCACTTCCCGCATTCTCCTCATTCTCATTCTCATTCGGAGCCGTAGCTCGCACATTACTCCTCAACTCTCTACGAGGGGCCATACTCTAACCATGCAATCACAATACAAATAAACAAAGTCAGGTCCAGCAAGGTAAGCAATCCAAGTACTCAAGCTCATTTTCATTTAAAATCAACATCATTTCATTAGCTATGATTTGGCAATGGGTACCCCACAACATGCTTCATCACAGCATACAACTCAATTGCATCAAATTCACAAACCACTCATCATGCTTTCACTCAACAAGCGTACATAGCATACATACTTCAATCATGCACACATTCATTCCCAATTAATCGAGAACTCAGCTTTGATACCACCAAATGTAACCCCCTTAACCCGGCCTAGACGGTTGACCCGAATTAAGAAAGTCACACGGGGAAAACCAAAGTCAACCCGAAAGTCAACCTTGATTAACGACCCTTTTTTTGTATTTATGTTTGGACTACATTATTGGTTTAAGAAAAGAGAGAGAGCGTAAGCAAAAGCTTAGTGAGGAATGCTCATTTAAAACCGTACAATAATGCATTTATAAAACTCATTTATAAACCATGCTTCAAGCAACATTAACCATGTTCTTAAACATTTAAAACAAGCATCTCATGCTTCAAGTATCATTAATCATGCTCATAAACATTTCAACAAGCATCTCATGCTTCAAGTTCATAACAAGTCATATTGGCAACAAGTGATACATTTCACATAAGATTCACACATGGACTTTTAAACACCATTGTGATCTTATCCCCATGGACTTTTAAACACCATGGCAAGGACCACACAAGGACTTTTAACCACCTTTGTGTCCTTAACAAGAATCTCCCAAGGACTTTTAAACACCTTGGAGTTCTTAAGTAACCAAGGCTTACACAAGGACTTTTAACCACCTTGAGCCTTAACCAAGAACCAACCATGGACTTTTAAACACCATGTTGTTCTTAAACTTTCCAAGATCCACACAAGGACTTTTAACCACCTTTGTGATCTTAACCAAGAACCATCCAAGGACTTTTAACCACCTTGATGTTCTTAAATAAACAGGGCTCACACAAGGACTTTTAACCACCTTTGTGACCTTAACCATCACTTGCCAATATGCATCATTATCATCAATATATCCACTATTTTAAAGCATTAAACCAAGCCATAAACATCATGCATCTTTAAGCATTAAACCACATTTAAACAATGTTCAAAAACAAGGAACTCTTACCTTGAGCATCCTTCAACACATGGCTTAAAATCTCAGCAAATAAACATGCTAGATATGCTTTCAAAACAGATTTAAAATCATGCAAACAACACATTGCATACAACCAAAAACCATGGCCATCACCAAGAGAGTTTTTCCGAAAACTTACTCTTGAGCTTAGCTAAGTTGACTTAAACTAAGCTCCCAAAACTCCAAAACACTGGTTTCAAAGCCAAAAACCAAATTCCACTCACCGATTCCGTTTCGCCTCTTGCCGAAACACAAATCAAGCTTCCGGATCACCACCACTTGGATCCAAAGATGACTCCCCTATTTTAAACACATCAAAGCAGAGGATTAATGCATCATCATGCATTAATAGCTTCAATGAAAGCACCTAAACTCGCTGCTCTCATCCACACTCCATTTTCGGCTACCAAACACAACCGAAAATGCATCCAAACAACTCCTCAACAAAGCCCAGCCATAAACCATCAAAACTAAACATCCTTTATCATCATTTAACATCTAAAAAGGACCTAATAACATCCTTATACCTCCAGCAACATCAGATCCACAAGATCACCCCAAAATAACCAAGAATCACAAGCTAAACTTAGGAAATTCAACCTATCCAGGATTGCATTAATTAAAACTCAATTCCTTATCAAATTAACATTCATTTAACATCAAAAACACACCTCAAATCACTGCTTTAACAGATCAAACGAAAAATCATCAAAAATCACCAAATCTTGCATTTTAAGCCAAGATCCATCACACAACTTTAAAACCATTTATAAATCATCAATTAAGGATTGAGAACTTAGGAATTTCAGTAAAGAAATGAGAGTTTAGAGGAGAAGGACGTTCTTACCTCCAAACTTGAGTTTCTCCTCTTTTAGAACCAAAAAGCTTGAAGAATCAAGTAGCAAATGGTGAGGTTTTGTTGATGAGATGATTAGCAATCAAAAGAGGATTGAAAAGTGAGATTTAAGTGACAAAATCAGAAGATAAACTCTGGAGAAAAGGTGTTTGGGTTGAGAGAAAATGAGAGAAAGAAAAATGAGATTTTAGGAAAAATTAGTTAGAAATAACTTCCCTCCACTTTCCTTTTGTTTAAAAATCAGAATTAAATCATTAAATATCTTAGAAAAATCTGGAGAAACTCCCTTTGGGTAAATAGCTCCTTAAAGATTCAAAGTTTCAATCCTTTCTAAAACAGTCACGCAGTTTTCAAAAATTACATTTTGGTCACTAGCCAAAATGTCACCCTTCCAAACCTCATTTTGTAAAATTGATTTCACAGTTCACTTATATATATTAAAAGAGGATTTTAGAACATTTTTCCATATTTTTAATGCAACCCGAACTAGGATTTCCTAATTTCACCTTTATATATTCGAACAACACTTTGACCGAACCGGTCAACGCCCAAACTTTTAAGCCCAAAACCGGGGCGTTACAATTCCTCATCTTTTAGCGAACGACTCTTGTTCTTTAAATCATCTTATGATTATCCAAAACTTTTAACCACTAGGTTTTCTAATCCTATTAGAACAACCCAGCTAAGTCAATACCAATATCTCAACCGGCGAATATCACTAGCTTATTCTTCTTGTTTAACTAAAATAGATAAATGTGACATTACTTTGGCAAAGCTCGCATTATATCGATCGAAGCTTTAACGAGGGTAAATATTGGATGGTTAAAACAGACTTAGAATTATAGTGAGGGGTTTACTTAATTATCTCATCATTTTAACATTGATCCAATCAATAGAACTATGTTTAATCATGCTTATAAAACATCCATTGCATCACATACAAGGTAAATATAAGCGGTAAATAAATATGCAATGATTATAGCCCTTCTTAACCTAAGGCGACTCGTCCCAAGCCAATGGGAGGATCATTCTACTGAAGATAGAATCTGCTTCTGAAACGCCTAGTCCACCAGGGAAGGCCCACTACGCTGCTATGTTGGTCCTAGCTTTATCTCCATGAGTATTTACAATTTTCAGAAACTCGCGTTACATGCGAGGGAGTGAGATGAGAAGAGAAGTACAATAGAAGATAGAGAAAGGCACGACACGCAAGTCGTATTTATAAAAACCAAAAACTATAAAGGTTATGGGCTATAACCATGCAAAACAAGCACCGTGCAATCAAACATGCATTTCAAACATCGTGCGAACAAAGTAACGACGTGTTTACGGAGTTTTAAACTGATTATCCCTATGTTGCAGTTAATGGGCCAAAGAAGGATCACGAGGTTTCATAAACCATTTGCGTTAACGAACAAATGCACCAGGTAGGTCAACATGAAAGAGAGGTGGCGCACTAGGCACACTTAAGTACCAGGTTTTTGATGATGCCAATCCTAGACATGCATTTTTCATAACGTCTAACCATAAATCTTATGGATTCACCGTGAAAGATAGTTTGATAACTTTTATCAAATTAGAAGCCCTTTCAGAGATTTCATAAATCTATAAAACTACGAACAACTACTTGTTCTCTAGACTAACTATTAGTCTCAACATGTTAACATTTAACATTGAAGCAACCGAACATAGTTATGATTAACTCTTAATCATTCGGTGATAAACGAAATAAGTATTTATTAGGTGTGATACGATAAATGATAAATATCTAAATCGAATCAAACATCATGCATCTCATACAAAAACATCACCCAAGAATTTAAGTCCGAATTCATATGATACAAGTGGCTCTGATACCACTGTTGGGTCACGTCGGCACGCCCCGTGGCGCAATGGAAAAATTAATCTGACGTAATCCAGTCGAGATCCATGTACATGAACGAATTCATGGTGAAAAGATAAAGATTTACCTTTTAAAACTCTAGAAACTGGAAAACTGACCGTATGTCGGAATAACCACGTCAAGTAAAACTGGAATCGTCACAGGTTCGCAACGACCTCTACGGAGTCCACCCGAACAAAACGAACAAAGTTTCCGCCTCCCTAACACTTAGGGATAAATTTCGACAGGGATAAATTTCAACAGCTAGATTAGTGACCTCAACCACCCAAACGACTAGAAATCAATGCAAGGGTATAAAAACAAGTCTCAAATGCTACAGCAACAAACATTGAGCCTTCAAGCAACATCAAAGCATTCAAATCCAAACCTTGAGCATTTTAGAGTCAAATCTTTGTACCCAACTCAATTGAGTCTTTCATTGTAAATTTCATTGAGAGTTTGGGGTGTGATTAATTGTATTTGGGTAAACATCAACCTTTGAGAGGTAATTGTAAGGTTTACCAAACTTCTTCTTTGTAAAGAGTGAGTTGGATTAAGCTATGGGTAGAAAGCTTAATCGGTCCCGTAAGGTTTCCTCCTCATCTAAGAAAAAGGGGAAGAATCAATTAGTGGATTTATTGAAAATCCTTAGTGAGATCTTAGGTAGGGGAGGTAGAGTTCATTTACGAACTTGAACCACTATAAAGTGCCTTGGGTCCAATTTTTCATTCATCCGTTTTCACACTTCAAATTTTAATCACCAATTCACCCCCTTTTGGCCATTTGCAATCGATTAATCAACTCAACACATTTTGGGAGTTGAACCACTCTAAATCTTCATGCAATTTCTCTTTCTTTGCAATTAGTTTCCACCATTCTTTAAAATTCAAATTCACCCCCTCTTGGCTATATTCGATACATTATTACACTCAACACTTTACTACTATTTTGCTAGGGATCTACCTCTATAAGAACTTCATCAATAAATTTCATTTCTTCATGTTTCACTTCTACATCAATACTTGGTTTCTCGATTGTAGCATAGCACCACTTCTCAAGGTTATGTTCTTGCACTGCTCGTTGGCATGAGCCTTCCCTTTTCATTGAGCGACTTCAGTATTTCTAGAAAGTTCTCCTTGCAGTCGAGAGTTAAAAGCATTGGCTAGTTACCTAATTCAAGTTTCAAGAGCTCTTAGAGTTACATCTTGGCTCTTAAGCTTAGATTCATATTTTTTTGATACAATCTTTGAGTAAAGACTCGAGAGAAGACGTTGGTTCAAATTAAGCAATTGAAGTTTATCCTTGGTGCACAAGTTTGGGTTGTTGCTCTTTTCGGTACATAGGTTATTAGGCAAACATATTTTGGTTATGATAGGGATGCTGATTAGATTGTCACGGGTTATAGTTCTGTTAAGATATATGTTTTTGATATAATAATTGAAAAATTGATTTGGACTAAATTGAAAAAAGATTTCAAAATGTTTTGTAAGTCCAAACAACTTGAAAACATGTTTAAGGGTTTTTACAAGGCTTTGGAATAACTTAAAATATTTTAAAGTAGCCAAAACCTATGTTTTTAACGTTATAGTACTGATACGGTGTATACCATATCGATACTCATTAGAGTTTCAGCTATAGGAAAATTGAAGTAGCCAAAACTCGTACCGATACACCTTTTCCGTATCGATACAGAGAGCTTTAAAACCCCAACGGCTAGTCGCGTACCGATACGGTTGTATAGTGTATCGATACACCTTAACCGCTCCTAACGGTTATGTAACCCCCTTAACCCGGCCTAGACGGTTGACCCGAATTAAGAAAGTCACATGGGGAAAACCAAAGTCAACCCGAAAGTCAACCTTGATTAACGACCCTTTTTTTTCTTTTTAAAATCTTGTCTAGATGCACATTAACCCTAATTGTGATCACTCATCAACATATTCAAAGATCACAAGCATCAGAGATCAAACAGGGACCCAATTGAACAAATTACAACTTTAGTGACCAAATTTTAATTTCTGATAAAAAGAAGGACTTAACCCAATTAAAGTTACCAACTTGAAATTAGTCAGGTTTCATGCTTCTCTGTGAAATTTCAGCTCAAAAGGACCTTCCGAACTCATACAATTGCATAAGCAAGATTCAGGACCAAAACGCAAACAATTCAAAACATTTAACTACCAATGTCAGCCCCCAACGGTCACCCGTTCCGGAACAAGCTGACCCCGTTTCGAAACACGGGCCGTTCCGCAACGCGTACCGGATCACGGGCTGGCAGTAGCCAAACCGTTCCGGAACGGTCCCTCCCGTTTCGGACACCTAGGCTCGTTTAAGGCACCCGTTCCGAAACGGCAGGTACTGTTCCGAAACACCCTGCACAGATTGCCCCAAAATGCATACTTAAACATGCAATTAAACACCCAATCATGCTCCATTCACCACCAAACTTTACCAACATGCAATTCAACGTATATGGGACATACATGCATCATCAATTCAGCAAAATAACATCATAAGCAAAAAGCCTCAAAACTATAGACATGCTTTCTACACAAGGAAACCATTCAAGCATAAACTTCCAATTCAAGCATGTAAAGGCCAAACTCAAAAACCAGCATTCTCAACAACATTCAACATACTTAGGGAGTTTAAAACCTCTCCCAAAACATACACATAGGTCCCCCATTGCCAAATTACCAAAAGCTAAATGTGCTTAATAAAACCTCCATACTTTGAGCCTTGATTCCACTTGAATACTTGCCCTCCTTGCTGCCCTCAAGTACTCTAATGTTCTGCATTATTGATTTAAAAAAACGAAAGAGAGCGTAAGCAAAAGCTTAGTGAGGAATGCTCATAAAACCATTCAATAATGCATTTATAAAACATTTATAAATCATGCTTCAAAACATCAATTACACATGCTCAAAAGCATACTTAAAACAAGCATCTCATGCTTCATATCATACGTGTCATATTGGCCACAAGTGATAAGTTCCATTTCTTTAAAAACAAGTTCATCAACTTTCACCCAAGGACTTTTAAACACCTTGGCCCCAAGGACTTTTAAACACCTTGGCCATGGACTTTTAAACACCATGAGAGAGGACCACACAAGGACTTTTAACCACCTTTGTGTCCACATCAAGTTTCACCCCAAGGACTTTTAAACACCTTGGCCCCAAGGACTTTTAAGCACCTTGGCCCCATGGACTTTTAAACACCATGGCCCCATGGACTTTTAAACACCATGGAAAGGATCACACAAGGACTTTTAACCACCTTGGTGTCCGTAGCAAGAATCATCCAAGGACTTTTAACCACCTTGATGTTCTTAAGTAAACAAGGCTCACTCAAGGACTTTTAACCACCTTAGTGACCTTAACCTTTTTAAAACATCACTTGCCAATATACATTACTTTCATCATTTAATCCACTGTTTTAAAGCATTAAACCAAGCCATATTCATCATGCATTTAAAAGCATCAAACCACATTTTATCAATGTACAAAAACAAGGAACTCTTACCTAGAGCTTCCTTCATCATATGGCTTACAACGACAACAAATACCATGCTAAATCATGCTTTCAAAACAGTAATTAAAACATGCAATAAACCACATTGCATCACAACAAAATCATGGCCACCACTAGAGAGTATTTCCGAAAACTTACTCTTGAGCTTAGCAAAGTTGTTTAGACTTAAACTAAGCTCCCAAGACATTGGTTTCAAAGCCGAAAACCCAATTTCACTCACCGATTCCACTTCGCCTCTTGCCGAAGCACCAAATCAAGCTCCCGGATCAACAACTCTTGGATCAAAGCAGAGGATTAATGCATCATCATGCATTAATTGCTTCAATGAAAGCACCTAAACTCGCTGCTCTCATCCACACTCCATTTTCGGCCACCAAACACAACCGAAAATGCATCCAAACCACTTCTCAACAAAGCCCAGCCACAAACCATCAAAACCAAACATCTACTAACATCATTTAACACCTAAAAAGAACCTATTAACATCCTTATACCTCCAGCAACATCAGATCCACAAGATCACCTAAAAAACAATCAAGAACCACAAGCTAAACTTAGGAAACTCAACCTATCCGGGATTGCATTAATCAAAACTCAATTCCTTATCAATTTAGAGTCCAAATAACATCAAAAACACATCTCAAATCACAGATTTAACAGATCACACGAAAATCATCAAAAATCACCAAATCTTGCATTACAAGCCAAGATCCAATTCACAACTCAAAAGCCTTTAATAAAACATCAATTAAGGATTGAAAACTTAGGAATTTCAGTAAAGAACTGATAGTTTAGAGGAGAAGGACGTTCTTACCTCCAAACTTGAGTTTCTCCTCTTTTTGGAATCAAAAACCTTGGTGAATCAAGTAGCAAATGAAGAGGTTTTGAAGATATGTTGATTAGGAATCAAAACAGAGTTGAAAGGAGGGATTTAGGTGAGAAAATCAGAAACAATTCTCTGGAAAGAAGGTGTTTGGGTTGAGAGAAAATGAGAGAAAGGAAATTGAGAAAATAGGGAGTTAGTTGCAAAAATATCTAAAATGATTTTCCCTCCTCTTTTCTATATCTTTAAAATCAGAATTAAGACTTAATATATCTTAGAAAAATCTGGAGAAACCACTTTGGAATAATAGCTCCTTAAAGATTCAAAGTTTCAACCCTTTATAAAACAGTCACCAAACTTTCGAAAATTTCATTTTGGTCACTAGCCAAAATGTCACCCTTCCAAAACTCATTTTCCAAAATTGATTTCACAGTTCACTTAATTATAATAAAAGATGATTTTAGAACATTTTTCCATATTTTTAATGCAACCCGAACTAGGCTTTCCTAATTTCACCTCTTTAGATTCGACCAGCACTTTGACCAACCCGGTCAACGCCCAAAACTCCTAAGCCCAAAACCGGGGCGTTACAGGTTATTTTCCCAACGACTATTTGAAATACATGTCATATCGATACGCTCGTAAGCGCATCGATACGCATAAAATGAAGCAAGCTCAACGGTTAGTTTCCAAGAAGGGCGTATGGATACAAGGACACGAGAAGCGAAACCCTACTGCCCAGAATTGCATTTATGGAGTGAAATAAAGACCTCAATGACTCCAATTCAATCCCAACAGTCTACAACGGCTAGAAGCTCAATTGGGAGTGTAAAAAGGACTTCCAAGAATCCATGGAAGACTAATGCTTCAATTGTCAACAACAATATGATGTCAAATTTGTCTTAGTGCTTTATTGTACATACTTTGTATAGACAACACTTGTGAGCCAAAATTATCACATTTGCTCAAGTGTCTAGGTTTGGGTGAGTGTAAAGTGTCCATAAGTTCTATATTTTATGCACATTCCATCTCATATTATTGCTGTTTTAAGTACATATTAGGCATAATTAGGTTCATGCATTGCATTTTATAGTATTCTTTACTTTGCCAAGCTTTTTATTGTTTGTCTTTTATTTTGTAAGGAAAAGATGATGTTTTAGTTTAGTTTTAGTTTCAGGTACTAAAAGTTGGTAGAAGGAGAGAGGAGCTGAGGACATAACTTTGAGGCAGTAGACCAAGGAGCTGTACTGATACAGTTCCAGACAGAGACAGCAGCTCCCGAGTAGCTACCACCGCCATACCTGCCGCCCAAGGCAGCAAGTTGAGGAATTAGAGAACCGGAGTGCGATTTGTAGAGCACAAAATCCTTTTTCTAACGATGCCATCCACTCAATTTTCTGATGCATGTAGTAGCGGACAAAGCTGCCAAAGGTAGAGTTCGAGATTACTTGCGGTGCAAGGCAACGAGAAGAAGTCCACATTCAACTCAAAGAAGTTAGAATTAAAGGTTGCATTTAATGCAAAAGCTACTTTGAAGACTTCTACTCCAAGAAGGACTTGACCTAGCTAATGCTTATATATACTCAATGTATTTTTACTTCAAGAGAACTTAGGTTTTCCTTTAGGCATAGTTTAGGTTTTCTTACCGCCATTATGTTCTAAATTCTCTTTAGGTTTGGGTTATGTTGTAAACTAGTGTGAGAACAGTTGTTTAGGATTTAAGTTTGTTTTTGCAATAAAACTTCAAGGTTTGCTTATTTCATTTTCTTCATAGTTTTCAATTAAGTTGAGAGATTAGTTGTTTATTATCAATTTGTTCGAATTCGAGAGAGTCAAACTTACGAAAGGAGTAAGTAAGATCCTCACTCTAATCAAGTGTTGATCAATCCAGCCTAGATATAGGTTAGGGTTTAAGGCGGCTAAAGAAGAACGAACCAAACATTGTTGTCTTTGCACGATTCACGCCGCGACTGGTATTATCAGCAGTGGGCAACAACAACATTATGACTTAGACATAAGCATGAGCACTTTCGAAGCCTTCTGCCGAGCCTTGAAGTACTGCAAAGTTTGCCACCGAGACACATGCCCGTTCCACTACCGAGGAAGCAAAAGCGTCACAGCTTCTAATCTGCCATCCCCCGCCGAGGGAGCAAAGTCTGGAAGCGTAGAGCATCTTACCCTATTCAACGTAGTTTCACACTACTTAGCAGCATAACACGACCAATTCCATTAATCTGAGCTCTTCTTATCATTTACTTGTGTTTTATTTACTTTTATTTATAAAAAATTAAACTTATTTGTGCATTTACTTTTCTTTGTGCAGGAATTATGATTCGAGTCGAGCTGTCCAATCCTTGTGAGAGACGATATCTTTTATATTATAACTTGAAGGGAGTGTGCACTTACGCTCATATTTAGAGAACACCTAATCGCTCTTCAAGTTTTTGGCATCGTTGCCGGAGATTGGTAACATCAAAATTTGTATTTATATTTTTGCACTCTTATTTTTATTTGCATTTAATTTTTAGTTTTTATTATTTTTTTAATCAATTTTTTTACAGTTTTCTTTGCTAGTGCATGATTAGAGCAAATCCAAAGGGCTAAATTGTTTTCTTTGACGATATTGAACGAAGAACAAGAGAACTCAAGAAAGAAATCAGAGAAGCCCTTGGGAAGTTAAGGAAGAGGGAAAAAAAGAGGCAAACATTAATGGAATAGAAGACAACCCTGCCAACGATGCTCAGAACGGCATGGATGGGAAGCAAGACCCGCCCTCTAGAGAACAGCAGCAAGTTCCACCAAGGCAGCAACCCCGAATCCCGCCCAGGCAGCCACAGTACGTTCGAACCACCTAGGATTACTTGGATCATGACTTTAGAGGGTTCTATCCGACTGTGACAGAGCTTGAGATTGAGGCGGATCACTTTGAGCTAAACCTGTGATGTTTTACATGATCAACACCTTGGGGTAATTTGGAGAGACTGCCACAGAAGATGCTCGACATCACTTGAGAAGATTCTTGGACGTATGCAGAGCCTTTAAAATACATGGAGTCCACCAAGACATTCTAAGGCTGAGGTTATTTCCCTATTCACTAAGGGATAGGGCAAAGCAGTGGTTGAACAACCAGCCAGCAGGGTCATTCAACACTTGGACAGAGCTGTGCAAGGAATTCTTATATCGTTTTAGCCCTCTAACGTCACAGACAGATTGAGAAATGAGATCACAACTTTCCGACAAGGGGATGACGAGCTAATGTATGAAGCATTAAAGAGGTACCAACAAATGCTTAATAACTGTCGCTTTATGGTTTTCCAGCCTGGACACGAGTGTCGATGTTCTACAATGGGGTGAACTACCCAACTCGAATTATGCTCGACGCATCTGCCAACAGAATCATCCTCGACAGACCACCAGAGAAGGCACTGCGGATCGTGAACCAAACCGCCAAAAATGACTATAAGTTCCCAACAGCCCGCCGAGGCGGCATTAGGCGGCCAGAAGCTGTGAACGAAGTGGAAGCCTCAGAATCTGTAATTACCCGCCTCGATAAACTGACAGAGCTGGTTAAGAGCATGGCCAAAGGAATGACATACGAGTCCAAGGATGTTGAACCTTTTTGTGAAGAGTGTGGGGGCAACCACGATTCCTCTGAATGCAGTGAATCTATTAACTTCATGAGAACCTATGAGAGGAATAACTCTAGCTGGAAAGAGCATCCTAACCACTCCCGGAGTAATCCCAACACAACGACCAATCCAAAATAGCAACAAGAGGCTACCAGCAGAACTAGTCCAGACAGTCACCTCAACGACAACAAAATTTGAGCTCTAATTCATTAGAATCTACCTAACATACTTTTATATCCCATACTAATGATTTTATTGTTCATACAAATAAATTTATTGACAGAACTGAATCTTTTATGGACATGACTGAAATTAGAATGAATAACCAGGAGACAACAATAAAGACTCTAGAGACCCAGTTCTGAAGGTTTGCCTAGATCGTTAACACTAGGCCAATGGGCACACTACCTAGTGATAGTGAAACCACAAAAGGGAAATCCCATGAGCAGTGCAAAGCTATAACAACTAGAAGTGGGATAACACTACAAGAGCCATTAGTTCCTGCTGTGAGAGAAACAACATCTGCCAAACCAGTTCAAGCCGCCAGACACCCTGTCGCGGCAGCACCTGAGAAAGGTAACGCGGAACCAAAACAAGGGCCGACAGATGACACTATGAGTGACCAGACAGACTCTGAACCAGTTACTGCCCCCCCAAATTAAGATTCTCCCCAAGGCAAAAATCGTAGACACTAAACCTTCACCACCATTTCCCACAACGATTGAAAAAATAGAAACATGACATGCAGTTCAAAAAATTCATGGATGTTCTGAAGCAAGTAAAATCAATCTTCCACTGGTAGAGTTGATCGAACAGATGTCCAGCTATGCTAAGTTCCTAAAGGATATGTTATCCAAAAGAACAAGGATCGGGGAATTTGAGATAATGGCAGAAACAAATGGATGTATGGCAATGCTGCACAATGAGGCACCAACCAAACGGAAAGATCCGGGGAGCTTTATAGTTCCTTGTAAAATAGGCAACAACCACTCCGTACGAGTCCCATGTGACCTAGGGGCAAGTATCAACTTAATGCCCATTTTTATTTTTCCAGAAATTAGGGATAGGAGACGCCCGCCCAACGGCAGTAATGCTACAGCTAGCCGACAGAACATATGTACAAACGGAAGGAAAAATTGAAGACATCATGGTGAAGGTGGACAAATTCATTTTCCCTGCCGACTTCTTGGTACTATACTTTGAAGCAGATGAAAGGGCACCGATAATTCTAGGGTGACCTTTCCTAGCTACGAGCAAAACGCTGATCGATGTTGAAAAAGGTGAACTTACAATGAGGGTCAACGATCAACAAGTAAAGTTGAACGTCTTCCAAACCATAAGACAGGCTGAAGATCCGGAAGAGTGCCAGCTAATGGAGGCCGTCTTAGAGTTCAATTTCGAAGCCAACAGACCATGCCTACAGCACGACTGCAAGTGCAGCAACCTTGACAGCTGTCTCGGCAGCCATTTAGATAATTGCCCAAAAGATAAACAATGCAGTGAGTGGACAGAACATGAACTGAAGGAGCAAGAAGAAGCATACTGTGTAAAGTGTCCATAAGTTCTATATTTTATGCAAATTCCATCTCATATTATTGTTGTTTTTAAGCACATTTTAGGCATAATTAGGTTCATGCATTGCATTTTATAGTATTCTTTAATTTTCTATTCTTTTTATTGATTATCTTTTATTTGGTAAGGAAAAGATGTTTTAGTTTAGTTTTAGTTTCAGGTACTCGAAGCTGGCAAATAGAGAGAGGAGCCGAGGACATAACGCTGAGGCACAGACCAAGGAATTGTACTGATGCAATTCCAGACAGAGACAACAGCTACCGAGTAGCTGCCGCCGCTATACCTGCCAGCCATGGCAGCAAGCTGAGAAATTAGAGAACTGAAGTGCGATCAATAGAGCAGAAAATCCTGATTCTAATGATGCCATCCACTCAATTTTTTGATGCATGTAGCAGCGGACAGAGCCGTCGAAGGAAGAGTTCGAGATTACTTGTGGTGTAAGGTAACGAGAAGAAGTGAACATTCAACTCAAAGAAGTTAGAATTAAAGGTTGCATTTAATGCAAAAGCTAATTTGAAGACTTCTACTCCAAGAAGGAATTGACCTAGCTAATGCCTATATATACTTAATGTATTTTTACTTCAAGAGAACTTAGGTTTTCCCTTAGGAATAGTTTAGGTTTTCTTGCTGCAATTATGTTCTAAATTCTCTTTGGGTATGGGTTATGTTGTAAACTAGTGTGAGAACGGTTGTTTAGGATTTAAGTTTGTTTTTGTAATAAAACTTCAATGTTTGCTTATTCAATGTTCTTCATAGCTTTCAATTAAGTCGAGAGATTAGTTGTTTACTGTACATTTGATCGATATCGAGAGAGTCGAACTCACGAAAGGAGTAAGTACGGTCCTCATTCTAATCAAGTGTTGATCAATGCAACCTAGACATAGGTTAGGGTTTAAGGCGGCTAAAGAAGAACGAACCAAACATTGTTGTCTTTGCACGATTCACGCCGCGATTGGTATTATCTGCAGTGGGCAACAACATCATTCTGACTTAGGCATAAGCGGGATCATTTTTGAAGCGTTCTGTCGAGCCTTAAAGTACTGCAAATTTGCCACCGAGACAAACGTTCGTTCCACTGCCAAGGCAATGAAAGCGTCATAGCATCTAATCTGACATCCCTTGCCGAGGCAACAAAGTCTGGAAGCGCAGAGCAACTTACCCTATTCAACGCAGTTTCACACTACTCAGCAGCATAACCCAGCCCATTCCATCAATCTGATCTCTTATTATTATTTACTTGTGTTTTATTTACTTTTCTTTATAAACAAACTAAACTTATTTGTGCATTTACTTTTCTTTGTGTAGGAATTACGATTCGAGTCGAGCTGTCCAATCCCTGTGGGAGACGATATCTTTTATACTATAACTTGAAGGGAGTGTGCACTTGCGCTCCTATTTAGAGAACACCTAACCGCTCTACAGTGAGTGAGCTAAATAGTGCAAACTATCCGCCTTGTGAGAGTTTTCTAGTTTTCTAGATTTTCACTTGCTTAAGAATGTTCCCAAAGCTCGGGTTGTGAGCTTTGGTTGCTAGACTTAGTTTGAGTCTAGGATTGTAATGGTTGCCTCCTAAACCGGTAAAAGGGGACAAATATCTAGTGGATATTGGTTGAAAATCTATAGTGGGAGCCAAGGTAGTGGATGTATGTACTTGTTAGAAGGTCGAACCACTATAAATCCTTGTGTATTTCGTCTATCTTTTGCTTCGACCAAACCACCCAAAACACGATATTCTCCACAACTTGGCAAGCTAATTTGGTTGAAGGAAATTGAGCATATCTAGACTAACAATTGATATCAGAGCGAGGCTCAATCGAGAAGGTTTTACCACCTATTGAGGCGATCCAGGAAGCTCGATACATCAATTCTATCAACCAGTCAAATGGCGCAATCCATCGACAAGCCACCTTTCTCTGACGGGACCAACTTTTCCTATTGGAAGACAAGAATGATGTTCTTCATCAAGGCCAAAGATTACAAGCTTTGGGACATAGTTGAGGATGGTTCATTCATGCCATAAAGATGCAAGGTGGAATGGAATGCGGATGATCGCAAGAATAAGGAGCTAAATTGCAAGGCTTTGCACATTCTCTTTTGTGCATTTAGCCTCAATATCTATGAGAAGATGTCTTCTTGTGAAGATGCCAAGGAGGTATAGGACAAGCTTGAAGTCACATACGAAGGAACCCACAAATTACCTCGCCTCGCCTCAGGCCGGTACCTACGATCATGATGTCTCTTATACTGTCCACCACTAGGACCAGAATCCACAACCCTCTTACCTGAGCTAGAACCACCCACTGGAGAGGACAAGCCCAAACTATGCTTGATAACCTTGGCTCACGTCAGCAACACATCAAAATCTGTATAGTCGGAGGCTAGCATGAAGGTCTTCACTTCTTGCATTAAGCCATAACGAAAGCGATCACATCGATGCCTATCACTCGGCACTAATTTCGTGAGCATACTAGCTCAAACGAATAAACTAGATCTCATACTCAGCCACTATCATGTTACCTTGCACCAAGGACATGAACTCACACTTCTTATCGTCCAAGAATCTAACTCCTAGATACTTCTTCTTAAAGGCAAATTGGAAGAACTCCCAATCCACCTGATTGGACTCCATAGCCGTAGTCACAGTCGTCCACCAACTGTATCCATCACCATGCAACAAAGAAACAACATATCGTAGCTTGCGTGCATCATTGCACCCCATCTGATCCAAAATCCGGATCGTACTATCCATCCAAGCCTCGGATGCTTCAGGAGACAATCCACGATACTCAACGCCTCTTAGACTTTGCAAGCATTCCAACGGCAAACCCAATTGTCCAGCAACAGGTGCTTGTACTTACATTCCAGCAACAATAGCCTAGAATGCCCCAGTCATCGCATGAACCAAAGGCGTCAGATCACCCAACACATGACAAGTTCTCTCATGTTGCACTTACTTCTCACCCCCTAGAGGAGGCGGTAGAGGAGGTAAATTCCCACAAGGCAGAACCTCATTCTCCTGATTTCCTTGCTCACCTGCAGCAGCAATCGTACTTGGACGTAGCTCTCTCCTTGTTCCTATTGTGCTATTATAATTAAGGCACGATAATAAAACAAAACAAGAAATCATGCCAGCTTAAAGCAAGGATCCAAGACTTCGAATTCAATTTAAAAACACTTTAATATAGTAATAAGGCAACGAGCATCCCCATTTCCCCTAAACATAGCATATGTAATACAACATACATATCACAAATATCGTCCATCGCAATCAATCATATTCAGCCCACAACATCATTAGGTATATAACAACCCACACATACATCACAATCATCATGCATGACATCACTATCATTTGATCATCATTAACATGATTATAACATTCACCGTGCATCGCAAACATCGTCAATTACATCACATCAACTTATCATTAACTTACCATCATCCTATTCTTCCATAACCTGGCTCTTAGACCACCAAATGTAACGCCCTCGACCTGGCCTAGGCGGTAGACCGAACCGAACGAGTCACACTGGGAAAATTGAAGTAAACCGGGAAGGTTTACCTCAATAACAACCCTATTTTTTTCTTTTTATCTTATCTAGATGCTCATTAGTGACCATTTTGTAATTTTACCAAATTATAGGGACTTATGCCATTTTTATGTCACCATCCTTTAATTAGTCACATTGCATGCATCTCAGTTAAAACTCATCTCAAAATAATCATTCATGTTCATTTAATTGCATCCACAACATTTAGGGACTAAATCGAAAAGATTCAGAACTTGAGAATATTCCAGCAACTAACATAACAGCCCGCTGTTTCGGTACAAGCTAGCCTTGTATCGAAATAGGTGTATCGAAACAGTACCTCACGGCTCAAAACACGGGCCCGTATCGAAACACCCTTGAGGTGTTTCGAAATTGTGGTTTCCAGTAGCAAAACGTACCAAAACAGACGTCCCTGTTTTGAAACCCTCCGGCCATTTCAGGCTCACTGTTTCGGTACAGGCTCGAGTGTACCTAAACACCTAGGCCTGTAATGACACTTTTTGTTGGTTTTCCCCACTTAAATTTATCTTAAACCAATCCAACATGCTTCCAACATGCATACACCATATTTAAACATTAACCCTCAAACATTTATGGCATATTCAACATCAAGTCATGGTAAATTGCATCAAAGATATACTATAGGCATGCAACCTAGCAATTAAGCCACTCAAGAGTCAAAACTCAAACCAATGAACAAACCATCAATTATAACCCTTTTACAAGTATAAAACCATAAAGCAAACATGCTCAAAAAGTGTGTTCATACACATCACCCAAATAAACCATGGAACCCCCATTGCCCTTATTACTCTAGCCCATAACCGAAACATACATTCAAAGTGAAGTCTTCTACGACCCCCTTGCAAGTTGCTGCCTCAAAACACTTAATTATTTGCATTGATGGACAAATGAGAGCGTAAGCATACAATCTTAGTGAGGAGTGATCAAAACCAAAACACCTTCAATGCATAAAAACCTTTTTCCATCATTTGAAAACCATCTTGCCTTCTTTGAAAACCATGCACTTCCTTAACAAAATCAGCATGTTAAACATCATGCAACAAATATTAAATACTCAACAGCAAATCCATTTGCTAACACTCGACTTAAGCCTTTCCATGCATAGCTACCGTATGCAAAGCTTAAAGAGTAAAACATGTGTTTTCATATTAAGCATCCATATACATTTCATAACAATTTATCAATTATATTGGCCCACAAGTGATCATCAACATACCCATTTCTCAAAGCCATATAGGATACACAGATTCCCAAGTGTTGTCCCAACGGTTCATACATTCTCATCGGCATCTCAAGGTTGACACACGGAAGCTACCCTTCACCGTTGTGACACCCGTGGTGGAGTATTCGGTACCTTACAACCCCTCAACACAACTCATCGATAGATGTATAACCCCACTAACGAGAGACAGGACACTACTCAACTTCCTCAATCGTTGGGGTACTTGGATGGAGTATTCGGTACACTCACAACCCCTCAACATCCAAGACGACTTGTTCATAGTGCACTCAATCCTATAGCTGGCTAACTATATCCGATTTCATTTATAAACCATTTTCCACAACATCATTTGCCAATATAATTCTAATTTAGTACAAACCTCATTGTTTTCAAAGCATTACCCATAAGCCATATTCCAAGCATTAAACCATGCTTCAATAGACATGTATAAGCATATACATACAAGGATCACTTACCATGTGCATCCTTCATCAATATAACATCAAAAATAGTAAATCATTGACTTTTAATCATGCTTTAAATAGTAGGTAAACGCATTTATAATCAAGTGCATCAACATACACATTATAGCACAATCCGAGGGAGAAAATCACTTTACTTAATTTCGAACTTAGTAAAGCGTTTCAAGCTTACACTAAGTTCCCAAAACCACCTTTTAAGTTTTTCAATGCTAGAAAACTCATTTCCACTCACCGACTCGCGAAACCAAGATTCGCCGATGCAAATTTAAGCGTACGAAGCCTTCAGATCTTCACCGTTTGCTTCAAAAGTATTCTCCCCTATTTTTTACCACACAACAACATATGATTAATGCATTATAATGCATTAAAACCACCAGCAACTTAAACAATCTCGATGCTCTGCCCTAAAGCACCAAAACACCCACCCAAAGCAACCAAAAACGCATTCAATCTTACACGAAACTTAACCCTGACATAATCCAACACTTCCATTCACTTCTAACCATCAATCAACAATTAAAACCAACCTAATAACATCTAAATACTCCCAGCAACACCAGATTCACATTTCCAAGCCAAAAACCCTTAACTAACAATCTAAACTATTAGAGATCCAACCTAATCCGGGATTATTATAATTAAGCCTTTACTTTAACATCATTTAGCATCCAAAACAACTTTAAAGTCATTCCCAAATCAATCCAAATAGTGCCCAAACAATATACTTAGAAGATCATCAATTAAAGCCATTTTAACCAATTTTTCATTAATCAAATCATAAAACTCTGTTATTAACTATATTTCAGAAGTACAAGACTTGGAAATTTCATTAAAGAACCTTAATTAGAGGGTTGGGCAGCTCTTACCTCCAATCTTAGCTTTTTCCCTTAATTAACAAAGATTTTGCAAGAAAACTTCAAAGCTCCATTGATTAAATTGGTAGATCACTTTTGGAAAAATCAAAAGGAAGAGAAAATGGTGATATGATCTGAGATCTTTGAGAGAAAAGAAAGTGTTTGGCTATTTAGAAAGTGAGGAAATGAAAGTTATGTAAACTCATTTTGATCTCAAAAAATCCTTTTTAATTAAAAGCTTTTTCCTTTTATTCGTTTTTAATAATGCTATTTTAAAATTGGTCAAATTAAGGGAAAAAGACTTTTAAACACTTGTAAGCTCCCTAAAGATTCTAAGTCTTGTCCCCTTTTTAATTTAGTCCTTAAAAAACCAAATTTGCACTATTTACAAAATGGTCACTTTATGAAATCTTGACTTTCCAAGACTCGTTTTCCAAAATTGATTTTACCAACCTTCAATATATATTTTTAAAATATTTTAGCAATTTTTCTCATAATTTTATCTCATCCTGAACTACATATTCCCTGAACTAATGCCTAAAACATCTAGACCCAAAACCGGGTGTTACACTTGCACATAGAAACGACAATATCATAATGTTTCATTCTAACAATGGCAAAAAATAATTTATTGAATTCCAGAATTGAAGGCTTTGGGTACTTGCCAATCATCTTGTTAAACACAATTAAAGCATCATCAACACTATTAAAGCCATCATACTTTTTACCCTTTGCACTAATAGGTATGGATTTCTTACTTAAGGTTTCAATGTGGATAACGAAGGGGTTAAAAGAAAAAGAAAAATAAGAACAACCCATTTTATTCTTTAATTATTATCTTGTCTAAATGCTTTAATCCATCCTATGTGAGGTACGACCGCAGATATACAATGAAACGATGTGAAGCAATTAGAACAACCCATTTTATTCTTTACAACAGGTCCTATCGATACTCTGAGGGACCGTATCGATACACCTTGACTTGGTCAACAACCCATGGTCAACCTAGGGAGACCGTATCGGTACACTCATTGGCCGTACCGATCCGCTTTCAACAGTCAATTTCTCACGGTCAAAGATAAAAGACCTTACTGATACACTGTAGACTCGTACCGATACGCCGAAATCTCGTCAATTTCTCAGATTTCCAGAGAGCTTTTGGCGTATCAATACACCCCTGTGTAACGGTACGCTAAGCTTAAACTGAGGCCCAAAGTGTAGGACTGTATTGATATTGCGAGTCTCAATTTAGCTATAAAACGCACAAGGACTTAACTCTAGATGCAATTACGACTCGTCTAGCAACATACCAACACTCATACATCATTTAGCAACCAAAACAAAACATGCAATGCTACTTAACTGAACAAACATGACATTCATCTCAAGATATGCATTTAGGTAGGAAACTTGCATACAAGCATACATGACTACACCATCTCATTCATAGGCAATAAACACACACATAAGCATTTCATAACAAGGTTTCACATGCTTTTAAACCAACACATAGGCATCCATGGGACATGGTTGTAAGCCTTCAAAACACAAAGCATTTAAGCAACGTCATAACCATGGTTTACAAACCCACATCCAAGGCATAAACATCAAAAACCAACACATATGAGTCTAACAACGCTCATACAAAACACATAGCATCAACAATCCAATCATGCTATAACCTTAACAAACCAACTAGAGAGTTTGAACTCCAACTCCATACAATTCTATACCCCCATTGTCTAGGCATTATTACAAAAACATAAGCCATACTTGAGCTACTCGAGAACTCCAAAAAGCTCTTCCCTTGCCCACTTGCCTTCGGAAACTCTAACGATCTGCATGTTGGAAAAAGGAGAGCGTAACCTTGAAAGCTTAGTGAGCGAAGCTCTAAAAACTCATCAACAATGCAGTTTTCAAAACACATTTCTTAATTGATAAATAAACCATTTAAATGCATGAAAGGAGGCACAAGAACACAATTACATGGTTTGTACAAGCACAACCAAAACACGGTGGGACTACACATCACAGTTTCGACTAGTAGTTTTCCGATGGGACTACACATCAACGTACTCTTCTACTAGTCACTATCGGTGGGACTACACATCACCATAGTTACTACAACCATCACGTGAGGCTCGACACGAACAACGACTACAAAACAACATCAAACAGAAGTTAAAGAAATCCACAATTTACACATCACAACAATTGTTCATGCACCAACACTTGACAATCAAGGTAAATTTTAGTAAGCTTACACTTGGGTTTAGGTTAGCCATCGAGGCTCCACGCAAATCCCCAAGAACCCATTTCGAAAATCAAGTCAAGTCCAAAATATTTCCAGTCACAGATGAAACTCAACCGAAAGCCAAAACACCGATCTCAAGTCTCCAAATTCCCCGGATTAGTGCTTGAAGCCTCTCCAACGGTTTCCCTTGATTCTAACCAATCAATAGCAATACATTCTCAACCAAAACATCCCAAAACATTGTCACAACCCCAATCTACATCTACAAGCCAAATTCTCACAATTTCAACCCAAAGCCAATACCCAAAAATCCAATTTTCGTACTCCCCAACAACCCAGTAGAAAACCTTTGATTCCAACACCCAAAACGCCTTTAAACACATTCAAACAAACCTTCTAGTATCACAATAACACCAACCCAACTCCCTTTCACAAAGCCACGCCAAAACACATGACCCTTTAAAAATATCCATGAATATCCATTTCGGGATTCTTAATAAAAACTAACCAAATTGAGATATAATGTACCTTAGGGCAAGATTAACTCATAACTTAACTCTACATATCAAAAGCAAAACGAAAAACTATTAAAGTTTCACCCTTTTTCTTTGAAAACTCAAATTTCTCCACAATGGTGTTTTCTAAAATCTAAAACCATCAATGTGTTAGGAATGAAGAAGACAAGTCAAAAGTGGTCTTACCTTGATGAAAACACTTGAAATGGTGAAGGAATCGAATGGAATAGTGTTTGGGGTTTTAGAGTAGTTTTGACGTGAAAAGAAGACCAAGGAGGAAGATGAGCTCTTTTGAAATAAAACCCCCTTTTTCTCATATTTTTCCTTATTTTCAAAATTACCAAAATGCCCTTAATGAGCCACAAGACCTTTTAAAATAAAACAAAAGCCCAATTTAGTTTAAAGCGAGCCCACGACTAAAACCCAGTTTACACGAGTAACTTGCGACCCCTAAACTTGGGGTGTTACAACTCTCCCCCACTTAAGGAATTCGTCCCCGAAATCACCTAACGGAAAGTGGTACGAAAACTGTTTTTCCATGTCCTCCTTTCTCTCCCAAGTAGCCTCCTCCACACCTCGGTGTCTCCACAAAAACATGACTAAATCGATAGGCCTTCCACGCAACACTTTCTTATTCGTAGCAAGAATCTCAACCGGTTCTTCGTCATAGGACAAGTAAGGGTTCAACTCGATCTCTTCCATTGGCATTACGTGAGACGAATCCGATCTATACTTTCAGAGCATCAAGACGTGGAACACGTCATGAATCTTCTCTAGTTCGGTCGGGAGCCTCAATCTATAAGCAACGAGACCAATCCTCTCAACTACCTCATAAGATCCAATGAATCTCGGACTCAACTTACCGTTCCTACAAAACCTCATCACCTTCTTCCAAGGAATTTATCAATCTCAAACCATGAGCATGTAAAAGCATTTTAGGGGCAATCACCACATCTATGAGAGCAATCTAGCCAATACTTACTTCCGGACTTAGGAAGGTATTTCAAACCTTTCCTAAATCCCCAAACCTTGAGTCTTTGTCCCTCAAGGACTTCTAAAACCACACGCACTCACCGATTACGTTTCGCTTGCTCGCCGAAACGCTATCTAGGCTTCTGGATCAACACCAAAAGCGTCTGAAGATGTCTCCAATGTTTTAAACACATAAGAGCAGAGGATTAATGCATCATCATGCATTGAAATCATCAGCCACACACCTAAACTTGCTGCTCTACTCAAAAACTACATTTCGGCTACCAAACACAACCGAAATCACCTCCAAACTCCTCCACAACAAAACCCAGCCAAGATCTACCACTTCTAATCATTTCTAAACATCAATTAACATCAAAAACCACCACAAACTCGTCCTTATTCCTCCATCTATGACAGAACACCAAAATCACCCCAATAACCATCATTCTAACAAGCAAACTTAGGAAAATAATCCTATTCGGGATTTGATTTATAAAACCTCATTTGTAACATCAATTAACATCCAAAATGCATTAGAAAACCATCTCAAAAAAGAGTCAAATCATTCACCACGAAAATCTTCAAGATCTCTTCCGAAATCTTGAGTTTTAAGATAATTTCTTGTTTCTAACATTAAAACCACTTAAAATCATTAACAAAGGATTGATAACTTGAGAATTTCAGTAAAGAACTGATCATTAGAGGAGAAGGACAAAGCTTACCTCTAATGGATGATTTCTCCTTGATTTGGGTAAGTTTTCTTGAAAATTCAATGTAGAAATCAAGTGGATTTGATGAGGAATTGATTAAGTATCAAAGGAAGATTGAAATCTCATCAAATGAAGTGAAAATCAAAGTATATTTTCTGGAGAGAAAGTGTTTGATTGAAAAGAATTTGAGAGAAAATAAAATGAGGGAAAATTTGTGAAAAGTAGTTATGAATAGTCAAAGTTAGTTTCTAAATTAATTAACCTTCATTTCCTTTAATTAAAATATTAATTAAATCACCCAAATTAAGGGAAAATCTGATGAAAAAATTTTGCTAAAATTAGCTCCTTATAGATTCAAAGTTTCAATCCTTTACAAAACAATCACTATTTAACTTTTGCAAAAACTGCGATTTGGTCACTACACCGAAACGTAGTATTTCCAAACCCAATTTTGTAAAATTAATTTCACCATAACCTTTCATATATTAAATGAGGATTTTTAGATATTTTTCTATATTTGTAAAACATCCCGAACTAGGTGTTCCCTAACACCCCCTTTAAGATTCGAACCATTTTTTGACCGGTCTGATTCGGACTCTAAACATCTAGGCCCAAATTTGGGGTGTTACAACTCTCCCACTCTTAAGAAATTTCGTCCTTGAAATTTACCTGGAGGAAAAAGGTAAGGAAATTGCTTCTTCATATCTTCCTTTCTTTCCCACGTTGCTTCCTCAACACCACGATGCCTCCACAACACCTTAACCAGCTCAATGGTCTTACCACGAAGAACCTTACTGTCTGAATCCAAAATCTCAATTGGTTCCTCATCATATGGTAAGGATCCGATCTATACCTCCGAAGCATGGATACGTGAAACACATTATGTATCTTTTCTAGCTCTTGTGGTAGTCTCAGCTAATAAGCAACAGGACCCACACGTTCTATCAATTCGTATGGTCCAATGTATCTAGGGCTCAACTTGCCCTTATGGCCAAATCTCATCACCTTCTTCCAAGGTGAAACCTTTAAGAACACACGATCACCCACCGCAAATTCTATCTCCTTACGCTTCAAATCCGCGTAAGACTTTTGCCGATCCGATGCTGCCTTCAACCGCTCACAAATGAGCTTCACCTTCTCGGTGGTTCCTTTCAACAAAGTCGACATCGAGACCAACTTTTGTCCCGTTTCTGCACAACAAAGGGGAGTTCTGCACTTCCTCCCATAAAAAGCCTCATAAGGTGCCATTTGAATACTTTCTTGGTAGCTATTATTATAATCAAACTCCGCCAATGGCAAGTGCTTCTCCCAAGAGCCTTGAAATTCAATCACGCAACACCTCAACATATCCTCAAGCACTTGGATAACACGCTCTGCGTGTCCATCCGTCTGCGGATGATAAGAAGTACTGAAATTCAGCATCGTACCCAATGTTTGATGCAAACACTCCCAAAACCTTGCCGTGAACGTCGGATATCTATCTGACACTATAGATTTTGGTACACCATGTAGACGTACAATCTCAGCAATGTACAACTCTGTAAGCTTATCCCATTTCCATTCAGGGATCCTCAACTGTTGCAACAATCCCAAAGGAGACTGATGCTCAGCCTTAACCCGCTGACAAACCATGCACTTGCTCACATATTCAGCAACATCTTTCTTCAAACCCACCCAATAGTACTCGTCCTTCAGATCACGGTACATCTTTGTACTACCAGGGTGCATAGCAAAAGGACTACTATGAGTTTCAGTCAGAATAGTACACCTGAACTCTACATCATTCGGCACCACTATCCGACTTCCAAAACATAACACACCATCATCATTAAAACAAAAATTCGATGGTCTATCCTCAGCAATATCCTGAAGATGTGGCACCAAAGAATCATCCAACAACTGCTTATCCTTTATCAATTAGACTAGAGATGGTTTCACTTGAAATTCAGCAACAAGACCTCCATCTCGCGATATGCTCAAGCTAGCAAACATCTCCCTTAACTCCACCGCCACTTTTTTGCTCAAGGCGTCGACCATGATATTGGCCTTTCTCGGGTGATACTCGATCATTAGATCGTAATCCTTAAGCAACTCCACCCATCGCCGTTGCCTAAGATTCAACTCTTTCTGAGACATCAAATACTTCAAACTCTTGCGATCCGTGTACACGGTACACTTCTCACCATAAAGATAATGTCTCTAGATCTTTAAAGCAAAAACCACCGCAACCAACTCAATATCATGCGTAGGATAATTGCGCCCATGCACCTTCAACTGTCGGGATGCATAAGCCACCACCTTACCCTCTTGCATTAACACATACCCCAAACCAACGTAGGATGCATCACTGTACACCACAAACTCTTTTCCTGATTCAGGTTGAACCATGATAGGAGCTTGCGTCAGAGCTGCCTTAAGCTTCTCAAAAGCTTGTTGTCTCGCTTCCGTCCACTCATATTTAACATCTTTTTGCAACAACTTCGTTAAAGGGACAACAATCTTAGAAAATCCATCCACGAACCTTCAGTAGTATCCTGCCAACCCAAGGAAACTACGAACTTCATGAACAGACTTAGGAGGCTTCCAATTCATCACCGCCTCAACCTTCGGGGGATCAACTCGAATCCCTTCAGCTGAAACCACATGACCAAGGAAAACAACTTCCTTTAGCCAGAACTCACACTTGCTCAGCTTAGCATAAAGCTGATTTTCCAACAGCGCTTCCAAGACAATTCTCAAATGACCCTCATGCTCCTCCAAAGTACGAGAGTACACAAGGATATCGTCGATGAACACCACAACAAACTTGTCCAAGTATTCATGGAACACTCTATTCATCATGTCCATGAAAGCATCAGGAGCATTCGTCAAGCCAAATGGCATTACAAGGAAATCATATTGCCCATACCTTTTTCTAAAGGTTGTTTTCGGCACATTCACATCTTTCACCTTTAGCTGATAGTACCCTGACCTCAAGTCAATCTTTGAAAACACAACCGCTCCCCAAAACTGATCAAAAAGATCATCAATCCTTGGCAAATGATACTTGTTTTTGACGGTCAACTTATTCAGCTGACGATAATCGATGCACATTCTCATCGTGCCATCTTTCTTTTTCACAAACAAAGACAAGTGCACCCCAGGGTGACACACTAGGCCGAATAAAGCCACGGTCAAGCAACTCCTGAAGTTGCGTCTTCAACTCCTTCAACTCTTTGGATGCCATGCGATAGGGAGCAATGGGCACCGGAGTTGTGTTCTCATACAGCTCAATCCCAAACTCCACTTCTTGACTAGGCGGCAACCCAAGTAATTCCTCCGGAAACAATCCAAATAACTCACACATAGTTCTTATATCATGAACGCGCACCTCCTTTGAACTAGGATTTATAACAAAAGCTAGGTAAGCCTCGCAACCTTGCCGCAACATCCGACTTGCTTCCAATGTAGACACAAAATTAGCAAGAAACTTCACATTCTCACCCACTACCACCACCGCATAATCATCCGCAAGTTTCAACGAAACTCGCTTGCTTTCGAAATCCACAACGACCCTATGCTCAACTAGCCAATCCATGCCAAGGATTACATAAAAACCATAGAATGGCAATTCCATGAGATCGACAAGAAAAACATGATTTGGTACCTTCAAGGGACATCTCCTATACAACTTCCTTGTTACAACCGTCTCACCAAAGGAACTAGTCACACGCATACCCACATCCAAAGACTCAACAGGTAAACCAAGCTTTTGAGCATGTTCACACAATATGTACTAGTGTGTAGATCCAGAATCAATCAAAGAAAGTAATGACAAGGATTGCAAAGTAAAGGCACCTGCGATCACATCTGTATCATTCCTTCCCTCAGGATGGGCATACACTCGAGCTTGACCGCCGCCCTGAGGTTGAACAGCCACAACACGTGCTATGTTCCTTCCATCATCATCCCTACACTGATAATTACCACGGCCGCGCCCACAACCTATCTGTGGCTCAGCTGCTCTCACTAGAGCCTATCCCTCTCTCAGCGACTGAGGACAATCTTTCTTCAAATGCCCTCGGTTTCCACAATTCCATCATGTCCCAAGGTTACCCCAACACTCACCACCATGTCTTCTACCACAATGATTACACTTAGGAGTCCTTAGGAAAACATTAGGTCCTTGCTGACCTCTACCAGGGTTACAACCCCCACGTCTAGCATCGTAGTGCGGCTTCCTATCCTTTTGTCTCTTGTTGCAATCTCTACCAAAATCGTGTTCCGCATCTCGCTTTCCCGAGCTAGAGCCACCAGCTCAACTTGCCAAACCAAGATTCGATTTAATGTCCTTGGCTCTTGTGACCAAGACATCGAAATTAGTGTAATCAGCTGCAAGCATATAGGTCTTGACATCCGCTACCAGCCCATAACGGAATCGTTCGCACCTCTCTCGCTCATTAGGGATTAGCTCAGGTGCATACTGACTAAGACGAACAAACTAAATCTCATATACAGCTACTAACATGTTCCCTTGCATGAGAGACATAAACTCTCTCTTCTTTTCATCGAGGTAACGTACTCCCAGATACTTTCGCTTGAACGCATTCAAGAAGAACTTCCAAGTCACCTCATCATCTTTCGTCCTGGAGATAGTGGTTGTCCACCACGTATAAGCATCACCATGCAGTAGTGACACAATACAACCCAGCTTCTGCACATTGTTGCAGTTCAACTGACTCAGAATCCTCTTAGGGCTCTCCAACCAAGACTCATATCCTTCCGGAGACAATCCCCTGAACTCAGTCCCACCTAGACTACAAAGACGCTCCAAAGGCAATCTCACGTTAGCACCATCCTGTGGTGCAACTCCATGAGCTCTAGCTATTGCTGCCTGGAATGCTCCAGCAATAGCCTGAATCAACATGGTCATATCAGGAGCAGCTTGCCCTGCACACCCTCGGGTCCAGCAACCCCAGCACCAGCACCAGCATTACCAGCCCCAGCTCCACCACCACCGGGTGGTCCACTATGGGGAGTAGGAGGTAAATCCTCAACATTCTCCACATTCTCATTATCAGCCATCGATCTAGTATTGATTCTCAGCTCTATACGTGGCCCCATAATAAAAACAATGCACTGACAAAAATGCAATAAACACAATTAGGCATAATAAGGTAAGTAATCCAAGTACTCAAGCTCATTTTCGAAAACAATTCTTCTCATTAGTTTTGATATGGCTATGGGATCTCCAACCACATTCCAAACATAGCATAGCATCACAAATTCATCTCAACTTAATCACACATCATTGTTCATACATCAAACTTCCACTGAAAAGACACAATCATGCATAAACACATACAACAACCACATACCAAACCCCAATTATTCGATAACTTGGCTCTGATACCAACAAATGTAACCCCCTTAGCCTGTCCCAAACGTTTGACTCGAACTATGAAGATTACACAGGGAAAAGAAAAGTCAACCCAAAAGTCAACCTTGATTCACGACCCTTTTTTCATTTTTTAATATTGTCTAGATGCACAATAAGCCTACGTGAAAACCCACGAGACATGGTAGAAAAAGGCACAGCAATTGGAACGCATTTAGGGACTCAATTGCACTTTAATCAGAATTAGGGATTGAAATGTAATTTTTGTAAATTAGAGGGACTTCGCTGGTTTTAGGATTACCAATATGAAATAAATCATGTTACATGCTTCTCTGCCAAATTTAAGCTTAAATAGACATACCAAGCTCAAGCAATTGCATCCACAACATTTAGGACTAAGATGTAAAGCAAGAAAATTCAAAGCAATTCAAGTCTGCATTCAACGGTCAGCTGTATCGGAACGTCCACCCACCGTACTGAAACACACGTATCGAAACGGTGTTGACCATTTCAGTATGTGGGTATGTTTTGAGACTAGTACCCAGACAGGGCATTCCAGTAGACAAACTGTTTCGAAACAGCTTCAACCGTTTCGAAACACTAAGACTATTACAGGTCCCCGTTTCGGAAAAAAATAAGGGTGTTTCGATACACCCTGCCCAGAAACATCAGATATTGTTAGTTTTTCACCATGTCCTACCCGATGGAATGCCCATCATCGGTTCTCTCCCTTTGCCTTAACCAAAGAGCACGTACGAATTTTTAGTTTATAGTGCCATCTCATCCTATTGATCGATCATTTATATCCGGTAAGTATCTCAACATCTATGCCAATATATTATATCAAAACATCATCTCACCTACTGTTTTTCATGCAACAATTCTCAAAACATTCTCATATCATTTCAAAACCATAACATTTGCCATGCTTTAAACAAAAGCTCAAATCTCAACCATGCAACATGTAACACCCCAAATTTGGGCCTAGATGTTTAGAGTCTGAACCGGATCGGTCTGGAAAATGGTTCGAATCTAAATAGGAGTTTTATGGAACACCTAGTTAGGGGTGCTTTAAAAATATAGAAAAATATCTAAAAATCCTTATTTAATATATATAAGAGAATGGTGAAATCAATTTTACAAAATAAGGTTTGAAAATACTATATTTTGGTGTAGCAACCAAATCGCAGTTTTTGCAAAGTTAAGTAGTGACTGTTTTGTAAAGGATTGAAACTTTGAATCTTTAAGGAGCTAATGTTACCAAAATGTTTTCATCAGATTTTTCCTTAATTTGGGTGATTTAATTAATGTTTTAATTAAAGAAAATGAAGGTGATTAAATTAGGAAACCACCTTTGAATTTTCATAACTACTTTTCAAAAAATTTCCCTCATTTTATTTTCTCTCAAATTCCTTTCAACAAAACACATTTTCTCCAGCAAATACACTCAGATTTTTACTTCATTTGATGAGATTTCAATCACTCTTTGATTCCTAAGCAATTCCTCATCAAATCCACTTGATTTCAACATTGAATTTTGAAGAAAACTTGCCCAAATCAAGGAGATATCATTCATTAGAGGTAAGCTTCGTCCTTCTCCTCTAATGATCAGTTATTTACTGAAATTCCCAAGTTATCAATCCTTTATTAATGATTTTTAAGTGGTTTTAATGTTAGAAACAAGAAATTGGCTTAAAACTCAAGATTTTGGAAGCGATCTTGAAGATTTTCGTGGTGATTGATTGGGCTCTATTTTGAGATGGTTTTCTAATGTATTTTGGATGTTAATTGATGTATAAATGAGGTTTTATCAATCCAATCCCGAATAGGATTGTTTTTCCTAAGTTTCGCTTGTTAGAATGATGGTTATTGGGGTGATTTTGGTGTTCTGCTATAGCTGGAGGTATAAGGACGTGGTTGTGTTGGTTTTTGATATTAATTGATGTTTAGAAATGATTAGAAGTGATGGATCTTGGCTGGGTTTGGTTTTGGAAGATTTTGGAGGTGATTTCGGTAGTGTTTGGTAGCCGAAATGTGGTTTTGTGTAGAGCAGTGATGATGTATTAATCCTCTTCTCTTATGTGTTTAAAATAGGGGAGACATCTTCAGACACCTTTGGAGTTGATCCGGAAGCTTAGATAGTGTTTTGGGGAGCAAGCGAAATGTAATCGGTGAGTGCGTATGGTTTTAGAAGTCCTTGAGGGACAAAGAAACAAGGTTTTGGGATTTAGGAAAGGTTTGAAACACATTCCTAAGTTTGGAAGTAAGTATTGGGTAGATTGCTCTCTAGAATGTGGTGATTACCCCTAAAATGATTTTACATGCTCATGGTTTTAGATTGATAAATTCCTACTGTTTTTATGCATGAATTATAGCATGAGATGATGCTTGAAATGATTTCATAAAGTAACATGTTGCATAGTTGAGATTTGAGCATTTTTGTTAAAGCAAAGAAAATGTTATGATTTTGATATGAGATGAGAATGTTTTAGATTTAATGCATGAAAAACAGTAGGTGAGATGATGATTTGACATAATATATTGGCATAGATGTTGAGATACTTACTGGATATAATTGATCGATCAATAGGATGAGAGTGCACTATAAGCTAAAAATTCATACGTGCTCTTTGGTTAAGCCAAAGGGAGAGAACCGATGATGGGCATTCCATCGGGTAGGACTTGGTGAAATACCAAAGCTTTGTGGCGATGAGAGATTCCGCCATGTGAGTACGGTGATGTGAGATTCCACCAGAAACTATGTTGCTAGACGAGTGAGTACGGTGATGAGAGATGCCACCGGAAGTGTCTAGTGAGATGTCCGCATATCCGAGTAATAAAGAGATGTGAAATGCCAATATAAAATATGTAGGGGTTTTTGATTCACATGTACCTTTGATGAAATGGTTTATGCTATGAGAAATGCATATGAAATGCTTTAGAGTACAAGCATGAGTATGGCTTTGCCATGAGTTTTGCATTGGTTTAAATGCATGAGATAGAATGAAGGTACATGTGTTTTCAATGAGAAGTTGCTTTGAATGGGTTTTTCAAGCATGAGATAGAATGAGCATGTTGTTTAATTTGAGAATGTGTTTTCAAGATATGCATTATTGTGTTGGTTTTATTTAGAGCATGCCTCACTAAGCATTTGTGCTTACACTCTCCCTTTTACCAATAATTCAGATAATTGAGGTGTTTTGGGGCATCAAAGAAGTTAAGATCATCCAATGAACTCCAAGCTCATGTATGGTGAAGTTTTCACACACTTTAGTTTTGATATAATGGCAATGGGAAATCAAGAATTGTATTTGGGAGATATGTTGAACTCCCTAAGGTTGTGGCATGTTTGTGTTAGCTTGTTTGAGTTGTAAATGGCCTTAATTGTTTGATTTGAGGTTGGATTGCTTATTTTAGTTTTGTGATTAGGAAACATGCCTCTAGACTAATGATAATTTGTGTTTGATGCTATGGTTGTGTTAGGATGTCCCAATTATGTTCCTTATATGTATGATGACTTGCTGGTATGTTTTCGGGCATGTTTGAGTGTGTTAATGGATGAAAAACCAATATTTGCTGTTGTTTCTGGGTAGGGTGTATCGAAACACCCTATAGTGTTTCGGAACGGGGGCCTGAAATGGTCTTGGCGTTTCGAAATGTATGGAACTGTTTCGAAATATTTTGGCTACTGGAATGCCATGTTTCGAAATTGGTCTCAGAACATACCCGCATTTCGAAACGGTCAACACCGTTCCGATACAGCATTTCGGTACGGTGAGTAGGCGTTTCGAAACGGGTTACCGTTGGACCCAAATTTGAATTGTTTTGAGTCTGCCTGCTTTACATTTTAGTCCTAAATGTTGTGATTGCAATTACTTGAGCTTTAGATGTCTTTTTAAGATGAAATTTGGAAAAGAAGCATGTAACATGATTGATTTCATAATGGTAATCCTAAAATCAATGAAGTCCCTCTAACTTACAAAAATTACAATTTGGTCCCTAATCTTGTGTTAAGTGCAATTGAGTCCCTAATTGTTATCCGATCGTTGTGCCTTTCTCAATCATGACTCGTGAGTACTCACTTAGGGTTAACATGTATTTAGACAAGATTAAAATAAAAATAAAAGGGTCTTTAATCAAGGTTGACTTTCGGGTTGACTTTGGTTTTCTCCGCGTAATCTTCGTAGTTCGGGTCAAGCGTCTAGGCCGGGCTAAGGGGGTTACATTTGTTGGTATCAAAGCCAGGTTATAGAATAATTGGGGTTTGATATGTGGGTGATGTAAGTGTTTATGCATGATGTGTCTTCTTGGTGAAAGAATGATGTATGATTAGTGGTGTATGATTCAATTGAGATGATTTTGTGATGCTATGCTATGTTTGGAGTGTGGTTGGGGACCCATTGCCATATCAAAACTAATGAGAAGAATTGTTTTCGAAAATGAGCTTGAGTACTTGGATTACTTACCTTATTGTGCCTAATTGTGTTTATTGCATTTTTGCCAGTGCATTGTTTTCTTTATAATGGGGCCACGTAGAGAGCTGAGAATCAATACTAGATCGATGGCAGATAATGAGAATGCTGAGAATGTTGAGGATTTACCTCCTCCCCCTGGTGGTGGACCACCCGGTGGTGGTGGTGCTGGAGCTGGTAATGCTGGTGCTGGTGTTGCTGGACCCGAGGGTGTGCAGAGGCAAGCTGCTCCTGACATGACCATGTTGATTCAGGCTATTGTTGGAGCTTTCCAGGAAGCAGTAGTTGGAGCTCATGGAGCTGTGCATCAGGATGATGCTAATGTGAGGTTGCCTTTGGAACGTCTTCGTAGTCTAGGAAGGACTGAGTTCAGAGGCTTATCTTTGGAAGGATCTGAGTCTTGGTTGGAGAGCACCAAGAGGATTCTGGGTCAGATGAACTGTAACAATGTGCAGAAGCTGGGTTGTGTTGTGTCAATGCTGCATGGTGATGCTTATACGTGGTGGACAACCACTATCTCCGGGATGGATGATGACGATGTTACATGGACGTTCTTCTTGAATGTGTTCAAGCGGAAGTACCTAGGAGTACGTTATCTCGATGAGAAGAAAAGAGAGTTTATGTCTCTTGTGCAAGGCAACATGCCAGTAGCTGATTATGAAATTCAGTTTGTTCACCTCAGCCAGTATGCGCCTGAGCTAATCCCTAGTGAGTGGGAGAGGTGTGAACGATTCCGTTATAGGCTAGTAGAGGATTTCAACACTTATATGCTTGCGGCTGACTGTACGGATTTTGTTTTCTTGGTCACTAGAGCCAAGGACATTGAATCGAATCTTGGTTTTGCTGGTCAAGTTGGTGTCTCTAGCTCAGAGAAACGAGCTGCGGAATGCGATTAAGGTAGATATCGCAACAAGAGACATAAGGATAGGAAGCCACATTATGATGCTAGGCGTGGAGGTGGTAACCCTAGTAGAGGTCAGCAAGGACCTAATGATGTTCTGAGGACTCTTGAATGTACCCGTTGTGGTAGAAGGCATAGTGGTGAGTGTTGGTGTAACCTTGGGACATGCTGGAATTGTGGTAACCGAGGGCATTTGAAGAAAGATTGTCCTCAGCCGCTGAGAGAGTGACAGGCTCCGGTGAGAATAGCTGAGCCAGAGAAGGTCGTGGGCACGGCCGTGGTAATTTTCAGCGTAGGGATGATGGTGGCAGGAACGTAGCACATGTTGTGGCCCTTCAACCTTAGGGTGGTGGTCAGGCTTGAGTGTATGCCCATCGTGAGGGAAGGAATGATACGGATGTGATCGCATATACCTTTACTTTGCAATCCTTGTCATTACTTTCTTTGATTGATTCTGGATCTACACACTCGTACATATTGGATGAACATGCTCAAATGCTTGGTTTACCTGTTGAGTCTTTGGATGTTGGTATGCGTGTGACTAGTTCCTTTGGTGAGACGATTGTAACGCGGATGTTGTATAGGAGATGTCCCTTGAAAGTGCAAAATCATGTTTTTCTTATTGATCTCATGGAATTGCCATTCTATGGCTTTGATGTAATCCTTGGCATGGATTGGCTTGTTGAACATAGAGCTGTGGTGGATTTCGAAAGCAAGCGAGTTTCATTGAAACTTGCGGATGATTATGAAGTGATGGTAGTGGGCGAGAATGTGAAGTTTCTTGCCAATGTGGTGTCTACATTGGAAGCAAGTCGGATGTTGCGGCAGGGTTGCGAGGCTTACCTAGCCTTTGTGATGAATCCTAGTTCAAAGGAGTTGCGAGTTCAGGATATAAGAACTGTACGTGAGTTCCCTGGAGTGTTTCCGGAGGAGTTACCTGGATTGCCGCCTAGTCGAGAGGTGGAGTTTGGGATTGAGTTGTATGAGAACACAAATCCGGTGTCCATTGCTCCCTATCACATGACACCCAAAGAGCTGAAGGAGTTTAAGACGCAACTCCAGGAGTTGCTTCCTTAAAAACACGGAATACTCGAAAAATTCCTTGCTTACATGATAAATGGAAAGATTTTCCTCCGAATACAGTATTTGTGTAAGAACGCACAATTTCCCCACCTCTAGCAAGCTTTGCGCATTTAGGAAGGAAATAAGGAAAGCTTCGCGTCTTTTTTTGGATGACAAATGGAAACCTTTTCCTATTTTCCCGCTTTAATATGAGTTTTATTCAATCCAATTTTAGTGTAACCGGTTAACCAAGTTACTCACCCTTTACTTCTTTAAATCTAACGATTATTATTAATTCAGCTCCAATTGACTCCATCCAACGGTTTATATTAGTCCGTCGTTTTTTAGTCATTTTTAAGCCGTTGGTAATTAGAATTTCACATCGAAAAACAATTTTATAGTTAGAGTTTATTTCTATAATTCTTTTTATAATAAGCAAGTTATCCATAAATCTTCATATTCTAAATTGAAAAAAAATATTTATACATTTAAATTTGCGAGCTCTGAAGAAAAAAAATCAATTAAACAAATATTCAGTCGACACTATTATTTAATATAATATTGTCAAATTCAATCAAATAAATAACTATTTTTTACCAACTAGTGTTGGGTGCATTGATAAGTCACATTGCACTCCTAAGGTGAGGACGTGAGTTCGAATCTTGAAGATGACATTGTTGAGAGGAGCAGCCTTGTACCCCGAACATGGACCACAAAATCGATATGCATATTATAAAAAAAAACCCTTTTCGCTATAATTTGCTGGGAGATTCTAGGGTGAGACAACCTAAAATGAGGTTGTACAGTAATTCTAACAAAAATGGAAAAAATTTTGGTATCGATTTTTATGTACATACATAAATACTTATAAAATTGGTAAGTATTTCTGTATATACCAAAATTCTTATAATTTCAAAATCGGTAAGCATTTTTGTATATACCGAAATTCTTACCTTTTTGTAAGAATTTATACATATACATAAAAATCGATACTTAAATTCTTACAATATTTATAAAAATTCATGTACAGTCTCATTTTAGCCTATTTTAGGCCGCCTCATTTTAGAAAAACCCGTAATTTGCTTGGCAATCAAATAGACATAATTTAGTTTCCATGTTTTCAGTGAATATTGTGTCAGAAAAACATGTTAAATAACGTAAGAAAATGATTTAATTAATGGGGGAGAATGACAATTTTGAAAAGAACAAAAGGTCAAAATGTGGTTTCCAAAGGAGCCTTTAAAATATTACACCATCAGAGTCCAGATCAGAGATAAAAATATTGTAGTAACGTTCGCTTGAGGGCAGGACTAAGAGATTTTAAATTTTATCTCCTAGTTTGGTAACTTGTTGGTGCCAGACTTTTGAACAGATGAGTGGTTGTCTTGTACCCACCATTGCATTTGACAATATGGGTGCTTATGGTAGGTTAACTACCCCGTTTAATCTAAATGATCGGTAAATCTTTATAGTAGTTATTGAATCATAATTTAACCATTAAAAACAGTTAACCTGCAACTTATTCAATCCTATGTGATAGGACACGCGGCGAACATGCATGGATACAAATCCCACAAGACATGCAATTTAAACAGCCTATTTTAACGTTTATAACAGGGCTTATCGATACACTAGATAACCGTATCCATACGCCTGGACTTGGTCAAAGCCCTGAAGTCAACCCAGGGAGACCGTATCGATACACAGCAAGACCGTACCGATACGCCCTCGATGGTCAACTTCTCACGGTCAAATTATGGGAACCGTATCAATACCCTTAGGACCCGTACCGATACGCCAATTTCTCATATTTCCAGAGAGCTTTTAGCGTATCGATACGCCCTCGTGTACTGATACGCTCTGCCCAAAACGAGCCTCAAGGCAAGGACCGTATCGGTACAGCCTTTAAGCGTACCGATACGCCTTGCACTACAAGTCTCATTTTAGCAGCCAAAATCACAAGGACCCGACTCTAGATGCATTTATCGACTCGACTAGCAACATACCAACTCATATACATCACTAAGCAACTATAGATAAACATACGGACCGGTCTAAACATACAACGAAGCAACAAATACCAATTAAGCATACATAGAGGAAACTAGAAATCAAGCATGCTTAACAACCCAACAAAAGAGTTAATATCTGTAACAAACATGTTCCAACATAGTATCGTCATCCAAACATGCTAGAAACATCAACAAGCTAAATCAAGGAGTTTGAACACCAACTCCATACAAAAGCCTAATACTCCCATTGTCTAAGTATTATTACAAAACGTGAATCATACTTTGAGCTACCCAAGAACTCTGAGAATCTCCTCCCTTGCCCACTTGCCTCCCAAGCCACTAACGACCTGCATTGCGAAAAAGAAAAGAGCGTAAGCTTAACACTAAGTGAGCGGAGCTCTAAAAACACATCAACAATGCAGTTTTCAAAACATAAATCTTAGTTGAAAAGAAAACCATTTTAAAGTACAAAAGGAAACACAATCATCACAATTACATGGTATGCACATGCACCAAAACACGGTGGGACCACACATCACCATTCGACTAGTAGTTTTCTGATGGGACCACACATCATCGTAGTCTTCTACTAGTCACTATTGGTGGGACCACACATCATCGTAGTCTTTTACTAGTCACTATTGGTGGGACCACACATCATCGTAGTAACGACAACCATCATGTGAGGTTCGACACCAACAACGATTACACAACAACATCAAACGGAAGTAAAGACAATCCACAATTAACACAATATCACGACAATTGTCCGTACACCAACACTTAACGATCAAGGTAAAATTAGTAAACTTACACTTGGGTTTAGGTTAGCCCTCAAGGCTCCACCCAAACCCCCAATAACCCATTTCGAAGTCATTTAAGACTCTAAAACATTTCCACTCACCGATAAAACCCAAATGGGAGCCGAAACACTGATCTCAAGCCTCCAAATTTCCCAGAATCGAGCCCGAAGCTTCTCCAACAGTTTCCCTTTATTCTAATCAATCAAAAACAACAAGGGAAAACTACACTAGTGATCACCGAAGATATTGGGGATACCTATTTGAACCACCGAACTAAAAAAAAACGTCAATCACACCACCAAACTTATTAAATCAACCTATTTTGACCACCACCGTTAAAAAATTAACGGTGGAGTGACGGAACTGCCACGTGGCAGTTGATAGATATATTTAAAAATTACACATTTGGCCCCTGTTACTTACACATTTTTTCAATTTAGTCCTAATTTTCAATTAATAAAATAATAAATTATTTAATTAGGTAGTGACACGTGTCAACACCTTATTGGAGGACTTTTAATTATTTAGATTTAATTTTATTAATTTATTTTCCTCCTCCAATCAGGTGGTGACACGTGTCACCACCTATTTAGAGGAGGAAAACGAAATTGAGCATAATTGTCACCCAGGGGATTCGAACCTGGGTGGTGTAGGTGGAAATGCAACGGTTAAACCACTGCACCAAGCCCAACATTATACTTTAAAACACCCAACTTAATATTTAACTCTTATTGGTTTCTACATTTATAACCCAAACCCTAAATATTTCAAATTAAACATCAAACCCTAAACCATAAACCCTAAACCCTAAACCCTAACCCTAAATATTTCAAATTAAACATCAAACCCTAAAATTTTCAAATTAATTTCACACTAAATATTTTAAATTAAACCCTAAACTCAAACCCTAAAAAATTCAAATTAATTCCATGTTAAATATTTCAAATTAAGCCTTAAACCCTAAACCCTAAATATTTAGGGTTTAATTTGAAATATTTAGGGTTTAAGGTTTAAGGCTTAATTTGAAATATTTAGGGTTTAGGGTTTAAGGCTTAATTTGAAATATTTAACATGGAATTAATTTGAAAATTTTAGGGTTTGAGTTTAGGGTTTAATTTAAAATATTTATTGTGAAATTAATTTAAAATTTTAGGGTTTGAGGTTTAATTTGAAATATTTATGGTTAGGGCTTAGGATTTATATATGTGAAATTAATGTTTAGGGTTTTAGCTTTTGGGTTATAAATGTAGAAACCAATAAGAGTTAAATATTAAGTTGGGTGTTTTGAAGTATAATGTTGGGCTTGGTGCAGTGGTTTAACCATTGTATTTCCACCTACACCACCCAGGTTCGAATCCCCTGGTTGGCAATTATGCTCAATTTCGTTTTCCTCCTCTAAATAGGTGGTGACACGTGTCACCACCTGATTGGAGGAGGAAAATAAATTAATAAAATTAAATCTAAATAATTAAAAGTCCTCCAATAAGGTGTTGACACGTGTCACTATCTAATTAAATAATTTTTTATTTTATTAATTGAAAATTAGGACTAAATTGAAAAAATGTGTAAATAACAGGGACCAAATGTATAATTTTTAAATATATCCATCAACTAACACGTGGCAGTTCCGTCACCCCACCATTAATTTTTTAACGGCGGTGGTCAAAATAGGTTGATTTAATAAGTTTGGTGGTGTGATTGACGTTTTTTTAGTTCGGTGGTTCAAATAGGTATCCCCAATATCTTTGGTGGTCACTGGTGTAGTTTTCCCAAACAATAATTCACTCAACAATTCAGCCACAAAACAACCGTCACAAACAAAACACAATCTCAAGACCCTTTTACCACATTTCCAAACCATGAACTATTCAAACTCCTTCATTTTCGTACTTCCACACAACCGATCTGAAAAGTATCAATTTCAATACTCAAATCATCATTGATCACCTTAAAAAAAACCCAAGCATTAAAAAACATCAGCCCAACTCTCCTACACCAAACTACCCCAAAACCCAAGTTTTTACCCCTTCTAAAACACCCACAAAACCCATTTCGGGATTCTTGATAAAACCTCACCATTTTTACATATAATACACATCAGGGAAAGATTAGAACATAAACAAACTTTGCAAATCAAGAGTTGAACGAAAAACCCTTAAAGCTTATTCCTTTTTCTTTTAAAAATTGAAAACTTAAAAACTTCAACAATGGTGTTTATGTAAATCTAGAACCATGGAATTGTTTACAATAACGAGGAGAAGTAAAAAATGTAATTACCTTGAAGAGAGCCCTTGAAATGATGAAGAAATTTGATGAAATAGTGTTTAGAGGTTAAGGGGAGGGTTTGACGTGAAAAATGCTAGAGGTAGGAGATGAGAAGAACAATTCAAAAGACCCTTTTTACTCATCTTTTCCCCTTATTTTAAATTTACCAAAATGCCCTTAATGAACTACAAACCTCTTTTAATTAAAACAAAGCCCAATTTAACTTAAAACGAGCCCACAGCTCGAACCCGATTTACCCGCATAACATCCGACCCCTAAACTCGGGGCGTTACAACTCTCCCCCACTTAAGGAATTTCATCCCCGAAATTACCTGACGAAAAGAGGTACGAAAAATGTTTTTCCATGTCCTCCTTTCTCTCCCAAGTAGCCTCCTCCACACCTCGGTGTCTCCACAAAACCTTGACTAACTCGATAGACCTTCCATGCAACACTTTCTTGTCTGAAGCAAAGATCTCAACTGGCTCTTCATCATATGACAAGTCGGGGTTCAACTGAATCTCTTCCACCGACATTACGTGAGACAGATTAGATCTATACTTTCGGAGCATCGAGACGTGGAACATCATGAATCTTCTCTAGTTCGGACGAGAGCCTCAATCTATACGCAACGAGACTGATCCTCTCAACTACCTCGTGGGGTCCAATGAATCTCAAACTCAACTTACCTTTCCTACCAAACCTCATCACCTTCTTCCAAGGTGAGACTTTCAAAAACACTTTCTCTCCCAGGACATACTCTATCTCTTTTCTCTTCAAATCGGAATACGACTTCTGTCGGTCTGAAGCTGCCTTCAAGCGATCACAGATCAGTTTCACCTTCTCGGTAGTGCCCTTAAGCAAATCGGGCATCGGTACAAGCTTCTGTCCGGCCTCGGCTTAACAAATCGGAGTTCTACACTTCCTTCCATACAGAGCTTCATACGGTGCCATCTGAATACTAGTCTGATAACTGTTGTTGTATGCAAACAATACTAACGGTAGATGTTTCTCCCAAGACCCCTGAAAATCGATGATACAACACCTCAACATGTCCTCCAACACCTGAACCACTCTTACGGACTGACCATCTGACTGCGGATGATACGAAGTACTGAAGTTCAACCAAGTTCCCAAGGAACGATGCAAACACTCCCAAAATCTAGCTGTAAACCTTGGATCTCGGTCTAACACAATCGATTTTGGTACCCATGCAACCTCACTATCTCACTGATATACAGATCGACTAACTTATCTAAGGTGTAGGTAGTATGAACAGGTATGAAGTGAGCACACTTGGTAAATCTATCGACTACCACCCACACTGAATTCTTCTTCGAAGGAGTCAACGGTAAACCGGAAACAAAGTCCATGGTGATACATTCCCACTTCCATTTTGGAATCTTCAACGACTATAACAAACCTTAAAGAAACTGATGCTCGACCTTAACTCGCTGACAAACCATACACTTACTCACAAACTCGGCTACGTCCTTCTTCAATCCAACCCAATAATACTCTTCTTTTAAACTGCGGTACATCTTCGTATTACCCGGATGCATAGCAAAAGGATTGTTATGTGCTTCATTCAAGATAACACGTCTCAACTCGGAATCTTCAGGAACAACTATCCTATCCTTATAACATAGGATCCCATTCTCACCAAAACGAAAATATGTGGATCTATCCTCGGCTATATCTTGCACGTGAGGTGCCAATGACTCATCTTGCAACTATTTCTCTTGGATCAACTGAGCCAACGATGGTTTAACTTGCAACTCGTCTATCAAACCATCATCCCGTGACACACTCAATCTAGCAAACATAGCTCGCAACTCAATTGCCACTTTTCTACTCGAAGCATCGGTCACTACGTTTGCCTTACCCAGATGGTACTCTATCGTGAGCTCATAATCCTTAAGTAGTTCTATCCACCTACGTTGCCTAAGATTCAACTCTTTCTGAGACATCAAGTAATTCAAACTCTTGTGGTCAGTATAAACGGTGCACTTCTCACCATAGAGGTGATGTCTCAAAATCTTTAATGCAAATACTACTGCGGCTAACTCAATATCATGAGTGGGGTAGTTCTTCTCGTGAACCTTCAACTGTCTCGAAGCATAAGCCACAACCTTACCTTCTTGCATAAGCACACAACCCAAACCCACATATGATGCAACACTGAAAATCACAAACTCTTTTCCCGGTTCCGGCTGAACCAAGATAGGAGCTTCGGTCAATGCTTTCTTCAACTTCTCAAACCCTTGTTGTCTTGCATCTGACCACTCATACGGGACATTCTTCTGAAGCAACTTAGTCAAAGGAGCCGCTAACTTTGAAAATCCCTCGACAAATCTCTAATAATATCCCGCCAAGCCTAGGAAGCTACGAATTTACATCACTGGCTTCGGTTGCTTCTAATTTACTATTGCTTCTATCTTCTTGGGATCCACACTAATCCCATTGGCCGAAATCACATGACCTAGAAAGACTACCTCCCTAATCCAAAATTCACATTTGCTTAACTTGGCATACAACTGATTCTCAAGCAGAGTCTGGAGCACTAGCCGCAAATGCCCATCATCTTCCTCCTCGGTCCTAGAGTACACTAAGATGTCATCTATAAACACTACCACAAACCTGTCTAAAAATTTATAAAACACACAGTTCATCATGTCCATAAATGCAGCTAGAGCATTAGTCAACCCGAAAGGCATCACCAAGAACTCATAGTGCCCATAACGTGTACGGAAGGCTGTCTTCGGTATGTCCACATCTTTCACCTTCAACTGAGAGTAACTGGATCTCAAATCAATCTTTGAAAGCACCAAATAACCTCTAAATTGATCAAGCAAGTCATCTATCCTAGGCAAAGGGTACTTGTTCTTCACCGTTACCTTGTTTAACTGCCTATAATATATACACAACCTCATACTATCGTCCTTCTTCTTCACAAACAAGACCGGAGCACCCCACAGAGAAATACTAGGCCTAATGAAACCCCTATCTCACAACTCCTAAAGGTGTATCTTCAACTCTTTCGGTGCCATCCTATACAGAGCAATAGACACGGGTACAGAATCGGAATATGTCTCAATAGCAAATTCAACCTCTCTATCTAGAGGCAAAACCGACAACTATTCCGGAAAAACACTCAGAAAATCACAAATTGTCCGGATGTCTTGCGGTCTAACCTCAATCATATTCGGAATCATCACATAAGCCAAGTATGCCTGACAGCCCGAATCCATTAACCTCTGAGCTTCCAACATATAAACAACATTGGACAAGAACCTAACGTTCTCGCCAACAACCACAAACTCAAAGTCATCCGTAAGCTTCAAAGAGACTCTCTTGGTCTCAAATTCCACCCTAAATCTATGCTTTACGAGCCAATCTATGCCCAAAATCACATCAAATCCATAGAACGATAACTCCATCATGTCAACCGAAAATACGTGGCCCTGAACCATCAAGGGACACCTCCTATATATTTTTCTAACTACCACTCTATCACCAAAAGAGCTAGTAACATTTCCACCTACCTCTAACCACCCACACGGAAAACCTAGAGACCTTGCGTGTTCACCCAGAATATATGAATGTGTCGACCCCGAATCTATCCAAGAAAGCAATGTCAAAGACCATAATGAGAAATTACCTGCAATAACATTCGTGTCATTCCTAACCTCTCGTTGTGCGTATACCCTAGACGGTCCTCCACCCTCAGGCTGAACTGCCACCACATGAGCTAAGTTCCTCTAATCTTCGTTCCTCGACTGAAAGTTACCACGACCGCACCCACGGCCTCTCTGATGCTCGAAACACCGAGATGGAGTTGGTCCTCCCCTAGCCGGGTTTGGACAGTTATATCTCAAATGGTCTCATGAACCACAGTTCCAACATGCCCCAAAGGTACCCGTACACATGCCCTGCTGGCATCTCTCGCATCTAGTGCACTCCGGAGTGTGTACAATAGCTACTTGGCCCTTATGGTTCTGTCCATAGTTACCACCCCTATGTCTCGAGTCAGGCTGATACCTCATATCCCTATGCCTTTTGCATGGTCTCTATCCCAATCTGTATGTCTCTTCCTGGAGTCTGACCCACTAGCACGATTACTAAAGCCTAGGTTCTGCTCAATATCCTTGGTCCTAGAGACCAAGACATCAAACTCGGTGTAGTCAGAGGCAAGCATGTAAGTCTTCACATCTCTAGTCAATCTATACCGGAAGCGCTCACACCGTTCCCTCTCACTAGGAACCAACTCAGGTGCATACTGGCTCAACCTCACAAACTAAACCTCGTACTCGGACACGGTCTTGCTGCCCTGAACCGAGGCCATAAACTCCCTCTTTTTCTCATCTAGATATCGAACTTCGAGATACTTCCTCTTAAAGGCATATCTGAAGAACCCCCACGTGATATCCTCTTCGGCCATACCCGAAGTAATAGTGGTCCACCAAGTATATCTGTCCCCCTGAAACAAGGAGACAATGCAATCCAACTTACGGACGTCTGAGGACTCCATCTGACCCAAGATGCGTGTAGTACTCTCGAGCCACGCCTGTGAACCCTCGGGAGTCAACCCATGGAACTCAACTCCTCCCAAGCTACGAAGCCTCTCTAGGGTTAATCCTGTTCATGCACCCTGAGGTGGTGCTGCAGCCTGCATACCGGTCAAAGTTGTCTGAAAAGCTCCGTCTATGGTCTGAAACAAATGGGTCATCTCCGCGCCTGCCAGACTCTGACCCGCTTGAGCCCCATTACCTCCAACATTAGCACCGGCATGAGGCCCATTATCATCACCTCCCACTTGCGCACCAGCCTGAGGCACATTACGTTCGCCACCTACTCCATCACCATCGAGAGCATGAGGAGCAGGAGGCTCATCCCCGGGTGCCTGGTCAGCCGCTCTAGGTCGCCCCCTCAGTCTCACCATAATGGGATAAATCTAAAACAAACAGCACATCACACACAAAAGAAAACATGAGGTTAGAAAAAGGGCAAGAACCCAAGTTCTCAAGCTCGTTAACCAAAACCATTTTTTATAACAACACCTCAATGGGAACACTTGACTAGACTTCAATCAACAACAAGAACATCTAAAAGTATGCATTCATACACCGTGCAGTAGCAAGCAACCATACAAACCAACTTACCTTTCCCGGGTGACCTCGTAACCGAGGCTCTGATACCACCAAATGTAAACCCCCTTAGCCTGGCCTAGACGGTTGACCCGAACTACGAAGATTACACGGGGAAAACCAAAGTCAACTCGAAAGTCGACCTTGATTAACGACCTTTTTCTTTTTAATCTTGTCTAGATGTACGTTAACCCTAAGTGAGTACTCATGAAACATATATGCGAAAGGCACATCGATCGAACAACAAAGAGGGAGTCAATTGCACTTATTACAAGTTTAGGGACCAAACTGTAAATTATGTAAATAGGAGGGTCTTTACTAATTTTTATGTTACCAATATGAAATTAGTAGTGTTACATGCTTCCCTGTCAAATTTCACCTTAATTGGACATCTCAAACTCATACAATTGTTAACTCAACTTCCGGGACTAAAACCTAAAGCTTGCAAACTTCAGCACCATTCAAATCAGTGCCCAACGGTCACCTGTTTCGAAACGTTCACCAGCTGTATCGCAATGAGGACCGAAATGGCGTTGACCATTCCGAAACGCGGGTTGGTTCCGAGACTAGTTCCGGAACGAGGCCTTCCAGTAGCCAAATCGTTTCGGAACAGCCTCCAGCCGTTTCGAAACACGAAGGCCATTACAGCCCTCCCCCCCCCCCCCCGTTTCGAAACGCCAGAGAGTGTTCCGATACGGTTTCCCCAGAAGCTGCAGATTTTGATGGTTTTTCATACATAAATCCATTCAAACACTACCTAATGACTCCCTAATCATACCAACAAGTCATCATACATAAATGGTGCATGTTTAGAACTCCTAAACATATTCAGAGCATCAAACATGAAATTTCACGTGTCTAGAGGCATGCTTCCTATTATCGAAAACCAAGTAAGCAAACAAACTTCAAAACAAGCATTTAAAGGCCATTTACAAATTCAAACCATCAAAGGCAACATGCCACAACCTAGAGAGTTCAACATATCTCCCAAAACACGTCTTAGGTTCCCATTGCCAAATTACCAAAACTAATAGCGTATGAAAACATCACCATACATGAGCTTGGATTCCCTTGGACACACTTAGCTCCCTTGTTACCCTTTAACACCTTAATTATCTGCATTATTGGTAAAAGAGAGCGTGAGCACAAATGCTTAGTGAGGCATGCTCTAAATAAAACCAATACTACAATGCATTTTTAGGAAACACTTTCAACAAAGCTTTTAAATCACATGCTCATCTCTTTTCATGCAACCTTGCATACTTTACAAGCATCTCATGCTTCATTACATTCAATACATTATATAGGCTTTCAAGTGATAGATCATAACCATTTCAACACAAAACACAATCGGATACACGGATTACAAGCGTTGTCCCACGCGCTACCGGACTACAGAAGGTTCACACTCAAGAGCAATCCCTCTATTGATGTGACACTCGTGGTGGAGTATAACGGTACAATCTCAACCCCTCAACACCACTCATCGCTAGTTGTATAATTCCACTAACGAGAGTACGGGACACATAACACAAGATCCACACACAGACTTTTAACCACCGTTGTGATCTTACCTCAATCACTAGGGTACTTGGATGGAGTTTACGGTACAATCACAACCCCTCAACATCCAAGGCGACTTTACTTACGGTGCACCCAATCCTATAGCCGGCTAACTATATCCGATTCAAGTACTTTAAAACCATTTCATCACTTGCCAATATACATCAAATACCATCATCAATTCATTATTTTAAAGCATTAATCAAAGCCATTAAACAACATGCATCTCCATGCATCATTACCAAAATAATAACATGTCAAACCAAGGATCTCTTACCTTGAGCATCCTTCAATACATGGCTTTCATAACCAGCATTAATCATGCTAAAACATGCTTTCAAAACAGAAATTAAACATGCACTTTATAACCAATGCATCAAACCACTTCTTAGTACATCCGAGAGAGTTTTTTGAAAACTTACTCTTGAGCTTAGCTAAGTTGTTTAGACTTAAACTAAGCTCCCAAAACCTCCAAATAATTGTTCCAAAGCTGGAAACCAACTCCACTCACCAATTACATTTCGCTTGCTTGCCGAAACGCCGATCAAGCCTCCGGATCAACTCCAAAAGTGTTCGAAGATGTATCCCTTGTTTTTAACACATCAAAGCAGAGGATTAATGCATCATCATGCATTGAAATCTTCAGCCAACACACCTAAACTCGTTGCTCTACCCAAAACCAACATTTCGGCTACCAAACACAATCGAAAACACCTCCAAACTCTTCCGAAACTTAACCCAGCCAAGATCCATCACTTCTAACCATTTCTAAACATCAATCAACATCCAAAATAAACCTAAACTCGTCCTTATACCTCCAGCTATAACAGAACACCAAAAACACCTCATAAACCACCATTTTCTTGAGAAAAAACTTAGGAAACACAACCTATTCGGGATTGCATTGATAAAACCTCATTTCTAACATCATTTAATATCCAAAATACATTAAAGAACCACCTCAAAACAGAGCCCAATCAATCTCAACGAAATTCTTCATGATCTCTTCCAAAATCTTGAGTTTTAAGCCAAAATCAAGTCTCTAATATTAAAACCCTTTATAAAACTTAAATTAAGGATTGACAACTTGGGAATTTCAGTAAAGAACTGAGTATTTAGAGGAGAAGATCAATCTTACCTCTAAATGGTGATTCCTCCTTGATTTGGGCAAAATTCCATGAAAAATCAATATGGAAATCAAAAGGTTTTGTTGCTAGATTGATAATGAAACAATGAGTGATGGAAATCTCATCAAATGAGGTGAAGATCAAAGTGATTTGTGCTGGAGAAAATGTGTTTGGATGATGGGATTTTGAGAGAAAAAGGAATGAGAGAAAATTAGGAAAAGGTAGTTATGAGAATCTAAAAGTAGTTTTCATCTTTATTTTATTTAATTAAAACATTAATTAAATCACCCAAATTAAGGAAAAATCTGGAGAAAACATTTTGGGTAATTAGCTCCTTAAAGATTCAAAGTTTCAATCCTTTACAAAACAGTCACCACTAAACTTTTCAAAAATCGCATATTGGTCACTACACTGAAATGTACTATTTCCATACCTTATTTTGTAAAATTGATTTCACCACTCTCTTATATATATTAAAAGAGGATTTTTAGATATTTTTCTATATTTTTAAAGCATCTCGAACTAGGCTTTCCTTAAAACCTCTTTTTATATTCGAACTGTTTCTCAGACCGGTCCGACCAAACCCTAAACTTCTAAGCCCAAAATTGGGGTGTTACACCAAATGTAACCCCCTCGTCCCGGTCTAGCCGACAGACCGGTCATAGGTTACAAGGGGGAAACCGAAGCGAAAACCCGCTAAGGCCTCACTCTGATTAGCAACCCTATTTTTTCTTTTCTTATCTTTTCTAGACGCCTTTATTAAATCCTATGTGATAGGACACACAGCGAACATGCACGAATACAAATCCCACAAGACATGCAATTTAAACAACCTATTTTAACTTTTTATAACAGGGCGTATTGATACACTAAATGACCTTATCGATACGCCTGGACCTGGTCAAAGCCCTGAAGTCAACCCAGGGAGACTGTATTGCTACAAAGCAAGACTGTACCGATATGCCCTCGACGGTCAACTTCTCATGGTCAAACTATGGGAACCGTATCGATACCCTTAGGATTCGTACCGATACGCCAAAATCTCGCCAATTTCTCAGATTTCCATAGAGCTTTTGGCGTATCGATACACCCTCGTCTACCGATAGGCTCTACCCAAAATTAGCCCCAAGGTAAGGACCGTATCGGTATAGCCCTTAAGCGTACCGATACGCCCTACACTGCAAGTATCATTTTAGCAGCCAAAATCACAAGGACCCGACTCTAGATGCATTTATCGACTCGACTAGCAACATAGCAACTCACATACATCACTAAGGAACTATAGATAAGCATACGGAACGGTCTAAACATACAACAAAGCAACAAACACCAATTAAGAATACCTAGAAGAAACTAGAAATCAAGCACGCTTAACAACCCAACAAAAGAGTTAATGGCTATAACAAACATGCTCCAACATATTATCGCCATCAAAACATGCTAGAAACATCAACAAGCCAAACCAAGGAGTTCGTACACCAACTACATACAAAAGCCTAATACTCGCATTGTCTAAGTATTATTACAAACCACGAATCATACTTTGAGCTACCCGAGAACTCCGAGAATCTGCTCTCTTGCCCACTTGCCTCTCAAGCCACTAACGATCTGCATTGTGAAAGAGAAAAGAGCGTACTCTTCACAATGCAATTTTCATGGTATGCACATGCATAACCAGAACACAGTGGGACTACACATCACCCTTCGACTAGTAGTTTTCCGATGGGACCACACATTACCGTACTCTTCTACTAGTCACTATCGGTGGGACCACACATCACCGTAGTAACAACAACTAATAGGTGAGGTTCGCCACCAACAACGACTACACAACAACATCAAACAGATGTAAAGACAGTCCACAATTCACACAATATGACGACAATTGTTCGTACACCAACACTTAACGATCAAGGTAAAATTAGTAAACTTACACTTGGGTTTAGGTTAGCCCTCAGGGCTTAACCCAAACCCCCAAGAACCCATTCCAAACTCATTCAAGGCTCTAAAACATTTTCACTCACCGATGAAACCCATACGGGAGCTGAAACACCGATCTCAAGCCTCCAAATTTTCCAGAATCGAGCCCGAAGCTTCTCCAACGGTTTCCCTTGATTCTAATCAATCAAAAACAACAATTTACTAAACAATTCAGCCACAAAACCACTGTCACAAACAAAACACAATCTCAAGACCCTTTTACCACATTTCCAAACCATGAACTATCCAAATTTCTTCATTTTCGTACTCCACACAACCCAGCAGAAAACTATCAATTTCAACACTCAAATCATCATCGATCACCTTCAAAACAACCCCCAAGCATTAACAAAACATCAACCCAACTCTCCTACATAAAACTACCCCAAAACCTAAGTTTTCACCCCTTTTAAAACACCCACAAAACCCATTTCGGGATTCTTGATTAATATCCCATCATTTTTACATATAATACACATTAGGGCAAGATTAGAACATAAACAAACTTTGCAAATAAAGAGCTGAACGAAAAACCAATAAAGCTTCTTCCTTTTTCTTTTAAAACATAAAAACTTCAACAATGGTGTTTATGTAAATCTAGAACCATGGAATTGTTTGGAATAAGGCGGAGAAGTCAAAAATGTAATTACCTTGAAGAGAGCCCTTGAAATGATGAAGAAATTTGATGAAATAGTGTTTAGGGGTTTAGGGGAGGGTTTGACGTGAAAAATGCTGGAGGTAGGAGATGAGGAGAATAATTCAAAAGACCCTTTTTTACTCATCTTTTCCCCCCTTATTTAAAATTACCAAAATGCCCTTAGTGAACTACAAACCTCTTTTAATTAAAACCAAAGCCCAATTTAATTTAAAACGAGCCCACAGCTCGAACCTGATTTACCCGCGTAACATTCGACCCCTGAACCCAATTAAACAATTATTATCAATCGGTCACTTATAATCACGTGCAATAAATGTAACACTCCATATTTGATCATGAAGGTCACATCGATCACAATGTGACCAATTGAAAAAGATTCAAAAACTTTAAAACATATGCAAGCAAGAGATTACTAAAATATACAATTTACAAAAACTATGTGCTCCTCTTAGAAAATTTACAAAAGTAACTCATGCCAAATTCAAAAATATATTTAAAGGAAGTCATTAATAATTTTAGATAACAGAAAAATCGAGACTAATTTTCTTAATGTCGAACCGATCCTAACATCTAGTACGAAATGCTCAAAGTTGGTAAAAATTTTGGTTACTGGAATCTGGTGAAAACTCAAGTACCAGTTCGGGTCCTCATTTACCGATACGGCCGATTGGTAAGTTAGTTGGGGCTTGTTTTAAAGTTATTTTCCTTACATCTTGGTCCCCTAACTTACATAGTTCAATTGAATGAGTCCTAACCTCTGTTTAGGCTAGTTTTTAACATGTAAGCATGATTATGGTTGAATTGCATTTATGTATGGCTAGTTTTTGGTTATATCGTAAGGTTTGTTGTTTTTATGATATAGTCCCCAAATTTATTATAAGGTAAAATTGAATACATTAGAGGTATCCTTTTGGGGTGAATTTGTATATGATAATGAATTAAGTGATTTAGGATCAATATATGCATCTAGACTCGATGATTTATTATCGTGCACAATTTTTTTTATTAGTGACCAAATTGTAAAAATTATAAAACTATTTTTAATGGCTATTTTGTAAATGGGCCAATACTAAAAATCCTTAGAGAGCTATATATTCCAAATATTTTAGTATGAAAGTAACCACCTTAATTGAGTAAGGAATTGACGGTTAATTGTTTTCTAAATTATTTCTCCTATTGTTTTTATTTTCCCTCCTTATTTTCCTTCACTTTCCATTTCAATTTTCAAACAATATTCTCCACAATTCTTTGTTGATTTCACTCTTGTTTCTTAACAAAATCTTATAATAATTTCTCAATGATTTCATCAATTTCACAAGTTGAATTTTAAAGAAAATCTTACGTAAATTTTGTTGGGAGCTTCTTCAAAGGTGAATTTCTTTTCTTCTATTATAACTAAGGTTCTTTATTAATATTCCCTAGTAGTTGGCTAATAATGGATTGATACTAATATGGTTTTGCAATGAATTTCTAGATTTAAGTTATAAATGGTGATGTTAATGATTTGCTTAAAGATTTGTTTAAGTTGATGAAACCAGGAGATTTTAATTGGATAATTTCATGTTTTGATAAGATAATCATAATGTGAAGTGAGATTATGAGAATAAATACTGGAACTATTTGATTGGCTAATTTTTAGATAACTTTTTGGTAGTTTTTGAGGATGTTTTAGGTGTTTTTGAGTTGTTGGGGTATAAGGATGTTTGGAAGGTGTTTTGGTTGAGTTTTGAAGTTGATTAAATGTTAGATTCGCCGGTTTATGGTTGGGAGTTGGTAGAGCGAAGATATGTTGTTTTTGGTAGTTTTGGTTAGTTTTCAAACGAGTAACGTAAAGGTTGAAGGGGATTATTGTTAGCCTATGAGTTGAATGCATAATGATGCATTTTCCCTCTGGTTTTATGTGGTTAAAATAGGGTACGATCAAGGCGAGGTTTCCTAGTTGCGTTATTGCTTAGCAGGGGCTCAATTTGTATCAACGAGCTAAGCGAGGCATATTGTTGATTGAATAATCGCGTTAAAGCTTTCTAAAGGTTTGATCGGTGGATCATGGGGGCTTGGTTATAGCCTAAAAAGCTTAACTAAGCTCAAGCGTAAGTTTCACCATTTCACCTTTGGTTATTGGCTTTGATTTGAGCTTGTAGATTTCATGTTTTGGTTTTAAACATGATTTGATTTACTTACTGTAAATGCATCATTTTGGACTAATATACAATGTTTATCAAAGTATTTGAATGCCTATGGGCATTGGAAATTGTTCCTAATAGGAATATGTTGTTGCCTTTGGTAATGTTGTTTTGCATATGAAACGATTTTATGAAATGCATTGGAAAATAGTAAGCAAATTTACTTGATAATGCTATATTGGCTATGTGGCGTAATGAGAAAGTTTCGGGTATAGTTGTCTAGCCATAGGATTAAAGTTCACTATAAAATGTAAAATCGATCATGTTAAATTCTTCAATTATACAATAAGGGAAGTGCTATTGTGAAGTGATAGGGGTAGTGCTATCACAATGGAATAGGGACAGTTCTATTCTAGACCGAAGTGAATTATTGTGGAGATAGTAAGGCCATGAGAAAACACTTGATGGGTGTAGTGCCATCAAGGGAACCCGTGTATCCGAACATGTATGGATAGGGGTAGTGTTATCCATGGATAGAGGTAAGTCTATCTAGGTCACTATAAATTCCAATATATGAGAATATTTGTGCTAATTTAGATTTACAAGTGGTTGATGCATATGTTTGTTTTGCATGATTTTTTGTGAAAAAAAGGTGAAAATGCTTGGGTAGTTAAGCATGTTTTGAAAGCAAAAGGATTTACTATTTTCTTATGGTTTACAATTGCATCAATATTTTGTGTAAGAGCATCCCTACTAAGCATTTGTGCTTACGCTATCTTTTTCCATTGATGCAGAGCATTAGAGTTGAAGGACAACATTGGTTTAGCAAGGGAGATCCAAAACCAAGACATTTATTTGAGTATGAAAAACCTAGTTCTATGTTTGGTTAATAAGGCAACGTGTTACCATATTTTGGGGGATTTTGTAAGATGGATTTTTGGATGTATTGTGGAGGTTTATATGTTTTGATTGATGGTTATCATGTTTGTGGATTTGAGGCATTATTAACGATGACATGCTAGTACGAGTTTATGCTTTGTGAATTCCTTAGGGTGCCTATAGGTTGGATGTGGTTATACTCATGCTTTTGTGATTTTATCATATTTTAAATGATGATAATAGGTTGTTGATGCAATCCCTATGTTGTTATGTGCTTTGAACCTCTTTTTCAATGTTAAGTTGAATGGTTTTTAGGGAGCATGCCTCTAGTATTATGATTCGAGTAATTTATCTTGAATTGATCTTGGTTCCTTCCTTTGGATCGGTACACATAGGACTATATTGGTACGTTCTTTGGGAAAATAAAAGGGGTACATATACACGGGAAAGTTTATCAGTACGGTATTTAACTACTAGAATTGGTGTTTTTGCATATCAAGCCCATGTACCGATACACTACAAGTTGTACCAGTACAACCCTCTTTGTATGAGGCCATGTATCGATTCGGTTGCCCGTGTACCGATACCAACTGTCATTATTTTCTGTTTAAGTGATTCCATAGTTTCTGATTCTTTTATTTTGGTCCCTAATTCTTGTGAATATGATTGTTTTAGTTTGGATGATCGATTTGAGTTGGAATTTGTCAAGCAAGCACATAATCTGAATAATTGAGGATTGGTAACCTAAACTTTAATCAAGTCCTTTTAGTTTACCGGATTTACATTTTAGTATCCAAAATGCGTTTGTATACAACAGAGTGTCTTTTTGGTGGTCGTTTCTTTTGAGACTTCATCCGATGCCAATATGCACACCTTAAGTTATTATGTCACTTCTAGAAATGATAAAAAAAGAAAAAATGTAGTCAATCTCGTGTAATCGTTTCGCGTTTGTTTCGACAAGCCCAATGTAGCGCATTTGGTTCGGTCAGACATCTAGGTCGGGTCGAGGGGGGTACATTTGGCGGTATCATAGATATGATTGTAATAATTGGGTGAAGCTTTTGATTGGTTGATCTATGTATTATTTATTGCATACATGTTTATGAATTATGTTGATGTTGATTGTTGTGTTGGGGTATAAATGGGAATGCAATGCCTATTATCGTGGTTTCAAAATGTTTTATGAGGTTTTCTTGGATCCTTCGTCGAATGCTAGGCTGAAATTATTATGTTGTGATGTATGCCTTAGTCTATTGTAAGTATGGTTCCACGACGTGAGACTCAAATTTCTACGAAGAATGCCAAAAGTGGGGAGAACAATGAGTTACCTCCTCCTCCACCTAATCCTCCTGCTGGTGTAGGAGTTGAGGGTACGCAAGGTCCAGTTTTTGGCGACATGACACCGTTGATTCAAGCGATGATGGGAGCCTTTCAACCAGCGATGCCTGGAGTTTATGTGCAAGCACCAACGCCTGTTGTGGCCATTAACTATGAGTTTCTATTGGAACGCCTTCGTAGCTTGAGAGGTGTAGAAGCTGATATGAATTGGGAGTTCTTTCAGGGAGCTTTCAAAAGGAAGTACCCTGATATGGAATATCAAGATGCTAAGAAGCGAGAGTTTATGTCATTGGTGCAAAATGGCAAGGCGGTGTCTGAGTATGAGCTGAAGTTCGTTTGTCTAAGCCATTATGCTCCAGAGTTGGTTCCGGATGATCAACAAAGATGTGACATGTTCTGTTATGGTCTTGTTAAGGATATCAAGACGTATTTCTTAGCCACGAATTACCCAAATTTTGATGTGTTGGTCAATAGAGTTAAGGATATTGAGCAATCCTTGGGTGTTCCGGTGCAATAAGTGAATGTGAGCTCGGGTAAGAGAGGTGTAACACCCTAAAATTTATGCCAAATTAAAAACCCTAATTTTGTGAAATTCCTAATTCTAAAACCTAAATTTAATTTGGGAATTTAATCTTGCAAAATCTGGATTAAGTGACCTAATCGAGAAAATTAGAAACTTTGGTGACTATTTTGAAATAGGTTGCTTTAAAGGTGTTTAGTGCGTAATTTAACCTTTAACTTAGGGTATTTATACATAATTTTAGCAACCCTAACAGCTTTTCATCTTCCATTTCCCCCAATGTTTAGACGCATCAACACCTCCCTCTCAATCTCGTTCGATAACCATCACCGCAACTCCCTTCATTCTCTGATCAAGCGCCGACAAATCCCTAATCATCGTACGTTTACCAGTCTAAAGCCGCCAATCACCTTCCCTCTCTTATCTAAACGAAACCCATCCTAAAATCTATCCGCGACGGCCTCCGGTTGACCGAAAATCATCGGAAACCCCTCGATTCCCTTGCTCTATCTTTATCCCCACTCTCTCCCTCGATTTTTGGTTTTTCGGTAAGTAATAACCTAAAGATTTTGGTCATTTTGAGTTAATAATGTGTTTGATGTCCCTTTTCCACTTATATTTTGGCCGGAACGCGACCTTTGAAGTCACTGGATTTCACCACCGGTGACCAGCGTCGTCGTGGGTTATTAAACACTAGTTTTCAAACTTGCAAAAGGGGTGAAGGGAATAGGGTAGTTTGTGTGTAGCCCTAGTGAATGAGAGGAGAACCCAAGGGTGGAAAGATCAAACCGATTTAGAGAACCGAGCCCGGATCTGTGAACTAGACAGACCAAACCGAACCAATTAGATCCGACCCGTGAACCGATCCGCTGACTCGTGGTTGACCGAACCGAATGACGTTAGCATTGACGTCATCGTTGACTTTACTGTTGAATTAACCGTTGACCATTAACTTTTCAGTTTTTCAGACAAAGTTAATTATATATTTTTCGATGTTCTAATTCCAAATCCACTGTCCGTTTTCCCAAATTCGAGCCGAAAGACCATTTTGCTATTTATGTTTAATTGTATTTAGTATTTATGAGAATTGCGTATATCGGAATCTGATTCGAATTATTTTTGTGTTGAGGAGACGTTGATTCAGACATTGAGATTCTTCCTCCTCCTCCACTTGCGCGACCTCATGTTGCTCAATCTTTGGGATCTGCTCTTGAGTTTAGTTTGATTTTTTTCCAGTATTATTATATTAGTGACATGGCATATTAGTAGTGAAACTTATGTAGTGCTTACTATCGTAGGTGTTGATTCTGTCTGACGTAGTGCTAGACTTGAGCGTGGGAGACGTCATCATCGATGTTGAGCTTTTAATTATCTGAGGTGTGTTCTCTTCTGGTACTACATATTATGTGCCTTATGTATGTATGTGACCATTATGTGTTATGATTTTTGATGTGATGACTATAACTTCTGATATATGCCATGAACTTTCTAACTTATGTTTTGTGACATGCTTGTATGATGACATGCCATGCATCATACATCGGAATCAGAATAATGAGTTAATATCAAACTATTGTACATGCATATTCGGAAATAAACAAGTATGTAATCGGATATAGAAATCATATCATCATGTCCTATCATATGGGTCAGGAAATGCACGAGGAAGATCAGTGGTTTCACCCTTCGGGCTGAATTCCACTTCGGACTTGGTGACGATGTAGAGAGTGGTTCAGGGGAACCTTACTCTTCGGGCGGTGATGTAGTTGGGGTGTATTGCATTGTATCATGTGAATCATGTTATATATATTGTGTATCAGCATGTATGTATGAGTTTGAGCATGTTGTTTGATTATTCTTTTGATTGTTTGTTTAGGAACTTAGAGACACACTGAACTTTATAGCTGACCCCACTTAGTTTCTATGTCAGATACTCAGTCTTAGGCTATGGTACTTGGAGGACCTCGTATTCAAACTTACAACATATTACCTGTATGGACTATTTCAGATTTATGAACTTTGTTTTATATTTACATTTATATGTAATTCCAGACTCGAACGCTTTTACTTTAGGATTTATTATTTTTAGCTTGCATATGATACTATTTTCGAATATTTCATTAACTTTTTTGAATATTATGATATGACTACGCTTTACATGATTGGAATATTTTTGTGTTTAATTTTTTAATAAACAATATGAATGTCAAATTTTTAAACCTAACGAGGTTTCTTGAGGGACAAGTTTTAAACATGACTTCCAAGATTCAGCCTATTTCTTCTAGGTGGGGTTTAGGAGGTTATATTTTGTGGTATCATAGCCAAGTTTAACCCTCGAACTGGGTGGCTCAGATCAATTTTAAACCGAAAATGAATTTTTCATGCATTATTTAATGTTTTTAGGTAAACGGGAATTTTAGAAAATTGTTTATCTTTAATGTATAAAATATGTACTTTAAGTAGGAACTCCAAGTACCAACTATAATCTTAGGATTCCTTTCTTTTGTAGATATACTACTATGCCACCTCGAAGAAGTTCTAGATTAGCGGCCAGTCGAGGTCGTACCATGGCTGTAGAGAGTGACGTCCCGCCTCTTGAGGATTCGATACAAAATTAGGGTGATGTTCATGGTGTGTATGTGGAGGAACAACTTGTGGATCAGACTGGAGCTCAGCACAGTGGAGCTCATCCGACCGGTGGTGGCGATCCACATGTTCAGCATGCTCAGAGTAGTAGTCCACATGATTCTGGGGATAGTGAGACTGTGGGCATGGATTCAGTTACAGTGCATAGAGAGTTGTTAGGTTATCTTCGTCCGTATGAGGGTGTCGGGAGACCCATATATACCGAGTTTTTAGCTGTCGGGATGACTATGTTCGATGGGAAGACGAGTCTGAATCTGGCTAATGCAGAGTACTAGTTGAACAAGCTTCAGAGGTTGTTTGTGGATATGGAGTATCCTACTCACCGGAAACTTAGGGCTGATGTATCTCTATTGCAGGGTGAAGCCCAAAATTGGTGGGAGGCTAAGAAGCATGTTTTTGCAGACATTCAGATCTCTTCAGATCATTTCCGACAGGCATTTCGTGATTATTATGTTGGGGCTGAGTATATAGCAAAGTGCTTGGATGATTTAATAAATTTGAAGTAGAATGACATGTCTATTAATGATTACGAGATTGACTTCATGAGGTTGATTTAGTATGTTACGGGATTAGTGACCATTGAAAAGGATAAATGCAACTAGTTTCTGAAAGGGTTATGCCCATACGATTAAAGCCAGTGTTGCTCTGGACATGGACAAAGAGTATAATGAGATTACTTGACGGGCTAGGACTGATGAACGGAATGATGCATAGCTGAAACAACGTCAGTCTCAGGGTATTGATCGAGGTAAGAGGTCAGTGACCGTGGCAGTTGAGCATAATCATGGGAATCGGTCTATGAAGAGAACCATAGATGACTTAGATCATCAGAGTTATTCTAGAGCTAGACTAGTGACTTCTACTATTTCAACCGCTAGTGCTGGGGGTTCGACTAGTACTCATGGAGTGCCACAGTGCTATTTTTGCAAGAAATGGCATCCGAGCGAGTGCAGGAGACAGGTTGGGGCTTGTTTCAGATGAGGTTCCTTTGAACACCTTTTCAGAGATTCCCCGCTTTCACCTCCATCAGCTTATACTTCGATTCAGTCTCATGCATTAGTACAAACTCCCACTAGGGGGAAAGGACAAGGTAGATATGTTACTTCGGGTTCTGCTAGTAGAGGTAGGCCTGCTCATGCATTAGTACAGACTCTCATGCATTTGTGCTCAATGTTATTGTTGGTACTTTTTCCATTAATTCTATTTCTTATTTTGCACTGCTTGATAATGGTTTGACCCATTCGTATGTTGCGAGTTATGTGTCTGGGGACTTGAAATTTCTGTCGAGGATACTGTTAGTGCTATTACCGTACATAGTCCAGTGGGTAATCTTGTTGAAGTTACTAGAGTGTACAAGAATTGTCCTCTCGAGATTCAAGGGGAGATCTTCCGAGCTTATTTGATGGAGTTACCCTTTGGGGAGTTCGATCTCATTCTTGGGATGGAATGGTTATTTGCTCACCGAGTCACTTTAGATTGTGAAAAGAAAAGGGCAATTTTGAGAAATTCTGATAATCATGAGGTGATTCTGATTGGGGACCAAAAGGCTTTCTGTCTAATTTTATATCGGCTTCAAAGCCAAGAAAATGATCAGAAAAGAGCCTACTACTTATCTTGCTTATATTCTTGATTCGAGACAGTCTGAGTCTAGGTTAGATAAGATCTACATTGTGAGAGACTTTCTTGATGTTTTTCTGGAAGAACTGTCAGTGGTACCGCTGAAACGTGATGGGGTTGAGTTTGTCATTATGGTTTATCCAAGTACAGTTCATGTGTCTATGGCTTCTTACAAGATGGCACCGAAAGAACTTAAAGAGTTAAAAATATAGTTGTAAGAATTGCTAGATCGGAGTTTCATTCGACCCAGTGTTTCACCTTGGGGAGCTCATGTTATGTTTGTTAAGAAGAAGGACATGACACTTAGACTCTGTATCGATTATCGGAAACTGAATAATCTAACGATCAAGAACAAGTATCCCCTTCCTCACATTGATGACCTCTTTGATTTGTTCCGGGGAGCTACGATATTTTCTAAGATAGACCTGAGATCCTGTTACTACCAACTTAAGGTTAAGGATTTTGATGTGTTCAAAACAGCTTTTCGGACACGATATGGTTACTACAAGTTCTTGTAACGCCTTTCGGAATGACTAACGCCCCAACCACATTTATGGACATGATGAACAAGGTGTTTCAACCTTAACTTGACCATTTTGTTGAGGTATTTATAGATGATATTCTGGTATATTCGAAATTTGAGGCTGAACGTGAGGAACATCTTCAGATTGTGTTACAGACTCTACGAGAGAAACAATTGTATGCAAAATTCAGCAAGTGTGAATTCTGGCTTCCGGAAGTTATGTTTTTGGGGCATATAGTTTCTGCCAAGGGTATTCAGGTTGATCCGAAGAAAGTTGAAGCTATTTTGAGCTGGAAACAACCCAAGAATGTTCTTGAGGTTCGAAGCTTCTTGGGTTTAGCCAGCTATTATCGAAGGTTTGTTGAGGGTTTCTCTTCTATTTCATCTGTTGACTAAGCTTCTGAGGAAAGATGTTCACTTTATCTGGAATGAGGCCCATCAGTCTAGTTTTGAGATGCTTAAGACAATGTGACTAAGTTTATACCGTTTACAGTGATGCTTCCTGCACCGGATTGAGATGTGTTCTAATGCAGGAAGGAAATGTAGTGGCTTATGCGTCCTGATAGTTTAAACCGCATGAGTGTAACTATCCTACCCATGATCGTGAACTTGCTGTCGTGATCTCTGCTCTTAATATCTAGAGACACTACCTCTATAGAGAGAAGTGTTATATCTACACAGACCATAAGAGTTTGCAAAATCTCCTCACCCAAAGGGAGCTTAATGTAAGACATCGTCATTGGTTAGCACTTCTCAAGGATTATGATTGCGAGATTGAGTATCATCTAGGGAAGGCTAATGTTGTTGCCGACGCCTTGAGTCGTAACACTATTTCTGATTTGAGAGCTTTGTTTTCCTAGATGAGTTTGTATGATGATGGCATTCTTTTGGCAGGACTTTGAGTTATTCCTACTATAATTTTTTATATTCAAGCTGAACAGCCTAGTGATCCGTTTTTGATGCACCATATGAGAGAGGTTGAAGATGGTACATCTCATGATTTTTCTATTGATCAGGATGGTGTTCTATGTTTTTGAGGTCAGTATTGCATTCTAAGGAACTCTGGGTTGAAACAGGTTATTCTTCGTGAGGCCCATGACAGTCCTTATTCTATGCATCATGGTGGGGACAAGATGTATAAGAATCCTCATGAGAGGTACTGGTGGAAAGGTCCCAAGCTTGATGTTGTCAAATTTGTATCGAAGTGTTTGACTTGTTAGAAAGTCAAGGTAGAGCATCAGCATCAGCCTCAGTGGAAGTGGTGAGCGTGTGACTATGGACTTTGTTAGTGGACTTCCTTTAACTCCGTCAAAGAAGGACTCCTTCTGGGTTATTATTTATCGTCTGACTAAGTTCACACACTTCATTCTTATTCGAGTTAATTATTCTTTAAACAAGTTGACTCGATTTTATATTTCTGAGATTGTTCGACATCATAAGGTACTGTTGTCTATTATTTCTGATAGAGATCCGAGGTTTACAGTGAAATTTTGGGAGTCTCTGCATACCGCTTTGGGCACTCGGTTAAACTTCAATACTTCTTATCATCCACAGACTGATGGTCAGTCTTAGCGCGTGATTTAGATTCTTGAGGATATGTTGAGGGGTTGTATACTTGATTACAGAGGTAGTTGGGAGGATTTCTTGCAGCTTGAAGAGTTTGCCTACAATAAAAGTTATCAGGTTAGCATCAAGATGGCACCGTATGAGGCTTTATATGGGCATAAGTGTCGTGCACCTATTGGTTGGACTGAGCTTAATGAACACAGATTGTTGGGACCTAATATTGTTTATGAGGCTGAGCAGACTGTCAGATTGATTCAGGATCGGCTTAAGGCTTCTTTTGATAAACTAATGTCTTATGCTAATTTGAGACGTCGGGATATTGAGTATGATGTGGGGGATGAGGTTTTTTGAAAGTATCTCCGTGGAGGAAGGTACTTCGTTTTGGTTGGAAAGGCAAACTGAGTCCTTGTTTCATTGGCCCTTATCGGATTTTTTATCGAGTTGGATTAGTTGCCTGTCAACTTGAGTTACCACCAGAGCTTCAGCGTGTTCATGATGTTTTCCATGTCTCTGTGTTGAGACAGTATCATGTTGATCTATCTCATATTATTCCCGTGGAGGAAATTGAAATATGTCCTGACATACGTTTTGAGGAGGAGCCTATTGAGATTCTTGCTCCGTTCACGAAGATTCTCAGGAGGAAGACCATTCATATGGTCAAAGTCTTGTGGCGCGGTCGTAGTCATGATGAGGGTAAATGGGAGCCCAAGTCCGTTGTCAGAGCTCAATATTGGTATCTTTTTGATCCAGGTAAATTTCAATGCTGGAATTTCTTTTAAAAGGGGAGAGTTCTAACACCCCAAAATTTTCCCCAAATTAAAAACCCTAATTTTGTGAAATCCCTAATTCTAAAACCTAAATTTAATTTGGGAATTTAATCTTACAAAATCTAGATTAAGTGACCTAATCGAGAAAATCAGAAACTTTGGTGGCTATTTTGAAATAGGATGCTTTAAGGGTGTTTAGTATGTAATTTACCCTTTAACTTAGGGTATTATACCCGATTTTAGCAACCCTAAAATCTTTTCAATTTCCATTTTTCCCTCCTTGTTTAGCCGCTTGAACCCCTCCCTCTCAATCTCGTTCGATAACCATCACTGCAACTCCCTTCATTCTTCGATCAAGCGCTGACCAAGCCCCAATCATCGTCTGTTTACCATTCTAAAGCCGCCAATCTCCTTCACACTCCCTTCTGAACGAAACTCATCCCTAAATCTACCCCCGCCAGCCGTCGGTTGACCGAAAATCTTCCGAAACCTCTCAGTTCCCTTGCTTCGTCTTTATCTCCACCCTCTCCCTCGATTTTTCAGTTTTTGGTAAGTAATGACCTAAAGATTTTTGTCATTTTGAGTTAATAATGTGTTGATCTACCTTTTCCCCCCTTATATTCTGGCCAGAACACAACATTTGACGTCACCGGATTTCACCACCGGTGATCGGCGCCGTCGTGGGTTATTAAACCCTAGTTTTCAGACTTGGAAAAAAGGTGGAAGTTAAGGGCCATTTTGTGTGTAGTCCGAGTTAATGAGAGAGAGAACCCAAGGGTGGAAAGATTGAACCAGTTCAGAGAACCAAGCCCGAATCTGTGAACTGGACAGACTGAACCAGACCAATTAGACCCGACCCGTGAACCACTCTACTGACCCGTGGTTGACCGAATTGAATGACGTCAGCGTTGACTTGACCTTTGACTTTTTCTGTCAAGTCAACATTATGTTTTTCGGCGTTCTGATTCCAAATCCATTGTCCGTTTTCCCAAATTCGAGTCAAAAGACCATTTTGCTATTTACATTTAATTGTATTTAGTATTTATAAGAATTGTGTATATCAGAATTTGATTCAAATTATTTTTGTGTTGAGGCAACGTTGATTCGGACGCTGAGATTCTTCCTCCTCCTCCAACTGGGCAACCTCTTGTTGCTCAATCTTCGGGATCTGCTTGTGAGTTTAGTATGATTTTGTTTGATATTATTATATTAGTGACATCGCATAGTAGTAGTGAAACTTATGTAGTGCTTATTATCGTAGGTGTTGATTCTGTGCGACATAGTGCTAGCTAGAGCTGAGCCTGGGAGACGTCGTCACTGACTTTAAGCATTTAGTTTTCTGAGGTGTGTTCTCTTCTGGTACTACATATTATGTGCCTTAATGTATGTATGTGACCATTATGTGTTAAAATTTTTGATGTGATGACTATGACTTGTGATATATGCCATGATCTATCTGACATATTTTTTCTGACATGCTTTTATGATGACATGCCATGCATCATACATCGGAATTAGAATAATTAGTTAATATCGGAATAATGTACATGCATATTCGGAAACAAACAATTATGTAATCAGATATAGAAATCTGATCATCATGTCATATCATGTGGGTTGGGAAATGTAGGGGGAAGATCAGTGGTTTCACCTTTCGGGATGAATTCCACTTCGGACTTGGTGACGATGTAGAGAGTGGTTCAGGGGAACCTTTCTCTTCGGATGGTGATGTAGTTTGGGTGCATTGCATTGTATCATGTGCATCATGTTATATATATTGTGTATCAGAATGTCTATATGAGTTTGAGCATGTTGTTGGATTATTCTTTTGATTGTTTGCTTAGGCACTTAGAGACACATCGAGCTCTATAGTTGACTCCCCCTTAGTTTCTATTTCAGATGCTCTGTCTTAGGCTACGGTTCTTGGAGGACCTCGTATTCAGACTTATTACATATTATCAGTATGAACTATTTCAGATTTATGAACTTTGTTTTATATTTACATTTATATGTAATTTCAAACTTGAACGCTTTTATTTGAGGATTTATTATTTTTACCTTGCATATGATTTTATTTTTGAATGTTTCATTAACTTCTCTGAATATTATGATAGGACTACATTTTACATGATTGGAATATTTTTGTGTTTAATTTGATTTTTTATAAACAATATGAATGTTAAATTTTTAAACTGAATGAGGTTTCTTGAGGGACAAGTTTTAAACATGACTTCCTAGATTCAACCTATTTCTTCGAGGTTGGGTTTAGGGGGTTACAGGAGCGGCTGACTCTGGTTATTCTGGGATGTTGGACAAGAGATCGTGTGATAAGTGTTACAAGCCGAGTTAAAAGTGTGGTGTTGGTGAATGTTAGCCGTAACCAGGGGTGCGTATTGCTACTGAGTGTGAGCGTTGTGGAAGAAACAATGTTGGTGAATGTTGAGGAGCAATTGGAACTTGTTGGGAGTGTGGGTCACCTAGTCATTTGAAGCGTGATTGTCCTCGCATTGCGAGAGATGCACCGGTTCAGGCTATTGCACCTGCTAGAGGTCTTGGCCTTGGCAGGGGTAATTTCTAGAGGCGTGAGGATGGTTAGAGGACTGTGGCTCATTCTATTCATGTGCGACCAGAGAATGGTGGGCTAGCTCAAGTCTATGCTCATCGTGAGGGTCGGAATAACACCGATGTGATTGCAAGTACTTTTACCTTGCAATCCTTGTGCTTATTTTCTTTAATTGATTTAGGGTATACTCATTTATACATCTTGAGTTAGCAAGCACATTTTTTAGATGTTCCTGTTGAAATCTTGGATATTGGTATGCTAGTAACTAGTTCCTTTGGGGAGACGGTTACAATTACAAGGTTGTATAGGAGATGCCCTTTAGTTGTTCAAGGTCAAGAGTTTTTCGCGGACTTGATGGAGTTTTGATGTTATTTTGGGGATGGATTGGCTAAGTGAGCATAAGGTCTTCGTGGATTGTGAGTCTAAGAGGATTTCTTTAAGGCTTACTGACGATTACGAGGTTGTGGTGGTTGGTGAGAATGTTAAGTTCTTTTCTATTGTCGTCTTGGTTATGCGAGTAGAAAAGATGATGCAGGGAGGTTTTCAGACATATCTAGTAATTGTGATGAACCTGAATGTCATAGGTGTTCGAATGTAGGACATTCGAACCATGTGTGATTTTCTGGAAGTATTTCTTGAAGAGTTTCCTAGATTACCGCCGGATAGGGAGGTGGAGTTCGGCATTGAGACATACTCGGGTACAACCCTAATGTCCATTTCCCCGTACCGTATGGCACCGAAGAAGTTGAAGGAATCAAAAACTCAGGTCCAAGAGTTGTTGGATCGGGGTTTCATTCGACCTAGTGTTTCACCTTGGGGTGCACCAGTTATTTTTGTGAAGAAGAAGGACGAGTCGATGCGTATGTGCACCGATTACTAGCAATTGAATAAGTTGACGGTGAAAAACAAGTATCCATTGTTGCGGATTGACGACTTGTTTGATCAATTACAAGTTAATTTAGCCCCATTTTGTATGTATAAATGGCTCGCTATGTTAAAAGGATTAAGAGTGCAAGATATGACATGCTAGTGTTTTGGTAAAACAAGCTTTAATGCATATTTGGCCTAATTGGTGAAAACATGGTAAATAGATTCGTTTGTTCATCAAATTTTCCATTCCAATAAATTAAGGTGATTAAATGTTGCTGGTAAAATCTCATTGCATTTGGACACCGTTTGATAGGTCAATTTGAGTTAAAACCAGCTAAAATCTGTCATTACAGACCAGGCATATCATACGGGTGATGGCATATCGATACAACCTTGCATAATTGGGCTTGTTGAAACATAGTGTATCGATACACTATTAGGGTGTATCGAAATGTAAATTGGCAGTATGGTCTAGGTAATTAATTGGATCGATACAGTCTTTAAGGTTTTTTGATACGGTCAACCTTTAGTAAACGCGTATCGACACAAGCATAGCTCTATCGATACAGGTCAGCTTGGAGTGGTCAATCTTGGTCAACCTATATCGATACGGGTGATGGTGTATCGATATAGAATCTGGTAGAATCATTTCCAAATTTAAATCATATGTACCCGTATCGATACGGTCTAAAGTGTATCAATATCGGGTTCGTTAATTCTGTTTAAAGGCTTTAAAGGCAATTTTAAAGGGTTTATAAAATGGTCACTAAAATGGGAATAGACTAATTCAATGGGTAAATGACCTTTGTTGATAATGGAATTTCACAGGCTAATAATTAGTAAGTTTATATGTAAGTTAGTAAAAAAATTCCGATAAGGACCTTTAATTTGTAAAATTTACACTTTAGTCTTCTAAGTTCGAAAAAGTTTAAAATCGATCCCGAATCTCTGATATATTTTTCTGGTAGCAATTTCTGACCCGATTCTCTATCATGCCGGAAAGATGATGTTACATTTGTGGTATCAGAACTAGAGTTTAGTCGATTCTATAACTAAACCGAAGTTTATTGAATAATTATTGCATTGTATATGCCACCTAGGAGTTCACTTTGTTCGTATGTGTATATTGATCTGATCCTTCTTCCTTTTAGTGCAAAAATGTCTTACTCCGATAAGTCTCACGAAAAAGTTGAACATACGGTTGGCTGCTCGACCAATGGTGAGGAGAAAATGGGGGAGAATCCTCCTAATCTGCAAGTGCCTATACAAGATCCAGTGAACACCGAGCCAGTGTTGCAAACTGCTCAGTTTGAATGCTATAAGAACATGACTGAGATCTTCAAAGAGTTCATGGCCACCCTTAAATCTGAACAGTCTGCATAGTCCTTTGTAGCTACTACGTCTGCAAATCGAGCCCCTATTGACAAGTTAGCTCAACATCGAGCTACTACCTTCTCGGGAAAGGCTGTGCAGGATCCTGAAGTAGCGGAGCATTGGCTAGATGGCACGACACAAATTTTGACCAAGCAATTGAAGTGCTCAGACGAGCATTATCTCGAGTGTGATTTGGCCCTATTAACTGATGAGGACTTAAGTTTGTGGGAATCCACGATCCTTACTGCTCCCGAGGAAGCTGTAACTTGGAAGTTCATTTTGAAAGAATTCAAGAAGAAGTAAATCAGTGAACATTACTTAGCCGAATGGCTAGATATTTTCTTGCACCTGAAGCAAGCTGGAAGGTCGGTGGAGCAGTATATCCACGACTTCTGTAAGTACTGTAAGTATGGGGCAGAGTACATAAAGAAAGAAGAAGAGAAATGCAAGATGTTTATCGCGGGCCTAAGCGATGAACTTCGACCTTTATTCACTACTTTGGGAATCAAGGATTTCCAAGAGCTTGTGAACCGAGAGATCTCTACTAAAGATGCTTAGAGGTCGCACCGGTTTAACATGCCTAGCCAATTTGAGAAGAGACCACGAGATGACTCATGACCCCCTCTAACATGTAAGAAAGGCAAGCAACAACAAGGGTACAAGCAATCTTATCAGCAGCAAACCTTTAGGTCGGGTGATTTTGTCAAGCCACAACCCATGTTCCAGTCTGTTGCAAGAACCACCTCTATAGAGAGTACTAGGGGATATGAACGGGAGTCGCAGTTCAATGTTTGTAATTTCTGTCAAAGGAGGCACCCCACGCACGGGGCAATGTCGCAAGCAATCAGGAGCATGTTTCTTTTGTGGTGAGCAAAGCCAATACATCAAGAATTTCCCGATGAACATTACTAAATCCTTTGATTCTCTTGTAATTGTGCAATGGCTCTTTCTTTTTTAAGACATGTATCCATACGCTTCCCTGAATATTGATACGGTAGGTTGCAGAAGTGCATTTATGGTGGAAAGAGAGGGTTCCAGCGGCTATAATCAATTCCCTAACAACCCAAACGGTTAGAATTAATGGAGAAGGTATAAAAACAAATCTATTGAAGACCAACAACAATTATTGCATCCAAGAGAAACATCTATACAAAAAATCCAAGTTCAAGTGCCAAAAGTCTTATTCTTGTAAAATCCCAATTTTTTAGGGTAATTCCTATATTGTACTTCAATTTGGGTTGAGTTCTTGTATTAAAAGGGGCAAATTTGTATTGTGAGATATCCTACTTGCCTTCAATATCTTCTTTGTAACCAAGTGAGGGTTTGGTCAATTTTGGGTAGAAAATTGACCGGTTTTGTAAAGGTTTCCTCCTAAGCCTAGAAAAGGGGAAGATGAATTAGTAAATTGTTGGAAAATCCTTAGTGAGAGTTACGGTAGTTGATGTAGAGTTCATTTGGAACTTGAACCACTATAATTTTCTTGTTCTTCATTTTTTATTCATACCATTTCTCCTACAAAATTTTAAAAACTTAATTCACCCCCTCTTGGCTTTGATCAATCCTTTGATCCACTCATCAATTGGTATCAGAGCCTACCTCTTTAATGGATTAACAACCGAAAGAGGAGATTCTAGGAAGAGTGTGATCATCAACAAAGCAAGCCATGTCATCTTGCTCCAACTCTAGCATGCATGAGTCTCAATTGATCACCAAACTGCCTTTCTTCAATGGTGACAACTATCCTTTTTGGAAGAACTGGATGCGTCTCTTCATAAAGTCAAGTGATTATTTTGTTTGGGATGCTATAGAGGATGGTCTCATCATTTTGATGAAGAGAGACGATGAAGGAAGACTTGTGCCGAAAAGAAAAGATGAAATGAGTGAAGATGATCAAAAGAATCTTCAAATCAACGACAAGGCTCTTCACATGCTATTTTGTGCTTTGGACCAGATATCTACTCCAAAGTTTCTTCCATCGAAAATGCTAAAGATGTGTGGGATACACTTGAGACAACCAATGAAGGGACAAGCGATGTGAAGGAAACAAAGATTGGAATTATCAATCTTACTTATGAGAATTTCAAGATGGAGCCCGACGAAACCGTTTCAAAGATGTTCGATCCTTTTTCAACCATCGTCAATGGGCTAAAAGGTTTTGGAGAGATCATCCCGAAGGATAATCTAGTCCGGAAGCTACTCTACTCTTTTCCTGAGTCTTGGGATGGGAAAAGAACCGATATCATCAAGGTAAAGAACTTGAAGACACTAAAGCTTGATGAGCTAGTTGGTTCTCTCCTAACTCATGAAATCATGAAGCAAGGAATGGAAGATGAAAAGAAGAGAGAAGAAAGAAGAAAGAAGAGTGGAGAAGCTTGAGGTAGACAAAAAGAATAAGCTAGGAGTGGCTCTCAAAGCTTCTCTACATGAGGAGAGCACTTCTAGTGAGGAGAAAGATCGTGAAGAATTGGCTATGATAGCCAAAAGATTCTCAGGGTTTATGAGGTCCAAGCGGGATAGAAAATTTCAAAGAAAAATAGACTTGAAGACCAAGAACAGAGAAGAAGAAAAGGATCCGATCATATGCTATGAGTGCAAGAAACTGGGTCACATCCGTTCCGAATGTCCTCAACTAAAGAAAAAGGGCTTTGAGATGAAGAAGAAGAAGCTCAAAGCTAAGCTTGCTACTTGGAGTGATGAGGAGTCATCCGAGGATGAGGAACAAGAAGTGGCTAAACTTTGCCTTAGGGCTCTTGAGGAGGATTCTTCTATGGTAACATCTAACTCATCTACTTTTGATTTTACATATGATGAATTGCATGAAGCGTATGAGGAGTTACAAGACGTGTATATTGAGTGAGTTGAGAAGTATAAGGAGTACGTTTTGAAAAATAAAAAAGTCATTTCGGATTTGCATGTCAAAATGATTTAATTTCTCAAGCTAACTTGGAATTTGAGAAAAAGATTTTAGGTCTACAAGATGAACTTGAATACTTTCAAAATGAAAATGTAGATTTAAATAATATTATTTCACAATGTAACATTGAACACCAAAAGGTGTTAGATGAGCTCAATGAGCTCAAAAAGTCTTTCAAGAGTGTTGGTACTTTGAAAAATAAAATAGGTGGATCATCTAGAACAAAACAACCTAAAAGAAAGAACTTTAACTACAAACAAAGTGGCTCATATAAGCATACTAAAACTAAAAGAATTAGAAGTGTATGGGTTCCTAAGGAACTTGTTAAATCTAATAATGTTGATGCCATGTCACCTTGGATTCCTAAGGGAACCAAGCTTTTGGGAGCTAACACTCGTAAACCCAAAATGATTTGGGTACCAAAAATCAAAGTTTAAATTCTTTGTTTGTAGGGGGAGCATTGCTACAAGGCCAAAGCACAAAGCCAAAGCTCATGGTACCTTGATAGTGGCTGCTCGAGATACATGACCGAAGACAAGAGTCGATTCATGGATTTAAAGCCAAAAAGTAGAGGAGTAGTGGCATTTGGTGACAACTCCAAAGGCCACATTGAAGGTATTGGCTCCATAGGAAATCACTATATCATACTCATTGAAAATGTGTTATATGTCAATGGTCTAAAACATAATTTATTGAGCATTAGTCAATTGTGTGATAAAGGGTTTAATGTCTTATTTGATAAAAAAAATGGGTGTAAAATTGTTGACATTAAATCTAATAAAATAATGCTCATTGGTCATCGCATAGGAAACATATATATGGTGCATCTCGATGACATTCATTCATCCCATGCATGTTTTGTTGCACAAAATGAAAATGATGCATGGTTATGGCATAGGAAACTAGGACATGCTAGCATTAGTGTTTTAGAAAAATTAGTTTCCCTAAATCTAGTTAGAGGTTTACCCAAAATTAAGTTCTCAAATGATAAAATATGTCATGCATGCTCTAAGGGTAAACAACGTAGATCATCCTTTAAATCCATTAATGATGTCTCTACTAGTAGATGATTACAATTAATTCATATGGATCTTTTTGGTCCTAGTAGAACTATGAGCTTGGGTGGTAAATCGTATGCTTTTGTACTTGTTGATGACTATTCTAGGTTTACTTGGGTTCTATTCTGAAGTCCAAAAGATGAGGCTTTAGAAAAATTCATCACATTTTCTAAATTACCTCAAAAAGATCTTGAGCTTAAAATTTCTCACATTAGAAGTGATCATCGAACCGAGTTTCAAAATCTAGGTTTTGAAGAGTTTTTAAATGAAAATGGTATTCGCCATAATTTTTCGGCACCACGAACTCCTCAAAAAAATGGGATAGTTGAGAGGAAGCCACAAATACCGCTTGCTACATTGTAAATCGAGTAATGATTAGGCCAATTTAAAAGAAAACATCATAGAGGATTTTAAAATCTAAGAAGCCTAACATTAGCTATTTTCACCCATTTGGTTGCATGTGTTTTGTTTTAAACAATGGAAAAGAAAACTTAGGTAAATTTGATGCTAAAAGTGATAAAGCCATTTTCTTAGGGTATTCTTGTGATGATGATGATGTAGGGATCATTGAAGCTAATGATGGTGGAGAATCATCAAAGGTGGATGAGATTCCAACTAAAGAAGAAGATGCACAAGATCCACCTCTTGAATCCTTGAAGGACTTGGCTCTTGAGGAAAAGGAGGTATCTTACCCAAGGGAGTTCAACTATGTCAAAGGTGGTGAAATCTTGGGTGATCCATCCAAGGGGTAACTGCAAGATCTACTCTCAAACTAATGAATGATGTTGCATTTATCTCATGCATAGAGCCTAAAAATATCAAAGAAGCTTTAAAAGATGGATTTTGGATTTTGGCTATGGAAGAAGAGTTAAACCAATTTGAGAGGAGTAATGTATGGACATTAGTTGAAAGGCCTAGCAATCAATCTACAATATGAACTAAATGGGTATTTAGGAATAAACTAGATGAGAGTGGTAACATTGTGAGAAACAAAGCTAGACTAGTTGCTCAAGGTTACACTCAAGAAGAGGGAATAGATTTTGATGAAACCTATGCACCCGTAGCTAGAATGGAAGCAATTAGGATTTTGCTTCCATATGCATGTTATCATGATTTCAAGCTATTTCAAATAGATGTAAAAAGTGCATTTTTAAATATTTTTATAAATGAAGAAGTGTATGTGGAACAACCACCGGGTTTTGAGGATTCAAAATTTCCAAATCATGTTTTTAAGCTAACCAAAGCACTTTATGGTTTAAAACAAGCTCCTAGAGCTTGGTATGAAAGACTTTCAAACTTTTTAATTGAAAAAAGTTTTGAAAAAGGTAAGGTGGACACTATACTTTTCATAAAAAAATATAAAAATGACATCTTAGTAGTGCAAATATATGTTGATGATATTATCTTTGGATCTACTAATGAATGTCATGGAAAAGAGTTTGCTAAGTTAATGCAAGGTGAATTCGAGATGAGCATGATGGGGGAACTCTCATTCTTTTTGGGACTCCAAATCAAACAAAGGGAAGATGTCACCTTCATAAATCAAGCAAAGTACGTGAAAGATATGTTTAAGAAGTTTGGCTTGGAGAATGCAAAGCCTCAAGCCACACCAATGAGCTCATCTACAAAGCTTGACAAAGATGAAGGAGGTAAGTGTGTTGACTCTAAGCTTTATCGCTCTATTATTGGATCTTTGCTTTACCTTACCGGAAGTAGACCAAATATATTGTTTAGAGTTAGCTTGTGTGTTAGGTTTCAAGCTAATCCTAAAGAGTCCCCATCTTATAGCCGTTAAAAGGATATTTAGGTACCTTAGGGATACTCCTTGTTTAGGTCTTTGGTATCTAGAGACTCAACCTTTAACCTTCATGCTTATTCGGATGCAGATTATGGGGGTTGTAAAATAGATAGGAAAAGTACTTCTGGCACTTCCCAATTCCTAGGTAGTATGCTGATATCTTGGTTCTCTAAGAAACAAAATAGTGTAGCTTTATCTACCACAGAAGCGGAGTACATATCCTTTGGGAGTTGTTGTGATCAAGTCCTTTGGATGAAGCAACAACTCTTAGATTATGGAATTAAAGTTGAAACCATACCCCTTAGGTGTGATAACACTAGTGCAATTTGTCTAACCAAAAATCCCATCCAACACTCTAGAACCAAACACATAGAGATAAGGCATCCTTTCATTAGAGATCATGTCCTTAAGCAAGATGTTGTTATAGAGTATGTTGACACATTAAATCAATTAGCGGACTTTTTTACCAAACCTCTAGACAAAGAGCGTTTTTGGTCCCTTAGGAGAGAGTTAGGCCTAACTAGTATATCTTGACCCTTTTGGACTCTTTTTGAGATTAAAATTTGCTTGGTCTTGTGAAAATGCATGTTTATGTATTGTTAATCTTGATAGAAACCATGCTTATAGCTAGGGGAGTATGCTTCTATTAGAACATGCTTAGATCTGCTCATTCATCTTTTGCATACATTTAGGAGATGTTAAAGTTGAGCCTTTGGTTGTTCTTGTGACCAAAAATGCATTTTTGGGCATAGGGTATCGATACGACCTTATGTGTATTGATACGAGTACTTCATTAGCTTTCCAGATTGCATTTTCTCTCTTGCGGGTATCGATACAGTTAAACATGTTTCGATACATGTTGTCAACATTTCGATACGGACTCCATCCGTTTCGATACGGTTCCTTGACACGTGGTTCCAAGGAATTACCATTGTACTCCTTTACCGATACACCATTTAGGTGTATCGATACGCGATCATGCATATAGCTATTTATTGGCATTAAAAGAATATCACTTTTATCAAAACTCCTATTTCAAAACCCTAGCCGATTTTTATCTATAAAAAGCCTCTCAATCCCTCATATTTTTTCCACAAAACTTAAAGTTTCTTGAGGGTTTTTCAAAATCTTCATCAATTTGGTGAAAAATCTTCATCCATTCCTCTCTATCTCAATATCAAGGTATAAAAATTATTTTTCTTTCTATTTTATTTATGTGTTTCATTTTTAAATCTTTTTGTTTTGTTTTGTACTTTCAAAAGATTTTATCAAACTTTGTTCGTTTTGTTTTTGTCTTTCAAATAAAAAATTTTACCTTGATTATTGATTTATTCATGGGATCGAATGTTAACATTAATGCATACACACTTTATTTTAATCAATTTTTCTATACTATGGCACCTAAAAGAGAGCACGCACTACAAGTGAAGTTGGTGAAGGATCGAATCCCGGAGATGACACTCATCCTAATTTGATTCTAATCTATCAAAGGTGTTTTAGAACTCCCGGAGAACTCAACTATTTTCGCTCTTTTCAAAATTTCAAGATTCGGCCGGAGAGGGTAATTTACGTTCCTTTTCTCAATTCGGAGCGTTTCAAGTTTGTTTATTTATCATTGCTCCACGAATGGAAGTTCATGAATTTTGTTCAAATTCCAGGGTTCTTTTTAAGAAATTTGGTTTTGATCTTTTATTCCAATGCTAAACGTGTCACCAATGCCGAGGGTAATGTCATTGTCGTTAACTCCTATCTCATGGGAAGAAAATTATCGTTGATGTCCAAGCCCTTTGTGATGTTTTGGGGTTTGAGGATGAGGGTATCGAAGATGAAAATTCTCTTGGACATGTCTTTGCGGGATCCGTGACTGTTCTAAATGCTCAAGACCGCATCCTACACTTGATGACCACTTGGTGGTTTAGGCCTTCGGGAGGAAAATACTCAACCATCCGCCAAGTTGATGACTTTTGGATTCGATTCTTTTGCCAGAGAAACCAACCTAACCTTGCTCGCATCATGTGTTGCGAAGATTGTCTTCCTCGTGCAACATCGTCACACTTCTCTTGTCACTTCATTCACCTATGGCATTGCTTGGAGCTATTTCTCTACTCATATGGAGATTGATTGCTCTCGTGACTATCCTACTAGTCTCACCGATCCTATTGATGAGAGGTCTCTTTCTTGGGGAAAATTTCACTTCTTCAATGGTAATTGGCTTTGCATCTCTGAGCTTCCTAGCAGTGCTATTCCCGAAGATCGTGAATCCTCCCGTAGCTCCTGAAGCACCTCCTCTTCCATCCATGGATTCTCTCATGACCTACCTCAATGAACAATTCACGAGCTTACGCATGAGAATTGCTTCTATGGATCAAGTCATGAATTCGGGGTTTGCCGCCAATGATACACGCTTCACAAGCCTAGAAGATCGCATGAAAAATATGGAGAAGCGTATCTCTTCTATTGAGCTTGAGCACAATTCGATGAATATCTTTCTCACGCCCTTCCATGATGAGTGGCATCAATCTAGGAGGAATGATGATGCCGATGAAGATGAAGATGAAGGCGACGGTGATGGAGACGAGTAGTAGATTGTCTTTACATATCATTCATGTCATCTTAGGATTTTCTTTTATGCACTTTGAATTATGTTCTTAGGATTAAGTTTACCATTTAAAACCTATGCTTTGATTTCTTTTGTTTGGATTTAAGTTTGATGTTTCTTCATTTATGAACTTTATGTTTATCTATTATATGTTGCTTGGTTATTGATTATGCCATTATAGCCTATGTATCTTATTTTTGATCTAAAAAAAGGGGAGAGGGAAGTTCGCAAGCTCACTTAAAACTTAAACTTAAAATTTACCTAGCTAACATTAAGGGGGAGCTGTTTTCCAAAGTTTTTCAAAAGACTTAAAAAATTTAAGCTTTGGTTTTTTTATATCAAAAATGGGGAGATTGTAAAACCTATGTTTGATTTTGATATAACAAAGTGTTTTAAGGACTAAATTGTAACACTTGAAATGAATTTTTATGTCCCTCTAAAGGATTCAAATCAGCAAGGCTTTGCTCTAGTTTGAAAAACTCAAACTCCAAAATATTTTCTAAGTGTTCCAAGGCCAAATTGCTCAAAAACGGCAATGCGTATCGATATGCTTCTTACCGTATCGATACCTTTTTCACAAACTTGGCTACTGGAGAAAATCGTTTTGATACGCCCCTTACTGTATCGAAAAAGATTGCATCTGTATCGATACGCTCTCTCTATAAAATCACAAAGAGTTTGATTGGTGTACCGATACGGTCTCACCCGTATCGATATGGTTTAAAAGGATTTTTAAATCAGAAGCCTCAAATATTTTGACTGTTGTTTTTTCAATTGGTAGGTAACCAATTTTTAAAGAGATGGTTAATGAGTATCGATACGCTCTTACTCGTATCAATACGAATTCCTCTAGTGAGCTTTGTTGGAAAAATTGCATCGATACGGCCTTACCCGTATTGAAACGGTTCCCTAACCCGTACCGATACACTCACGCGCGTATCGATACACCTTTCTTTTAATTGTGCAACTGATCTTTCTTTTTTGAGACAAGTATCGATACGCTTCCCCCGAGTACTGATACGGTAGGCTGCAGAAGTGCATTTATAGTGGAAAGAGAGGGTTCCAACGGCTATAATCAATTCCCTAACCACCCAAACGGCTAGAATTAATGGAGAAGGTATAAAAACAAGCCTATTGAAGACCACCAACAACTATTGCATCCAAGAGAAATATCTATACAAAAAATCCAAGCTCAAGTGCCAAAAGTCTTATTCTTGTAAAATCCCAAATTGTTTTTTAGTGTAATTTCAATCTTGTACTTCAATTTGGGTTGAGTGCTTGTATTAAAAGGGGCAAATTTGTATTGTGAGATGTCCTACTTGCCTTGAATTTCTTCTTTGTAACCAAGTGAGGGTTTGGTCAATTTTGGGTAGAAAATTGACCGATTTTGTAAAGGTTTCCTCCTAAGCCTAGAAAAGGGGAAGATCAATTAGTGAATTGTTGGAAAATCATTAGTGGGAGCTAAGGTAGTGGATGTAGAGTTCATTTGGAACTTGAACCACTATAATTGCCTTGTTCTTCATTTTTTATTCTTACCACTTCTCCTACAAAATTTTAAAAATACAACTCACCCCCCTCTTGGCTTTGATCAATCCCTTAATCCACTCAACAGAACTTCAAGATGGATCCAGAAGCGGACATTGAGCAGATGTTTCATCAATTCTCCACGATTACCAATGGACTAAAAGGCTATGGAGAGGTCATTCCAGAAGAAAAGCTTGTCTGAAAGCTTATCTACTCCCTTCCCGAGTCATGGGACTAAAAAAAGACCGACATCATTGAAGCCAAAAATCTCAAGACCTTAAAGCTTGATGAACTTATGGGGTCACTTCTCACTCACCAAATCATGAAGAAAGACAAAGAAGAAGAGAAGAAGAAGGAAAAGATAAGAAAGATGAGAAAGAAGAAGATCATGGAGCTAGGAATCAATGCGAGTGTCGTTGCTCTCAAATCCTCTACATGACATCATGTAGAACTAAGTGAGAAGGAAAGCGAAGATGAAGGGATGGCCTATTTCTTCAAGAAATTCACCCGGTTCATGAAGAGCGAAATGGATAAATCCAAGCATGAATCAAAAAAAAGAAGATGAAAGATTCCTACAAGTCCAACAAAAAGGGATCATCTTCAAAGAAAGCATATGTGGCGACATGGAGTGATGAAGGCTCCACCGATGATGAGGTAGCCCACCTATGCTTCATGGTTCTCAATGAGGGGGAGGTAACTTCTAACTCATCTAAATCAAATTCATATTCTTTTGATGAGTTACAAGATGCCTATGATGATTTGCTTTTGGAATTCAAGGCATCATTTTCAAAGAACAAAAAGTTGGTTTCAAAATAGAAAAAGGAAAATGATTTGCTTCCCGAAACAAATCTAGATTTTTGAAGCAAAACTTAAAGATTTTGAGCTTAAGGTTTTAAACATACAAAATTTGCTTCAAACGATGGAAAAAGATCATCTAAGAGAGGTAGATGATCTTAAGAAAGAAAAAGATTTGATTTCAAAAGAGCTTGAAAAGAAAATTAGTTATGGAAAATCAAATTTTTATGTAAGACAATCTAGTGCCCCTAGATTTGTGAACGACAATTGTTTTAGAAGTATTTGGGTCCCAAAAAGACTAAGTACTTCAACTAAAAGGGATGAAATTGAAAAATGGATTCCTAAGGGGACTAAACTATGTGCAACTATCGTCTATGGATCCAAAGCAATTTGGATACCAAAAATTACTTGATTGTCTTGGTTTAGGTGTGATGGAGAGTGATCAACAAGTCCAAAATTGAGGGGGAGCTCTAAGAACACAAAGAGAGAACTTGAAGAAGGAAGGCTTCACATCCTCCCTTGAAGTTCAAATGTTGGTAAAATCTAGTTGTTTTATTTGTTTAATTTAATTTATTTTTTAATTCAACTAGATTATTTGATGCAAGAAGTTTACCAAATGCAAAACTCGATACCCGCAGATCCAGAAATTATGTTGTGCCCTAGTATGGGCAACCAAGAGGCTTAGACAGAACATGTTGTACCACACCACATGGTTGATATCCAAGTTGGATCTTTTAAAATTCTTGATGGAGACACCAGCACTCACCGGAAAATTGGCATGTTGGCAAATGCTATTGTCAGAATTTGACATCTTGTATGTAAGTAGAAAGCAGTGAAGGGGAGCGCTATAGCATACTTCTTATCAAGTCGAGCTTTAGATGATTATGAATCATTGGACTTCAACTTCCCGGATGAAGACTTAATGTGTATAACTATGGGGGAGAAGGATATCTTCGAAGAAGAAACATGGAGGCTATACTTTGATGGGGCATCCAACACTCTAGGCCACGGAATTAGGGCAGTGCTAGTCTCTCAGGAAGAGGTTCATTACCCTTTCACTAGTAGACTGGACTTTATCTGCACCAATAATATGGTTGAGTATGAGGCATGCATTATGGGGTTGCGTGCAGCCATTGAAAGAAGGATAAAGAGACTTCATGTTTTTAGGGATTCTTCCTTGGTAATATACCAGCTCAAAGATGAATTGAGACTAGGGACCCAAAGTTGATCAAATATTATGACTTGGTCCAAGGACTAATCAAGAATTTTGAAAAGATTAGTTTTACTCACCACCCGAGAGAGGATAATCATATGGCAGACGCCCTAGCAACCTTGGCTGCTACGTTCAAGGCAAGCTCAGATGCAAAGATGAGACCGATTAAGATGAGAATGTTTGAAGTACCAGCTCACTCTTACAGCATAGAAGAAGAAATGGATGGCAACCCGTGGTATCATGACATCCTGCGGTACATCATGTACCAAGCATACCCCAGAGAAGCTAATGTGAATGATAAAGGGACCATTAGAAGAATAGCGATGGGATACGTCTTAGATGGAGAGATAATGTGCAAAAAGGGGAAAGATCAGGTACTGCTAATGTGTATTAATGCTCAGGAGGCCAAGGGCATCCTGGCGGAAGTTCACGAAGGGTTGTGTGGGACAGACGCCAACAGTTTTTCAATGGCTTGGAAAATCATGAGATAAGGGTACTTTTGGTCAACCATGGAGGGAGATTGCATTGATTATGCTAAGAAGTGTCACAAATGTCAGATATATGCCGATAAAATACATTCACCATCGTTACCAATACACACCATGAATTTGCCTTGGCCTTTCGCCATGTGAGGAATGGACGTCATTGGTCAGATCCACCCCAAGGCATCCAATCGACACCGCTTTATCCTTGTTGCCATTGACTACTTCACTAAGTGGGTAGAAGCCGCCTCCTACACTAGCGTTACAAGGTCAACAGTGTGTAGGTTCCTGAAGAGGGAGATCATTTGTTGTTACGGGCTGCCGGAAAGAATTATTACTGACAATGCTTCCAATTTAAATAATAAGATGATGGATGAAGTATGCGAGCAATTCAAAATAAAGCATCATAACTCCACTGCATATCGCCCAAAAATGAATGGGGCAGTAAAGGCTGCAAATAAGAACATCAAGAAGATTATATCCAAGACCACAGATACGTTCAAGAATTGGCATAAGAAGCTGCCATTTACCCTCTTCGCGTACCGAACGTCCATGCGTACTTCGACCGGAGCAACACCGTACTCTCTGGTTTATGGCACGAAAGCAGTACTGCCTATGGAAGTAGAGATCCCGTCAGTCAGAATCTTGAACGAAGTGAAATTGGAAGAGGCTGAATAGGTACAGGCTCGGTTTGATTAGTTGAACCTCATCGAGGAGAAACGACTTAGGGCCATTTTCCATGGTCAGATGTACCAAAGGAGAATGATGCGAGCCTATGACATGAAAGTTCTCCTGAGAGAGTTTCAGGAAGGGGATCTGGTACTACAAAAAGTCTTGTTCACCCAAAGAGATTTTCACAGGAAATGGATGCCAAATTGGGAAGGACCTTATGTGGTTAAAAAGGCCTTTTCTAGAGGGGCGCTGATCTTGATGGAGATGGATGGGAAGGAGTTGGGCAACCCAGTGAATTTAGATTCGGTTAAGAGATACTATGTGTAAAGGGAAAAGCAGAGTGAAAACCCGAAAAAGCGCTCCACAAGAGATAAATACCCAAACTGAAAACTCGAAAGGGTCGCTTTAGGTATCAGGAAAAAGAAGAAAAAAAAAGGAAAAAAGAAAGAAAAAAAGAACAAAAAATAGAGTGAAAACCCGAAATGGCGCTCCACAAGAGATAAATACCCAAAGTGAAAACCCGAAAAGGGCGCTTTAGGTATAAAAAAAGGGAGAGAAAGGGGAGAGCATCTCAAGATGAAAACCCGAAAAGGGCGTCTTGAAATCAAATGGGAGTTGAGAATTGAAGAAGAGTAACTCGGAGGAAATAAGTTACAAAATCAGTGAATGGGAACTCTTAGCATTCAAGGATGAGCAGAACACTGCTAGCAAAGGATTCGCCTTGGTCGATGGATTTTTGCATCATTCACATAGAAAATACTTAGGACATTGCATCATTTTTCTTTCTCTACACAAAAATAGAGGGTTAGAATTGGCAAAACGAAAGAAAAAACGAGCGAAATGAAAAGCAAAAACCGAAATGGCAGAGAATCAGAGCAAAGCCGCACCTGAATTTGGCAAAAAGTGTACGACCCAATGGATAATTTCCATTCCAAAATCAAATGTAAACAAATGTTGAATATTCAGCTATATAGCCAAAGGCAAATCGTAATGTAAAGGGATTCGTGATCTCCCAAAAGCACGAAGAGTAATACCAGCAAAAGCATTCAGAGGTAATCCCAGATTTCGCATTGCATGAGCAAAAAAAGAAAACAGAAATATTTTTTTTACCTTTTTGTCTTCCTCTTTCGAAACGCCTTCTGCTTCTTCACTGACGATAATCCCAGCCCTTCGAGGCTTAACGTGGTGAGTCGGCTGAAGGCAACACGAAACGTCTTTCTATTTGTTTTTACCCATTTTCAAGTCTGAAAAAGAGGGGTTTTTAGGGGGTTTTTGGTTTCGATATAGCAAGGTAAGAGCTTTGTTTTGGGGTCGTCGTCTAGGTTTGTTTAGCACAAAAGGGGGACTTTTTTTGGGAGTTTAGTGTTGTTTAGGTTTCTCTGGTTCGTCTCTAGGTCACCAGATGGTGAGTAGCACCGGCTGGCGTTTAGAGGGTTTGGGGAGAGGTCTCTTTGGTTTCTAGGGTTTCAGAGGGAATAAAATGGGGCTCAGTTTAGTTTAGGTTAGGTTTTATAGTGATTTTAGGTTTTAGTTTAGGGGGAAATTTGTGTCTAGTCCCTTCGTGTCGAGTCTTTAGCGTAATAGGGGCTTCCGTCTTTCTAAATAACTCTCCAGGTCCCTGAAATTTTGTTTCCCCCTTTAATTTCACCCTGTTTCTGGTCACCAGTGGTCTTTTGGTCCTTCCCCTCCCCGTAATTTTACATTTGTTTCAATTTGGTCCTCTTTTACAGTTTTGTATATTTTCATGCATTTTTTTGATTTGGTCACTGTTTTTGTGTTCCTATCAATTTAGTCTTGTTTCTTTCTTGCTTTCATTTATATGATATGTTAAATGTATGTTTTGTAATTTCTATGTATTTTGCTTGTTTTTTAAGTTGTATGTTTGTATGTATGGGGCATGTATATTGTATGTGACCATGTTGTTGTTTTTTGGGTCTTGTAAGTTTTAATGTAAGGTTTGCTTAATTTTTTATATGTAATCTAAGGCTGGTTATATAAAGTATAGGAAAATGTGACTATTAAAATATTTAACATAATTTAATTAATTAGTGGTGTTTTCTAATGTGATGTATAGTGACGTTTAGGAGTTCGCTTATAAAAAATGTGATAAAAACATCAACATGCTTAATAAGATATGTATGATTCAAGTGGTGTTAATTTGGCTTTGTTAACAAGGCTTGTCTTAATATCTTCTAGTTTGGGCTTTTGGGCCTTAGGGATTTAGGTGGTTAGAGTTAGGTTTTTTTGGACCCTTTTTTAGCTTAAGTGGGTTTGGGCTAGTTAGGTTAGTGTTTTTAATTTAGTTTAATTGATTTAGTTGTTCCGGATCGTGTGCCCGCCTCATAAGGGTAGGGTTCGCACGATTAGGTCGGTTTAGGTTTAGAGATTAAATTAAGTTTAGGGCTCTAATCGGTTTAATTAACTTAAATTCATCCTTGTCTTATTAGGATGGATATTAAGTTCGTTAAGTCGGTTTAGCCACTATCACCTTTTTACATAAAAATAATACCACTTTTAGATGAGATAAAATGAGATAATCCATAATTTATTCGAGCCCCCTTATTATTTAGGATTTAATTAATCTAGAATTTAATATTAGAATCGTCTAACAAGTAATTAGACCACTAATCAAGTTTCAATAATTCGAGCCTTTAAGTTAGAGCCTTGGGTGGGTTTTTGTATGTTTATTTCCAAGCTCTTTTATGGCATGCATCTTACACTTGTCATTCACGAGACCATTAATAATTTAGCATGTTAATCGAATTTAAAATATACCAAAGGGAGGTATCAATTAACTCTGGTATTCGTGTCAAAACAGTCCAAGCTTAATGGATTTTGACCGAATATTTGGGTTAATTTTCATCATCTCTAAGTAAGCGGAAACATAAAAATGGAAGTACCACGACATCATCCTTTATTTGCTTGCATCATGCATAAAGGTGACGTACGAGATCCGAACCCTAAACTAACACAGCAATCAGCCTTATATGATGCCGGTTTAGTCTATGGTTCGGTGTACCGTCATCCTTTTTAATTAAATGTTTAATTAATTTCAAAGTAACAATTTGATAAAGCCTGTGCTATTTAAGTCACATTTTCACTTAAGAACGCTTCATTAAATTCACTTTGAGCTTTAAATAATTGCTATCGATTAAAAGGCAACAAGTTATTTGGTACCGATTTCTGGGCGTCATGGGGGTGCTAACCCTTCCCCACACGTAACCAACTCCCGAAACCTTTTCAAATTGAATCTCTGGCTTTGTGGTGTCTGGCATGTATCGATACACGGGAAGGTAGTAGCCAAAGTTGGGAAAAAGTTATCGATACGCTTCCCCGCGTATCGGTACGACCTTCAAACTTTGCAAAGGCGTATCGATACACGTGCTATTGGTATTGATACCCCTGTGTTAATTTGCCTGAAAAATGCCTTCGAGTATCGATACTCAATCCCGAGTATCGATACGCATACCATAAATGCTCATCCAAAAGCCTTCAATTCACAAATAGCATCAACTAAACATGTCCAAAACATATATACAAGGTATATCAAACATTTCAAGCACATATGCAACAACATCCACTCACAAGACAAGCATCAAGCATGGAAATTCATGAAGATCATGGGACCATATAAGCATGCCCTTAAGCACAATCCATAGAATAGCCAAAATACCAAATATAAGACCATAAACCATATATATGCCATTTACAAGTCTCAAAACACAAACTAAACATGCACAAAGTGTTTCATAACACCAAACATTCCATGGGTGGAAATTCCTCTCATTGCCTCTTATTACACTAAAGTAAATCGCATGCTTTACTTAGCCAAAAACACTTGGATATCCTTTGCTTGCTTGCTTCCAAATATGCTCAATTCTCTGCATTGATGAAACAATTGAGCGTAAGCATAAAGCTTAGTGAGGACCGCTACAAAACCACAACATTCATCAATGCATTTTAAAAACAAAATATCATTCTTTGAAAACACATGCCTTCCTTTAAAACATGCACTTTAAAACATTATATCCACTTTCAAATCCACATGCTCATAGCATCATTAATTACAACAGCAAAAACCTTTGCTTATACTTAAACCAAGCATCACATGCATTCTAGCATAATTCTCAAGCATCACATGCTTTCTCAAAATAAGCATTCATCATTAATTCTTTACTCAACATCATTATATTGGCTCGCAAGTGATCAAAAACAAGAACTATATCAAAACACAACACAAATGACACACAATCGGATACGCGGATTACAAGTGTTGTCCCACACCTTCATACACACTACCGACTTCACAAGGTGGAGTTTAATGGCACAATCACAACCCCTCAACACCCATGATGGAGTTTAATGGCACAATCACAACCCCTCAACATCACTAATCGGTAGTTGTATAATTCCACTAACGAGAGCACGGGACACGAACCACAAGATTCACACATTGGATTTAAACCATCCACCGTTGTGATCTTAGCCTCGATCGTTAGGGTACTTGGATGGAGTTTACGGCACAATCACAACCCCTCGACATCCAAGGCGACTTTATTCACGGTGCACCCAATCCTATAGTCGGCTAACTATATTCGATTAAAGTAACTAAAAACCATTTACCATCACTTGCCAATATAATCATTTACAACATAATTTCATTGTTTTACAAGCATTCACCACAATGCCAATTCCACAAGCATTATAAAACCAATTTCATAAATCATATAAACCCAAGGATCACTTACCATTTGCATCATTAATTAAATGGCATTTAAAACCAGCAACATCAATGCTCAAAACATGCTTTGAAATAGTAATCAAACCACATTTAAATCAAGTGCATTTCAAACCAAAACATATCACAATCCGTGAGAGACTTTCGATTTACTTACTCTTGAGCTTAGCTAAGTGTTTCTAACTTACACTAAGCTCCCAAAAACACGTTCAAAATGTTTCAAAGCTGGAAAACTCTTTTCCACTCACCGATACGTGAAACTTCGCTAGCCGACGCGAAGATCACTCACCCGAAGCTTCTGAAACCGCTTCGCTTACTTTCAGATCAATGTCCCATTTTTTAGAGCATCAAAAACAGAGATCCAATGCATTAAAATGCATTCCAACACCAGCAACTAAACACAAACTCGTTGCCCAGCAAAACTACATCAAATTACCCATCTGAAACAACTGAAAACTCAATCGATTGCCTCCTAAACCAAGCTCGGCCAACAAACATCACATTCAACCATTAACATTCATCAAAGCACATCTAAAAACAACCTAAACCCTTCCTTATACCTCCAGCAACCATATAACCACCAAAACACTTCAAAAACTCAACTAAAACTATCATAAAACTTAAGGATCTCAAGGATTTTGGGATCTATATCATTAAAACACTTTTTCAACAACATAATCATCCCAAAACTCAATTATAATCCATCAAAACAGAGATCATCAACAACACTCTGAAAATCAAGAATTAAACCTTTATTTTGCAAGATTTTGATCTTAAATCAAAACTATAATCAAAACTTAGATAAAAACAAGCATTAGGAGTCAATAATCTTGGGAATTTCAATAAAGAACCTTGATTAGAGGTTGAGAATGGGATTTACCTCCAATCCTTACTTTCCTTAGTGTTTGACAAGTTTTTGCTTCACAAATCTTGAAGAAATTGAAGAGAATTCATAGAAATGGATAAGAAATCAAAGAGAGAGTGTTTGGGACAAAAGAAATCTAGAGAAAAGGTTTTAGAAATGGGTTTTGCTGAAATGAGGATTGGAAAGTTAGTTACGTAAAATGAAACCTCTCAATTTATCATTTTATTAATTAAAATAAAATCCCTTTTTAATCAATTATTTTAAAGCTCATTTAAAACACATGTCAATTTAAGAAAAGGCATAATTTGCACAAAATCTCACTAAAGATTCTATGATTTTGACTCCTCTTTTGAAATTTGCATTTTTTCATAGTTTTAAAACTTTACATTTTGGTCACTACCCAAAATGTACCTCTTCCAAAACTCATTTTGTAAAATTGATTTGACCAACCTCTTAAACATGATTTTAAAGGATTTTAGCAATTTTTTCATATTTTTATCCTATCCCAAACCTTGATCTCCCTAAACCACCTAATACGATTTGAACCATTTCCCATCGGCCCGATTCGTTATCTAAAACATCTAGGCCCAAAACCAGGGCATTACAGTTTGTCAAGGCGGGCTGTTGGGTACTTATAATCATTCTTGGCGGCTAGGTTCAGGATCCGCAGTGCCTCCTCTATTGGTCTGTCGAGGATGATTATGTTGTAGAACATTGACACTTGTGTCCAAGCTGAAAAACCATCGAGCGGGTAGTTGTTAAGCATCTGTTGGTATCTCTCCTATGCTTCATACATTGGCTCATCATCCCCTTGTCTAAAGGTTGTGATCTCGTTTCTCAATCTGTATGTGACATTGGATGGGCTGAAATGATCCAAGAAATCCTTACACAGCTCTGTCCATGTGTTGAATGACCCTGATGGCTGGTTGTTCAACCACTGGTTTGCCTTATCTCTCAGTGAGTAGGGGAATAATCTTAGCCTTAGCACATCTTGGTGGACTTCATGTATTTTTAATGCTCTGCATATGTCTAGGAATGCTCTTAAGTGATGTCGAGCATCTTCTGTGGCAGTCCCTCCAAATTGCCCCAAAGTCTTGATCATGTTGAACATCACGGGATTTAGCTAAAAGTGATCCGCCTCAATCTCAGGTTCTGTCACTATCGGATCGAACCCTCTGAAGTCACGTTCCAAGTAATCCCTGGTGGTTCGAACGTATTGTGGCTGCCTTGGCGGAATAGGGGGCGGCTGCCTAGGTGGAACTTGCTGCTATTCTCTGGGCGGCGGGTCTTGCTGCCCATCCCTGCTGTTCTGAGCATTGTTGGCAGGGTTGTCTTTTTCCATGTTTACCTCTGTTTTTCTTTCTTCTTTATCTTTCCCTAGGGTTGTTCTGATTTCCTTTTTGAGTTCTCTTGCTCTTCGTTCGATATCGTCGTAGTAAATGATTTCTCCTTTTTGGGTTTTCCCTGATCATGCACTATCAAAGGAAACTGTAAAATTCTTTTTTCGACTAAAAATAAAATTAATAGAGACTAAAAATTAAATGCAAAGAAATAAAAGTGCAGAAATTAAAAACGAATTTCGCTGTTACCAATGCGAAAAACTTGTAGAGCGTTTTAGTCTCTAAATATGAGCACAAGTGCACACTCCTGTCAAGTTATAGTATAAAAGATATCGTCTCCCACAGGGATTGGACAGCTTGACTCGAATAGTAGTTCATGCACCAAGAAAATTAAATGCACAAATAAGTTGGTTGTTTGAGAGGAAAATAAAATAAAAAACATGAGTAAATAAAAGGGAAGAGATCAGATTGATAGAATGGGTCGGGTTATGTTGTTGTTTAGTGTGGCATTTCTCTTCACCTCTTGTTCTTTCTCCCTTTCCTTTTTGCCTCGCCTTAACCAATTTCCCACAAGCTTCCGCCATTTGAGGTTCTAAGCATTATTACTTAGTGATTTTGAAGGCTGACTTAGTCTTCGACTAAGATCGTCGACTTTGGCTGCACGGATCAGCTAGTCAGACTCTAGCCCCGTGACAAGTGGTATCAAAGCCATTTTTTGCATCCGGTCAAGTTGAGATGGCAGGCAATAGATCCGACAACAAGCATGAGGGTCGTTGTGTGGCACAGCAAACGGAGAAGGAAAAAGGAGCTAGTTCGAAGAATTGAATCTTGACGCTTGAGGACAAGGTTGCCCAACTTGAGAGTACCATGAAATAGTCATGAGATACACTCGATGCGGTTGAGGTCCACTTAAATAAGTTGGACGCGAGGGTGATGAACTCAAGGATGATTTCCAAGGAGCTATCGATAGTGTTGTAACCCCCTCTACCCTGCCTAGGCAACCTACCGAACCAAACGGGTAACACGGGAAATATTGAAGTAAATCGGGAAGTTTACCTTAATAAACGACCCTATTTTTTTATTTTATCTTGCCTATATTCACATTGTTACCCTAAGAGTTTTGACTCGCGGCGGAAGAAATGTAAAACAAAACAGACATCGATTAGGCATTCAATTGATTACAAACATGTGATAGGGACCAAATTATAATTTTAGCAAAATAAAGGAGCTTCATCAAATTTTAAGTTACCATCCTTAAATTAGTCACATTACATGCCATTGTATCAAATCTCAGCTCAAAATGATCATCCGACTCATTTAATTGCATCCATAACAACAAGGACTAAAACGTAAGAAAATATAACCTCAAAGATACCAAATAACTACTTTAACCGCTGGTCGTATCGATACGTCGAGGCCTATATCGGTACGCATTTGTCCACTAAGCTCCATGTTTTTACATTTCCAAGCTTGTACCGAAATAGAACCTTGTGTATCGAAACGGGACACTTTTTCCTCCCGGCCCGTATCAAAACGGGTCCCCGCTGTAACCCCCTTAGCCCGGTCTAGACGGTTGACCCGAACTACGAAGATTACACGGGGAAAACCAAAGTCAACTCGAAAGTCAACCTTGATTAACGACCCTTTTTATCTTTTTAATCTTGTCTAGATGCACGTTAACCCTAAGTGAGTACTCATGAAACATATATGAGAAAGGCACAGCGATCGAACAACAAAGAGGGACTTAATTGCACTTATTACAAGTTTAGGGACCAAAATGTAATTTCTGTACATAGGAGAGTCTTCACTGATTTATATGTTACGAATATGAATTTAGTCGTGTTACATGCCTCCCTGTCAAATTTCACTTTAATTGGACATCTCAAACTCATACAATTGTTAGCTCAACTTCCAAGACTAAAACGTAAAGCTTGCAAACTTCAGCAGCATTCAAATCAGTGCCCAACGGTCACCTATTTCGAAACGTTCACCAGCTGTATCGGAACGAGGACCGAAACGGCGTTGACCATTCCAAAACACGGGTTGGTTCCGAGATTAGTTCCGGAACGAGGCCTCCCAGTAGCCAAATCGTTTCGGAACAGCCTCCAGCCGTTCCGAAACACGAAGGCCATTACAGGCCCCCCGTTTCGAAACGCCAGAGAGTGTTCCGATACGGTTTGCCCAGAAGCTGCAGATTTTGCTGGTTTTTCATACATAAATCCATTCAAACACTACCTAATGACTCCCTAATCATACCAACAATTCATCATACATAAATGGTGCATGTTTAGAACTCCTAAACATATTCATAGCATCAAACATGAAATTTCACATGTCTAGAGGCATGCTTCATATTATCCAAAACCAAGTAAGCAAACAAACTTCAAAACAAGCATTTAAAGGCCATTTACAAATTCAAACCATCAAAGGCAACATGCCACAACCTAGGGAGTTCAACACATCTCCCAAAACACGTCTTAGGTTCCCATTGCCAAATTACCAAAACTAATAGTGTATGAAAACATCACCATACATGAGCTTGGATTCCCTTAGACACACTTAGCTCCCTTGTTGCCCTTTAACACCTCAATTATATGCATTATTGGTAAAAGAGAGCGTAAGCACAGATGCTTAGTGAGGCATGCTCTAAATAAAACCAATACTACAATGCATTTTTAGGAAACACTTTCAACAAAGCTTTTAAATCACATGCTCATCTCTTTTCCTGCAACCTTGCATACTTTACAAGCATCTCATGCTTCATTACATTCAATACATTATATTGGCTTTCAAGTGATAGATCATAACCATTTCAACACAAAACACAATCGGATACGTGGATTACAAGCGTTGTCCCACACGCTTCATACACACTACCGGACTACACAAGGTTCACACTCAAGAGAAATCCCTCCATTGATGTGACACCCGTGGTGGAGTATAACGGTACAATCTCAACCCTTCAACACCACTCATCGGTAGTTGTATAATTCCACTAACGAGAGTACGGGACACATAACACAAGATCTACATATGGACTTTTAACCACCGTTGTGATCTTACCTCAATCGTTAGGGTACTTGGATGGAGTTTACGGTACAATCACAACCCCTCAACATCCAAGGTGACTTTACTTACGGTGCACCCAATTCTATAGCCGGCTAACTATATCCGATTCAAGTACTTGAAAACCATTTAATCACTTGCCAATATACATCAAATACCATCATCAATTCATTGTTTTAAAGCATTAATCAAAGCCATTAAACATCATGCATCTCCATGCATCATTACCAAAATAATAACATGTCAAACCAAGGATCTCTTACCTTGAGCATCCTTCAATAAATGGCTTTCAAAATCAGCATTAATTATGCTAAAACATGCTCTCAAAACAGAAATTAAACATGCAATTTATAACCAATACATCAAACCACTTCTTAGCACATCCGAGAGAGTTTTTCCGAAAACTTACTCTTGAGCTTAGTTAAATTGTTTAGACTTAAACTAAGCTCCCAAAACCTCCTAATAATTGTTCCAAAGCTGGAAACCAACTCCACTCACCAATTACGTTTCGCTTGCTTGCTAAAACGCCAATCAAGCCTCCGGATCAACTCCAAAAGTGTCCAAAGATGTCTCCCCTATTTTAAACACATCAAAGCAGAGGATTAATGCATCATCATGCATTGAAATCTTCAGCCAACACACCTAAACTCCCTTCTCTACCCAAAACCAACATTTTAGCTACCAAACACAACCGAAAACACCTCCAAACTCTTCCAAAACTTAACCCAGCCAAGATCCATCTCTTCTAATCATTTCTAAACATCAATTAACATCCAAAATAAACCTAAACTCGTTCTTATACCTCCAGCTATAACAGAACACCAAGAACACCTTAAAAACCACCATTTTCTTGAGCAAAAACTTAGGAAACACTGCCTATTCGGGATTGCATTGATAAAAACTCATTTCTAACATCATTTAATATCCAAAATACATTAAAGAACCACCTCAAAATAGAGCACAATCAATCTCAACGAAATTCTTCAAGATCTCTTCCAAAATCTTGACTTTTAAGCCAAAATCAAGTCTCTAACATTAAAATCATTTATAAAACTTAAATTAAGGATTGACAACTTGGGAATTTCAGTAAAGAACTGAGTATTTAGAGGAGAAGAACAATCTTACCTCTAAATGGTGATTCCTTCTTGATTTCGGCAAAATTCCATGAAAAATCAATGTGGAAATCAAAAGGTTTTGTTGCTAGATTGATTATGAAACAATGAGTGATGGAAATCTCATCAAATGAGGTGAAGATCAAAGTGATTTGTGCTGGAGAAAATGTGTTTGGGTGATAAGATTTTGAGAGAAAAAGGAATGATAGAAAATTAGGAAAAGGTAGTTATGAGAATCTAAAAGTAGTTTCCATCTTTATTTAATTAAAACATTAATTAAATCACCCAAATTAAGGAAAATCTGGAGAAAACATTTTGGGTAATTAGCTCCTTAAAGATTCAAAGTTTCAATCATTTACAAAACAGTCACCACTAAACTTTTCAAAAATCGCATTTTGGTCACTACACCGAAATGTAGTATTTCCAAACCTTATTTTGTAAAATTGATTTCACCACTCTCTTATATATATTAAAAGAGGATTTTTAGATATTTTTCTATATTTTTAAAGCATCCCGAACAAGGCTTTCCCTAAAACCTCCTTTTATATTCGAACCGTTTCTCGGACCGGTCCGACCAAACCCTAAACTTCTAAGCCCAAAATTGGGGTGTTACAACTCTCCCCCTCTTAAGAAATTTCATCCTCGAAATTTACATGGAGGAAAAAGGTAAGGAAATTGATTCTTCATGTCATCCTTTCTTTCCCACGTGGCTTCCTCAACACCACGATGCCACCACAACACCTTAACCAATTCGATGGTCTTGCCTCGAAGAACTTTACTTTTCGAATCCAGAATTTCAATTGGCTCTTCATCATAGGTCAAGTCTGGATTCAACTCCTCTTCCTCCACAAGCATAACATGCGAAGGATCCGATCTATACCTCCGAAGCATAGAGACATGAAACACAGCATGTATCTTTTCCAACTCTTGCGGCAACCTCAACTTGTACACAATAGGACCCACACATTCAATCACCTCGTATTGTCCAATATACATAGGGCTCAACTTACCTTTTCGATCAAACCTTATCACCTTCTTCCAAGGCGAAACCTTCAAGAACACACGGTCACCTACCGCAAACTCAATCTCCTTACGCTTCAAATCCGCGTAAGACTTATGTCGATCAGAAGCTGCCTTCAATCGCTCACAAATGAGCTTCACCTTCTCGATGGTTCCCTTCAACAAATCCGGCATCGAGACCAACTTCTGACCTGTTTCAGCCCAACAAAGAGGAGTTCTGCATTTCCTCCCATACAAGGCTTCATAAGGTGCCATTTGAATACTTGCCTGGTAGCTATTGTTATAAGAAAACTCCACCAAAGGTAAATGCTTCTCCCAAGAACCTTGAAACTCAATCACACAGCACCTCAACATATCTTCCAGCACTTGGGTAACACGCTCAGGTTGTCCATCCGATTGTGGATGATAAGAAGTACTGAAATTCAACCGTGTACCCAAAGCTTGATGCAAACATTCCCAAAAACGCGATGTAAACCTCGGATCTCTATCCGACACTATAGACTTTGGCACACCATGCAATCGCACAATCTCAGCAATGTACAGCTCTGCAAGCTTATCCAAAGTATACGTGGTATGCACAGGTAAGAAACGTGCACACTTCGTAAGGCGATCCACAATCACCCACACCGAAATCTTCTTCAATGGCGACAAAGGCAAACAGACACAAAGTCCATGGTAACCCATTCCCACTTCCACTCAGGAATCCTCAACGGTTGCAACAACCCTAAAGGAAACTGATGCTCAGCCTTAACCCGCTGACAAACCATGCACTTACTCACGTACTCTGCAACATCTTTCTTCAAACCCACCCAATAGTACTCATCCTTCAGATCACGATACATCTTTGTACTACCAGGGTGCATAGCAAAAGGACTACTGTGAGCTTCAGACAGAATAGTACGCCTCAACTCCGTATCATTCGGCACTACTATCCGACTTCCAAAACATAGAACTCCATCATTATTAAAACAGAAATCTGATGGTCTATCCTCAGCAATATCCTAAACATGTGGCACCAAAGAATCATCCAACAACTGCTTATCCTTTATCAACTGAACCAAAGATGGTTTCACTTGAATTTCAGCCACAAGACCTCCATCTCGCGAAATATTCAAATTGGCAAACATAGCCCTTAACTCCACTGCCACCTTCCTACTCAAGGCATTCGCTACAACATTAGCTTTTCCTGGATGGTACTCGATCGTCAGATCGTAATCTTTTAGCAACTCCACTCAACGTCGTTGCCTAAGATTCAACTCTTTTTAGGACATCAGATACTTCAAACCCTTATGATCCGTGTACACAGTACACTTCTCACCATACAGATAATGTCTCCAAATCTTCAAAGCAAAAACCACCGCAGCCAACTCAATATCATGTGTAGGATAATTGCGCTCATGCACCTTCAACTGGTGTGATGCATAAGTCACCAACCCAACCCAACCCAACATAGGATGCATCGCTGTACACCACAAACTCTTTCCTTGATTCAGGTTAAACCAAGATAGGAGCTTGCGCCAACGCTGCCTTAAGCTTCTCAAAAGCTTCTTGCCTTGCTCTTGTCCACTCATACCTGACATCTTTTTGCAACAGCTTCGTCAAAGGAGCAACAATCTTCGAAAATGCATCCACAAACCTCCGGTAATATCCTGCCAACCCAAGGAAACTACGAACTTCATGAACAGACTTAGGAGGCTTCCAATTCATCACCACCTCAATCTTCTGAGGATCAACACGAATCCCTTCAGCAGAAACCACATGACCAAGGAAAACAACTTCCTTAAGCCAGAATTCGCATTTGCTCAACTTAGCATAAAGTTGATTCTCCAACAGCACCTGCAACACAATCCTCAAATGCCCCTCATGCTCCTCCTTAGTACGAGAATACACAAGAATATCATCAATGAACACTACAACAAACTTATCCAAGTATTCATGGAACACTCTATTCATCATGTCCATAAAAGCTGCAAGAGCATTCGTCAAACCAAACGGCATTACAAGGAACTCATAATGCCCATACCTCATTCTAAAGGCTATTTTTGGCACATCCACATCTTTCACCTTAAGCTGATAATAACCTGACTTTAATTCAATCTTAGAGAACACAGCCGCTCCCCGAAATTGGTCAAAAAGATCATCAATCCTCGGCAAAGGATATCGATTCTTGATAGTCAACTTGTTCAGCTGACGATAATCGATGCACATTCTCATAGTGCCATCCTTCTTCTTCACAAACAAGATCGGTGCACCCCAAGGTGACACACTCGGCCGAATGAAACCACGATCAAGCAACTCCTGAAGTTGCATCTTCAACTCCTTCAACTCCTTAGGTGCATGCGGTAAGGAGCAATGGACACTGGAGTTGTGTTTTCATACAGCTCAATTCCAAACTCCACCTCTCGACTAGGAGGCAATCCAGGTAACTCCTCCGGAAACACACTAGGAAACTCTCGCACAGTCCTGATATCTTGAACGTGCAACTCCTTAGAGCTAGGATTCATCACAAAGGCTAGGTAAGCCTCACAACCTTGCCTCAACATTCGGCTTGCTTCCAACGTAGACACCACATTGGCAAGAAACTTCACATTCTCGCCAACCACCACTACTTCGTAATCATCCGCAAGTTTCAACGAAACACGCTTGTTCTCAAAATCTACTATAGCTCGATGTTCAACAAGCCAATCTATACCAAGGATTACATCAAAACCATAGAATGGAAATTCCATGAGATCAACAAGAAAAACATGGTTTTGCACTTTCAAGGGACATCTTCTATACAACTTTCGTGTTACGACTGTCTCACCAAAGGAACTAGTCACACGCATACCAACATCCAAAGACTCAACAGGTAAACAAACCAATTGAGCATGTTCACGCAATATGTATGAGTGTGTAGATCTAGAATCAATCAAGGAAAGTAATGACAAGGATTTCAAAGTAAAGGTACTTGCGATCACATCCGTATCATTCCTTCCCTCACGCTGAGCATACACTCGAGCCTGGCCACCACCCTCAGGTTGAACAGCCACGACATGCGCCACATTCCTCCCACCATCATCTCTGCGCTGAAAGTTACCACGGTCGCGCCCACGACCTCTCTGTGGTGCAACTACCCCAGGAGCACGTCCATGACCACCACCGGCTAACAAAGGACACTCTCTCCTCATGTGGTCTGTCGAACCACAATTCCAGCATGAATTACCTGTCACTGCAACAGGAGCCTGAACCTCCCTCGCCGCTCGAGGACAATCTCGCCTCAAATGGCCACGAATTCCACACGTCCAGCACGTGTTCTGATCAGCCCTCATCCTATCTCCCTGAACAGGTGCACCATGTTCTCCATTACCACACCTAACAGAAGATTGATACCTCTTATCTCGTCCTCTCTTGTTCCGTCCACCACCGGAACTATAATCAACAGCTCTTTTTCCCGAGCTAGAACTAACGCCTCTGGAAGACAAACCCAAGTTCTACTCGATGTCCTTTGCTCTACTCACAAGCACATCAAAATTTGTATACTCAACCGCAAGCATAAAAGTCTTCACATTCGTTACCAAACCATAACGGAAACGTTCACACCGCTCCCGCTCATCAGGGATTAGCTCAGGTGCATACTGACTAAGGAGGACAAACTGAACCTCGTACTCAGCTACCGTCATGCTTCCTTGCACAAGAGACATAAATTCTCTTTTTTTCTCATCTAGGTATCGCACACCCAGATACTTCCGCTTGAACGCATTCAAGAAGAACATCCAAGTCACATCATTGTCCTCCATTCCAGAGACAGTGGTCGTCCACCACGTATAAGCATCATCATGCAGCAGTGACACCACACAACCCAACTTCTGCACATTGTTGCAGTTCATTTGCCCCAAAATCCTCTTGGTGCTTTCCAACCAAGACTTAGATCTTTCTGGAGACAAACCTCTGAACTCAGTCCCTCCCAGACTGCAAAGACGTTCCAAAGGCAATCTCACATTAGCATCACCCTGATGCGCAGCTCCGTGATCTCCAGCTACTGCTGCCTGAAAGGCTCCAGCAATAGCATGAATCAACACAGTCATATCAAGAGCAGCTTGCCCCTGCACACCTTCAGGTCCAGCGACCCCAGCAACAACATTATCTCCTCCAGCACCACCACCGCCGGGTGGTCCACCACCAGGGAGAGGAGGTAAATCCACAACATTTTCAGCATTCTCCTCATTCTCATTATGAGCCATAGCTCTTGTATTCATTCTCATCTCCCTACGCGGCCCCATTTACAAGAAAACAATGTACTGACACAAATGCAATAAACATAATTAGGCTCAACAAGGTAAGTAATCCAAGTACTCAAGCTCTTTTTCAAAAACAGTTCCTTTCATTAATTTTGATATGGCAATGGGATCCCCTAACACACTCCATCAGAGCATATCATCACAATTGAAACCATGCATCACTATTCATACAACATTCTTTCATCCAAAAGGCATATCATGCAAATACACATACATCACCCACATAACCATTCCCATTTACACGAGAACTAAGCTCTGGTACCACCAAATGTAACCCCCTTAGCCCGGCCTAGACGGTTGACCCGAACTACGAAGATTACACGGGGAAAACCAAAGTCAACTCGAAAGTCAACCTTGATTAATGACCTTTTTTTTCTTTTTAATATTGTCTAGATGCACGTTAACCCTAAGTGAGTACTCATGAAACATATATGATAAAGGCACAGCAATCAAACAACAAATAGGGACTCAATTGCACTTATTACAAGTTTAGGGACCAAAATGTAATTTCTGTACATAGGAGAGTCTTTACTGATTTTTATGTTACCAATATGAAATTAGTCGTGTTAAATGCTTCCCTGTCAAATTTCACCTTAATTGGACATCTCAAAATCATACAATTGTTAACTCAACTTTCGGGACTAAAACGTAAAGCTTGCAAACTTCAGCACCATTCAAATCAGTGCCCAACGGTCACATGTTTCGAAACGTTCACGAGTTGTATCGGAACGAGGACCGAAAAGGCGTTGACCGTTCCGAAACACGGGTTGGTTCCGAGACTAGTTCCGGAACGAGGCCTCCCAGTAGCCAAATCGTTTGGAACAGCCTCGAGCCGTTTCGAAACACGAAGGCCATTACAGGCCCCCCGTTTCGAAACGCCATAGAGTGTTCCGATATGGTTTGCCCAGAAGCTGTAGATTTTGCTGGGTTTTCGTACATATATCCATTCAAACACTACCTAATGACTCCCTAATCATACCAACAAGTCATCATACATAAATGGTGCATGTTTAGAACTCCTAAACATATTCATAGCATCAAACATGAAATTTCACATGTCTAGAGGCATGCTTCCTATTATCCAAAACCAAGTAAGCAAACAAACTTCAAAACAAGCATTTAAAGGACATTTACAAATTCAAACCATCAAAGGCAACATGCCACAACCTAGGGAGTTCAACACATCTCCCAAAACACGTCTTAGGTTCCCATTGCCAAATTACCAAAACTAATAGTGTATGAAAATATCACCATACATGAGCTTGGATTCCCTTGGACACACTTAGCTCCCTTGTTTCCCTTTAACACCTCAATTATCTGCATTATTGGTAAAAGAGAGTGTAAGCACAAATGCTTAGTGAGGCATGCTCTAAATAAAACCAATACTACAATGCATTTTTAGGAAACACTTTCAACAAAGCTTTTAAATCACATGATCATCTCTTTTCATGCAACCTTGCATAGTTTTCAAGCATCTCATGCTTCATTACATTCAATACATTATATTGGATTTCAAGTGATAGATCATAACCATTTCAACACAAAACACAATCGGATACGCGGATTACAAGCGTTGTCCCACACGCTTCATACACACTACCAGACTACACAAGGTTCACACTCAAGAGCAATCCCTGCATTGATGTGACACCCGTGGTGGAGTATAACGGTACAATCTCAACCCCTCAACACCACTCATCGGTAGTTGTATAATTCCACTAACGAGAGTACGGGACACATAACACAAGATCCACACACGTACTTTTAACCACTGTTGTGATCTTACCTTAATCGTTAGGGTACTTGGATGGAGTTTACGGTACAATCACAACCCCTCAACATCCAAGGTGACTTTACTTACGGTGCACCCAATCCTATAGCCGGCTAACTATATCTGATTCAAGTACTTTAAAACAATTTCATCACTTGCCAATATACATCAAATACCATCATCAATTCAATGTTTTAAAGCATTAATCAAAGCCATTAAACACCATGCATCTCCATGCATCATTACCAAAATAATAACATGTCAAACCAAGGATCTCTTACCTTGAGCATCCTTCAATACATGGCTTTCAAAACCAGCATTAATCATGCTAAAACATGCTTTCAAAACAGAAATTAAACATGCAATTTATAACCAATGCATCAAACCACTTATTAGCACATCCGGGGGAGTTTTTCCAAAAACGTACTCTTGAGCTTAGTTAAGTTGTTTAGACTTAAACTAAGCTCCCAAAACCTCCAAATAATTGTTCCAAAGCTGGAAACCAACTCCACTCACCAATTACGTTTCGCTTGCTTGCTGAAACGCCAATCAAGCCTTCGGATCAACTCCAAAAGTGTCTGAAGATGTCTCCCCTGTTTTAAACACGTCAAAGCAGAGGATTAATGCATCATCATGCATTGAAATCTTCAGCCAACATACCTAAACTCGCTGCTCTACCCAAAACCAACATTTCGGCTACCAAACACAACCGAAAACACCTTCAAACTCTTCCAAAACTTAACCTAGCCAAGATCCATCACTTTTAACCATTTCTAAACATCAATTAACATCCAAAATGAACCTAAACTCGTCCTTATACCTCCACCTATAACAGAACACCAAGAATACCTCAAAAACCACCATTTTCTTGAGCAAAAACTTAGGAAACACAACCTATTCGGGATTGCGTTGATAAAACCTCATTTCTAAAATCATTTAATATCCAAAATACATTAAAGAACCACCTCAAAACAGAGCTCAATCAATCTCAACGAAATTCTTCAAGTCTCTTCCAAAATCTTGAGTTTTAAGCCAAAATCAAGTCTCTAACATTAAAACCATTTATAAAACTTAAATTAAGGATTGACAACTTGGGAATTTCAGTAAAGAACTGAGTATTTAGAGGAAAAGAACAATATTACCTCTAAATGGTGATTTCTCCTTGATTTGGGCAAAATTCCATGAAAAATCAATGTGGAAATCAAAAGATTTTGTTGCTAGATTGATTATGAAACAATGAGTGATGGAAATCTCATCAAATGAGGTGAAGATCAAAGTGATTTGTGCTCGAGAAAATGTGTTTGGATGATGGGATTTTGAGAGAAAAAGGAATGAGAGAAAATTAGGAAAAGGTAGTTATGAGAATCTAAAAGTAGTTTCCATTTTTATTTTATATAATTAAAACATTAATTAAATCATCCAAATTAAGGAAAAATCTGGAGAAAACATTTTGGGTAATTAGCTCCTTAAAGATTCAAAGTTTCAATCCTTTACAAAATAGTCACCACTAAACTTTTCAAAAATCGCATTTTGGTCACTACATCGAAATGTAGTATTTCCAAACCTTATTTTGTAAAATTGATTTCACCACTCTCTTATATATATTAAAAGATGATTTTTAGATATTTTCTATATTTTTAAAGCATCCCGAACTAGGCTTTCCCTAAAATCTCCTTCTATATTCGAACCGTTTCTCAAACTGGTCCGACCAAACCCTAAACTTCTAAGCCCAAAATTGGGGTGTTACACCCGCATACTAATACTCCAAGCCTATTTTGGCTTACTCGTATTAATACAATGGCATGTGTATCGAAACACTTGAGCCTGTAATGCCCCAATTTGCTGAAATAACACTCTCAGATGCATTATAATCCACCTAGACATGCCTCTAACATATTTATAACATATCCAAACACCAATCTTCAGTTATCCCAAAAACACAACGGATCCCCCATTGCCCTTATTACTTGTAGTCTAAACCGAGACATACTTCATCAAATGAAGTTTCTTGTGATCCCTTGCTAACACGTTCCCTCCAAAGCCTCAATTATATGCATTGATGGAAAAATGAGAGCATATGCTCACAAGGCTTAGTGAGGAGTGCTCAAAAACAAAACACCATCAATGCATTAAAACCATTTTCCAACTCCACATTGAAATCCCATTTCAATTAACTTAAATCATCATTTGAAAACCATCATGCCTTTAGAACTATACACATTTCTTAATCAAAACCAGCTTAATAAATCTTATACAACATGTATCATGAATCAACAGCAAGTCCAATTGCTAACACTCAATTTAAGCCTTCCCATGCATAACTACCAATATGCAAAGCTTAAAGAGTAAAAAATGTATAAATAACAATATTCAACATAAACCATCTCATGATACATCATCAATTATAGTGGCTTACAAGTGATCATAAAGCAAGTCCATTTCAAAAAATAACATATGGGATACACAGATTCATAAGTGTTGTCCCAACACTTCATATAATCTCACCAGAATCTCAAGGTTTACACACAGGAGCTACCCTCCACAGTTGTGACACACGTGGTGGAGTAGTCAGTACACTGTATAAACCCCTCAACACCACTCATCGGTAGATGTATAACCCCACCAACAAGAGACGGGACATCACATACACATACCTCAATCATTAGGGTACTTGGATGGAGTATTCCATACACCTTATAAACCCCTCGACCTCCAATGTAACACCCCAAATTTGGGCTTAGATGTTTAGAGTCTGAATCGGATCAGTCAGGGAAACTATTCGAATATAAAAAGGGAGTCTTAGGGAACACCTAGTTCGGGATGCTTTAAAATTATGAAAAAATAGCTAAAAATCCTCTTTTAATGTATTTAAGTGAATGGTGAAATCAATTTTACAAAATAAGGTTTGGAAATGCTACATTTTGGTGTAGTGACAAAATTGTAGTTTTTACAAGTTAGCTAGTGACTGTTTTGTAAAGGATTGGAACTTTGAATCTTTAAGGAGCTAATTTTAACAAAATCATTTTCATCAGATTTTTCCTTAATTTGGGCAATTTAATAAATGTTTTAATTAAATGAAAAGGTGGTTAATTAAAACAAAACAACCATTGACTTTTTCATAACCATTTTACGTCAAATTTCTATTCTCTCATTTTCTCTCAATTTCCTTTCAACCAAACACTTTTTCTCCAGAAAATTTCTTTTGGTTTCCTTTTCATTTCATGAGGATTCAATCACTCTTTGATTCCTAATCAATCTTTCAACAAATCCACTTGATTTCTACATTGTAATTTCAAGAAAACTTGCCCAAATCAAGGAGAAATCATCTTTTAGAGGTAAGCTTGTTCTTCTCCTCTAAATACTCAGTTCTTTACTGAAATTCCAAAGTTATCAATCCTTTATTGAAGATTTATGAATGGTTTTAATGTTAGAAACAAGAATTTGGCTTAAAACTCAACATTTTCGAAGAGATCTTGAAGAATTTCGTGGTGATTGATTGGGATATGTTTTGAGATGGTTTTCTAATGTATTTTGGATGTTGAATGATGTTATAAATGAGGTTTAATCAATCCAATCCCGAATAGGTTGTTTTTCCTAAGTTTTTGCTTGTGAAAATGATGGTTTTTTGGGTTATTTTGGTGTTCTGTTATAGTTGGAGGTATAAGGATGAGTTTAGGGTTGTTTATGATGTTGATTGATGTTTAGAAATGATTGGAAGTGATGGATCTTGGCTGGGTTATGTTTTGGAAGAGTTTGGAGGTGATTTTGGTTGTGTTGGGTAGTCAAAATGTTGTGTTTAGGTAGAGCATCGAGTTTAGGAGTGTTAGTTGAAGATTTTAATGCATGGTGATGCATTAATCCTCAGCTCTTATGTGTTTAAAACAGGGGAGAGTGATCCGGAAGCTTTCGAGGAAGCGTTGGAGGTTTCGGACGCTTGTTTGGCGCGTCGGCTAGCGTAGTGTTGTGTATCGGTGAGTGAGAACATGTTTTCAGCCTTGGAATGGTTTTGAAATTATGTTTGGGAACTTAAATCTAGGCTTGAAACGTTGGTTTAAGTTCGGAAGTAAGTAAAGTGGATTTTCTCTCTCAGTTTGTGTTATTATTGTTTTACAATATGTAAATGGTTTTGAGGAGATTGGCTTTATGAAATGCTTTGATTTGTTGTGTGAGCATGGTTTTGAATTATGTGGTTTGGTTGTCAAACTTGGTTTGATAGGAGAAACATGAGTTTAATGACCCTTGAGATTTTTGTGGTTGCATAAATGATTCTTAATGCTTTTAAAGTGCTTTTGCTTCGTGATAAACAAATTCTTACTGTTTTTATGCATGATTTGTGGCATGAAATGATGCTTGAAGAGTTTCCAATGAAATAGCATGTTGCATTGTTGAGTTTTGAGATTTTGAAGTAATGCAAGCATGTGTTTTGATCATGAAATGAGTTGAGAAATATTTGAGTTTTGTTGCATGAAAAACAGTAGCTGAGATGATGTTCTAACATAATATATTGGCATAGGAGATGAGATACTTACCGGATATAATTGATCGATCAATAGGATGCAAAGTGCAATATAAACTAAAAATTTGTACGTGCTCTTGGGATGCGTTCCAAAGAGAGAGACCGATGAGGGGCATACCATCAGAGTAGGACTTGGAGATATCCAAGATTTTTGGCAACAAGATTTCTTGCCATGAGACGGATGATGGGCATCCCATCGGAGTAGGACTTGGTGAAACATCCAAGCTTTTTGGCAACAAGAGTTCTTGCCATGAGACCAATGATGGGCATTCCATCGGAGTAGGACTTGGTGAAATACCCAAGCTTTTGTCGGGGGTAGATACAGCCATGTGAGTACGGTGATACCACCGAAAATTATGTGACTAGACGAGTGAGGACGGTGTTGGTAAATACCACCGGAAGTGTCTAGTGAGTTGTCCGCTTATCCGAGTAACAATGAGATGTAAAATGCCAATATAATATATGTAAATGTTTTGGTTCACATGTACCTATTGACGAGAAGGTTTATGCTATGAGAATTGCATATGTGATTGTATTGAATGCTTTGGTTTTAACAAGCATGTGTTTGGCTTTGCCATGAGACTTGCATTGGTGTACATGCATGAGATAGAATAGAGGTACATGTGGTTTCAAATGGAGATTTACTTTGAATGATTTTCAAGCATGTTTAAGAAAGCTTTGCAATGGTAGAATTGGTTTTCAAGAGAGAATGCTTTAAGCTTGGCATGAAGCCTTGTGTGTGAAGGTTTAAATAAAAGAGATTTTGAGGATGTTGTTTAACATTAAGAAACCTATTACATTTGAGTTTAAATGTTGGTTTATTTGATGAGCTATGCTTGGTTTAAGTCCATGATGTTTTCAAAATGGAATTTTGAACATTACATTGTTTTGTAGAAATGGATTTTTGGTTTAGAAGAGTTTTATGGTTTCGCTGCATTCATGGTGTTTTGATTTTGAGCATTCCTCACTAAGCATTATGTGCTTACGCTCCTTTTGTCCATCAATGCGGATATTTGAGTTTGGGGTAGCAAGAGGCAAGGGATTCAAGAAGAGCTCCACTTGAGAAGTATGTTTGGTTTATAGCTATAGATAATAAAGGCAATGGGGGAAAGTCTTTTATGTTCATGTGTAATGAGATTGTTTATCTTGATTAAGTTCGGTTTTTGGTTTGATACTTGTTGATGATCGTTTTGCGATATTTGGATTTTCTACTCCACATTTTGATATAGCTATGTTCTTTGTTTAAAAATAGGATCATGTGTTGAATGTGATAAATGAGTAGGTGTGCTTAATGCTTGAAATGTATCTAGCCTTTGATACAATATGATGGTTTTAATGCTTAGCATGATGTTGTTATGTTGTGGAATGATTTTAGGTATGTATGATGGTGTTTTGAAGTGAAAAAATAGAAGTTTCCACTGTTTCTGGGTAGGGTGTATTGAAACACCCTTAGTTGTTTCGAGACGGGTGCTTGAAATGGCCTGGGCGTTTCGGAACGGCTAGAAGTGTTTTGAAACACTTTGGCTACTAGAAGTGTCTGTTTCGGAACATAGCCGCGTATCGAAACGGTCAACACCGTTTCGATACGGGCGTTCGAAACGGTTGTCAGTGTTTCGAAACGGGTGACCGTTGGTCACGGATTTGAATTGCTTGAAGTCTGCATGCTTTACATTTTAGTCCTAAAAGTTGTATTTGCAATTACTTGAGTTTGGAATGTCCTTTTGAGCTGAAATTTTACAGAGAAGCATGTAACATGATTAATTTCATATTGGTAATCCTAAAATCCGGAAAGTCCTTATATTTTCCAAAATTTACATTTTAGTCCCCAAAAGTGTATTTTCTGCAATTGAGTCCGTAAAAGATTTCCGATTGCTGTGCTTTTCTACTATATGTTTTCCGGGAATCGTGTAGGCTTAATGTGAATCTAGGAAAGTCTAAAATGAAAAAAATAGGGTCGTTAATCAAGGTTGACTTTTGAGTTGACTTTGGTTTTCCCCGTGTAATCTTCGTAGTTCGTGTCTAACGTCTAGGCTGGGCTAAGGGGGTTACATTTGGTGGTATCAAAGCTTGGTTATTGAATAATTGGGGTTTGGTATGTGATTGTTGTATGTGTGTATGCATGATTATGTCTTTACAATGAAAGTTTGATGTATGAAAAATGATGTGTGATTAAGTTGGATGAGATGTTGATGGTCATATCATGCTTAATTGTTGCAAATTGTAAGTGAGTTATGGTGATCATGATTTGATGATATGGTGATGTTGTAAGTTGAGTTGAATAGTGGAAATTGTGTTGAGTGTGACATGTTGCTCTTATGGTGTTGAAAGTGAATGTTGTTTGATGAAAGCATGACTTTTGTCGATGATTGAGTTTTGTTGTTGTTATGCACGGTGTTGTGTTATCTATGTTAATATTGATTGTTAAGTCGTTCTAAAGGGGGAAATTTTTGGATACCCATTGCCTTTTTATTATAGCAAATGTGTTAAGGTGGAGTTGGAGTCTTGAATCCTTGTTGAAAGCTGGCCTGAATATTTGGTTGTGTTTGTCTTTGAATAGTAGCACTATGGAACCGAGGAGAAAATCGTAATCGAATATGGTTGTGGCTGCTTTAGAGCAGGGTGTTAAAAGGTGGAAGTCATCACCTGGTAAGGGTGTGTCACCTCAGTCGTTAGTGTCTGGGGTTGAGGCGATGGGGCAGCATGTGAAGGCTAGCCCTGTGATGAAAGAGTTGTTCTCTTTGGTTCATGGGATGTTGGAGACATCTCAGGATGCGACGAATGCAGATTCTGTCTGTGTGCCGGCTGTGGGGCAGGCTGGTTTGTCGAAACAACGTCTGTGTGGTTTGCGAGCTGTTGAGTATCATGGGTCGACTCCTGAGGCGTTCAAGGCTTGGCTGGCCAGTACAGTTTTAATCTTGGATCAGGAAGGTTGTGACAGCACCTGTAAGCTGGGAAGCGTTGTCTCGTTAATGTTGAAGGATGCCTTCTCTTGGTGGACATATGTGTCAGTTACGACGAACATCCACGATGTGGATTGGGAATTCTTTGTATCGGTCTTTAGTAGGAGATACCTTGGAGATAAGCTTATAGGGGTTAAGCAAGGCGAGAGTGTGGCTTCTGTTGTTAAAGGTGGGAGGAATGCAAGCAAAAGATCTATAAGTACTGATCTTGAAAGTGGACAGCGTAAGCGATTCTGCTACAGAAGAGTTCGTCTGAATCAGAGACTTGGTGGTGGTACTGATGTGGGTCAAGTACAACTTGGTCAGGGAATGGTGGTGCAGTTACCAGAGTGTGGTCGTTGTGGAAGGCGACACTTTGGAGTTTGCTGGGGTGTTAGAGCTTGTTGGAACTGTGGTTCAATGGAACATGTGAGACGTAATTGTTCCCAGCAAGTGAGATTGGTTCTAGCGCGAGTTAAAGGGTCTCTAAAGGGCCATGAGCGCGGCCGAGACAGAGTTCGGAGGTGGCAGGAAGGAAAGAGAGGTGCAAGGTGTATGGTGGCTGGGGCTTGCTGGAATTGTGGGTCTGCTGGACATTTGAGGCGAGATTGTCCATAATTAACTTCTGAAGGTCAAGGTGGGATGTCGGTTGAAGTTCCTTGCGAGCGTGAGTGTCATCAAGGTTCTTCACAAGAAGGATGTGAAGATGATCTTAAGGCGCTGGTTGGTGCTGTAGTGGTACGACCGGGGAATGATTATTCTGCCAGGGTGAGTGCTAGTCGCTCGAAGCCCCTAAACAATGATGTGATTGTAGGTATCTTTACTATGCAACTTTGTCATTGTTATCTCTGTTTTGTTTCAGGTTCTCTTGTATGGTAATTAAGGTTCTATGGTTAGTAAGTCGGTGTTGTTCTTGTGAATAACATTGGTGATGGAAGTGTAATAGTTGGAGTAGTTTTCTTTTGGCAGGTTGTTAGATTGGTGCGATAGTAAAAGTTGAAAGTAGGGTTAGGGAATGTTTTGGCTGGACTCTGAGTCTGTTATTAGTAGGTGTGGACAGACATACATGCCCAACTAAAAATCATTTGTATATATATATATATATTATATGTTGGTACATGTGGCATGACATTAGAGGGTTGCATTCATGTGCACATGCATTGATAAGGGCATGTAGATGATCATGCATACAAATGTTCACACTTACAAATAGCTACTTGGATCCGATGGTGATGTGGTAAGTTTAGAGTAGTTTAAGGTGTTTAAGATGTTGATTTGTGCAAGGTGAGTGCTAGATGTGACGATAAAAGTAGATAGGTTGTTGGTGGTTGTGAGCGCGACCTAACCTGGTGGGCATGAGAAATGGTTGTTAGGTGTCTTATGGGTTTTGGTGGCGTAGTGGTGAGAAGGTGACCAATTGGCGTTAGTATTAGTCAAGATGGTTGGAAAAGTAGTAAAAGTATTTGCGAATAACAGTTGGATGGTGAAGTTCCCTTGTGTTGGACAGTTGTCGTAGGTTTGTAGAGGAGTTTACGAAGTGTTGATGCAACCTTGCTAGAGTGGTTACATTAATGGTTGTTTGAGAAGGTGTTGGTTCAGCGGTAACTTTAGAAAAGTTGGGGAAAGGCCAACGAGAGCTTTAATTGAGGTTTGGTTGGAGGCGAGTAGAGGAATCATGGTCCTAGAGTGGTTGTAGGTGGTTGAGAATGAAATGCTTTGCGTGGCATGTTGTGGTTGTCTTGGTATGAAGAATAAGTTTTGCTATGGGATAGCATCCAGATAAGATTAGAGTTTTGGTCGAAGCTAGGTGAGATATAATAATGATCAAAGGTCATGATTGGTTGGGCTGAGTCCTTGTGAGAGGATGGTTGGTTGGTTGAATGTATGGTTCAGATTGTGGGAATGTTTGATATTACGTTTGGGAAAATGTAAGCAAGCAATCTTTGTCTATGAGGAATTTTGCGTGTGGTGATGGTTCTCGAACGGGAGTTTGAGCATTTTGTAGGAGGTTTTGAAAGAAGGAATGGACTGTAGATCGCGGAGAGGTGTGAAAATGGATGGGATGGTGATACCATAAGAGTTGTAAGGGTTATGAAGGAAGGCGAAATATGCCGCGAAGGGTTAAGGATTATAAGGTATGTTGAGATTCTTGCACAGTTTGGAAGTGTGGGGAGCTAAGTAAAGGGTGTGTTCAGGGAGTCGCTCCGCAAGTGGTGGTATTGAGTTGTGGATGTACAGTAAGTGGGGACAAGAGTTGGTGGATCTTAGGAAGTTGAGGAGTGTGCTGCTATTAGTGTGCTTAAGTCAAGGATGTTCTTCGTGTTGGGCATGTCTCTTGTGTGGTGTGGTGTTTGTTTGGAGAGGTTGTGTTTCCATCATCTCCTCGGGTTGCAAATTTCGAGGATGAAATTTTTTAAGAGGGGGAGATTTGTAACACCCCAAATTTGGGCTTAGATGTTTAGAGTCTGAACCGGATCGGTCAGGGAAACTGTTCGAATATAAAAGGGAGTCTTAGGGAACACCTAGTTCATGATGCTTTAAAATTATGGGAAAATAGCTAAAAATCCTCTTCTTATATATTTAAGTGAATGGTAAAATCAATTTTACAAAATAAGGTTTGGAAATGCTATATTTTGGTGTAGTAACCAAATCGCAGTTTTTACAAGTTAGCTGGTGATTCTTTTGTAAAGGATTGGAACTTTGAATCTTTAAAAAGCTAATTTTGCCAAAATCATTTTCATCAGATTTTTCCTTAATTTGGGCAATTTAATAAATGTTTTAGTTAAATGAAAAGGTGGTTAATTAAAACAAAACTACCATTGACTTTTTCATAACCATTTTACGTCAAATTTCTATTCACTCATTTTCTCTCAATTTCCTTTCAACCAAACACTTTTTCTCCAGCAAATTTCTTTTGGTTTCCTTTTCATTTCATGAGGATTCAATCACTCTTTGATTCCAAATCAATCTTTCAACAAATCCACTTGATTTCTACATTGTAATTTCAAGAAAACTTGCCCAAATCAAGGAGAAATCATCTTTTAGAGGTAAGCTTGTTCTTCTCCTCTAAATACTCAGTTCTTTACTGAAATTCCCAAGTTATCAATCATTTATTGAAGATTTATGAATGGTTTTAATGTTAGAAACAAGAATTTGGCTTAAAACTCAAGATTTTGGAAGAGATCTTGAAGAATTTCGTGGTGATTGATTGGGCTCTGTTTTGAGATGGTTTTCTAATGTATTTTGGATGTTGAATAATGTTATAAATGAGGTTTAATCAATCCAATCCCGAATAGGTTGTTTTTCCTAAGTTTTTGCTTGTGAAAATGATGGTTTTTGGGGTGATTTTGGTGTTCTGTTATAGCTGGAGGTATAAGGACGAGTTTAGGGTTGTTTTTGATGTTGATTGATGTTTAGAAATGATTGGAAGTGATGTATCTTGGCTGGGTTATGTTTTGGAAGAGTTTGGAGGTGATTTTGGTTGTGTTGGGTAGTCAAAATGTTGTGTTTAGGTAGAGCAGCGAGTTTAGGAGTGTTAGCTGAAGATATTAATGCATGGTGATGCATTAATCCTCTGCTCTTATGTGTTTAAACAGGGGAGAGTGATCCGGAAGCTTTCGAGGAAGTGTTGGAGGTTTCGGACGCTTGTTTGGCGCGTCGGCTAGCATAGTGTTGTGTATCGGTGAGTGAGAACACGTTTTCAGCCTTAGAATGTTTTTGAAATAAAGTTTGGGAACTTAAATCTAGGCTTGGAACGCCGGTTTAAGTTCAGAAGTAAGTAAAGTGGATTTTCTCTCTCGGTTTGTGTTATTATTGTTTTACAATATGTAAATGGTTTTGAGGAGCTTTGCTTTATGAAATGCTTTGATTTGATGTGTGACATTGGTTTTGAAGCATGTGGTTTGGTTGTCAAACTTGGTTTGATAGGAGAAACATGAGTTTAATGACCCTTGAGGTTTTTGTGGTTGCATAAATGCTTCTTAATGCTTTTAAAGTGCTTTTGCTTCGTGATAGAAGAATTCCTACTGTTTTTATGCATGATTTGTGGCATGAAATGATGCTTGAAGAGTTTGCAATGAAATAGCATGTTGCATTGTTGAGTTTTGAGATTTTGAAGTAATACAAGCATGTGTTTTGATCATGAAATGAGTTGAGAAAGATTTGAGTTTTGTTGCATGAAAAACAGTAGGTGAGATGATGTTTTAACATAATATATTGGCATAGGAGATGAGATACTTTCCGGATATAATTGATCGATCAATAGGATGTAGAGTGCACTATAAACTAAAAATCTGTACGTGCTCTTGGGATGCGTTCCAAAGAGAGAGACCGATGAGGGGCATACCACCGAAGTAGGACTTGGAGATATCCAAGCTTTTTGGCAACAAGAGTTCTTGCCATGAGACCGATGATGGGCATCCCATCGGAGTAGGACTTAGTGAAACATCCAAGCTTTTTGGATACAAGAGTTCTTGCCATGAGACCGATGATGGGCATTCCATCGGAGTAGGACTTGGTGAAATACCCAAGCTTTTGGCGGGGTAGATACCGCCATGTGAGTACGGTGATACCACCAGAAATTACGTGACTAGACGAGTAAGTATGGTGTTGGTAAATACCACCGGAAGTGTCTAGTGAGTTGTCCGCTTATCCGAGTAACAATGAGATGTAAAATGCCAATATAATATATGTAAATGTTTTGGTTCACATGTACCTATTGACGAGATGGTTTATCCTATGAGAAATGCATATGAGATTGTATTTAATGCTTTGGTTTTAACAAGCATGTGTTTGGCTTTGCCATGAGACTTGCATTGGTGTACATGCATGAGATAGAATAGAGGTACATGTGGTTTCAAATGGAGATTTGCTTTGAATGATTTTCAAGCATGTTTAAGAAAGCTTTACAATGGTAGAATTGGTTTTCAAGAGAGAATGCTTTAAGCTTGGCATGAAGCCTTGTGTGTGAAGGTTTAAATAAAAGAGATTTTGAGGATGTTGTTTAACATTAAGAAACTTATTAAATTTAAGTTTAAATGTTGGTTTATGTGATGAGCTATGCTTGGTTTAAGGCCATGATGTTTTCAAAATGGAATTTTGAACATTACATTGTTTTGTAGAAATGGATTTTTGGTTTAGAAGAGTTTTATGGTTTCGCTGCATTCATGGTGTTTTGATTTTGAGCATTCCTCACTAAGCATTATGTGCTTACGCTCCTTTTTGTCCATCAATGCAGATATTTGAGTTTGGGGTAGCAAGAGGCAAGGGATTCAAGAAGAGCTCCACTTGAGAAGTATGTTTGGTTTATAGCTATAGATAATAAAGGCAATGGGGGGGAGTCTTTTATTTTGATGTGTAATGAGATTGTTTATCTTGAGTAAGTTCCGTTTTTGGTTTGATACTTGTTGATGATCGTTTTGAGATATTTGGATTTTCTTCTCCACATTTTGATATAGCTATGTTCTTTGTTTAAAAGTAGGATCATGTGTTGAATGTGATAAATGAGTTCGGGTGTTTAATGCTTGAAATGTATCTAGCCTTTGATGCAATATGATGGTTTTAATGCTTAGCATGATGTTGTTATGTTGTGGAATGATTTTAGGTATGTATGATGGTGTTTTGAAGTGAAAAACCAGAAGTTTCTGCTGTTTCTGGGCAGGGTGTTTCGAAACACCCTTAGCTGTTTCGAAACGGGTGCTTGAAATGGCATGGGCTTTTCGGAACGGCTAGAAGTGTTTCAAAACACTTTGGCTACTGGAAGCGTCTGTTTCGGAACTAGTTTCGGAACATACCCGCGTACCGAAACGGTCAACACCATTTCGATACAGGCGTTCAACACGGGTGTTTCGAAACGTTTGTCAGTGTTTCGAAACGGGTGACCTTTGGTCACAGATTTGAATTGCTTGAAGTCTGCATGCTTTACATTTTAGTCCTGAAAGTTTTATTTGCAATTACTTGAGTTTGGAATGTCCTTTTGAGCTGAAATTTTACAGAGAAGCATGTAACATAGTTAATTTCATATTGGTAATCCTAAAATCCGGAAAGTTCTTATATTTTCCAAAATTTACATTTTGGTCCCCAAAAGTTTATTTTGTGCAATTGAGCCCCTAAAAGATTTCCGATCGTTGTGCTTTTCTACTATATGTTTTCCGGGAATCGTGTAGGCTTAATGTGCATCTAGGAAAGTCTAAAATGAAAAAATAGGGTCGTTAATCAAGGTTGACTTTCGGGTTGACTTTGGTTTTCCCCATGTAATCTTCGTAGTTCGTGTCTAACGTTCAGGCCGGGCTAAGGGGGTTACATCCAAGGTGACTTGTTTATACTACACCCAATCCTATAGCCGGCTAACTATATCGATTTAATTTATAAACCATTTTTACATCATCACTTGCCAACATAATTCACATTTAACCACATACCTCATTGTTTTCAAAGCATCATCAATAAATCTTTTTCCATAGCATTAAACAATGCTTTAAATCACAAGTATAAAACATACACTTTCAAGGATCACTTACCATGTGCATCATTCATCATCTCAACATTAAAAATAGCATATCACATGCTATAAACATGCTTTAACAGTACGTAAACATGTATTCAAAACCAAGTGCATAAAAATCATTTCGTAAATAGCACAACTGAGAGAGAAATTCCTTATACTTACTTCCGAACTTAGACAAGAGTTTCAAGCATACATATAAGTTCCCAAAACCACTTTTATAACATTTCAAAGCTGAAATCCACATTCTCACCCACTGACACGCGAAACCTTGACTAGCCAACGTGAAACTAAGCGTATGAAGCTTCCGAAACTTCGTCGGTGGCTTCTGAAATGTTATCCTCTATTTTAACCACATAAGAAAATAGGATTAATGCATTACAATACATTAAAAACTCCAGCAAGCAATCCTACCACGTTGCTCTGCCCAAAACCACCAAAACACCCATCTGAAACAACCGTAAACACCATCGATTACTCTACAAACTCAACCCAGGCAAAACCTAACACTTCCAACCATTTACAATCATTGATTAACATCCAAAATCATTCTATTATCAACTTTATACCTCTAGCATTCACAAAATCACAATAACCACAAAACCCCAATTCTAACAACCTAAACAACTAGAGATCCAAATAGTTTCGAGATTACCATGCTTAAACCTCAATCTCAACATTATTAATCTTCCAAAGCATTATTAAAATCAATCATAACCCAACCAAAACAGATAAAATATGAAAATTGCACAAAATCATCATTTAAAGCTTGATTTAGCCAGTTTCTTCAAATAAATTACAAAACCTTGTTAACAAACACAATTACAGAGCCAAATTCTTGGGAATTTCATTAAAGAACATTAGTTAGAGGAGAAGCACAAAAATTACCTCTAATCCCTTGCTATTCCTTCAATTGACAAGATTTGATGAAAAATCTTCAAGATTCTAGTGAGATAAGTTGAGAAAACTCTATAGCAATCATTTTGAAATGAAAATAGAATGGAAAGGAAAAGATGTCTAGAAGTTTTGAAAGAAAAGAGTGATTGACTGATTGATGTTTAGAAATGATTAGAATTGATAGATCTTGGCTGGGCTTTGTTTTGAGAAAGTTTGGAGATGATTTCAGTTGTTTTGGGTAGCCGGAATGGTGTTTTTTAGTAGTGCAGCGAGTTTGTTTGAGTATATGGTGATTTCAATGCATGATGATGCGTTAATCCTCTGCTCTTATGTGTAATAAACAGGGGAGACATCTTCAGACGCTTTTGGTGTTGATCTGGAAGTGCCGGAAGCTTAGATATCGTTTCAGCAAGCAAGCAAAACGTAATCGGTGAGTGCGAATGATTTTAGAAGTACTTGAGGGACAAAGATACAAGGTTTGGGGATTTAGGATTGGTTTGAAACACCATCCTAAGTCTGGAAGTAAGTATGGCTAGATTTGCTCTCAAATATGTGGTTGATGCCCCTAAATGCTTTTACATGCTCTTGTTTTGAGATAGAAAAATTCCTACTGTTTTATGCATGATTTGTAGCATGAGATGATGCTTTGTAGAGATTTCATGAGATAGCATGTTGCATTAAAGAGTTTTTGAGATTTTGACTTAATGCAAAGCATGAGATATGATTTTGAAATGAGATGAGAAAGACTTGAGAAATGTTGCATAAAAATAGTAGGTGAGATGATGTTTTTGACATAATATATTGGCATAGAAGATGAGATAATTATCGGATATAATTGATCGATCAATAGGATGAGAGTGAACTATAAACTAAAAATTCATACGTGCTCTTTGGAGTCGGGCAATGGGGGTAGTGCCATCCCGATCCAAAGTGAGAATCCGATGATGAGAGATACCATCGGGGTAGGACTTGGTGAAATATCCAAGCTTTATGGCGAAGAGAGATATCGCCATGAGAATCCGGTGATGTGAGATTCCACCGAGGTAGGACTTGACCTTGAGTCAAGCTAATCCGCATATCCGAGTAAAGATGAAATGTGAAATGCCAATATATGAAATTGTATTTCATTCACATGAACCAAATGTTGAGATGATTTATGCTTTGAGAAATGCATGAGATTTATGGTATGAAATGCTTTTGTTTTCATTAAGCATGTGTATGGCTTTGCCATGAGATTTGCATTGGTTTAAATGCATGAGAAGGAATAGAGGTATATGTGTTTTCAAATGGAGATTTGCTTTGAAATGGTTTTCAAGCATGAGATAGAAAGAGCATGTTGTTGAAAAAGGCTTTTGAGAAAGAGTTTTTAAAGATGCATTGTTGTGTTGGTTTTCCTTAGAGCTTGCCTCACTAAGCAAATATGCTTACGTTCTCTTTTACCAACAATGCATATAATTGAGATGAGTTTAGGCATCAAAGAAGGCTAAGGACATCCAAGGAAGTGAGAAGCTCATGTATGGTGATGTTTTCATTTGCTTTAGTATTGATATTTGGCAATGGGTATCTAAGGTTGATTTTGGGAGATGTATTTTGAACTCTCTATGCTTGCTACAAGTTTATTATGGTATTTGGAAGTTGTAATGGTCCTATTTGGTTTGGTTTGAGGTTTGAGGCTTTTATATGGTTTTATGGTTAGGAAGCATGCCTATAGACTCAATGTTCATGTGATTGATGCCATGCTTAGCTTAAACTACATAATAGTGATCTTTGATGTCCAATCATGTTGTTAGTGTGTTATGGTGTGATTTGGGATGTGTTTGAAGGTGAAAATAGGTGAAAAACCAGAAAATTGTATGGTTGCAGGGTATGGTGTACCGAAACACCCTTATTTGTTTCGGAACAAGGGCCTGAAATGGCCATAGTGTTTCAGAACAAGTAATAGTGTTTTCAGAACACTTTAGCTACTGGAGAGGCATGTTTCGATACTGGTCTTGGAACGCATCCGGTTACCGAAACGGTCAACTCCGTTTCGATACCAGGGTCAACGTTTCAAAACGGTTGACCGTTGGTCTGCATTTTGAATTGTTTCAAGTTCTTATTTCTTACATTTTAGTCCGTGTTGATTATGGATGCAATTGGTTGAGTTTGGAATGTCCAATTAAGCTGATATTTGATAGAGATGCATGAAAAATGACTAATTACATATATGTGAGCTTAAAATCTGCAAAGTCCTCACAATTTGCAAAGTTTACGTTTTGGTCCCTAAAAGTCTAATTCTTTCAATTGAATCCCTAAATGAATTTCGATCGTTGTGCCTTTCTTTCCTATGATCTTGAGTGATCACATAGGCTAAACAATGCATTTAGATAAGAGTAAAATAAAAAAGGGTCGTTAATTAGGGTTAACTTTGGTTTTCCCCGTGTAATCTTCGTAGTTCGGGTCAAACGTCTAGGTCGGGCTAAGAAGGTTACTTTTGTTGGTATCAGAGCCAGGTTTACGAATATTTGGGGCTTGGTAAGTGGTTAATGTGTGTGAGTATGAATGATTATGGCTTTTTGGTGAAAGCATGATGTATGATTGTTGATGTTTTGTTCTAATGAGATAAATTTGTGATGTTATGTTGTGTTTTGGGGTATAGTTGGGTATCCCATTGCCATAACATTACTATTGGAAAGAATTGTTTTCAAAAAAATGAGCTTGAGTACTTGGATTAATTGCCTTATATTGCCTAATTGAATTTATTGTATTTTGTCAGTTGCATTGTTTTATTATGGGGTTACGTAGATAGCTTAGAATTAATACTCGTGCTACGGTTGAGAACGAGAATGTTGAAAATGTTGAGGATTTACCGCCGCCTCCTCCTGGTGGACCACCTGGTGGTGGTGGAGCAGGGGTTGATGCTGCGAGAGCTGGTGCTGGGGTTGCTGGACCGGAGGGAGTTCAGGGGCAAGCTGGTCCTGATATGTCAGTGTTGATACAAGCTATTGCTGGAGCTTTTCAGGCAGCGATAGCTGGAGCTCATGACGCTGCACCTCAAGATGGTGCTAATGTGAGGTTGCCGTTGGAGTGACTCCGCAGTCTAGGAGGGACTGAGTTCAGGGGGTTGACTCCGGAAGGTTTCGAGTCTTAGTTAGAGAGTACCAAGAGGATTCTCGGGTGATGCATGGTGATGCATATACGTGGTGGACAACCACAATAGCGGGGATGGATGATGATGAGGTGACTTGGACATTCTTCTTGAATGCATTCAAGCGAAAGTACTTGGGAGTTCGCTACCTCGATGAGAAAAAGAGAGAATTCATGTCCCTTGTGCAAAGGAGTATGACAGTGGCAGAATATGAGGTACAATTTGTACGCCTTAGCCAATATGCACCCGAGCTGATTCCTTGCGAGCGGGAGAGATGTGAACGATTTCGTTATGGGCTGGTAGTTGATGTAAAAACATATATGCTCGTAGCAGACTATACTGATTTCGGTGTCTTGGTCACTCGAGCGAAGGACATTGAGCTGAACCTTGGTTTGGCAAGTCGAGCAGGAGGATCTTTTGAACATAAATTGAGGTTTTGCAATATAATTGTGCAATTGATTAGGACCGCAAAACAAGTTTTAATAAAATTTATTAGGATCTAGCTCAGGGAAACGAGCTGTGGAACGTGATCTTGGTAGAGATCAGTACAAGATACATAAGGATAGAAGGTCGCATGCGGATGCTAGACGTAGGGGTGGTAACCCTGGAAGAGGTCAGCAAGGACCAAATGCTTTCTTATGAACTCTTGAGTGCAATCGGTGTGGTAGGAGGCACGCTGGTGAGTGTTGGTGCAATCTTGGTACATGTTGGAATTGTGGTAATCGTGGGCACATGAAGAAGGATTGTCCGCAGCTGTTGAGAGAAGGTCAGGCTCCGGTGAGAGCAGCTGAGCCACAGAGAGGTTGTGGGCGCGGCCGTGGTAACTTCCAGCGTAGAGAGGAAGGTGGAAGGAATGTAGCACATGTGGTGGCTGTTCGGCCTGAGGGTGGTGGCCAGGTTAGAGTGTATGCCCATCGAGAAGGGAGGAATGACACGGACGTGATCGCAAGTACCTTTACTTTGCAATCCTTGTCATTACTTTCTTTGATTGATTCTGGATCTACACACTCGTACATATTGCGTGAACATGCTCAAATGCTTGGTTTGCATGTTGAATCTTTGGATGTGGGTATGCATGTGACTAGTTCCTTTGGTGAGACAATTTTGACAAGGAGATTGTATAGGAGATGCCCCTTAAAGGTGCAAGATCATGTGTTTCTTGTTGATCTTATGGAATTGTCATTCTATGAAATCGATGTAATTCTTGGTATGGAATGGCTTGTTGAGCATAGAGCTGTAGTAGATTTTGAAAACAAGCGAGTTTCGCTGAAACTTGCGGATGATTATGAGGTTGTGGTGGTGGGAGACAATGTGAAGTTCCTATCTAATGTGGTGTCGACGCTTGAAGCAATCTGGATGTTGCATCAAGGATGCGAGGCTTAGTTAGCCTTTGTTATGAATCCTAGTACAAAGAGGGTTGGCGTACAGGATATAAGGACCGTGTGTGAATTCCCTAGAGTGTTTTCGGAGGAATTACCGGGCTTGCCTCCTAGTCGAGAGGTTGAATTTGGAATTCAGTTGTATGAGAACACAACTCTGGTGTCCATTTGTCCCTATCGCATGGCACCCAAGGAGTTGAAGACGCAACTTCAAGAGTTACTTGATCGAAGTTTTATTTGGCCTAGTGTGTCACCTTGGGGTGCACCGGTCTTGTTTGTTAAAAAGAAAGATGGCACGATGAGGATGTGCATTGACTATCGTCAGCTGAATAAGTTGACTATCAAGAACAAGTATCTGTTGCCGGGGATTGATGATCTTTTTGATCAGTTTCGAGGAGCGGCTGTGTTTTCAAAGATAGATTTGCGGTCAGGATATTATCAGTTAAAGGTGAAGGATGTGGATGTGCCGAAAACAGCCTTTCGAACGAGATATAGGCATTATGAATTTCTAGTGATGCCGTTCGGATTGACCAATGCTCCTGCTGCGTTCATGGATATGATGAACAGGGTGTTCCATGAATTCTTAGATAAGTTCGTTGTGGTGCTCATCGATGATATCCTTGTGTACTCTCGTACTGAGGAGGGGCGTGAGGAACATTTGAGGATTGTTTTGCAAGCGTTGTTAGAGAATCAGCTTTATGCTAAGCTGAGCAAGTTTGAGTTTTGGCTAATGGAAGTTGTTTTTCTTGGCCATGTGGTTTCGGCTGAAGGGATTCGTGTTGATCCTCAGAATATTGAAGCGGTGGTGAATTGGGAGCTTCCTAGGTCTGTTCATGAAGTTCGTAGTTTCCTTGGGTTGGCAGGTTACTACCGGAGGTTCGTGGATGGATTTTATAAGATTGCTGCCCCTTTGATAAAGTTGTTGCAAAAGGATGTTAAGTATGAGTGGACGGAAGCGAGAGAACAAGCTTTTGAGAAGCTAAAAGCAGCTTTGATGCAAGCTCCTATCTTGGTTCAACCTAAGTCAGGAAAAAGAGTTTGTGGTGTATAGTGACGCATCTTATGTTAGTTTGGGTGTGTGTTAATGTAAGAGGGTAGAATAGTGGCCTATGCATCACGACAGTTGAAAGTGCATGAGCGCAATTACCCTACACATGACATTGAGCTGGCAGTGATAGTTTTTGCTTTAAAGATTTGGAGACATTATCTCTATGGTGAGAAGTGTATTGTGTACACGGATATAAGAGTTTCAAGTATCTGATGTCTCAGAAGGAGTTAAATCTTAGGTAGTGACGTTGGGTGGAGTTTCTTAAGGATTACGATCTAACGATCGAGTATCATCCGGGGAAGGCCAATGTTGTGGTCGATGCTTTGAGCAGGGAAATGGTGGTGGAACTAAGGGCGATGTTTGCTAGCTTGAGCATATCGCGATATGGTGGTCTTGTTGCTAAATTGCAAGTGAAACCATCTCTAGTTCAGTTGATTAAGGATAAACAGCTGTTGGATGATTCTTTGGTGCCACATGTTCAGGATATCGCAGAAGGTAGGCCTTCGGATTTCTGTTTCAATGATGATGGTGTTTGATGTTTTGGGAGTCAGATAGTGGTGCTGAATGATATTGAGTTAAGGGGCACTATTCTAACTGAAGCTCATAGTAGTCCTTTTACAATGTGCCCTGGTAGTACAAAGATGTACCGTGATTTGAGGGATGAGTACTATTGGGTGGGATTGAAGAAAGATGTTGCTGAGTTTTTTAGCAAATGCATGGTTTGTCAGCGGGTTAAAGTTGAACATCAATTTCCTTCTGGGTTGTTGCAGTCGTTGAGGATCCCATAATGGAAATGGGAGAGGATCACTATGGACTTTGTGTCTGGTTTGCCTTTATCGCCATCAAAGAAGAATTTTGTTTGGGTGATTGTGGATCGCCTTACGAAGTGTGAGCATTTCTTGCCTATGCATACTACGTATACCTTGGATAAGCTTGCGGAGTTGTACATTGCTGAGATTGTACGACTGCATGGAGTGCAAAAATCTATAGTATCGAATAGAGATCTGAGGTTCACCGCAAGGTTTTGGGAGTGTTTACATCAAGCTTTCGGTACGCAGCTGTATTTCAGTACTTCTTATCACCCGCAAACGGATGGACAGTCGGAACGTGCTATCCAAGTGCTTGAGGATATGTTAAGGTGTTGTGTTATTGAGTTTCAGGGTTCTTGGGAGAAGCACTTGCCTTTGGTGGAGTTTTCTTATGAGGCGTTATACGGGTGGAAGTGTAGAATTCCTCTTTGTTGAGCTGAAACGAGACAAAATTTGGTCTCGATGCCGACCTTGTTTAAAGGAACCACCGAGAAGGTGAAGCTCATATGTGAGCGTTTGAAGGTAGCATCGGGTCGACAAAAGTCTTACGCGGATTTGAAGAGTAAGTAGATAGAATTTGATGTGGGCGAGCGTGTGTTTTTGAAAGTTTCACCTTGAAAGAAGGTGATGAGATTTGGCCAGAAGGGCAAATTGAGTCCAAGGTTCATTGGACCGTATGAGGTGATAGAACGTGTTGGTCATGTTGCCTACAAGTTGAGAGTACCTCTAGAGTTAGAAAAGATACATAATGTGTTTCATGTATCCATGCTTCAGAGGTATAGATCGGATCTGTCACATGTTATGCATGTGGAAGAGGTTGAGTTGAATCCAGACTTGACGTATGATGAGGAACCTGTTGAGATTCTGGATTCGGATAGTAAGGTTCTCCGAGGTAAGACCATCGAGCTGGTCAAAGTCTTGTGGAGGCATCATGGTGTTGAGGAAGCCACATGGGAAAGGAAGGATGACATGAAGAAGCAATTTCCTTACCTTTTTCCTCCAGATGTTTTAGAGTTTGAATCGGGCCGGTCGAGAACGGTTCGAATCTTTTAGGGAGATTTAGGGAACACCTAGTTCGGGATATTCTAAAAATATGGAAAAATATCTAAAAATCATCATTTATTATATAAATGATTATGGTGGAAACAATTTTACAAAATATGATTTGGAAATGCTACATTTTGGTGTAGTGACCAAATCACAGTTTTTGCAAAAGTTTACTAGTGACTGTTTTGTAAAGGATTGAAACTTTGAATCTTTAAGGAGCTAATTTTACCAAAATGTTTTTCATCAGATTTCTCTTTAATTTGGGAGTTTTTAATAATGTTTTAATTAAGGGAATAAAGGAGAATTAAAAAGAAAAATCTATTTTTGACTTTTCATAACTACCTTACGTTAGTTTTCTCTCAACTTCCACTCAGCCAAACACATTTCCTTCATCAATTAACCTTTGGTTTTCATCCCATTTGCTGAGATTTCATTCTCCTAAGGATTCCTAATCTTTAGCTTATCAAAACCTCTTGTTTTTACTTTGGATTTTCAAGAAATCTTGCCCAAATTGAGGAAATCGGCCATTAGAGGTAAGCTTCGTCCTTCTCCTCTAATGATCAGTTCTTTACTGAAATTCCCAAGTTATCAATCCTTTGTTAATGATTTTTTAGTTGCTTTGAGAACTGCATATGAGATTTATGGTATGAAATGCTTTTGTTTTCATTAAGCATGTGTATGGCTTTTCCATGAGATTTGCATTGGTTTAAATGTATGAGATGGAATCGAGGTACATGTGTATTCAAATGGAGATTTGCTTTGAAATGGTTTTCAAGCATGAGATAGAAAGAGCATGTTGTTGAAAACGGCTTTTGAGAAAGAGTTTTTAAAGATGCATTGTTGTGTTGGCTTTCCTTAGAGCTTGCCTCACTAAGCAAATATGCTTACGCTCTCTTTTACCAACAATGCAGATAATTGAGACGAGTTCGGGCAGCAAGAAGGCTAAGGACATCCAAGGAAGTGAGAAGCTCATGTATGGTGATGTTTTCATTTGCTTTAGTATTGATATTTGACAATAGGGATCTAAGGTTGATTTTGGGAGATGTATTTTGAACTCTCTATGCTTGCTGCAAGTTTATTATGGTATTTGGAAGTTGTAATGGTCTTATTTGGTTTGGTATGAGGTTTGAGGCTTTTATATGGTTTTATGGTTAGGAAGCATGCCTATAGACTCAATGTTCATGTGATTGATGTCATGCTTAGCTTAAACTACATAATAGTGATCTTTGATGTCCAATCATGTTGTTAGTGTGTTATGGTGTAATTTGGGATGTGTTTGAATGTGCAAAGAGGTGAAAAACTAGAAAATTGTATGATTGCAGGGCAGGGTGTATCGAAACACCCTTATATGTTTCGGAACAGGGGCTTGAAATGGCCATAGTGTTTTGGAACGGGTAATAGTGTTTCGGAACACTTTAGCTACTTGAGAGGCTTGTTTCGATACTGGTCTCGGAACGCACCCGAGTGCCGAAACGGTCAACTCTGTTTCGATACGACCGTTTCGATACTAGGGTCAGCGTTTCGAAACGGTTGACCATTGGTCTACATTTTGAATTGTTTCAAGTTCTCATTTCTTACATTTTAGTCCTTGTTGATTATGGATGCAATTCGTTGAGTTTGGAATGTCCAATTAAGCTGATATTTGACAGAGATGCATGAAAAATGACTAATTACATATTGGTGAGCTTAAAATCTGCAAAGTCCTCGCAATTTGCAAAGTTTATGTTTTGCTCCCTATAGGTCTAATTCTTTCAATTGAATCCCTAAATGAATTCCGATTGTTGTGCCTTTCTTTCCTATGATCTTGAGTGATCACATAGGCTAAACAATGCATTTAGATAAGAGTAAAATAAAAAAGGGTCATTAATCAGGGTTGACTTTCGGGTTGACATTGGTTTTTCCCGTGTAATCTTCGTAGTTCGGGTCAAGCGTCTAGGCCAGGCTAAGGGGGTTACACTTAAGATCCGTATAAACCACACATTTTTCATTGTAAAGGTAATGTCTCCAAATTTTCAAAGCAAACACATCCACGGCAAGCTCAAACTCATGAGTAGGATAGTTGCGCCCGTGTACCTTCAATTGTCTAGATGCATACGCCACAACCTTCGCACCTTGCATCACCACACAACCTAAACTAACATACGATGCATCACTATAAACCACAAACTCCTTACCCGATTCAGGTTGAATCTAGATATGAGCTTGCGTCAAAGCTTCCTTCAACCTCTCGAAAGCTTGTTGTCTAACATTCGTCCACTTAAAGCAAACATTCTTTTGCAACAACTTAGTTAACTGAGCGGCAGTCTTTGAAAAACCATACAAAAACCTACAATAATAACCTGCCAATCCGAGAAAACTATGAACTTTTGTCATGGATTTAGGCGACTTCCAACTCATCACCGCCTCGATATTATGTAGATCAACCCAGATACCTTCGGCTGACACCACATGTCCAAGAAAGACAACTTCTCTAAGCCAAAACTCACACTTACTCAACTTGGCATAAAGTTGATTTTCCAACAAAACTTGTAACACAATCCGCATGTGTTTATCATGATCCTCTTCGGTATGGGAGTACACTAGAATATCATCAATAAATAAAACCACAAACTGATCCAAGAATTCGTGAAACACATGATTCATCATGTCCATGAATGCAGCAGGTGCATTCGTCAAACCAAACGGCATCACCAAAAACTCATAATGCTCGTACCTCGTACGAAAAGCAGTCTTAGGCACATCCACATCATTTACCTTCAACTAATAATACCCAGATCTCATGTCGATCTTAGAAAACATCGAAGTACCTCAAAAATGTTCAAATAAATCATCAATCCTTGGCAAAGGATGCTTATTCTTAATCGTCAACTTGTTCAATTGTCGATAGTCTATACACGTACGCATCGTGCCATCCTTCTTCTTTACAAACAAAATCGGTGCACCCTAAGGTGAAACACTAGGCCTAATGAACCCTCGATCAAGAAACTCCTGAAGTTGCATCTTCAACTCCTTCAACTCTTTTGGAGCCATTCAATAGGGAACAATAGACACTAGAGTTTTAATTTCATACAACTCAATGCCAAACTCAACCTCTCTATTCAGTGGCAACCTATGTAACTCTTCCGGAAATACACCCAGAAACTCACATATCGTATGTATGTCCTGCACAAGTACTTCCTTTGATCTTGGATTCATAACATAAGCTAAGAAAGCCTTGCAACCCAATTCCATCTAACGACTCGCTTCTAGATCCAAAATAGCATTGGACAAGAATTTAACATTCTCACCCACAATTACCACTTCGTAATCATCAGCAAGTTTAAAGGTAACTCGCTTAGCCTCAAAATCAACCATAGCCCTATGCTCGGTCAACCAATCCATCCCAAGAATTACATCAAAATTATAGAAAGGCAATTCCATTAAATTAACCGCAAACACATAACCTTGAACTGATAAAGGACATCTCCAAAACAACTTTCTTGTAAAAACCTTTTCACCAAAGGAACTAGTCACTTCCATACCCACATTTAACATCTCAACACGAATATCAAGCAATTGTGTATGCTCACTCAAGATATATGAATGTGTGGAGCCATAATCAATCAAAGATAACAATGGCAAAGATTTCAAAGTGAAAGTACTTGCAATCACATCGATGTCATTGCGTCCCTCGCGATGTGCGTACACCCTCGCAAGACCACTACCCTTAGGTTGAACAACCACAACATGTGCTACAACTCTCAGACCATCTTCCCTACGTTGGAAATTACCACGACTGCGCCCACGGCCTCGCTGTGGTGCAACAACAGGTGCTCTAACCTGACCACCTCTAGCCAACAACAGATAATCACGTCTCAAATGGTCAATCGATCCACAATTCCAACAAGAGTTAGCCGCTACAGCTGCAGGAGCATGCCTCTCTCGAGCCAAACGAGAACAATCTGCCTCAAATGCTCACGCAATCTGCAAACCCAACAAGCATTTCGCTCGGACCTTACCCTATTACCCTGAACTGGCGCACCACGCCCAACAAGCCCTCGCCTTGGCTCAGGCCAATACCTATGATCACAATGTCTCTTAAATTTTCCACCACCAGAGCTGTAATCCGCAGCACTCTTACCCGAGCTGGAACCACCCATGCAAGAAGTCAAACCCAAACTCTGCTCAATATCCTTAGCTCGCGTCACCAACACATCAAAATTTGTGTAATCAGAGGCCAACATGAAAGTCTTTACTTCCTGTACCAAACCATAATGGAAGTGGTTGCAATGATGCCTATCACTCGGCACCAACTCAAGGGCATACTAGCTCAAACGTACAAACTCAACCTCATACTAAGCCACAGTCATGCTACCCTAAACCAAAGACATTAACTCACGTTTCTTATCATCCAACTATCTAACTAACTCCTAGATACTTCCTCTTAAAGGCAGCTTGAATGAACTCCCAGTTCACTTCATTAGGCTCCAAAGTCGCACTTACAGTCGTCCACCAACTATAAGCATCGCCCTACAACAGCGAAATTGCACATCCTAGCTTTCGTGCATCATTGCACCCCATTTGATCCAAAATCTGGATCGTACTGGCCATCCAAGCCTCAGATGCATCGGGCGACAAGTCACGATACTCAACGCCACCCAAACTACGTAAGCATTCTAACGACAACCCCGTTTGCCCAATAGTAGGTGCTTGCACTTACACTCTGGCAATAGTAGCCTGGAATGCTCCAGTCATCACCTGAACTAAAGGCGTCAAATCATCCAACACGGGCCCAGCTTGCTCATGATGTCCTTGCTCCTCACCCCCAGGTGGAGGCAAAGGAGGAGGTAGATTCCCTCCAAGAGGTACCTCGTTCTCCTAATTTCCCTGCCCTATGGCAGCAGCAATCGTACTCGACTGCAACTCTCTCCTTGGTCCCATTGTGCTATTATAATTAAAGCATGACAATAAAATAAAACAAAGTAATCAGGCCAGCTTCAAGCAAGGATCCAAGACTTCTAATTCATTTTAAAACACTTTAACTATAGTAATAAGGCAATGGGTATCCCAATTTCCCCCCAAGCATAACATAAGGCAAACATCATACGTATCACAAGCAACGTGCACAGCTATCAACAAGATTCAACTCACAACAACATATATATAGCAATTAGCACACATACTACAACCATTGTGCATGGCATCAACAACATTCATTCTTCATCAACATGAATATAAACAATCACCGTGCAAAGCAAACATCATCGTACAATTTACAATCACGTCATATCAACTTACCAATATCTTGCTCTTTCAAAACCTGGCTCGAACCGAACGGGTCACACGAGGAATATTGAAGTAAACAAGGAAGTTTACCTCAATAAACGACCCTATTTTTTCATTTCAGCTTGTCTAGATGCACATTGTTACCCTAAGAGTTTTGACTCGCGACGGAAGAAATGTCAAACCAAACATACATCGATTAGACATTCAATTGATTACAAACATGTGATAGGGACCAAAATGTAATTTTAGCAAAATGCAGGGGCTTCATCAAATTTTAAGTTACCATTCTTAAGTTAGTCACATTACATGCCACTGTGACAAATCTCAACTCAAAACGATCATCCAAGCTCATTTAATTGCATCCATAACGGTAAGGATTAAAACATAAGAAAACAGAAACTAAAAGATACCAAATAACTACTTTAACCGTTGGCCATATCGATACGCCAAGGCCTGTATCGATACACATTTGTCCAGTAAGCTCCCAGTTTTTAGATTTCCAAGCTCGTACCGAAACAGTACGTCGTGTATCGAAACGGGCCAATTTTTCCTCTTGGTCCGTATTCAAACAGGTCCCCGCATACCGATACGCCAAGCCAATTTTGGCTTACCCATATCGATACAATGGCATGTGTATCGAAATGCCTAAGCATGTAATGCCCCAATTTGCTAAAATAACACCCTTAGATGCATTACAATACACCTAGACAAGCCTCTAACATATTTATAACATATCCAAACACCAATCTTCAGTTAATCATAGCATAATCATCAACATGTCGAAACAAATTGCATCAAAGATAAACTATAGGCATGCAACCTAGTAAGCAAGCCAAGCAAGGTACCAAAATGTATAGCAAAGCATAAACCAAAAACCAAAGGCCATTTACAAGTCTAAAATAACAATGAACACTCGCTCAAATAAGGAGTTTACATAAATCTCCCAAAAATACAATGGATCCCCCATTGCCCTTATTACTTATAGTCTAAACCGAGACATACTTACTAAAATGAAGTCTCTTGTGATCCCTTGCTAACTCGCTGCCTCCAAAGGCTCAATTACCTGCATTGATGGGCAAATGCTCACAAGACTTATTGAGGGGTGCTCAAAAACAAAACACCATGAATGCATTAAAACCATTTCCAACTCCACATTGAAATATCATTTCAATTAACTTAATTCATCATTTGAAAACCATCATGCCTTTAGAACCATGCACTTTTCTTAATCAAAAATCAGCATAATAAATCTTATGCAACATGTATCATGAATCAACAGTAAGTCCCATTGCTAACACTCAATTTAAGCCTTCCCATGCATAACTATCATATGTAAAACTTAAAGAGTAAAACATGTATAAATCACAATATTCAACATAAACCACCTCATGATACATCATCAATATATTGCCTTACAAGTGATTATTATGCAAGTCCATTTCACAAAACAACATATCGGATACACGGATTCACAAGTGTTGTCCCAACACTTCATACATTCTCACCGGCATCTCAAGGTTCACACAGGGGAGCTACCTTCCACCGTTGTAACACCCGTGGTGGAGTATTTGGTACACCATATAAACCCCTCAACACCACTCATCGATATATGTATAACCCCACTAATGAGAGACGAGACACCACATACACATACCTCAATCGTTCGGGTACATGGAAGGAGTATTCGGTACATCGTATAAACCCCTCGACATCCAAGGAGACTTGTTTATAATGCACTCAATTCTATAGGCGGTTAACTATATCTGATTTCATTTATAAACCATTTTTATAACATCACTTGCCAACACAATTCACATTTAACCACATACCTCACTGTTTTCAAATATCATCAATAAATCATTTTCCAATGTATTAAACCATGCTTTAAGTCACAAGTATAAAACATATACTTACAAGGATCACTTACCATGTGCATCCTTCATAATCTCAACATTAAAAACAGCAAACCACATGCTATAAACATGCTTTAACACTAGGTAAATAGGTATTCAAAGCCAAGTGCATAAAACCATTTCGTAAATAGTACAACCGAGAGAGAAATTCCATATACTTACTTTCGAATTTAGACAAGCATTTCAAGCTTACATCTAAATTCCCAAAACCACATCTATAACATTTCAAAGCTAAAATCCATATTCTCATTCACCGGCACGCAAAGCCTTGACTACCCAACGCGAAATTAAGCGTCTGAAGCTCCCGAAACTTCGTCGGTAGCTTCCGAAACATTCTCCCATGTTTTAACCACATAATAAAAGAGGATTAATGCATCACAATGCATTAAAAACTCTAGCAAGCAATCCTACCACGTTGCTCTGCCTAAAACCACCAAGACACCCATTTGAAACAACCGAAAACACCATCGATTACTCTACAAACTAAACCTAGGCAAAACCTAACACTTCCAACTATTTATAATCATTGATTAACATCCAAAATCATCATATTATCAACCTTATACCTCTAGCATTCACAAAATAACATTAACACCACAAAAACCCAATTCTAACAACCTAAACATCTAGAGATCCAAATAGTTTTGGGATTACCATGCTTAAACCTCAATCGCAACATTAGTAATCTTCCAATACATGATTAAAATCAATCATAACCCAGCCAAAATAGATCTAATACGAAAATTGCACAAAATCATCATTTAAAGCTTGATTTTACCATTTTCTTCAAATCAATTACAAAACCTTGTTAAGAAACACAATTAAAGAGCCAAATACTTGGGAATTTCATTAAAGAACATTGGTTAGAGGAGAAGCACGAAAATTACCTCTAATCCCTTGCTATTCCTTCAATTGACTAGATTTGATGAAAAATCTTCAAGATTCCAATGAGATAAGTTGAGAAAACTCTATAGAAATCATTTGGAAATCAAAATAGAATGGAAAGGAAAAGATCTCTGGAAGTTTTGGAAGAAAAGAGTGATTGGATGATATGAAAAGAGAGAAAATGGAAGTTACGTCAAAAATGGATTTGTAAAAGATAAATCCTTTTTTAATCAAAACTCATTTAATATTTTTAATTAAATCATAATTAAAACATGTCAATTAATAGAATAGCTGATTATTACAATATTAGCTCCCTAAAAATTCTAAGTTTTAGCTCTTTACAATTTAGTCATTAAAAACAGTTTTACATTTTTTACGTTTTAGTCACTAACCCGAAATGTCAATCTTCCAAAATCTATTTTCCAAAATTGACTTCACCACCCACTTTTACATATTTTTTTGAAAGGTAAATTGTATGATTAATGAAAATGGATCATACAAATGAGCACAGATGTGAGCCTCATTATAAAACCTCCCTAAACCTAGTTGGAGGAAAAAGAGTGCATCATATCTGGCTAAAGAGTCGAACAACAAATCCATACCAACCCAGTAATAGACACGAGCAAAAACCCAAATGCAAGAGACAAAGTTACACAAGACCAATCCCAAAGCCGCAAGACAAAACACGATCCAGGAAAGCCGCTATCAGTCTCCCTTATCTGCTGCGAACTTGCACATCACTACTCACGCAAACAGGATCATAGTAAAAATAAACCAATAATAAAAAATACACCTCCCTTAAACCTCTCCTGGCCAACACCAAGATCCTCCTACCAACAAATTAATCGATTCCTTGTTTAGCTAGCTTATCACCCTCAATGTTGCACACTCTCTTAACCCAGCGAAAGCACATACCTCTGCTCCGAGCTAGCGCCACAAGGTTCTAAATTCTTTCGCGAAGAGGGAATGGGGGAACCACCTTCTCAAGACACCAGTCGACAGCAATTTGACAATCCGATTCTACAATGAGTCTGTAATTATCGGCCCACGGGGACATAAGAAATTTTCTAATACCCCTTTCCAACGCTTCCACTTCCAAGACTACAGGAGGGGCAAAGTTAGTACACTCAGAAAACTCAAAGAGAGTCTCACCTATGTTGTTCCTAAGTAGGCCTCCGACACCCCCTATCGCAAAGGACAGAGTAGCGGCATCTGTGTTAAGCTTCAAGAAACCAGGAGGAGGGGGGGACCACCGTGCGGGGGAGGTAGGCGGATGTTTCTGGCCAAGGGCCGATGACCCCACCGAAAAATCAGCCATAAGGTCGGCTAGAGAGATATCGCATTCTTGATACTTGGCCTTGACCCAAGAGGCGAGCCGAAATTTAACCAAAAAATCCAACTGTAACCAACCTATCTCTTTCTTTCTGAATATGATTTCGTTCCGGAACAACCAGACTGACCACACCAGGGCAAATGAGACGAATATTAACCAGGAAAGGTTTTCTACCCTTATCAAGCCGGTCCAAGCAACAAGAAAACTGGACGGATCGCAGGGGAGCACAGTCGAGAGACCGGCCAGTGTGCAGAAACCCATCTAGATACGCCAGACCCCTACGCAAGAAAAGAAAAGATGTGCGCAAGATTCTGGGGCAACCTTGCAGAGAGGGCACAGTAGGCCTTCTAGATTACTCACGCCCTGTTTTGCCAATTCAGTTTTCACCGGGATATGGCCCCAAAGGAGTCTCTAGACGAAAATCTCAACTTTGGGGGGGGGGGGGGGCGAAGCCTAGCCAGACTTGATCCTTCCAAATCGGGTTCGAGGAGTCACAAGGCGCAAAGATAGACCGAAAGGTTTTAGTGGAGAAAGAGCCATCGCTCGAACCCCCCAACAAACCCAGTCTCTATTAGAAAGGGAAGGTTTGAAGTTCCTAAGGCAATTCATGAATAAATCCCATGAGGGTATCTCCCAATCAAGATAAGGGCGACGAAGAGGGATAAACCAGCTCCAACCTGAATCAACTTTGACACCAAACTCAGAGATGAGACCCGATTTTTGGGCTGCCATGGCGAAAATGTGGGGAAATCTATCTTTCAGGGTAAAATCCCCAAGCCAACGATCGGTCCAAAATAAGATAGACCTTCCATCACCAACTTGGAAGGACATGTTTTGCTTTATTGTGGTACCCATCGGATCATTACCTAGAGAGGAGTTCACTATCCCTTTCCAAATCCAGGAAGCTTGCTTGGGTTTCGGGAGGGCTGGAAAAAGGGGAGAAGAAGGGTTGGGAACTTTCGCATTAATCACCCGCCTCCACAAGCTGCTCTGCTCATTGCCAAATCTGATGACCCATTTGCACAACAAACCTCTATTTAATAGTTCTAAATTCATGACCCCCAAACCACCTGCAATTCTTGGTTTACAAATCTGGGCCCAATTCACCCAGTGAATGCAAGATTTCTCATCATCCCCCCTCCCACAAAAAATGAGCCATTAGTTTATTTAACCGGTTTCGGACTAGAGATCTAGATTAGTTCGAGAAAATTTTCTCATATTTATATCAATTCCCGAACCACGTTTTCCCTAAACCAATCTCGAACTAATCTAGATATCTAGTCTAGGTTCTACAAACCCTAAACCAGACCTTTAAAACTCCTATACCCAAAACGAGGGCATTACAAGTGTCGTGCGATATGCCGACGAGCAAGATGGTTCCCTCAAAGATGAGGTAGCTTTACTCCGTGGGGGATGGCATGATTTCTAGCCCAGTGAAGGTGCTAGCAGATGTCCCAAAACCGAAGGAGTTTATCGGGACGAGGGATGCTCAAGATGTGGAGAATTTCATCTAGAGTATAGATCAATATTTTTGCCACATAAGTATCGTAGATGAGTCCACAGAGGTAAATATTGCATCCGATTATTTTACTGAAATTGCTTTTTTGTGGTGGCGATGCATGTGCTTTGAAGAGAAGAGCAAGGATGTTTCGTTCGAGACGTGGGGAGAGCTCCAAGCTGATATCAAGGAGGTTTTCTACCCCAAAACTGCTCAACGAGAGTTGCGGACGAAGCTACGCCAACTCAAACATGATAGAACCATCCAAGAATATGTGAGGAAATTTACTGAGATCAAACTCCAAATCCCAGATTTGAGTGAAGCCGGGGATTTCCCCATCTTCATGGTTGGACTCCAACAGTGGTTCAATTTGGAGTTGGAAAGAAAGGGAGTCCAAGTACTCTCCAAGGCTATGGACGAGGTTGAAGCCATTGCCAAGTTCGAGAGAAGGCCCGAGTCACCCAAGTCAAAGCCACGTTCAAATAGCAACGGTTGGCGGAGCCGAGAGAGAGTGGACGAAAATGGAAACGAGAAGTCTTCGAATGGTAATTGAAAACCATCGAATGACAAATCCACCAGGTTCACGAGGTCTTGAGAGAGAAAGGATCGAGGACCAGTGAAGTGTTTCCATTGCGATGGACCACACTACATCAAAGATTACTCGAAAAAGACAAGTCTTTCTGGCATCCAGGGACATTGGAGTAGAACATGAGTTTGCCCAAGTTGGTTCCATCGTAAGCTCGCTTCAAGCCAAGAGTGGTCGTAAGAAGAAGGGGCTTATGTTCTTGGACGTGATAATTGCTGGCAAGAAGTTGAGCGCTCTTGTCGACACCGGTGCATTTGAGTTGTTCGTGTCTGAACAGGCTAAAAAGCAATTAAACCTTCAAGTTGAGAAGGCAAATGGGTGGATCAAAACCGTCAATTCAAAGGAAGAGCCAATTGTGGGAGTTGCAAATAGAGTGGATCTTCAGATTGGAGATTGGCACAATAAAGCATCCATCAAGGTAATACCTTTAGACGATTATGATTTCATTCTTGGTTTATCTTTTCTTGAGCGGATTAACGCACTTGTTTTGCCCAAAGAGGATGTTTTGTGTATCCTAGATTCGCAACAACAATGTGTTGTGCTAGTGAAGCGAGAGGCAGGCAAAGCGACTAAAGCATTATCAATAATCTGATTTTCTAAGAGAGTGCAAACGGAAAAGACGGCCAACGATGACGAGACCATGGAAGTCCACGATGCAGTGGGACGAGACCTTGAAGAGTCCAAGGATGTGAAGCCTTTCGAGTTACCAAAGCCGATACAATCAATGAGTGAGGTGGACCACGAGATGGAGCCCTTTCCGAATGTTGTACCACCATCCAAAGCCCAACATCAGTTAGCATCAACAAGACTCGAAGAGTTGAATCAAGCCAAGGAGAGTGAGCCAAAGGAGGTGCTGCCAAATTGCACCAAACCATTCGAGGCCAACCCCGAGGGACCGACCTTTGTCATGAGAGATTGGCTAATGCTAGTAGCTAGAATGCAAGAGCCCATATATGAGTTTGATAGACTCTTGGAGCCGAATCCAAGAAAAGCTGACACCATAGCAAGTGTGGCAACCGAGACCATCGTCTAAACTGAAGAAGAAGTGCTTGTGAGCACCAAGGAAGGCCAATCCCACGACCCTTTTGCCAACAACACTTGTCTTGAATATCGACCAGACATGGTGGACCAATCTGACAAGGACGTTGTGTTTGAGGTAAGCAAATTAGAATTTTAAAAAATTGAGTCTAATTCGTGGCTATTTTGTCCACGGGTCATTGGCAAGACCAAACGATGGACCATACCAAGTCATGGAGCAAGTAGACGAGGAGGTCTACAAAGTGGACTGGCCACTGAATGTGCGAGCAGACCATGCCAACATACCCAAGCCGTTGGACGAAGAGGTTGATAGCCAAGAGCGGAGCATGCTAAGCCAAGAACCACGAGGAGTGACGGTCCCCTATGAGAAGGAGACACCAACCACCCTGATGGATCGAGCACCAGATCATTGCCCAAGTCACGAAGGTTTTGAACTTTGGACAAGACATCCCAAAGTCGAGAACAATCGAGGACTTGCTAAGGAGCCGAGACAGTTCGAGGACGAGACTGTCGAGACTCATCATTGCCTAGTGACGACGGCGTCGCTAGATCTAGTGGGGGAGAATGTCACGAGCCGCTAGCCCATGACCGAGCAAGCCGCACACCAAGGGGCTTGCACTAGCACACTATGTGCCTCACCCGACCGAGGGACCTATGTTCGTACCTTGAACGCGTACCATGAGGCCGAGACAAGCACCCCATGTGCTGCTCATGAGAGAGGGACCCGAGGGAGCACTCCACGCACACCCAGGGGGCCAGCCGAGCACCCTTCATGCTGCCAGACCATGAATCCCAAGTCAGCACCTGATGTGCACACCAAGGGGCCTAAACGAGCCCCATCCGAGTTGCCCACATGCCTAGGGCCCGATTCAACACCGAGCATGCTACCGATGGGGGTTTTGACGAGTAAATCGGACCCATCAATGCCCAATCCGCCCAAGACTCCAAAACCCATTGAGAATGGTCATCTTTGGACCAAATCACATGAAAGGAGATCATATTTGACCAACACTTGAGGAAAGTATCCTTTGCCACCTAAGTGTGATATCATAGAGTGATTCTTGCCCTTTGTAATTTAGGCAGCATTGTATTTGAGTGATGCTCTTTCCATAGATAGAAGATATGTATCTTGAGGATTGATCCTTAGCCCTTGGATTGAATCCTTCTAAACCGTTAGATTGTATGAGGTAAGCATATAAATAGAGGCTTCATCCACCATTGTAAATCATCTTCCATTCTATCATTTCTTTGAGTTTCTTGAGTAAAGAGTTTAGCATTTCTCTTCACCTTTTGTTCTTTCTTCCTTTCCTTGTTGCCTCGCCTTAACCAATTTCCCACAAGCTTCCGCTATTCGAGGTTCTAAGCATTCTTGCTTAGTGATTTTGAAAGCTGACTTAGTCTTTGACTAAGATCGTCGAATAAGGCCGCACAGATCGGCTAGTCAGACTCTAGCCCCGTGACAATATGCATAAGGGGTAAATATCATATGGAACTCTAATTCTAATAAAGATTAAATTTCTAATGATAAAGTAAATCAAATCACTAGATATAGTTCTTATCATAATGGATATCCATATAGATAAATATTCATAACAAAAAATAAAATAAATTTGAATAAATAAATTAATTAATGTTTTATATTTTGTAACATTATAAATATATTTTCATGACAAATATGTCTTATGCAAAATAAAACAAAAAGTAAAAAGAGATCCACCAATTGGCCTAATGGTCATAGATGTTCATCCGCTTTACCCTTTGTGTTGATGAATTTCAACATTTGACTTGAGAATATCATTATAATACTACTTAATAAAAAAACAAAGAGTAAAGAAATCCCTTATAAAAAACAAACAGTTGAATCTTTATGAAAAAAATAATTGGTCATTTTTCCTATTCATAGTTAATGTTTAAATCCGCCAATGACGATTTTTATTAACAAATGTGATTAATTAATAATTTTTTTCATAACGACTCAATTGAGATTTTTTAATGGTTAATTCATTTTTTGTTTTTTTAAAATGATTTTTTTGTTAATAGAATATTATTTTTTCAATATACTGGTGTGATAGTATGATAATATCTATTATTCAAAAAATATGATAGTATCTATTCATATTTTTTAAATATTGGACAACGTATACCGAAGATACTCGTTGGGTTTAAAAAAAATATTGTACGAAAAACAATGGTTTTTAAATTTTACATACATATATTGTTGTTTGGTTTTATGGAATAGAGATTATTTTATTTTTATTTTCTTAAAAATAGACAATACTGAAGAAAATATAAAATTTTGAAAATGTTTAGAAAATTAAAATGAAGGCACGAACCAACTTGTCTCAGTTGTTAAGGGAACGATTGTTGTTTCTAAAGTTTATGGGTTCGAACACTAACAACTGCGGCAGTGTGATTGAGCATGCATTGTCAAATAATTATCACAGATACTACTGCAATCACCTTAACTTAAAAAAAATGAAAATATGTGAAATGGGAAAACAATAAAAATTTGTTTTCAATAAAAATGTTTTGTAAAATTCAAAAGTTGAAAGCAAATTATTCTTAAATTAATGGATTGACCCGAGTTTAAATCATATAAACACAAAAATATTCTCTCTTTTTTAAAGCAAAAATATTCTTTTTAACTGTTTTTAAATATTAAATCTTTGACCCTAATTTGAATCTATATAAATATATAAGATTTTTGTTTTATTTATTCTATTTCTATTTTAAAAAGTAGATAACAAAACACGGTTTTATATTGTTGTTATTGAAAACAAATATTTGTTTTTATTGACCAAACATATTTTTCATATTCTAAAAAACATAAAATAGAAATAAAATAATAAAACAAAAATATTTTCGAAGACCAAACAAAATTTTGTCTAAAAGAATATAAAATTTTCAATAAAAACGTGTGAACTTTTTAACATATTTAAATCAAAATAAAAAGTTACGTTATTGGTGGCAAGGACTAAATTATATAGGGATGGGAAGGGCAATCGCCCCACCCAAAAAATATATTCAAATTTGTCTGTCTATTTAAATTTTTCTAAAAAAATGTTTATTTATAAATTTACCCTCACTTTTAAATATTTATATTTTGCCTCCAACCCTAAATCTTGGCTCCGTCCTTGATTGGTGGTATAGTTTAGGCAATTACTACATGCATCCATTAAATTTATCGCTTTTCAAAAAAAAAATTAACATCCTATGTACTTATATGATACTATCTATCCTTACTTTTTAACCTTTTAAAAACGCATACACTTTGTGCAGACTACATTGTTCAAACACGAGCCTTCTAAGAAAAAACAATATCATCTCTTATCACTGAGACTATTCAATAGATTCTAAATCGTAAAATTATTTTATCCAAAAGATCGTATTAAAAATTTAATAAATAATAATTTTGTTGATATGACTTGTACTACTCCATTTGTCCCATTAAAATCGCTCTTTTAGTGTTTTAAAATTATTACACTTGAATTGTCCTTTTAAAAAATTAAACAACTTTTATTATATTCACTTTCTACATTTTTTTTCTTTTAGTTCTTTAACAAAATAAATTTTAACATTTAATTATCATTTTACAACACATATGCTATACAAACTCTTTCTTTTTAAAATTACGTGAAAAGACAACAAAGAATAATTTAAAAGGGATGAAGGGAGTAATTTTACCTTTATAAAATTATATCTATAATTAACAATTATAATAAAATTTGTGAGACGAAGATAATTACTACGGGTGAGTCTACGGTACATCCGCTTAATTTAAAGATAAAAACGTCAAGTTTTAAATTTTGTTCGAACAACCTAAAATGTTGATATTTTTTTCACAAATTTCAAAACTTAATTCATAAATTTTGAAACTTGTAAAAAAACTAAACTAAAATATTATCAAAATGTATAAGGAAATTGTTTGGACAAAATATAAAATTTATCACTTTTACACTTAAATTAAGTTATTGGCCCAATATATATGAGTGGAGTGAAAAAGAAAATGTAGGGTTATATAGTTGGCAGATGTATGATATCATGTCCCGTAACACTTTTCAGCTTTCAGTCCCCTCTTGTCTATAAGAGAGAGAGCGTGTTTGATGCAATTCGGCCTTCATTAAATCAACACTGCCCATTTCTCGTGAATAAAAAAATGCTTAGGTGACAAACTATTATTTTGTTTTTCAAACCCTCCAAATTCCAATTCATTTCACTCCCCTCTTGCTGTTCCCTAACACTCTGTCTGCTTTTGCCTTTACCCTATTTTGCTTTGATTTGTTTCTGCACAAATGTACTGATCATCTTCTTTCATCTAAGCAACATACCTAACACCACCCCTTCTTTTCTTTACCTAAAGCCATGGGGTTGCTTGCTTCTCTGACAATATCTCTTCTGGGATTTCTTGGAAATGTTCTTCCTTATTTGGGTTTTTAATCTCCATTTCCTATGAACTATGATGCTTTGATCAACCAGAAAGTTGCTGCCTTTATCCTCTACCTCACTGCTTTTTCCTCCAAAAAAACATACTGATGTTGTTTAATCCGGAAAGTATCCTTGAAAGCATACTGCTGTTGTTTTGAGTTTTGGTATTGAATTGTAATAAAGGATGGCATTTTTGTGCTTGTCATTTTTGCTGGTTGGGATTCTTTCAAAACCATTTCTTCTGGATGCTCAGCTTCAGCTGAATGACCAAGCTACATTGTTAGCCATTAAAGAGGAGCTCGGTGGTGTGTCGGGTTGGGGTGAAAACACCACAGATTACTGCAACTGGGAAGGCATTCATTGTGGCTTGAACCTTTCATTTGTGGAAAGGCTTGATCTTTCTAGGCGCATGCTTAGAGGTAATGTCTCTCTAATCTCTAATCTTAAAGCTTTAAAGCATCTTGACCTTTCTTATAATAACTTCAATGGACCAGTCCCCTCAGCTTTTGGGAGTTTGTCTGAGCTTGAATATCTGGATTTGTCATTGAATAAGTTTGAAGGTTCCATTCCACTGGAGTTAGCTGGCCTTAGAAACCTTAGATCTTTGAACTTGTCAAACAACTTACTTGTAGGAGAGATTCCTCAACAACTTAAGGTGCTAGAAAAGTTGGAGGATATTCAGATTTCTAGCAATAGATTGAATGGTTCTATTCCACATTGGGTGGGCCATTTGACCAAATTGAGAGTTTTTACTGCCTATGAGAACCAATTAGATGGTGAAATTCCAGATAATCTAGGCTTGGTTTCTGAACTCAAATTGCTGAACCTTCACTCGAACCAGTTTGATGGGCCGATACCGAAGAGCATTTTTGCCATGGGAAAGCTGGAAACTTTGGTTCTCACCCAGAATGGACTCACTGGTGATCTTCCTGACGCAATTGGTAACTGCAGAGGCCTTTCTAGCGTTCGGATCGGGAATAACAAACTTGTTGGCATCATTCCCAGGACAATTGGAAATGTAAGAAGCCTCACCTACTTTGAAGCAAATAATAACAATCTCTCTGGTGAAATCGTCTCGGAGTTTGCTCGGTGTACTAACCTTACACTCCTGAATTTTGCCTATAATGGGTTTACTGGAATAATCCCTCCGGAGTTCGGACAACTTACTAATCTTCAAGAGTTGATTCTTTCCGGGAACAGTCTGTTTGGAGATATTCCAAGATCAATTCTTGGGTGCAAGAATCTTAACAAGCTTGATTTAAGCAACAACAGATTTAATGGTACTATACCCAATGAAATTTGCAATATGACTAGATTGCAGTACTTGCTCTTGGGACAGAATTCGATCAAAGGGGAAATACCACATGAGATTGGAAATTGTGTGAAACTGCTTGAATTGCAGCTTGGCAGCAACTATTTAACAGGAAGTATCCCTCCTGAGATCGGCCATATTCGCAACTTGCAGATAGCTTTAAATTTGAGCTTCAATCATCTCCATGGTCAACTGCCTTCGGAATTAGGGAAACTAGACAAGTTGGTCTCTCTCGATGTCTCCAGTAACCAGCTTAGTGGTGATATTCCACCAGAACTTAAGGGTATGTTGAGCTTGATAGAGGTCAATTTCTCAAATAATTTGCTTGCTGGCCCGATACCGACTTTTGTACCATTCCAGAAGAGTACAAATTCTAGCTTTCAAGGAAACAAAGGGCTCTGTGGGGAGCCATTGAGTTTCCTATGTGCAGACTCTATTGGCTCTGAACAGGCAAACTACCACCACAGGGTGTCTTACAGGATTATACTAGCAGTTATCGGTTCTGGTCTTGCGGTGTTCATATCGGTCACAATAGTGGTTTTGCTCTTTATGATGAGGGAGCGACAAGAAAAGGCATCAAGAAGTGTAGACAATACAGACCAAGCAGCCAGTAGCCAACCAACAATAATGGCAGGGAATGTGTTTGTCGAGAATCTCAGGCAGGCGGTAGATCTTGATGCTGTAATAAAAGCCACTTTAAAGGATTCAAATAAAATCAACAATGGGACTTTCAGCACCATTTACAAGGCAGTCATGCCTTCGGGATTGGTTTTGTCCGTGAAGAGACTGAAATCAATGGACAGAACCATAATTCATCATCAAAACAAGATGATTAGGGAGCTCGAAAGACTAAGCAAGCTCTATCACGATAATCTGGTACGGCCGATTGGTTTTGTCATATATGAAGATGTTGTGCTTCTTCTGCATCAATATCTACCCAATGGCACACTAGCTCAACTTCTTCACGAGTCTTCAAAGCTGTCAGAGTATCAGTCTGACTGGCCGAGAAGACTATCAATTGCTATAGGACTAGCAGAAGGATTGGCTTTCCTTCATCATGTGGCAGTTATCCACCTTGATATCTCTTCGGGTAATGTACTTTTAGATGTGGACTACAAGCCATTGCTCGGGGAGATAGAAATATCAAAGCTCTTAGATCCATCCAAAGGTACTGCAAGTATCAGTGCTGTTGCTGGCTCCTTTGGCTATATACCCCCAGGTGATTATCATAACTCATTTAATCTGTTTCCGTTCTCCCGTGTCACACTATTTTGCATGAACTTTTAATTTTCTTCATACAGAATATGCATACACAATGCAAGTCACTGCACCAGGAAATGTGTATAGCTATGGGGTTGTGTTGCTCGAGATACTCACCAGCCGATTACCTGTTGACGAGGATTTCGGTGAAGGAGTGGACTTGGTGAAATGGGTTCAGGGTGCTCCGGCGAGAGGGGAAACCCCTGAGCAGATACTCGATGCAAAGCTTAGCACTGTATCCTTCGGCTGGAGGAGAGAAATGCTTACTGCTTTGAAGGTGGCTTTACTCTGCACGGACAGCACACCCGCAAAACGACCGAAGATGAAGAAGGTAGCGGAAATGCTTAACGAAATAAGGCAAAACTGATTAACAAGCCAACAGCTTTGCTCTATGAAAGCATTTAGGAAGGTTCTCTGTTTGGGAAATCCGTATGGAGGATTCTTATGTTCAATACTATTTTGAGAAATTGGCTTGAGACTGAGAGTCAGTAAGTATTCTTGGATGTTTGGCTTAATTTGGAATCTTTCGAGTAAAAACACTTTGTACTATCGACGTGAATCGAAATGATTTCCTAGTAATATTGCACAAAATGTTCTACAATTGTATTATCAATTTTTTTCCCCAGAATGTATTAGAAATGATTTTAAGTCATCTAATAATAACTGAATTATTTATTTAAAAAAATAATAATAGCTGAATTATGCATATAATTATAGGAAAATACTTTGATGCACAAGCTTGTGTAAACTTTAGTTTACACAAGCCCTTTAATTTTAGGTTTTAGGGTTTAAGGTTTTAGGTTAGGGTTTAGAGGTTTAGTATGTAGGGTATATAATTTAAGGTTTATGGGTAGAATTTAGAATTTAGAATTTAGAATTTAGAGTTTAGGATTTAGGGCTTAGGTTTTAGGTTGTTAGGGTTTGTGATTTAGATTTTAAATTTTATAAAAGGAATGTGTAAAAAAAATTTACACAGCTTGTGCATCAAAATAAAACCCATAATTATATATGTTGTGAAAAAAATAATAAAGAACAAGGATAAAAGAATAAAAGAGATGAGAAAAAGAGAGATATTTATATTATTATCAAAACTAGAATTGTGTACTACTCTAATTAATAGAGATAATATTCATAGTAATAAAAAAATCAATCTCTTTAGATAAAGTTCTAATCATTGTAGACATTTACATAAATAAATATTCATAACACTGCCCCTTGAATGTCTATGAAGATAATGTGTCTCGTTAAAACCTTACTAAGATAAAAACCCAGTGGGAAAAAAATTCTTTAGTGAAGGAAAAAGAGTACACGCATCTTTGATACGCATAACATGATGCCTCATTAAAAACCTTACCAGGAAAACTCATTGGGACAAAACCTCGGTTAAGGAAAAAATAGTGCAATGCGTATTTACTCCCCCTCATGAAAACACCACAGAAGATATTTGAATCTTTATAATTTAATCTTCAATACTTTTTTTCTAAAGATCGCGAGAGATGAAACTTTGAAGTAATATGTTTCATGATATATCCACCTTTCATTATCTCTACACACGATAGCATTTGTATTATATCTTGTGAAAGTAAATCACATATCTTCAGGATATGTTGGGTCAATGGCCTTAGCCAAACACATTTTTGGTTTGCCTCGTGCATAATAATTATTTCTTCAAGATTTGAGGAGACATCGACGAATATTTGAATATCTAAAGGTAATGATCTTTGTATATCCTTAGATATTTCTTGACCAACTAATATATGGTGCTTCAAGACCAAGAAAAGATATAATTATCTTTATTCACATCCAACGATCTTACAATAAATATGCTTTATCCATATTGAATATTCTTTAAGATTCTTTCAACTTATGTCCATTCATAGACAAAAACGCATATTTAAGTGCTCGATCTTTAGGTCGAGACTAAACCACATCTCAAGATTCTTTTTCTTAAATCCTTTCCTTAAATAACCAAATGCTTTGAAAGCTCTTCAGGAGTTCTAATAATATTTAAATTATCATAATGAATCTTGATCAAAACTCCTTAAAACACTTTGTTATATCAAAATCAAACATAGATTTTACAATTTCTCCCTTTTTGATATAACAAAGCCAAAACTTAAAATTTTTAAGTCTTTTGAAAAACTTTGGAAAACAACTCCCCCTTAATGTTACCTAGATAAATTTTAAGTTTAGGTTTAAGTGAGCTTGTGAACTTCTCTCTCCCCTTTTTGTTAGATCAAAATAAGAGACATAGGCTATAAAGGCATAACATTAATCCAAGAAACATTTAATAGATAAACATAAATGTCATAAATGAAAGAAACATCAAACTTAATCCAAAAAACAGAAATCAAAGCATGGGTTTTAAATGATAAACTGAATCCTTAAAACATAAATCAAAGTGCATAAAGATAAATCCTAAGATGACATGAATGATATGCAAAGACTGGTCTAAGACTCGTCTCCATCACCATCGTCTTCATCTTCAACTTCATTGGCATCATCGTTCCTCCTTGATTGACGTCACTCATCATGGAAGGCCGTAAGAGAGATATTCATAGAATTGTGCTCGGCCTCAATAGAAGAGACACGCTTCTCCACATTAGTCATGCGATCTTCTAAGCATGTGAAGTGAGTATCAATGACGGCAAACCCGTAATTCATGACTTGATCAAAGAACCAATTCTCGTGCGTAAGCTTGTGAATTGTTCATTAAGATAGGTCAGGAGAGAATCCATGGATGGAGGAGGAGGAGCTTGAGGAGCTACGGGAAGATTTGCATTCTCTTCGGGAATAACATCACTAGGAGCTCGGAAAGGTGAAGCCAATTACCATTGAAATAATGAAACTTGCCCCGAGAAAGAGACCTCTCATCAATCGGATTGGTAAGACTTGTCGGATAATCATGAGAGCAATTAATCTCATTCTTAGTGAAAAAGTAGCTCAAAGCGGTGCCATAGGTGAATGAAGTAACAAGAGAGGTGTGACGATGTTGAACAAGGAAGACAATCTCCGCAAACATAATGCGAGCAAGGTTAGGTTGGTTCCTCTCGCGAAAGCATCTAATCCAAAAATCATCAATTTGGCGGATTTTGAGTATTTTTCTCCGGAAGGCCTAAACCACCAAGTGATCATCAAGTGTAAGATGCGGTCATGAGCATTGAGAACGGTGACAGATCCCCCCAAAACATGTCCAAGAGAACCTTCATCATCTATACCCTCATCCTCAAAGCCAAAAACATAACAAAGAGCTTGGACATCAACGGTAATCTTCTTGCCCAAAAGATAAGAGTTAACGACAATGACATTACCCTCGACATTGGTAACACACTTGGCATTGGCATAAAAGATAAAAACCAAATTTTGAAAGAAAAACCCATGTATTTGTGGAAAATCCACGAACTTCCATTCCTAGAGCAATGGTAAATAAGCAAATTTGAAACGCTCTGAATTGAGAAAAGGAATGGAAATTACCCTCTATGGTCGAATCTTGTAGTTTTGAAAAAATCAGAAATAGTTGAGTTCACCGAGAGTTCTAAAACACCTTTGATAGATTAGCGTCAAATTCGGACGAGTGCCATTGCCGGGATTTGATCCTTCACCAACTTCGCTTGTAGTGCGTGCTCTCTTTTTAGGTGTCATAGTCTAGAAAAATTAATCAAAACAATGTGTGTATGCATTAATTTTCACATTCAACCCCATGGATAAATCAATAATCAAGGTAAAAAAAATTTGAAAGACAAAACAAAAGAAAGTTTAATAAAATCTTTTGAAAGAACAAACAAAACAAAAAAAGATTTAAAACGAAAATAATAAGGGCAAATATAAAGAAAAAGAAGTTTTTATACCTTGATATTAAGATAGGGAGGAATGTAAGAAGATTTTGCACCAAATTGACGGAAAGCCTTAAGACTTGGCTTGATTTTGAAAAACCCTCAAGAAACTTTAAGTTGTGTGATGAAAATATGAAGGGTTGAGGGCCCTTTTATAGATGAAAATCTGCTAGGGTTTTGAAAAAGAGTTTTGGTTATAGTGGAAGTCTTTTAATGCCAAATTAAAGTGTATGCGCGAACGAGTATCGATACGCTTAAAGGCGGTATTGATACGGGGGTACAATGGTAATTCCTTGGAACTACATATCAAGGAACCGTATCGAAACAGATGGCATCCATATCGAAACGCTCACAACTCGTATCGAAACAAATTTAATTGTATCGATACCCGCAAGAGAGAAAATGCAATATGGAAGGCTAATGAAGTACGCGTATCTATACGCATAAGGCCGCATCGATACCCTATGCCCAAAAATGCATTTTTGGTCACAAGAACAACCAAAGGCTCGACTTTAACATCTTCTAAATGTACGCAGATGATGTATGAGCAAATCTAAGCATGTTCTAAAAGAAGCATACTCCCTCTAGCTACAAGCATGGTTACCATCAAGATCAACAACACATAAACATGATTTTTCACAAGATCAAGCAAATTTTAACCTCAAAAAGAGTTCTAAAGGGTCAAGATAAACTAGTTAGGTCTAACTCTCTCCTAAAGGACCAAAAACGCTCTTTGTCTAGAGGCTTGGTAAAGATGTCCGCTAATTAATTTAAGGTGTTAACATACTCTATAACAACATCTTGTTTAAGGACACGATCTCTAATGAAATGATGCCTTATCTAAATGTATTTGGTTCTAGAATGTTGGATGAGATTTTTGGTTAGGCATATAGCACTAGTGTTGTCACACTTAAGGGGTATGGTTTCTACTTTAATTCTATAATATAAGAGTTGTTGCTTCATCCAAAGGACTTGAGCACAACAACTCCCTAAGGATATGTACTCGGCTTCGGTGGTAGATAGCTACATTTTTTTGTTTCTTAGAGAACCAAGATATGAGCATACTACCTAAGAATTGACAAGTGCCGAAAGTACTTTTCCTATCTATTTTACAACCCCCATAATCTACATCCGAATAAGCATGAAGGTTAAAGGTTGAGTCTCTAGGGTACCAAAGACCTAAACAAGGAGTATCTCTAAGGTACCTAAAGATCCTTTTAACGGCTATAAGGTGAGACTCTCTAGGACTAGCTTGAAACCTAGCACACAAGCAAACACTAAACAATATATCCGGTCTACTTGCGGTAAGGTAAAACAATGATCCAATCATAGAGCGATAAAGCTTAGAGTCAACACACTAACCTCCTTCATCTTTGTCAAGCTTTGTAGACGAGATCATTGGTGTAGCTTGAGGCTTTGCTTGCTCCAAGCCAAACTTTTTGAGCATATCTTTCACGTACTTTGCTTGATTTATGAAGGTGTCATCCTTCCTTTGTTTGATTTGGAGCCCCAAAAACAATGAGAGCTCCCCCATCATGCTCATCTCAAATTCACCTTGCATTAACTTAGCAAACTCTTTGCAATAACATTCATTAGTAGAGCCAAAGATAATATCATCAACATATATTTGCACTTCTAAGATGTCATTTTTATATCTTTTTATGAAAAGTGTAGTGTCTACCTTACCTTTTTCAAAACCTTTTTCAATTAAAAAGTTTGAAAGCCTTTCATACCAAGCTCTGGGAGCCTGTTTTAAACCATAAAGGGCATTGGTTAGCTTGAAAACATGATTTGGAAATTTTGAATCTTTAAAACCCGCTGGTTGTTCTACATACACTTCTTCATTTATAAAACCATTTAAGAAAGCACTTTTTACATTCATTTGAAAAAGCTTGAAATCATGATAACATGCATATGCAAGTAACATCCTAATAGCTTCCATTCTAGCTACGGGTGCATAGGTTTCATAAAAATCTATTCCCTCTTCTTGAGTGTAACCTTGAGCAACTAGCCTAGCTTTGTTTCTCACTATGTTACAACTCTCATCTAGTTTATTCCTAAATACCCATTTAGTTCCTATAGTAGATTGATTACTAGGCCTTTCAACTAATGTTCATACATTACTCCTCTCAAATTGGTTTAATTCTTCTTGCATAGCCAAAATCCAAAACTCATCTTTTAAAGCTTCTTTGATATTTTTAGGCTCTATGCTTGAGATAAATGCAACATGATTCATTAGTTTGAGAGAGGATCTAGTAGTTACCCCCTTGGATGGATCACCCAAGATTTCACCACCTTTGACATAGTTGAACTCCCTTGGGTAAGATACCTCCTTTTCCTCAAGAGCCAAGTCCTTCAAGGCTTCAAGAGGTGGATCTTGCGCATCTTCTTCTTTAGTTGGAATTTCATCCACCTTTGATGATTCTCCACCATCATTAGCTTCAATGATCACTACATCATCATCGTCACAAGAATCCTTCCTCGGAAGGAGGTTATCATCGAAAACAACATGTATAGACTCTTCTACTACTAAAGTTCTCTTATTAAATACACGTTAGGCTTTAGAGTTTAAATAATACCCTAAGAAAATAGCTTCATCACTTTTAGCATCAAATTTACCTAAGTTGTCTTTTCCATTGTTTAAAACAAAACACTTGCAACCAAATGGATGAAAATAGCTAATGTTAGGCTTCTTAGATTTTAAAATCTCATATGGAGTTTTCTTTAAAATTGGCCTAATCATTACTTGATTTTCAATGTAGCAAGCGACATTTGTGGCTTCCGCCCAAAAGTATTTAGGTAAATTGTTTTCACAAAGCATGGCTCTAGCCATTTCTTGTAAAGTCCTATTTTTTCTCTCAACTAGCCCATTTTGTTGAGGAGTTTAAGGTGCTGAAATTTTTTGGCTAATACCATTTTCATTTAAAAACTCTTCAAAACCTAGATTTTGAAACTCGATTCCATGATCACTTCTAATGTGAGAAATCTTAAGCTCAAGATCATTTTGAGTTAATTTAGAAAACGTGATGAATTTTTCTAAAGCCCCATCTTTTGTACTTAAGAATAGAACCCAAGTAAACCTAGAATAGTCATCAACAAGTACAAAAGCATATGATTTACCACCCAAGCTCATAGTCCTAATAGGCCCAAAAAGATCCATATGAATCAATTGTAAACATCTACTAGTAGAGACGTCATTAATGGATTTAAAGGATGATCTATGTTGTTTACCCTTAGAGCATGCATCACATATTTTATCGTTTGAGAACTTAATCTTAGGTAAACCTCTAACTAGATTTAGGGAAACTAATTTTTCTAAAACACTAATGCTAGCATGTCATAGTTTCCTATGCCATAACCATGCATCATTTTCATTTTGTGCAACAAAACATGCATGGGATGAATGAATGTCATCTAAATGCACCATGTGTATATTTCCTATGCGATGACCAATGAGCATTGTTTTATTAGATTTAATGTCAACAATTTTGCACCAATTTTTATCAAATAAGACATTAAACCCTTTATCACACAATTGACTAATACTCAACAAATTATGTTTTAGACCATTGACGTACAATACATTTTCAATGAGTACGGTAGACTGATTACCTATGGAGCCAATACCTTTAATGTGGCCTTTGGAGTTGTCACCAAATGTCACTACTCCTCCACTTTTTGGCTTTAATTCCATGAATCGACTCTTGTCTTCGGTCATGTGCCTCGAGCATCCACTATCAAGGTACCATGAGTTTTGGCTTTGAGCTTTGGCCTTGTAGCAATGTTCCCCCTACAAACAAGGAATTTAGGATTTGATATTTGGTACCCAAATCATTTTGGGTCCACAAGTATTAGCTCCCAAAAGCTTGGTTCCCTTAGGAATCCAAGATCACATGACATCAACATTATTAGATTTAACAAGTTTCTTATAAACCCATACACTTCTAATTCTTTTACTTTTAGCATGCTTATAGGAGCCACTTTGTTTGTAGTTAAAATTATTTCTCTTAGGTTGGTTTATTCTAGATGATTCACCTATTTCATTTTTCAAAGGACCAACACTCTTGAAAGAATTTTTGAGCTCATCTAACACCTTTTGGTGTTCAATGTTACATTGAGAAATAAGATTTTCTAAATCTACATTTTCCTTTTGAAAGTATTCAAGTTCATCTTGTAGACCTAAAATCTTTTTCTCAAATTCCAAGTCAGCTTGAGAAATTAAATCATTTTTAGCATTCAAATCCGAAATGACTCTTTTATTTTTCAAAACGGACTCCTTATATTTCTCAACTAACTTATCATACACCTCTTGTAACTCATCACATGCTTCATGCAATTCATTATATGTAAAATCAAAGGTAGATGAGTTAGAGGTTACCATAGAATCCTCCTCAATAGCCATGAGGCAAAGGTTGACCACTTCCTGTTCCTCATTTTCGAATGACTCCTCATCACTCCAAGTAGCAAGCTTGGCTTTGAGCTTCTTCTTCTTCTCAAAGCCCTTCTTCTTGAGTTGAGGCTACCCGGAACGGATATGACCCGGTTTCTTACACTCATAGCATATGACCAGATCTTTTTCTTCTTCTTTGTTCTTGGCCTTGAAGTCCATCTTTCTTTTAAACTTTCTACCTCAGTTGGACCTCATAAACCGTGAGAATCTCTTAGATATCATAGCCAATTCTTCAAGATCTTCCTCCTCACTAGAAGTGCTCTCCTCATGTAGAGAAGCTTTGAGAGCCACTCCTAGTTTCTTCTTCTTGTCTACCTCAAGCTTCTCCACTCTTTTTTTTTCTTTCTTCTTTTCATCTTCCCTTCCTTGCTTCATGATTTCATGAGTTAGGAGAGAACCAACTAGCTCATTAAGCTTTAGTGTCTTCAAGTTCTTTGCCTCAATGATAGCAGTTCTTTTCCCATCCCAAGACTCAGGAAGATAGTAGAGTAGCTTCAGGACCAGCTTGTCCTCTGGGATGATCTCTCCAAAACCTTTTAGCTCATTCAAGATGGTTGAAAAACGATCGAACATCTTTGATACGGTTTCGTTAGGCTCCATCTTTGTTTTTACCTTTGAAGTCCATCTTTCTTTGAATTTTTCTTCCCCGGTTGGACCTCATGAAGCGTGAAAATCGTTTGTCTATCATAGCCAATTCTTCTAGCTCATCCTTCTCACTAGAAGAGATCTCCTCAAGTAATGAAGCTTTGAGAGCTATTCCCATCTTCTTCTTCTTTTCCACCTCTAGTTTCTCTACTTTTTTCTCTTCCTTCTTCTTCTCTTCTTCCCTTCCTTGCTTCATAGTTTCATAAGTAAGGAGAGAACCCACTAGCTCATCAAGTTTTAAAGTCTTCAAGTTTTTGGCTTCTATGATGGAGGTTCTCTTCCCATCCCAAGATTCGGGAAGTGAGTAGAGTAGCTTTCGGACAAGCTTTTCTTCCGGTATAGTCTCTCCAAATCCTTTAAGCCCATTGACTATGGTTGAGAAGCGATCAAACATCTTGGACACCGTCTCATCGGGCTCCATCTTGAAATTCTCATAACTAAGATTGAGAATTCCAATCTTAGTTTCCTTGACATCGTTGGTTCCCTCATAGGTGGTATCAAGAGTATCCCACACTTCTTTGGCACTATCAATGGATGGGACTTTGAAGTATATGTCCGGAACGAAAGAACAAAAGAGCATGTGAAGAGCTTTGTCATTTATTTGGATCTTCTTCCTCTCTTCTTCACTCATCTCCATCTTCTTCTTCAAAACCATCTTCCCTTCACTATCTTGCTTCAATGGAATGTAGGGGCCATCTTTAATGACATCCCAAACCAAGTAATCGTTGGACTTGATGAAGAGGCGCATCTGATTCTTCCAAAACTGATAGTTGTCACCATTGAAGAAAGGTGATTTTGTAGTGGATTGAGACTCATACATGCTCGAACCGGAGGTAGATGCCATATCTCGATTTTTGGATGATCACACTCGTCCTAGAAACTCCTCTTGTGGTTGTTAATCCTTCAAAGAGGTGGGATCTGATACCAATTGTTGAGTGGATCGAATGATCGAAATAAACCAAGAGGGGGTGAATTGGAGTTTTAAAGTTCTTGGTGGTGGAATTTGCAAATAAAAATGGTAGACATGGAATTTTAGAGTGGTTCAAGTTCCAATTGAACTCTACATCCACTACCTTAGCTTCACTATGGATTTGCAACAATTCCACTAATTGCTCTTCCCCTTTTCTAGGCTAAGGAGGTAACCCTTACAATTTTCGGTCAAATTTTCTACCCAAAATTTGACCCAATCCTCACACAATTGAAACAAAGAAGTTGTTGGCTAAAACAAGTATCTCTCAATACACAATATAGCCCAATTACAAGCACTCAACCCAGTTGAAATGATAAGAATGAAAAATACAATTGGGGTTACAAGACAATAATGAGATTTAGGCACAAATGCTTGGATTTGATGTTTGGATGTTTGCTTTAGGATCAATAGTTGTTGCTGAAGCTTTTAGAGGTCCCTTTTTATACCTTCTCATTGAATTCTAGCCGTTGTGGTTGTTGCATTCATCAATAGAGCCGTTGGGGGTGTTATCTTCCCTCCATAAATGCAGTCTGCAACCGACCGTTTCGAAAGGCCCGACCCTGTTTCGAAACAGACCAAAATAGAAAGAGCCGTTGGGGTGCATTAAAGAGCACGTATCGAAACAGTTAGAAATGTTTCGATACGCTAAGAGCCGTTGGGCGCCTCACATGCAAGATATAGTCGAGGGTAGACCCTCGGACTATAGTTTCAATATTGATGGGGTCCTGTGTTTCAGAGATAGAATAGTTGTGCCAGATGACGGTGGTTTGAGACGTACTATCTTGACAGAAGCACACAGTAGCCCGTTCTCTATGCATCTCGGTAGTACAAAGATGTATCATGATTTGAAGAATGAATATTATTGTGTCGGTTTGAAGAAAGACGCAACTGACTTCGTGAGTAAGTGTATGGTATGTCAAAGAGTGAAGGCAGAACATCAGGTTCCTTCAGGATTGTTGCAACTATTGAGAATTCCAGAATGGAAGTGGGAAAATATCACCATGAATTTCGTTTCGGGTTTGCCTTTGACTCCTTCGAAGAAGAACTCAGTTTGGGTTATAGTTGACCGCTTTACAAAGTGTGCTCACTTTTTAGCTGTTAATACGACTTACAACTTAGATAGGTTGGCCGATTTGTACATCGGCGAGATTGTGAGACTGCATGGTGTGCCGAAGTCGATTGTGTCTGATAGAGATCCGAGATTTACAGCCCGATTTTGGGAGTGTTTACATACAACTTTGGGTACCCGATTGAACTTTAGCACGTCGTATCATCCTCATTCATATGGTCAGTTAGAGAGGGTTTATAGATTTTAGAGGATATGATGCGTTGTTGCATTATTAATTTTCAGGGTACTTGAGAGAAACACTTGCTGTTGGTCGAGTTCGCATACAATAACAATTTTTAGTCGAGCATTCAGATGGCTCCGTATGAGGCTCTATATGGTAGAAAATGTAGAACTCCGATTTGTTGGGCTGAAGTATGTCAGAAGTTGTTACTGATGCCGGATTTGCTTAAGGGAACCACCGATAAGGTGAAGTTCATTTGTGATCGTTTGAAGGCAGCTTCGGATAAGCAGAAGTCCTATGCCGATTTGAAGAGGAAAGAAGTTGAGTATGCCATGGGAGATAGAGTGTTCTTGAAAGTCTCTCCGTCGACGAAGGTTATGAGGTTTGGCAGAAAAGGGAAGTTGAGTCTAAGATACATTGGGCCGTATGAGATTGTGAAGCGAGTCGGTCCGGTTGCTTATCAGTTACGTTTGACATCTTAGTTAGAGAAGATTCACAATGTGTTCCATGTTTTGATGCTTCGTAAGTATATATCAGATCCGTCACATGTGATGCCTGTGGAAGAGATTGAGTTGAATCCGGATTTGACGTATGATGAGGAACCAATTGAGATCTTAGCCTCAGATAGGAAGGTGTTTTGTGGTAGATAGATTGAGTTGGTCAAAGTGATGTGGCAACGTCGAGGTGTGGACGAGGCCACTTGGGAGAGAAAGGAGGATATGGAAAGGTAGTTTCCGTATCTCTTCACCTCAGGTAATTCGAGGACGAAATTCCTTAAGTGGGGGAGTGTTGTAACACCCGGGTTTAGGGGTCAGGTGTTAGGAGAGTTAAATCGGGTTAGAGTCGTGGGTTCGTTTTAATTTAATTTGGGCTTGGTTTTAATTAAAAAGGGCCATGAGTTTTCATTAAGTGCATTTTGGTAAATTTTTATATAAAGGAATAAACAAAGTGAAAAGTGCCTTTTTGACAAAAAATCACCATCTTCTTCTTCCTCAAGAAAATTTCACGACAAAACCTCCCCTTACCCCCAAGTTACTATTCCATCAAATTTCTTCACCATTTCAAGAGCTCTCTTCAAGGTAAATTCATTTTTTACTTCTCCTCTTTATTCCGAACGTTTCCATGGTTTTAGTTTATCCTAAACACCATTTTTATAGTTTTCAAGTTTTCAAAATGCAAGGAAAAGGAGGAAGCTTTGTTTGGTTTTTATGTGGATTTTGATTTGCAAAGTTATTATATGTTTTAATCTTGCCCTTAAGTATATTATATCTCAAAGTGGTGGAGTTTTGATGAAAATCCCGAAATGGGTTTTTGTGGGTATTTTAAAAGGTTGAAAACTTGGGTTTTTGAGGTAGTTGGGTGTAGGAGAGTGGGGCTGATGATATAGTGATGCATGAGGGTTGTTTTGAAGGTGTTTAATGATGTTTTGGGTGTTAGGTTCGATGGTTTTCTGCTGGGTTGAGGGTGAGTCCGAAAATGAGAATTTTGTGTTAGTTTTGGCTTGGAAATGTAGGGAAATGGCTTTGTGGTTGTAGTTTGATTTGTGACAGTGTTTCTTGGATGGTTTGGTTGAGTAATATGTTGTTTTTGGTTGATTAGAATCAAGGGAAATCATTGGAGAAGCTTGGGGCTCGATTTCGGGAAGTTTGGAGGCTTAATTCGGCTTTTTCGGTTTGCTTGAGGGAGTTTGGTGAGTGTTTTACTTAAAATGGTTTTAAATTGGTTCAAGTGTGTAGATGAGGTGTTAGGTTGTGCTTGGTAGGCCAATCCAAGGTGGAGATTAAGTTGGTAGCTTAATCTCTTCGTTGCTTTATGAGTTTTCGCTTAATGTGCATAAAATGTGGATTTGCGTAGTATGTGTTCATTTAAGCATGTTGTGATATATATTGATGTTGTTCTTTGATGATGATATGTTGTGTTGCATGATTGTTAAATCATGGTAAGACTTTTATAGTATGATTGGCACTAGTTAATTATCGGGTATAAATGATCGATCATTAGGATGAGTGTGCACACGGTAAGAGTCAAATTCGCGCGTGGCCTTGGTGACGTGTAGTCATCAAGGAGGAGTACAGTGAGGTAATATTCCACCGAAAAATGTTAGCTTGTGATGATGAGTGTAATCCCATCCATGAGTGAAAACGGTGATGAGTGTAATCCCACCGGAAGGTAATTGTTGTTGAGTACGTTGGGGGTGAAAATCCCAACGGAAGTTATCCGCATATCCAAGTAAGCTAATAGTTTCCAATATACTTGTTCATGTGTGGTTGTTGTGTAAGATATTTGTTATATATTGTTTAGCATAACATGAGGTAAGATGTCATGTTCATGCATTCTCTTATCATTCAGCTATGTTGCTATGTTAGTGTATATGTATGCCTTGTGAATGTCTTACGTATGTCATGCTTGAACCCTGCATTGTCGATGTTTTGCTTTAGAGCTCCCCCACTAAGCTCCTAGCTTACGCTCTCATTTACGATAATGTAGATCAATAGTGTGGAGTTAGCAAGGAGTAAGGAAAGGGCATCCAAGCGCGTTTGTGGTTGCTCAAGTATGGTTTTAGTAAATAATGTAGTAGTTTAGCAATGAGGATGCTACGTGTTGTAGGAGCGTGTATCTAGACTCCTATGTGTTGGCTTTATGTTGCTAATGCTTTTTGTTGTGGATTTGTAAACCATGTTTATGTTGATGCCTAAGTGTTTGTATCGAAGGCTTATAACCATGTTTTATAAATGCTTATGAGGATGTATGTTCTTTTAAATGAAATGGCCTTATTATGCATGTGTATTGGTTTGACCGTGCTTGAAGTAGGGTGGAATGCCTATAGATTGTATGCTTGTTTGTTGTTTCATGATTCTTGTGGTTTGGGGGCATGTTTGGGAACACTTGAAGATGCATAAAACTATTTTCAGGGTCACACATAGTGTTGGCGTTTCAAAACGCTCGTGGTTGTTTCGGAATGGGTTTAGCTCCAGGGATACTCGTATCAAAACAGGGGTGGTGCCGTTTCGATACGATTTGACAATGTGAGCCTCCATTTCGGTACGTGTTTCAGTACGTTTTGCCTCTGTGAGTGCCCGTTTCGAAACCTATTTCGGAACTTTTCAACACTAGAGACCCCCGTACCGGAACGAAGTGGACCGTTTCGGTACGGCCTGGTCTGGCTTTTAAACTGGAGCCCGTGCATCGAAACGGGCAAGCCTATTTCGAAACGCTGGCTTGTATTTGGGCTTTTTAGCATCTTCAAAGGTTCTTGGATGTCATGTTTCAGTCCCGTTAGTTGTATGCTTCCTTGTTAAGTTTATATACATCGTTTATGTTTAGTTTGGGTTGTTAAGCATGCAAATGGACTAACATGTCACTTGGTAAATTTAAATTACCTTACGTTATGCTTGTATCTTTTCGTATCGCTTTTCGCTGTCGTTTTCACACATAAGACTAAATGATACATTTAGACAAGATAACTAAATGAAAAATTTTCTAGGGTTGTTAATCGAAGTGGAGCCTTAACGGGTTTCGCTTCGGTTTTCCCCATGTAACCTGTTCGGACCGGTCTGTCGTCTAGCCCGACACGAGGGTGTTACACGGATACACTCTCCTAAGCTGAAGCTGAGCTGCATACACTCTCTTGAGCTGGTGATGAGCTGCATACACACACTTGAGCTTCCTTCGAGGTGAATATAACTCTCTTGAGCTGTTGTCCTTTCATGTACATGTTACAAAACAATGAAACACTTATCAAAGCTTTGTAATCTTATTCAACAACACACAAAAAAATACAAAAACATTATAAGTCATATTAAACAAATCCAAAACACACCAAGCATAATAGATACATAGAAAAACACTTAGATACATAGTATAAGCATAGATATGTCACATATCATCATGCAACACATTTATAAAGCCTATTTTCTAAGGCACAATCACTATTAAAAGATTCAGAAACTTTAGCACAAGTGAGGGAAAGAACTTCCCTGAATTTCTTTACCTTAGAATGAGTAATAGGTCCTACGGGAATGACCTTCGGGTCAGCCTCCTTTGCTGGCATGGATGTGCTCACATCATCCCCCCTTCTTGAAAAGGATTTGTCCTCAAATCTACAGAATCGCCATAAGGGGTTAAATCAGAAACATTAACTGTGGCACTTACATTGTATTCACCCGGTAAATCCAACTTGTAGGCATTTTCATTCACTTTCGCCAACACCTGAAAAAGACTATCTCCTCGAGGTAACAACTTAGACCATCTTTGGTTTGGAAATCATTCCTTTTGGAAACTAACCCAAACCCAATCTCCAACATCGAATGTGACTCGCTTCCTTCCTTCATTTGCTTGCTTTTCATATTGTCAAGTCCTACGTTCTAGGTTCTCCTTAACATGTTGATGCAACTTCTTCACATATTCTGCTTTGCTTTGACCATCCATGTTCATCACTTGTTCTTGTGTCAAAGGCAACATATCTCGTGGAGTAATAGGATTAAATCCATAAACAACCTCAAACGGTGACATCTTAGTATCAAAATGTACAACATGATTGTAAGCAAATTCAACATGTGGCAAAAAATCTTCCCAAGTTTTAATGTTCTTTTTAATGATGGAACGAAGTAAAGTAGATAAAACTATGTTAACAACCTCAGTTTGTCCATCAGTCAGGGGATGGCAAGTAGTAGAAAACATAAGTTTTGTACCTAGTTTGCTCCAAAAAGTCTTCCAGAAGTGGCTCAAAAACTTTACATCCCTGTTAGAAACAATTGACCTAGGAATACCATGCAAACGAACAAAATCTCTAAAGAATAAGTTAGCCACATTCACATCATCAGTCTTATGGCATGCAATAAAATGTTCCATCTTCGAGAACCTATCAACCATAAAAAATATATTATCTCTACATGTCCTAGTTCTAGGAAGTCCCAAACAAAATCCATTGAAATATCAGTCCAAGGGGAATCGAGAATAGGTAAAGGTAAGTACATACCATGTGGGGAAACCTTCAATTTTGCTTTCCTAAAAGTCACACAACGTTCACAGTGCCTTTCAACATCCCTGTGCATCTTAGGCCAAAATAGATGCTCCTTCAATGTCTAAAACGTCTAGGTGACTCCAAAGTGACCCACTAGTTCTCCTTCATGTGCTTCACGGATCAGAATATCAAGCATAGATCCTTGTGGAATGCATATCAAGTTTTCTTTGAAAAGATAGCCATCATGCCTGTAAAACTTTCCATCTGCACCTTTTTTCACAAGCATTAAACTTATCTCTAAAATCAGGATCATCAATGTATAACTCACGAATATATGCAAATCCAATCAAATGAGAATCAAGGCAATTTAAAAGTGCATATCTGCGTGATAAAGTATCAACAACGACATTGTCCTTACCGTTTTTTGTAACGAATGACATAAGGAAAAGACTCAATAAATTAAACCCATTTAGCATGTCGTTTATTCAATTTATGTTGACCTGTAATGTATCATAAAGCCTCATGATCAGTGTGAATCACAAACTCCTTAGGGAACAAATAATGCTGCCAAGTCTCCAATGCCCGAATTAGTGCATATATCTCTTTGTCATAGACTGGATAGTTCAACGTTGCTCCACTCAGTTTCTCACTGAAGTATGAAATGGGCCTCTTTTGCTGCATCAAAATAGCGCCTATACCTACACCTGAAGCATCACACTCAATCTCGAAAGTTTTGAAGACTTTCTATGTTGTTGTCTTTCAACTTTTATCTCCATATGCACCATGTCATCCAACTCGACATAATGCTGCAACTCAACAACGTTAGCAATTTCAAAATTCAAACCTGCAAGAAAACGTGCCATGGTTGCTTCTCGATCTTCCTCGATGTTTGCACGCATCATGGCCATCTCTATCTCCTTGAAATAATCTTCGACGCTCCGATTACCCTGTTTCAAACTTTGTAATTTTTTATATAAATCACGATGCTAATGAGATGGAACAAACCCTTTCCACATTATTCGTTTCATTTCGTCCGATGTAGTCACTGGACCTTCACCTGTACGTCTCCGGCTAAGCAGTAACTGATCCCACCATATTAGGGCATACTCGACAAACTCCATTACTACTAAACGAACCTTCTTTTGCTCTGAGTAGTTCTAACACTCAAAAATATGTTCAACTTTGCTTTCCCAAGCTAAGTACGCATCAGGATCTGTACGTCCCTAAAAAGAAGGAATATCAACCTTAATTGTAGTCAAATTGTCATCTACATGTTGCATACACCCTTGTCTAGGAGTATGTTGTCTCGGTGACTGTTCGACTTCATTGTCGTTTAGTCCTTCATGGGCAGAATTGGATCCTCCATCAATTCTATCCATTCTAGACTGTAATGGTTCCAATGCATTACCCACCACTCGTTGCATCATGCGTTCCAAGGCTTGCATCTGAAGATCAGGTGGTTGTTAACCACCCAAATTATCATCAGAACCTGCCATTTAAATAACAAAAACAACAAACAAAACAACACAATATATATATATATATATGTTAGTGAAAAATAAAGAAATGGACCTCACCGCACACACAACAAATTCTCACAGATCACTCCAAGGAAAGATCACTCCACAATTGCACTCAACACTCATGTTTCACTCGGGAGAATACTTGAATGGCTCTTTTTGCCTCCCCTTCTGTTCTCACCATGCACAATTTCCTTTTTCCACTCGATCTCTCGCAATCAGTTCTTTAAAGAAACTAATTTCGATCTTTCATAATCTGTTTACTGTGTCAACATACAAGGAACAACAATGGATAAAGAAACAAAGGGTTAAAAGAAAATAGGGGCTGAAAATTGAAAGATAAAGGCTAGAAAATTAAAACACGCGAAATGAAGGAATTAGGATGACAATGCAAAAGAAAATTCAACAACTTAGTGCAAGAAATGCTTATGACGATCCTATCACCGAACAAATAAGAATAAGTTGTTTCGGTTGATTTCCAAGCATTTCATGGCATAACTCGAGCACCCTTCATCATTTAAACGAACCGACACACTATTATTTTTGTTTTTTCACTTTCTTTTGTAATTTCTGAAACTGAATTTTTTTTTATTTCGAATTTAGAAAGTCAAACTTTGACTTTTGACCTTTGACTTTTGCATTTTTGGATTTCTTTATTTTTTGTTTTCTTGATTTTTGAATGCAAAACGTGCTAAAATCCAACCGAGGCTCTGATTACCATATGATAAGGGCGTTGCTTGTCGAAACAACGTTCCTTGAGTGATACGGATCTAGGATTGAAGCAAGCATTTCCCTGCAATTAAACAAAATAAAGAGGTTGTTTTTAGGCTTATAATTACGTGAAAATAAAGAAAGAAAACAAAAGAAACAAGAGAAGAAGGTGTTGGAATTTTTGAGCAGATTTGAATAAGGAGGAAGATGAATGCTTCAACGTTCATCCATGGCCGTCTTGAGTGCTCAAAAATGGCAGAAACTTGCTGGAAACTTGAACAACGAAAAACTCGAAAGAACTCACACAATCTGTTATGCAAACCCGAATCAAACACGTTCAACGTCAACGGACTTGGACCCTCTAGATAGCAATCTAGGAACCCGAAGTATCAAGGAAATTTGACACAGCAAAACTAAGTCTGAAATGTCAAAGAAGTTCTAAAAAGAACCGAATTTGAGAGAAAACTCACAAATAAATTTTTCATTCAAAAAGTCTAACCCTTTTGCAATGTTTTAAGAACATATATATAGGAAAATAAAGGGTATTGCCGAATTCAATGTGTGGTTGAAAATTAAAAGAAAAAAAAATTAAAATTTAAACATAATAAATCCTTTTGGGCGACATTGTATGAGAACCATGCATTTTGAACACTTAGGCGCCACATTTATCACATTTAGCATGTGATTTTTGTTTGAAATTCAAACAAATAACTCCTTGGTCTTATCCTTTGAGTTTGCCACGAAAATGAGAGAGGGGGCAGTTTGGTTCGGCCACACATACACACACATCATCCAAGCTGCCACGTGGATGCTTCGCATGACTGGATGCCACCTAGCCTACCACATGTGCACTAGTACACTCCCCGACATGTAGGACACTTTTCAACTACTTCAGGACTTGTCAGCTGAAGTTTAGCTGACTGGAACTGAGCTGAGCTAGAATGAGCCAGCTACAAGTGAAGTGAGCTGAGTTGAGCTGGGATCAAAGTCTTCCAACTATCTTGAGCTGAAGATGAGCTGGATACACTCTCCTAAGCTGAAGCTGAACTACATACACTCTCTTGAGCTAGTGATGAGCTGCATACAAACACTTGAATTTCCTCTGAGCTGCATATAACTCTCTTGAGTTGTTGTCCTTTCATGTACATGTTACAAAACAATGAAACACTTATCAAAGATTTGTAATCTTATTCAACAACACACAAACAAATACAAAAACATTATAAGTCATATCAAACAAATCCAAAAGACACCAAACATAATAGATACATAGTAAACATACTTAGATGCATAGTATAAGCATAGATATGTCACATATCAACATGCAACACATTATAAAGCCTATTTTCTAAGGCACAATCACTATCAAAAGATTCAGAAACTTTAGCACAAGTGAGGGAAAGAACTTCCCTAAATTTCTTTGCCTTAGAACGAGTAATAGGTCCTATGGGCAAGACCTCTAGATCAGCCTCCTTTGCTGGCATGGATGTGCTCACATCAAGGTGATTAGATCATAATATAGATCATCTGTACCCCTTTCTTTGTCTGTGTCATATAGAGCTACTCCCATGAATTTTAGTAAGTGTAATTATAGTGTGGGAGGCACTTCTGGAGTACCTTCTGTGAAGAACAATTTTGAAACTTTGAGTTCAACTTCTGTGAAGTCTGTGTCTGAAGGAGGATTAAAGGGAAATGAGAGCGCAACTGGAAAGATGATCTCTGCCAAGGAAATTGAGGAAAGGAGGAAGAAGGGCTTATGTTTCTGGTGTGCTGCCAAATTTACACTAGGGAATAAATGCTCAAAAACTCAATTATACCATATTGTAGTGGAAGGGCAGGAAGAAGAAAGAGAGGCTGAGGAATTTATGGACTATGAAGAGATAGTAGAAACCACTGCATTGGGAAAAGGGATGATCCGGCATTATCATTACAAGCCATGTGGGGAGCAGAATCTTGGGAAACTATGAAGCTTAAGATTCAAAGTAGGAGGAATCCAATGTATTGCTTTGTTAGATTCTAAAAGCACTCATAAATTTTTTAGTCTAGCCATTGTGAAGAGGGGAGGGTTGTGGATGAGTAGAAGAAATCAATTAAAGGTTACAGTGGCTGATGGGAATTCCATGGCAACCTTGGGGGAATGTAATGAAGTGAATTAGAGTGTTTAAGGAAAAGAGTTCACTACTAATTTCCTAATTTTGAATATGAAAAAACTGTGATGTGGTTTGAGGTGTATAGTGGCCATCAAAACTCGGGACTATCAAATGGGATTTTGTAGCATTACAAATGGAGTTCTCGATGGGAAGTGAGCAGATCAAGTTGGAGGGATGTAAACCGGAAATTGTTAAGTATGCTGAGTCCAAATTGTGTGATAAGACCTTAAAGGAAAGAAACAGCTGTAGCAATATTGCTCTTATCAATGCCAGTTAGAGCTGAAAGGGATGGATGCAGTTAACTAGGAGCTTGAGGGATTGTTGCAGAGATATGTTGTGGTGTTTGAGGAGCCTAAGGGACTGCCTCCTAAGAGAGGAAGGGAACACATAATCAATTTGCTGGATGAGAACTTTGTAGTAAAGGTCAAACCATATATATATATATATATATATATATATATATCCTTCATTCCAGAAGTATGCAATTGAGAAGATGGTTCAAGAAATGTTGGCATCTGGCATAATTAGGGAGAGTAATAGTGTTTTTTCTTCCCTTATTGTTATGGTGAAGAAAAAAGACAGGTCCTGGAGAATGTGTGTCGACTATAAAAAACATAACTAGATCACTATCAAGGATAAGTTTCCAATGTCAGTCATAGAGGAGCTTTTGGATGAGTTGGGTTCTGCCAGAGTCTTCTCCAAGTTGGATCTGAGATCAGGATATCATCAGATCAAGATGTGGGAGCATGATATACACAAGACTGGGTTTAGGACTCCTGAAGGGCACTATGAATTTTTTGTGATGCCTTGGGGCTGACAAATGCACCAACAACATTTTAGAGCTTGATGAATCAGGTTTTCAAGGGATTGTTGAGGAAGTCAGTACTTGTTTTTAAATGAAATTCTAGTATATTCAACTAATTGGAGCGAGCATCTTCAACACTTGGATGAGGTGTTACAAATTCTCAAAGATAACTAATTGCTTGCTAAGTTCAGTAAGTGCTGTTTTGGGGCCAATAAGGTTGGTTATCTTGGTTATATGATTGCTGATGGAAATATCTTCATGGATATGACAAAGGTGGACTGTATTCTGAATTGGCCTACTCCTAAATTCATAAAGGAGTTTAGGGGATTTCTGGGGTTATCAAAATATTACAGGAGGTTTATCCAAGGTTATGGAATAATAGCCAAACCCCTCACTGACTTATTAAAGAAAGAAGGGTGGAAGTGGTCTAAGGAAGAATAAGTTGTTTTCAAGAAGTTGAAAGAAGCTATATGATTTTCTCCCATATTAGCTTTACCAGATTTTAAAGAATAGTTCATTATTGAAGCCGGTGCATCAGATTCAGGGGTTGGGGCAGTGCTTATTCAATAGGGAAAGCCTTTGGCTTTTTTCAGCAAAGGACTAGGAGTAAGGTACCAAACTTTGCCAGTATATGAGAAGGAAATATTGGTTGTTTTGTTAGCAGTCAAGAGATGGTCAGCCTATTTGGTGGGAAAACATTTCAAAATAAGAACTGACCATCAGAGCTTGAGGTTTTTGACTGAAAACCATGTTGTAACACCTGTACAACAGAAATGGGTCATGAAGATGTTAGGGTATGATTTTGAGGTCTGTTACAAGAAGGGGGTCAACAATATTGTAGCTGATAGTTTTTTTAAGAAAGCCTAAGGAAGAAGTTAGTCAACTCATGGCCATTAGTAGTGTTTCAACTGAGACCTTAAGGAGGGTGGCAGAATCAGTGTAGCAAGATGATAGATTAAGAGAAATAATCAAAGATTTGTAGCAAAGGTCTACTCAACATTCTAAGTACAGTTGGGATGAGACACATTTAAAGAGGAATGGAAAGTTGGTTGTTGAGACATATGTTGTTTTAAGGGAATAAATACTGAATTTCTACCATGGAAGTTCAATTGGAGGGCACTCAGGGAGTCATGTGACCACTAAAAGGGTTGCATATATTTTCTATTGGAAGGGAATGGGGAAAGAGGTGAAGAAAAAAATTAGGGAATGTGTCATTTGTCAAAAGAACAAAGAGGAGGTGACTAGACCCAGAGGCTTGCTGCAACCACTACCTATTCCAGACAATGTATGGTCCTCTATTAGTATGGATTTTGTGGAGGGACTACCTAATTCGAGGAGAAAGGACACAATATTGATGGTGGTGGACAGATTGTCTAAATATGGCCATTTCCTTTCTTTATGTCGCCTCTTCACTACTCATGAAGTAGCCCAGGTATTCCTGAAAAACATTTTCAAGTTGCATGGATTACCTAGTGAAGTGATTTGTGATAGGCAAAAGATCTTCATGAGTACATTTTGGCAAGAACTCTTCAGAAAATTAGGAGTGACAATTCATTCCTCAACTGTTTATCACCCCAAACGGATGGGAAAATAGAGAGACTTAATAGATGCTTGGAAACTTATCTGAGATGTATGACAAGGGAGAGACCCAAATAGTGGGATAACTGGTTGCATTTTGTAGAATGATGGTACAACACGCTTTTCATTCTGCCATACAAACCACTCCATACTAGGCTTTGTATCGGCAGAGCCCCCCAACCCATCTTCCTTATACGGCTGGTGGTTCTAAGGTGGCTATTGTTGACAGAAGTTTACATAACATAGAAGCTGATGTAAAGATGTTGCAATTACACTTAAAAATAGCACAAGATAGGATGAAGGTCCAAGCTGACAAGAGGAGAACTGAGTGTGAGTTATCTGTTAGGGACTGGGTTTATCTAAAGTTACAACCTTACATACAACAGCCCGTGAAGCACATGAGTTGTTAGAAATTAGCCCCTAAATGGTTTGGACCATTCTGCATCAAAGCTTGAGTGGGGAAGGTGGCCTACGAATTACTGCTTCCTAGAGATTCCAAGGTACATCATGTTTTTCATGTATCTCAGCTGAAAAACACATTGGGGGAGAACTACATCAATCTGAGTTACATGTGATTGGACTTGATGGAGGAATTACAAAGAAGCTAGTTAAAATACTTAATAGAAGAATTGGGAAATGAGGGAGTCAAGCCGTGACTGAAGTTCTAGTGGAATGGACTAACTCATTTCCATAGGATGCCGCTTGGGAGCTGCTACACCAGTTACAACTTCAATTTCTAAATTTTCATCCTTGAGGTCAAGGATGTTTCCAAGAAGGGAGCATTGTCAAGAGATTTTATCGTTAATAGCCGTTGGAGTTTTAAATTCTAGTTAAGCAGTTGTTATGTTTAATTGTTAATGAAACGCTCCGTTTAGCTTTGGGCTGAGGATAGGGTTTTAAGTGTTGAAACTTATCCCTTAGCCGTTATCGAACTTGTATTGGGATTTTGTTCTCTGAATTTATTCTAAGTCTCCCTCTGCTCTTCTACTTCTCCCTCACAAATTATTCTTCTTTAATCTTGATTGTTACATAACTATCCATTCTTTAGTTACATATAGGGAAGAGGTGAAGATTCACCTTAAAAATATAAGATGAAAAAAATTATTGGATGAGACCATGAATACAAGGTGAGCCAGATCCATCTATTTTTTTTAAGTTTGTCTTTATCAACAAGTCTAAAAGCCCATATTTAGTTCCCTTTTGATGTAATATGCAGTTTAAACACAAAGTTATATTTGAAGGTCCATAATGATTAACTCTTACCTCCTTGTCTCATAGGTGTCAATACGATCAAGAGTTACTCGACGCTACTATGAATGCTGCACCTACCTTGGCACAACCACATCAACACATTGAACATTGGCAGAAACCTTCGGTTGGCTCTATCAAGATCAAACAGTGATGGACTTGTGCAAAGTTTATTCCTAACGTCTAAGATGTTGAGGTTGTCGAGGCCCATGTTTTTCTCCAAGGCCTACTACTTGCTCTGTATAAGAGTTGGTCTCGTGTAATTGTCGAGGGTGATGCAAAAAATATGGTGAATAATTTTTTTAATAGATTGATGTGATTTTATGATAATATATATCGATGTTTTTTAACCTTTTGACAAAGCACACATAGATTATTGACTCGAGTCTCCTATGATGAACATGTTGTTGCTAATGAGGACTTGTCGATGGTGGGCTTCTATCTATGAAAGGCGTGTGATATACTGGCCCGGCAGGACCACATCAGTGTAGTATGGACCATGCGAACCGCTAATGTGTCAACACATGCGCTAGCCGATTGGGCGTTCATTTCTGCTTCATTTTTTGTATAAAGTCAAAATAGCCCCCCCAACGTTTGAACTTTTGGTCACTTTAGCCCTCTTTTTTTGGTGCAGACCAACTTTAACGTTTTATTTTCGTTCAAAATTCACACTCAATGGATAGAAACCGTCAGTCAACTAACGGTCAACACCATTTGATGATGTGGTATGTCTGCATGACTTGCTAATATGGCGATGCCATGTGTATGGAGATGCTGACATGGCAACACGCTTTTTTTAAAAATTAATTATTTTTTTAGATGATGACATGTGACATCATCTTATTGATTTTAAAGTAAAGTCTTAATTTTAATTTACAATATGAAAAAGGTGGGATTTGAATCCAAGTCTGGTGGATGAAAGGCCTAGCGCCTAACCACGAAACCAGCCTCCTAATTTTGATTGTAAACGCAAAGTATAATATATAACCTCATCAATATAGTATGTTTTTTCTTCTTCGTAAATTAATATCACCATTAGATCTTAAATTTTATGAATATGTGGAAGCCGTAAAATTAACTGCTTCATTATTCTCAACCAATTCAAGTGTTGAAAATTCACATCTCAAATCCATAATTGTAAATTTAGAAATTTTATATTAAAAACCTATTTTAAATATTTATTTTGAAAACTGACCCTCCCAGCTGTATTTTAAAAAATGACCCCCAAATCTGCACGTTAGAAGACCTCGTGTTCCACGAAGAGCGATTAAAGACCTTACGTTCTCCAAGAAGCGAGTTCCGTCTTACGTGGAAGGACTTTTCAGATAATCTAATTTAAAATTAGTGTTTAAGACCTCGCGTTATGTAGGTAACGTGGACCCCGAGAATTTGAACGGGCAGATCAATTTATCGCGTGATTTATTTTATGGACCTTGCATTCTGCAGAAAATGAGGTCCTTTTGAATGTTTTAATTATTATATATCCTTAATATCCTAATTATTTTGATAATTATGCCAAATTATCTAATTTGGCATAATTATTTTTATTTTCCTCTAATAGAAATCATAACTAATGTTAGAGGAAAAAAATTATTACTTTAAAAAATCATATTTTTTGGATATTTATTTTGTTATCCATGCATATGAAGCCATTGAAGCCATTTTAGCTTTTGTTATTCATGCACAAAACCAAGCTTTGGTACCATTTTCAACGCGATTTATAGAATGTTTACAATGACTCCTATATGCCAATATCAGTCTCAAATGAAAGACAAGCTCCAATATTATACCTCTAAGCTTAACAATCATGCGATAAATTCATCCGACCGTTCAATTTCTCGGGGACCTCGCTATGTGCTCAACGCGAGGTCCCAAAACCTACTTCTAAATTAGGTTATCTAAAATGTGCTTCCACGTAAGACGAACCTCGCGTCCTGTAGAAAACGAGGTTTGTAATCACGTTTTACGGAACATGAGGTTTCATATGTGGCCGATTTGAGGGTCATTTTTCAAAATAAAGTCAAGAAGGATTTGTTTTTCTAAATAAATATTTAGCTCAGTTTTTTATATAAAAAGCTTGTAAAGTTAGTTTCGCACAAGATTCATCAAGATCAGGATCGCGAACGGTAACTACCATTCCACTAAAATAATGTCCAAATCAACTAAAAATTTGAAGAAAAATAATGAAAATCAACCAAGCTATTATCCCCGGTTTGAAAAAAAATGTCAATGAGGTGAAACAAAATTTAAATACCCCCATCATTGGATGATCAATTAATCATCAATTTCGAATATAAATTCAGGAATTCAAAGAAGTAGATGAACTTAACTTTTCTACAAATACACATCACGAGAGCATATCAAAGATTGAATTGAAAAGCTTGTCAGGCCATCGAGGGGCATTCGTCAGGGTGATCCTTTATCACCATGTTTGTTTGTTCTATGTATGGAAAAGCTTGGTCAGGCTATTTCCAACCGTGTGACGGATGGTGCTTGGAAGTGTGTCCACTTAACGCATAATGGTTCAAGTCTGTCCCACTTGTTTTTCGCTGATGACTTAGTTCTTCTTGCTGAGGCTTCACGTGGGAAAGTTAGTGTGGTGAAAGATGTTTTGGAGCAATTCTGCTCTTGGTCGGTGCATAAGATAAGTGTTACACAGACTCAAATTCACTCCTCCAAGAATTGTACTCATGAGTTGGCATCGAATATTGCTTTTGATTTTGGTTTTGAAATGGTCTGGACCTTAGGAGATATCTCGGGGTTCCTCTTCTCCGTAGTAGGATAAAAAAATCTGCGTATACGTAACTTTTTTATCAAATTAAGAAACAATTGTCGGGGTGGGAAACTTGTTCTCTTTCTTTAGCGGGTCATATCAACCTTCCTAAGGCCGTTCTTCAAGCAGTTCCACTTTACCCAATGTAATCTTGTTGACTCCCTAAAGGAATATGTGAAGATATTGAAAAACTCATTCGGTAATTTGTTTGGGGTAAGAAGGAAGACCACGCAGGCATCTCCTTAGTTAATTGGGACATGGTACAATGTTCGGCTAATTATGGTGGCTTGGGTCTACGAAATCTTGCGAAACAAAACCAAGCATTCTTGATGAGGCTTGGTCCTCGGCTCATCACAGAATAGGATCGCCTGTGGGTTCGAGTTCTAAGGACTAAATATAATTGGATGGGGAATCTTCCTTTCACTCTACGAATGGTCAATTGTTCAAGATTATGGTGTGGTATTTGTGCGATTTGGGAGGGGGTTTACAATAGTGTATGTCGGAATAAACAAGATGGTAAAAATGTATTTTTGGTATGACACATGGTTAGCAAAAGAGGGGCCTTTGGTGGATTACTATGTGGGCAGTGAAAATCCAATGCCGTGCAAGGTGGCTTCAATGATGACCATTTCTAGTCAGTGGGATATCCCCAAGTTGGTTCAACTTGTTTTGGAAAACATTATGTGAAGGATTATGGCTATGCACTCGCCGCATGCCTCTTTGGGAAAAGATGTTGTAGCATGGAGATGGTCTGATAACCAGGTATTTACCACTAAACTTGCTTATGAGAAGTTTGCTCGGAGTGATGAATTGGTGGAGCATAATGATTAGTCAATTATTTAGAGGAAAAAAGTGTCGCAACGTGTCTGAACCTTCCTTTGGCTAGCAAGAAGTAATTGGCTTCTTACCAACTCAGAGAGGAATAAGAGGCATATGGTGAATTCGGCTCGCTACTCAATTTTCCAACTGGGGATGAATCGGTAGAGCATGCCCTTAGGGATTTTCCTTTTGCTGCCTCGATTTGGAGTCTAGTGGTTAGGCAATCGAAACTACAGGAGTTTCATGCGATGTCGGTTGATACTTGGCTTATGGTGAATTTAAGGAACAAGGGCAATTTCGTTGTGGATGTGGGTGCTTGGGATTCATTGTTCCCTACAATATTTTGGCAACTTTGGATGATGGCTATGTAGAGTCGACATATTTGCTACACAACTACATGAGAATGATGTTAGATTTCAGTGTGTGCAGGGGTGATAGAGCTGGGGTTAATTGTGGTTTTAGTGTGTGCAATCGGATTTGGAAGAAACCAAGAACGAGTTGGGTTAAAAATAATATGGATGGGGCATGTAATCTTGCTACAAATGATGCAACTGTTGGTGGTATTATTCGAGACGAGTATGGTAATTGGATCTTTGGCTTTGTGACAAGTTTAGGTGCTTGCTCATGTCTCATGGTCGATATTTGTGCGATTCCTAATATCCTTATTCATGCTTGGCGTCTTGGTTTTCGACAGGTTGAGTTAGATACAGATAACGTAGAGGTAAAGAATATTATTGTGTACTCCTCGAGAGCCTTGCCCGAAAATGAAATTGTGAAGGATATTTGTGATATGTTAACGAGACCATGGAGTGTTGTTGTGCGTCGAATTCCAAGAGAGGCAAATAAGGTGGCGGATGCTTTGGCTACTCTTCTTCGAGGCCGCCCTCCTAAGGTCATTTTATTTGATAGCCCTCCGGCTTTTATCGTGCATATTGCAGACACATATCAACATGCCTAATTTAATTGAACTTGAACTTGAGTCGGTCAAAACTCGGTTAACGCTCGACTCGAAATCGAGTTCGACCCGACATCTTAGTGAGTTGAGCAAGGCTCAACTCAATTCGATAAGTTCATGAGAAGCTCATTATTTTTTATAAATTCTTTTATGATTTTTTGGCAGCTACCTTAAAAAATTATGTTCCAAGAAGTTTAAATACTAGTTGAAAACTCTAGAAAAGTTAAGTGAATTGCTAGGTAATTTACCCATAAAATTTTGATTTCAAATTTTTCAAAACTTTTGTATTTCTCGAGAATTAAAAAAGTTAATTTGTATTAATAAAAAATTAAATTATAATAATAAGTTTTCAGTTTCCACTTCTTATATAAAAAAATAAGATTGAAAGTTAAAACCTCGAAATTCCTAAGACATTCTCTCCTATGTTTTTCATCGAAGATTGTTGAGAAACTAAAAAGAGTTTCACACTCGAATATCGACTTCATCTCTAATTCGGTCATGGAGGGTTTGTTTATTTATCTCGTCAGACCTCACGTTTTTCTCCCTGAATTTCTATGTTTATAATTAGCTCTAATAGTATCACTAGATTTTACCTATATTTAAAAAAAACAAGGCAAAAATTTTGGCGAGCTTAACGAGCAACGAGTCGAGTCGAGCAATGAGATTTTTTAATGAGAACGAGTCGAGCACTACTCAACTCGCGCTCGACTCGCTCGATAAGGATCCCTAGTTGTAGATATACATTTGTGAGAAATGAAAGTAATTGAAGAATAAGGTAAATCTAATGAAGAAGATGAATATTGTGCAAAATTCAATTTACAGTTATGGATTTAGGAAGCGAATGTTCTACACTTGATTTGGTTGAGGATATTGAAGCAGTTAATTTTACAGCTTCCACATATACAAAAAATTCAAGATCTGATGGTGAAGTTAATTCACGAAAAAGAAGAAGCATATTATATCGATAAGGTTATATATTATACTTTGCATTTTATTATCAAAATTAGGAGGTTGGTATTGCGGTTGAATACTAAGCTTTCTATCCACTAGACTTGGGTTCAATTCTGAACCTTTTTTTAAATTTTAATTAAAACTTTACTTTAAAACCAATTAAATGATGCCAAAAATAATTAATTTTTTAAAAAATTGAGATACCACGTCAGCATCTCCATACATGTGGCATCGTCGTGTTAGCAAATCGTGCAATGTAGATATTCCAAATTATCAAAGTGTGTTGATCGTTAGTTGACTGACAGTTTCTATCCATCGAGGGTGAATTTTTAATAAAAATGAAACATTAAGGATTAGTCTACACCAAAAAAATGGGGACTAAAGGACCAAAACCTCAAACGTTTAGGGCTATATTTGACTTGATGCCTTTTCTTTATTTGGAATGTCCTGATTGTATTTCCAACATTGTTCTATCTGATTCCATTCAAGGCTACTTTATATGAGTATTCAACTTTCTAAAAACAAAACCATAAGGTTGTATCATTTTACATTTATATAAAATATATCTAGGAATAAGCCACTCCCAAAATATTTTGGTATAATCACATTTTAAGCATTTCTTAGTTTAAATATTAGTTAATAAGGCATTTTCTCCTCCTAAATTTTAGGTTTAAAGGCTTTATAGACTATTGTTCCTCCCGATGTTTGACCTTAACTTCGTCCCTAAGTATATCCACTAAGATTAGAATCAAATTAAAATAATTTTATATAAACATTTTAATAATTTGAACCAAAAATATTAAAAACTAATCACTATGTTTATTAGTATTTTATATCACTATAAGTTTACTTTAGAGCATTTTTTTGTGAAAACAAACACCATATTCACGTTTATGAGACAAAAATGAATGAACTGAAAATTTTGGGTTCAACCACCACTAGTGATGATGGTAAGCGATGGCCAACGGTGAGGTAATTTGTCTAGATTCTGGGGTTGACAATGTTTAGATGATCAATCGATGACAAATAGCCAAGAGGGGATGAATTGACAATTAAAATAATCTAAGGGAGCAAGTTGAAAAGATAAAAATGATGAAACAAGAATTTTAGATTGGTTCAAGCTTTTAACGAGCTCTACATCCACTACCCTAGCTCCCCAATAAGGATTTCAAACAATTCACTAAGGAATTCATCCCCTTTTCTAGGCTTAGGAGGAAACCGTTACAATTCGATCAAGCTTTCTGCCCAAAGCTTGATCAAGATCGCTCTTTTACAAGAAGTTGTGGCAAATGAAATATAGACCTCTCAATACGTAGATGATTTGACAAAATACAAGTGTACACTTCCCATACTTAAAATAAAGGATTACAATGAAAATTACACAAGTTGGGTACAAGGTTCGACTCTAAAAGCTCTTGGATTGTTGAATTTGTGCTTGAATGCTTTTTACTTGTTCAATAGTTATTGATGTAGCATTGGAGACTTGTTTTTATACTCATTCATTGATTTCTAGCCGATTGGGTGGTTAAATTCATCAATAGTGTCATTGGAAGCCATTTTCCCGTAATAAATGCTATTTGGTGAGCAGGCGTATCGATACATGTCAAAGAAGAAAATAGTTGTTGTGCAATAGCGTATTGATACACGAAAAGGCGTATAAAAAAGGTCATAGTGTAAAAAAGGGCGTATCAATACGGTAAAGGTTGTATCGGTACGGATTTTGCTCTCTAGAATCTATCTCAAAAGACAAGTGAAAATTGCATAGGTACGCTTAGGGGAGTATCGGTACGGGTTAACTGAAAATTGAAGTTTGATGATTCCAACAACTAACAAGGCAACGATAATATCATTACATGCAAAAATTTGAAAAACTTAAGACCCCGTATAAAAACGGGTAAGGTCGTATCGATAAACTTAACCAAAATCTCAAACCTAGATGAAGGTCGTATCGATACGGATACAACCGTATCAGTACGCTTTGTCGATTAAAATTCCAGCAGCTAAAACTTGTATCGAAACACCTAAGGGTGTATCGATACGTCTGGGCGTTTTTGGTTAGTTTGAGTGTAAAACACTTAGAAATTTTTTGAGGCGTAAGTGTTTGACTTGTAAACACATTTTAGTTCAAAATCCTTGTCATTTTGTGAGACTTTTGAATACTTACAAATTTATTTACTTTTACAATTTGATCCTTAAATAATTTGTTATATCAAAATAAAACACAGGTTTTACAATCTCCACCTTTTTGATATAACAAAACTAAAGTAACTTTTAAGTAGTTTTAAAAGATATCCTCCCTTACTTAAAGATTAAAAGGCTCTTATTTTGAAAATATTAACTCTAATAACTTCTCCCCCTTTTTGTTAGATCAAAATCAATAGGATATAAATAAGGCAAAATATGAACATTAAAGGTACTCGAAGCATAAATCAAAGCAACATAGATATTCATTAAAAGTCAAAGCATCATTTAAAGCAGCATAAATAATCTAACTTAAATCCTAAAAACATAAAGGAAATAACCAAAGCATAGGAGTTCAAAACAAATAACATAGGTGCATAAACTAATCCTAAAATGATATGCTATGATATGCTAAATGCCATGAAGTTAATGCCACTCCCCATAAAAAGCCATAAGAGACATGTCCATTGAGTTTTGACAGATTTCAAGGGATGTAACATTTTCCTCCAAGGATGTGAATCAAGTGTCGATGGCTTGAAACTTCACATCAAGATAGGTCGTAATAGTAGTAAGGGGAGGTGGGGCAACTAGAGCTTCTTGAACCAAAACCGCTTGAGGAGCCTCAACTGGATCGGGTTGAATTCCTTGGGTAGATCCGCAACCCGGAGCCACTCTCCATTATAGTAGGAAAACTTAGCACGGTTGAGAGAACGCTCGTCGATCGGATCGGTGAGAGGCTCGACAACATCATAAGAGCAATCAATTCCCATCTTGTGAAACATATAGCTCAAGGCGGTGCCATAGGTGAAGGATGAAACAAGACTAGTATTGCGATGTTGAACAAGATAGACGATCTCCGCAAACATGATTTGAGCAAGGTTTGGACGCTTACAATCACGAAAGCAACAAATCCAAAAATCATCGATTTGGTGGATCATTGAGAATTTTCCACCGGATGGGCGAAACCATTAAGTGATAAGCAAGTGAAGGATGTGATCATGAGCATCAAGCACGGTCACAGAACCACCAAGAACATGTCCCAAAGAGCTTTCATCATCAATTCCCAAATTCTCAAAACCAAAAAATTTGCTAAAACTGAAGAATAAATTCTAAAAGTTGTTCACAAAAGGTAAGATTCAACATCAACAACTTCAGTTTTTCTTTCATTATAAATACATCGGACATTTGAGTAAAAGATAAGAACAAAGTTTCGATATAAAATCCCAGGTATACTCAAAAAAGGCATGAATTTCCATTGAACCATTAAATCAAGATTTCGGAATTGAAATCTTTCAGAAGACAAAAATGGAATTGAAATAAATCTCTCGTGGCAGATTTTAAAGTTTTGGTAATGTTTAAAACAATTCATAGTGTTTGGAAAACCGGGTTCATTAAAACAATGTTGAAAAATATAGTTTAGATTGGGTTTTTGTACCATTGTTTTCGGGATTGGGATTTGAAGATTGATCCAACTCTTTTCTTAGGACCCATTATATGAACCTGAAATCAAAATCAAATCAAAAACACAATGTATGCATAAATCAACACATTCAATCCAATAAACAATCTAATGATCAAGGTATTGAAAAAATCTAAATAGTATAGTTTAAAAACATATATAAGTATAAAAAGAATTTTTAGTAAAAATAAAATTTAAAAACATTGTTGAAATATATACGATATAATTTTATATTCAAACAAAAAAATCAGTTTTGATTTTTTTTTACAAAATCTTTGAAAACATGTTATATACATACTACAAATAATATTTTATATCAAAACAATATATAAATTTAAACGAAATTTAAGAGAAAAGAAAGTAAGTTTATACCTTCATAATGGAATTATGGATAAATGCGGAGATGATGATGCAGCAAACTTGATGATTTTGCTAAGGTTTGATGAGAAACTCAAAAGCCCTCAAAAGATTTGATGGTTTGTGTGAAAAACAAATGGATTTGGAGAGTTTAAATAGCCAATTTTCGTATATAGTGTTTGAAAGAAAATGTAGAATTTAATTTAAAGTTGAAAACCCTCTTTTAATGCTCTTTAAACTATCCAGTGGCTACACGTACCGATATGTCACTTCTGCGTATCGAAACCGCGTACCGGTACAGTTTTTAACCCATACTGATCCTCGACCTATACCGGTACAGGCTTGCTTATATTGAAATTTGTTCATGAAGCTCGTATCGATACGCGATAAGCCGTACCGATACATTTGTACCAGAAATGTCAATTTTAGCAACAAAGAGCTCAAAAATTTGATTTTGCTCGGATCGAAATGCATGCATATGATATGTAAACATCATGTATGAGCTAAAAACAAATGCATACTCCCCCTAGCAACAAGCATAGTTTCATATAGGAGCAAAAAGACATAAGTAATGAGATCAACCAAATTAAAGCAAGTTTAGACACAAAAAGGGCTCTAAGGGTCAAGAAAGGCTAGTTAGACATAACTCTCTCCTCAGAGACCAAAAATGCTCTTTGTCTAAAGGTTTGGTGAAGATATACACTAGTTGATTTGAGGTGTCAACATATTCTAGAACAACATCGTTTTTCAAGACATGATCTTTAATGAAATGGTGTCTTAGCTCTATGTGCTTGGTTCTAGAATGTTGGATGAGATTCTTAGTGAGACATATGGCACTAGTGTTGTCACACCTATGAGGGATGGTACATACATCAATTCTATAGTCTAAAAGTTGTTGCTTCATCCAAAGGACTTGAGCACAACAACTTTTGGCCGATATGTATTCTGCTTCGGTGGTAGATAATGCTTCACTATTTTGCTTCTTAGAAAACCACGATATGATCATACTACCTAGGAATTGACAAGTACCAGAGGTACTTTTTTTATCTATCTTACAACCTCCATAATCCGCATCCAAATAAGCATACAAATCAAAGGGGGAATCTCTAGGATACCAAAGACCTAAACAAGGTGTATCTCTAAGGTATCTAAAGATTCTCTTAATGGCTATAAGGTGTGATTATCCATGACTAGCTTGAAATCTAGCACACAAGAAAACACTAAACATAATATTCAGTCTACTTGTGGTAAGATAAAGCAAAGATCCAATCATGGAGTGATAAAGCTTTAAATCAACACACTTACCTTCTTCATCTTTTTCAAGCTTTGTAGAAGATCTCATTGGTGTGGCTTGAGGTTTCACATTCTCCAAGCCAAACTTCTTGAGCATGTCTTTGATGTACTTAGCTTGATTGATGAAAAAGCCATCTTTCCTTTGATTGATTTGGAGTCCCAAAAAGAATGAGAGCTCCCCCATCATGCTCATCTCAAATTCACCTTGCATTAACTTAGCAAAAGCTAGGCAAAACAATTTATTAGTAGAACCAAAAATTATATCATCAACATATATATGACCTACTAAAATGTATTTTCTATTTTTTTTAATAAAGAGTGTAGTATCCGCCTTTCCTTTGTTAAAACTTTTTTCAACTAAAAAACTTGATAACCTTTCATACCAATCTCTAGAAGCTTGTTTCAAACCATATAAAGCTTTAGAAAGTTTGAAAACATGGTTTGGGTATTTTGGATCTTCAAAACCGGGTGGTTGTTCTACATACACCTCTTCATTAATAAAACCATTTAGAAAAGCACTTTTGACATCCATTTGAAAAAGCTTGAATTCGTGATAACATGCAAATACAAGAAGCATCCTAATAGCTTCCATTCTAGCTACGGGTGTATAGGTTTCATCAAAATCGATTCTTTCTTCTTGATTATAACTGTAACACCCCAATTTTGGGCTTAGAAGTTTAGGGTTTGAACCGGACCGATCTGAGAAACGGTTCGAATATAAAAGGAGGTTTTAGGGAATGACTAGTTTGGGATGCTTTAAAAATATAGAAAAATACCTAAAAATCCTCATTTAATATATATAAGAGAGTGGTGAAATCAATTTTACAAAATAAGGTTTGGAAATTCTACATTTCGGTGTAGTGACCAAATTGCGATTTATGCAAAGTTTAGTAGTGATTATTTTGTAAAGGATTGAAACTTTGAATCTTTAAGGAGCTAATTTACCCAAAATGTTTTCTCCAGATTTTTCCTTAATTTGGGTGATTTAATTAATGTTTTAATTAAATAAAAGAAAGGTGAAAACTACTTTTTGACTTTCATAACTACCTTTCTCTAATTTTCTCTCATTCCTTTTTCTCTCAAAATCCTATCATCCAAACACATATTCTCCAGCAAAATTCACATTGATTTTTACTTCAATTGATGAGATTTCCATCACTCATTGGTTCCTAATCAATCTTGCAACAAATCCTTTCGATTTCCACATTGTATTTTCATGGAATTTTGCCCAAATCAAGGAGGAATCATCTTTTAGAGGTAAGATTGTTCTTCTCCTCTAAATACTCAGTTCTTTACTGAAATTCTCAAGTTGTCAATCCTTTATTAAAGTTTTATAAATGGTTTAATGTTAGAAACAAGATTTTGGCTTAAAACTCAAGATTTTGGAAGAGATCTTAAAGATTTTTGTTGTAATTGATTGGGCTCTGTTTTGAGATAGTTCTCTAATGTATTTTGGATGTTAAATGATGTTAGAAATGAGGTTTTATCAATCCAATCCCGAATAGGTTGTGTTTCCTCAGTTTTTGCTTATGAAAATGGTGATTTTTTAGGTGTTTTTGGTGTTCTGTTATAGCTGGAGGTATAAGGACGAGTTTAGAGTTGTCTTTGATGTTAATTGATGTTTAGAAATGATTAGAAGTGTTGGATCTTGGATGGGTTAAGTTTTGGAAGAGTTTGGAGGTGATTTCGGTTGTGTTTGGTAGCCGAAATGTTGGTTTTAGGTAGAGCAGCGAGTTTAGGAGTGTTGGGTGAAGATTTCAATGCATGATGATGCATTAATCCTCTGCTTTTATGTATCTAAAACAGGGGAGACATCTTCGGACACTTTCGGAGTTGATCCGGAAGCTTAATTGGCATTTCGGCAAACAAGCGAAGCGAAATCGGTGAGTGCGATTTGGTTTGAAGTCCATGAGGACAAAAATACAAGGTTTGGGGATTTAGGAGAGGTTTGAAACACCTTCCTAAATCCGGAAGTAAGTATGGTTTGATTTGATCTCTCTAAAGTGGTGTTTGCCCCTAAAATGCTTTTGCATTGCTCATGGTTTGAGATTATTAAATTTCTACTGTTTTTATGCATGTTTTAGAGCATCAGATTATGCTTGTAGAGATGTCATGAGATGGCATGTTGCATTGTTTAGATTTGAGCTTTTGGTTTGAAGCAAAGTATGATTTATGATTTGAAATGTGGTGAGAAAACCTTTGAGTTATATTGCATGAAAAACAGTTGGTGTGATGATATTTTAACACATTATATTGGCATAGATGTTGAGAAACTTATCGGATATCATTGATCGATCAATAGGATGAGACTGCACTATAAACTAAAAATTCGTATGTGCTTTTTGGTTAAGCCAAAGGGAGATATTCCGATGATGGGCATTCCATCGGGTAGGACTCGGTGAAATACCCAAGCTTTGTGGCGATGAGAGATTCCGCCATGTGAGTACGGTGATGAGAGATTCCACTGAAAGTTGTGTTGCTAGACAAGTGAGTACGGTGATGTGAGATTCCACCGGAAGAGTCTAGTGTAGAAACGTGTCCGCATATCCGAGAATTAATGAGATGCTAAATGCCAATATAAATGATGAAGTGGTTTTTGTTACACATGTACATTTGATGAAATGATTTATGCTATGAGATATGCATATGTGTTTTGTTTAGAAATGCTTTGACAATACAAGCATGTGAATGGCCTTGCCATGAGATTTGCATTGGTTTTAATGCATGAGATAGAGTGAAGGTACATGTGATTTCAATGAGTTTTGCTTTGAAAGTTTTCCAAGCATGAGAAAGAGATGAGCATGTGGTTTAAAAGCTTTGATAAAAGTGTTTTCTAAAATTGCATTGTTGTGTTCGTTTCTTTAGAGCATGCCTCACTAAGCATTTGTGCTTACGCTCTCTTTTACCAATAATGCAGATAATTGAGGTGTTTAAGGGCATCAAGGAAGCTAAGTTCATCCAAGGAAATCCAAGCTCACGTATGGTGAAGTTTTCATACACTATTAGTTTTGATAAATTGGCAATTGGAACCTAAGATTTGTTTAGGGAGATGTATTAAACTCCCTGAGGTTGTGGCATGTTTGTTTTGGTTGGTTGAATTGTAAATGGCCTTAGGGTCTGTTTTTGGTTGCGTTTGGCAACCAAAAATCACTTTTTTAAGTGCTTTTAGTTAAAACAAGCTGTTTTTGGTTGCTTTTAAAACCAGCTTTTCTACCCAAACCAAGAAGCTGGATTTTATAGCTTCTTGGGTAGAAAAGCTAGTTTGAAAATAAAATTACTTTTTTACCCTTATTATTTAATTATAATTTATTGTTAAAATAATGTTTATGCATACATAATTGTAAAATAATATATAATTTATAATATTTATATTGAAAATAAAATTGTTTTATTTGTACTTTATTTTATATTTATTATTAATGTGTAAGTGGTATGCCCGTATATAATCTAGAATGTAGTTTATATTTTCAAATTAAATTTTATAAAAAAATAATTTTTTTATTATAATTAAAATTGATTTATTTCATAAATCATAACATTAATTAATTTGAACAATCACTCAAATTTACTTTTACTTTTCAATATCATGTCTAAAATAGACATTTTATCTTTTCAAAATCACTTTTTGACATCAATGACAAACACTAACCAGCTTTTCAAAACTACTTTTCAACAGCTAGTTTGAAAATAACTTTTTTCACCGCACTTTTTAAAAGCAACCACAAACTAAGCCTTAATTGCTTGTTTGGAGGTTTGATTTCCCTATTTGGTTTTGATATTAGGAAGCATGCCTCTAGATTTGTGAGTTCTCATGTTTGATGCTATGAAGGTGTTTAGGAGTTCTAAATATGTACCTTATATGCTTAATGACTTGTTGGTATGTTTGGGGAGTCCTTTGGATGTGTTTGAATGGGTTTATGCATAAAAAACCAGCATTTTTGCTGCAGTTTCTGGGCAAACCATATCGAAACACCCTATAATGTTTCAAAATGGGGGCCTGAAATAGCGATGTTTCGAAACGATTTGGCTACTGGAATGCCACGTTCTAGAACTGGTCTCGGAACCAACCCGCATATCGAAACGGTCAACGCTGTTTCGATCCAGCAGATGGATGTTTCAAAACGGGTGACCGTTGGGCACAGATTTGAATGGTGCTGAAGTTTGCAAGCTTTACATTTTAGTCCCAAATGTTGAAGTTGCAATTGCTTGAGCTTGATATGTCCATTTAAGATGAAATTTGGCAGAGAAGCATGTAATGTGACTAATTTCATATTGGTAACATTAAAATCAATGAAGACCTTCCAATTTACAGAAATTACATTTTGGTCCCTAAACTTGTAATAAGTGCAATTGTGTCCCTACATGTAATCTGATCGATGTGCCTTTCTCAAATATGATTTGTGAGTACTCACTTAGGGTTAACGTGTATCTAGACAAGATTAAAAAGAAAAAAAGGGTCGTGAATCAAGGTTGACTTTCGGGTTGACTTTGGTTTTCCCCGTGTAATCTTCGTAGTTCGGGTCTACCGTCTAGGCCGGGCTGAGGGGGTTACATTTGGTGGTACCAGAGCTTAGGTTTTCGTATAATTGGGATTTTTGATGTGGATGATGTATGTGTAATTGCATGATGTGCCTTTTGGGTGAAAAAAATGTTGTGTGAATAGTGATGCATGGTTTCAATTGTGATGTGCCTGTAATGTTATGCTATGTTGGAGTGTGTTAGGGGATCCCATTGCCAAGTCAAAACTAATGAAAGGGATTGTTTTTGAAAATGAGCTTGAGTACTTGGGTTACTTACCTTATTGTGCCTAATTGTGTTTATTGCATTTTTGTCAGTGCATTGTTTTCTTTGTAAATGAGGCCACATAGAGAGATGAGGATGAATACTAGAGCTATGGCTCAGAATGAGAATGATGAGAATGCTGAGAATGTTGTGGATTTACCTCCTCCTCCTGGTGGTGGACCACCTGGTGGTGATGGTGGTGCTGGAGTTGGAAATGTTGGTGCTGGGGTCGTTGGACCTGAAGGTGTGCAGGGGCAAACTGCTCCTGACATGACTGTGTTGATTCAGGCTATTGCTAGAGCCTTTCAGGCAGCAGTAGCTGGAGCTCATGGAGCTGCGCATCAGGATGATGCCAATGTGAGATTGCCTTTGAAACGTCTTCGCAGTCTGGGAGGGACTGAGTTCAGAGGTCTATCTCCGGAAGGATCTGAATCTTGGTTGGAAAGCACCAAGAGGATTTTGGGTCAGATGAACTGCAATAATGTGCAGAAGCTGGGTTGTGTGGTGTCACTACTGCATGGTGATGCTTATACGTGGTGGACAACCACTATCTCTGGGATGGAAGATGATGAGGAGACTTGGACGTTCTTTCTGAGTGCATTTAAGCGGAAGTATCTGGGTGTGCGATACCTAGATGAGAAGAAAAGAGAATTTATGTCTCTTATGCAAGGTAGCATGACAGTAGCTGAGTATGAGATTCAGTTTGTCCGCCTCAGTCAGTATGCACCTGAGCTGATCCCTAATGAGTGGGAGAGGTGCGAACGATTCTATTATGGGCTAGTAACAGATGTGAAGACTTTTATGCTTGCGGCTGATTATACAGGTTTCGATGTCTTGGTCACTAGAGCCAAGGACATTGAGTCGAATCTTTGTTTGACTAGCCGAGTGGGTGGATCTAGCTCTGGGAAGAGAGCGGCTGAACACGATTTTGGTAGAGATCGTAACAAGAGGCATAAGGATAGGAGGCCGCACTTTGATGCTAGGCGTGGAGGTGGTAACCCTAGTAGAGGTCAGCAAGGACCTAATGCTGTTTTTAGGACTCTTAAGTGTAACCGTTGTGGTAGACGGCATGGTGGCGAGTGTTGGGGTAACCCTGGTACATGCTGGAACTGTGGAAACTGTGGGCATTTGAAGAAGGATTGTCCTCAGCCTTTGAAGGAGGGACAGGCTCCAGTGAGAGCAGCTGAGCCACAGAGAGGTCGTGGGTGCGGTCGTGGTAGTTTTCAGCGCAAAGATGATGGTGGCAGGAATGTAGCATATGTTGTGGTTGTTCAACCTAAGGGTGGTAGTCATGCTCGAGTGTATGCTCATCGTGAGGGAAAGAATGATACGGATGTGATCGCAGGTACTTTTACTTTGCAATCCTTATCATTACTTTCTTTGATTGATTCTGGATCTACACACTCGTACATATTGCGTGAACATGCTCAAATGCTTGGTTTACCTGTTGAGTCTTTGGATGTTGGTATGCATGTGACTAGTTCCTTTGCTGAGTCGGTTGTGACGCGAAAGTTGTATAGAAGATGTCCCTTGAAAGTGCAAAACCATGTTTTTTCTTGTTGATCTCATGGAATTTCCATTCTATGGTTTTGATGTAATCCTTGGTATGGATTGGCTTGTTGAGCATCGAGCTGTAGTGGATTTTGAAAGCAAGCGGGTTTCACTAAAACTTGCGGATGATTACGAAGTGGTGGTGGTTGGTGAGAATGTGAAGTTTCTTGCCAATGTGGTGTCTACATTAGAAGCGAGCTGGATGCTGAGGCAAGGTTGCGAGGCTAACCTAGCCTTTATGATGAATCCTAGTTCAAAGGAGTTGCGCGTTCAGGATATCAGAACTGTACGAGAGTTTCCTAGAATGTTTCCGGAGGAGTTACCTGGATTGCCGCCTAGTCGTGAGGTGGAGTTTGAAATTGAGTTGTATGAAAATACAACTCCGGTGTCCATTGCTCCCTATCGCATGGCAACTAAGGAGCTAAAGGAGTTGAAGACGCAGCTTCAGGAGTTGCTTGACCGAGGTTTCATTCAGCCTAGTGTGTCACCGTGGGGTGCACCGGTCTTGTTTGTGAAGAAGAAGGATGGCACTATGAGAATGTGCATCGATTATCGTCAGCTGAACAAGTTGACTATCAAGAATATGTATCTTTTGCCGAGGATCGATGATCTTTTTGATTAGTTTTGGGGAGCGGTTGTGTTCTCCAAGATTGACTTAAGGTCAGGATACTACCAGCTTCAGGTGAAAGATGTGGATGTGCCAAAAACAGCCTTTAGGACGAGGTATGGGCATTATGAGTTCCTTGTAATGCCGTTTGGCTTGACAAATGCTCCTGCTGCTTTTATGGACATGATGAATAGAGTGTTTCATGAGTACTTGGACAATTTTGTTGTGGTGTTCATCGGCGATATCCTTGTGTACTCTCGTACTGAGGAGGAGCATGAAGGTCATTTGAGGGTTGTCTTGCAAGCGCTTCTGGAAAATCAGCTTTATGCTAAGCTGAGCAAGTGTGAGTTTTGGCTAAAGGAAGTTGTGTTCCTTGGTCATGTGGTTTCGGCTGAGGGGATTCGCGTTGATCCTCAGAAGATTGAGGCGGTAATAAATTGGAAGCCTCCTAAGTCCGTTCATAAAGTCCGTAGTTTCCTTGGGTTGGTAGGATATTACCGGAGGTTTGTGGATGGATTTTCGAAGATTGTTGCCCCTTTGACAAAGTTGTTGCAAAAAGATGTAAAGTATGAGTGGACGGAAGCAAGACAACAAGCTTTTGAGAAGCTTAAGGCAGCTTTGACGCAAGCTCCTATCTTGGTTCAACCTGAATTAGGAAAAGAGTTTGTGGTGTATAGTGACGCATCCTATGTTGGTTTGGGGTGTGTGCTAATGCAAGAGGGTAAGGTGGTGGCTTATGCATCGCGACAATTGAAGGTGCATGAGCCAATTATCCTACGCATGATATTGAGTTAGCTGCGGTGGTTTTTGCTTTGAAGATTTGGAGACATTATTTGTATAGTGAGAAGTGTATTGTGTACACAGATCACAAGAGTTTGAAGTATCTGATGTCTTAGAAAGAGTTGAATCTTAGGCAACGACGTTGGGTGGAGTTGCTTAAAGATTACAATCTGACGATCGAGTACCATCCGGGAAAAGCTAATGTGGTGGCGGATGCCTTGAGCAGGAAGGTGGCGGTGGAGTTAAGGGCTATGTTTGCCAGCTTGAGTACTTCGAAATATGGAGGTCTTGTGGCTGAATTGCAAGTGAAACCATCTCTGGTTCAGTTGATAAAGGATAAACAGTTGTTGGATGATTCGTTGGTGCCACATGTTCAGGACATCCCTGAGGATAGATCATCGGATTTTTGTTTTAATGTTGATGGAGTTCTATGTTTCGGAAGACGGATAGTGGTGCCGAATGATGTGGAGTTGAGGCATACTATTCTGACCGAAGCTCATAGTAGTCCTTTTTCTATGCACCCTGGTAGTACAAAGATGTATCGTGATTTAAAGGATGAGTACTATTGGGTGGGTTTGAAGAAAGATGTTGCGGAGTATGTGGGTAAGTGTATGGTTTGTCAGCGGGTTAAGGCTGAGCATCAGTTTCCTTTAGGGTTGTTGCAACCGTTGAAGATTCCTGAATGGAAGTGGGAAAGAATTACCATGGACTTTGTGTCTGGTTTGCCTTTGTCGCCATCGAAAAAGAATTCGGTGTGGGTGATTGTGGATCGTCTTACAAAGTGTGCGCATTTCTTACATGAGCATACCACGTATACTTTGGATAAGCTTGCAGAGCTGTACATTGCTAAGATTGTGCGTCTGCATGGTGTGCCAAAATCTATAGTGTCGGATAGAGACCCGAGGTTCACATTGCGTTTTTGGGAGGGTTTGCATCAAGCTTTGGTATGCGGCTGAATTTCAGTACTTCTTATCATCCGCAATCGGATGGTCAGTTTGAGCATGTTATCCAAGTGCTTGAGGATATGTTGAGGTGCTGCGTGATTGAGTTTCAAGGCTCTTGGGAGAAGCATTTACCTTTGGTGGAGTTTGCTTACAACAATAACTACCAGGCAAGTATTCAAATGGCACCTTATGAAGCCTTGTATGGGAGGAAGTGCATAACTCCTCTTTGCTGGGCTGAAACAGGTCAGAAGTTGGTCTCGATGTCGGTTTTGTTGAAAGGAACCACCGAGAAGGTGAAGCTCATTTGTGAGCGGTTAAAGGCAGCTTCTGATCGACATAAGTCTTACGCGGATTTGAATCGTAAGGAGATTGAGTTTGCGGTGGGTGACCGTGTGTTTTTGAAGGTTTCACCTTGGAAGAAGGTGATGAGGTTTGGCCGGAAGGGTAAGTTGAGCCCTAGGTATATTGGACCATACGAGGTGATTGAACGTGTAGGTCATGTTGCGTACAAGTTGAGGTTACCGCAAGAGTTGGAAAAGATACATGATGTGTTTCACGTCTCTATGCTTCGGAGGTATATATCGGATCCTTCGCATGTTATGCATGTGGAGGAAGTGGAGTTGAATCCAGATTTGACCTATGATGAGGAGCCGGTTGAGATTCTGGATTCGGACAGTAAAGTTCTTCGAGGTAAGACCATTGAGTTGGTTAAGGTGTTGTGGATGCATCGTGGTGTTGAGGAAGCCACGTGGGAAAGAAAATATGACATGAAGAAGCAATTTCCTTACCTTTTTCCTTCAGGTAAATTTCGAGGACGAAATTTCTTAAGAGGGGGAGAGTTGTAACACCCCAATTTTGGGCTTAGAAGTATAGGGTTTGAACCAGACTGGTCTGAGAAACGGTTCGAATATAATAGGAGGTTTTAGGGAACGCCTAGTTCGGGATGCTTTAAAATATAGAAAATACCTAAAAATCCTCATTTAATATATATAAGAGAGTGGTGAAATCAATTTTACAAAATAAGGTTTGGAAATACTACATTTTGGTGTAGTGACTAAATTGCGATTTTTGCAAAGTTTAGTAGTGATTATTTTGTAAAGGATTGAAACTTTGAATCTTTAAGGAGCTAATTTATCCAAAATGTTTTCTCCAGATTTTTCATTAATTTGGGTGATTTAATTAAATAAAAGGATTTCAGCATCGTCGGGCCATCTCCCCCTTTCGCAATTGGAACGATCTCCGCTTCAGCATTTTACGGAAGCCCTCTCCGTTCAAAGAGGCCCCTCCGGCTTACGAGAGTCTCCTTCAATTTTCGACCCCCTCCGCCAGATCTCCTTTTCCACTCATACGAATCCCTTTATTTTATCTTTTTGTTTCTGTTTCTAACAAATTATGGGTTAATTTAGGGTTTCTCTCTAATCCTCTTTTCTCTGTTGCCGTGTCTCAGATCCGTGATTGAGTTTCTTAGACCCGAATCAATTGCATCTATCGGTTTGCCTCCTTCTTGCAATTCGCGCGACAGTCATGGTTCATCAGCTTCATGGGTAACATCACCTTCTCTGTTTCTTTCTGTTCCACCCTTTGTTTAACTTCATTTGTTTCAATTTTTCAATATGTTTTTGTGAACACTTTCTCTGTATATCTATTTCTCATGTTTTCTTTATGCCTACCTTTTTGCTACTGCACCTTTCATTGTCTAGATATTTGTGTATTTCTATGGCATGCTCTCTTTGTATCTGTGTTGTTTTACCAGCGTCCTTGGATTTCTGATTTACTTTTTGTTACCATTGTTTCATTGATCAATAATCCTCTTAATAGAATTCATATATTTATCAATTTAATTGTTACCAATGTTGTTCATCAGCCTTTTCCTATTGCACATAGATGTATGTACGTACGCATGCTCTCTATTAGGCCAATATACGCTCTTCTTTGTGCCTCCCCTCTTGATATGGAATTTTATTATCAGATATTTTGCTCTACCTTACTTTTATATTCAGTACTTACTTTCTATTTAACTCATTCTATCAACCTCTCTTTACCTCATTTTATTATCACATGCTGCAGCTCAGACAGTCGTAGTTTCTATTGGCTGTTGTCAGCTAGTAATGCAAGGTTTGCTTTAACTCTATGTTACACTGCATGCTCAGCATCCAAAGGGGCTTTTAGGTCCCTATTTAATACTTTGATGGGTATGTTTCTATGTTCCTCAATCTGGACTGGTTTATTTATTTCCACTTTCTTTCCTTGCATTGTGAATTTTACTCTTCACCTTATCTTTTTCCTTATCATGATCTCTACTTCACCTTGACCCTCTCATGGGAACATTATTTCGACCCACCAAGTGGAAACTTTAAATTTTTTTGGCTCCACCTTTGCAATTATAGGTAGCTTAGCCTTTTCTACATATTATGCTATTTCTTACATTTATACCCCATTAATTTGGATCAATCCTTCTAATGTCTATAGTTTAGAAGTTAGTTCTGTTAATCTTTTTCTTCATATGTCTATCAATTATATGAATATAAGCCTAATTCACAATAAGCTCAATGTTGTCTCTATGTCCGTCTTAAATCTTTACTATTTGCACTGGAATGACCATACTTTCTTTGCACACAGCCATCTACACCATCCTTTACTTCCAACAAACCTCTGGCTAGTCACCTATGTAAGATACATCTACCCTTTGCTACTCTTAACTACATGCTATTATCATTATAATTCTTTTCTTATTATCTCTTTTATCTCTCTCAATTCCTGCCTTACTTTTAGTTGTATTATGTTTTTGCGTTGCTTTCTACAGATTGTTTACCTCCTGCTTCTTTTCTTATTTTATGTAATATTTTTACCTTCCCTGTTAGTGATTCTCTCCATTATTAATTTGCCTTGTATACTTTATGATATGTTATTGTATTATTATTTGTTTTATCCTTTGCCTACAAACAATGTCTACTTTATAATGTATTTTTATATCTTCTCATCACTTACTACTTCTTTTCTTGTTTTGCATGCCACCTTCTCTAATGAGACCAACGCCCACTCACGCGCATTGCTTCACTGGATATATGGCAGCATTCACATCAACCATGCTTCTTCCTTCCATTATATCCATTTATTTCATTCTTTATTAATTTGTATTTATTTTTTTACCCCCCTTTTGTTTGCTCTTTTGGTCTGTATTATCTTTCTTTTCCCCCTTCCTTCTCTCCCCTGGTCTGTAACTTAAATTTATCTTTTTCGCTCCTTTCTCTGCTGCTCTTCTTCGTGTTTTTTGTTCATGCATGCTCATTAGCTTATTACATCTTTTTAGCTCTGTTATATGCTTTGCATCTCTGCCTAATAATCTGTATGCTTCTCGTTCGCCCTTTTTATTAGTTTGGATATGTACTGGTTATATATTTTCTGTTTTTCTGTTGCATTCTCGTTTTATGTTTCAGCTTTATTGACTCCATCTACACCTTCTTAGGTGCACCATCTCTATCCCCTAAATGGGAGATTATTACAATCACCTTAACGGTAAAACCTTTTAACCGTTTAACTAATAACGCTATTTCGCTACCGATAAATCTAGTCAATCCTACCCCTGTATATGCTTTAGAATATTCAAGCATTGAACTAATCTCAAATGTTTCTTTTTTGGCTTTGCCCATAATCAAATCTCATTTAAATCAAGGCCTATTTATTAACTCATTTGCTTTTTTCCTAAATTATTACTTTCAAACTCAAATCATGATCCTCAAATCAAGGAACCAAATCTTAATCATCACCCAAACTTATATATCTTTTTTCCTTATTTCTGTCTTTCCCTATCTATTTTCTCCTAAATCACCATCCCTCTCTGTTTCTCTCACCAAATTTAATGGGTTGATTTTCATTCCATCTCAGCTTTATTGCCATATACATATACCAAGATGGTGATGGAGCCTTCCCTCTACAAGGCCTCAATCTCTATCTATATTCAATAACTTCAATCAGGTAATTTCAAATCTTAAACACCATAATTTCCACTTTCTCTCCTTAAATTCAAAGCCTACGACTTCTATCATTTTTATGCCTAATTTTTCTCATTTAATCCCGTTACTAATCTCTTTCCCTTTTTATTATCATTCTTTCTTTACCTTAATTATTATCATATTTGTCTCTCTATCCTTTCCTTATTTTACCCACTTTTTATGTGCAATTACCAAACTTATCGTTTGGATTCCCAGAATCATTAGATATCTCCTTTCCTTTTTCGGGTTTTGACTTTAATTTTAGATCAATTTAGTCAAATTCTTTCCTTTATTCTAATAATTGATTCCTCTCTTTATTTACTACCTCTTCTTGCCTTCTACTATTATAACCATCCTTTATATATTGCCCCAAACGTCAACACTCCCTACTACTTCTTTGGCCACTCTACTCTTTCCTCTATCTATCTCGAACTCCTTGCTTCCACTCACCCCATTCCTATAATGGCATCATTTTCTATCCCCCAATTTACCAATCTTCACCTAACAAACGAAGAGGCTGACGCCATCTATACCCCTGATTGGGACTTTGAGGAAGAGGATCCTAAGACTATCCTAATTGGGCGATTTATATCCTTCAAGCCAATAGATGATTGGGCGGTTCTTACTGCCTTTGAAGGCATATGGCGAAATAACAATCTTGTATCAATTCCCATCATCAAAGAATCCTATTTTAGCATCAAATTTGCCACTGCATCTGACAGAGATGATGTCTTTGAACATGGGCCCTAGCTCTATAAATATGACTTGCTTGCACTTGTTGAATATGACCCAGTGAAGAGCATATATGAATACTCATTTTCCTTGATGCAGATCTGGTTTTGTATACTTGCTATCCTTGCTCCTTTTGTGGAAAATATAGACCATGCTCATATGGTTGGTCAGTCTCTTGGAGCTATAGTGGGGACTGTTCTACAGTAGGATACTCGTAAGAGAGAAGGTAATATGACCGAGTTTCTCAGAGTTGAAATTATGTTGGAAATTACTCGACCTATTCGGTGATTCCTACTCATTAGCAAGGGTAACAACCAAAGATCTTGTCGATTGCAATATGAACGACTACCTGTCATGTGTCATGGTTGTGGTATTGTCAGCCATATATTCGATAAATGTCCTAACAAATTAGCTCATGACCCGAACATACTGCAATACAGGGATTGGCTTCGATATCTCCCACCACGTCGTCATGACCAAGGCCCTATAGGCAGAATTCGACTTATGGAACAAGAGCCTACTGTCTGGGTGTGCCTCATGCTCCCTCTAATCTACTCATCTCACTTATATTTTTATTTTTATCTTTCAATCCTATATTTATCTTTCAATTTTGTCTTTTTAGATCCAAAAGTGAAAGGGGAATCTGTTGCTGCACAGAGTGATACGGGTCTCCCTCTAATCTTTTCTCAACATCTTAAGTTTCTTAATCGATTCTCGTTTCTAAAACTTACATCAGTTTTCCCTGATTTCATAGGCAATTTGAATGAAGGGGATGCTACCTCTTTTTCGGAACAGCCTAGCGAGGATAACCCACAAAAGGATGCGACTATGGTAGATGAATCACACTTACCACCCCAGCCCAAGGAGATCGATTACCATGCTCCTAAGCTGAAGGATCCTTCTCATCGTTCCAATGCTAGAGTTACTTTACCCTTTAGAGTTCTTGAACCTCAGCCTCTGAACACAATTTTCCCCATCCCGGAGGAATCAGTTGAAGGTGATCTGGATGTTAAGGATAATAGTGTCCTGAGCCCCACTACACAAAAGATATTTAATCTCGATGCCCAACTTTGTAAGCCTTTCCTTAAAATGAATATTCCAATTATCAATGATTTTGAACATTGGCTGCTTAAAACCTATTCGAATGAAGCAGCTACTGCACCTAGCCCTGTGGTCCTTGCCCCTACTAATCGAGGTACCAAAAGAAGATCTCCCATCCAAGTGGTCCTTCAAACTAAGAAAGTCAAGCCCTCCTCTTCTTCCACTTCGAAAGATAAAGCTGGGATGAGCAGCTCCAAAAACTCTCCGGCGGCGGTTGATACTCAACCCCGCCGAGGAAAATGATCGTATTATGTTGGAACTGTCAGGGTCTCGGGAAGGTCCAGACAGTTCAACACCTTAAGTAGTATATTCAATGTACCTCACTAGACATTTTATTTTTATGTGAGACTAAATTTAATAAAGCGACTTGTTCCCGCTTATATGCTTCCTTGGGTATGGTTGAAATTTTATCTTTAAACTATAGTAGTACTTGTTCTGGTTTGGCTTTATTTGCATCAAATAATAATAATATTTTTGTGGTTTCGTATTCGGATCGCTTTATACATACTTTTATCCAACTTGATTCATACTCGATGTTTTTCACTCGTATGCATGACTTTCCTGAAACTAGCCAGAAAGTTGGAACATGGGAGTTAATTGATTCTCTAAATGACAATAGTGGCCTTCCAAGGCTTATAGGTGGTGATCTAAATGTGATCTTATCGGATAATGAGAAACAAGGAGGTTGTCATCGTGCTCGATCCCAAATTAATAACTTCCGAAACTGTCTATCACGTAATAATCTTTTCGATTGTAAACCATCCTCTAGATGGTTTGCTTGGACAAAAATTGGGCCTAATACACAAACTATCATTGAACGTTTAGATCGCTTTGTTGGTAATTTGGCCTGGAAAGTTTCTAACCCTTCCTATCGTATTACTTCTGACTATGATGCTAAATCGGACCATTGCTTCCTTCTCTTGGACACTAACCCCCCTCTACATAATGTATCTAGACCAATAATACCTAAATTTCGTTTTGAAAATTGTTGGGCAAACAACGACGAAGGCATCTCTTTAGTTAAACGAACCTGGCCTACTACCTAGGGACATACTCTTGATAAAATTCGCGTTATTGGTTCAAGCTAGGGGACTGACAATCTCAACAACGCTATAATGCCACAGGGCGTATTCACTTTCTTACCAAGAAAATTAATAAGTATCTTAAGAAGGCCTCTTACGGCCTCCACTGAGGAAGCTTACCTTAAAGCAAGATCTGAGTTCAATAAGTTACTTGATGATCATGAAATTTATTGGGCACAAAGATCTCGTAATCTATGGCTGGCTCAAGGGAACAAAAATACTCACTTCTTTCATGCTCGTGCTAATAACAGACGGAAAAAGAACACTATCAATGGTTTATATGACACCAACAATAAACGGTGTGTTTCTAAAAACAAACTTATGACTATCGCATCCACCTATTTTCGGACTTTATTTACCTCCTCGGACCTTCAATTTTCAGATCAGATTCTCTCTAAAATTTATGCCTCCGTTACACTAGCTATGAATGAATCTCTCACTAGGGAGTTCACTACTGATGAAATTCTTTTTGCTTTTCGAGATATTGATCCTAGGAAGGCCCCTAGAATTGATGGCCTCCCAAGTGGGTTCTTCCGACAACACTGGGACACGGTAGGTGCGGATGTCACCCAACTTTGTCTGAACCTCCTCAATGGGTTGGCCGATATGGCATCGGTTAACCAGACCATTTTGGTACTTATTTCAAAAATTAAGGATCCAACTACAATGAGGCATCTCCGGCCTATTAGTCTTTGTACGGTTATTTACAAAATTGTTGCTAAGGTATTGGTTAACATAATGAAGCACACGATATCTTTTTGAATTAGTAATAACCAAGCTGCCTTTGTCCAGGGGCGCAATATCACTGATAACATCCTTATTGCTCATGAAATCATGCACTCTATCAATATTGGCCTAACGAAATCTTCCCACGGTGCGACACTTAAGCTGGACATGGAAAAGGCTTTTGATAGAGTGGAATGGTTTTTTCTTGAGAATGTTATGAACCATATGGGCTTTGCACCTTTTTGGGTCTCAATCATTATGAGATGTATTTTGTAGAACTAATGTTTTGATATAATAATTGAAAAATGTTTTAGACTAATTTGAAAAGAATTTAAAACTTGTTTTTAAGTCCAAATAACTTGAATTTATGTTTGAGGTATTTTAAGAGGTTTTTGGCAAAGATTTTTCATGTTTTTAATAGCCAAACTTGTATTTTCAGAGTACTCGTATCGATACGGTAAACCCCCGTACCGATACCTTTTGCCCCAGTTTAGCCACTGTCAAAACCCGTATCGATACAGGCCTTTGTCGTTTCGATATGGATCGGGATCGTTTCAATACGCCAGGTAAGCATACCGATCCCCTTTCAACCAACCCCAACGGCTATTTCCCAACGGCCATTTAAATGTGAAATCGTACCGATACGCCCTCAAGCGTATCGATACGCTCAGGCTGGCAAGAGCTCAACGGCTAGTTCCTATGAAGGCCGTACCGATACGGATCCAGGCGTATCGATACGGATAGCTGCAGAACAGCATTTATGAAGGGAAATAAAGTCCTCAACGGCTCCAAATCATCCCCAACGGCTAGTAACGGCCACAAACTCAATTGGGAGTATAAAAGGGATCTTCAAGCATCAAGAACAAGTTAATGCTTCAATTGTTACAACATTATGATGTTAAAATTTGTCTAGAGCTTAAATTGTTTATTTCTTGCTTAGACAACACTTGTGAGCTTACATTGTTAAATTTGCTCAAGTGTTTAGGTTTTGGGTGAGTGCTTAGAATTGCAAACAAACACCTATTAGAGGGATTTCTAGTTTGCTAAGTCTTTCTTTGTAAAGAGAGTGTTCCTTCAAGCTTTGGGTAGAAAGCTTTGAGGGTTGTAACGGTTTCCTCCTAATCCTAGAAAAGGGGACGAAATTCTTAGTGAATTTGTTGGAAATCCTTAGTGGGGAGCTAAGGTAGTGGATGTAAACCTTAGTTAGAAGGTTGAACCACTATAAATCCTTGTGTCAAATTGCAAAATTTTCACCTCCCACTAAAACACCCAATTATCCAACTTCTCCACTCTTGGCGAGCAAGAACAGTTGATCGAATCGAGCCCCTAAAATCTCAACAATTAGTATTAGAGCTTGGCTCAATCGAAGGGGATTCACATCCTATTGAGAAGATCCGGCAAGCTTGATCAACATTTCACCAACCGGCTCAATGGCACAATCAATCAACAAATTGCCTTTCTTCGACGGAAATCATTATGCCCATTGGAAGACAAAGATGAAATTCTTCTTGAAGTCAAGAGATTACAAGCTATGGGACATAGTTAAAGATGGTCCATTCGTGCCTCAAGGAAGCAAAGCAGAATTGAGTGCCGACGATCGCAAGAAGATGGAGCTTAATTGCAAAGCCTTGCACATGCTCTTTTGTGCATTTGGCCCAACCATCTATGAGAAGATGTCTTCTTGTGAGAGTGCCAAGGAAGTATGAGACAAGCTTGAAGTCACATACGAGGGAACCAAATGAAGTCAAGGAGACCAAGATTGGGCTCCTAACCTTAGAGTATGAGAACTTCAAGATGGATCTGGAAGAGAACATCGAGAAGATGTTTGATAGGTTCTCCACTATCACTAATGGTCTTAAAGGTTATGGAGAAGCCATCCCGGAAGAAAAGCTTGTCCGAAAGCTCATCTACTCCCTTCCCAAGTCATGGGACTCAAAGAGGACCGCCATCATCGAAGCCAAGAATCTCAAAACCTTGAAGCTTGATGAACTCATGGGGTCTCTTCTCACTCACCAAATAATGAAGAAAAACAAAGAAGAGGAGAAGAAGGAAGAGATTAGAGCGATGGGGAAGAAGAAGATCATGGAGCTAGGCATCAATGCTAGTGCCATAGCTCTCAAATCCTCCACATGCCATCATGTAGATTCAAGTGAGGAGGAAAGTGAAGATGAAGAGATGACCTATCTCTTCAACAAATTTGCCCGGTTCATGAAGAGCAAAATTGAAAAATCCAAGCATGAATCGATGAAGAAGATGAAGGAATCCCACAAATCCAAAAAGAAGGGTTCATCTTCAAAACAAGCATATGTGGCCACATGGAGTAATGAAGACTCCACCGATGATGAAGTAGCCCTATGCTTGATGGCCCTCAATGAGGGGGAGGTAACTTCTAACTCATCTATCTCAAATTCTTATACATTTGATAAGTTACAAGATGCCTATGATGATTTGCTTTTGGAATTTAAGGCATCATTTTCCAAGAACAAAAAGTTGATTCCATAAATAAAAATTAAAAATGATTTGCTTTCCAAAACAAATCTTGAACTTGAAGTAAAATTGAAAGATTTTGAACAAAAATGTTTTGATTTACAAAATTTGCTTCTCAAAGTTCAAAAAGAAAAAGATTTGATTTCTAATGAACTTGAAAAGAAAAATAATTTTAGAAAATCAAATTTTCATGTAAGACAATCTAGTGCCCCTAGATTTGTGAATGGAAAATGTTTTAGAAGTGTTTGGGTCCCAAAAGGACTAACCACTTCAACTAAAAAGGATGAAATTGAAAAATGGATTCCTAAGGGGACTAAATTTTGTGCAACTAACGTCTATGGATCCAAAGCAATTTGGATATCAAAAATTACTTGATTGTCTTTTGCTAGGTGTGATGGAGAGTGATCAACAAGTCAAAAATTGAGGGGGAGCTCCATACACACAAGGAAGAACACTTGAAGAAGGAAGGCTTCACATCCTCCCTTTGGGTTCAAGTGTTGGTAAAAATTCTAGTTGCTTTTGCGTTTATTTGATTATTTTTCTTTTATGTCAACTAGATAATCATATATGTTGAACTAACATTCTTATGATGCTTTGAGTAAGGGGGAGCCAATTTTAAACCAAAATTTTAAGTGTGTCAAATTTCTTTTACCTCTATTGTTATTTAGAAACTAAATGTTTTTAAATTCTTTTTGATATAACAAAAAGGGGGAGAAATGGTTTGAAAAATTGAATTTTCAAATGAATAAGGGGAAGCTTTATTTGATTTCATATCTTTAATCTCTTATTCACATTTTTAAAGTTAAAGGGGGAGAATCCCAAATAATTTTTTCAAGTGAGTTTTATTATATCAAAAAGGGGAGATTGTAGAACTAATGTTTTGATATAATAATTGAAAAATATTTTGGACTAATTTGAAAAGAATTTAAAACTTGTTTTTAAGTCCAAACAACTTGAATTTATGTTTGAGGTATTTTAAGAGGTTTTTGGTAAAATTTTTTCATGTTTTTAATAGCCAAACTTGTATTTTCAGAGTACACGTATTGATACGGTAAACCCCCGTACCGATACTGTAGAAAGGTACTGAAAAGAGTCTCAGTTTGAGTACTCTAATTTCTGTCATTTATTTGATAAAGAAAGACCATATTTATAGATTACAAGAGAGAGCCTAAACTAGGAAAAAGGAATTACAAATAAATTACAAGAATCTAATTCCTTATTTACAGCTATTAACAAGATATTAGGAAGATAATTGCTAACTAATAGCAACTTGATATTAGGGAATTTACATCCCTAATTTTCTGCAATCACACAATCCACACTCCCCCTCAAGCTGGAGAGTATATATTATATAATCCCAGCTTGCATGTAAACTCATCAAAGGTTACTCTAGGAAGTGCCTTGGTGAGAATGTCTGCAAGTTGATCTTTAGAAGAAACAAAGTTCAGTTTTACCAGACCACTGTTGACTTTCTCTGAAATGAACTGTCTATCAATTTCCACATGTTTAGCCCTATCATGATGGACTGGATTTCTCACTATATTGATGGCAGATTGACTATCACTGTATAGTTCAAACTCTTTAGAGTCACTGAAGCCCAATTCAACAAGTAACCTTTGTAACCATATTCCCTCACACATTCCAAGTGCAATAGCTCTATACTCAGCTTCAGCACTGCTCCGAGACACAACAGATTGCTTTTTGCTCCTCCAAGTTACTAAATTGCCCCAAACAAAAGTGCAGTACCCACTGGTGGATCTTCTATCTGTCAGTTCTCCAGCCCAGCTAGCATCAGTGAAGACTTTTACTGATCTGTCATTGGTTTTCTTGAAAATTAGCCCATGGCCAGGTGTCATCTTTAGGTATTTTAGTATTCTGTTGACAGCTTCAAGATGATCCTCTCGAGGGTCACTCAAATATTGACTAACAATGCTCACAGGAAAAGATATATCAGGTCTAGTAAGAGACAGATAAATTAATTTCCCAACTAACCTTTGATACAATCCCTTATTAACTGGACTTCCAAGAACATCCTTCTTCAGTTTGAGATTGAACTTCATAGGAGTCTCAGTTGGTTTGCAACCTTTCATCCCAGATTCAGATAACAAGTCTAGGATATATTTTCTCTGGTTAATTACTATACCAGCTTCTGATCTTGCAACCTCCATGCCAAGGAAGTATCTTAAAGTACCAAGATCCTTGGTTTCAAATTCACTTGCAAGCAATTTCTTTAAATTTCCAATTTCTTCATTGTCATCACCAGTGATGATGATATCATCAACATACACAATGAGGATTGCTTTCTTCTTTTCTGATCCCTCTTTGATGAACAAGGTGTGGTCGGTTTGGCCTTGCTTGTACCCATTCTTCACAATAGCCTTTGCAAATCGATCAAACCAAGCCCTAGGAGACTGTTTCAATCCATACAATGACTTCTCAAGTTTACAAACTTTCTGTTTGTCAGAATGATATCCCAACCCCTGTGGAATTTCCATATATACATCTTCTTCAAGATTGCCATTCAAGAAGGCATTCTTGATGTCAAGTTGATGTAATTTCCAGTCCTTGTTAACTGCCAAAGACAAAAGAACTCTCACTGTATTCAGCTTTGCTACTGGAGCAAATGTCTCCTGGTAGTCTATCCCATAGGACTGAGTAAATCCCTTGGCCACCAATCTTGCCTTATAACGTTCAATGCTCCCATCAGATCTATACTTGACAGTAAAAATCCACTTGCAACCCACTGGCCTTTTTCCTGGTGGAAGATCAGTGATTTTCCAGGTTTTATTGTCTTCTAGTGCCCTTATCTCTTCTTCAACAGCCTTCTTCCATCTTATGTCTTTCATTGCTTCCTCTATTGTTTTTGGAATGAAAGTGTTATCAACACTAGAAGTGAAGACTTTAAAGGCAGGCTTTAAGTTTCCATATGCCACAAACTTCTGAATAGGATGTGTTGTACACTTCCTTACACCTTTTCTCTGTGCAATAGGCAAATCATCAGTATCCACAGTCGGAGCAATACTTTGAGAATTTTTCATACCTTGTGGATTCTCTGAGGCTGTAGGAGTAGGTTCCAGCTCTTGGAAGTTACCAGGTTGTATGTCGGTCTCTTTATTGGGCTTTGTTCTCCTTTTATAGACACTGAGCTCTTTGGCCTCAAGTTGCTCTGGTTGGGTTCTTTGTGGTGTGCGAGGTGTACTTGGAGGCTCCAAGACAGTAGTTTCAATGGAGTTAGGAATGATGGAAGGTTCATTGGTTTTAGTAATAACAATGGGTTCATGTTTAGAAGAAATAATAGTGGGAATTTTAGTGATAGGAAAAATGTCAAAAGCTTGGAATTCACTTAAGCTCTCCCCCTGAATTTCATGCTTGGTATAATATGGCTTTTGTTCAATGAAGGTGACATCCATTGAGGTATAGGTTCTTTTAGTTATGGGAGAGTAACATTTGTAGCCCTTCTTAGTAGAAGAATAACCTAAGAAGATGCATTTTAAGGCTCTAGGATCTAACTTAGACCGAGAATGAGGATAAATGTGAACAAAGACAGTGCATCCAAAAACTTTTACTGGGATAGAGGAAGTGAGGGGCTGAAAATGAGGAAAGGATTGAAGAAAAAGATTTCTAGGTGTTTTAAAATTAAGAGGTTTACTAGGCATCCTATTGATGAGGAAGGTTGCTGTAAGGATGGCTTCCCCCCAATAAAATTTAGGCACATTAGTAGAGAACATAAGAGACCTAGCAACTTCTAACAGATGTCTATTTTTCCTCTCGGCAATGCCATTTTGTTGAGGAGAATCTACACAAGAAGTTATATGAACAATCCCCTTTTCTTGAAGAAAATCCCCCAAAGCTCTAGAAAAATATTCACTACCATTATCAGTATGAAGGATCTGAATTTTGCTTTGAAATTGAGTTTCTATTAGACTATGAAATCTCTTAAACACTTTTTCAGTTTCTGACTTTTCTCTCATAAGAAATGTCCAAGTGAGCCTAGTGTGATCATCGACAAAAATGATGAACCATCAATATTCTTAACTTGGGAAGGGCCCCAAATGTCACTATGTATGGTGGAAAAAGGTTTAGAGGTTTTATATTTAGAGGGAGGATAAGTGTTCTTTGTATGCTTAGCAAGAGGACAAATTTCACAAGAAAAAGATTGAGGATTTTAACCGATAAACAATTGTGGTAGCAATTTGGCAAGATATTGAAAACTGGGATGCCCTAATCTATAATGCCATAAAAGAACATTTTTTGAGGATTCTGATATATTGGAAAAACAAGGAAAAGGATAAATAGAGCTTGAGTGTGCTTGTCCACTTTGAGAAGGCTGCCCTTGAAGAATGTAGAGGCCACCACACAACCTAGCACTGCCAATCACTTTCCCCGAGTCCAAAGCCTGTAATTTACAACCAAGAGGTGAAAAATTAGCTGTGCATTTTAGGTCAGCAGAAATTTTACTGACTGAGATGAGATTACAAGCTAATTTAGGAACATATAACACATGTTGCAGTATTAAATTCAGAGATATTTTAACAGAGCCACTTCCTGATATGGAGGAGAAAGAGCCATCAGCAATCTTTATTTGAGAGGAGATTGATGAAGGCTGAAATGTATGGAAAAGGGAGGCATTGCCAGTCATATGATCTGAGGCCCCTGAATCCACAATCCACTCGAAACAGTCAGTAGTACCAGCCATCGACGCAAAAAATGGACTACCTTCTGGGATTATAGTAGCACTGGTCGATGCAGATTTTTCTGAAATTTTTATGGAAGTAATTTGGGTGGTGGAGATATCTGATGTGTCATCAAGAATAGGATTTTGTTCTGTTTCAGAACTGATTTTAGCGGAAGTAGAAATATCAACCATGTTGAGAGTTGATAGGATCGAGAAATTAGACTGATACCATGTAGAAAGGTACTGAAAAGAGTCTCAGTTTGAGTACTCTAATTTCTGTCATTTATTTGATAAAGAAAGACCATATTTATAGATTACAAGAGAGAGCCTAAACTAGGAAAAAGGAATTACAAATAAATTACAAGAATCTAATTCCTTATTTACAGCTATTAACAAGATATTAGGAAGATAATTGCTAACTAATAGCAACTTGATATTAGGGAATTTACATCCCTAATTTTCTGCAATCACACAATCCACAGATACCTTTTGCCCTAGTTTGGCCACTGTCAAAACCCGTATCGATACAGGCCTTTGCCGTTTCGATGCGAATCGAGATCGTTTCAATACGCCAGGTAAGCTTACCGATCCCCTTTCAACCAACTCCAACGGCTATTTCCCAATGGCCATTTAAATGTGAACCCGTACCGATACGCCCTCAAGCGTATCAATACGCCCAGGCTGGCAAGAGCTCAACGACTAGTTCCTATGAAGGTCGTACCGATACGGATCCAAGCGTATCGATACGGATAGCTGTAGAACAACATTTATGAAGGGAAATAAAGTCCTCAACGGCTCCAAATCATCCCCAACGGCTAGTAACGACCACAAACTCAATTGGGAGTATAAAAGGGACCTCCAAGCATCAAGAACAAGTTAATGCTTCAATTGTTACAACATTATGATATTAAAATTTGTCTAGAGCTTAAATTGTTTATTTCTTGCTTAGACAACACTTGTGAGCTTACATTGCTAAATTTGCTCAAGTGTTTAGGTTTTGGGTGAGTGCTTAAAATTGCAAACAAACACCTATTAGAGGGATTTCTAGTTTGTTAAGTCTTTCTTTGTAAAGAGAGTGTTCTTTTAAGCTTTAGGTAGAAAGCTTTGAGGGTTGTAACGGTTTTCTCCTAATCCTAGAAAAGGGGACGAAATTCTTAGTGAATTTGTTGGAAATCCTTAGTGGGGAGCTAAGGTAGTGGATGTAGACCTTGGTTAGAAGGTTGAACCACTATAAATCCTTGTGTCAAATTGAAAAATTTTCACCTCCCACTAAAACTCCTAATTATCCAACTTCTCCACTCTTGGCGAGCAAGAACGGTTGATCGAATTGAGCCCCTAAAATCTCAACATATTTCCTCGGTATCCTTCACTATTAAGGTTAATAATTCCTTCTATCCTTTCTTTAAACCCCAACGAGGTCTCAGGAAAGGCGATCTTTTATCACCTTTTCTTTTCCTCTTTTGCACTCAAGGACTCTCTACCTACCTCTCTGAGGCTCAACATCAAAATTTGCTACCTGGCATCGGAGCTAGTAGGTTAGGGCCTAAAGTCAATCATCTCCTCTTTGCTGATGATTGTATGGTCTTTATTAACAATAAACCGGAAGAAGCAGAACAACTTAAAATGGCACTTCAAACCTATGCTTCCGCCTCTGGGTAAGCAGTAAATTTTGAAAAATCTACAATTTTCTACAATCCACGTACCCCCCACTCGACTCAAGAAACAATCAATAACTCCTTACATGTGCGCGAGGTCAATAACCCAGGGGTCTACTTAGGTATCCCACTTCTCATTGGCAAGAATAAAATAGAAGCTCTTGGTTTCATTCGTGATAAAGTTCATGACTGTTTATCCACTTGGGACAAACAACTCCGGTCTTTTAGTGGTATAGAAATTTTTATCAAAGCTGTTTTGCAGTCCTTACCTCAATATGTCATGTCATGTTATCTGCTCCCTCAAAATATCATCGATGATATGACCTCTGTTATTTGTCGCTGTTGGTGCTTTGGAAATAACAATAAAAAAGGTTGGCACATGCTCCCTTGGGAACAAGTATGTTTACCTAAATCCGTGGGAGATATGGGCTTCCGAGATTTAAATAATTTCAATATAGCGCTTTTAGGGAAGCAACTCTGGCGGCTTATTTGCGAACCAGAGTCTTTGCTAGGTCAAATTTACAAAGCAAAATATTTTCCATCTAGCAACATCCTTGATGCCACTCGACCACATCGAGGATCGTTTGCCTGGCAAGGGTTTTACAATGCTCTGCAACACCTCTATGGCGGGTTCCTCCATCGTCCAGGGATTAATAGTGATATTCGTATCCACAAGGATAATTGGGGAGGATCCTCTCCGGTACATCCCTATGGGGAATATGAGATCTCCGACGAAGAACATGTTTGTTGTCGTGCTTTTATGATTCGAAACCAAGCTGCTTGGGACCCTATCAAAGTCCACAACTATTTTACTACGGAAGATGCCAATGCTATTTTAACATTCCCATCATTAATGATACTCGTGATTCTATCCTTTGGAACCCTAATGATTCCAGTGTCTACTCGGTCCAATTAGGTTACCAATTTCGGCAACGGCCACCGGAACCTCCTAATCGACCTGCTCGGATCTAGAAAGTACTAGCTACGTTAAAGGCTCTCCCCAAGGTTAAAACCTTTGATTGGCGCATGGGCTCTGAGCTCTACCTGTTGGTTTCCGACTGTAAGCTTTTGCACCGGACTTGGGTCCTTACCCCATTTGTCGATCAAGCTCGGAGTCTACCCTTCATGCTCTTTGCGATTGTCCTGGTGCCTCGGAGGCACTCCGTTTAGTGGGCATTCCACGTCCTTTACTTAATAGTGTTGCCCCTACTAGTCTCCAATGGTTAGAGGAAGGTGCTCGCCAATTGTCTCCTGATCTCTTTGGGCTTTTTCTCACCACTTTATGGAATAATTGGAACCGACGCAATGACTGGGTCCATAATCGCCATTTGCAACTCCCCTAGTTAATCGCCATCAATTATCTAAGTCTACATCGCGATTATTCCAATGCTATCTCTTCTTCCCCTTCCCCACCGGGTTCTTCGTCTCTCTCTCCTCCTCGCTGGAGGCATCCCCCTTCTGGGTACATTAAAATTGATGTGGATGGGGCTTTTGACCCAGCCACTCACGCTGCAGTAGTTGGAGTTGTGGCCTGTGATGCCTCGAGTGTGGTCGTAGGGGGTTTAGCTTACTCACTGGGCAGTTGTCCGAATGCTGCTACTTCTGAAGGTGTGGGCCTTCTTGTTGGCATCACGTTTGCTCAGTCTCAGGGATGGAGCAGCTTGATCTTTGAGACTGACTCTGCTTCCCTTGCAAACATGCTCTATCTCCCGGGGCCTGACCTCTCCACTATGGGGTCGATGCTTCTACAAGCACGGGATGCTCTTTTTTTTGCACATATTCATTATGTAAGCCGTGAGGCTAATTTAGTGGCTCATACTCTGGCTACCCATGCGCTTAGAACTATGACTTCTATATCTTTTGATTCCTTTTATCCGGATTGTATCCGCAAATTTGTACTTGGCGAGATTTCTTCTCGATCTATATAAATATATCTAGGGTACTCTTTTCCCCTTTTTAGGGATCTCCGGGACCTGTGCCTGGGAATGTTAGTAGGGGTTTTTAATAAGGCCCTTTTTCTTAAAAAAAGTTTAAAAGCTCATCCAATTTCTCATTTTATATTTTTTTACATATTAACTCAAATTATAATTAATAATTATGTTGGATTCTCTTATAATTTTAGTGAAGATTACTTGGTAATTAAGTGTATTATGTAAGAGTTTTTATGAAATAAGGATTCTTGATGGTTTTATTTACTTTCTCTATAAATATGAAGTAAGTAGGGTGAGCAAAACTCGACTCGAAAAATCTAATTTTTTGAATCGACTCGAGGTGAAAAACTCGACTAAAAGAAATTCAAATAAAGTTTGAGTTGTAAAATAAAAATTCGAACAACTCAAAATATTTAGTAATTAGTGGATTGATTTTTAAGTTCGAGTCGAGCCCCTCAAATATATATATAATATGAACAATATATGCCACATATGGAAAAATATGTAAAAATATATCTATACATATATATATATATGCATATCTTATATGATTAGAAAAAGTCATTTAAATTGGAATCAAATTATACTATAACATGATAAATAATTATAAGTAAATTTGTATATGAACTCAAAAACCCGACTTGACTCGATCGGATGCTCACTCCTAGGGGTAAGTGTTAATCTCTAAAATTATGAAAGAGAATTGCTTTAAAAAAATGTAATTTATTTCGAATTTGAGAGCGATGTTTGTGGGGATAATTCTGGTTGAAAATAATGGGTTGTTAGCCAAATCGTGTGTTAAATGTAACTCAATTTTAGAAATTAAGAGAGGACAAATGTAAGACAGCGATTTGTCAGTCAAGATGGGCTTGGTCAAGTAAGGAATGATGTTAGAACTAGAGCTTATAGATGGAAATGATTTGTACTTCAAGGGTCGTTGGTGTGTCCTAGAGATTAACGAGTTGAAGCAGAAAATTTTTAGATACAAAATAATTTTTTTTGTTAGGCTTGATGTCTTTCAACCGAATTACTTGTTGAATGTAGAAAAGTTGTATTTTTAAGTGTTTGTAGTGGAAGAAAAAATTAAAAGAATTTAGCAAGGGTTAGAGTGGTTTTGCTTTCTAATTAAAGGCTACATCTACTACCTTAACTTCCCACTAAGAATTTCAAACAATTTATTAAGAATTCTTCCTCTATTCTTGGCTTAGGAGGCAACCAATTACAACCTAGACTCACTCACCAAATTCTGCAGCCAAACCTCACAAACCGAGCTTTGAGATCACTCTCTTAACAAGAGAAAGCTTATCAAATTGAAAATCTCTCTAAAAGGTTAATATTTGCATGAATTAATCCCTCACCCAATCCTAAAATACCTGGGCAAATATAACAATATAAGCTCACAAGTGTTGTCTAAACAAAGGATGAAAAATTAAGCTCTACGAGAAATTATCATCATAATTTTGTTGACTTGTAGATCATTAGTCTTTTATAGATGCATAGAGGTCCCTTTTATACTTTCAATTGAGTTTCTAACCGTTGGAGATCGTTGGGATTGGATTGAAGTCGTTGGGGCCTTTATTTTCCGCAATAAATGCAGTTCTAGAGCTATCTGTATCGATATGTGGGTAGCCGTATCGCTATGCTCTTCTTCAGAACTAGTCATTGAGCTCTTCTCAGCTGATGTGTACTGATACGTCTAGGAGCGTATCGGTACGACCTGCAATTCAAATGACTGTTGGGAAATTAGCCGTTGGGGTAGTTAAAGCCGTATCGGTGCGCTACAAAGTGTATCAGTGCGACTCTGCTCCGTATCGATACGAACAAGCCGTATCGGTATGAGTTTTGGCTACTGGAATTTTCCTGTAGCTTGAAACTCTAAAGCGTATCGATACGATGGCTTGAAAAACAAAGCTTTGACTACTTTAAAAACATTTTAAATCATTTGAAAGCCTTGTAAAATTCATCAAATATATTTTCAAGTTGTTTGGACTTATTAACATTTTGCAATCTTTTCAATTTAGTCCAAAACAATTTTTCTATTATTATATTAAAACAAACATATCAACAATCTCTTTATATATATATATATAATAAAACCAACTTGAAAAATTATTTGTGATTCTCCCCTTAGTATTTAAAAATTTGAATAAAGGATTTTCAAAAATTTTAAAATTTAAATGTAGTTAAAGCTCCTCCTTATTCACTTGAAAAAATCAATTTTTTAAACCATTTCTCCCCTTTTTGTTATATCAAAAATAAATTTTGAAACATTAAGTTTAAAATAACAAAGGAGGTGGGTTAAAGTTTTGACAAAAAAATAAAAAAATTTAGTTTTAAAACGGTTTCCCCTTACTCAAGCAACATCAAAAGGTTAGTCCAACAATTATGATAAACTAGTTAAATTAAAATAAATTCAACTAGTTTTATCACATTTGAACCAAAGAGAAGATGTCAAACTTTTTTTCTTCAAGTGATCTTTCTTGTGTGTATGGAACTTCCCTCAATATTGTACTTTATTGACCAATCTCCATCACACTTAAATCAAGATAATTAATTAATTTTTTTATTTAAATTGCTTTAGATCCAGTAACATATAATTTAGTCCCTTTAGATATTCATATGCGTTTAGGACGTGGGTGGTGGATTTTTGTTCCCACCTACCTGCCCAGGGATCTATGTTTTCAGTTATGGTTTGCTGCATGAAACCACATTATTAGCGTTATCAAGGTTGGAGCATTTGAGTTTTATGGCATTCAACACAATGATAATTGATAACCCGAAACATGGTCTGGCTGGACCTAATTCGGTTAGGCCTAGGGCCTAGGGGTATATATTTATAAGATTTAGGAGGAGGCCCTTAAAATCGAATGGCTGAAATCGGAGCACAGCTTCGGCTCAATTTCTCATCTTCATCTTTCATCAACGGCGGAGGAGGAGACCGACGCACCCTCTCTGCAGTATTCTCTTCCAGACCCCCTACTAAACCCACCACCGCTAAGTCTACTTCATTTTCTCCTTGCAGAGCTTCATGGCAGGAGGTGTCTCGCTGTTGCCTTTTCATTTTGATTCTTGTTGAATACTAAATAATAGTGTGTTTTATGTTTGATTTCAGCTGGCGGGAGTGTTGGTGTTTTCAGCGATTCCTTTCACGGCGGTGAAAGCCATTGCTAATAGCCCTCTAGGCGACTCCCTTCGGAGGCAATTGTTGGAGAGGAAGAAAGAAGCTCTTGATAATTCTTCAAAGTTCCAGGCTTTAGCTCAGAAAGCAAGAAATGATAGGTAATACTCTATGCAATCCTTTGATCATATGACTTTAAAATAAATTAAGAAATACTTTTTTCCCTTCTTTATAAAGTAATAAATAAATTAAGAAATCTACTTATAATCATTAAAGATTGTTCAAAGACCATAAAAGGGTTTTAAGGACTGTAGTCGGGCTGTAGCTTTTTTTATCAAGTATAAAGATATTGCATTCTCAATAAAAATGCTGGGATTTAAACTCATACAATATGGGATAATATGCGTATCTTTAGCCACTCGGCCAATTAATTGATCACTAGGACTGAATAGATATCCTCTACCCCTATTTATGCCCCAACATTAATTTAATTTTAACCAAACAATGAACACATTGCGGAGAAATAGGTTGTGTTTGGCCGTTGGTTTATTGTGAACTTTGGAATCTCTCGAGTATTCCTGTCCGTCTTTACTTTTAATAAAATTTTGATTTTTTTATGAATATGTATTTTATAAACTCTTCGGATTTTGTGAGGTTGGGGTGATGGATTATCAATGAATGGAAGATGTGTGGTTATGGTAATGAGTGATGGTGCTTAGGTTGATAATAGAGTTGAGGGATGATGATGATGTATTTGAGTATCAAATTGGTAGAATTACTTGAAGGGTTAAATTTGTTAAATTAGTAAGAAATATGATCAAATTAATGGAATGTGTAAGGGTTGAGGACTAAGTGTATTATTATACCAATTTACCCTTGATTTAAGGGAGAGACTAAAATAGAATCGACTGAAAATGTTAGTGGCAAAATTAGAAGTTTTTGTAGTTGCGACCAAAACAAGTGACTAACAATTTAGTTTACCCTGTATTATATTAGTTAGGTTAATTATTGAACTAGAATCATAACACTATCTGTGTGTGGGAGGTCCTAGGCCCTTAGGTGCAGGAGCCTCGCACACCATCGGGAGGTCCTAGGCCCTGCGTCTCGAAGACAAATTATCTAAGATTCATCATTCATATTGAATAAATGTTTTTCTTATGGCAAATGCGTCTTGGTTTTCAGCTTCTGGTATGGAGAAGATCGGCCTCGATGGCTTGGTTCCATCCCATACGACTATCCTGAATACCTAACCGGAGAACTGCCTGGGGATTATGGTTTTGATATTGCAGGTCTAGCCAAGGATCAAGTGGATTTCCGCAAGTACTTCAAGTAAGCGTCGCCTACGTTTATATCAATTCAATTTCTTCTAAACTCATGGCTTTGAATTACTAAATGATCCTATGCAATCTATGTAATGCAGTTTCGAAATACTTCATGCTCGCTGGGCTATGCTTGCAGCCCTTGGTGTAGTGGTTCCAGAGATATTGGATATGCTCGGTATCTCTCACTTTGTTGAACCCGTTTGGTGGCGGGTGGGCTATTCCAAACTTCAGGTTGTTAATTTGCATCACTTCATTAACTGCCTTTACTTTTTTTTTTTACATTCCCAAGGCAAATGCCGAGATTCGAATCCATACAAGAGACAACGCGAGCATCCTTGGTCACTCAACCGATTAGTGGATCTTAAACTGCCTTCACATTTTAGTCTGGAACGTTTAGAATCTAAATCTTGTTTATTCGTAATTGATTCCCTTGGTTGGGACCTTAGTGTCAAAACTTTATTGCTGCTAATGAATGCACGGTCTGCTACTTTAAGAATCTATTTTGATGCAAGACTCTACCTTGATTCTAGTAATTTTAATACACTGATAAGCATTTTAATAGCTAAAAGATGTCGGTATGTGGGAATTCACTGAAATTTAGGTCTACTAGTCATCTTCTTGAAAACTAACAACGGATCAACATTCGGGAACTGTGATCAAATTTGATTTTATTTGCAAATTCATATGTAGCAATGGTGGTATTACAACATGAGTATCTGTTATTGCCTGCTTATTGATTGTCATCAGGGAGAAACACTGGACTACCTTGGCATCCCGGGTCTACACTTAGCCGGAGGGCAAGGAGTGATCATCATTGCTATCTGCCAGGCCCTCCTTATGGTAATGGATTTTCAGTAATTTCAATATTCCGATCCCGGCCTAAATATATATCGTTATCACCATGCTTTGCATTCCGGCACACTTTATAGTCGGAAAAGAAAGATTGTTGGGAACATGCGAAACACTTAAAGGATTTTGTGTGTATATATATAGGTTGGACCAGAGTATGCAAGATATTGCGGGATCGAGGCATTGGAACCACTTGGGATATACTTGCCGGGCGATATTAATTATCCGGGAGGAGTGCTATTCGACCCATTGAAGCTTTCAAACGACCCAGTAGCTTTTGAGGAGTTGAAGGTGAAGGAGATTAAAAATGGGAGGCTAGCCATGGTTGCTTGGTTAGGCTTTTATTTCCAAGCAGCTCTGACTGGTAAAGGTCCTGTACAGAACCTAGTTGACCACCTCTCCGATCCATTCCATAATAACCTGTTTTCCCTACTCAATTCCATGTAAATTGTAGCTAAAATTGTACATCAATATGATACATCCGTGTTTAGTGGTATGAAAATATGATCTTCTAAATACACCCATCAAAGACATGTCTATATCCAAGTACATAAGAGCAGAAAACAAATGGTAATTTCCAATATATGGACAACCCTTGGCATGGTAAAACCCTAGTTAAAATAAATCTTCCAACAAATAAATAAATATCAATTTTCATTCATAGAACTTTGTCAATATTGTTGGGTCATCTAGGCTCATTGGTCATTTGCAATGATCCATCCTTCATTAATTTAAGGCTGAGATTGTTAAACCTCTCTCGTGAATATTGCCTCGATGCTTTTCTCCAATCCGTACCGGCCTTCATCATCGCAGCAAACTCGTCATAACTTATCCTCCCATCCTGCAGTATATTCAGCAAACACGGTATCAGCATGATTTCATATGCATAGAAATTCGGAAAACTTAGTAAAGCTTTAAAGTGACAATGATTTTATTGCGAATCCTTCCTGTTATAGCATCACAGGTGATTTTATTGTGAATCCTTCCTGTTATAGCATCACAGGTGATTTTATTGTGAATCCTTCCTGTTATAGCATCACAGGTTTGGGAGAGATATTAGGGGCACTTTAAAGGCTGTGAGCTTAAATTTGAGTTAAGGCCACATTCAATATATGTCCTACTAGAGATGTGATGAGAATACAAACATCTCGGAATAAACTGCTAAGGGAGCAAAGAGGGGAAATCTCTCTAACCTTGTCCGTGTCCACATCATGCATGATGGCGCTAATGACTTCTTCACTGTTTGTTTCAACTTCATCGGATAAGGCATCTCTTAGTTCCCCAATCTCAATATAACCACTTTGGTTTCTATCAAAAAACTCAAACGCCTTTTTAAGGTGCTCATCATTTCCCATCTTCCTCAGGTGAACTGAAATGGCAACAAACTCTCCATAGTCCAGATATCCATCTTTATCTACATCACCCTGTGACGAGAATATTAAATAATAAATTTTTAGTTCCTTCTATTGCAAAAGTGGCAAATATTTAGATAATCTTTGCACTAAAACAAGATATGACAGTGACCACCAATGGATGTTCAAGACTCAATTTCGAACATAAGAGAAATCACGTTGACCCGCTAGCTTATATAAAACTAGATCTACATGGAATATTGGCTCCGTAAAAGGGTAAACAGTTGTACGAAAGTGAAAACTAATTGCAGACACTAAGAAGTTGCTAGCATCAATAAACTAATGGTGACATATTTTCAAGCGTGCACAGCCAAATACCGATGACAAAACAACACATAAAGCAAACTTTGGGTACAACTTACAGCTTCCATTAGTATTTGAAGATCTGCATCAGGAATAGTGTGACCAAGTTTATGCAACCCAGCCCTTAGCTCATCAATGTTAATCTTGCCTCTATTGGCAGTGTCCATCAATTGGAATCCCTCTTTTATGCCTGCAACTTCCTCTACTGAGAGATGCTCAGCTATTACCTGTCCGTATACAATTTCCCGAAAAGAAAATGGGAAAAAGGTTAATAAGAAAAGACTTGAAGCTTTATTCACATTCCACTGGCCACGATAAAAGCAAGAAGCATTACCCGGAGAGCTCTTTTCTTGAGCTTGTTCATTACAGAGAACTGCTTGAGCCTTGCCTTTACAGTTTCTCCCAAGGAAACATTTGGAGCCTTCTTTGCATTTTGCAACCAGGGATGATCTAAATTTAATAGGCAAGAAACAATTAGGTTTAGGATTCAGATACATATATAGAAACACAATTTTGCTTAGAAACTTTATTGGAGGCTAAATAGAACTTTCGTGAACAGAAAACCTATATCATTAGAACTAAAACTTACCTAGTACTTCCTGAGCTGTAAGTCGCCGCCTAGGATCAGGATTGAGCATCTTCCTCACAAGGTCTTTTGCATTCTCGGAAACTTTAGGCCAAGGATCCCTCTTAAAATCTATAACAGAGCGAATAATAGCTTGCGCAACTCCTTGTTCAGTTTCTGCATGTACAGGAAAGTTTGAGAGGAAAAAGAGATATAAGAGGGAAGTGAACAATAATACATATGAAATGTGCATCAAGTTCCATTATATTTATCACATCAGGTGGAAATAGGACTAATTGAGGAGGTCGAGGAAAATTTGTGTTAACACTGAATTCAATCTTCTGTTTAGCTGCATTTCTTAAACACGACTGCATGGGAATTTACTCAAACGGTGATTCTCTTTAACCAAATCAATACAAACCTGCCCAGAATGGTGGGACTCCACAAAGTAAGATGTAAAGGATCACACCAGCGCTCCAAACATCAACTTCAGGGCCGTAATTTCTTTTCAGCACCTCAGGAGCCATGTAGTAAGGACTTCCAACTATCTCAGTAAATATTTCACCTGCATGGGAAAGATTCAAACCTCAACAAAAGAACAAACATCCAAGGATGAAGCTAAAAGGTTTAAACTTAAACAAGAGGGCCAAAAGTTTGTAAACAGGCATTACCTGGTTTAAAGAATACTGACAAACCAAAATCAATCGACTTCAAAGCTGCTGTCTCTTTTTTATTTGCAAACAGAAAGTTCTCAGGTTTGAGATCTCTATGCATCACCCCATGTTTGTGGCACGCCTGTAACAACAAAAATGCACTAATATTAACTTAAGATCATAATTAAAGGCACAGTGAAACGAGTTTTTCTTTAACAGCATTTGTGCAAAGAAACATTGCAATTTGCAAGACATTCTATCATGATTCTAAGAACATCTAAATAATGGTACACCTACCAATGGCTGAGGGCTTTCTCAGGATAGACAGGTTTTAAGACTATACAGAATGAAGAACACATACTAGTAGAAAGGGTCGGATCCACATTGTCCCCCCAACTTTGATTGGTTTAATTGTTTTTAGACCATTGATAGTTTTAAAACCATTGCAATTAAGTCCTTGCCCCTCCCAAAAATTTTTGGTTTATTATTTTTTAAGACCCTTTGAGTTAAAATTAATGAAATTAAGGTTTGTCCCTCATTTTATTTCTGGTTTAATCACTTTTTAAGACCCTCCACTTTTAAAATTAGTGAAATTAAACCTACATTTCCTTATTTTTTATGATATAATTACTTTTTAAAACCCTATTTATTTCAAAGTTAATCAATTGCCCCCCATAGTTCAATCCTGGCTCCGATCATGCCAGTAGAATATGGAAAATCCAAGAATCGAACACAGTAGCAAGCACTTGGAATCCAAAATTTTGGGCAGCACTTTAGTTTAATCACTTCAAGCAACTGGTTTTGCAAGCCATTTGGAAGGGGGGAAATTCAAGATCTTTAAAAAGAAACACAATGTCAGTATCTCATCAAAACTCAGGACCTAAGTTAATCAAATTCCATTAGTTTCGGGCAGAGATAAATCCAACAATATCCGCCTAACCAAATGAGAAAATGGAAGAAAGAAAAAACCTGAACAACTTCAACAATGGTCTTGGTGACAGCAGCAGCAGCTCTCTCAGTATAGTGACCTCTTGCAACGATCCTGTCAAACAGCTCACCACCTTCACACAACTCCATAATCAAATGGACTGCATTGTCGTCCTCATAGGTTGCTTTCAAGGTAACAATGTTTGGGTGCTGAGGCAAATGCTTCATGATCTCAACTTCCCTTCTTACATCCTCGATGTCAACGGCTGTCCTTAGCTTCTTCTTCGATATGGATTTGCATGCAAAAGTGTCCCCTGTTTCTTTGTCTGTACAAAGATATGTGATCCCAAATTCACCACGCCCAAGCTCACGCCCAACTTCATATCTTTGCTCAATTTCTCTCCCGGTTGGCGCACTTAAAACGATCAGCTTATGCCCTCCCTTGCCTTGTCGGTATTGACCATAATCTATAGAAAATGGATTTTGCTTCTTTTTTCCTTTCTTCTCATGAGAAGGTGCTGATGGGGTCGCACAACAATTTCCCATGAAAAAAAAAAACCCCAAAATTCTCTTCTTCTTCTTCTTCTTCTTCTTTTTTTGCTCAGATGGGTGTTTGAATTTAAACCCAAAGCAGTCAAAAAAAAAATATCTAACCTTTTTGAGCAAAAGAAGAAGAAAGACCTTGCTTGTAAAGATCCAAGCTTTGAGATCTAACAAGCTTCTGTTATTCAAATTAACAAAGAGAAAGAAAGAAGCGTTGCTTGAGGAACCAAATGGAGAAACAAAGAAACAAAAAATTAAATAAAAGTTTTGGTAAGGAATGGATTTTTGTTGAAAATTAAGCAATGAAATGAAGAAAAGAGAAAGAAGAATTTTCTTTTTATAGATAGAATCAAAAGCGTGTTAAAATTGAGAAGAAGAGGAAAGAGCCAACTAACAGAAGAGGTTCAAAGTATTGTAAAAAAAAAAAAAAAAACAGAAGAGGTTCAAAGTTGTTCTATTTCTCAGAGACTTCCTTCATAATCCCTCTCCTTCCTACAATCTTCTCTCTCTTTGAACATATTTGGCTTAATACATACTATAATCCCTCCATTTTAGTTATATTATCACTCTGATCCTTTCACTATTTTTTTCAAACAACTTGATCTCTCGGCTTTAAATTCATTATCACTTTAACCCCTATATGTTTTCCTTGGAAAAAAATTTGATGTGACTCAATCAAGTTCTTCTCCGTATAAAAAGAAAACTTAAAATTTTGTGACAAAATTTGATTGGGTCACATGAAATTTTAATTGAAGAAGTTAAAGAATTAAAATGATCATAATTTAAAAGTTGAGAGATCAAACTAACTGAGAAGAATAAAAATATTAAAGTGAGAATTTTATTAATATAGAGATCAATTTAGGGATTAAGCTAAAAATTTCAAAAAAAAAATGGGTAAACTACATAAATGGTCCTTCGACTATACTCCAATTATCTTTTACGTCCCCTGACTATCAGAAGTTACAAAGTGGTCTTTCGACTTAAAAAAAGGTAACAAATTGGTCCAATGCCGTTAAAAATCTAACGGTTGGTGACGTGGCAGTTAATATAAAGTGCTATAATTATAAAATTAGCCCTCAAGTTCTAAAATTATTTTAATTTGACCCTAATTCTAAAAAATAACCCACGTATTTTAATAATCTTTCATTTTAGTCCATCTTATTTTCTATTTATCCTCTCCTTTAATTCTCCAATTTATTTTCACTCCAAAATCCATTTAAGAGCCCAGAAAATATAGATTATGCATCTTGTTAGAATCAAGAGCAGAAAGAGTGAAAATTGCAGCACCTGATTTGCCAATAAGTTCCTTGTTAGAATCAAGAGTAGAAAGTGAAAATTGCAGTAGCTGCATTGCTCCTTGTTTCAATAGTTCCATATCTCAGAGCTTCCATAAGAAGAGGTACGACCATTGGAGTTTCAACAACGAGCTTCTTGTTGCTGTCATGGATCACAAGGTTCAACAATGTCGTAATCACATCTTTTCTAGAGGTCAGTGTGAAGACCGCTGCTTCAAGATTTGGCTCCCAGAACTGCTTCGGCATATTGATACTGGTCTGGGTCTGAAGATTGAAGAGTCACATTCTATTGATATGGAAACCTACAAAATTGCTGCTCAGAGTTCGGCTGATACGTCAAACTCCGGCGATGCTGGGAAAGATGGTAATAACGACTTTGAGCAGCTAAGTCTCCTTGATGGTAAAATGGAGTTTCTATATTGGGGCAATGACTTGACCTCAATTGTTTGGAATCCTATTCGTGCTGTTGATGATAAGCTTGCAAGGGTGTCATCTTCAGGTCTGAAAAAAAGACTGAAAATTTTTCGACGGCTTTAATTTTTACGACATGTTTGTTTGTGTGCAAAATATATGTTTTCCTATGTGTTTGCTGCATTTGTTACTTGATCATTTATTTTATGTTGTGTTCTGTGACAGGGCCCCGCAGAAACAAAGTATTGTGGATGGAATGCGGACAATAGCTCTGAAACTCGAGTTTGGAGTATCAAAGAACCAGATCCATGACAATAGCTCTGGAACTCGAGTTTGCTGCATTTGGAAAATTAGGTGCTGCAATTTTCACTCTTTCTGCTCTTGATTCTAACAAGATGCATAATTTATATTTTTTGGGCTCTTAAATAGATTTTGGGGTGAAAATGAATTGGAGAATTAAAGGAGAGAATAAATAGAAAATAAGATGGACTAAAATGAAAGATTATTAAAATACGTGGGTTATTTTTTTAGAATTAGAGTCAAATTAAAATAATTATAGAACTTGAGGGCTAATTTTATAATTATAGCACTTTATATTAACTGCCACGTCATCAACCGTTAGATTTTTAACAGCGTTGGACCAATTTGTTACCTTTTTTAAGTCGAAAGACCACTTTGTAACTTCTGATAGTCAAGGGACGCAAAAGATAATTAGAGCATAGTTGGGGGACCATTTATGTAGTTTACCCAAAAAAAATCAAGTTACTATCATTACTTTTATACTGCTGTTACAGTAACTGTTATTTTTCCAAAATAACTAAAATCAAATGGGTATTAGACTAATTTTAACCTTTAATGCTTATAAATTTTTTATATTGGCCCTCATATTTTTTTTTTGGTAAATTTAATCCTCAACTTATATATTTTTATTATTTTTTTCATTTTTTTAACTAGCATGATACTAGACCATTAACAATTTAACAATAATGGCATGACATATACATATGATAATATATTTTAACTGACATGACATTTAACCTATCGGAATTTTTAGCTAAATATTGTAGAAGAATTTTTTTTTCTCCAATATGTTGCACATTGGTTTTTATTTTCTAATATATTGTACTTTCTACAGTAAAAACAAAGGACTCATCTGAGTCCGACTTTGAATAGTGATTTACAATTTTCGAGTAAAAAAATTAAAGACTCACCCAGGTGAGTCCGACTTTGAACAGTAAAAAATTTAAAGACTCACTCAGGTGAGTCCGACTTTGAATAGTGAAAGACACAAACACTGGAATGCATTCATGGTACATGGAACACTATTCAAAGTCGGATACAAATGAGGCTGCCTTTAGGAAGATCACTGTTTGAAGTCGGATACACATGAGAGAGTCTTTAATTTTTTATTCGATTTAATAAAATCACTGTTTAAAGTCGGATTCAGCTGGGGTGGTCTTTAATTGTACTATAAAATCTACAATATTTTGGGAAATAAAAATGAACATACAATATTTTGAGAAAAAAAATAATCTCACAACAATATTTATGTAAATTATCCTAACCTATCATATATTTACATGTAGAATATAATTCATTCTAATATAAAAATACAAAACAACTTAAATTCAAATAAAAAAATAAAAAGGAATTAATTCAAAACCAAAAGCGAAGCCGTGAAAAATTATCAACCCCAACTGTGATAGAATCAAAATCATACTTAAAGAAGTATGAACACAGATTTCTTTTTTAAACTCCAAGATTATTTGCCAAGAAACAAATACAGCTCTACCATTGAATTACTATAAAACAAAGGGTAAAAGATTTAAATCATCACTCAACTTTGCTGTAGGACCAATTTTGGTCATTAAACTTTCAAAAAGTTCAATTTACTCATTAAATTTTACTTTTTAGTCATTTTGAATTATTTTATTAATATTTAGGTATGACATGGCATATTTTATTATTATTAAATATAAAAAATAATTTAAAATAAAAATAAATTATATTTTATTTATTAATAAATAAAAAATAATTTAAAATAAAAACCCTAACCCAAAAACCCCAAATATCTCAAATCTCAAACACCCAAACTCTCAAACCCTTACCGACAACCACCATTCCTTCTGCTGCCGCTGACAACCTCGCTCGTCGCCAACAGTGCCATCGCCCATCGGCGTCACTCTCATTGTTGGTTAAAAGTATGAAGAAGAAGAAGAAAAAGAAGAAGAACAATACGACGACGCTTTAAGCAGTCACCAAAACACCCAATCTTTATCTTCAACCTTTTCAGGTACTGAAAAAAATATCGGCGAAATCGATGTTAAGCTCAAATTCCTAAAACTAAAATACAATTCTCCTTAACAATCGAGCCCCAATCTCAAAAACCCAGTGAACCTTTACCTTCATATAGGCAGAAACACTCCCAAAGTCAAATGGGTAATTTATGAAAAACTCACTTCTTATCGTTTCACTAAGGAAAATGATGATGACGATGATGATGAATCTTGTTGGTTTTTGGAAGTGTTGAGTGGATCGTTGAATTGATTTAAGCCAAGAGGGGGTGAAATGGATTTTTATAAATTTTGGCGGTGAAGTGGAAAATGAAAATTTGCTAGACAAGGGATTTAGAGTGGTTCAAGTTCTAATTGAACTCTACATCCACTAACTTAGCTTCACTAAGGATTTTCCAACAACTCCACTAGTTGATCTTCCCCTTTTCTAGGCTTAGGAGGAAACCTTTACAAAATGGTCAATTTTTCTACCAAAAATTGACTCAATCCTCACTCAAAGATTACAAAGAAGTTTAAGGCTAATAGCTAGTATCTCTCAATACAAATGTAGCTCTTTTTACAAACACCCAACCCAATTGAAACAAATAAGCTTTGAATTACAAGAATCACAATTGGGGTTTACAAGAAAAGATGAGATTTTAGCACAATAGCTTGAATTTGATGTATGAATGTTTCTCTTATGATCAATAATTGTTGCTGGTGCTTTTAGAAGTCCCTTTTATACCTTCTCATTGAATTGTAGCCGTTGGGGTTGTTGCCTTCATTATTATAGTCGTTGGGATGTTATCTTCCCACCATAAATGCAGTCTACAACTACTCGTTTTGAAATGCCCGATCCTGTCTCAAAACAAACCAAAATAAAAATAGTCGTTGGGGTGTAATTAATAGGCTGTACCAAAATAGACACGATCGTTTCGATACGCTAAGAGCATTTTCCAAAACGTGCTGAAGTTCGTTTCGAAACAATTTGCCACTGTCTCTTAGCGTATAGAAGTGCAACGGTCATATTTTGAAACCAAGTTTGAAATTCGTTTCGAAACGTTTGAGGTCGTTTCGATACTGCCGTATCGAAACGGTTCAAACCGTTCCGTTGTTCTTCATCCGTTTCGAAACACAAAGACCTGTTTCGATACACCCGTATCGAAATGGAAAAGCTAGTTCCGAAACAGAGGTTAACAGTTTCAAAACGTTCTGAAATGCCTAAAGGCCGTTCCGAAACGGTGACTCGAAAATCACTGTTTTGACTTGGTAAACACTTAGAAAATTTTGGGTAAGCTTAGGTTTTGACTTGGACATTTTTCTTAAACACATAGGGAAGTTTGAGGACTTAAAAATTCATTTATTTCTTTTCAATTTAGTCCTTAAATCCTTTGTTATATCAAAATCAATTCATTAGTTTTACAGGAAATGGGTTCGAAATTTAAGGCTAAGGTTTCGATCGAAATGCAATTGAAAATGTTTAGGGATCAAAAGCGAGTCGATTTTGTTGATAAAATTGTTTGGGCTTTGAAGTTTTTAACCGATAAAGAGTATAGGAATTTCGTTACCCAATTTCAAAATTGTTTGTTTGAGAATGTTTACGACATGGAAGCTAGTGAAGAGAATAAGGTTAAGGTGTACGAGAAGGGGTTTATTGGGTGGATGAAACTCGAGGCATCTGATGATTCTATATGGGAAGATACAAAGGATCGTAGCCTGCGTTGGTGGGTGATAGCACCGTCAGCGACAGGCGATGTTGTCATCAGTGGCAAAAGAAGTGGTGGCCGCTAGTGTGAGTGATGCTGATAAGAGTTTGAGAGTTTGGGTGTTTGGGATTTAGAATATTTGGGGTTAGGGTTTTTATTTTAAATTACTTTTTATTTATTAATAAATAAAATATAATTTATTTTTATTTTAATTTTTTTTATATTTAATAATAAAAAATATGTCATGTCATACTTAAATATTAATAAAATAATCTAAAGGGACTAAAATAGGTCAAAAATAAAGTTTAATGAGTAAATTGAGCTTTTTGAAATTTCAATCACCAAAGTAGGTTTTAGAGCAAAGTTGAGTAATGATTTAAATATTTTACCCTAAAACAAAATCATGATTTTTATTCTTGTTTGACTCCACTGCCACTTAAAAGAAAAAAAGGCGAAAATACCCTCATGCTTGACGGATTGAAATAAAAAAATTGTAACAAATTACTTTATATAATTAATATTTTAACTAATATTATTAACCCTTACAATTAATTTCGAAAATCTTTAACAAAATCCAAAACAGATTTCCAATCTTTAGGAGACGAAATTAATTATTTTTTATAATTAGCGGTTATTTAATTTCTTTTTGGAGCAACCCATGATTGGAAAAATAATTGACATTATTAGATAAACTCGGCTCATCACATGAATTATTGTTCTAACTTTTAATTAATAAGATTCATTCATCTTATTTTTTTAAGTAAAACTTTATGTAACACCCGGGTTCGGGGGTCGGGTGAAAATAATATTTAAATAATGTTTCGGGTTTCCTTTTCTGTCTTAAAAATTTATTTTATATGTTGGATTAATTTTGAAATTAAATTAGAACTCAAATCTCATGGATTTTAGGATTTTTGGTGATAGCCATTCATTAATGGCAAAGTGGTAATTATTTAGAACTTTTAAAATAAACACTCTCTTTTGTCAAACACTCTACTATTCATCATCTTTTTCTCTCCTCCTCCATCCTTTTCCAACGTCAAAAAAACCCTTCCCCTTAAGGTTACTATTCCATCACATTCCTTGATCATTGTTGAAGATTTTTCAAAGGTAAACTCGTTTTTGACCTGCCCTCACCATTCTCTACAAGTTAGTACCCTTAGTTTTCATTATTGTTCATGATTTTGAAATTTGAAGTTTTGGGGTTTTTGATTTAAAAATGCTATCTTTATTTTCTTTAAGTTAAGATTTTGATTTGTTAATGATATATGAGTTGTTTACTATCTATGAGGTCCAACATAGTAGATTTTTACATGGTTTTATGGAGTTTCCCGAATTTGGGTTTTTGGAGGGTTTTAGGTTGAGTTTTGGGGGTGTTTTATGTGGGAGAGTGTGGGCTGATGATTAGACTATGTATGAGGGTTGTTTTGGAAGCCTTAGGGAGTAATTTAAGGGTTGAAAACAAAGGGTTTGAACTAGGCTTCATGGCTGCTCGGGAATGAGGAATTTGAGAGTTGTTCTTAGCTTGGATCATGTGTTTATGTGCTTGAATTGTGTTCCGGGTTGCTACTTTGATTTGTGAACTGATTTGAGGTTGTTTTGATTGTGTTGGGATGATTAGAAGCAAGGAATTTAGTTGGTGAAGCTTCAGGGACGAATCCGGAGATTTTGGAGACTTGAGCTTGGTTTTCGGCCTTCTTTTGGGTAGCAACGGTGAGTAGAAATGTCAACCTTTGTTTTGTTTAAGAAATGGAACTCTTGGGGGTTTGGGTGGGACCTAAAGGGTTCACCTAAACCTGAGTGTAAGTTACTACTCCTACATCCTTGTTATGTGTTGATGAATGGTTATATGATGTGGTCATGTGCATCTCGAGTTGTTTTTACATTGTTGTTGTTGTGTAGTCGTGTAGAAGTCGAGCCTCACGTGATGGTTGTCTAAACTACGGTGATGAGTGGTCCCACCGGTAGTGACTAGTAGTAGAGTAAGGTGATGAGTGGTCCCATCAGAAAACTACTTGTCGAACGGTGATATGTGGTCCTACCGTGTGTAATTTGGTTGTACATGTGCAAGTCGTGTGTAGTTTTGTTGTGATAATCGTTCGTGCATTCATTGATTTATTGTCAACTATGAAAAGTGTTTTGAAAACTGCATGCTTGTTGAATTGTAGAGCTTCTCTCACTAAGCTTGTTAGCTTACGCTCTCTTTTGTTTCCAACATGCAGATCGTTAGAGTTCGGGAGGCAAGTGGGCAAGGGATGAGCTTTTGGAGTTCTCAAATTAGCTCAAGTATGATATACGTATTTGTAATAATGCCTAGACGATGGGGGTGTAGACTTGTAGGAGTTGGTGTCAAACTCCTTAGTTGATTTTGTTGATGTTCTAGCATGTGGAGTTGTGGATGTTATGCTTGGATGTGTTATGCTTTTATGTCGTGGATTGAGAACCATGCTTATTTGTTGCTTAATTGTTTGTGTTTAAGAGTCTATGAACTTTGGGGCTCAGTTTAAGCCTAGCGTACTGATACGCGTGGGTGTATTGATACGCCAAAGCCTCTCTGGAAATCTGAGAATTTGACGAGATTTTGGCGTATCGGTACGGGTCTAGGGTGTATCGGTACGGTCTTGTATCGTTGACCGTGAGAAGTTGACTAGTAAGGGCGTATCGGTACGGTCAACCTGTGTACCGATACGGTCTCCCTACGTTGGCTATGGGTTGTTGACTTGGTCAAGGCGTATTGATACCCTCTTCAAGAGTATCGATACGACCTGCTGAATAAACTAAAATGGACTCTTTTAAATTGTTTGCTTGGTTGTTCACATCACTTGTTGTCCTTCTGTTGTCGTGTCACGCATAGGATGTATGAATGCCTTTAGACAAGATAATAAATAAAAAGAAATTTTCTATGGTTGCTAACCGAAGTGGGGCCCTAGCGGGTTTCATTTTGGTATTCCCCGTGTAGCCTACTCGGACCGGTCAGTCGTCCAGACTGGGACGAGGGGGTTAGATTTGGTGGTATCAGAGCCTGAGGTTTCCGAGACCTCAGGTAGGTAAGCGAGGTAAGTCGATGTGATATGATGTTGCTTTGTATTGATGAGTGCTTTATCATGAATGCTCGAATGTTTGCTTGCTAGTATGGAGTTTGAAAGCATGTTTCAGTGGCTTTTTCTGGTTGGGTTGTGGGCTAGTCGAATGTCCCCATTGTTAGGTGTTGTTGTAAAAAAAAGGAAATTATTTTGGTTTAACAAGCTTGAGAACCGGAGTCCTTGCCCTTTTGCTAACCTAACGTTTCCCTTGTTGTTGTGTGTTTGTTGTTTTAGATCTTATTTTGCTATGGTGAGACCGAGGGGACGGCCTAAAGCGGGTGACCAGGCACCCGAGGATGTGCCTCCTGCTCCTCATGCTCCCGATGGTAATGGGGTAAATGCTAGAGGTGATGGTAATGAGCCTTAGGTTGATGCAAATGTGGGAGGTAACGGGGCTCAAGCGGGCCAGGGTCGGGCAGGTGCAGATGTGGCCCATTTGATTCAGACCATAGCCGGAGCTTTTCAGACAGCTTTGGCCGGTATGCAAGCTGCAGCACCACCTCAGGGAGCGGGGACAAGATTACCCCTAGAGAGGCTTCGTAACTTGGGAGCAGTTGAGTTTTGTGGGTTAACTCCCGAGGGTTCGGAGGGGTGGCTTGAGAGAATTATTCGTATCTTGGGTCAGATGGAGTGTTCAGACGCCCGTAAGTTGGGTTGCATTGTCTCCTTGCTTTAGGAGGACGCTTATACTTGGTGGACCACTGTTACCTCTGGTATGGACGAGGTGGATATCACATGGGAGTTCTTCAGAAATGCCTTCAAGAGAAGTATCTTGGAGTCCGGTACTTAGATGAAAAGAAGAGAGAGTTTATGGTTTTGGTTCAAGGTAATAGGACCGTGTCTGAATACGAGGTTCAGTTTGTGAGATTGAGCCAGTATGCACATGAGTTGGTTCTTAGTGAGAAGGAACGGTGTGGCCGCTTCAGGTATGGGTTGACTACAGATGTGAAGACCTACATGCTTGCCTTCGACTACACTGAGTTCGATGTCTTGGTCTCTAGGGCCAAGGATATAGAGCAGAACCTAGGCTCTAGAGCACGTGCTAGTGGGTCTGATTCTAGAAAGATACATGCGAATTGGGATAGAGACCATGCCAAGAGGCATAGGGATAGGAGGTACCAGCCGGATTTGAGGCATAGGGGTGATAACTATGGTCAGGGCCATCAGGGCCATGGAGCTGTTATGCACACACCAGAGTGCAATAGATGTGGGAGACGCCATCAGGGCGAGTGTACGGGAACCTTTGGGCCTTGTTGGAACTGTGGATCTCGAGACCACATGAGGCGTATCTGTCCACACTCGGATAGGGGCGGACCGGCTCCAGCTAGGGGCTTTGAGCATCAGAGAGGCTGTGGGCGCGGTCGCGGAAACTTTTAGCCAAGGAATGAGGGTCAGAGGAACTTGGCCCATGTAGTAGCAATCCAGCCCGAGGGAGGAGGACCGGCTAGGGTGTATGCTCAACGAGAGGCTGGGAATGACACTGATGTCATTGCATGTAATTTCTCATTACAGTCTTTGAGTTTTCTTTCTTTGATAGATTCGGGGTCAACACATTCGTATATTTTGGGTGAGCACGCAAGGTCGTTAGGGTTACCATGTGATTGGTTAGAGGTAGGTGTAAATGTCACTAGCTCTTTTGGTGATACAGTGGTAGTTAGGAAAATGTATAGGAGGTGTCCCTTGATGGTTCAGGGCCACGTATTTCCGGTCGATATGATGGAGTTACCCTTTTACGGTTTTGATGTGATCTTGGGCATGGATTACTTGTAGAGCATAGAGCTAGGGTTGACTTCGAGACCAAGAGAGTCTCCTTGAGGCTTACCGATGACTTTGAGGTTGTGGTAGTTGGTGAGAACGTCAGGTTCTTGTCCAATGTGGTTTTGGCTTTGGAAGCTCAGAGGTTGTTGAGTTCGGGGTGTCAAGCTTATTTGGCTTATGTAATGAATCCGGATATGAGTGAAGTGAGACCTCATGACATCAGAACAGTATGTGATTCTCCGAGTGTTTTTCCGGAAGAGTTACCGGTTTTGCCTCTAGACAGAGCACTTGAGTTTGCTATTGAGACGTATTCTGATTATGCACCAGTGTCGATTGCTCCGTATAGAATGGCACCGAAAGAGTTGAAAGAGTTGAAGACACAACTTCAGGAGTTGACCGATAGAGGCTTCATTAGGCCTAGTATTTCTCCGTGGGGTGCTCTGGTCTTGTTTGTGAAAAAGAAAGATAGTAGCATGAGGATGTGTATAGATTATAGGCAGTTGAATAAGGTGACAGTGAAGAACAAATATCCTTTGCCTAGAATAGATGACTTGCTAGACCAGTTGAGAGGTGCTTCGGTGTTTTCGAAGATTGACTTGAGGTCCGGGTACTACCAGTTGAAGGTAAAGGATGTGGACATACCAAAGACGGCCTTTCGTACACGTTATGGGCACTATGAGTTTTTGGTGATGCCTTTTGGGTTGACTAACGCTCCAGCAGCCTCCATGGATATGATGAACCGTGTGTTTCATGAGTTCTTGGACAGGTTCGTGGTGGTATTCATAGACGACATCTTAGTATACTCTAGGATCGAAGAGGAGCATGATGAGCATTTGCGGTTAGTACTTTAGACCCTACTAGAGAATCAGTTGTATGCCAAGCTAAGCAAATGTGAGTTTTGGATTAGGGAGGTAGTCTTCCTAGGTCACGTGATCTCGGCTAGTGGGATTAGTGTGGATTCTAAGAAGATAGAAGCTATAGTGAATTGGAAACAACTGAAGTCAGAGACAGAAATCCGCAGTTTCCTAGGTTTGGCGTGATACTATAGAAGGTTTGTTGAGGGGTTTTCTAGAATAGCGACTCCGTTGACTAAGTTGTTACAGAAGAATGTACAGTATGAGTGGTCAGATGCAAGACAAGAAGCGTTTGAGAAATTGAAGAAAGCTTTTGTTGCATGTAAAAGAGTCTATCGCAATGTAGTGCAAGTGTACACGACGCAAGTAGTAAAGTGATACGTAAATATCGGATATCGTCTCCACAGGGACCGGGCTAATAACTTTAACCTTGGATTGCTGCACAAGAAGGAAAAGAAAGAGTTTAATTATTTGTCACGAAATAATAAAGAAGACGGAAAATAAAAGATGAAAATATTCAGAGTAAAGAGTAAGCCGATATTGATTTGCTCCGTAGTGTAGGTGTTTGCACTGTCTAGGACTTCTCTGTTCTGTCGTAGCGCCTGTCGCGGTAGCACCTGCTGCGGCAGTGGTCTGTTGTTGTCGCGGCAGCGAGCACACAACTAAGTACTTCAAGCTTGGAAAGAATCTCTGCTATGCCTTGGCCTATCCCTAGGTCCAAATTTGTCGATGAACAAGTCTTTGATGATACCTCCCGGCGTGAATCGAAGGATGAACACCGATGTTGTTGAATTCTTCCTTAGCCACTTAACCTCATCCTATCCCTAGGTCCGAGATAGTTCAACCATAAACTGGAGAACCAATACTTATTCCTTTCGTATACTTAACTCTCCCGATATTAAGTAAATGTGTAATCTCACAATGCTCTCCCGATACTCTTGCAAGATGTTGAAAACCAGAATAAGCAAACTTGAAGTCTATTTTATTGAACAGAAAAAATCCTAAAACAATGTAATCCTTGCAAATACTTTACAGAATCAACCCTTAGCCCCAGGGGAAGTTTAGAGCATGATGAGAAGGGGGAAAACGACTAGGGTTTAGGGGAAGACGGCTAGAGAATAAGATATCCTTGCCTAGGTCGAATTGCATGCCTTTATATAGGCCTTGGGTTCAAGTTTTCTAATATGGCAAGAATACAAGTTTAAATTAAAGTACAACTCTATTAAAGACTAAATCTTCAAAGTAGATGTCTTTAATTCGTCCTCTCTTCTTGCTTGGAGTTTCTTCCTTGAACTTTGGGCTTGGCCCTCATTCTGATCTAGGGCTCAGAAAAATATAAGAGTGCTCCACGCCAGACCGACTTAATTTCCTCTTTCTGTCGAGCTCCACTTTACTTCTTTCCTTCATTATTGCTGTCGTAATTGGCTGCCACGGCAGCGGCCATGGCAACATCCTTCTTCTCGTCTACAGTCCTGTGTTCCAGCTCTACTTCTCCACTGCCGGACATCTGCTACAGCAGCTACCTGCAAAAGTAACCAAAATCAGCAGCAACTGTGCCTTTTTGTATAATTGTGATGTATAATTAAAATCTATCCTAAATACAATGAATTATGCTTGAATGCAGCAGAATTATGGGTTAAACAAGGGGTTAAATATAGAACTTTTACACACTCAACACACCCCCAAACACAAGTTTTTGCTTGCCCTCAAGCAATTAAGACCTAAAAAGTAATAATTTTTTTTGTTTGGCTTAAAACAATGAACTTTTCCTTACCTACCATTCATTCCCTATTGCGAGCAACACCCTGTTGGATAGTTCAGGATTCATTCAGAACCTTGCTATAGTTCTCGTGTAGTGTGTGCATGTTTTGTTAACAATTATATGCCTAGACTCCCTTAGTTTACTAGAATAGCTAAACTTCTAACTTGAATGTTTATGCCAACTTTCATTTTTTGAGGCAATTCTTAGGCTCCTTTAGTTTTTATTTAGACTCGATTCTCTTTTCTTAACTTAAGTTTGACTAGATCCGGTTTTGGGCACCTCTAGCTAACTTTCTAGAGCCGGTTTCGGGCACCTCAAGGTGTATTGAGTCTACTTTTTTTAACTTCTTTTCCTAGAGCCAGTGTTAGGCACCTCTAGGGCAACTCAAGTGTTAAGTTTTTCCCTATTCTAGTTTACCAGTAGAGTTCTAGACAGTATAAAAGTCACAAAGGGTGTTTAAGAATCAGAACTATAGTAAGGCTCTAAACTGCTCCTAAAACTTTCCTAAAGGCACTACCACGATAGAGGCTGTCACGGCAGGCAAGTTCAGTTCAAAGACTTAAGCCAAATTTTCATTTTTAAAGCAAAAATAAACTAACACTTAGACACAAATCTTAAACAAAATAGACACTTCATTAATGGAGGGATGCCACCCCCAAACTCAAGGGTTGCATTGCCTTCAATGCATGATGACAAAAAGAAAAATAAAAACAACATCACAATTATAACAAGATAGCAGACAGTAAAGATAAGAAAAGAAACTTAAAATTTAAGTGCTGTCGTCGCTGCTGCTGCTGCTGTTGATCTGAATCTGCCGGTGGGGAGTGACTTTCCTTGTTGGTGCCGGCAGATAGCTTGGAAAGGCAGAGGTGGTCTTTTTCTTGGCTTCCCTCGGAGGCTGGATGCGGGTCGGTGAGATCTGGGGTGGTTTCTTCAGCACCTGAACCTCCTCGGAAGAGCTGCTGCTACTGCTGCTGCCGCTGTCAAATTTCCCTTGGTCAGATGGTATGACTCCGGTGTTTGGTTTTTGCCGTTTCATCTGGGTGAATTCCTTGGACAGGTTCCTCTTGACAGAGGGTTCGTCATCGGATTCCTCCCAAATTGAAGAAGAGGAGAAACTAGCTATGAAAGCGTCAAGGTCAGACATGGGCTCTTTTCTCTTCTCTCCCATGGCAGATGCTGTGGCAGTGTGGCTGTCGCCTGCAGCTGTCGTGGCCGGGGTTGGAGTGGACGCGACAGACGGTGTTCTCGGTGTGGCAGCAGGGGTAGGGGTATGGGCAGGGGTGGGGGCAGCAAAATAGTGATCGGGGAAAGCAGGAAATAGTACATTTGGAAAATTTAAATTGCTTTTAATGAAATGTACCGTTGCTGTTGTGAAGTCCCGAATAAAGCTCATTAGACCTAGCTGTTGTTCCTCCATTTTCTGCAGGGTTGCAGTGATTTGGGTAGAGGAGTCGACTGGGGGAGCTACTGCTGTGGGCTGCCTTGGTTCTGTGGCGGCAGGCTCTGTTTGGGTGGGCTCTGTCGGCTCAGCTGCCGCGGCAAGAGGGTTGAAGCTGGAGATTAGCGTTGCAGCTTTCAGCTCCATCAAGCTAAGGATGTTTCTCTCCGTCTATCCTTTTCCTCGGATTCTCAAATCCTCAGCAACTTCAGGGATATTGTGGCCACGGCAGAGGGCTGTTTTGAGGTAGGGGAAGACAAGTGGTCCCGATGGCCGAAATGCACAATCCAAAATCCCCTCCCGAATGTAGCGGCCAACGTTTATGGGTCTCTCGTTTAAGATCGAATGAACAAGAGCTAACATGGGCTGATCCACTGTGCTATTGTGTGAGGACGATATGATCCTTTTTTTTCACGAAGGCGTTCCACAGTTTCGCCTCGAGAGTGAGTTGAACTCGTTTCACCGTCTTTGGGTGTTTGGGATCAGTATTCCATCGGGTTTCTTCTTCGGTGAGTTCTGCCATGACAGCATCATAATCTGCTGCCTCCAGGCTTTCCAAGAATCTCTGATGCCCATCTTCCCTTCTGCCGATGTAGAGTCCATAAAGGGTGTTAATGTACTCTGGCTCAAAGGGGACTTCCTTCCCACGAACGGTCACTGTTGCGTCTCTGTTGTCGACAGCAGCATAAAATTCTCGGACCAGGGTGACGTTCATCTCTTTAGGTTGGTCAGCAAACATCTGCCAATGTAGAGCTCTGATCTTATGGGCTATGAATGGTTTGAGCTCGAGATTCTCCGTTCGTTTTCTGTAGAGGAAACCTTTTTCTTCCCACATATCTCTGCCTTGGAACGAGCTAGGAGTGGCTGTTGCTGGGGCAGAGCCTGAGGTAGGACTGCGTCTGGTGTTTCTGGTACTCATGGTTGCAAGGGACTGTAGAAAAAATGAAAGCAAATGAAAATCTAGAGAGGGAGCAAGTAGAGAGAGTAAAAGTGAAGTGAAAAATGAATAGTAAAACAGGGTTTATATAGATGAAGAGTTTGCTGCCCGTTGGAGTTGTAACGGCAGGTGTGAATAACGGAGCCAGTTGTTACGCGGTTTCTGACGCATCTGTCACGCGTTTCCATGTCTTGTGCGCGTCTGTTACGCGTTTGCGTATCTGTCGCGACAGCATGTTAACAGGATGGATTTTCCGCATCTGTCACAGCAGTTGTAACGACAGGCTCCTATTTTGGGCTTTTTGGGCTGATGGTGAGATGGTGGGCTGAGTTCACTTCTTCTCTTCTCCTTGTCTCCTTTATTTCCTAAAGATAATAAAAATAAAAACTTAGTTTCTAAAAATAAAATAATTCTAATTACCTAATATATATATATATATATATATATATATATAATTAGGTTAAATTAGGGATGCCAGAAGGGGCATCTCCTAATGTAACCACTTCCTGCATTCTTGGGGCTTAAGTCCCCTGATAATGCTTCAATCTCTGTCCGTTGACTTTAAATTGGTGCCCGTCTTTTAAGGATTTGATCGTGATGGCACCATGAGGGAAAACTTGCACCATTTGAAACGGGCCGGACCATCTAGATTTCAACTTTCATGGGAAGAGTTTCAACCTAGAGTTGAATAACAACACAAGCTGCCCTGGGTAGAACTGTCGTGGCAGCAGTTTCTTGTCATGCCACTTCTTTGTCTTGTCCTTGTAAATCCTTGCATTGTCATAGGCCATTGCTCGAATTTCTTCAATCTCATTCAAGTCAAGTAGCCTTTTTTGTCCTGCCTTTTCCAAGTCCATATTCACTGCCTTGATGGCCCAGTATGCTCTGTGCTTAATCTCAACAGGTAAATGGCATGTTTTCCCATATATCAGCCGGTAGGGTGACATTCCCAATGGAGTTTTAAATGATGTTCTGTAGGCCCAGAATGCATCATTGAGGTGTAGAGACCAGTCCTTTCGAGTTGGTTTAACCATCTTTTCAAGAATGTTCTTTACCTTCTCTGTTGGATATTTCAGCCTGTCCATTGGTGTGAGGGTGGTAAGTTGTTGCGATCCGATGCTTAACACCATATTTCTTTAAAGCAGCAGCTATAACCCTATTGTCAAAATGCCTCCTTTCATCACTGATAATCGCCTTTGGAATGCCAAATCTAGAGAAAATATTCTTGTGTAGAAATCTCTGAACGGTCTTGGCATCATTTTTCTGCGTGGCGATTACTTCAACCCATTTGGACACGTAGTCCACTGCCAGGAGGATGTAAAGGTTCCAACATGATGCTGGGAATGGTCCCATGAAATCAATCCCCCAAACGTCAAAGATTTCGACTTCAAGAATGTTTTACAGCGGCATCTCATGTCTCCTTGAGATATTTCCAGTATGTTGACATTTATCACATCTTTTGTAGAATGTCTGGGCATCCTTGAACAGTGAAGGCCAGTAAAAACCAGACTGCAAACCTTGGCAACAGTTTTGTTACCACCCAAGTGTCCTTCATATGGTGAAGCATGACAGTGGTGAAGCACAGCTTCCTGTTCATCCTGTGGTACACACCTCCTGATAATCTGATCTGCACACATTTTGAAAAGAAGAGGTTCGTCCCAATAATAATGCTTAACATTTTTGGAACCTCTTCCTAGCTTGATAGTTAAGATCAGGAGGAAATATTCCGCTAACTAAATAATTAACGAAATCAGCGTACCAGGGGAGTTCAGAAAACTTACATGCCGCCATGGCTGTTGCGGTAGTGCTTGTGGCAGCAAACAGCTGCTCATCAGGGAAGGTCTCCAGTATGTGTGTCTCGTCTGTTGAGAGACTCTTTCCCTTCTCTAATCTTGACAAGTGATCTGCAACTTGGTTCTGTCCTTTTTTATCCTTGATTTCTATGTCGAACTCTTGCAGCAGCAGAATCCAACGAATCAATCTGGGCTTTGCGTCTTTCTTAGCAAACAGATATTTCAGTGCAGAGTGGTCTGTGTGGACCACCACTTTCGTTCCAAGTATGTAGGATCGGAACTTGTCAATTGAAAACACTACAGCCAACGGTTCCTTCTCTGTTGTGGTGTAGTTTACTTGGGCGTCGTTCAGTGTTTTGCTAGCATAGTAAATTATATGGAACAACTTGTCCTTCCTCTGCCCAAGTGCTGCCTCTACAGCATAATAACTGGCATCACACATAATCTCAAATGGCAACTTCCAGTCAGGTGGCTGTACAATTGGGGCTGTTACTAGCTTCTCTTTCAGAATTTTGAATGCCTCAGTACATTCAGTGTTGAAGTCGAAGGGACGATTCTGCTCTAGTAGGTGGCATACCGGCTTGGTGATCTTCGAAAAATTGGCTATAAATCTTCGATAGAAACCAACATGCCCTAAAAAACTTCAAATTCCCTTGCCTGTGGTGGGTGGTGGCAGCTTTTCAATTACCTCAATTTTTGCCCTGTTGACCTCTATGCCGCGGCAGCTTACTTTGTGGCCTAGGACTATCCCTTCATCCACCATGAAGTGACATTTCTCCCAGTTTAATACCAAGTTCGCTTTCTCGCATCTCTCGAGCACTTTCTGCAGGTTGCCCAAGCAGCTTTCAAAATTGTCTCCAAAGACAGAGAAATCGTCCATGAATATCTCCAGAAAATCCTCCACCATGTCAGAGAATATTGCCATCATACACCTTTGAAAGGTTGCTGGTGCGTTGCAAAGTCCAAATAACATTCTCCTAAAAGCGTAAGTACCGTACAGGCAAGTGAAGGTCGTTTTCTCTTGATCCTCCAGTGCGATGGCTATTTGGTTGTAACCTGAGTAACCATCAAGAAAACAGTAATAAGGCTTTCCCGCTAATCTATCAAGCATTTGATCAATAAAAAGCAGGGGAAAATGATCCTTCCGGGTAGCTTTGTTAAGCTTCCGGTAGTCCATACAAACCCTCCAACCGGTCACGGTCCTGGTTACGATTAACTCGTTTCTTTCGTTGGCCACCACAGTTATTCCTCCTTTATTAGGAACGCACTGAACCGGGCTCACCCACTTACTATCCGAGATGGCATAAATTATCCGAGCATCTAGCCATTTGATAATTTCTTTTCGGACCACTTCTCGCATAGCATCATTCAAACGTCTCTGGGCATCAATGGTCGGCTTGTGATCATCCTCTAAGAGGATTTTATGCATGCATAGTGCCGGACTGATGCCTTGGATGTCAGCTATCGTCCATCCAATAGCCCTTTTGTGCTGCTGCAGCATCTCTATCAGCTGTTGTTCCTGTTCCTGCATTAACTTGGAAGAGATGATTACGGGCAACATATCATTTAATCCAAGAAAAACATATTTGATCTGCCTTGGCAGGGGCTTAGGATCTAGAACAGGTGGTTCTACAGTTGATGGCTTTTGGATTATATGTTCATTCAAGGTATAGTTTAAGGGCTCGAATAACTTACCTGGACGATTGCCTATCCAGTTACCTCCTCATGATCTTCAGTATCATATATGTCAGACTCTGAGGAGCTGCTGTCATCGTCGCTGCTGTGACAGTCTTCTAAATGGCTGCTGGGGCAGTGGCCAAATTTGATGTCATGGCAGTCTGACCTGATGCAGGGTTGGTCAAGGATAACTTCAGTGATAGCCTTGCATTCTTCTTCTGCATCAGCCTGCTTTATTGCTTGGAGAACATTCAGCTTGATCTCTTGATCATTCACTCTCATAGTGAGTTCTCTTTTTTCTACATCAATCAGTGATCTTCATGTGGTTAAGATGGGTCGCCCCAGGATGATTGGTGCATTCTCATCTGATTCACAATCTAAAACAAGAAAGTCAGCAGGAAAAATAAATTTATCCACTCTTACCAGAATATCTTCAATTTTCCCTTCCGGTTGCACGTAAGAGCGGTCTGCCAGCTGCAACATAACTGTTGTGGGTCGTGCTCATCCAATACCTAATTTCTGAAATACAGATTTTGGCATTAAATTAATACTAGCACCTAGATCACAAAGTGCCTTACCCACAAATTTATCTCCGATTATGCACGGTATTATGAAGCTCCTAGGATCCTTCTTTTTCTATGGTGGATGCTTGTGCAGAATAGTCATGCATGCTTATGTCAGCTTAACCGTCTCAAATTCCCCAAGTCTGGATTTCTTTGACATTGCATCCTTGAGAAATTTGGCATAACCAGGCATCTCCTTGATAGCATCTAACAGCGGAATATTGATGTGGACCTGCTTAAAAATATCATAGATCTTCTTAAGCTGGGATTCCTGTTTCAACTTCTGTAACCGCTGAGGAAAAGGGGGTGGAGGAGGATAATCTTCAATGCGTCCTTCCCATTGCATTCGGATCTGAGGAGGCTTAGGTTCTTCATCCTTCTCCTCTGTCCCTTCTGTTTGTCGTGACAAGTGCATCGGCAACAGGCTGTTTATCATCTGCCAGGGCAGCGTTCTCGGCAATCGATTCTAGGGCTGGTTCCTTAACTGGTTCAGCTTCCTTCTCTGGCCTTGGTAATTTCTTCCCACTCCTAGTTGTGATAACCTTGCACTGCTCATGTGTGGGTTGTCTAGCGTTCTCAGTATCGCTAGGGAATCCTCCATTCTGCCTCGGTTTAATATGCTGGGAAACCTGACCCATCTGTGTCTCCAGTGATTTCAGAGTAGCGTCATGGTTAGTCATCCGCATCTCTGTTTTATCCATGAATGACTCAGTCTTCTTGATGAAGTGATTCATGTTCTCAATGTAAGTTCCTGTTTGAGACATAAACGTAGCCAAGGTCTGCTCCAATATACTAGTTGTGGCTGCTGGTGGTTGTTGCGGCTGCTGTTGCAGTTGCTGCCAAGTCAGAAGTCTAGGTGCCCCCTGATTTTGAGTGTTCTGTACTTGAGGGTTCAAGGCATTGTTCGGGTTGCTCCAAGAGAATTTGGGATCTTTTCTCCAGTTGGGATTGTAATTGTTGAAATTGTAGTTCTGCTTGTTATAGTTCCCAACATACATCCCATCTTCTAGCTGTAGTGGGCAGTCCTCCGAACTATGATTCCCACTGCAAGTTCAACATACCTCTTCTGCAGCATAGACAAGTTGAGAGTTCTTCTTCAGCAAGTTTTCTACTGTTTTTGTGAGATATGCAACTTGTGTCTTCAAGGAATTATCGGCTTCGTAATCCTTCACAGCTAGTACTCGTTTACCTCTCCTTGATGTGGGGAATTGCTCTTCATTCTTTGCCAAATTCTTTAATACTACCATGGCATCTTCTGGATCTTTATCTAACAACAACCCATTGGCTGCTGAATCGATTCTCATACGAGTCTGTAGGTTGGCAGCATTGTAGAATTTGATTACATGATTCCAAACAGGGAATCCATGCATTGGACAATTCCTTAGAAGAGTAGTAAACCTATCCCATGCTTCGTGCATTGGCTCATCATATTCCTGTTGAAAAGTAGCAATTTCGTTACGCAATCGCTCAGATAAGTGGGAAGGGTTAAAACGAGACAAAAATTCACGAGTTAAATCTGCCCAAGTTCGTATTGAACCCGACGTTAGTTTGTTCCACCAAGTTTTAGCTCTGTCCCTCAATGAATGAGGAAATAACCGAAGCCTCAGTATCTCCGGATTTACTTCTGGTAGTCTAAACGAACCACAGATTTCTTGGAACGTTTTTAGATGTTCCCTAGCATCCTCTGTAGCAGCACCACTAAATTGGCCAGCGGAATTAATCATGCTGAACATGACAGGTTTCAGCTCGAAATTTTCAGCTTCCACGTCTGGCAGGGTGGTCTCTAATTCCACATGATCATGTAATCTCGGCATGACCAGCGTGCGACAGCAGCAGGAGGATCGGCAGGCTGTCCGTTTCCTCCATCTCCGATAGGATCTTCAGGATCTCGAGGACTCCCTTAGTTGTTCATGGCCTCTAACTGTTCTTCAAGGTATTCGTTTCTGGCTAATACGAGTCGGAGTCGGCTCCTAAGATTGCACGAGCGTTCGATTTCAGATCTATCTTATACTCAGGTTCCTTTCCTCGTCTCGATCTGTGCATAAGCAAACGGGAAACCTTGTGAAAAGCACAGGGTGAACAATCCAAAAAATAGAAAAATTAAAAAAGTGTAGTAAAAGTAAGGTAAAGTTATGTTGACAGTCCCCGGCAGCGTCGCCAAAAACTTGTTGCGTGTAAAAGAGTCTATCGCAATGTAGTGCAAATGTACACGACGCAAGTAGTAAAGTGATACGTAAGTATCGGATATCGTATCCACAAGGACTGGGCTAATAGCTTTAACCTTGGATTGCTGCACAAGAAGGAAAATAAAGAGTTTAATTATTTGTCACGAAATAATAAAGAAGACAGAAAATAAAAGATGAAAAATATTCAGAGTAAAGAGTAGGCCAATATTGATTTGCTCTGTAGTGCAGGTGTTTCCACTGTCTAGGACTTCTCTGTTCTGTCGTAGCGCCTGTCGCGGCAGCACCTGCTGCGGCAGCGGTCTGTTGTTGTCGCGGCAGCGAACACACAACTCAGTACTTCAAGCTTGGAAAGAATCTCTGATATGCCTTAGCCTATCCCTAGGTCCAAGTCTGACGATGAACACGTCTTTGATGATACCTCCCGGCGTGAATCGAAGGATGAACACCGATGTTGTTGAATTCTTCCTTAGCCACTTAACCTCGTCCTATCCCTAGGTCTGAGATAGTTCAACCATAAACTGGAGAACCAGTACTTATTCCTTTCGTATACTTAACTCTCCCGATATTAAGTAAATGTGTAATCTCACAATACTCTCCCAATACTCTTGCAAGATGTTGAAAACCAGAATAAGCAAACTTGAAGTCTATTTTATTGAACAAAAAAATCCTAAGATAATGCAATCCTTGCAACTACTTTACAGAGTCAACCCTTAGCCCTATGGGAAGTTTAGAGCATGATGAGAATGGGGAAAACGACTAGGGTTTAGGGGAAGACGACTAGAGAATAAGATATCCTTCCCTAGGTCGAATTACATGCCTTTATATAGGCCTTGGGTTCAAGTTTTCTAATATGGCAAGAATACAAGTTTAAATTAAAGTACAACTCTATTAAAGACTAAATCTTCAGAGTAGATGTCTTTAATTCGTCCTCTCTTCTTGCTTGGAGTTTCTTCTTTGAACTTTGGGCTTGGCCTTCATTCTGATCTAAGGCTCAAAAAAATATAAGAGTGCTGCATGACATACCGGCTTAATTTCCTCTTTCTGTCGAGCTCCACTTCACTTCTTTCTTTCATTATTGCTGTCGTCATTGGCTGCCACAGTAGCATCCTTCTTCTCGTCTGCAGTCCTGTGTTCCAGCTCTGCTTCTCCACTACCGGACATCTGCTACAACAGCTACCTGCAAAAGTAACCAAAATCAGCAGCAACTGTGCCTTTTTGTATAATTGTGATGTATAATTAAAATCTATCATAAATGTAATGAATTATGCTTGAATGCAGCAGAATTATGGGTTAAACATGGGGTTAAATATAAAACTTTTACACACTCAAGACTTTGACTGAAGCTCCTATCTTGATTCAGCCTGAACCGGGGAGAGAGTTTGTGATTTACATTGATGCATCCTATGTAGGGCTAGGGTGTGTGCTTATGCAAGAGTGTAAGGTGGTAGCATATGCTTCGCGACAGTTGAAAGTTCATGAGAAGAATTATCCCACCCATGATATAGAACTAGCCGCAGTGGTGTTCACATTGAAGATTTGGAGACACCATCTTTATGGTGAGAAGTGCACCGTGTACACCGACCACAAGAGTTTGAAGTATTTGATGTCTCAGAGGGAGTTGAACCTCAGACAACGTAGGTGGTTAGAGCTACTCAAGGATTATGACCTCACAATAGAGTACCATCCGGGCAAGGCAAACATAGTGGCCGATGCCTTGAGTAGAAAAGTTGTCGTTGAGTTACGAGCCATGTTTGCGAGGTTGAGTGTGTCTAAGGATGGTGGGTTGATAGCCGAGCTTCAGGCTAAGTCTTCGTTAGTTCAGATAATTCGAGAGAAGCAGTTGCGAGATGAGTCTTTGGCACCTCACGTGCAAGACATAGCCGAAGATAGGCCTACCGAGTATTGTTTTGGTGAGAATGGGATCCTATGTTACAAGGATAGGATAGTGGTTCCGGAGGATGCCGAGTTGAGGCGTATGATCTTGAATGAAGCTCATAATAGTCCTTTTACTATGCATCCGGGTAGCACGAAGATGTATCGAGGGTTAAAAGAAGAGTACTATTGGGTTGGTTTGAAGAAGGATGTGGCCGAGTTTGTCAGTATGTGTATGGTTTGTCAGAGGGTCAAGGCTGAGCATTAGTTCCCCTCAGGATTATTACAGCCGTTGAAGATTCCGGAATGGAAGTGGGAACGTATCACCATGGACTTTGTGTCGGGGCTACCGTTGACTCCTTCGAAGAAGAATTCGGTGTGGGTGATTGTGGATAGGTTTACTAAGTGTGCCCACTTCATACCAGTTCATACCACATATACTTTAGACAAGTTGGCCGATCTGTATATCTGTGAGATAGTGAGACTACATAGGGTACCGAAGTCGATTGTGTCAGACCGAGATCCGAGATTTACAACTAGATTTTGGGAGTGTTTGCATCGATCTTTGGGGTACTTGGTTGAACTTCAGCACTTCGTATCATCCGCAGTCAGATAGTCAGTCTGAGAGAGTGATTCAGGTGTTGGAAGATATGTTGAGGTGTTGTATCATTGATTTTCAGGGGTTGTGGGAGAAACATCTACCGTTAGTGGAGTTTGCGTATAACAACAGTTTTCAGTCGAGTATTCAGATGGCTCCTTATGAGGCCTTGTATGGTAGGAAGTGTAGAACCCCGATTTGTTGGGCCGAAGCCGGACATAAGCTTGTACCGATGCCTGAATTGCTTAAGGGCACCACCGAGAAGATAAAGTTGATATGTGATCGCTTGAAGGCAACTTTAGATCGACAGAAGTCCTATGCCGACTTAAAGAGGAAAGAGGTAGAGTATTCCGTGGGAGATAATGTGTTTTTGAAACTCTCACCTTGGAAGAAGGTGATGAGGTTTGGGAGGAAGGGCAAGTTAAGCCCAAGATTCATTGGACCTTATGAGATAGTTGAGAGGATTGGTCCCATTGCGTATAGATTAAGGCTCCCAACTGAACTAGAGAAGATTCATGATGTCTTTCATGTGTCGATGCTTAGGAGGTATAGATCGGATCCGTCCCATGTAATGCCCGTAGAAGAGATTGATCTGAATCGGACTTGTCTTACAACGAAGAACCAGTTGAGATACTTGCTTCTGATAGCAAGGTGTTGCGTGGCAAGACCATAGAGTTGGTCAAGGTGTTATGAAGACATAGAGGTGTGGAAGAGGCCACGTGGGAAAGGAAAGCTGATATGCTTGAGCAGTTTCCGTACTTGTTTCCGTCAGGTAATTTCGGGGACAAAATTCCTTAAGTGGGGGAGAGTTGTAACACCCGGGTTCGGGGGTCGGGTGAAAATAATATTTAAATAATGTTTCGGGTTTCCCTTTTTGTCTTTAAATTAATTTTATATGTTGGATCAATTTTGAAATTAAATTAGAACTCAAATCTCATGGATTTTAGGATTTTTGGTGATAGCCATTCATTAATGGCAAAGTGGTAATTATTTAGAACTTTTAAAATAAACACTCTCTTTTGTCAAACACTCTACTATTCATCTTCTTCTTCTTTCCTCTTCTATCCTTTTCCAACGTAAAAAAACCCATTCCCCTTAAGGTTACTATTCCATAACATACCTTGATCATTATTGAAGATTTTTCAAAGGTAAACTCGTTTTTGACTTGTCCTCACCATTCTCTACAAGTTAGTACCCTTAGTTTTCATTATTGTTCATGATTTTGAAATTTGAAGTTTTGGGGTTTTTGATTTAAAAATGCTATCTTTATTGTCTTTAACTTAAGATTTTTATTTGTTAATGATATATGAGTTGTTTACTATCTATGAGGTCCAACATAGTAGATTTTTACATGGTTTTATGGAGTTTCCCGAAATTTGGTTTTTGGAGGGTTTTAGGTTGAGTTTTGGGAGTATTTTATGTGGGAGAGTGTGGGCTGATGATTAGACTATGTATGAGGATTGTTTTGGAAGCCTTAGGGAGTAATTTAAGGGTTGAAAACAAAGGATTTGAACTAGGCTTCATGGCTGCTCGGGAATGAGGAATTTGGGAGTTGTTCTTAGCTTGGATCATGTGTTTATGTGCTTGAATTGTGTTCCGGGTTGCTACTTTGATTTGTGAACTGATTTGAGGTTGTTTTGATTGTGTTGGGATGATTAGAAGCAAGGAATTTAGTTGGTGAAGCTTTGGGGATGAATCCGGAGATTTTGGAGACTTGAGCTTGGTTTTTGGCCTTCTTTTGGGTAGCAACGGTGAGTAGAAATGTCAACCTTTGTTTTGTTTACGAAATGGAACTCTTGGGGGGTTTAGGTGGGACCTAGAGGGTTCACCTAAACCCGAGTGTAAGTTACTACTCCTACATCCTTGTTATGTGTTGATGAATGGTTATATGATGGGGTCATGTGCATCTCGAGTTGTTTTTACATCGTTGTTGTTGTGTAGTCGTGTAGAAGTCGAGCCTCACGTGATGGTTGTCTAAACTACGGTGATGAGTGGTCCCACCGGTAGTGACTAGTAGTAGAGTAGGGTGATGAGTGGTCCCATCAGAAAACTATTAGTCGAACGGTGATGTGTGGTCCCACCGTGTGTAATTTGGTTGTGCATGTGCAAGCCATGTGTAGTTTTGTTGTGATAATCATTCGTGCATTCATTGATTTATTGTCAATTATGAAAAGTGTTTTGAAAACTGCATGCTTGTTGAATTGTGGAGCTTCTCTCACTAAGCTAGTTAGCTTACGCTCTCTTTTGTTTCCAACATGCAGATCGTTAGAGTTCGGGAGGCAAGTGGGCAAGGGAGGAGCTTTTGGAGTTCTCAAATTAGCTCAAGTATGATTTACGTATTTGTAATAATGCCTAGACGATGGGGGTGTAGACTTGTAGGAGTTGGTGTCAAACTCCTTAGTTGATTTTGTTGATGTTCTAGCATGTGGAGTTGTGGATGTTATGCATGGATGTGTTATGCTTTTATGTCGTGGATTGAGAACCATGCTTATTTTTTGCTTAATTGTTTGTGTTTAAGAGTCTATGAACTTGACCTATGAATGCTCTATGTATGGTTGTTTTAAGCATGAAACCTTATAAATGCTAAGTGTGCCTCCTTTTGAGTAATTGCTTGAATCCTTTGAATGTATGGACCTTGTTCGTTTCGAATGCCTCGTATGTTGAATCTTGGTTGTTGAATGTCGTATGTATGCTTGCTTGTGCCTAGACGAGTCTTAATTTGCATCTAGAGTTGTGGTTTGGAGTCCTTAGCTGCACTTTTGAGTGTTGCAGTGCAGGGCGTATCAGTACGTCCAAGGGCCGTATCGATACAGTCTTGCACTTTGGGGCTCAGTTTAAGCCTAGCGTACCGATACGCGTGGGTGTATCGATACGCCAAAGCCTCTCTGGAAATTTGAGAATTTGACGAGATTTTGGCGTATCGGTACGTGTCTAGGGTGTATCGGTACGGTCTTGTATCGTTGACCTTGAGAAGTTGACTAGTAAGAGCGTATCGGTACAGTCAACCTGTGTACCGATACGGTCTCCCTACGTTGGCTATGGGTTGTTGACTTGGTCAAGGTGTATCGATACCCTCTTCACGAGTATCGATACAACCTGCTGAATAAACTAAAATGGACTCTTTTAAATTGTTTGCTTGGTTGTTCGCATCGCTTGTTGTCCTTCCGCTGTTGTGTCACGCATAAGATGTATGAATGCCTTTAGACAAGATAATAAATAAAAAGAAATTTTCTAGGGTTGCTAACCGAAGTGGGGCCCTAGCAGGTTTCATTTCGGTTTTCCCCGAGTAGCCTACTTGGACCGGTCAGTCGTCCAGACTGGGACGAGGGGGTTACACTTTACTTTTTTATTACATATAAATAAAAAGTAATAATTATTTAGTGAGCCATATACATTTAATAATTTTTTCATGATTAGAAATCTATTATACTGATAATACATTAAAAAAATTATCCAAAGAAATTTCGAGAATGTATGCATGCATTAAAACAAAGGCTCAAAAATTTAAGAGATATGGTACGATTTATTAAAAAGAGATTTTTAAGTTAACTTAAATATTTGTTGACATATTGTGTACGTGTGAGAATGGATGAGCGTTCGATTGAGTCGAGTCAAGTTAAATTTTTTTTAGTTATTTAAGTTTGCAAGTCCTATTTTAAGATTCAAACTTTATTTGGATTTTTTTCGAATCGAGTCAAATTTATGAAATTCGAATCAAGTCGAGTTTTTGAATTTTTTTTACAAATTTAATTGTAATTATTTATTATAATATATGTTGATTCTAATTTCAACGGCTTTCTATATGCATAAACAATATACATATATATTTCTTCATATTTTCACATGTGATATACATATATATATATTATATTTATGTTTTTATAAAGATATATGATATACTTAAAGTCAAGTATCAATATTTTAGGCTTGGTTTAACAGCTTGGACCCCTAAACTTGCTTTCTTTTACAATTTGGTCCTTAATAGCTCATTTTAATTCAATCAAACTTCTGTTTTTAACGTACTTCTTACCATCCTGATACCAACGCTTAGACTAGAATTTGTACAGTTAATACTAAATTTCTCAGTGGTCAACGTTGATCAATTAACACTTTTTTATCGTCAAAATTTTGGGGCACTATAAGAGAGGCGGAAGATAATGAAGCAAAAGATAAATGTATTTGGTAGTGTCTCCGGTGAGAGAAGGTTGGATGCTATCACAATGAAATAAAGAGATGAGTGCAAATAAAGTTTTTTTTTATCAGCAACTGTATGATTTTATTTATTAAGCATAAAAGCATACAACGTGACAGATCCTACGCCTCGTTAAAAACCTCCCTAGTGGAGGAAAAGAGTACGATAAGATCCGTCGAAAAATATATAAAAACCAGTCCTATCATAAGCAAGCCACAAAAAGCGAACATTGATCCACGCCTTCCTCCGCTAGCACATCAGCAAAACCATTTGCCTCCCTAGGCACATGACAAAACTGTATCTCATACGAGACCTGACAAGCCTGATCAATTACTGTAAATACCTTCCACAAACGCCAAGGACGTTTTTTCGAACGTGTAGCCCAACTCAAAGCGACTTGCGAATCCGACTCAATGATCACACAACTATCACGCCACTCCATGTCCATAACCAAACTCAACGCATATGCTATCGCCCGTACTTCAGCTTCATTTGAGTCTATCACACCTAACGGTCCCGAAAACAATCCCAAAATCTTGCTCCCTCCGTCACGCATCACCCCACCAAACCCCGCAGGACCCAGTTTACCCCGCGCCGAACCAACAATATTAAATTTTAAAACACCCTGCATTGGCGGCTGCCAACACACCCCTGCCCTCACCTTCCTCGGTGGTGGGCTAACTACAAACGCAGACGGGCAGGACCACCACACCGATTCGGACAACAACTCACCCTCGACATCAACCTTATTCCAGTAAAAAGACCGCAACTTAACCAAAAAGCACAACTCAGACATCAATATACACTTTCCACGAAAAATGAACTCGTTTCTAGCTAACCATAATGACCACAACAAAGCACTAACACTCACCACCCACCATTTTCTCATGCAACCAGTAAAAGAACAATGAAAGTTTACAACAAAAAAATCGTCAAAACTCACCAGGAAAGATATCGCTACACCCCACCAATGTCGCAACCACTCCCAAACTTTCTTCACACACGGGCATTCATAGAAAAGATGTACGATACATTCCTCCGATGATACACACCATGGACATTTCCTTGCTCGTCACGCAAAGGCACCCCCCGTGCTCTCAGGAAATCTGCCGTAGGCAACCTTCGTAACCATGTAAACCAAAGGAACGCCTGGACTTTAGGCGGGACCAGCACTTGCCAAGCAAAACAGTCGCCAATAGCATCATCGCCAACCTTATCAAACATCAACAATTTCAACAATGCACTAACTGAGAACTCCCCATGTGTATCCGGTCTCCAAACTAGAGTATCAAGGCGAAATTCCCATAGGCGAACCTCGCTAACCAAGGCACATAACTCCCTCAACTGCTCATGCTCGAACACCCTCAAATGACGTCTAAAGAACCCTTCCCATTGCCGATGATCGAGACTAGCACCCTCCGAATAATCACTAACCCATGCTAGCTTATTTATCGCCAAGGAAAACAGTCGCGGAAATGTATCTTTCAATGGCTGTTGTGTTATCCACGGATCAAACCAAAACAATGTTGTCCGCCCATTGCTTATTTTCCATTGAAAACCCGATCATCCCCAAATGTTTATCAATTTTCGTAGAACAAGAATTGGCCACAATCTGTCGCCACACAATCAACATAGTTGACAGCTTCTCCGTGTTGAAACACCACCACTGAGTATGTTCACCATACTTAGCTACAATTAACCGTCTCCACAGCGAATCGCGATCACGAGCATATCGCCAAACCCACTTAGATAATAATGCCATATTTTCACCTGTAAATCTTCCACTCCCAGGCCTCCCAAATGTCGCGGTCTGCACACAACCTCCCACCCTACCCTACTCATCCTCCGTTCAAGGCCAATGCCTCCCCAAAGGAATGCTCTACATATTCGATCCAATTTCGCAATCACCCCCTTTGGAGCCACAAACAAGCCCATGTAAAAAATAGGCAAAGATGAAAGTACTGAATTTACCAAAATTATTCTGGCAGCAAAAGACAATGAAGTACGCTTCCATTCGGCTAGCTTGCGTCGAAAGTTGGCGATGACCGGTTCCCACATCGATAACAGCCTCGGATTAGCCCCTACAGGAAACCCAAGGTAAATAAACGGTAGCATACCTTGTCTACATCCCAGCACTTCGGCCACTACTTCTCCCAACTCCTCTTCCACGCCATTTGCGTATAGCGAACTCTTAGCAAAATTAATCCTCAAGCCAGAGCATACTTGAAAGCAGTGTAAAATGCGCTTGATATTACATGTAACTTCCAATGAAGCCTAGAAAAATAGTAGTGTATCATCAGCAAACTGTAAGTGCGTTAGAAACACATCCGACACCACCTCAACTCCCCGAATTAATCCTTCTGACTCTGCTTTACCCAGCATCAAATGTAACGCCTCCGCAACCACAACGAACAGTAAAGGCGATATCGGACAGCCTTGGCGCAAACCATGCCCCATCCTGAATTCCTTCGTCGCACTTCCATTCAGTAATACCGATAGGCGGGCAGAACTGATGCATTCCCTAACCCAAGCTCACCAAGTCTCACAAAACCCCATCCGTGTTAATACTGCATCTAAAAAATACCAACTTACACAGTCGTAAGCTTTAGCAAAGTCCAGTTTCAAAAGAAAACCACCAGCGCCTCTTTGTCTAAGTGAATGAATAACCTCCGTAGCCAATAAGACCCCGTCCACTAACTGTCACCCCTTAATGAACGCTGATTGTGTGTCGCTAATTAGACCACCCATCACTGATTGTAGCCGATTCGCTAAACATTTTGCCAACAATTTATACATTGAATTGACTAAACATATAGGACGATACTCACCTAATGATTTAGGAGCCGACACCTTAGGTAACAGCACAATTCGTGCCTTTTGGCAACAAACCACTAGCGTGAAAACTCACAAAGAATCGGATAACGTCACCTCTCACCACCTCCCAACCTTTCTTGTAGAAATCTAATGTGAATCCATCCGGGCCTGGTGCCTTCGAACCATCACACTCCCATAAAACCCCCTTAACTTCCTCCAGTGTAAATGGCGAGATCAAATTTTGCCTATCAATGTCAGATAACTGTCGAAATCCACCCTCAAAATGCCATACACTCTCCCGAACATCACACGCAAAATGTTTTGTGAATTCGGCCACCACGAAACTACGCAACTTCGACGGCGATGTAATCCACTTTTCATTAATCAAAAATCCAGGGATATAGTTCCTAGCTGCACGCAATTTAGCCGATCTGTGGAAATAAGCAGTGTTGCGATCTCCCAATCTTAACCATGTAGCTCTCGATTTCTGTCGCCACATAGATTCCTTGTTGCGCATAGCACTCCATAATGCCTGCATCCACCGTTGTCTCTCATCCTCTATCCCATCGACACCCCCATTCTCACCCAAGGACTCGTCCGCCTTATCAATTCTATTTTGCATATCAGCTATAATTTTGTTCACATCCTCGAAACTATCTCTATTCCACCGTTTCAAAAAGTTTTTTAAATGTCGCAATTTCACCATGATATTCCCATTACCGACGCCCATACCTGTCAAACGACACCATTCTTCAGCTATCTACCGTAGATTAGAACGTCCCTCCATCTAGAAATTAAAGAACCTGAATGGTCGAGGCCCCCAATCACAATCATCACATTTCAGAATCAGCGGAGTATGATCAGATACACCCCTCGCCAAAGCTTTCTGTTGTATCGAATTAAAATCATCCAACCAAGCTGACGAGATCAGAAAACGGTCTATTCTACTGCATTGATTCCCTGGACCAAACCAAGTAAAACGTTTGCCCAACAACGGCAAATCCACTAGTCCCGCGCTATGCACAAAATCCCCAAATTCTTCCATTTCTGCACCCCTATCTGACACCCCTATTCGATCTGAATTGTGTAAGATAGCACTGAAATCGCCTGCGATGCACCACGGCCCCTCAAAGCCACTCATCCGAGCTAACAGCGAGGCCCAAACTATGCTCTGTCCAGCTACATCCGATGGGGCATACACCACAACGATGCAGCAGACCACATCCTCTTGTTGTAACCCCCTTAACCCGGCCTAGACGGTTGACCCGAATTAAGAAGATTACACGGGGAAAATCAAAGTCAACCCGAAAGTCAACCATGATTAACGACCCTTTTTTTAAACTTATTTAGATGCACATTAACCCTAGACATGTTCACAAGAACAACATACTCAGAGATCACAACAATCAAAGATCATTCAGGGACTCAATTGCGCAAATTACAACTTTAGGGACCAAATTGTAAATTATGAAAATTATAAGGACTTAATCCAAATTAAAGTTACCAATATGAAATTAATCATCTTTCATGCTTCTCTGCCAAATTTCAGCTCAAACGGACATTCCAAACTCATACAATTGCAATAACAAGTTTCAGGACTAAAACGCAAACATTTTAGAACATATAACCATCAAATTCAGAGCCCAACGGTCGAGTGTTTCGAAACAGGGATGACCTGTTCCGAAACGCGGGACCGTTCCGAAACTGGTTCCAAAACGATGCTTGGCAGTGGCATTTCCGTTCTGGAACGGTTCCTCCCGTTTCGGAACGCCTAGGCCATTTCAGGCCCCTGTTCCGAAACGGTAGCACCCGTTCCGATACGGCCTGCCCTGATTGCAGAAAAATTTGCTGGTTTATCACAAAATTGACCTATCAAACATGCTCCAAATGCCACCAAACTATACCAACAAGTCATTCAACATACAAAGAACATAATTGCATCAACCAAACATCAACATGACATCAATTATGGAAATCCCCAAATCTATAGGCATGCTTCCTACTTAGCAAACTATTCAAGCATCAATATACCAAAACCATCTCATAAAGGCCATTTACAAGCTCCAACATTATTAACATCATAAAACCAACTTAGGGAGTTCAAAACATCTCTCAAAACAACTACATAGGTCCCCCATTGCCAAATGCCAAAAGCTAATAGTGTTTAAGAAACCTTCACCATACATGAGCTTTGTTCACCACTTGGATTCTTGTCCCCCTTGCTGCCCTCAATGCACCTTAATGCTCTGCATTATTGGTTTAAGAAAAGAGAGAGCGTAAGCAAAAGCTTAGTGAGGAATGCTCATTTAAAACCACACAATAATGCATTTTCAAAACACATTTATAAACCTTAATTCAAATCATCATTTGCACATGCTCATAGGCATTTAAAACAAGCAATTCATGCTTCAAGTTCATAACATGTCATATTGGCAACAAGTGATACATTCAACATAAGATTCACACATGGACTTTTAAACACCATTGTGATCTTACAATTTCCAAGGACCACACATGGACTTTTAAACACCATTGTGTCCTTAACAAGAATCATTCATGGACTTTTAAACACCATGACAAAGACCACACAAGGACTTTTAAACACCTTTGTGTCCTTAACAAGAATCTCCCAAGGACTTTTAAACACCTTGGAGTTCTTAAGTAAACAAGGCTTACACAAGGAATTTTAACCACCTTTGTAACCTCAACCAAGAACCAACCATGGACTTTTAACCACCATGTTGTTCTTAAAATACACAAGACTCACCCAAGGAATTTTAACCACCTTGGTGATCTTAACCAAGAACCAACCATGGACTTTTAACCACCATGTTGTTCTTAAATAAACAAGGCTCACACAAGGACTTTTAACCACCTTTGTGACCTTAACCATCACTTGCCAATATGCATCATTTACAACAATATTCCACTGTTTTAAAGCATTAAACAAAGCCATAAACATCATGCATCTTTAAGCATCAAACCACATTAAAACAATGTTCAAAAACAAGGATCTCTTACCTTGAGCATCCTTCAACACATGGCTTATAATCTCAGCAAATAAACATGCTAAATATGCTTTCAAAACAGGATTTAAAACATGCAAACAAACCACATTGCATACAACCAATCCATGGTTCATCATCAAGAGAGTTTTTCCGAAAACTTACTCTTGAGCTTAGCTAAGTTGCTTAGACTTAAACTAAGCTCCCAAACCTTCAAAACATTGGTTTCAAAGCTGAAATCCAAAATCCACTCACCGATTCCGTTTCGCCACTTGCCGAAACACCAATCAAGCTTTCGGATCACCACCACTTGGATCCAAAGATGACTCCCCTGTTTTAAACACATCAAAGCAGAGGATTAATGCATCATTATGCATTAATATCTTCAATGAAAGCACCTAAACCCGCTGCTCTCATCCACACTCCATTTTCGGCTACCAAACACAATCGAGAATGCATCCAAACAACTCCACAACACTACCCAGCCATGATCCATCAAATCTAATCATCCTTAAACATCAATTAACATCCAAAAAGGATCTAACCACGTCCTTATACCTCCAGCTATAACAGATCATCAAGATCACTCCAAAAACCATAAAAAACTAAAGCAAAACTTAGGAAATTCAACCTATCCGGGATTGCATTAATTAAACCTCAATTCCTCATCAATTTAACATTCATTTAACATCAAAAAGACTCCTCAAATCACTACTTAAACAGATCATACAAATTTTATCAAAAATCAACCAAATCTTGCATTTAAAAGCCAAGATCAAGAACACAACCTTAAAACCTTTTATAAAACACAAATTAAGGATTGAGAACTTGGGAATTTCAGTAAAGAACTGAGAGTTTAGAGGAGAAGGACGTTCATACCTCCAAACTTGAGTTTCTCCCTTTTAGAACCAAGATTTCTTGAAAATCCATTTAGCAAATGATAAGGTTTTGATGAAGAGATGATTAGAAATCAAAAGAGAATTGAAATGTGATATTTAGATGACAAAATCAGAGGGAAATGCTCTGGAGAAATGTGTTTGGTTTGAGAGAAAAGATGAGAGAAAATGAAAATGGAAAATGTGGAAAGTTAGTTGGAAATACCAAAATATCTTCCCTCCTTTTTAGTTTTATTTAAAAACCATTAATTAATCATTTAATATTTAGGAAAAATCTGGAGAAACTCCCATTGGGTAAATAGCTTCTTAAAGATTCAAAGTTTCAATCCTTTTTAAAACAGCCTCACAGTTTTCGAAAATTACATTTTGGTCACTAGCCAAAATGTCACCCTTCCAAACCTCATTTTGTAAAATTGATTTCACCATACCCTTATATATAATAAAAGAGGATTTTAAGACATTTTTCCATATTTTTAATGCAACCCGAACTAGGCTTTCCTAATTTCACCTTTTTATATTCGAACCGCACTTTGACCGAACCGGTCCAAACCCAAAACTTCTAAGCCCAAAATTGGGGCGTTACACTTGTTGCCACCGCCCCTGCATCACAATGTAATTACGCTCAACCTCAACATTTTCCATACTGAAACGCTTACCTTCCCATACAACCAAAATTCCACCTAAAGCACCGATTGATGGTGAAATCACCATCTCAAAACTATCGGAACACAACATATTAGCAACCCACAACGACGGTATCTCCTCAAGCTTTGTCTCCTGTAACAACGCCATATCTATACTATTTTTCCGTATCACCTCGCGAGCACTACGTCGCTTTGCGCTACTGCCCAAACCCATGACGTTCCACGATAGAAGTTTCATCAGTCAGAAACCTCGACAATCCCCGGTGATAATCCGTGAAATGTCTCTTATGATCTCCTACTCTCGTCCACTTGATTTAACTCCAATAAGGGAACCTAATTTTACCGTTGTTGCTGCCTCACTAGCTATGTCTTGAGTCACAATATAACCACTTTCGTTTACCCCTTCCCTGTTTATTTTAATCTCGCCTTTCTTCGTTCGACCACCACCTGCCTTGTTGCCCTTCTTCGCGCGAGACTCACGACCACCACCGTTAGAATGCTCACTTCCAATTACCTTCCTAATTTTGCAGTATGCCTGACCCACACGGATCAATTCTGTTTTGCCAAGACCCGATTGTGATGAGATCGTATGTAGGATAGGATAAGAATTATGCTCCTCTTGCAAATTATCTCCTGTAGGAATTAAAGCTCCCGGTCCCACTTCATCCATGGGATTTGAATTATCAATCCCAGCTATAGACAAACTCTCACAACTTGGGATATTTTCAAACACCTCTAGAGTCCTATTCCCACCGTCCTTCTCACCTATCGGATTACCAACAGTCACCGGAGCTAGTAGCTGCTGTTCCGACAACCTATCTTCCACGTGATCAAAATTCGCACCATGTTCAATGCCCACCGATCGGGTCGTTGTCCCTTGAGGACCATCCCATGCGTCATTTACCATCCAATTCACTGGATCTTCTCCATGACAGCCTTGAAGCCTCGCCCCAACCATCCTCCTATCGGATATATTGTCAGCCTCCTTCCCATCACCCCCAGCTGTCCCGGTTGGCTATCCCTATCTTTTCCTCGTTGCTCGCCAGCGATTTGGTGCTCCGCTGCCTGTTCTCGAGCTAGGCGTTTCCACAATCCCATGGAGAGAGTTTTTTTGGTATTAATTATTAACTACGAACACTAAAACCATAAACCATGTTGTCCTACAAAATAATAATTAACCTTTAGTGCAAATAAAGTTGTTCAAGAGATAAGATAAAATGACTCAGCGTTGTCAAACTTGTAACTCCTTTTCTCGATTCTACATATAAGAATCAAAACTCAAAAGGTCGCATAAAGAATTTAATATCCTTACAAAACATAATCACTTGAATCATCTTATTAATCCTTACAAAACATAATCACTTGAGTCATCTTATTAATCCTTACAAAACATAATCACTTGAATCATACTACAACTGCACAAACAAGTTGTTAAACAAGATAGACGTAATTACCAACAATTTATGTACCATAGGGACACATTTATAAATATGCAAGAGTTTAGGGATTATTTTATGAACCTTTGAAAACTAAGGGCATACAAAACATTTTCTAAGAATTAACTAACATCCTAAGGGTTTATTATTATTACTACTCAAATATTCTTTTGAAAGCGACTTGGGAGAATATGGACCAATTTACGAGGTTTTGAAAGTAAAATGACCAATTTAGAAAGTTCAAAAACTAAGTTAAACTGAAAACTTACAAGCCTTTTGGAATTTGGAGTTTCAAAACTCTAGTGTGGTGTTGAAACCATTAGAGCATACAATAAAAATTTCATAATGAGCTTCAAATGCTTCAAAATATACTCGAACGACCTCTAAACACGTCAAACCAATTAGGACACTTCATATGCAAAAAATCTAACTAGAAATGTCTTAACATCATCATGATCAATATCCAAACAAAAAATTAGCATCCCTACCTCCGTTAATATAATTTTCATGTTAGTATAGAACTCAATAGGCGTTCTTATTACTAAAAAAACATTATGATCAAACATCTTTTTCACTAAAGGAATCCACACTCATGTTTTAAACGTGAAATGACGCATCTTTAGCACAAAAAAGTCATATATGTAAAATTTGACCTCTAAGTAACAATTTATGCATTTTAGGCACAAACATGACCTAGTTTAGACTAAATGGCACAACATTGCAAAATGTACATCAGGCCTCAGAAACTCAATATGCACACGAATTACATATACATCATATGCATGTCACCGCAACACACATGTTCCAAAACATACCACCTCATGAAATATCGCGATACCGCGTCATATGTACACGAATTATATGTACATCATAAGCATGTCACCGCATCACACATGTTTCAAAACATACCACCTCATGAAATAGCGCTCGAACACACACACACATGCAACATAGCTTGAGACCGTTGTACATACTTCCTATACCATAATACCAAAACATAAAGGGTCAAGAACTTAGGGATCACGTAGACTTGACGCTTGTGTTGCAACTTCACGAACACACCACAGATCTGATGAGCAACACTTACGTATGGAAACATTCACGCATTAAGCTTTGAAACTTAGTGACGTACAATAAAAAAAATAATTAATTAAACACAAAAATATTATAGGGTAACATCATGGCAAGCATTTCAATGTCATTAATCATGTTCACCACATAGCACATCTACCATGATACCATCGATTTCACAAACCAACATAACATAATATTTATTTTCAGATCAAAAAGGTTTATCATGCCTTAGTAAACTTAAGTTAGGAAGACTCGAGTACGCAGATCTACACATCACACAATCGGTATAAAATCCCACAATTGCACATAAGTGCCACAATTCTCTTGTACACCACACAATGCACAAAGCATGACTACTCCCCGCCGAAGCGACACAAACATAATAAAAATAGCACATGGTGAACCTAAGTGCTGAAATGAAATATAGTTGACCCTAATAACATGGTGAACCTAAGTGCTGAAATGAAATACAGTTGACCCTAATAACATGTCATTTATACTCAAGGCCCTTACTTAAGTACCAATGAAAAAAAATTTGAATCTGAATTATATCAATAGCGAAAGGAATACAAAGGAATCACACATTTTACAAGAGAAATACAATGCAGAACAAAACAACAAAAACATAAAGATGTGAAAGACGTTAAAATATCAGACCTAACATGTTATTTTAAGGTAACTTAGTACATCAAAACATCATTACACATAAGTGTCAAATCTTGATTTTACATTGTATTAACACAAAATTGTATTTATTACTAATTTTATTCTTAATTCACGCATGTACATCAATCTTTCACATATATTAATTCATTTTCCTACGTAGCAAGTTTCACATGACAAATTGCACAAATTTACACTTACCCTTCAATTCATGGAATAACCTAGATATCACAACACATCTAAGATAGTTTATCATTATCACAAAGCACGTCATTTAAGCCATAAGTCCCAAGAAAAAATTACCTCGACACGAGTTTCCTCCGGTGGCGGAACACAATGGGGCATGTGGGGGCCATGGTCCTCCAAAATTTTAAAAAATATATAATTTAGACCTTTAGATTTTTTTTAAAAGTTAATTTGGTCCCTACAACAATTTTAAAAGTTCAAATTAAGCTTCAAAAAAATTAAACATTCTTAATTAAAACCCTCCTATAATTTTTAAAAGTTCTCACTTATTCATAAATTTTAGCTAGACCCTAAGATTGGAGGGGGGTGGGGGGGTAAGTTGAACCCTTCACCGTTTTAAATTTTTTTTAATTTAAACCTTTAATTTTAAAATTTTAAATTGACCCCAAACTAAGTTTCGCCACCGATTTCTTCTCAAAGCCCTTACAATGTAATATGAAGTCCCTAAAATATTAGAAAAACATTGTTAAAACCACACTCATGCATGCATGCATCCACCTTAACAAAATACTCAAAATTCCAAGTAAAGCTTCAAGGAGACTTCACTCTTGGACCTAACCTTTGCCTCTAGAAATTCCAATCCTCATTTCTCCCTTGGAGTTTGCTTTGTTTCACGTGAACTAGAGGAAATGGGGGAGATGATAATGAACGGTCTAGATTTCTTTGGGGTTTCCATCGAGTCATAAAGGCTCTACTTTTTACTTTGTTTTCACTTTGGCCCTAATATTTTCCTTCGTACTCTAATTTAGTCCGTTTAACACTTAAACATTTTAAAGTTCCGATCTTGTCTTTATTTACATTTCGGTCACCACTATTTTTAAGATTTTCTATTTTATTCATCGAAGATTTTGGGGCGTAACAGTTTTTTTGGTGACTGTTTTCTTACTCAACCAAACATTAAAAAAAATACTGAATATATTTTTCGTAAAATAAAAAACTTGAAACAAGCGGACCCAAATTGTTTTTTTCTTTCAATTAAGTTCACAATCGTTTAACTGGTGGTACCGATTCAGTTAATAGTTTTATTATTAATATAAATAAATAAATATTATTTTATTTTATACATAGTACTTCCTCCTCCACCAACCATTGTCCAAGCTCATGCTTCCTATACATTAGAAAATAATAAAAACGTCGTGTGTATGGCAATTGCGAAGTTGCCTTACCTAGCCGCCATGGCAATTTGGGACACGTGAACAAATTAGTGTGATAATGACGATATATGGTTTTACAATAAACGTCATGTACCGTACTACTAATCATGTATATCGTAATGTACCATTAATTATCTTTAAAATTATAAGGACTGAAAGCGTTATTACTTTTTTAGAATAAAATTTAAAAAATAAATTTTATATTACTTTTTTAGATTTTTTTGGGTAAAATACACAAATGGTAATTGAACTTTGGTAAATTATTCAATTCGGTAAGGAAACTTTCAATTGCTTCAATGTTGCTATTAAACTTTTAATTTTGTTCCAAATTAGCCATTGTCTTGTTAACATACGTTAAAAGGATGACATGGCAATTAAAATATAAACTTTTAATTTTGTTCTAAATTGGTCACTGTCTTGTTACCAGACGTTAAAAGAATGACGTGACAATTAAAATATTTTGATTAATTTTGAATGACAACTATCGATTTTTTGACTTGGGAAAATTTTGGGTTTTTAGAAAATCATGGGAATCCTTAAGAAGTTGCAGATTCTGAAAACAAAGAAGTTACTTATCATTTTACTTGGAAAAATTTTGGGTTTATAGAAAATCCCGAGGAGATTCAAATTCTGAAAGCAAAGAAGCTTCTTCAAGATTTGATTCGGAATAATACTGGGGTTCGTAAGAAAATTTAGAAACTTCAGAATCCTGAGAAAATTTAGATTCAAAATCTAAAGGACGAATCATTTACATGATTGTTAGAATATCAGAAATGGCTTCATCATTGTTTCAATTGCTTCGAAAAATGTACAAGTTTTTGATGAAATATTAAACAAAAAAACATGAAATTTATAGAACTTGAATCGATTGAAATCCATGCCATTGATTGCTCTATAATTGCTAATAAATAGATGGCGGATTTTTAAAAGATTTAACAGAAACTTAAGTTTCCAAAATTAAAAGTATTTCATATATTATCAGTAAATTAATTTCGAAATATTTTTTTCTTGAATCTTTACAAGATTGTTAGAATGTGGAAAGAATAATCCATTACTTGTCAATCCTTGATAACCTTATTATGGATGAGTTACCAAATAGTAGAATTTGGATAAGAGAACTAAAATCAGAACCAGAAATAGTACTAATAAAAAAGAGAATGTTGTGAATTCGAATAATTTTTGTGTGCATAAGCTCATCAAGGTTTAAAAACATATTATATACTACCATGGGGATATATTATAAATATTTAAAATATAAAAATTAGAGTTGTATAAAATTAAGAAAATTGCTTAATATTGAATTATAGCATTCGATCATTTATTAGTTCGACTTTTATTAAATTTAGTTTTATTTGCAAAAAAAGAAAGTTTAATTTTGATTCATATATTATGTGAATAAATTATTAGTTTAACTTTTATTAAATAATGATGGATGACTATATGTGTTATTATATAAAATATTTTAACTGTCGCGTCATCCTTTTAACACCTGTTAACAGGTCAATGACCAATTTGGAGCAAAACTAAAAGTTTAATGGTAACATTAAAGAAGTTGAAAGTTTAGTTATCAAATTGAATAATTTACCAAAGTTCAGTTACTATTTGTGTACTTTATCCAAAAAGAAAAAATAATATAAAATTATTTTTTAGATTTTATTCTAAAAATCTATAATAACACTTTCAATCCCTATAATTTTAAAAGTAATTAAAATAGTTAATGGCACATTGTGGTACACATGATTAGAGATATATAGCGGTACATGGCGTTTATTGTAGAATCATCCTAATGAATATAAGAAATATTTTTTTGAATATGGTGATGTGATTACATGAAAGTATATGTTCACTTTTTTAGCCCTTTAATGACAGATACCGTGCACACATGATACATTAATACTCAAACATGAGTTCTATAAATAAAACACATAATCCTTTACTATTGGGACCATTCAACAAATTCGACAATAAAAAATTTAAACTAAAAATAGTGTGAGTAAAAAAAAAATGATTTTTATAGATTTTTCCCTCTTCTTACTGTTATCTCTCACTTTCCCCCTTTCTCAGTTTCTCCTTTATTGTTTATTTTATGTTTAAGATGATAATTTATAATAAAACGATTTAATGTTTAAGATAATAATTTATACTAAAATAAAATGAGAAATCATCGGTTTGTTATACCCATAGGCAGAGCCACCTTTTCAATTAGGGTATCTCTTGAGACCCCAATTATTTTTTGAAATTATATTTTTTATTTTATTTGTATATAAAAAATTAGAAAATATATAGTTTACACTCTTTTATAAATAAAATGACACCCCCTTATAAATAATTAACTTCTCTTTAGTACCGTTCGAAGAAATGACACCCCTTAAATAAATTTCTGGCTCCGCCTATGGTTATACTATAATATCAACAAGAACAAATATGTTAACCGTCAAAGGTTACGAAAAAATTTTAATACTCATGCCGTGTAAACTTTAGTTTACGTTGTCTTTTAATTTTAGGGGTTATGAGTTTATTATTTAAGGTTAATGTTTACAATTTAGTGTATAAAAATTAAAAATTTAAGATGTTAGTTTTATAATATAAATATACAAATTTATTTTAAATAAATTTTAAACTGTCTATATATTACAATTTCGAAATAATTAGGCAGCGACAATGAATACAAAATAACTTTGAGAACCAATTGTAAGACCATGAATCTAACTCTACACCAAACGCGACTTAAACAAATTTATAATATAAAAGACTTATCTATTGTATTGTAAAATTTTTAAACGGATAACATGTGCTTTTTCGATTAATTATATACGATTTATGCTAGTACAATGTCCCATAGAACATTCCACTCGTTAGACTGAAGACTATTGTGAGAATCGAAAGGACGAAATGTATTAGCTGGGAGAGACTGTTATTCTTCTAAAAAGGTAAAATATCTAAATTATCATTCAATTTTGTTCTATGACCTATTTTGGCTACTGAACTTTTAAAACACCAATTTATTCATTAAACTTTACTTTTTGACCTATTTGGTCCTTTTGAATTATTTTATTAATATTTTAGTATGATGTGATATATTTTATTATTAATAATTATAAAATTAATTTAAAATAAAAATAAATTATTATACTTATCCATAGTTTAAAATCAATAAACAAATAAATAAAATAAAATAATCATGATATCACCGGTAAGGATATTAGGAATCAGGAACAAGAGCTTGCGTCAGAGCTTGTTGACAGACGAGTTCAAATGGCAATAGGCATCTTCAACGTATAAGGGAACTAATCGTGAGTGGGATTTGTATGAGCAAGAGTGAACAAACAAAAAACAGACGCGCGTGGGGGAACTGTTTCACACATATTGAGGATTTACAACGAAGGTGGCTAGCGACTGGAGCGATGGACAGATCTAGAGAAGATCGGCGGCTGGAGATAGAACGAGGAGCTCTAGGGTTTTGGGGAGATATCTTCTTCCCAAGAAGATGGACTTATTTTTAATAATTTATTTTTATTTTAAATTATTTTTATATTTAATTACAATAAAATATGTCATGTCATACCAAAATATTAATAAAATAATTCAAAGTGGTCAAAATAGCTCAGAAATTAAAGTTTAATGAGTAAATTGAGCGTTATGAAAGTTATGTGGCCAAAATAGGTCATAGAGCAAAGTGAGTGATGATTTAAATATTTTACCCTCTAAATTTTTTTGGTATAATAGTGCTTAAGATTTTTTAATTTAAATATTAATTAAATAAAATTGTTAACTTTCTTAATATTTATATTTAAAAGTTTTATAATTTTTTGTCTCTCCCACTGTTTGGTCTTGGCTTTGTCCATGAGAATAAAGTTTAAAGGCTGAGATGAGCATTGGAGGATTTTTGGGATGCATGGGCGGACCTATATATAAATATTAAGATGCAATTAATCCCACTAATAAGTACCTGTTATATAAAAATATTAAAATTATATCAGAGCTTTTTATAAAAAATATTATAATTAATCACACTTAATTTGTTGGAGTATAAAGTCAAATTATACTTAATGTAGTGGTATGAGAATTTTATGTACCTCATACCCCACTATGACTCCGCTATATAAAAATTATGGCTTCTCCAATGATAAGATGATTTTTTTAAATGTTTAGAAATAGAAAAATATATAAACTTCGCAATCGGAACTTTCTCTACTAAATGATATTCCCTTTGTCCCACTCAATATGTCTAGTATTGACTTTTTAAAAGAGAATTTTTTAACTTTGACCATACTTATTTTAAATATTTTAATTAATTAAATTTTATAAAAAATATATTTTTAAACTACTTAATTGAAGGTTTCTAAAACATATTTTTTCATAAATTTATTAATAATAAATTTAAATAAATAATGAGTCAAAGTTGAAAAATATTTACCTAAAAAAATTAATACTAAACCTATTGAATGAGACAGAAGAAATATTTATTTTTTTAAGAAAGAAATGTGATGAGAATGGTTTAAATGAATACTATATGAAGTTAAAACCTATGAAAGAAAAGAACATTAATGATAAGGAAACAATGTGTAGAAGTCATACATTTTCATCGCTGGCTGTTTGACTTTGATTTTGTAGTATTAATAAGCAAAGAAAAGAGTATTGACTACTTTCAATTACTGCTTACCGAATAGATAGTTGCCAACATGCATACCATACCATACCATACCATACCATACCATACCATACCATACCATACCATACCATACCATACCATACCATACTATATTATACTATACTATAATAAATATGTGGTGTGATGGGTTGTTTGACTTTGATTTTGCTGTCGAACAATATCAAATGCTATTTTTTTTGGATAAGTGTGGTGTATATTTATCCAAAAAAGTAGAAGACTGCTACCATGTACAAAAGAGTTCCTTTACAAAACAAAACAGAAACTACCTAGGTTCCAAGCTATGCAAAAAGTGGCATTGGCCGTAAAGGATCTATCTATACTTTTGTGTTGTAATCGTATGCGAACAGTAACTATAATGAATGAGACAATATCTGAGCTGGATTGGGAGCTCCCTCGGAATTGTCGAGCATTCCGTTCTAGCAAAATACATAGATAAAAGCATTCTAGGAGAGTTTAAGAATTGTAGAGAGAAGAGACTTGCCTTTGAGTCTAGTAGTGGCCCAAACAAGCTCACCTGACCAGTCCAAAGGAGATCGAGAGATATCACAAAGTTACAAAATGCGCAGCCAAACATTTGTAGAGAATGGACATTCAAAGAAGAAATGGTCTCATGATTCAGCATTCGAATTACATAGAAGGCAAGTATTAGCAATTGGTAGCTCTATTTTTTGCAATCTATCATACATGAGAAGGCGATCCAAAATTGCCATCCAACTGACTATGACATGTTATGGTATGTGGAGAGGGAACCATGATAGCCTGTGCCAAGGGACCTTGGGTTTCTTTTCACGGATCATGTCCCAAATCTATCTAGTCTTGACCATTGACCAATTAGGGTGTGATACAAATAGGGAATTCGTAGTGGGTCATAACTCTAAAAGCCTTTTCATAATCCAGCTAAAATCTGGCTTGATCTCAACACTCCAAAAATATGCATTTTTCAAGACATATTCTCGTATCCATACCACCCACAATGAGCCTTGATCGGCGACGATGCTTCTAGTAAGAGCAAGTAGGCAAGCATTAGACCATTCGTCTAATTTTTTAAGACCCAAACCCCCTTCAGACTTAAGGGAACATACTTGTTTCCAACTCACGCGCGCCTGTTGCAGATTGATCGGATTACTTCTAGAAGAAGCGTGCATAAAGTTGTTCGATTCTATGAATCACCGCTTTAGGTAAGGGAACCTGTCTACACTAGTAATTAGTGACACTGTAGAGTATAAATTGAATTAGCTGGAGCCGGCCACCATAGCTAAGGTGTTTGTGTAATACCCCAATTCATAGCCTAGTTGAAAAACCCTAAATTAAATAACAAGAAAAATGTAAACATTTTTACAAGAACAAAAGATTAGAATGAAATTAATATTGTAACTATTAACGTAACCATATAATACATTATTAATAGTTAATGTATATTAATATATGATGAAAATTTAGTATTATAATAACCTTAACATAATATACATAACGTCTAATTCCGAACTACACAAGATTGTTTCTAAGCTTGAGTCTAATTCCGACTTCTCCGTTAAATCAAACGGACTTCTCTAGTTTAGAGATAGAAATTGTGTTCCTAACAACAAGGAATTACAAGAAGAAATACTACAAGAAACACATCAAAGTTCTTTCTTGATCCACCCTGGTTGAGTTGGTCACACAATTGCAAATGGCCAAGAGGGGGGTGAATTGGCAATTAAAAATTTGGTAGGAGGTATGAGTGAAAAATAAAAAGTGACACAAGTGGTTAGAGTGGTTCAAGTTCTCCAAATAAACTCTACATCCACTACCTTAGTTCCCACTAAGGATTTTAAACCAATTCACTACTTGAATTCTTCCCCTTTTCTTGGATGAGGAGGTAACCTTACAAATTGAACGAGCTTTCTACCCAAAGCTTAATCCACTCACTTTTACAAAGAGATGGATTTGGTAAACTCTAACAATTCCTCTCAAAGGATAAATTTTTACCCAAATACAATTTCAAACTCCCCAAACTCACAATACAAGATAACAATAAAATCACTAGAGTTGGGTACAAGAATTTGACTATGAAGAGCACTAGGGTTTGGATTTTTTGCTTTGATGTTGCTTGTAGGTTCAATAGTTGTTGCTTGGTTAATTGAAGCTTGTTTTTATACCCTTGCATTGAATTCTAGCCGTTTGGGTAGTTGGGATCATCAATAGAGCCGTTGGGAGCATTTTTCCCGCAATAAATGCAGCTCTGCAGCCTACCGTATCGGTACTCGAAGAGGGCGTATCGATGCCTGCATCAAAGAGGAAAGAGCCGTTGTGACTGAAAACAAAGCGTATCGATACGTATAGAAGGCGTACCGGTACAGTTTTAAGGGGCATATCGGTACGGATGGCCGTATCGATACGGTGTTTACTCACTGGAATCCCAAGTTTGGTTTTCTTAAAGAGCGTATCGATACGCATATCAAGCGTATCGGTACGGTATAACGACCTTTTAAAAATTGGGAAACCAACCAACTGACAAGTAACGGTCGAAAAATTAAATGCAAAGATTTTTCAAAGATATGCTTATCGTATCGATACGGTTGCAAAGCGTATCGGTACGATTTCATTAAAAGAGTTGCCCAGATGAATATCGTATCGATACATGGTAACACCGTATCGGTACGCTAAGTCCATTAAAATTCTAGTGGCAAAAGCCCGTATCGATAAACATAAGGGTATTGATACGCCTGGGCGTTTTTGCATAGTTTGGCTTGAAAATCAAAATTCCAGTAGCAAAAGACAGTATCGATACGCCTGGGCGTTTTTGCATAGTTTGGCTTGAAAAACATAGGAAAAGACTTAGAGAATTTTTCATATATTTAATAGCTTGTCTTGAGATATTATTTTGTTTAAAATACTTGTCAATTGTGAGACTTTAAAGAGTACTTAAAAATTTATTGTTTTGCAAATTGGTCCTTAAGTTTATATGTTATATCAAAATCAATTTTGGTTTCACAATCTCACCCTTTTTGATATAACAAAACCACAAATAAATTTTTAAGTTTTTGAAACTTTGAAAAGCTTTCTCCCCCTTAATTTAAGATAGATTTTCAAAAAATAAAAAATTGACTCTATGATCCTTCTCCCCTTTTTGTTAGATCAAATATAAATACAAGGATAACAACAACAATTAATTCATTAAACTCAAAGCAATAATAATAGTTCAAATGCATAAACTTCAAAGTAAACATAATAGTGCAAATGCATAAACTTCAAAGCAAACATCATAATCCAAACTTTAAAATCCTAAAACATAGATAATAGGTATAGACTTAGATCCTAAAAAAACAAGAGTGCAATAACAGAATATAAAAGACTATATGCCATAAGATGATATGCATAAACTACTCGTCCGCCTCTTCATCATCATCGTCCTCGTCCTCTTCTTCTTCTTCATCTTGAGAGCGTTGATTCCTTCGGTTTTGGTTGAGCCAAGCACCATGGAAGGCGGTAAGAGAGATATCCATGGAGTTTTGGCGAGAAGCCATGGTTTCCATTTTCTTCTCCATACCTTTGACGCGATCTTCCCAGGATGTGAATCTAGTATCCATCGCGGTAAACCCGGCTTCCATGGAAGTGAACTTCTCATTGAGGAAAGTCATAAGAGTGCCCATGGAAGAGGAATCAATCGGAGCACGGTGAGAGCTCGAAGAAGCACGAGAAGCATCAACCGGAGCATCTTGTGGAGGATCTTGAGTGTTACGAACCCATTCATTATCAACATAAGAGAAACCGGAACGAGCTAGAGAACGCTCATCTATGGGTAGACCAAGGGTTTCGGGATAGTCATGGGAACAATCAATGTCAAGGGAATGAAAGAGATAACTCAAAGCCGTAGAGTAGTAAAAGGATGTGACTTGTTTGGTGTGACGGTGTTGGACTAAATAGACAAGGTCGGCAAACATAATTTGACAAAGATTTGGACGTTGACCTTCTCTAAAACACCTAAGCCAAAAATCATCTGTTTGACGAATAGTTGAAAATTTCCCTCTCGATGGACGAAAAAACCAAGAGACAAGAAGATGAAGGATACGGTCATGAGCATTTAAAACTTTTGCTGAGCCTAAAGGACCCGTACCCAAGGATTTCTCATCATCAATACCAATATTTTCAAAACCAAAGACATTACATAAAAGTTTTTGATCAATTGTAAAGGTTTTGCCCATAATAGAGGATTCAATAGCAATGACATTCTCTCTAGCTTCATCATGAACACATAAAGCATTTGTAAAGAATACGATGACCAAATTCCTATAGAGAATAGGAGGAATGCTTAAAAAATTCAAAAATTTCCATTGCTTAAGTAAAGGGAGGTATTGAAATTTGAACCGGGCAGAATTTAAAAACGGGACAGACACAACACGTTCTTCCCTGAGGTTCATACCTTGAAAAAGTTTGTATCGTTCTATATCGCCAACATTGGGAAAACTTAATTCGATGATATAAGGAAGATTAGGTGTAGGGTTACCCTCGAAATCCTTATTAGGATCGGAAGTAGAACGATAACGCTTAGTTCTCTTTTTCGATGGTGCCATAACCCTGAAAACACATCAAAAAGCGATTAGAATATGTATGCAATTAACATCCTATTCAATCCAATAAATTCTAATAATTTAAGGTAATTGTAAAAAGAAATTTAACTGTAAAAAGAAATTTAACTGTAAAAAGATATTCACAAGTCTAAAAAAAATTAAAAAAAAAACAGATTAAAAAAATACGAATAGAAAATATATTCGAATGAAAAATTTCGATTTTTGAGAAAATTTTTATGAAAAAGTTGAAACCCATAAAATAAAAACATGTTTTGTACAAAAATTAAGTTGAAACAAATATAAAAAGCAAACGAAAATCAAAGAAAATAAAAAGGAAAAGTTTTATACCTTGAACTTTAGATTGGATGAATGAGTTGATGTGAATGCACGAGATTTGTTGACAAAGCTTAGCCTTGATGTGGAGATTAAAATCCCGCAAAGAATTTTTAAGATTGATGGTAAAAATTGAAGGATTGAGGGGGGTTTTTATAGGGTATTGCGGCTAGGGTTTGGGAGAGAAAAGAGGGGTTTTTGTTTTTAAAGCTTTTTAACAATTGCAGCCCTAAATAGCCTCTCCGTCGAGACTGTATCGATACACTATACACGCGTATCGATACCCTTTAACCCTAATTTTTATTCTTCGTTACTACCGTATCGATATGCAGGACCGTATCGGTACGACTTGGCTTTGACTATTTCCCTTGACTTTAACCGTATCGATACGAGGGGTCGTATCGATACTCGTTTAGCTTCAAAGTTTCCCAGTTATGAACCCGTATCGATACGCTTAAGCCGTATCGATACGTCTTTACCAAATTAGGCATTTTTGAAAGATTTAAGTGCAAAAATCCAACTTGAAACGTCCCTAAATGCATGTAAATGTCCTATGAACAAGTTTTAATGGCTAAACTTAATGCATACTCCCCCTAGCAACATGCATAGAAACAAGAAGAACAAAATTAACACAAGCATGAATCACAAACAATTTCAAGCAAATTTTTGACATTTTTGGACCTAGAAGGGGTCAAGAAAGGCTAGTTAAACCTAACTCTTTCCTAAGGGTCCAAAAGTGCTCTTTATCTAAAGGCTTTGTGAATATATCCGCTAATTGGTTCAAGGTGTCAACAAACTCTATAACATCATTTTTCAAAACATGATCTCTAATGAAATGATGTCTAATTTCTATATGTTTAGTTCTAGAGTGTTGGATGGGATTCTTAGTGAGACAAATGGCACTAGTGTTGTCACACCTAAGGAGTATGGTTTCTATTTCAACACCATAATCTAAGAGTTGTTGCTTCATCCAAAGGACTTGAGCACAACAACTCCCCAAGGATATGTACTCCACTTCGGTGGTAGTTAAGGCTACGCTATTTTGTTTCTTAGAGAACCAAGATACGAGCATACTACCTAAGAATTGACATGTCCCGGAAGTACTTTTCCTATCTATCTTACATCCTCCATAATCCGCATCCGAATAAGCATGAAGGCTAAAGGAGGAATCTTTATGATACCAAAGGCCTAAGTTAGGTGTGTCTCTAAGGTATCTGAAAATTCTCTTAATGACAACTAAGTGTGATTCTCTAGGACTAGCTTGAAACCTAGCACACAAGCAAACACTAAACATGATATCCGGTCTACTTGCGGTAAGATAAAGTAAAGAACCTATCATGGATCTATAAAGCTTAGAATCAACACACTTACCTCCTTCATCTTTGTCAAGCTTTATGGAAGAGCTCATAGGTGTGGCTTGAGGTTTTGCATTCTCCAAGCCGAACTTTTTGAGCATGTCATTCACGTACTTAGCTTGATTTATGAAGGTGCCATTTTTCCTTTATTTGATTTGGAGTCCCAAAAAGAATGAGAGCTCCCCCATCATGCTCATCTCGAACTCACCTTGCATTAGATTAGAAAATTCTTTACAATAATACTCATTAGTAGAACCAAAAATGATATCACCAACATAGATTTGTACTACTAAGATGTCATTGTTATATCTTTTTATGAAGAGTGTAGTGTCCACCTTTCCTTTTTCAAAATCCTTTTCAATTAAGAAATTTGAAAGTCTCTCATACCAAGCTCTAGGAGCTTGTTTTAAACCATAAAGAGCTTTTGTTAGTTTAAACACATGGTTTGGAAATTTTGAATCCTCAAAACCCGGTGGTTGTTCAACATACACTTCTTCATTTATAAAACCGTTTAAAAAGGCACTTTTCACATCCATTAGAAAAAGCTTGAAATCATTATAACATGCAAATGCTAAAAGCATCCCAATGGCTTCCATCCTAGCTACGGGTGCATATGTCTCATCAAAATCAATTCCCTCTTCTTGGGTATAGCCTTGAGCAGCAAGCCTAGCCTTGTTTCTCACTATATTACCACTTTCATCTAATTTATTCCTAAATACCCATTTAGTTCCTATAGTAGAATGATTACTAGGCCTTTCAACTAATGTCCAAACTTTACTTCTCTCAAATTGATTTAATTCCTCTTGCATGGCCAAAATCCAAAAATCATCTTTTAAAGCTTCTTTAATATTTTTAGGCTCAATGCATGAAAGAAATGCAACACGGTTCATTAATTTGAGAGAGGATCTAGTAGTTACCCCCTTTGATGGATCACCCAAGATTTCACCACCTTTGACATAGTTGAACTCCCTTGGGTAAGACACCTCCTTTTCCTCAAGAGCCAAGTCCTTCAAGGCTTCAAGAGGTGGATCTTGTGTATCCTCATCTTTAGATGGAACCTCATCCACCTTTTACGTTTGTCCTCCATTAATGGCATCAAGGATTCCTACATCATCATCATCACAAGATTCCTTCCTCTGAAGGAGGTTATCATCGAAAACAACATGTATAGACTCTTCAACTACTAGAGTTCTTTTATTAAATATACGTCAGGCTTTAGAGTTTAAAGAGTACCCTAAGAAAATAGCTTCATCACTTTTAACATCAAATTTACCTAAGTTTTCTTTACCATTATTCAAAATAAAACACTTGCAACCAAAAGGATGAAAATAGCTAATGTTAGGCTTCTTAGATTTTAAAATCTCATAAGGTGTTTTCTTCAAAATTGGCCTAATCATTACTCGATTTATAATATAGCAAGCGGTATTTGTGGATTCCGCCCAAAAATATTTAGGTAAATTATTTTCGCAAAGCATGGTTCTAGCCATTTCTTCTAAAGTTCAATTTTCCTCTCAACTACCCCATTTTGTTGAGGAGTGCGAGGTGCGGAAAAATTGTGGCTAATCCCATTTTCATTTAAAAACTCATCAAAACCTAGATTTTGAAATTCGGTTCCATGATCACTTCTAATGTGAGAAATTTTAAGTTCAAGATCATTTTGAGTTATTTTAGAAAATGTGATGAATTTTTCTAAAGCCTCATCTTTTGTACTTAAGAATAGAACCCAAGTAAACCTAGAATAGTCATCTGCAAGCACAAAGGCATATGATTTGCCACCCAAGCTCATTGTTCTAATTGGACCAAAAAGATCCATATGAATCAATTGTAAACATGTACTAGTAGATACATCATTAATGGATTTAAATGAAGTTCTATGTTGTTTACCCTTTGAACATGCATCACAAATTTTATCATTAGAAAATTTAAGCTTGGGTAACCTCTAACTAGATTAAGGGAAATTAATTTCTCTAAGACACTCATGCTAGCATGTCCTAATTTTCTATGCCAAAGCCATGAGTCATGTTCATCATGTGCAACTAAGCATGTATGGGATGAATGGATGTCATCTAAATGCACCATGTAGATATTGCCTATTCTATGTCCTATGAGCATTAGTTGATTTGTTTTAATGTTCACAATTTTGCAACCACTTTTATCAAATAAAACATTAAAACCCTTATCACATAATTGACTAATGCTCAATAAATTATGTTTAAGACCGTTGACATACAAAACATTTTCAATGAAAATAGAGGAGTGATTACCAATGGAGCCTATTCCTTCAATGTGGCCTTTGGAGTTGTCACCGAAAGTTACCACTCCATCACTCTTTGGCTTTAGTTCCACGAATCTACTCTTGTCACCGGTCATATGTCTTGAGCATCCACTATTAAGGTACCATGAGTTTTGGCTTGAAGCTTTGGCCTTGTAGCAATGCTCCCCCTACAAGCAAAGAAATTAGGCCTTGATTTTTGGTACCCAAATCATTTTGGGTCCATGTGTGTTAGCCTTCAAAATTTTGGTTCCCTTAGGAATCCAAGAAGCAATAGCATTCATATTATTAGAAATAATGAGTTCCTTAGGAACCCAAACACTTCTAACCTTTTGACCTCTAGATTGCTTATGAAAATTTCTTTGTTTAGGAATAAAAGGTTTTCTTTTCACATATTGGGATTTAGAAGAGTTTCCTTTTTCAAAATGGTTTTTCCCAATAGCAATTGATGTTTTAAGATTATCCACTTCCTTTGTGTGATAATCTTGAAAATCGGAAAGAAGTTTTTCAAGTTCAAGATTTTTCGTTTTAAGATCATTTGAAAGATTAACTAAAAACAAAACTTTCTTTTCCAATTCGGAGTTAGTTTTTGAAAATGTTTCATTTTGATTTTTCAAATCGGAAATAGTTTTCTTGTTTCTCAAAATGGATTCTTTATATTTTCCTACTAACTCATCGTAAACCTCTTGCAATTCATCATAAGCATCTTGAAGCTCATCAAAGGTAAAATCAAAATTAGATGAGTTAGGATTTACCTTTGGTTCATCATCAATGACCATGAGACAAAGATTGGCCACTTCCTCCTCCTCCTCGGAAGACTCATCGTCACTCCAAGTTGCTAATTGAGCTTTGAGCTTGTTCTTCTTCCCAAAGCTCTTCCTCTTCAATTGAGGACATTCGGAATGGATATGGCCGGGCTTTTTGCATTCATAGCAAGTGATTTGCTCCTTCTCATATTCCTTACTCTTGCTCTTGAAGTCTCCTTTTCTAATAAACTTTCTCCCACGATTGGACTTCATGAAGCGAGTGAACCGTTTGGACAACATGGCCATCTCCTCATCATCATCTTCACTTGAATCGCTTTCATGATATGAAGCCTTAAGAGCGATTCCAACCTTCTTCTTCTCAACATCCTTCTTCTCAACCATTTTCTTTTCTTCTTCTCTTCCCTTCCTCATGATCTCATGGGTGAGTAAAGATCCAACAAGAGCATCAAGCTTGAGAGTCTTCAAATCTCGAGCTTCAATAATAGCCGTTCTCTTGCTATCCCATGACTCCGGAAGAGAGTACAACAATTTCCTCACTAGTTTGTCTTCGGGGATGATCTCACTGAAACCCTTCAATCCGTTGATAATGACCGAGAATCGATCAAACATCTTGGAAACACTCTCATCGGGATCCATCTTGAAATTTTCGTAGCTTAGATTGAGTAGCCCAATTTTTGTTTCCTTGACATCACTAGTTCCCTCATATGTTGTCTCGAGGGTGTCCCAAACCTCCTTGACCTTTTCAATCGAAGAGCCTTGGAGTAGATATCCGGACCAAGTGCACAAAATATAACATGGAGAGCTTTATCATTCATTTGCATCCTTCTTCGTTCATCTTCCGTCATTTCGGCTTTTACTTTTGGGACAAGTCTTGCTTCACCATCTATCTTCATGGGAATGTATGGACCTTCTTCAACCACATCCCACACCATGTAGTCGGTGGACTTGATGAAAAGCCTCATCTTATTCATCCAATATGGGTAGTTATCCCCATTGAAGAATGGTGGCTTGGTGGTAGATTGGGACTCGTAGAGGTTGGAGTTGGAGGTGGATGCCATTGCTTGACTAGTTATTGATCAAACTCTCATAGAATCGACTCAAGAGGGTTGTAATCCTTCCAATGAGTGCAGCTCTGATACCAATTGTTGAGTTGATCACACAATTGCAAATGGCCAAGAGGGGGTGAATTGGCAATTAAAAATTTGGTAGGAGGTATGAGTGAAAAATAAAAAGTGACACAAGTGGTTAGAGTGGTTCAAGTTCTCCAAATGAACTCTACATCCACTACCTTAATTCTCACTAAGAATTTTAAACCAATTCACTACTTGAATTCTTCCGCTTTTCTTGGATGAGGAGGTAACCTTACAAATTGATTAAGCTTTCTACCCAAAGCTTAATCCACTCACTTTTACAAAGAGATGTATTTGGTAAACTCTAACAATTCCTCTCAAAGGATAAATGTTTACCCAAATACAATTTCAAACTCCCCAAACTCACAATACAAGATAACAATAAAATCACTAGAGTTGGGTACAAGAATTTGACTATGAAGAGCACTAGGGTTTGGATTTTTTGCTTTGATGTTGCTTGTAGGTTCAATAGTTGTTGCTTGGTCAATTGAAGCTTGTTTTTATACCCTTGCATTGAATTCTAGCCGTTTGGGTAGTTGGGATCATCAATAGAGCTGTTGGGAGCATTTTTCCCGCAATAAATGCAGCTCTGCAGCGTACCGTATCGGTACTCGAAGAAGGTGTATCGATACCTGCATCAAAGAGGAAAAAGTCGTTGTGACTGAAAACAGAGCGTATCGATACACATAGAAGGCGTACCGATACAGTTTTAAGGGGCGTATCGGTACGGATGGCCGTATCGATACGGTGTTTACTCACTGGAATCCCAAGTTTGGTTTTCTTAAAGAGCGTATCAGTACGCATATCAAGCGTATCGGTACGGTATAACGGCCTTTTAAAAATTGGGAAACCAACCAACTGACAAGTAACGGTCGAAAAATTAAATGCAAAGATTTTTCAAAGATATGCTTATCGTATCGATACGATTGCAAAGCGTATCGGTACAGTTTCATTAAAAGAGTTGCCCAGATGAATATCGTATCGATACGGGGTAACACCGTATCGGTACGCTAAGTCCATTAAAATTCTAGTGGTAAAAGCCCGTATCGATAAGCATAAGGGTATCGATACGCCTGAGCGTTTTTGCATAGTTTGGCTTGAAAATCAAAATTCCAGTAGCAAAAGACAGTATCGATACGCCTAAGGGTATCGATGCGCCTGGGTGTTTTTGCATGGTTTGGCTTGAAAAACATAGTAAAAGACTTAGAGAAATTTTCATATATTTAATAGCTTGTCTTGAGATATTATTTTGTTTAAAATACTTGTCAATTGTGGGACTTTAAAGAGTACTTAAAAATTTATTGTTTTGCAAATTGGTCCTTAAGTTTATATGTTATATCAAAATCAATTTTGGTTTCACAACCCTGAATCGGTTAAGATGTACAAGGATCTCAAGCCCTTGTATTGGTGGCCTGGAATGAAGGCAGCTATTAATGATTTTGTATCGAAGTGTCTGAAATGTCAACGGGTAAAAGCTGAGCACCGAGTCCCTACCGGATTGCTCCAACCTCTTAAATTTTCACAATAAAAATGGGAACGAATCACATTGGATTTCGTAACCGGTCTTCCTTTCACGCCAAGAAAGTGTGACGCTATCTGGGTGATTGTTGATCGCTTCACCAAATCTGCACATTTCATCTCGGTGCATATGAATTACAGTTTGGAAGCCTTGGCTGAATTATACATTCGGGAAGTTATTCGTTTGCACGGAATCCCGACTTCAATTGTCTACGATCGAGATCCTCGATTCACAGCTTGATTTTGGAGAACATTACGAAAAGCCTTCGAAACTAAGCTAAATCTGAGTACAGCCTTTCATCTGCAAAGTGACAGAAAATCTGAACGGGTGATTCAAGTTCTCGAAGACATGCTTAGAGCTTGTATCATCGATTTCAGGAAGAATTGGGAGAAATCTCTACCACACGTAGAATTTGCATACAACAACAGTTATCAATCTTCTATTCAAATGGCTCCTTTTGAAGCGTTGTATGGAAGGAAATGTCGAACACCTTTGTGCTGGTCTGAACTTGGTGATAATAAGGTGTTAGGACCCCAATTGCTTTGGGAAACCGAAGAACAAGTCCAATTCATCCACTCTCGATTGAAGCAAGCGTTTGATAGACAAAAATCTTACGTCGATCAAAAGCGTAGAGACATTCAACATGAGATTGGAGATAAGGTGTTCCTCAAAGTCTCTTCGTGGAAGAAAGTGTTTCGGTTTGGCAAAAGAGGGAAACTAAGTCCTCGTTTCATTGGACCGTTCGAAGTGATTGGAAGAATAGGTCTGGTGGATTATTGACTCGCACTTCCTCCCGAGTCCGATAAAATCCACAATGTCTTCCACGTTTCAATGTTAAGGCGATACCGATATGATCCTTCCCACTTACTTGAACTCGAAGATGTTGAATTAAATCCCGATCTCTCCTATGAAGAAGAACCTGTCCAACTTCTTGATCGGGAAATAAAGAGACTCCGAAACAAGAACGTACCTCTTGTAAAAGTTATGTGGAGGAATCACAAAGTCGAAGAGGCAACGTGGGAGCATGAGGATACGATGAAAAAACAATATCCTCATCTATTCAATTCAAGTAAATTCGAGAACGAATTTATTTTTAAGGGGGAGGATCTGTAATACCCCAATTGATAGCCTAGTTGAAAAACCCTAAATTAAATAACAAGAAAAGTGTAAACATTTTTACAAGAAAACAAGATTAGAATGAAATTAATATTGTAACTATTAAACTAACCATATAGTACATTATTAATAGTTAATGTATATTAATATATGATGGAAATTTAGTATTATAATAACCTTAACATAATACACACAATGTAGTGGGAATTAAATTAACCAAAACACATGGTTATAGTGATAACCAAGTGTCACCACCCTAACTTGGTGGGACACTCGACACTAAGGAAGGGAAACAATAAGATTAGTGTTTGTTCTTCATCATCTTTCTCATCCACAATCGAAGCTAAGAAAAGAACAAGGGAGTGTTTGATAGAGTGAAATTCTGGAAAAATAAACACAAACAAGAAGAAAAATTTAATGATTGATGGCTGGAAATTAAACCTAGGTGCATGCATGTTAGAAAGAAGAACAAGTGTTCTTGTTGCTAACCGAATATATCTTGTTGAATTTGCTTTGTTTTGATTGTTGTTTAGGTTAGATTTTCGGAAATTTATGAGTTTATATAGTGTTTGATCTTATATGTATGCTGGGTTTAAGTTTAATTGAAATTAGGATGAAAATTTGTTGAAAAATGTTAGCCGAATTGTGTATATATGCCCAGATTCGAACTAGCATATTGTCCTTCAAAAATCTAGAATTTCGACCATGTTCCAGTCCGATCCAGAAAATATTCAGTTGGACAAAGTTGTAGAAAATTAAATTTCCTAGAGGTTAGAAGTGTTGGATTAGTGAAAATGTTCATAGGTTGCTAGAAAAACTAGTTGGAATGAAACTGGTCACCTAAAGAACTAAAACAGTGTTAGTGGACTATTTCGGCTAAATTGAGAAGTTTGGGGATTGAAATGCTATAAGTTTAATTATGAAAATAATGTTTAGAAACAGGGGAAACGTTTTATGAATGATTCATAACTTGAATTGGTTGATTAATGACTTGAATTATATGTTAAAAGTTATTAGAAAGCTTAATAAGTGAATTGAGCTTAAATGGGACTAATCTGGAAACATGATAAAAATCAGGACTATATTGCTTTTTTTAGGGACCATGTAGGACTTAAAAATACAGTGGATAACAGGGTAAACATAGGTTTAAAAAGATGATTTAAAGTCTTAAAGGATCTAGATGAAAATATGCATCAAATTGACCTAACTTGTAGTCTGGCAGTTTAGTCCCCTGCATAATGCACTGTCTTTAAATGAAAAACTGTACTGATTTAGAAATGAGAAAAATATGTGCCATACATGGTTGAAAATATGTATGAATAAGCTTTCTAGAATGGTAAAGTAATTGAAATTTAGATATGTGTGAAAAGATATGCCCAGATTAGTAACAAGTACTTAATCTGCCAGTAGGAAAAACAATTTTGAGTATTTAGTGTTTGTACTTGTGTAAATGAGTTTATATGTTTGAAATGGCTTCTACTATGTTTTTTTATATGTTTGTATATGAATGTTAAGATTAAGAGTATGAAGAAACCTTGGAGGAAACAAGGGTTGGGTAGCCAAATAGGAAGAACAAAGGCATTATGATCAAAGATCAAGTCTAGCTTGGAGTATTGTGAGTGTGGTTAATCTTAGGGTTAGGACTAGTGTCCTAACCAATGTTTATGTTTTAAATTATGATTTTTACCTTGAATCATGAAATGAATTTAATGTGAAGTTGGTAATAATCTTAAAGGAAGAAGGATTAGAAGGAAATATGAAAGCATGTTACATGTTAGTAGCTAGTTGCTTTGTTTGATGCTTTATATGATTTGCCCTACTTTGATGGCTATATGTGAGTCATGAAATGAGTTTAATGTTGATGTTATGCTACTGTTTTTGAATGACACATGATTTAGATTATGAGAAATACTTGCTGGAAATTGATTGAGCCATGACCTTGATTGAACTTGTATGCTTGTGATGTGAATATGTTACATGATCTTGCAAATTGATTGCTATACACTTGAATATGCTTGCTGGAAATTAAAAGACATTTAAAGTCCTTGGTTGGCTAGTTGGTCTTAGGTAGAAGGGCATGCCTTAGAGTATAGAGCTCCTATGAAAAACTTAGTACCTTGTGTACTCTCTGATATGGTGTAATTGGCACCTAATGATCTAGATGCTTTGTGCATCCTATGTGTACATGTTATATGTGATATAATGCTGTATAAGACACCTTAATACATTGTGTATTATCTGAATTTTTGATGCTATGTGCATCCTCTGATGTTGGTACTTAGTATCTAATAAGACTTGATTACCTAGTCCATCTATCTACCAAGGAAAACAATTAAAAGTACGCTGAATAAACATGTAATAAGATCAATGTAATTTGTTTTATGTTTCAATCTAATTGGCTTGAATTGAATATAGAATTTATGTTAATGATCCTCATCGAATGAAATAAAAGGAATATGAACTATGTTTAGAATGTTTGATCCATGTTAGATCAATGTATTTGAAGGCTTGGTAACTTGTCTATTGAATGTGTTATATGATAGCATGCTTGGTGGATATTTGACATATTTGTATCATCATGTTTTGGTGTTAAATTGATAATAAGACTAGCTAAGTGATGCTTGATCATGTTGAGACTAGCTAGGTGATTCTTAAATGGTATTAAGCCTAGCTAGGTAATTTTGGCAAAATGAAATAAAACATTTAAAAGAATGAATTAATAGATATAAGAACCGCCTCACTAAGTACATATCGTACTTATCACTCTTATGTTTCCTTCTTCCTAAACCTACATGTCATTCTGATTCCGAAGCTATCCTGTTTTGATCTGGGAGCATATCACAAGCCAAAGAAAAGTATGATTTGGTATTTTGTTTTGACTCCTAGAAGGTGGCATAGATATGTATTTAGAGTTATGTCACATGCATTTTGATCATTGTATATATGTTAGTTGGATACATTAAGACATACGTGTTTATGGTTTGTAATGGTGGAACTAATTATGTTTGATATATATGTCAATGACTATGTGTTGATGTGAATACATGTGATTAATGTTTGATTAAGGATTAATATGAAGCTTGTGATTGCTATGGATTGTTATATGTTTTGCTATTCAAATGTCTGATGTTAAACATGATAGAAATGCTTGGTTGATTAGGTGGCATTTCATCTAGATTTCTTCTTGAATTGGTTGAAGGATTCGAATGGTATATGAAGATATATGATGAATAATGCATCTAGATGTTTGATAGAATGAAGAAGAAATGATTCTAAATGTTGGTTGCTGATTGTTTCGAATGGTTCTTGGATGTAGAGTCCAATTCGAATGGCCTACTGGTTTGTTTTCATGTTCATATGTTGTTTGAACATTGTTTGGGTATTAGATTGATGTTCTAATAGTAATATGTATATGTATAAGGATTCAAATAGGCTGTGTATATTATGTTAGATGGAATATGTCATAGGTTGATTAGAATTTTTGCACTTGTTTGTTATTTGAATGTGGTATAGTTATTTATTTGGTAAGCTTGTTTAATAGAATGCTAACATGAATATAAGAATTCCTTGATATGTTAGCTTATATAATTATGTAGGTTTAAGTTTGTAATCCCTTGATAGTGTGAAGTTAACGTTTTTGTTAGCCCACCATTTGTATGATCAAAGTTAGTAATCTATGTTGTGAACATTATATGTTTTGTTATAGTCTGAATTAGTTCCGTTTAAACCATAATGCCCTTCGCTCCTAACCCGGGCGAGGGGTATTACAGTTTGCCAGACCACGATTTCAGTTTATCACTAATTTTTTTGATAGTGAGCTTCCTGGTTACCAAGGTAATTCCCAAATACTGAACATGGAGCTTTCCAACAACAAAACCAAAGTGTAGACTATCTCATCAAGACACGATGATTGAATACTTGAGACAAATAATTCAGATTTTGCAGCATTGAGTTTGAGACCTGAATATCTGTAAAAACTTTCCAAAATAGTCAGAATACCTAGAACCGAGTCTAAGTCACCCCGAAAAAAGATTAAGAGATTATCCGAAAAGCATAGATGGGTAAGAGCAACACGTTTGCACTTGGGATGATACTTGAAAATACCTTGAGTGGCAGCATTATTCAAGAGCGAGGAGAGCACATTCATTACAATGATGAAAAGGTAGGGGGACAAGGGATCACCTGCCTTACCCCTCATTGACCCTTAAAAACCCCCACTAAAGTTCCATTGAAAGATATAGAGAAACGGGATGTAGTGATGCAAACAGTAACCTAGTCTTTGAATTGTATAGGCAAACCAATCGCTTAAAGAACCTTTAGGAGAAAAGACCAGTCGACTGAATTAATATCCTTCTGAAGATCAACCTTGAGTGCACATCTTAGAGAAAGGGAAGTTCTGTTGTAGCCCTTCACAAGCTCCTGTGCAAGCAGGATATTATATGTGATGTTTCTGCCTTTAACAAATGCAAATTGATTGAGAGAGACCATATCAAGAAAGTATTCAACCAATCTGGAAAAAAAGATTATGGTTATGGTTTTATAAATTACTGAACAACATAAGATAGGTAGAAAATCCCTAGGCTTGGAAGCATTAGCCACCTTGGGAATGAGTGCAATAGATGTGGCATTGAACGCTGGAAGAAAGAATGAGGTCTAGAAAAAAAGTGTTTGATGGCTCTTGTAAAATCAGTTCCAACAATATCCCAAGCAACACGAAAAAATCCTACCGTGTAGCCATCAGGCCTTGGGCGTTTATCAACACCCTGTTGGAAGAGAGCAGATTTAATCTCCGAGTCACTGACGGGTCTAGACAAGGAAGTAGCAGCATCGGTAGGGAGAGTATATTGCACAAGATCAGCTAGATATTCAATAGAGTAGCTCTGAACGTTCTCATTCTTTTTGCCAATTAGCCCAGTGAAAAAACTTAATCATCTCGTAAGCCATATCATCAAAGTTTTGAAGTCTATTACCAACACCGTCTATAAGTAAACATATGGTGTTTCGATTACACTTCGAAGTCACAACATTGTGGAAGAAAGGAGAATCAGAATCACCTTCCTGAGTCCAAAGGACTCAATCTTTCTGCTTGAGAAATGAAATTTCTTCTTCCTCAAGCGCAGCCAGTTTAGAATACAGAAGTTTTTCAACGTTGATGTCTACAGCAACCCATGCAAGATTTGATAATTGCATTTTTTCAAGTTGCTGCCATTTTAGAATAACCTGCCCCAACAAATCATCAAAATGGGATTTATTAAACTCTCTCAAGTGAGCTTTTAATCTTTTCAGCTTGCCAAAAAGCATTTGCATAGGGTCGCCAACAATCTCAATACCCCAAGATTGTGCAACTACATTATGAAAGTTAGGGTGTGAGGTCCAGAAGTTGAAAAATATAAATGGCTTAGGTCTATTAGTAGGATTATCTTTAATATGCCAAAGAATACCAGGACAGTGGTCAGAAATGCCCGGGGCAAGAAACTCAACAAAGGATGTAGGGAAAGCTAGGAGCCATGAAGAGTTAACTAATACTCTATCCAATTTCCTCTCTAGATAACCCTCCTCTTGCATATTAGACCAAGTGTGCACATGTCCACTATAAGGATGATCAGCAATTTCAATATCCTCTATACAATCTCGGAAGTCGGACATATCAGAAGTCAAATAATAACCCTGTCTATCATAGTCAGAACTCTCTTCAGCAGTCAAGTAGGTATTAAAGTCTCCAGCAACTTGCCAAGGGAGGTCTCCTACGCCGGATTCAACAGTTATAAGTTGCTCCCATAGATTCTTCCTAGTAAAGCCATCATTAAACCCATAAACAGCTGTGGCGACCGTGTCCTTACCAAGCAGAGACAACTTGATGGAAATAGATTGATAAAAAAACAACAAGAATGGAAACTGAGAGACATTTCTTCCATAAAACCCAAATCCTTCCATTATCCACATCAGAATAGTTAAAACAGTTGTTCCACTCAAAAGAAAAGGAATGTACAATAGGAGCAAATTTATTCTGGCGTACTCTAGTTTCTAAGAAGCAAATAATATCAACACCCAAATGTAAAAGCCTATGGAAAATTTTATTTTGCTTAACAGGGTTATTAAACCCTCTAATGTTCCAGAAACAAAGGGTCGTTGAGAGGAGGGAGAAGTTGTACCTACAGCTACAGAACCAGCAACACTCTTGCCCTTAAGTTTATTCAATTTGTTCTTTTTAGCAAGCTAAACTTCTTGAAGCAAGGATCCACTAACACTATTGTCCTTGGGATGTCGACCATGCTTCTTTTTCTTTTTCACAAATTCCTGTAGAGTTGGAAAGTCATTCTAAATAAAATTCATGGAAACATAATCGTCAGGGCTATTAGTAACAAGAGGTGTATCATGTGAACCAATTGCCTGAGTAACAACAGAGTGAACAAGCTGCTCAATATGAGCAGAGATGCATGTATCCGAAGCATCACTATTAGAATATATAATTTCAGAGGCAATAACATTACTAGCATGCTTGTCAGATCCCTTAGTTGCAACAGAAAGTGCAAGATCCTTTTGTACCCCAGAACATTCACCTGGCAACATAGTAAGAGCCTTCGGCTGCCAGATTTTCTTCACTTGCTTATAAGGTAATGCAAGACATGTTTTATCACCATTTCCATTTGTTTTGCATTTAGTGCAGCAATGAGGCATCCAAGGAATAATGACTCAGATGAGAGTAAAACTAACATCTTGTACACAGACCTTAATGGTTTTAGGTATAACACTACAAGCAGGTAACTCTATGCAAACCTTAGCATACTCAAGTCGTTCCATCTTAGCAGTAGAAGAATCCATATAGAGGGGTTTACCAATCGTGCTACTAATATAACTCAATCCATCTTTAGAAAACAATTCCAAAGGGACATCAAAAAATTGAACCCATACTGGCATATGAACTAAATCAAAATCTAGCTTTTTTAAAATTTGGTTCCCATTTTCGAAGGATTAGTGGTTTGTGTTGTATGTGCCATGGACCACTCTCAAATATCTTATCCCTCGCATCAGAATTTGGAAATCGAAAAGTATAAAGGCTAGAACCAGCAAGACTGAACTTAACTGATTTTCCCCAAAGCATTTCGATGATGCGTTGCAAGGCGCTAAAATTGGGTGCCGATCAATGCGTCTTTCTAGTTCGAAATCCTAGCTTCAAAGACCTGAGAGGGCAGATGGACTATAGGTTCACCTTCGATTGGCTGGATTGGGTGGAAATCCAAAGTTTGATCTTCAACGCCATCGAAAAGCTTTCGCCAGTCATACGGAGGAGGGGAAACCACGTGTAAAGGAAAGAGAGAACCAGTATGAAGCAGAAAGAAACAATCGTCGACGAAAATGGAGAACACAACGGCAAAATTCAGGCGATATTAGACCCGCTATTGTGCGCCGGAAGAGAAAAGCCGTGCTCCATTCTTTTTTAATCTTAGATTGTTAAGTTAAATATCAAATACTATTATATATATATATATATATATATATATATATATATATATATATATATATATATATATATATATATATATAAATGATTGATATACATGCCAACTATGTATAAAAGAGTATGTACATTTGGCCGGTTGGTCGAGCAACCCATCTTTGTTTCCTCATATTCTCTTAGGTCGTAGGTTCTAGACCCACTAGAAGCACTCCTCTTCCTTCCCCCAGAGTCTCTTTTCCCTCCTCTCTAGGTAGGAATATGATTAGATTTAGGATTTGTTAAAAAAACTATGTATAACTCAAACTTGTAAACTCAAATTTTTTGACTAGACTTGACTCGATCAAACGCCGACCCTAGTTGAATTGACAGACTTGACTCGAACTTGAAAATTGTTTAACTAATTACTAAAATTTTTGAGTTATTCAAATTTTTATTTATAACTCAAACTTTATTTGAAATTTTTTCAAGTCGAGTCAAAATGAGTCAGCTTTTTTTCGCATCGAGTCGAATAATTCGATTTTTTCGAGTCGAGTTTTGCCCACCCTAAATTTAACTTCATAAAATGGAATACATACAAATGACAGTAATTATTAAATTTCACATTTATATTTATCTATATTAATTTTAAAAAATACTGAGCTTATTATTACAAATCAATGGCATAAATTTAATAAGTGAAATTTTAAAAAAAATTAATATAATAAAATAAAAAACATATACTTATGAGAATATTGATATCTTTTTTCAATTAAAAATTTAAAACAACATTTTTTCCACAAATAAGGACCTTTGTTTTTTTACCCCATTTTTTAGTCCAACACCAATAACCTTTATACCATGTATTCTTAAGATTATTTAAAAAAAAATATGTACTTGTACCTCAATCATATGCATACACATATAGAAATTGTGTTATCATAAAAGTTGTTAGCACCTATAAACAAATGCTGCCATGTGTCGAAACAAGAGCGAGTAAGATCACGGACGATATAAAATAAGGGACGTCCGACGATGAGCATCACAACACAGGTGGACCAAAACGCACAGGATTGCCACGAACTATATGATACCCTCCGCAATCTGTGGTGAACAGACAGAACCACGAATAACATCATGCCTCATCTACTTGCCACATGACTACACACGTGCCCATCACAGATATCGAGGAGAACCTAAGACGTCAAGTCATAGCTAGTCCAATCAACGCGCCACAATAACCCTATCTTAAAACTTGTCCAAATGGTATAAAACTAGCCATGCAGTCGAGAGGAACAAAGATCTCCCACCCCCGACACCATCACCACCCAAAAATCAAGAGCAATACATATGCTTTGATCCAGAACGGCTATCCCGACCACCGTTGGACCATCATCTCCGATCCCTAACCATTTTAGCAATCAACAATTGGTACGATGAGAGTGGTCCCTTCACATTTCGGCCTGACTCTCAGGAAGCAACATAAAGTGACACCCAACATGATAAATCATGAAAGAACGCATGAAGGAAGGAAAATTCTTGAAAAATATAGAAGAGGAAACCCCTCTCATTTTTAGGACAGAAGCGACTGGCTGGCCAACATGTATTGCAAACTGGAAATTATGGAAGAGTATACTCATGCCTCTCTGAAACAACTTAGATGATAATAAGAATATATCTAAGGACGAATGCAAAATTTAGAAGGGGAGCACAATGAGGAGATTGCAGAGAAATTCAGAGCCATTGCAGCCGAAACAGTGGGGGGCAGTGTGCGCATGTAATGGAAATCAGCAGGAGTGCCATGACAATAAGTTCCTTAAGAAATTCAGCTGAAAGCATACAAAGTTTGGAACCCATAAACCACAGCCAGAGGGAGGAAGCTTACTATTGTAACCCCCTCAATCCGGTCTGGACGATAGACCGAACCGAACGGGTCACACGTGGAATATTGAAGTACACCGGGAGGTTTACCTCAATAAACAACCCTAATTTTTTTCTTCATTTTATCTTGTCTAGATGCTCATTATAATCCTAAGTGATTAACATCGCAGCGAAACAATATACAACTCGATCAGACTTCGATTTAGGACTTGATTGCATTCAATTACAAATTAGGGACCATTTTGTAATTTTACCAAATTATAGGGACTTATGCCATTTTATGCTACCAAACTTTAATTAGTCATATTACATGCATCTCTGTCAAAAATCAGCTCCAAACAATCATCCAAACTCAATCAATTACATCCACAACATTCATTGACTAAAAGGTAAAGAATCAAAACATCAAAATATTCCACCAACTAACATAACAACCTGCTGTTTCGGTACATGTTAACCTGTATCGAAACAGGCATACCAAAACTGGTTCACATGGCTCAGAACACGTGCCCATTATCGAAACACCCTTTGAGGTGTTTCGGAACAGAGGTTTTCAGTGGCAAAATGTACTAGAACAGACCTCCATGTTTCGAAACCCTTAGGCCATTTCAGGCTCACTGTTTCGTTACAGGCTCGAGTATACCAAAACACCTGGGCCTGTAATGACACTTTTTGCTGGTTTTTCACACTTTAATCCATACTAAACCATTTCAACATGCTTCCAACATACATACAACATATTTAAACATCAATCCCCAATCATTCATGGCATATTCAACTTCATTTCATGGCAATTTGCATCAGCGACAAACTTTAGGCATGTAACTTAGCAAACAAGCCAAGCAAGATACCAAAACGCATAACAAAGCACAAACCAATAATCAAAGGCCATTTACAAGTCTAAAACATCAAAGAACAATTGATCAAATGAGGAGTTTACACAAATCTCCCAAAACCCAACGAATCCCCTATTGCCCTTATTACTTTAGTCCAAAACGATACATACATTCTAAAGCAAGGTCTCTTGGAATATCTTGCCTCTTGCTGCCTCCAAAACCTCAATTATCTGCATTGATGGACAAATGAGAGCGTAAGCACACAAGGCTTAGTGAGGAGGCTCAAAAGCAAAACACCATCAATGCTTGAAAACCATTTTCATGTTCACATTGAAATCTCATTTCAATTTACTAAACATCATTTGAAAAACCATCATGCCGTTTTTTAAAACCATGCGCTTTCCTTAATCAAAACATCATATTAAACATCATGCATCATGTATTATGAACTCAATAGCAAATCCATTGGTAACACTCAACTTGAGCCTTCCTATGCATCGCTACCATTTGCAAAGTTTAAAGAGTAAAAATGCATTTACATATTGTGCATCATTAGCCATTTCATAATACATCATCGATTATATTGGCTCACAAGTGATCATTAACATGCTCATTTCTCAAAACCTCATCGGATACACGAATTCACAAGTGTTATCCCAACACTTCATACATTCTCATCGGCATCTCAAGGTTCACACACGGGAGCTACCCTCCACCGTTGTGACACTCGTGGTGGAGTATTCGCTACACCGTATAAACCCCTCAACACCACTCATCGGTAGATGTATAACCCCACTAATGAGAGACGGGACACCATACACATTCCTCAATCGTTAGGGTACTTTGATGGAGTATTGGGTACACCGTATAAACCCCTCAACATCCAAGGCGACTTGTTTATTATGCACTCGGCTAACTATATCCAATTTCATTTATAAACCATTTCGCAACATCACTTGCTAATATAATTCACATATTAATCCATACCTCACTGTTTTCAAAGCATCATAAATCAACCACTTTACCAAGCATTAAACCATGCTTAAAAATCACAAGTATAACTCATATACCTCAAGGATCACTTACCATGTGCATCCTTCATCATCATAACATCAAAAATAGTAAATCACTTACTTTAAATCATGCTTTAAACACTAGGTAATATGCATTTAAAATCAAGTTCATCAACAATCTCATAATAGTACAATATGAGGGAGAAATTCCTTTTACTTACTTTCGAACTTAGTAAAGCATTTCAAGCCTACACTAAGTTCCCAAAACCACCTTTAAAGTGTTTCAAAGTTGGAAATCACGTTCTCACTCACCGACTCGCGAAACCAAGATTCGCCGACACAAAATCAAGCGTCTGAAGCCCCCGAAACTTCACCGATTGCTTCCAATGTGTTATCCCCTGTTTTTACCACAAAAGAACAGAGGATTAATGCATATCATGCATTAAAATCACCATCAACTTAAAAAATCTCGTTGCTCTGCAAAAAAAAAACCAAAACGGCCATCCGAAACAACCGAAAACACATTTGATTGCTCTCTAAACTCAGCCCATCCATAATCTAACATTTCTATTCAAGTTTAAGCATCAATCAACATCTAAAAACAACCTAATAACATCCTTATACCTCCAGCAACTCAGATTTCACACAAACACCACAAAACCCCAAAATCTAACAACCTAAAAACTAGAGATCCATCTTGATTCGGGATTAATTTGATTAAACCTTTATTTTACCATTATTTAACATCCAAAATATGATTAAAATCAATCACAACTTAGCCAAACCAAATTCAATGTGAAAATCATTCAAAATCACCCTTTAAACTTGATTTTACCACTTTCATCAAATTAAACATGAAATCTTGTTAAGAAAACATAATTAAAGAGCCAAATACTTAGAAATTTCAATAAAGATCCTTGATTAGAGGAGAGAAAAGAAAGATCACCTCTAACACAAGCTTTCCCTTGATTTGTAATGATTTTGAAGAATTCCTTCAAGAAAACTTTAGCTAGTTGTTGTAGAAATCCATGAGCATCATTTAGAAATCAAAAGTAGATGAAATGAGATAAATCTTTGAAGATTTTAGTGATGAAAAGGTAGTTTGGCTGCTGGGAAATTTGAGAGAGAAATTTAGAAGAAAAGTAGTTACGTAATATAATGTTTAGCCTTTTAGAATTTTTTTTATCATTTCACAATTAATAAATCTATTAATTAAATCATTTTAAAACATAAAATCAAGGGTAGATGATAACACATTGGTGTAATAGCACCCTAAGGATTCTAAGTTTTGGCCCTCTTCAATTTAGCCATAAAAACAAAACTTGCAAAATTTACATTTAAGTCACCAACTCGAAATGTCGACTTTCTAAAAATCATTTTCCAAAATTGGCTTCACTTTTCCTCAATATATATTTAAAGAGGATTGTAACCCCCTCGTCCCGGTCCGGACGCTTGACCGATCTGAGTGGGCTACACGGGGATAACCGAGGTGAAACCCGTTAAGGCTCCACTTCGGTTACCGACCCAAGGAAAAATTTTCATTTATATTATCTTTTCTAAATACGATATTAAACCCTATGTGAGAAAAAGCAACAACGGAAGAAACATTAAGGTAAACGACCAACAACCCAAATAAAACAACCCATTTTATTCTTATACAACAGGCCATATTAGAACGCCCACAGGGTGTTTCGATACGCCTTGACTAGGTCAACTGGCCAAAGTTAACCCGATTAGACCGTTTCGAAACAGGGGTGGCCCGTATCGAAACGACCTCAACGGTCAACTTCTCGTGGTCACGATACGAAGGTCGTTCCGAAACAATATAGCCCGTTTCGATACGTCAATTTATCGTCAAATTCTCAGATTTCCAGTAGCAAAAATGTATCGAAACGGCCCCCTAGCGTACCGAAACGCCTGGCCCGAAACAAAGGGACCGTATCGAAACGGGACCAACTGTTTCGAAATGCCCTCTGTCTGCAGATTGGTTTTAGCTGGTTTATGGCACAAGGATGACCCTAAACCCCACTAAAACCTTTCTTAACACACACACAACAACTACAAGGCAAATCAAACATCTTCAAGCATGCTTAACACACCAAACATATCAAGACCATACATTAAAGGAATCATCCACATTCAACACAAGGTTCATACAAGGCATTAAAGATTCATGCTTCACAAGAACATACACTTAAGCACTTAAGGTAGGCAAATCAAACATGGTTTACAAGCAAGACAAGGCAACCAAAAGCCAAACCAACAACATCATAAAGAAGAGTATAACATGCTCTTAAACAAACCAACATCAACCACATAAGTCCCCATTGCTTGACCATTACACCATTAACATAAAATCCAGACTTGATAGGTTCAAAAGCCCAACTAGCACACTTGCAGGCTCTCTTCTTGCACTAGCAACCCACGAACTACGGATCTGCATTGTCGAACAAAAGAGAGCGTAAGCATAAAGCTTAGTGAGGGTAAGCTCATTAAAACAAACCTCGACAATGCAGGGTCCAAGCACGAACGCAACCAAGGTAAAATGCATGTTCTTACCTTCGATCCACATGAGCCAAAATAAACTTGTTGCATGAACATATATTCAATGTTATGCCATGCTCAACAAGTCCAAACCACATCATATATAAACACATATATCAATCCATATTGGCAACACATAACACCACATATTGGTACACATCTCATCTCATATTGGCACCTATCTATGACTCGAATACACGGATAACACGTTGGAATCTCACATCCAACAACAACCATTACCTTACGGTGGGATTACACTCATCACCATTCACGCAGAGGGGATTCCACTCTTCCTCACGCCCCGTCGATGAGATTACACTCATCACCGACTAACATATATATAAGAAGGTTTTTCGGGCGAACTCGTACTCCATCTTGATGACTACCATCACCAAGACCACGCGCGCATTTGACTCACGTGTGCACACTAAACATCCTAATGATCGATCATTTGTACCCAAGCATACTAGTGCCAATATTAAACACAATTCACAACATCATACCATATCCACTTTCGTGCTTAGCACGTACTCACCATGATTAACATCATGCACAAACCACAATCCAAACCACATGCATATATCAATGCATCAAACTATGCCTCAACAACATGTATAACACAATATACATAGCCACCATAATCACAATTAAACAAGAGGCATACACATCAACTAAAGGTCAACCAAAGTTTCTAATTAAAGCTTGGGATTATGCTATCACTCTAATCCCAACTCTAGGTGGGTCTACCAAGCCCGACCTAGTCCACATGCTTCAACCAAATACTCAAAAACCATTTAAAAACATTTAACCACTCACCGACTATTCCGAGCTCAACACACTAGCCGATCAAGCTTCCAACGATTCCGGATTCGTTCCCAATGCTTCACCAACACAATTCCTTGTTTCTAAACAATCAAACACACTCTATTAATCACCAAAACAACCACAAACCACTGCTGTAACTTATAACACCAATTAAGCATCAAATCAAGCCAAGAACACCCATAAAACTCTCATTTTGGAGCAGCCCTATAGCACAGCCAAAACCCATCGATTCCAACACCTTTAACACTCCTAAAAGCTTCCAAAACAACCCCTAACTCTCAAACAACCATCAGCCAACAAGTTCTCACCCAAAACAGCCCCAAAATCAACCTTAAACCCTTCTAAAACCCCCAACAAAACCCAAATTTGGAAATCAACATAAAACCAAGTAAAAATCACATATGTTGGACCATTTGGGTTGCTAATAACATAACAGATAATAAGAAATCAAAAGCCTCAACATTGGACAACAAAGTTTGGATTTTTAACTTTAAAGTTCAAAAACTCAAAATACAAAACAATTGGTTTCATGGAAAACTAAATACATGGGGAGAAAGAGGGAGGTGAGGACAACTCGAAAGTGTTATTACCTTTTACAAATCACCAAGGATGATGGATAGAAGAGATGGAATAGTAACTCAATGGTGGGAGGTGTTTTTCACGTTGGAAAACTTGGAGGTAGAGGATGATGGCATTTTTGGGTGTTTGAAATAAAAGGAATAAGGGTTTTATTTTACAAGTCAATGTATTTACATAATTGCCATTTAAATTTCCCAATTCCATGGAATTGGGCTTTAAAACCAAAACATGCCCAATATAATTTATTTGTTTGAAAACCCAAGGACCAAAATAATATTTTATTATTTAATTATAAAACTGAAACTCAAAATATTATTTTAATATTATTTTCACCCGACCCCCAAACCCGGGTGTTACAAGGATTTTAGAAATTTTTCCCAAACTTTTATCTCATCCCGAACCAAGTTTTCCCTAAACCAACTCTGAATCAACCCAAATCTCTAGTCTAGGTTCATCGGACCCTAAACCACCTTAAAACCTCTACGCCCCAAAACTGGGGCGTTACAACTCTCTCCCACTTAGGAAATTTCATCCTCGAAATTTTACTTGAAGGAAAAAGGTGCGGAAACTGCTTCATCATGTCCACTCTGCTTTCCCACGTGGCCTCCTCAACTCCTCGATGTCGCCACAACACCTTCACCAGTTCAATCATCTTACCACGAAGAACCTTGCTACTAGAATCAATAATCCCAATGGGTTCCACATCATAAAACAAATCAGGATTCAAATCAATCTCCTCAACAGGCATAACTGTAATGACTAATTTTGTCCATGGTAAACCCATCTTAATTTCATCTTTGTAAGTGTGTTTATAGTGGGCTGTAGTGTAGTAAAAAATTTAAGTATTATTACTATTGATTTGTTGTTTGTTGCTATTTTTCTATTGATATTATTATTAGTATTATAGTGATATTGTTATTATTAGTTTTATTATTACCATGTTATTATCATACATTATTACTAAGGTCATTATTAATGTTATTACACTAACTATTATTAGGCTTATTATTATAATGTTATTGTTCGTATTATTGTTATACTTATAATATTATTATCCTTATTTTTATTTTTATTATTATTACTATCTGTTATCATTATTTTTATTTGTTATTATTATTATTATTATTTGTTCATTATATAAGTTCACTAAACAATAAATAAGAAATGAATAAAAGCCATTTTATTTATTAAGTCTACATAGAATCCAAAAGATTTTAATTACATGCTACATATAGCCTAATAGGCCCACATTAATAATCCCTTAAACATTACACAAAAAGAAACCCTAATCTTTCTTTTATCCTGCATAGTCACATATGGACCATTAGATCTGGTCCTTGATCTCAACGGTCCAGATTCGACCTATTGCGGAAACCCTAAGGAGCCCCTAAAGTTATGGTGCCGCATCATCGCATCCGTCATATCTAAGCCACATCTGACGACCTAGATCATGTCTAATGAAGAAACCCTAGATTCCCATCTTGCACCTCGCGCCGCGTCGGTCTCAAACCGTCAGTTCTGGGAGCATCCAACGGTCAAGACTCACTCAGATCTCCATGCCCCACGTGTTGTCCCTTCAATTCTCCCATGCGCGCGTGCTAAAACTTGCCTGACCGTTCTGCCACCTTCACGCCATCTACCAACGCTGCCTCCTCTTTATTTCAGGAAATTACCGACATGCAACACAAAAAAGAGGCAAGTCAGTAAACCCAAAAGGCAATCACAACAAAAATAACCCTAAAAGGTCAACTAGACAACGGAAGGTAGAGATCAGAGACAAGGGAGGCAATTCACATCTTTTGTTTTATTTTTCTTGGCATGTAACATCTCGGTTATAAAAGAACCAGAAATCAAAAAACTTTGTAACATTCGGGAACCCAGAGAAAAAAGGAATAAAAAAGCAAAAAAGATTTTCGAGGTATTTTCTTCAATATTACATGCATGAAACAAAAAAAAAGAGTTAAAAGAAAATTTTTTACCTTCGCATTTGTAACGACCTAAATAAAAGGGCTTTCTTTTAATTAAGTTTATTTTCTGTTTTAAGTGTTTAATGAAACGGTTCGTTTAGAACCATGTTGGAGTCTGTAAAACACAGTCGTTTTATGTGGATATGGTTATTAGAGTCTGAGTCACAGAAGGAAAAACTTATCGAATGAATGAATGAAAACTCAAGTCTTTTCCTCCAAATTTCTTATCTCTTATCTCTGATCTATTTCTCTTCTCACCTTTCCACTGATCATGTGGAGTAACTATCAATATCTTCATTTGTTCGTGGGTTGTCCCAAATGGTCATAGAAAGCACCAATATATGGGATGTTGACATCAAGAAAGAATGGTTTGGCAATATTCTACTTGCTGGTGGCACATCATCAATGCAACAGTTGAACGAACGACTTGAAAACTACTTGTTGGAGGAATTTTCTCAAGTTGCTAGAGTTAAAGTATTGGCCCTATGGTTTGCTGGAAAGTTAATTAGTTTTTCCATTTGCTGCAGAAAACATGGGATGTAGGGCTTCATTTATTGATGGAAATTTACAAGGCTAGGATTTTTGATCTAGGGGGAAGCTTATTTGCTAAGGGTTCAGATGAGAAGTGTCAAAAAGCGTTTGAAGCTGTAGGGAGACATTAATCCTTTAGAAAATGGAAGTACAAGCTAAAAATCTTGCGGATTACATTTAAAGAAAGGATTCAAATGCTGAAGAAGGTTGAGGAAGAGCATAGGGGAGTTTTTGTTCCATGCCTTGCATGTTTAATTTATCTCCATTAAGAAAATGTTAACTTTTATTGGATGTGAGCATGAATTTTCATTGAAACTGGGGCTGGAAATTATTTTTTCTAAGACTGAAAGTTGTTGTGCATCGACTACTCTTGGATATTTGGCAGCACTTATGAAGGATATTAGAACTTACACTGAAACCACCGATATCAAATTTCAGTTCAGAGCTTCTTATGATCGGCCTAACATAGGGGGCAATGGAATACAATGGTCTTTTGCTGAAAACCAGAGTCAATTGGAAGTTGTGGAGCTGGTTACCATCCGAAAAATTAGATCAAAACAGTTTTACTTCAGTGATGTGGATACGACTAAAAGAATGGCTGTTGTGATCCATGGAAGCGGTAGCTTTAATGTTCAGCGGAAGTTGGAGATTGAGGCTCGTTTTAGTGATGTTAATGATCTAGCTCTTGCCACACCTATCAAGCAAAAGGTGGTCATTATGAGTGGCGTGAACAAGCTAATTAAGGGTGGTGTCCATTTTATCTTTTCAACATGGGTGAATGGTAAAATTAAAGCATGGTTATATGATAACATGGGAGCCAAAGTTCATATAGATGTTGCAGGTCTGACATGCACAACACTGGCATACTATGCTAATAATAAAGGGTTGTTTTCATGTGGGACTAATGAAAGCGGAAAGCTGTCCCTTGTTGAATGGAATTATAGTGAAGGTGATGCAAGAAGAACCTATCAAGGACTTTGCAAGAATCCTTCAATTGTTGTGCAGTTTAGATCAATTAAGGATAAGTTCTTGATGACAGCTTATAACCATGTTATTAGAATATGGGATCTATGCAGAATAGTAGAGGAGGCAACTGAAGCTATCGAATATCAGTTACTTGCGACTGTTTCCCATAAAATTAGAATCCCAACATTTGGCATGAAAAATTATGAACTGAATGGAAGGCTTTGTTATCATGGTGGGTATATTTTTGCCAATATAATCATGGATGAAAGGTTGTCTGTTCAGGCTGCAGTTTTAGTTAAGGCGAAGAGAGCTCTCGGGAATATTTGGTCTAACCATCTAAAGGAAGTTAGGATGGTCAAGGTTGATCAAGGACTAGTCTTCAAGGGGGTGCAACAATGGGAAATTTCCTTTAATCATTGAGGTGAAGGATTGTTTTGAGAAGGGAGTTCTGTAACGAGCCTAAATAAAAGGGCTTTCTTTTAATTAAGTTTATTTTCTTTTTTAAGTGTTTAATGAAATGGTTCGTTTAGAACCATGTTGGAGTCTGTAAAACACAGTCGTTTTATGTGGATAGGGTTATTAGAGTCTGAGTCACAGAAAGAAAAACTTATCGAATGAATGAATGAAAACTCAAGTCTTTTCCTCCAAATTTCTTATCTCTTTTCTCTGATCTATTTCTCTTCTCACCTTTACTCTGTTAAAAATTCTTAAGTTCGATTTGGTTCGTTATAGCATTCTTCGATTGTCTGTGCCGTTACGTTTTTTGTCGGTAAAGAAGCCGTGAGTGGTGAACCGCCGGAAATTTTCAAAAAGTCTCTCTCTCTTTTCGGTCTTTTCCCTCAGTTTTCTTTTTTTCCTTTTTTCTTTCGTTGTCTTTGAAACTGAATAAAAAGGAAGGGTTTCGGTTCGAACAGGGCTTCGCCGGCGCCTGTTAATGGCGACTGGCATAAGGGCGAACGAATTTAATTTTTTTCCTAACCCTAAGGGAACAGATGAAAGGGGGAAGGGAAGAAAGTTTTTTCTAAGTTTCAAACAAAAAACGTCTGAAAAGGTTAAAATCCATTTTAAAATTAGCATTTATACTGACCATCGTATTTTACAATTGGGTTATTTGACAAAAAGCCCTTCTGCATTTCTGAATTCATTTTATTAGGGCTTCCGCTTTTTAAAATCCCAGCCCCAGACCCTGTATTTTTGAATCGCTTTAGCCCTTGACCATGTGAATCGTTTTTAGATGAATAAATCCCCTATTGAACCCTCGAAACTTTGTTTTCTATTCAATCTTGTCCTTTAACCCGTGGTGAAATTCCTTGGCGAGTCCTTCATTTAATGCATGTTTAATTCTCAGCCTTCATTACTCACATTTATGTTTTGATGTTGGTGCACTTTGAATATACAATTTATACAACATAGTTTAGGTGGTCACAAGTGTTACATAATCTTATGAAGTCATATATATATATATATATTACAAAGTTTTCATATTATTATATGTATATATACACATATATATATATATATACATTACTTAATTTCCTATTTTGACGTAGTAGTGTAGATATATATATATATATATATATATATATATATTACTTAGTTCTTTTTACGTAATAATGCATGTATATATTGTAAGGTTCTTCGGATGTTGGTTTTAGTTCTAATTATTTGATGACCATATTTTCTTATATCTATACTTGTTCATTCATTTTTATTGTCATATTTACTTATTACGTTATTTATTTGTTTAGTACTCCATGCTTCAGTATCCTAGTGGGAGCTTCATCCCGAGCATTCAGATGTAGTATCTTTTGGTATCGTGAGACATGAATTAGGTTGCAAACTCGTATGATCAAGCATTCATGAATTTAGGGTTTTAAATTAGATCAAAATTAAATTCTTCTTAGAAATGCGATTCGAATCCTTAGATACCAAGTTTTGGGCACGACGAGGGTGCTAACCCTTCCTCGCGTGTAACCGAATCTCGGACCCATTTTTTAAAGAATCTCTGGTTTTGTTTTTCTCGTGGTGTCCGGACTACCTTTTTAAAAATGATCGGTGGCGACTCTATTTTTATTTCTTAAATATAAAAAACAATTATTTTCATTTCAAAAAGGAATTTGTAAATACACAACACACTCGAAGTTTTTCAAAATTTAGTCGCTACAACATGGAAACTCCGCTGGGGATGAAATTTTTGTTTTTAAAAACAAAAATAGAGAGTCAAGCCTTAGTTTGGGTTCGAATCGCATTTCCAAGAAAAAATTAATTTTGACTTAATTTAATTTTTAATCGATAACCTTGTTTGTTTACCGCTTTATTTTGCATGGTGTTTGATATAAATTGTCACCATACATTAGTTCTAAGCACCTTTAAGTGGAAGTGGTCTCTATCTTTTGTGGGGTCGACGCCCTCGTATGGGATTGTGATCCACTTTCGGGATTCGATTCTTATATTTCATGGGACTTACGTCCTCATATGGTATAAGGACCCAAATCATCCCGAATCGATGTCCTATTATCTTAGTAGGTAATAGCAACAGTTCAGGTACCCTTAGTACTCTAGAACCGAACTACATATAGTGGCTCATAAAAGCTAACCCTTTAGAGCCATGTCGTAATGCTGTCCCCTTAGTGATGACCCTTCTAGGCCTTTCTATGATTACTTTATGCTTTTTCATGCAATATATGCTATGAAGTGTTTTTCTTTTTGTGGCTTTGATCTGTTGTTTATATTCTTGACCTTTAATTATAGCATCATTTTCTCAATTAATTAACTAGACTAACTCTAGTTTTTGTGGTTGTTTTGTGTTTCTTTTTTGCATTCATTATTTATTTGCACATATCATGGCATACCATAGGTATTGATTCAAGTACATTAGGAGATCATCATAATGGGAGAGACGTTCCATTGCATGAAGAATGACAATCTCAGAGTTTATGATTGGTCCGAGAGAATGCAAGTGGAAAAAGGAGATAGTTTGGTCACAGGGCACTTTTCAGAATTATCCGTTCGGACCGATGTTGTATGTACTCAAAATGAGATGTCTGGATTCAGGGATATTTGGAAGCGTTGGAATTCGAAAATGAGGTAAGTTTTTCAACAAGAGTATGGTGATATTGTCCTTCTTTTAGTTTTCAACAAGACAGTACGTCGAGCTTTGAAACTTGCTCAAGATGAGAATGGGGCTTTGAAGGCTATAGTTGTTGATTTGGAAGCTACACTTTAGTCTTGCAAAGAAAGGCTCGCCGCTTTTGAGGGGGAAATCCAAGAGGACAATAGCCGGATCATTTACGGACTTCAGCAAGCGGGCCAACTAATCCGAGACCAATAACGATCGATGATGAACGCCCTAGCCCAAGCACAAGAAGTTGCAAGGCATATCCGGGGTATGGCTACGAAGGCAAGACAACTGTCAGCAAGGGTTAAGCCAGAAACGGAATTGGGATGTCATGTGTGTGCTTTAGGAAGAGTGGCTAATCAGTTTTCTATAGTTTGTTTATCAATCATGCGTAATCGGACGTCTTCTCTCAATGAAGTCTTTCTAAAAGACAATTTGAATCAATACCCTTCATCTTTAAATTTGCATTTTGCATGTTTGGAATGTTTTATTTGCACTATCATAACATTGGCATATACATTGCATACATTGTTAGAACATTAAAATTAATTATGGGAAATTCATGACAGCAAGTAAACAAATAATCTACAAACCATTCCGCGCTCGTACGATACCCGTTCGCAGTCTCGAGCAATGGAGGAGAGGATGGCCAAGGTCGAGCAAGGTCAAAAAGACCTTGAAGTTCGTTTGGATGGGATCGAACATAACATCAAGGATCTGATTGTACAATCACAAACGTCTCTCATTGCTCAAATGACCGATTTGCTCGCAAAGAAGTTCGGCAAGGAAGAAGGATTGGGAGATAGCTCAAATTAAAAAAGGATGGAAGATACTATATCATATGTTCAACCAGAAGTACCGAACATGGGAAAGAGGGTGCGCATCAATCTCGGAGGAACACCCGCTAATCATCCAACTGGTGCACAAGCCAACCGTCGTGTGGGATCATCCACTAACTAGCCTGTTGAGTTAGGGGAAGGTTTCGAGAATGAAGTTCCAGATCTAAACATGTTGAATGAGGCAGAAGAAAGGATTAGAGCCGAGATGGAAATGAAGTACGAAGAGAGGTTTCGTTTCTTTGAAGAAAGGTTCAAGGCCTTGCAAGGAATAGATGAGCAAGGCAATGACGCTAGTGATTTGATTCTTGTTGCGGATTTGGTTCTACCACCAAAGTTCAAAGCCCCCGACTTTGATAAGTACAACGGGACTACTTGCCCTTCAGCTCACATCACCATGTATTGCCGAAAGATGGCAGCTTTTATAAAAGATCAGAAGTTACTTATTCACTGTTTTCAAGACAGTTTAATTGGTTATGTAACCCGTTGGTATACTCAACTTAGTCAAGTCGACATCAAGTCATGGAGAGATCTTTCAAAAGCATTTGTGGGTCAGTACAAGCATGTAACTGATATGACTCCAAACCGGCTCATGCTACGAGGTTTGGAACAAAAGCACAATGAGAATTTCCGCGAATATGACCAGCATTGGCAAGACGTGGCAGCACATGTACAGCCCCTACTTCCGGAAAGTGAAATTATTACTTTGTTTGTGGGCACTCTAAAAGGAGTCTTGTATGATCGCTTGATAAGCAATCCTGCCAATAGCTTTGCGGACATGGTCATGACGGGAGAACGTATTGAGGATGCTATCAAGAAAGGAAAGATAGTAGATCCCTATAACACAACCTCCCACAAGGGGCATGGGTCCCAAGATCATATGGTGGGTTCTCGCCCAAACAACCAGTCTTATGGTCGCTACCATAATCAAGCATCCTGGTCTGCAAAGCCTCCAAGGGGTCTTCATCTGGTTCCTATATTGTACACAGATTTGCTCCCAGTGCTTATTGAGAAGAAGCTTCTAACTCTGGTTCAGTCCAAACCAAAGGATCCTCCCTATCCTAAAGGCTATGATGTCAATGCCGTATGTGATTACCATGTGGGAAGCACGGGCCACACCACAGAGAATTGTGGGGCACTGAAAAACAAGGTGCAAGCTCTGATCGAGAACGGTCTTTTGACATTTTAAAAAGAAAGAATGAGGACGTGACTTTTGGGAGGTGCTAATACCCGGTCATCTTTAGGAGTTTTGTGTGTTTAAGTTTCTTCCATGTTGCATTTTCTCTCGAAGTAAGGCATAGAACAAACATTGTTATCATTTTCTCGAAGATAGCAATGGTTTTTTAGGGGCATTTGTTATGTTTACAAATTTTCTTTCTAATGAAAATGCATTTTGCTTAACATACAATGACCTTGAAATCATATATATGTATATCCCTCCTTACCTCCGTAGGTTCTCGGATATCATATGCATGATGTTGCATTGATTCTACTGAAAGGGATCGATCGAATGTTGTGATAACGATGAAGTGTGATGTCCCGTTCCGTCCGCTCCGGTCGGTAATACGAGAGAAGCAAGATTACTATTCCTTTGATGATGTTCGATGATAAGGAAATATCCTAGGAAAGTCCAAATAGAGTTGCTCGAATGTGCCTAAAGAAAAGAGAATAAATATACTGTTTCAAAATAAAACAAAATGATTTTAACTTCAGAGCCTGGTAATAAGCATTAACCAAAAAGCACTCCAATGTTCGAAACCTGTTAATAGGCATTTTCATATACGAGTGTGGAATTCTTGGGGCACTCCGCTAAAGCCCGAAACTCTTCGCTTCATGAGTGATGGTAATATTTTCAAAATCGTGACTATGCCGAGTAACTTGGGGTATTGTTGTATGCTCCATCATTATCCTCGAGACAAAGGACTGTGATGAGTTGAATTCCCCTAGAAAAAAGAAATGAATGAACAAATTGAATAAGTCCCGAAGGAGATAAATCCTTGAGGACACTGACACAATATTAATTGTAATCAGAAGCACACACTTACATTTAAAGTTCTTAGAGTGACATTTTCCGTTCCATGGGCTAAACAAAATTCGAAAAGCTTGAACATACATATGGAGAAACATGATGAGAACTAGAAGGAATAGTAATCGAGCCAATCAAGCAAAGATCTTAATCATGAGGATGAACCGAGAAATTTGGAAAGAGTTTCACAACTTCATAAATTTCCACAACATTCAAAGTCTTCGTAGACTCAAGCTGATCATCGAAAAGTTGAATCTAAGACGGTCTTGCATTTGATATCCGGGGCATTCTATTCTATTTTTCTTTTAATTAGAATTTTGATTTCAAGGTTTTGTATGTTAATCTAAAAGGGCATTCTTCATTAGAATGACGACCAACAATGGGGCACCATTGTGTGTGGAGGAACTAAGTTTTTCACATAAAAAGGTTCGAACCGAAGTAGATGAAAGATAGCACAAGGCTAGAAAGAGTTTAGATAACGATTCTGAATACAACTAAGGTCACTCGACTCGAATATTTGAACGAAGAACGAGCGATGCAAGTTTGGGGGGCCAATTTTGTCAAGACACGAGATTGATGAGTGGTTGTATTCCCAAGATAACGACCACCGATGTAACCCCCTTAGCCCGAACTAGACGTCTGAACCGAACTACGAAGATTACACGGGGAAAACCAAAGTCAACCTGAAAGTCAACCTTGATTAACGACCCTTTTTTTCTTTTTATCTTTTCTAAATGAACATTAAGCCTATGTGATTACGCAAGAATCATAGGAGAGAAGGACATAGCGATCAGAAAACATTTAAGGACTCAATTGCAAGATTTACACATTTTAGGGACCAAAATGTAATTTCTAGAAAATATAATGACTTGGCTAAATTAAAGTTTACCGATATGTAATTAATCTTATTTCATGCCTCTCTACCAAAACGCAACTAAAAAGAACATTCCAAGATCAGACAATTGCATCCACAACATTTAGGACTAAAACGTAAGACATGGAAACTTAAAACAATTCAAAATCATCATCCAACGGTCATCCGATTCGGAACACCAAACCTTTGTACGAAACGCCCATATCGAAACGGTGTTGACCGTTTTGGTACTCGGGTGTGTTCCGAGACCAGTACCGAAACAGGTCTCTCCAGTGGCCAAACTGTTCCGAAACACCTTCAGCTATTCCGAAACGCTATGGCCATTACAGGCCTCTGTTTCGAAATAGTTAAAGGTGTTTCGATACACCATGCACTGTGACAACAGAAAATGCTGGTTTTTCAAGCTTTTTCACACTCGAATCAACCTCGAGACATGCCACATCATGCATACATCAAGGATACATATCAACAATCATCATATCGAAGCTATAGCCTAAACATAGCAACAAATACCCAAGAAAATGCACTAAAGGCATGCTTCCTAGTTTGCCAAAACCATAACAAGTCAAAACTCCAAATAAACCAAAATCCAAACTCCAAAGGCCATTTACAACTCAAATATAGGCAATCCACCATGCTCAAAGTAAAAGAAACATTCTCAAACATTCCAAAGTATAGATTCCTACCCATTGCCTCTTATTACACTAAGGATGAATCACATACATCACTTGAACAAAGCTATGGATTCCTCTTGCTTTTGGGCTGCCTCCAAAGGTTCAATTCTCTACATTCATGAAACGAAATAGCGTAAGCAATAAGCTTAGTGAGGATCGCTAGACAACATTCATCAATGCATTATTCATGATTTGCAAAAGCAACCCTTTACAACACATGCCCTTTATAAAACGAGTCTTCTAAAGACTTCAATGCACTTTTGAAACCTCATGCACATATGCATCAATTTACAACAGCAAATAAACCTTTGCTCATGCTTTAACGAGAATCACATGCATTATTGCATCATACACATATTTCTCATGCACCCTTGCATCGTTTACAAGCATCTCATGCTTCACTTAGTTCATTTACATTATATTGGCTTTCAAGTGATAGCCCACAAACCATTTCAACACAAGACACAATCGGATACGCAGATTACAAGCGTTGTCCCTCACGCTTTATACAAACTACCGGACTACACAAGGTGGAGACATATGGCACAATCACAACCCCTCAACACCCGTGATGGAGACTAATGGCACAATCACAACCCCTCAACATCACTCATCGATAGTTGTATAATTCCACTAACGAGAGTATGGGACACATACACAAGACTCACACACGGGACTAACCATTCACCGTTGTGATCTTAACCTCAATCGTTAGGGTACTTGGATGGAGATTACGGAACAATCACAACCCCTCAACATCCAAGGCGACTTTGTTCACGGTGCACCCAATCCTATAGCCGGCTAACTATATACGATTAAAGTAACCAAAAACCATTTTCATCACTTGCCAATATAATCATTTATCCACATTAATCCATTATTTTTCAAGCATAACCACAATGTCATTTCCACAAGCACACGTGCTTAATGACATTAAAACCAAGGACCACTTACCTAGTGCATCCTTAACATAATGACATTAAAATCCAACATCAAACCATGCTTAAACATGCTTAAAAACAATAAACCAATCCACTCTTACTTCAAATGCATTTTCAACCATCTTAACACATTTGCAAGAGAGGGATTACAGAAACACTTACACTTGAGCTTAGTTAAGCGTATCAAGCTTACACTAAGCTCCCAAGAGCATGCTCAAAGCGTTACAAAGCGGGAAATTGCATTTCCACTCACCGATACACGAAGCCTTGTTCGCCGACACGGAAATTACACCTCTGGAGCCTCCAAAATCACATCGTTATCTTCCGGATCAAGATCCCCTGTTTTCACAACATCAAAATAGAGATCTAAATGCATTAAAATGCATTCTAACACCAGCAACAATCCATAGACTCGTTGCCCACTCAAACAACACCAAAATACCCTTCCAACACAACCGAAAACTCAATCGATTGCCTCCTAAACCAAGCCCAGCCATCATGCAACACTTCCAAAGCATTAACAACATCAAAACACATCTATTAAACATCCTAACTCATCCTTATACCTCCAGCAATCACAATTCCACCATTACACCCCAAAATCACACTTAAAACTACCAAGAAACTCAATGGTCTCAAGGATTTCGGGATCTATGTTAATAACACATCATCTTAACATATAAATCAAGTTAAAAATCAATTAGAATCAACACAAAACAGTGCCCAACTCAGCAAGTCTGAAAATCAAGATTTCATTCACTTTTTCTTAAGATTTTGATCTCAAATCAAAACTATGTTGAAAACTCAATCAAAAATAGTTATTAGAAGTCAAATATCTTGGGAATTTCAATAAATAACTTTGATTAGAGGTTGAGAACATGATTTACCTCCAATCCTTGCTTCCTTCAATAGATGACAAGTTTTCCTTGCAAAATTCTTGAGGAATCAAATACCTCTTCAAAAAGATTTAGGAAATGTTGAGAGGATTTTTAGAAGAAAGAATTCTGGAAAAGATGAGAGAAAATGGTGTTTGGCTAAAATGAGAGGGAATTGGTAGTTACGTAAAATGAAAATCCACTAACTACCAATTAATTAATATCATATTTTAATTAAAATCCTTTAATTAAAATCCATTTAAATCACATGTCATATTGAAGAAAGGTCAAATTGACTTAAAGCCCCCTAAAGATTCAAAGATTTTGGCTTCTACCTTAAAAAGCATATTTTCCCAGTTTTAAAACTTTACAATTTGGTCACTACTTAAAATGTCCATTTTCCAAAACCATTTTTGTAAAATTGATTTGACCAACCTCTTAATTATATTTTTAGAGGATTTTAGCAATTTTTATCACAATTTTATCCTATCCCGATCCTTGATTTCCAAAAGTCACCTTACGCGATTCGAACCGTTCTCGACCGGTCCGATCCGATGTCTAAAACATCTAGGCCCAAAACCAGGGCATTACAACCGACCCTAGAAAACGAAGACAAGCTAAATTCATGCATCTTTGCGTTCTCATGAACACATGCATCTTTGCATCATGAAATATGCTCATGCATCATCGGTAGCTAGATATCCCCATGCTAGGAGCATGCTAACTCATATCATCGTAGCATTTTGTTTTCTTTAAACAGACATTTGAAGATTGGTAAAATAATGGATCTACAGCTTCATGAGAGGAGAAACAAATCTCACAAGAATCAAGAGTCCTTCAACTTGCATAATTAGGATTTCCAAAGGCCTTTCAACCCTCAGTTTTAATCTTCCTTAAAGATGTTTTTGTCAATTTTATCCTTCCAAAAAAATGTTTTCCACAAAACCCAAATTTATCAATTTTATCCTTCCAAAAGGATGTTTTTCTCATAATTCAATTTCTCAATTTCATCCTTCCCAAAGGATGTTTCTCTTAAAAATCAAATATCTCAATTTTACCCTTCCAAAAGGACGTTTTCCTCAAAGTCAAAATTTCTCAATTTTATCCCTTTCAAAAAGATGTTTTTCTTAAAAAATCAAAAATTCCCAATTTTATCCCTTCCTCAAGGATTCCAGGTGAAGCCTTTAATGTTTGTCGCTCAAGGATTCCAGATGAAGCCTTTCATGTTTGCCGCTCAAGGATTCCAGGTGAAGCCTCTCATGTTCGCCGCTCAAGGATTTCAGATGAAGCCTTTCATGTTCGCCGCTCAAGGATTCCAAGTTTAGCCTTTCATATTCACCGCTCAAGGATTTCAGGTGAAGCCTTTCATGTTCTCCGCTCAAGGATCTCAGGTGAAGCCTTTCATGTTCGCCGCTCAAAGATTCCAGGAGAAGCCTTTCATGTTCACCGCTCAACGATTTCTGATGAAAGCTTTCAAGCTTGCCATCAGATCCCAAGATGAAGGATCCTACAGAGAGGGGATCCGAAAAAGTTCTATATAGGAAGAACTTGCGATGCCAAGGTCTCGAAAGCGAAAGGTCCTATAAAGAAGGTACTTGTAGATCATTGACTTCAGATATGAGAAGAGGGGAGTTCCGTAGAGGAGGAACTACTACTCGAAGAGTACGCCAAGGAAGAAGAGTTATATGAAGAAAGAACTTAAAATTCCAAGGCTTCAGGATCTTGGAAGCGGAAGGTCTTATGGAGAAAGGACTTGTAGATCCTTGATTTCAGACATGGGAAGAGAGGAGTTCCGTAAAGGAGGAACTACTCCTCGAAGAATACGCCAAGGAAAAGAGTTCTATGGAGAAAGAACTCATGATCTTAATGCTTCGGGAAAGAAAGTTACTTGGATTTGATTGCTGCCACTACGGGAGAGTAAATCGTCCGATAGGGAAGTGGGACAAAATTAGTGCTTATGGCCTTTGCTTTATTCTTGTTCCACAAGTATAAGCAAAGGGGGGCAGTTGTAATCACTAATTTTGTCCTTGGTAAACCCATTTTAATCTTATCTTTGTTAGTGTGCTTATTGGGCTCTAGTGTAGTAAAAAAATCTAGGGTAAAGTAAACAGACGGTCACTGAACTTTGGTAAAAAATAAAATAAAATGGTAACCAAACTTTCAAAAATCACAAAATGACAATTAAACTTTATGTTTTATAACAAAATGGTAACTGGACATTAAATGTCGTTAAGTGACTGTTATAAAATTTAGTATAATAACACATTTAGTCCTTCATACTTATATATTCAATCAATTTAATCCTAATTCGAAACAATTCACTAAATTTAGCCCTCGTAATTTATGCATTATTTCAATTTGGTCCTTAAAGCAAAATTCCAAAGTATGGTAACATGATAAATAATTACAATTAAATTTTTATAGGAACTCGAAAACTCGACTCAAATCGAAAAAATTTCAAATTAAGTTTGAGTTGTAAAATATGACGCATCAACTCGAATAACTCAAATTTTTTTGACTCGACTCGATCGACAACTCATCTCTATCTTAAGATATGACGCGTCAACTCGAATAACTCGAAATATTCGAATATTTTAAATCATTTTTCTCTTAAATCGAATATTTTTTTTAAAATAGAATATTTAATATTTTCATATTTAAATCACATCAATTATTTAATAACAACTTTAACTATTCGATTTAAAAGAAAAAATTGATTTAAAATATTCGAATATTTAATTAAATTTTTATAGGAACTCGAAAACTTGACTCAAATCGAAAAAATTTGAAATAAAGTTTGAGTTGTAAAATATGACGCATAAACTCGAATAACTCGAAATTTTTTGACTCGACTCGATCGAACGCTCACCTCTATCTTAAGATATGACGCGTCAACTCGAATAACTCGAAATATTCAAATATTTTTAAATCATTTTTTCTTTTAAATAGAATATTTTTTAAAATAGAATACTTAATATTTTCATATTCAAATCACATCGAATATTTAATAACTACTTTAAATATTCAATTTAATTTAAAAGAAAAATATATTTGAATATTTAATTAAATTTTTATAGGAACTCGAAAACTCGACTCGAATCGAAAAAAATTCAAATAAAGTTTGAGTTGTAAAATATGATGCGTCAACTCGAATAACTCAAAATATTCGAATATTTTAAATCATTTTTTTCTTTTAAATCACATCGAATATTTAATAACTACTTTAAATATTCAATATAATTTAAAAATATTCGATTTACAAGAAAAATTGATTTAAAATATTCGAATATTTAAAGTAGTTATTAAATATTCGATGTGATTTTAAAAAATATTAAAAATAGTTATTAAATATTTGAATATTTTAAATCATTTTTTCTTTTAAATCGAATATTTTTAAATTAAATTGAATATTTAAAGTAGTTATTAAATATTCGATGTGATTTAAATATGAAAATATTGAATATTCTATTTTAAAAAATATTAGATTTAAAAGGAAAAATGATTTAAAATATTCGAATATTTTGAGTTATTCGAGTTGACGCGTCATATTTTACAACTCAAACTTTATTTGAAATTTTTTCGATTCGAGTCGAGTTCCTATAAAAATTTAATTATAATTATTTATCATGTTACCATACTTTGGAATTTTACTTTAAGGACGAAATTAATAGAATGCGTAAATAACGAGGGCTAAATTTAGTAAATTGTTTCGAATTAGGATTAAATTGATTGAATGTATAAATATGAAGGACTAAATGTGTTATTATACCAAAGTTTATAACAGTCACTTAACGCCATTTAACGTCTAGTTACCATTTTGTTATAAAACATAAAGTTTAATTGTCATTTTGTGATTTTTGAAAGTTTGTTTACCATTTTTTTTATCAAAGTTCAGTGACCGTTTGTGTACTTTACCCAAAAATCTAAGTATTATTACTATTGATTTATTGTTTGTTGCTATTTTGCTATTGATATTATTATTAGTATTATAGTGATATTGTTATTATTAGTGTTATTATTACCATGTTATTATCATACATTATTACTAAGGTCATTATTAATGTTATTAAAATATTACTATTATTAGGCTTATTATTATAATGTTATTGTTCGTATTATTGTTATACTTATAATATTATTATCCTTATTTTTATTTTTATTATTATTACTATCTGTTATAATTATTTTTATTTATTATTATTATTTGTTATTATAATTATTATTAATATTTATAAGTTCACTAAACAATAAATAAGAAATGAATAAAAGCCATTTTATTTATTAAATCTACATAGAATCCAAAAGATTTTAATTACATGATATATATAGCCAAATAGGCCCACATTAATAAGCCCTTAACCATTACACAAAAAGAAACCCTAATCTTTCTTTTATCCCGCCCAATCACATCTGGACCGCTGGATCTAGACTTTGATCTCAACGGTCCAGATTCGACCTCTGGCGAAAACCCTAATGAGCCCAGACTTTATGGCGCCGCATTATCGCATCCGTCAGATCTAAGCCACATCTGACGGCCCAAATCATGTCTAATGAAGAAATCTTAGATGCCCATCTTGCACCTCACGCCACGTCGGTCTCGAACCGTCAAATCTGGGAGCATCCAATGGTCAAGACTCGCTCAGATCTCCACACCCCATGTGATGTCCTTTCAATTCTCCAACGCGCGCGTGCCGAAACTCGCCTGACCATTTTGCCACCTTCAAGCCATCTGCCAACATTGCCTCTTCTCTGTTTCGGGAAATTGCCGACATGCAACAGAAAAAAGAGGCAAGTCAGTATACCCAAAAGGCAATCGAAACAAAAATAACCCTAAAAGGTCAACTAGACAACGAAAGGCAGAGATCAGAGACAAGGGAGGCAATTAATAGCTTTTGTTTTATTTATCTTGGCATGTAATATCCCAGTTATAAAAGAACCGAAAATAAAAAGACTTTGTAACATTCGGGAACCCAGCGAAAAAAGGAATAAAAAAGCAAAAAAGATTTTTGAGGTATTTTCTTCCACATTATATGTATGAAACAAAAAAAGACTTAAAAGAAAAAATTTTACCTTCACATTCGTTGATTGTTCGCGCCGTTTCATTTTTCGCCGGCAACGAAGCCGTGAGTGGTGAACCGCCAAAAATTTTCTAAAGGTCTCTTTCTCTCTCTTTTTCGGTCTTTTCCCTTCGTTTTCTTTTTTTCCTTTTTTCTTTCGAACGGGGCTTTTCTGGCACTGGTTAATGGCGACCGGCATATTGGCGAACGGATTCGATTTTTTTCCTAACCCTAAGGGAGCATGTAAAAGGGGAAAGGGAAGAATGTTTTTTCTGAGTGTCAAACAAAAAGCGTCCGAAAATTTTAAAATCCATTTTAAAACTAGCATTTATACCGACCATCATATTTTACAATTGGGTTATTTGTCAAAAAGCTTTTCACGTTTCTGATTTCATTTTATTAGGGCTTATGCTTTTTAAAATCCCAGCCCTAGAACCTGTAATTTTGAATCGCTTTTTAATTTAGCCCCTGACCATGCGAATCATTTTTAGATGAATAAATCCCCTATTGAACCCTCGAAACTTTGTTTTCTATTCAATCTTGTCCTTTAACCAGTGGTGAAATGCCTTGGCGAGTCCTTCGTTTAATGCATGTTTAATTCTCAGCCTTCATTACTCACATTTATGTTTTCATGTTGGTGCACTTTGAATATACATTTTATACATCATGGTTTAGGTGGTCACAAGTGTTACATTATCTTATGAAGTCATATATATATATTACAAAGTTTTCATATTATATATATATAGTACTTAATTTCCTATTTTCATGTAGTAGTGTAGATATATATATATATATATTATAAAGTTTTCATAGAGCTATATATATATATATTACTTAATTCTTTTTACGTAATAATGCATGTATATATTGTAAGGTTCTTCGGATGTTGGTTTTTTGTGCTAATTCTTTGATGACCATATTTGCTTATATCTATACTTGTTCATGCATTTTTATTGACATATTTACTTATTAAGTTATTTATTTGTTTAGTACTCGATGCTTTGATATCCTAGTGGGAGCCTCATCCCGAGCATTCTTGTGTAGTCTCTTGTGGTACCGTGGGCCACGTGTTAGGTTGCAAACTCGTATGATCACGCATTCATGCATTTATGGTTTTAAATTAAATTAGATCAAAATTAAATTCTTCTTAGAAATGCGATTCGAATCCTTTGATACCAAGTTTTGGGCACGACGAGGGTGCTAACCATTCCTTGCGTGTAACTGACTCCTGAACCCATTTTTAAAGAATATATGGTTTTGTTTTTTCGTGGTGTCCGGTCTACCTCTTTTATAATGATTGGTGGTGACTCCATTTTTATTTCATAAATATAAAAAACAATTATTTTCATGTCAAAAAGGAATTTGTTAATGCACAACACACTCGAAGTTTTTCAAAATATATTCTCTACAATAACATGAGACAGATCTTATCTATACCTTTGCAACATCTAAACATGAAACACATCATGAATTTTCTCCAACTCGGGAGGTAATCTCAACCGATAAGCAACATGACCAACACGCTCCACCTCTTCATACGGTCCAATAAACCTTGGACTAAGCTTACCCTCATGTCCAAATCTCATCACCTACTTCCAAGGTGAAACCTTCAAGAACACGCGATCTCTAACCGCAAACTCGATCTCCCTAAGCTTTAAATCCGCGTAAGACTTTTGACGATCCGATGCTACCTTCAACTGATCACAAATAAGCTTTACCTTCTCTGTCGTTCAACGGATCTCTATTTGACACTATAGATTTAGGTACACCATGCAACCTCACAATCTCCACAATGTACAACTCCGCAGCCTATCCAACGTGTACGTAGTATGCACAACTATGAAATGCGCACACTTCGTAAGACGGTCTACAATCACCCAAATAGAGTTCTTCTTTGCCGGGGTCAAAGGCAAATCGGACACAAAAGCCATCGTAATCCTCTCCCACTTCCATTCCGGTATCTTCAAAGGTTGCAACAACGCGGAAGGAAATTGATGCTCAGCTTTCACGCGCTGAAACCATACACTTACTCACAAATTCAGCAACATCCTTCTTCAACCCAACCCAATAGTACTCATCCTTCAATCCACGATACATCTTAGTACTACTAGGATGCATGGCAAAAGGACTGCTATGTGCCTCAGTCAAAATAGTGTGCCTCAACTCAACATCCTCCGGCACAACTATTCAACTTTTAAAGCATAAAACACCATCATCATTGAAACAAAAATTCGTTGCATTACCATCCGCTATATCCTGAACCAAAGAATCATCAAGCAACTGCTTCTTCTTAATCAACTGAACCAAAGAAGGTTTCACTTGTAACTTAGCTACCAACCCACCATCACGCGATATACTCAACCGAGCAAACATCGCCATCAACTTTACAGCCACCTTCCTACTCAAGGCTCAGCCACAACATTGGCCTTTACAGGGTGATACTCTATTGTCAAGTTGTAATCTTTGAGTAACTCCAACATTTTCGTTGCCTAAGATTAACTTCTCTCTAAGACATTAGATATTTCAAACTCTTATGATCCGTATAGACCACACACTTCTCACCATAAAGTTAATGCCTCCAAATCTTTAAAGCAAACACAACTGCAGCAAGCTCTAGATCATGATTAGGATAGTTGCGCTCATGCACCTTCAATTGCCTAGATGCATATGCCACAACCTTTTCACCTTGCATCAACACACAACCTAGACCAACGTACGACGCATCACTATAAACTAAAAACTCCTTACTCGATTCAGGTTGAATCAAGACAAAAGCTTGCGTCAAAGCTTCCTTCAACCTCTCAAAAGCTTGTTGTCTAACATCCGTCCACACAAAACGAACATTCTTTTGCATCAACTTGGTTAACGGAGCAGCAATCTTAGAGAAACTATATACAAACCTTCGATAGTATCCTACCAAACCAAGGAAACTACGCACTTCATGAACCGAATTAGGTGACTTCCAATTTATCACCGCCTCAATATTATGTGGATCAACCCGAATACCCTCGACCGACACCACATGACCAAGGAAGACAACTTCCCTTTGCCAAAACTCGCACTTACTCAACTTAGCATAAAGCTGGTTTTCCAACAAGACTTGCAACACAATCCGCAAATGTTGATCATGATTCTCCTCGGTACGAGAGTACAAGCATATCATTAATAAACACTACGACGGACTGATCCAAAAACTCATGGAACACACGATTCATCATGTCCATGAATGCAACAGGCGCATTAGTCAAACCAAAAGAAATCACCAAAAACTCGTAATGTCTGTACCTTGTACGAAAAGTTGTCTTAGGTACATCCACATCCTTTACCTTTAATTGATAATACCAAGACCTCAAATCAATCTTAGAAAACACCGAAGCACCTTGAAACTGATCAAACAAATCATCGATCCTTGGTAAGAGATACTTGTTCTTAATCATCAACTTGTTAAGTTGCCGGTACTCTACACACATTCGCATCATGCCATCTTTCTTCTTCACAAATAAGACCGGTGCACCCCAAGGTGAAACACTAGGCCTAATGAAGCCTCGGTCAAGCAACTCCTGAAGTTGCGTCTTCAATTCCTTTAACTCTTTTGGAGCCATCTGATAGGGAGCAATAGAAATTGGAGTCGTATTTTTATACAACTCAATGTCAAACTTAACCTCTCTGTTTGGTGGCAAACCATGCAACTCTTCCGAAAATACACTCAAAAACTCACGTACCGTTCGTATGTCCTGTACACGCATATTTTTTCGATCCGAGATTCATCACATAAGCTAAGAAACCCTCACAATTCAACTCCATCAAACAACTCATTTCTAGAGCCGAAATTGCATTGGACAAGAATTTCACATTCTCGCCTACGATTACTACTTCGTAATCATCAGCAAGTTTCAAGGTATCTCACTTAGCAACAAAATCAATCACAACTCTATGTTCGATCAACCAATCCATCCCAAGGATTACATCAAAACCATAGAAAGGTAACTCCATTAAATCAACTACAAACACACGCCCTTGAACAAATAAAGGACATCTCCTATACAACCTTCTCGTAACAACATTTTCACCAAAAGAACTAGTTACTTGCATTCCCACATCTAACATCTCAACAGGGATATCAAGAAAATGTGCATGCTCACTTAAAATATATGAATGCGTAGAGCCAGAATAAATCAAAGATAACAATGGCAAGGATTGCAAAGTGAAAGTACCTAAAATCACATCAATGTCATTATGTCCCTCGCGATGTGCGTACACCCTCGCATGACCACCACCCTCAGGTTGAACAACCACAACATGTGCTACAGCTCTCTGACCATCCTCTATACGCTGGAAGTTACCACGACCACGTCCACAACCTCTCTGTGGTGCAACAACAGGTGCCCGACCCTGACCACCTCCAGCTAACAAAGGACAATCACGCCTCAAATGATCTACTGATCCACAACTCCAACAAGAGTTAGTTTCCATAGTCGCAGGAGCCTGTTCTTCACGAACCAAACGAGGACAGTCCCGCCTCAAATGCTCGTGCGATCCGCAAACCTAACAAGCATTTTGCCCAAACCTCATCATGTTACCTTGAACTTGCGCACCATGCCCAACATTACCTTGCCTCGGCTCAAGCCGGTACCTAAGATCACGATGCCTCTTATATTGTCCACCACCAAGATCAGAATCCACAACTCTCTTACCCGAGCTAGAGCCACCCACGTGAGAGGACAAGCCCAAACTCTGCTCGATATCCTTAGCTCGCATCACCAACACATCAAAATCTGTATAATCAGAGGTCAACATAAAAGTCTTCACTTCCTGCACCAGGCCATAACGCAAGCGATCACAATGGTGCCTATCACATGGCACTAACTCAGGACATAACGGAGGAACTGAACCTCATACTCAGCCACTGTCATGCTACCATGAACCAAGGACATAAACTCGTGCTTCTTTTCATCCAAGTATCTAACTCCTAGATACTTCTTCTTAAAGGCATCTTGGAAGAACTTCCAATCCACCTCATTGGGCTCCATAGCCGCAGTAACAATCGTCCACCAACTGTAAGCATCACCTTGCAGCAACAAAACAACACATCCCAGCTTACGTGCATCATTGCACCCCATTTGATCCAAAATCTGGATCATACTGGCCATCCAAGCCTCGGATGCCTCAAGAGATAAACCACGATACTCACCGCCTCCCAAACTTCCTAAACGCTCTAACGACAATCCCAATTTCCTAGAAACAGATGCTTGCACTTGCACTCCAGCAAAAGCAGCCTTGAATGCTCTAGTCATCGCTTGAACCAAAGGCATCAAATCACCCAACACAGGCCCAGCTTGCCCACACTGTCCTTGCTCCTCACCCCAGGTGGAGGCGGTTGAGAAGGTAAATTTCCACCAGGAAGAACCTCGTTCTCCTAATTTCCCTGCTCTCCAGTAGCAGCAATCGTACCCGAACGTAACTCTTTCCTCGGTCCTATTGTTCTATTATAATTAAGGCATGATAACAAAACAAAACAAGAAATCAAGCCAGCTTCAAGCAAGGATCCAAGACTTCAAACTCAATTTAAAACACTTTAACTATAGTAATAAGGCAATGAGTATCCCAATTTCCCCCAAACACAACATAAGGAATACACCATACATATCACAAACATTCTGCATAGCAATCAATCAGATTCAACCCACAACATCATCATGTACATAACAATTTACACATACAACACAACCATCATGCATAACATCAATATCATTCATTCATTAACAACATGATTATAACGTTCACCGTGCAAAACAAACATCATCGTTCACTTAGAAACATATCACACCACCTTACCAGTAACTTACAATCATCCCATTCTTTCGTAAACCTAGCTCTGGTACCACCAAATGTAACCCCCTCAAATCGGTATGGACGATAGACCGAACCGAACGAGTCACACGGGAAATATTGTAGTAAACCATGAGGTTTACCTCAATAAACAACCCTAATTTTTTCTTCATTTTATCTTGTCTAGATGCTCATTATAATCCTAAGTGATTAACATCACAGCGGAACAATTAACAACTCGATTAGACATCGATTTAGGATTCGATTGCATTCAATTACAAATTAGGGACCATTTTGTAATTTGACCAAATTACATGGACTTATGCCATTTTTATGTTACCAACGTTTAATTAGTCATACTATATGCATATTTGTAAAAAATCAGCTCCAAACAATCATCCAAACTCATTTAATTACATCCACAACATTCAGGGACTAAAACGTAAAGAATTAGAACTTCAGAATATTCCACCAACTAACTTAACAACATATTGTTTCGGTAAAAGTTGACCCTGTATCGAAATAGGAGTATCGAAACTGGTTCACATGGCTCAGAACACGGGCCTGTATCGAAACACCCTTTGAGGTGTTTCGGAACAGAGGTTTCCAGTGGCAAAATGAACCGGAATAAGCCTCCCTGTTTCAAAACCCTTAGGCCATTTTAGCTCACTGTTTCGGTACAAGCTCGAGTGTACCGAAACACCTGGGCCTGTAATGACACTTTTTGCTAGTTTTTCACACTTTAACCTATACTAAACCATTTCAACATGCTTCCAACATACAACATATTTAAACATCAATCCCCAATCATTCATGGCATATTCAACTTCATTTCATGGCAATTTGCATCAACGACAAACTATAGGCATGCAACCTAGCAAACAAGCCAAGCAAGATACCAAAGAGCATAACAAAGCACAAACCAATAATCAAAGGCCGTTTACAAGTCTAAAACAACAAAGAACACTTGATCAAATGGGGAGTTTACACAAATCTCCCAAAACCCAACGAATCCCCCATTGCCCTTATTACTTTAGTCCAAACCGAAACATACATTTTAAAGCAAAGTATCTTGGAATCTATTGCCTCTTGCTGCCTTCAAAACCTCAATTATCTGCATTGATGGACAAATGAGAGTGTAAGCACACAAGGCTTAGTGATGAGGCTCAAAAGCAAAACACCATCAATGCATGAAAACCATTTTCATGTTCACATTGAAATCTCATTTCAATTTACTAAACATCCTTTGAAAAACCGTCATGCCTTTTTTAAAACGATGCACCATCCTCAATCAAAACATCATGTTAAACATCATGCATTATGAACTCAACAACAAATACATTGCTAACACTCAACTTGAGCCTTCCCATGCATAGCTACCATAAGGAAAGCTTAAAGAGTAAAACATGTATTTAAATATTATGCATCATTAACCATTTCATAATACATTATTGATTATATTGGCTCACAAGTGATCATTAACATGCTCATTTCTCAAAGCCTCATTGGATACACGGATTCACAAGTGTTTTCCCAACATTTCATACATTGTCACCGACATCTCAAGGTTCACACACGAGAGCTACCCTCCACTGTTGTGACACCCGTGGTGGAGTATTCACTGCACCGTATAAACCCCTCAACACCACTCATCGATAGATGTATAACCCCACTAACGAGAGACGGGATACCATACACTTTCCTCAATCATTAGGGTACTTGGAAGGAGTATTCGGTACACCGTATAAACCCCTCAACATCCAATGCGATTTGTTTATAGTGCACTCAATCCTATAGCCGACTAACTATATCCGATTTCATTTATAAACCATTTCGCAACATCACTTGCCAATATAATTCACATATTAATCCATACCTCACTTATAGTGCACTCAATCCTATAACTCATATACCTCAAGGATCACTTACCATGTGAATCCTTCATCATCATTACATCAAAAAACAGTAAATCACTTACTTTAAACAGTAGGTAATATGCACTTAAAATCAAGTGCATCAACAATCTCATAATATCACAATCTGAGGGAGAAATTCCTTTTACTTACTTCTGAACTTAGTAAAGCGTTTCAAGCCTACACTAAGTTCCCAAAACCACCTTTAAAGTGTTTCAAAGCTGGAAATCACGTTCTCACTCATCGACTCGCGAAACCAAGATTCATTGACGTGAAATCAAGCGTCCGAAGCCCCCGAAACTTCATCGATTGCTTCCGAAGTGTTATCCCCTATTTTTACCACACAAGAACAGAATGCATCTCAATGCATTAAAATCACCAACAACATAAACAATCTCGCTGCTTTGCCCAAAAACTCCAAAACTCCAAAACGACCGAAAACACCTTTGATTGCTCTCTAAACTCAGCCCAGCCATAATCTAACATTTCTATTCAAGTTTAAGCATCAATCAACATCTAAAAACAACCTAATAACATCCTTATAGCTCCAGCAACTCATATTTCACACAAACACCACAAAACCCCAAAATCTAACAACCTAACAACTAGAGATCCATCTTTATTCAGGATTAATTTGATTAAACCTTTCTTTTAACATTATTTAACATCCAAAACTTGATTAAAATCAATAATAACTCAGCCAAACCAAATCCAATACGAAAATCATTCAAAATCACCCTTTAAGCTTGACTTTACCACTTTCATCAAATTAAACATGAAATCTTGTTAAGAAAACATAATTAAAGAGAAAAATACTTGGGAATTTCAATAAAGAACCTTAATTAGAGGAGAGAAAAGAAAGACCACCTCTAACACAAGCTTTTCCTTGATTTGCAATGATTTTGAAGAAACCCTTCAAGAAAACTTTAGCTAGTTGTTGTAGAAATCCATGGGCATCATTTAGACATCAAAAGTAGATGAAATGAGATAAATCTCTGAAGATTTTAGTGATCAAAAGGTGGTTTGGCTGTTGGGAAAGTTGAGAGAGAAGTTTAGAAGAAAAGTAGTTACGTAGTAAAATGTTTAGCCTTTTAGAAATCTTTTTTTTATCATTTCACATGTAATAAATCTATTAATTAAATCATTTTAAAACTCAAAATCAAGGGAATAGCTGATAACACCTTGTTGTAATAGCTCCCTAAGGATTCTAAGTTTTGGCCCTCTTAAATTTAGCCATTAAAAGGAAACTTGCAAATTTTACATTTTAGTCACCAACTCAAAATGTAGACTTTCCAAAAATCATTTTCCAAAATTGGCTTCACTTTTCCTCAATATATAATTAAAGAAGATTTTAGAAATTTTTCGCAAAATTTTATCTCATCCCGAACCAAGTTTTTCCTGAACCAACTCTGAAACGACCCAAATCTCTAGTCTAGGTTCATCGGACCCTAAACCACCTTAAAACCTCTAGGCCCCAAAGTCGAGGCATTACAACTATCCTATATGAATAGAGGAGAACCGCGAAAATAAGAAAATAACCACAACGTTACTCAGAAAGTAAAAGCGAGGAGCTCAAGTAAGAAAAAGAGTCATTAAGCATGCAAAGAGCCTAATCAGAAAAGGGCCATCGCCCAGTTTCATAATGTATCACCCTCTAACGGACCCAATATCGTGTATCCTACACCATGCAAAACATTTAAAGTTCTAAAGCCCCCACCACAGGTAGGGCCTAACAAAATCAGAGGAATGTCAGATAAAAGTTGCGAATTTCATAAGGGGCAAAGGAACGACACAGATGAATGTATCCATTTGAAAAATACAATAGAGTTAGCTGTTAGAAGGGGACAGTTAAGCGAGTTCGTCAAAGATGAAAAGGGGGTGCACCCAGCAAGAGCATATAGAAAAGCAAAAAGAATTCGGATGAGGAATGTAGAGGAAGCAAGGCAGCCCTCTGACTTCTTCGGTATTCGAAGCAAGCAGTCACAAATGGAATTCGAAGCAAAGCTTTGAACCATTCAGTGCCTGCATCTGGTATCAAGGATACAAAAAAGTGACGACTGGTCAACAAACAGAAGCGCACCAAACATGCAAAGGTACAACCTAACTCTTCTAATTTATCATGTATTTTGGTGATACCTTTTACGAATATTTTAACTTGTGCGTTCAACATTATACCCAATTACTTTAGTAAAATATATGCCTTTTCCTACTAATGTGTTTTTATCCATAGTAAAGTGACCGCAAAAATGAAAGGCTCGCTAGGTACTCCCAAAGCGAGTGTGTATAATAAAGCGCGAAAAAAACGCTTCTAAGGAAAGTCAATCGAGAAAAACATTAATCTACGGAGAGCTACTGCCCATTTGGGTGTCCAGTTAACCAATGCTTAGTATAACAATTAGCATGTTGTTGTCCCCATTAAAGAAGCGTTTGCCGCTTTTAAGAAGCGTGCATAAGAGGAATCAGCTCAACGGTTGCTGCTTTCAAAGCAAGCGAGCAAAAATAAACAAAGGATCGTTCAACGGTTGCCGCTTCCAAAGCAAGCAAGCGAAAATAAGCAAAGGATTGTCTAGGTGTCCGTCGCTTTTAAAAACCATGCATAAGAGGAATAAACTCAACAGTTGCCGATTCCAAAGTAAGCGAGCGAAAATAAATAAGGATCGTCTAGCGTTCGCAACTTTTAAGAAGCGTGCATAAGAGGAATCAACTCAACGGTCGCTTCTTCCAAAGTAAGCGAGCAAAAATAAACAAAGGATCATCTGAGAGTTCGCCTCTTTTAAGAAATGTGTATAAGAGGAATTAGCTCAACGGTCGTTGCTTCCAAATCAAGTGAGCAAAAACAAACAAAGGATCGTCTGAGCGTCCGCCGCTTTTAAGAAGAGTTCGTAAGAGGAATCAACTCAACGATCGGAGCTTCCAAAGCAAGCGAGCGAAAATAAACAAAGGGTCATATAAGCGTCCACCGCTTTTAAGAAGCGTGCATAAGAGGAATTAGCTCAATGATCGTTGCTTCTAGAGCAAGCAAGTGAAAATAAACAAAGGATCATATAAGTGTCCACCGCTTTTAAGAAGCGTGCATATGAGGAATCAACTCAACGGTCGCTGCTTCCAAAGAAAACGAGTGAAAATAAACAAATGATCGTTTGGGTGTCTTCTACTTTTAAGAAGCGTGCATAAGAGGAATCAGCTCAATGGTCGCCGCTTCCAAATTAAGCGAGCGAAAATAAACAAAGGATCGTCTGAGTGTCTGCCGCTTTTAAGAAGCGTGCATAAGAGGAATTAACTCAACGGTCGCCACTTCTAAAGCTAGCGAGCGAAAATAAACAATGGATCGTCTCAACGTCTGCCACTTTTAAGAAGCATGCATAAGAGGAATCAGCTCAACGGTTGCCGCTTCCAAAGCAAGCGAGCGAAAATAAACAAAGGATCGTCTAAGCATCCACCGCTTTTAAGAAGTGTGCATAAGAGGAATCAACTCAACGGTCGCCGCTTGCAAAGCAAACGAGTGAAAATAAACAAACGATTTTCTAAGCGTCCGTCGTTTTTAAGAAAAAAAAACCCCCTTATCCTAAAGGAATAGACGAGCGCGAAAAGATAATTTATTACACATGCGTATCACAAGCTCTCAATATTGGAGCTAGGGGTGGCAAACGGGCACAGAATAACCAAAATTTTCACCCACGGGGATGGAGATGGGGGAAGTTTTATCATTGAATCTCAAATGGGGACGGGGACGAGGATTGCTATATCCAAACCGTGGAGATAACCGAACCGTACCCGTTTAAATCACCGCGGGGATCCCCAAAAAATATCTATAGAGATCTCAATATTTTTACAAAGTTGGATGGCCATAAGGGTAATTTTCAAATTTTTGAACAAAATCTAATCTCCCATGACCTAAGTATGGCGGGCTGGAGTAAGTTTGGAAACTCTCTGTAAATTCCATAAAAATAATTAGAAAATGGTCTATACATTATTGTAAACGTGATTCAGTCTAGTCTTGTTTAAAATACGCTATGATCAATTTCAACATTTATTTTAAAAAAATATGAATATTTGAATGTTGAAAGGTCATAAATATTTGGCAGTAGATCTCTTAGAAAACAATTTTAGCAACGACTTTGAAAAATCACCAAAAATTCTACAAGATAAATTATAAAGTGAGTCTTTTATATTTTTGTAACCATACAAAAATATAGATTTGTTTAAAGCAAAATGTTCTTGATTTGGAATTTTATATTATGAGTTATTAATTTCTGAATGAGCAAAGGTCATAAGAAAAGACTGAAGACTGTTTCCAAAAACAACAATGGTAGTGACTTCAGAAATTCGCCATAAATCGCACGAGTAAAATTAGAAAAAGGTAATTTATATGCTTGGAAATATTATCGAACCTAGTTCCTTTTAAAACAAATGGATCATGATTTGAAACCGTAGATTATTAGTTACATATTTTGTTTTAAACCTAGTGCATACTGTTAATTTTTCAAAAGTTAATATATTATCCTTGTTTTATAGTTTTAAAATGGTTTATTTGTTGTTGGTGAAATTAAATTCAACATTTTTTTGTAATTTTAGAGACTTAATGTTGAGTATTTGTTTTAATGCATTAAGTTTTGTTTATTTTTTTGGTATGGGGATTACTGAAAACCACGGGGATCCGTAAGGGATGGGTATGAGGATGAAAAAATACCCGAAACATTTAATGGGGATTCCCTGAAACCGTACTTGCAAGTGTTGGGAAGGGAGTGGGGAATGTTGAATCGTTCCCAACCCGCCCCATTGCCACCCCTAATTGGTTTAAAGTAAAGCAATCCCCAACAAACTAACTACTTATGCATAAAAAGAAGGGCAATACGCGAATAAAAGACAACATAGACACCCAGTGACTCCCAAATACATGGCCCATAAGTGTAGGGCCATGTTGTTCACATGACAGAATATAAAAAAAAAATGTACACTACTACAGTGGCAATCAAAACCACCCTACACAGGGGGCAAGATAGACACATGAGCCCGAAAGGAAATAGTCCAAGCTTACTCATGAAAAGAGACAACCCTTCATCAAGCTAATTATAAAAAGAACAAGAACTAGCCATCGTCTCACTTTACAAAGTTACAAGCAACAGAAAGTTCACATCAACAAGTGTGTCCCCATTTTAAAGAAAGGAAAACACCACACATACATTAAATTAACCAAGTACAAAGACAAAACCAAGCTCAATTTAAACTGGCATCTTTAAGTGACTTCAAAACTTCTTTAGTTAAGATCTTTACCCATCTTCCCATCTAAGTTTGTCGATGTGTACTTCGACACCCTGCCATTCACCTCAACTTCCATTGTAGTAGAAGAGACGCCACATGTTCCCTTCTTTCGTATACTTGGACCTACCAAAAAGTCTGTAGAATAGAGCTCCCCGTGAACCATGGCCAGATTCAATTCTATAGTTAACATGATAATTGTCTAGGTTAACCATATTGGCTAATGAAACCTGGAGAGCAGTGTCCAAATAGCAATCTAGAATTTGATAAGACCAACATCCTCAAGAGTTATCGTAACCTTCCAAATATCATCATTTGTCGGTATAAACAATCCAAATGAACAGTCAACACTCCTCCCGGATCTACAAAGTAAAGCCTCCATATGCTACTCATCTTCGCAAGCCACAGCCCCACCAACACACATACAAAGAAATTGTTTCATAAGAAAGAATATATTTCCCACGGGTTAAGTTACAAAAACTCGAACCCAAAAGATCCTTGTTTATAATACAAAATAAAAGTCAAGGCTAGACATTTAAAGTTAAAATCTCGGAAACCGTTGGGACAAATAATTAATTCCAAGATTTTGAAATCCTGAAAGGGCACCTCAAACCCTGCAATCTCGAAACTTCCGGTAAATAAATACACCATAGAACTTTTGTCTCCAAGAACGTAGATCCCATTCCTAATTAATGATATACAATGCACGGAGACAAGTGAGAATTCAGACCAATCCCTTAGGAACAAGGAACCATTGTCGCCACCTGAAAGAGTCACTCATAGAATTGATCACCAACACCCATACCCTTCTCAAAGCATTACTCTAATAAATGATTGTTAGGCGTTGTTCTCACAATCAAGCGATTCTCTCCTCAAACAAAGCCCCCCAAGTCTACTAAAACAGTTATAACATAGAAAGACCAAATCACCTAAATCATCGCCTTTGGCAAACGAAGGTGTAACCCCCTTAACCCGGCCCAGACGATTGACCCGAATTAAGAAGTTTATCCCTAGATATATTCACAAGATCATCATATTCAAAGATCATAACAATCAAAGAACATTCAGGGACTTAATTGCACAAATTACAACTTTAGGGACCAAAATGTAAATTCTGAAAATTACGAGGACTTAACCCAATTGAAAGTTACCAACTTGAAATTAATCATCTTTCATGCTTCTCTGCCAAAACTCAGCTCAAACGGACATCTCAAACTCATTCAATTGCAATAACAAAGTTCAGGACCAAAACACAAACATTTCAAAACATTTAACCATCAAATTCAGAGCCCAACGGTCGGGTGTTCCGAAACAGGAAGGACCTGTTCCAAAATGCGGGACCGTTCCGAAACGGGTTCCGAAACAAGGCTTGGCAGTAGCATTTCCGTTCCGGAACGGTTCCTCCCGTTTCGAAACGCCTAGGCCATTTCAGGCCCCTGTCCCGAAACGGTAGCACCCGTTCCGATACGGCCTGCCCAGATTTGCAGATTTTTGCTGAATTAACACACAATTGACCCATCAAACATGCTCCAAATGCCACCAAATTATACCAGCAAGTCATTTCATGCATAAGGAACATAATTGCATCAACCATACATCAACATGGCATCAATTAAGCAAATCCCCAATTCTATAGGCATGCTTCCTACTTAGAAAACCATTCAAGCATCAATATACCAAAACCACCTCACAAAATCCAAATACATGTTCCAGCAACATTAACAACATAATACCAACTTAGGGAATCCAAAACATCTCCCAAAACAACAACATAGGTCCCCCATTTCCAAATGCCCAAAAGCTAATAGTTTTAGGAAAATGTTCACCATACATGAGCTTAAAAACTTCACTTGGATTCTTGGCTTCCTTGCTGCCCCAAATGCACTTCAAAGCTCTGCATTATTGGTTTAAGAAAAGAGAGAGCGTAAGCAAATAGCTTAGTGAGGAATCCTCATTTAAAACCACACAATAATGCATTTACAAAACACATTTATTAACCTTAATTCAAATCATCATCTGTACATGCACATAAGCATTTAAAACAAGCAATTCATGCTTCAAGTTTATAACATGTCATATTGGCCACAAGTGATACAATCAACATAAGATCCACATATGGACTTTTAAACACCATTGTGATCTTACAATTCACAAGGACCACACAAGGACTTTTAACCACCTTTGTGTCCTTAACAAGAATCATCCATGGACTTTTAAACACCATGATGTTCTTACATTTCCCAAGGACCACACAAGGACTTTTAAACACCTTTGTGTCCTTAACAAGAATCACCCAAGGACTTTTAAACACCTTGGTGTTCTTAAATAAACAAGGCTCACACAAGGACTTTTAAACACCTTTGTGACCTTAACCAAGAACCAACCATGGACTTTTAACCACCATGTTGTTCTTAAATACACAAGATTCACACAAGGACTTTTAACCACCTTTGTGATCTTAACCAAGAACCAACCATGGACTTTTAACCACCATGTTGTTCTTAAATACACAAGATTCACACAAGGACTTTTAACCACCTTTGTGATCTTAACCAAGAACCAACCATGGACTTTTAACCACCATGTTGTTCTTAAACAAGAACCACCTATGGACTTTTAACCACCATAGTGTTCTTAACCATCACTTGCCAATATACATCATTTTACAACATTAATCCACTGTTTTAAAGCATTTATCAAAGCCATAATCATCATGCATCATTATGCATCAAAACCTCATTTAACAATGTTCAAAAACAAGAATCTCCTACCTTGAGTATTCTTCAACACATGGCTTATAAAATCAGCAACTAAACATGCTAATATGCTTTCAAAACAGGATTTAAAACATGCAAACAAATCACATTGCATCCAACCAACCATGGTTCATCATCAAGAGAGTTTTTCCGAAAGCTTACTCTTGAGCTTAGCTAAGTTGCTTAGACTTAAACTAAGCTCCCAAACCTTCAAAACATTGGTTTCAAAGCTGGAAACCAAAATCCACTCACTGATTCCGTTTCGCCACTTGCCGAAACACCAATCAAGCTTCTGGATCACCACCACAAGGATCCAAAGATGACTCCCCTGTTTTAAACACATCAAAGCAGAGGATTAATGCATCATCATGCATTAATATCTTCAATGAAAGCACCTAAACTCGCTGCTCTCATCCACACTCCATTTTCGGCTACCAAACGCAACTGAAAATGCATCCAAACAACTCCACAACACTACCCAGCCATGATCCATCAATTCTAATCATTCATAAACCTCAATTAACATGCAAAAAGGATCTAACCACGTCCTTATACCTCCAGCTATAACAGATCAACAAGATCACTCCAAAAACCATCAAAAACTCAAGCCAAACTTAGGAAAATCAACCTATCCGGGATTGCATTGATTAAACCTCAATTTCTCATCAATTATACATTCATTTAACACCAAAAAGACACCTCAAAACACTGCCCAAACAGATCATACGAATTTTATCAAAAATCAACCAAATCTTGCATTTTAAAGCCAAGATCAAGAACACATCCACAAAACCTTTTATAAAACACAAATTAAGGATTGAGAACTTGGGAATTTCAGTAAAGAACTGAGAATTTAGAGGAGAAGGACGTTCATACCTCTAAACTTGAGTTTCTCCCTTTTGGAACCAAGATTCTTGAAAATCGAAATAGCAAATGCAAAGGTTTTGTTGAAGAGATGCTTAGAGATCAAAAGAGGATTAAAATCTCATAATTGGATGTCAAAATCAGAGGAAAATGCTCTGGATAAATGTGTTTGGTTTGAGAGAAAAGATGAGAGAAAATGAAAATGGAATTCAGGAAAAGTTAGTTGGAAAATGCCAAAATATCTTCCCTCCTTTTACTTTTATTTAAAAACCTTTAATTAAATCTTTATTATTTAGGAAAAATCTGGAGAAACTCCTTTTGGGTAAATAGCTACTTAAAGATTCAAAGTTTCAATCCTTTTTAAAACAGTCACACAGTTTTCAAAATTTACATTTTGGTCACTAACCAAAATGTCACACTTCCAAACCTCATTTTGTAAAATTGATTTCACCATTCTCTTATATATAATAAAAGAGGATTTTAAGACATTTTTCCATATTTTTAATGCAACCCGAACTAGGCTTTCCTAAATTCACCTTTATATATTCGAACCGCACTCCGACCGAACCGGTCCAAACCCAAAACTTCTAAGCCCAAAATTGGGGCGTTACAACTCTCCCCCCTTAAGAAATTTCGTCCCCGAAATTTACCTGAAGAAAAGAGGTACGGAAACTGCCTCAACATGTCATCCTTCCGTTCCCACGTGGCTTCTTCAACACCACGATGCTTCCACAACACCTTTACCAACTCAATGGTCTTGCCTCGAAGAACTTTACTATCCGAATCTAGAATCTTTACCGGTTCCTCATCATAGGTCAAATCCGGATTCAATTCCACTTCTTCCACAGGCATCACATGCGAAGGATTCGATCTATACTTCCGAAGCATAGAAACATGAAACACATCATGAATCTTTTCCAACTCTTGAGGTAACCTCAACTTGTACGCAACAGGACCCACACGCTCAATCACCTCGTATGGTCCAATGAACCTAGGGCTCAACTTACCCTTTCGGCCAAACCTCATCACCTTTTTCCAAGGCGAAACCTTCAAAAACACACGGTCACCCACCGCATACTCAATCTCCTTACGCTTCAGATCCGCGTAAGACTTTTGCCGATCAGAAGCTGCCTTCAAACGCTCACAAATGAGCTTCACCTTCTCGGTGGTTCCTTTCAACAAAGCCGGCATCGAAACCAACTTCTGGCCCATTTCAGCCCAACACAAAGGAGTCCTACACTTTCTCCCGTACAAAGCTTCATAAGGTGCCATTTGAATACTCGCTTGATAACTATTGTTATAGGCAAACTCCACCAAAGGCAAATGTTTCTCCCAAGAGCCCTGAAACTCAATCACACAGCACCTCAACATATCGTCCAAAATCTGGATAACACGCTCGGACTGACCATCCGACTGAGGATGATAAGATGTACTGAAATTCAACCGTGTACCCAAAGCTTGATGCAAACACTGCCAGAAACACGATGTAAACCTCGGATCCCTATCCGACACAATCGACTTAGGCACACAATGCAGCCGCACAATATCAGCAATGTACAGCTCCGCAAGCTTATCCAACGAATACGTAGTATGCACAGGCAAGAAATGCGCACACTTCGTCAGGCGATCCACAATCACCCACACCGAATTCTTCTTCGATGGTGACAAGGGCAAACCAGATACAAAATCCATGGTAATCCTTTCCCACTTCCATTCAGGGATTCTCAACGGTTGCAACAACCCTGAAGGAACCTGATGCTCAGCCTTAACTCGTTGACACACCATGCACTTGCTCACAAACTCCGAAACATCCTTCTTCAAACCCACCCAATAGTACTCATCACGAAGATCACGATACATCTTAGTACTACCAGGGTGCATAGAAAAAGGACTACTATGACCTTCAGTCAGAATAGCACGCCTCAACTCAGCATCATTGGGCACTACTATCCGACTCCCAAAACACAACACTCCATCATCATTAAAACAGAAATCTGAAGGCCTACCCTCCGCAATATCCCGAACATGAGGTACTAAGGAATCATCCAACAACTATTTTTCCTTGATCAACTGAACCAAAGATGGTTTCACTTGCAACTCAGCCACAAGACCACCATCGCGCGAAATACTCAAACTGGCAAACATAGCCCTCAACTCAACAGCTACCTTCCTACTCAAGGCATCCGCTACAACATTAGCTTTTCCAGGGTGATACTCAATCGTCAAATCATAATCCTTGAGCAACTCCACCCAACGCTGCTGCCTAAGATTCAACTCCTTCTGAGACATCAGATACTTCAAACTCTTGTAATCAGTGTACACAGTACACTTCTCACCATACAGATAATGTCTCCAGATATTCAAAGCAAAAACCACCGCAGCCAACTCAATATCATGCGTAGGATAATTGCGCTCATGCACCTTCAACTGCCGCGATGCATAAGCCATCACCTTACCCTCTTGCATCAACACACATCCCAAACCAACATAGGACGCATCACTATACACCACAAACTCTTTCCCTGATTCAGGTTGAACCAAGATAGGAGCTTGCGTCAAAGCTGCCTTAAGCTTCTCAAAAGCCTGCTGTCTCGCTTCCGTCCACTCATACTTAACCTCCTTCTGCAACAACTTTGTCAAAGGTGCAGCAATCTTTGAAAACCCATCCACAAACCTCCGGTAGTATCCCGCCAAACCAAGGAAACTACGAACCTCATGAACAGACTTAGGAACCTTCCAATTCATCACCGCCTCAATCTTCTGAGGATCAACACGAATCCCCTCAGCAGAAACCACATGCCCAAGAAACACCACTTCACTTAACCAGAACTCACACTTGCTCAGCTTAGCATAAAGTTGATTCTCCAACAAAGCTTGCAACACAATCCTCAAATGCTCTTCATGCTCCTCCTCAGTACGCGAGTACACGAGGATATCATCAATGAACACCACTACAAACTTATCCAGGTATTCATGAAACACACGATTCATCATGTCCATGAAAGCTGCAGGAGCATTTGTTAAACCAAACGGCATCACAAGGAACTCATAATGCCCATACCTTGTCCTGAAAGCTGTCTTAGGCACATCCACATCCTTCACCTTCAACTGGTAATACCCTGACCTCAAGTCAATCTTAGAGAACACAGCTGCTCCCCGAAATTGATCAAAGAGATCATCAATTCTCGGCAAAGGATACCGATTCTTGATAGTCAACTTGTTCAGCTGACGATAATCAATGCACATTCTCATAGTGCCATCCTTCTTCTTCACAAACAAGACCGGTGCACCCCAAGGTGACACACTCGGCCGAATGAACCCACGGTCAAGCAACTCTTGCAATTGCGTCTTCAGCTCCTTCAACTCTTTAGGCGCCATTCTATAAGGGGTAATGGACACAGGAGTTGTATTCTCATACAGCTCAATCCCAAACTCCACCTCGCGATTAGGAGGCAATCCAGGCAACTCCTCAGGAAACACACCAGGAAACTCTTTCACAATCCTGATATCTTGCACACGCAACTCCTTAGAGCTAGGATTCATCACAAAAGCTAGGTAAGCTTCACAACCTTGCCTCAGCATCCGGCTCGCCTCCAATGTAGACACCACATTGGCAAGAAACTTCACATTCTCACCAACCACAACTACTTCATAATCATCCGCAAGCTTCAACGAAACTCGCTTATTCTCACAATCCACTACAGCTCGATGCTCAACAAGCCAATCCATACCAAGGATTACATCAAAACCATAGAAAGGTAACTCCATAAGGTCAACAGGAAAAACATGATCTTGAACAACCAAAGGACATCTTCTATAAAGCTTTCGAGTCACAACAGTCTCACCAAAAGAACTAGTGACACGCATACCAACATCCAATGACTCAACAGGCAAACCAAGCAATTCAGCATGCTCACGCAATATGTATGAGTGCGTAGATCCATAATCAATCAAGGAAAGTAATGACAAGGATTGCAAAGTAAAAGTACCTGCGATCACATCCGTGTCATTCCTCCCCTCCCTCTGAGCATACACCCTCGCCTGGCCGCCACCCTCAGGCTGAACAGCTACAACATGAGCCACACCCCGACAACCTTCCTCTCTCCGCTGAAAGTTACCACGGCCGCGCCCACGACCTCTCTGTGGTGCAACAACAACAGGAGCACGCACTTGGCCACCAGCCAACATAGGGCACTCTTTCCTCAAGTGATCCGTAGATCCACAGTTCCAGCATGAATTACCAGCTGCCACAACAGGAGCTTGCACCTCCCTCACAGCTCGAGGACAATCACGCTTCACATGGCCACGCGAACCACATGTCCAACATGCACTCGGATCAACTCTAGCCTTGCTTCCTTGAGCAGGCGCACCACCACCTCGCTTAGCTGAAGACTTATACTTCTGATCACGCCCCCTCTTGTTCCGTCCACCACCGGAACTATATTCAGCAGCTCGCTTACCAGCACTTGACCCAACACTTCTAGAAGATAAGCCCAAGTTCATCTCAATATCCTTTGCTCGACCCACCAGCACATCAAAATCATTATACTCGGTTGCCAGCACATACATCTTTACTTCCGTCACCAAACCATAACGGAACCTTTCACACCTCTCCCGCTCGTCCGGAACAAGCTCATGTGCGTATTGACTGAGTCGAACAAACTGAACCTCGTACTCAGCTACAGACATGCTCCCCTGGGTAAGAGACATGAATTCCCTCTTCTTTTCATCTAGGTACCTCACACCTAGATACCTTATCTAGAACGCATTCTGGAAGAACGTCCAAGTTACATCAGCTTTTGCCATCCCAGAGATTGTGGTTGTCCACCACGTATATGCATCATCCTGTAGCAAGGATACTACACAGCCCAACTTCTGCACATCAGTGCAACTCATCTGCCCCAAGATTCTCTTGGTACTCTCCAACCAAGATTCCGAACCTTCAGCTGACAAACCCCTAAACTCAGTCCCTCCCAGAATGCGTAAGCGTTCCAAGGGTAGTCTAACTCCAGCATCTCCCTGATGCACAGCTCCTTGAGCTCCAGCTACTGCCGCTCGAAAAGCACCAGCAATAGCTTGTACCAACATTGTCATGTTAGGAACAGCTTGCCCCTGACCAACTTCAGGTCCAGCAACCCCAGCACCAGCTGCAACATCAGCTCTTTCACCCTCAGCACCACCACCACCAGGCGGAGGAGGTAAATCCATAGCATTCTCAGCGTTCTCTTCATTTTCATTTTGAGCCATAGCTCGCGTATTAACTCTCAACTCTCTACGAGGTGCCATTTACTAACAATGCAATCACAATGCAAATAAACAAAGTCAGGCTCAGCAAGGTAAGCAATCCAAGTACTCAAGCTCATTTCCACTTAAAAACAACATCATTACATTAGCTTAGATTTGGCAATGGGTACCCACAACATGCTTCACCACAACATACACCTCAATTGCAACATATTTACAATTCACTCAACATGCTTTCACTCAACAAGCATACAAAGCATACATACTTTAACCATTCTCATAATTATTCCCAATTACTTGAGAACTCAGCTCTGATACCACCAAATGTAACCCCCTTAACCCGGCCCAGACGGTTGACCCGAATTAAGAAGTTTAGACGGGGAAAACCAAAGTCAACCCGAAAGTCAACCTTGATTAACGACCCTTTTTTTTCTTTTTAATCTTGTCTAGATGCACATATTCCCTAGATCATAACAATCAGAGAACATTCAGGGACTCAATTGCACAAATTACAACTTTAGGGACCAAAATGTAAATTCTGAAAATTACGAGGACTTAACCCAATTGAAAGTTACCAAATTGAAATTAATCATCTTTCATGCTTCTCTGCCAAAACTCAGCTCAAACGGACATCTCAAACTCATTCAATTGCAATAACAAAGTTCAGGACCAAAACGCAAACATTTCAAAACATTTAACCATCAAATTCAGAGCCCAACGGTCGGGTGTTCCGAAACAGGAAGGACCTGTTCCGAAACACGGGACCGTTCCGAAACGGGTTCCGAAACAAGGCTTGGCAGTAGCATTTCCGTTCCGGAACGGTTCCTCCCGTTTCGAAACGCCTAGGCCATTTCAGGCCCCTGTTCCGAAACGGTAGCACCCGTTCCGATACGGCCTGCCAAGATTTGCAGATTTTTGCTGAATTAACACACAATTGACCCATCAAACATGCTCCAAATGCCACCAAATTATACCAGCAAGTCATTTCATGCATAAGGAACATAATTGCATCAACCATACATCAACATGGCATCAATTAAGCAAATCCCCAATTCTATAGGCATGCTTCCTACTTAGAAAACCATTCAAGCATCAATATACCAAAACCACCTCACAAAAGCCAAATACATGTTCCAAAAACATTAACAACATAATACCAACTTAGGGAGTCCAAAACATCTCCCAAAACAACAACATAGGTCCCCCATTGCCAAATGCCCAAAAGCTAATAGTTTTAGGAAAATGTTCACCATACATGAGCTTAAAACCTTCACTTGGATTCTTGGCTTCCTTGCTGCCCCAAATGCACTCAAAGCTCTGCATTATTGGTTTAAGAAAAGAGAGAGCGTAAGCAAATAGCTGAGTGAGGAATGCTCATTTAAAACCACACAATAATGCATTTACAAAACACATTTATAAACCTTAATTCAAATCATCATTTGTACATGCACATAAGCATTTAAAACAAGCAATTCATGCTTCAAGTTTATAACATGTCATATTGGCCACAAGTGATACAATCAACATAAGATCCACATATGGACTTTTAAACACCATTGTGATCTTACAATTCACAAGGACCACACAAGGACTTTTAACCACCTTTGTGTCCTTAACAAGAATCATCCATGAACTTTTAAACACCATGATGTTCTTACATTTCCCAAGGACCACACAAGGACTTTTAAACACCTTTGTGTCCTTAACAAGAATCACCCAAGGACTTTTAAACACCTTGGTGTTCTGAAATAAACAAGGCTCACACAAGGACTTTTAAACACCTTTGTGACCTTAACCAAGAACCAACCATGGACTTTTAACCACCATGTTGTTCTTAAATACACAAGATTCACACAAGGACTTTTAACCACCTTTGTGATCTTAACCAAGAACCAACCATGGACTTTTAACCACCATGTTGTTCTTAAATACACAAGATTCACACAAGGACTTTTAACCACCTTTGTGATCTTAACCAAGAACCAACCATGGACTTTTAACCACCATGTTGTTCTTAAACAAGAACCACCTATGGACTTTTAACCACCATAGTGTTCTTAACCATCACTTGCCAATATACATCATTTTACAACATTAATCCACTGTTTTAAAGCATTTATCAAAGCCATAATCATCATGCATCATTATGCATCAAAACCTCATTTAACAATGTTCAAAAACAAGAATCTCCTACCTTGAGTATTCTTCAACACATGGCTTATAAAATCAGCAACTAAACATGCTAATATGCTTTCAAAACAGGATTTAAAACATGCAAACAAATCACATTGCATCCAACCAACCATGGTTCATCATCAAGAGAGTTTTTCCGAAAGCTTACTCTTGAGCTTAGCTAAGTTGCTTAGACTTAAACTAAGCTCCCAAACCTTCAAAACATTGGTTTCAAAGCTGGAAACCAAAATCCACTCACTGATTCCGTTTCGCCACTTGCCGAAACACCAATCAAGCTTCCGGATCACCACCACAAGGATCCAAAGATGACTCCCCTGTTTTAAACACATCAAAGCAGAGGATTAATGCATCATCATGCATTAATATCTTCAATGAAAGCACCTAAACTCGCTGCTCTCATCCACACTCCATTTTCGGCTACCAAACGCAACCGAAAATGCATCCAAACAACTCCACAACACTACCCAGCCATGATCCATCAATTCTAATCATTCATAAACCTCAATTAATATCCAAAAAGGATCTAACCACGTCCTTATACCTCCAACTATAACAGATCAACAAGATCACTCCAAAAACCATCAAAAACTCAAGCCAAACTTAGGAAAATCAACCTATCCGGATTGCATTGATTAAACCTAAATTTCTCATCAATTATACATTCATTTAACATCAAAAAGACACCTCAAAACACTGCCCAAACAGATCATACGAATTTTATCAAAAATCAACCAAATCTTGCATTTTAAAGCCAAGATCAAGAACACATCCACAAAACCTTTTATAAAACACAAATTAAGGATTGAGAACTTGGGAATTTCAGTAAAGAACTGAGAATTTAGAGGAGAAGGACGTTCATACCTCTAAACTTGAGTTTCTCCCTTTTGGAACCAAGATTCTTGAAAATCCAAATAGCAAATGCAAAGGTTTTGTTGAAGAGATGCTTAGAGATCAAAAGAGGATTAAAATCTCATAATTGGATGTCAAAATCAGAGGAAAATGCTCTGAAGAAATGTGTTTGGTTTGAGAGAAAAGATGAGAGAAAATGAAAATGGAATTTAGGAAAAGTTAGTTGGAAAATGCCAAAATATCTTCCCTCCTTTTACTTTTATTTAAAAACCTTTAATTAAATCTTTATTATTTAGGAAAAATCTGGAGAAACTCCTTTTGGGTAAATATCTCCTTAAAGATTCAAAGTTTCAATCCTTTTTAAAACAGTCACACAGTTTTCGAAATTTACATTTTGGTCACTAACCAAAATGTCACACTTCCAAACCTCATTTTGTAAAATTGATTTCTCCATTCTCTTATATATAATAAAAGAGGATTTTAAGACATTTTTCCATATTTTTAATGCAACCCGAACTAGGCTTTCCTAAATTCACCTTTATATATTCGAACCGCACTCTGACCGAACCGGTCCAAACCCAAAACTTCTAAGCCCAAAATTGGGGCGTTACAGAAGGCGTACAATATCTAAAGCGAATATAAATATAGAGGCACAAGTATTTGAATAATTTTCTTTAAGATAATGATAGCATGCGAATATATTAACACACGAATCAGCATATAATAGTCTAAATTATCCAACCCGAGGGAAAGATTCCAATACAGTTAAAGACAACTATAGAAAAATCTTTTTCTAGTAAATTTATAAATAATTCAAAAATAAACATCGTCTCAAGGTCATTTTGGCCACACTTCGATTGGTCTTCATATCAATATTAGGCTGAACACGAGAAAGTGGCAAACCCACATTTATTTTCTTGTTCCATGGCTCAGCCCTGTGAATCCTTGCGACCAAGTTGTTCGTTTGCATGATGCCAACCATCACCACGAACACACACAATTGACAAACGAACAACCACCTTGACGATACATATTCGAGAGCCTGCAAAAACTAAGCAAGCATTATCAGCTTCAATGTCGCACCCAACAATTGTTGTCTCTCATGTAGTTCCAAACACCAACAAACATTAGCACTCGGAGAACCTTGCTCTAAAAATCATCCGAGAACGATTGTTTGTTGGCATCCCTTACTACAAATGGCTAATCATAGCCTTCTGAATACTATTGTTTGGCGATGCAAGTAGCCTAATCTACAACGATATGTAACACCCTCAACCCGGTTTAGTAGAAAACCATAATCAAAGATGTTACTACAAGGAACACCAAAAAACATGAACCAGAAAATTTTAAATTTCTGTAAATTAACCATAACTAAAAGTATGGTTGCTTGATTCTTATGATAAAACATCAAACACATGAAACCACCAAACATTTAGTCATATGAAAGCCATTAAATCCATTTTTCCTTTTAATTAGGATTTATCAATCATTCAAATAAAGACATAGATTCAAAAGTTTATTTAGTAGATTTACCCACGAATATACAATCATGGGGAAAATAATCTAGACACTACAAGAAAATGCATTTTTAGTGACATTGAAAACAGTCACTAAAAGTATTAAATTTAGTCACTGTAATTTATAGTGATAATTTTTCTGAGTCGTCACCACTCGTCACTATTATAATTGTGACAACTTTCATGCATTTCGTCACAATTAGTAATATTTTTTGTGACTACATTTTTGACACAAAAGATTAACAACATTGACTAAAATTTAGACACTAATATTATTCTTATTAGTGACAAACATTTTATCACAAATACATATTGAATAGTGTCTAAAACATGTTGTCACTTTCAATAATAAAAATGTTAATATTATATAATAATTACAATACAATACATGGCTTCAAGGAGGATCGAACCTGGAACCTGGAGGAGGATCGAACCTGGAACCTGGAGGAGGATCGAACCTGAAATTTAATATTATTTTGAAAGAAAAATAGTATTTAGATTAAATTGTGATTGAAATTAATTTTATTTATTTTAAAAATATGTATTATTAATAACACTAATTATCATAATGATAATTTAATTCATTTTCCTATGGTTTTTATACAAAATGTGTTTGTTTAAGAAAATATATAAAAATAATTGAGTTGGTTTTAAAAAATAAAATGTAAATATTAAGATTTACGCCTAAAATATTAAATATTATATTTTAATTTAATTAATTTAATTTAGTTCAAATTATTGATAGAATTATCCTTTTTATGTGATAATTATTGTGTATACTGACAGTGCAAATTTTAACTCCACGAGCAAAGTTAAAACAAATATTAAGTGTAAATTTTTTCATAAGGTAAAATTTTGCTACCATATATTATGCTAAGATTACACATTAGTCTTTGTAATTTAATTTGGTCACTTTAAGTTTCTGTACTTTTTAAATTTTGAAGTTTCGAATTTGACATGAATGGTAGTCTTTAAATATGTTAAGTAGGTATATATAAGTTGCATATTTGATTTTTTTTCTTTTATTGGATCATTTTTAGTCATTTTAATTTAGTCATGTTGTCGTTGTCACGGTTGGATTAGGATTGAAAATTTAAAATTTGAAAAAAATAGGGACTATAATTGATCAAAATAGAATGACTAAAACAAGAATTTACACATAGTATAGAGAATAATAGAATTATTTTACCTTTTGACAAACTAATTTATGGTAACTTCAATTTTTATAATTGTTATTATTACTAGTATTATAAAAATAAATAAATTTATTATTGTGACAATATCTAATTTGTCACTAATTTTATTTTTGCAATGGTGACAAAATTTATCACAACAAAAAATAAAATTTAAAGTGACAAACAATTTTACCGTCACAACAAAAATCAAATAATAGTGACCACTTTATATATCGTCACTACATGTGTCAAAGTTTTAGTGTCAAAGAAATTTCTGTCACAGTTATAGACTAATAGTGAGAATTTAATTGGGAAATATGTAATTGTCACAATTACTACTATAACAGTGACCAAATAAAAATACATCACAATTACTCATACTAATAGTGCCGCACAAAAAAAATTGTCACAAAAAGTTTAATATCCGTGACAACATTACTTCTAGTCACTGGCATTTTGTCACTAAAAATATAAATTGTTGTAGTGAGATCAAAACTTAAACTTAATGTTCATTTAATTACACACAAGATATTCGGGACGTTCAAACTTTTACAAAGGTTTAATCGTTACATTCGGCCAACCTTGCGAATTATATCATCTCTTTTAGTTGTTTTGATAAACTTAATCATAGCAATTTGATCAGACTCGTTTAATCTTTAGTTTTGACACACAATTAACATTTAAGGGAGGTAATGCTAGACATACATGTTATTGTGACAAATTACTAATTATAAAATATTCGATCCACATACATATACAAGAATTTCAACAACCCAAACAACATATATTCATGCCAGTCTTACTAAGCTTTATTTCTTATTCAAGAATCGGCCATTAATCAATAGGTTACCTAGATTATAAAGCTTTAAGCAATATATGATTTAGCCAACACTTACTATACTGACATCAAAAGAGATTAAAATTCACTATACTAGAATAAATTATACATCTTTCTTTGAATTTTTCTTCCCCGGTTGGACCTCATGAAGCGTGAGAATCTTTTGCCTATCATAGCCAATTCTTCTAGCTCATCCTCCTCACTAGAAGAGCTCTCCTCAAGTAATGAAGCTTTGAGAGCTATTCCCATTTTCTTCTTCTTTTCCACCTCTAGCTTCTCTACTCTTTTCTCTTCATTCTTCTTTTCTTCTTCCATTCCTTGCTTCATAATCTCATGAGTAAGGAGAGAACGCACTAGCTCATCAAGTTTTAGAGTCTTCAAGTTTTTGGCCTCTATGATGGCGGTTCTCTTCCCATCCCAAGATTCGGGAAGTGAGTAGAGTAGCTTCCGGACAAGCTTTTCTTCCGGTATAGTCTCTCCAAATCCTTTAAGCCCATTGACTATGGTTGAGAAGCGATCAAACATCTTGGACACCGTCTCATCGGGCTCCATCTTGAAATTCTCATAACTAAGATTGAGAATTCCAATCTTGGTTTCCTTCACATCGTTGGTTCCTTCATAGGTGGTCTCAAGAGTATCCCACACTTCTTTGGCACTCTCAATGGATGAGACTTTGGAGTAGATGTCCGGACCGAAAGAACAAAAGAGCATGTGAAGAGCTTTGTCATTTATTTGGATCTTCTTCCTCTCTTCTTCACTCATCTCCATCTTTTTCTTCAAAACCATCTTCCCTTCATTATCTTGCTTCAATGGAATGTAGGGGCCATCTTCAATGACATCCCAAACCAAGTAATCGTTGGACTTGATGAAGAGGCACATCCGATTCTTCCAAAACGGATAGTTGTCGCCATTGAAGAAAGGTGGTTTTGTAGTGGATTGAGACTCATACATGCTCGAACCAGAGGTAGATGCCATATCTTGATTTTTGGATGATCACACTCTTCCTAGGAACTCCTCTTGTGGTTGTTAATCCTTCAAAGAGGTAGGCTCTGATACCAATTGTTGAGTGGATCGAATGATCGAAATAAACCAAGAGGGGGTGAATTGGATTTTTAAAGTTTTTTGTGATGAAATTGGCAAATAAAATTGGTAGACAAGGAATTTTAGAGTGGTTCAAGTTCCAATCGAACTCTACATCCACTACCTTAGCTTCACTAAGGATTTGCAACAATTCCACTAATTGCTCTTCCCCTTTTCTAGGCTAAGGAGGTAACCGTTACAATTTCGGTCAAATTTTCTACCCAAAATTTCACTCAATCCTCACACAATTGAAACAAAGAAGTTGTTGGCTAAAACAAGTATCTCCCAATACACAATATAGCCCAATTACAAGTACTCAACCCAATTGAAATGATAAGAATGAAAAATACAATTGGGGTTACAAGACAATAATGGGATTTAGGCACAAATGCTTGGATTTGATGTTTGGATGTTTGCTTTTGGATCAATAGTTGTTGCTGAAGCTTTTAGAGGTCCCTTTTATACCTTCTTATTGAATTCTATCCGTTGTGGTTGTGCATTCATCAATAGAGTCGTTGGGATGTTATCTTCCCTCCATAAATGTAGTCTGCAACCAACCGTTTCGAAACGTCCAACCCTGTTTCGAAACATACCAAAATAGAAAGAGTCATTGGGGTGCATTAAAGAGCCTGTATCGAAACAGGTAAGATCGTTTCGATACGCTAAGAGCCGTTTCGAAACCCGTTTCTAAACATTTTTGCCACTGTCAAGGACCGTATCGAAACGGCTTGAATCATTTCGATACACCTTAACGACTTGTGAAAAATCAGTTAAAAACTTTCTAACGGTCATATTTTTTAAATCTGATTGAATACCGTTTCAAAACATTTGATGTCATTTCGATACGGTGTCTTGAGGTTCTTAAGCCGTTTCGAAACTCGTTTCGAAACATGGGTTGACAGTGTTGAAACCGTTTCGATACCTGTTCCAAAACATGAGGTCACAGTTTCAAAAGTGTTTTGAAACGCCTAAGGCCGTTTTGAAACGGTGACTCGAAAATCACTGTTTTGGCTTCAAGAACACTTAGAAAACTTTTGATAAAATTAGGTTTTAACTTAGGCATTTTATTTTAAACATTTAGAGAGGTTTGAGGACTTAAAAATTCATTTTCACATTTTCAATTTAGTCCTTAAATTATTTAGTTATATCAAAATAAAATTATCGGTTTCACAGAGTCGATAAGCCACCGGGCCTATTCTTTCAATCACTTCAAATGGTCCAATAAAACGAAGAATGAGTTTCCCTCTTTTTCCAAATCGAAACACTTTCTTCCACAGAGAGATTTGTAGGAAAACCTTATCTCCAATCTCATGTTGAATGTCTCTACACTTTTGATCGGTGTAAGATTTTTGTCTATCAAACACTTGTTTCAATCGAGAGTCGATGATTTGGACTTGTTTTCGGTTTCCCGAAGCAATTGGGGTCCTAACACCTTATTATCACCAAGTTCAGACCAACAAAGAGGTGCTCGACATTTTCTTTCATACAAAGCTTCAAAAGGAGCCATTTGAATAGAAGATTGATAGTTGCTGTTGTATGCAAATTCTACGAGTGGTAGAGATTTCTCCCAATTCTTCCTGAAATCGATGATACAAGCTCTGAGCATGTCTTCGAGAACTTGAATTACCCGTTCAGATTGTCCGTCACTTTGCATATGAAAGGTTGTACTCAAATTTAGCTTATGCTGAGGGCTTTTTATAATGTTCTCCAGAATTGAGTTGTGAATCGAGGATCTCGATTGGAGACAATTGAAGTCGGGACTCCGTGCAAATGAATAACTTCCCGAACATATAATTCAGCCAAGGCTTCCAAACTATAATTCATACGCACCGGGATGAAATGTGCAGATTTGGTGAAGCGATCAACAATCACTCATATAGCGTCGCACTTTCTTGGCGTGCAAGGAAGACCAGATACGAAATCCATTTTGATTTGTTCCCATTTCCATTATGGAAATTTAAGAGGTTGGAGCAATCCGATAGGGACTCGGCGATCGGCTTTTACCCGCTGACAATTCACACACTTCAATACATAGTCATTTATAGCCGCCTTCATTCCAGGTCACCAATACAAAGGCTTGAGATCCTTGTACATCTTAACCGTTCTAGGGTGGATCGAGAAAGAACTTTGATGTGCTTCTCGTAGAATTTCTTCTTGTAATTCCTTGTTATTAGGAACACAAATTCTATCTTTGAAATAGAGGAGACCGTTTGATTTAACGGAGAAGTTGGAATTAGACTCAAGCTTAGGAACAATTTTCTGTAGTTCTGGATCAACTTGTTGAAGCTCTTTGATCCTTGTGATTAAAGTAGATTGGACTTGGAGTTCACATAGATAATTTCGAGCCTTGCATAGTCAGAAATGAGCGTTGATATCCAAGGAAGCTATGAACAACCAATTCAAATAGATTACTTAGGATATAAGGAAAATTTTGAATGCTTCCTTGCTTGACAAGGAAGTGTTCGAATCCTTTCTTAATTAGTAAGAAAGAGTTTTGAATAATTCCTTTGGGTACAATAATGGATGTTTTCAAATTTTTGAGAATTTAAAGTATCTTATCGAGATTCGGTTTTCGACTAAGGGCGTCGGCAACCACATTAGCTTTTCCCGGATGATAATCTATGGTCAGATCATAATCTTTGAGTAATTCTAACCATCTCCTCTGTCTTAAGTTCAAGTCTTTCTGAGTGAGTAGGTACTTGAGACTCTTGTGATCGGTAAACAATTTGCATCTTTCACCATACAAGAAGTGCCTCCAGATTTTGAGCGCGAACACAATAGCTGCTAGCTCGAGATCGTGTGTAGGATAATTCAACTCGTGAGGCTTTAATTGTCGAGAGGCGTACGCGATCACATTGCCTTCTTGCATCAAAACACATCCGAGGCCTGAATGTGATGCATCGCTATACACAATGAATTCTTTACCCGATTCTGGTTGGATACGGACCGGGGCATGAGTCAAGCCTTTTTTGAATTGGTCAAAACTTCGTTGTTGTGCTTCCGACCACTCGAATACTTCATTCTTCCTGAGGAGTTTGGTTAATGGTGCAGCAATCACCAAAAATCCTTTCACAAACCTTCGATAATATCTGGCTAAACCGAGGAAACTTCGAACTTCACTTACATTTCTCGGAGATTTCCAATCAAGGATGGTTTGGATTTTCTTGGAGTCGACTTTGATTCCTTCATCCAAAATGACATGTCCGAGGAATGAGACTTCCGATAACCAAAATTCGCACTTGGTGAACTTGGTGAATAGTTGGCGTTCTCGGAGTGTTTGAAGCACAATCCGAAGATGATCAGCATGTTCTTTCTTGTTCCAAGAGTAGACAAGGATGTCATCAATGAAAACGACAAAGAACGTATCGAGATAAGGTTTGAAGACTCGATTCATCAGGTTCATGAACGCAGAAGGGGCATTCGTTAACCCGAATGGCATTACTAGAAATTCGTAATGACCATATCGAGTTCTAAAAGCAGTTTTGGGCACATCTTCTTCCTTCACCGTCATTTGATAGTAACCCGATCGAATATCGATTTTGGAGAATATGGCTTCATTTTTTAGTTGATCGAACAAGTCTTCGGTCCTAGGCAAATGATATTTGTTTTTTATGGTTACTTTCTTCAATTGTCGGTAATTGACGCAAAGCCGCATCGTACTATCTTTCTTTTTCACAAATAGGACATGAGCACCCCATGGAGATATACTGGGTCGGACGAATCCTTTGTCCTTGAGTTCTTGTATTTGCTTCTTAAGTTCTTTCAGCTCAACATGTGCCATTCGATAGGGCATAGTGGGCACCGGACTTGTTCCAGGTTGAACTTCAATCTTGAATTTTACTTCTCAAGTTGGAGGAAGGCCAGGGAGTTCCTCGGGAAAGACATCAATGAATTTAGACACAATCAACATTTCAAGTAAACCAATATCAAGTTCATCTTGTAAAGCCATAGTAGAAAAAATAGATGTCGGTTTCTTGTCTATTAACAAGATCGATTCTTTTCCTAAACCCCGTAAATACAATCTCCAATTTTGGCAATCTATCCAGGCCTCATGATTCTCTAACCAATCTAATCCTAAAACTAGATCAAATTCACATTTGGGTAATACATATAGATCACAGGGAAAGGGTACATTCTGAATAGTTATTGAGTAGTCTCTACAGATCAAATTGATTGGTAAGTTTCCCCCTATCGGGTTTGAGACTACAAGACTTGTTTTCACTATTTCAGGTTTCAAGTTTAGCTCGTCTAACAAGTATGAACAAATAAAGGAATGGGTTGATCCTGAATCTATTAAAGCATAAACAAGTTTAATGTTTAGTTCAATCGTACCTGCAATGACGTCGGGAGATTCTTCTTTTTCTTTGCCGCAGATATGATAGACACGAGCTGGAGCTTGGGATTCCTGGTGGGTTACAGCTTTCGAATGTGTGATTCTTCCCCTCCTTTGATTTCCCGATTGAGCTTGTCTTTGATTCTTGTTTCGGCTAGAATGCATAGAGGTCGGATTGGGTGAATTTCTAACAAGAGCTTGATCGGTTTTCTTTGGGCAATCTCGAATGTAGTGGTCATCACCGCCACAAGCGAAACAAAGATTAGATTGCAATTGACACTGGCCGAAATGCTACTTTTGACAGTGTTTACAGGTTGGAACTTTCTCCACATTTCTCGTGCTGTTGACAGAAACACCAGGGACAACCCTTTTACTCGTATATTGAGATTTCAGTGAGAAATTTCTTCGAGCAACAGGAGTGTAAGTAGAAGATGATTCTTTCTGATTTTTAGCTTTCTTCAACCACTAAGACTTATCATCACCCTTACGCTTCTTATCCATTCGATAACCGCTCTTCCTCTTTTTAGCGGTTCTCAATTTGGCTTCAGTAGCGATGGCCCAATTCACTAAAGTTTGGAAGTTCGTAATACCGAGGGCGGTAAACATCGAACTCAGTTCATTGCTCAACCTGTCAATGAACATTCGACATTTATCTTTCTTTGTTTCGATGTACTCCAAGCTGTACTTGCAATATTTGCAAAAATCGGCTACATATTGTTCGATCGGCTGATTAGCCTACTTCACATATAAAAACTTCTTCCTGCGATCAGCCAAGTATTGTTCGCTTATATACTTCTTTTTGAATTCAGTAACAAAGAATTCCCACGTCACAGATTCGGTCGAGGCAGTTAGAATTGTAGTTTCCCACCAATTGAGCTCTTCGTCGGCTAGAAGTGCGACTGCACATTCGAGTTTATGCTCATCCGAGCAATGGAGTTGCCTAGTCATGATTTGAGTTGTTCTTTCAAGCCAATGTTCGGCTTCTCCTTATTTTCCCCGGTGAATGTATAAGCTCGATGTTGCACGAGCTTGTCGATCGGGGCTCGACTCGAGGCAACAACAAAAAGAGCCAGTTCTTCATGTCTCATGTTCGTCAAAAGTTGATCGAACATCTCCTTCATACTAAGGAGACATTCTCTTTGAGCATTTTGAAGAGTAGGGTTATCCGAAGTTTGTTGATTTTTTTCATGAGGTAGATTCAGATCTCGAGGTTTCGTTCTTCTCGGGGAATCCGCTTGCCCCAGAAGATCGGTTTGTCCCAGAGGATAAGTTCTCATCCTCACACTGCCATCCTCATTAGAGGATTCTCGAGGGACTTCCATTGTTCCGAGCTACTCTCGTCTCGGACATTCATTAAGATTTAAACAAGATCGAGATTAAAGAAGCATAATCACAAGCAATACGATATAAGACTCCTAGGTGGCAAAAGGTAAACCTATATGATGCATGAAAGATTCAAACAAGTTTTAGGACCCATAACCTAAAACTCGGGTTAGGAGAGAAAGGCATTACGGTTTTGCAGAACTGATTCGAAACTATTAAACATGTAACATTCACAACAATTCATAGAATTCTATACTTAAATCATACAAATAAGTGGGCTAACAAAAACTTTAACTTAACATTCATAACACTTATACTAGTAATACAATTGAACATGTATACATTATTACATTCATGTTATCATTCATTTAAACAATCATACAATCATGCTTCTATATTCAAACAATCATGCTTCTATATTAAAACAATCATACAAGATCAACGAGTCTAGATCAATCCTATGACATATTCCATCTAACATACAATACATAGCATATTTGACTCCACCTACAATTACATGTTCTAATAAATTATCAATCAAACAATCCTATAACATTCAAACAACATATGAACATATAATCAAACAACTCATCCTTGTACATCATACTAATCCATTCGAATTTGATCCAATAACACCTAGGGTCATTTGAATCATACAACCAACATTTAGAATCATTTCTACTTCATTCTATCAAACATCTAGATGCATCATTCAATCTTATAACATCATTAACCATTCGAACCACTCAACTAATCTAAGAAGGATCTAGATGCAATATCACTTAATCAACCAAACATTCCATCATGTTTAACATCAAACATTTGAATGGCAAAACAAATAATAATCCATAGCATTTGCAAGCTTCATATCAAGCCGTAACCAAACCTTAATCACATGTATCCACATCAACACATAGCCATTAACATGTATTTATCAAACATAATTAGTTCAACCATTACAAACCATAAACACTTATGTCTTATGTAATCCAACTAAACATATATACAATGTTCAAAATGCATGTGACACAACTAATATATACATATCTATGCCACCTTCTAGGAGTCTAAACAAAATATACCAAATCATAGATGTCTTTGGCTTGTGATATGCTCCCAGATCAAAACACGATAGCTTCAGAATCATAGTAACATGTAGGTTTAGGAAGAAGGAAACAAAAGAGTGATAAGTACGAGATGTACTTACTTGTAACACCCCCAACCCGGGCCGGGAGTCGAGGGCGTTACTGGAGGTCGTAAAACGGACAAACGGAACATATCAGACAATTGCGGAAGCATTTCGGAAAACATGATATTATTTTAATCAGTATTTCATATTAATGCGCACGCGGAAAATGGGCTAACAAAAACTTAAACATACTTTCTCTTAATCTTGTTACTAATTTTCGGGCCAATTTAAAACTTTTATTTTTATTATCAAATTACTAATGCAATTAAGCCATAATGTCGAACACTTAATTAACCGATTACATGCCATTCGAAAACCCTTAATTAAATGGTCTAGGTGATTTCGAATTAATCCAAAATTACCAAATATTTAAGCAAGCCAATTTTCATGCAACACATAATAGATTTCAATTTCATATCATGGCATTTGATTTCCTTTACTTAGGACTTACAAAATAACATAGCTTATATGCCCCTAAACATGTCAAGCTATCGACTATGGACAACAAAAAGGATCGACGCAACCACTAGCTTGACTTACACTTTTTATACACAAAATAATGAGGCTATCTACTTAGATACAAAACATGATTCTAGCCTCCTAACCAAGCATCACGGAGCATGTAATTTCAAACACCATTTCAAACTTAAGTTACGACCAAATAAAACAAAACGAATCCTGAGACAGACTTCAAAGCCACCATCTAGGAGTCTAAAAATAAGACTTAGATCATACATATTTCAGAACTGTGAACTTGAGGACTTGATAACTTTGATCCAACGAAAGCTAGCTTTAGGGTCCGATCTATCCTGCTAAGGTTGGGAAGAAGAAAACAACGGAGCGGTAAGTACAAAAAGTACTTAGCGAGGTAATGCTAAAACTAATTCGTTCTTGAGCTTTAGCGTGTTCAAGCATTGAGATTACTTAGCTAGGTTTATTAACAATTCGGTTTCACCCAACTAAGCTCACATAAAATTCATACACATGGCATCATACATGTCATATCAACATTCATAGCACATGCTCGAATACATAGCATATCACAATAATTCATCACATGCTTGCACATAATTCGATCAATAGCATAATTCAATCCAATTTCAGCATACTCAATATCATACTTAGCAATTGAATAAATCAAGATCTCATGCTAAACCATACATAGCATTTTTAACTTATCAAATCGAATTCACAAATTCACCATAGCATATCATTCGAATGACCTCAAATAATCATTCAAAAATCAGAATTTCTCATTTCTTAATCACATACATTCGAATAGGGTTATTACCCAAATTTCACATAATCGAACTTGTAAGCATTTCATATGCTTCATATCATAATCGGATAGGACCAATGTCCACATATCATAGCACTTCATTTCATAACATATTCGGAAAGGATCAATGTCCACATAGCATAGCATTTCATATCATATCATATCATGTTAAGTCACATAATCTTTTATCCACTTCATAAGCTTAATTAACTTAACAAGTTCCATTCAATTCATGCACTTCATATCACATGGAAATTCATTTCATTTCTTTAATATGGTTTCATAGCTCAAACATTTAATTTAAGGTTTTGCCCATGGTAGAATAGTCGTAACAGAAATTCGAGCCATCAGAAGGGTAATCACACATATCGGAATTTTGTTGCCCGCGGCAACGTCATAAATTGCACAAAGCAATATCAAAGGGGATGCCCATAGCATCGTGTGTCTCGAACAGCAATCAAGATCACACATCTTATCAAAAGTACACAAAGTACTATCAAAGATTGCACAAAGCAATATCGGACGGTGAGCTCAGACTCTAGGCATGTCGTTCTTATCTAGAACGTCCAAACGACCAAGGGCGTAATCTTGTTAAGTGATTAGTCCATTAATTCATTTCATGTACATTTTTCAGAATTCACTTTGCATGCTCATTCGATCATAATATCATGCATGGCAGCAACATCATTCATACATAATCATATGCATTTTCAAGCATAGCATAATCATCTCATAGGGCAGTCCACATATTCATTTAAATCAAATATGATCAAGAATCCATTTCATGCTTTTCTATCATACAATCATTCACATGGGCAGTCCACATTTGCACATACTTAATCGATTATCAAAATCCAAATCAACATAAAATTCATGGCATTTAGCATCATATAAAACGGCCCACATATCACACACAATCAAACATATACCACAAATTTCAATCATGCATCAAAATTCCTTTATAACTTCTTCCCTTACTAAACACATTAACGGATAGCATTTAGTCCAATTTCATTCATCTAAAATATAAATTACAGAAATTAAAGTGGTTCGGACACTAGTCCCAACCCTAAGACAAAATTACACTCATGAAATTACACTCACGATCCTTAAGCTTGATCTCGAATTGAGCTGCCTTTGCTTCTTCCTTTCGAACGATCGATCCTAGCTTCCTCCGAAGTTTCTTCGCTATTCCGATCTTAACTCTCAACATTAAACAAATACACTATATTAGGAAGCAATTCAACCATAATTACTTCACAATTCAAGCATGAACTCCTAATTTCAATTCTGACTTTTCATTAAGCTAGTTCGAGGACTAGTTAGCGTTTTAATCATAACTTTTTAATTACTAATCCAAAATTAACATATCATATACCGTTGGAAAGGTATTAAACCAAATTTTACAGTCACGTAAACCTCATATTTTTATCTTATTCGAATTAATACAGTTTATTACTTAATTATACTCATTTCGGCAAATCTGGACAGCATGCACTGCCCAACTTTAAAAATTCATATCTTTCAATTTACAAACTGAAATTGAGTTCCGTTTTCTCTCAATGATTCTAGACATATCAAAGTTTATACAGTATAAATTTCAGCTTCAAATGCCTTATATTCGATATTTGGTGAATTTCCAAAGTTACTGTTTTTACATTGAACACCACTGGACAGATTTCTTAATTTATACTTTAGCTTGAACATACACTTAACTACATACTTGAATCTAAATTTCCTTCATGGTATGACTTATTCTACTTTTCCATGGTATTTTTACAGTCCATGTAAACTTCCAATTTCAACATTTAGGCATGCAAATTACCGATTTCTTCAAATCAGTCCCCAATCTTCACAACTTTCGATTTCATGACCATCTTTAGTTTTAATCAAAATATCATCTTTCTAATTCATTTTTCCAGCAATCAATAAACTTTTATAACAAAATATTCATTCCTTAACAAATTTCTCCTAGTAAACATTTTCAGATTTTGATTCTTAGCAAACTTTCCAAAAGCTCAAGATTTTATATTTCTTTCAAAACAGTCCCCTTTTTACTTTATTCATGTGTTCTTGAAAAGTTTTCACATATTTCTATATTTTATCTTGTTATTTCCTTCAAAACTCATATATCTTCATGTTCATATAAATTTTAGGTTTGCATGCATGATTTTTAACTCAACCGAAAACTACAAAGAGTAGGAGACTTACTTTCTTTAATCTCTTGACAACATTAGCTACTTTCTTCAATATCCTAGCTTAATCCTCCTTCATGCAACCGAAAATTTCACAAATTTTTGCTCTCAAAATGGCTGACTATTGAGCTTCTCTCCTCCCCCATATTTTCCCTTTCTTCACGGCAAAGAAGAGCAAAATGTGGAAGGAAGACAAGCTTCCATCATTTGGATGATTTGATGGCTCTCTAAATTACCTATGAGCCCTTTTTACTAACTCTTTTATTCTTAATTTACTAAGGGCAGCCCCAAGGATAATTTATATTTGACATGCAATTTTTACTATTTAAAAGTCTTTTAATTTAATCACCAAATTGCTTTGTTACAAGCTTTATTAAATTTTATCAATTTCATCCAGTTTTTAAGGAGTATAATGTTATTTAATTTCTTTTCGTATTCTTTTAATTCCACACTTTAGATCTAGACATCACTAATTCGATTTCATTAGTTTACCAATCGGCTAGACTAATTAATTCGAATCTAATTTCCTTTCTAATCCGAATTGGTGCACTAATTGCCCAATTGAGGACTTTAGGGACTCAATTGCATAATTCACAAATTCGCAAGCTTAATTGCTTCTAAGAATAAATAAAATAATTAAATTCTATGGTTATAAATTCTAGGACGGAAATGTGGGTGTTACAATTCCCTCCTCCTTAAAGAAAGAATTCATCCTCGAATTCTTACCTGAACTGAATAAATGAGGATATTGCTTCCGCATCGTATCCTCGGGTTCCCACGTTGCTTCTGTAACGTTATGATTCTTCCAGAGAATTTTAACAAGAGGGACGCTCTTGTTACAAAGCCTTTTAATTTCTCGATCGAGAATCTGAACAGGTTCCTCTTCATAGGAGAGGTCAGGATTAAGTTCAACTTCTTCTGGTTCGAGAATGTGAGACGGATCAGATCGATAATGCCTTAACATAGAAACATGAAAGACATTATGAATCTTATCGAATTCAGGAGGTAGTGCAAGGCGATAAGCTACAGGACCAATTCTCTCAATTACTTCGAACGGTCCAATGAAACGCGTACTAAGTTTTCCTTTCTTGCCGAAACGAAAAACTTTCTTCCACGGAGAAACTTTGAGAAATACTTTATCTCCGATCTCATATTGGATGTCCCTACGCTTCAGATCAGCGTATGACTTCTGCCTATCAAAAGCTTGTTTCAATCGAGAATGAATAATTTGAACTTGTTCTTCAGTTTCCTGAAGCAGTTGAGGTCCTAACACTTTATTGTCTCCGAGTTCAGACCAACACAAAGGAGTTCGGCATTTTCTTCCATACAGTGCTTCAAAAGGAGCCATCTGAATAGAAGACTGATAGCTATTATTATAAGCGAACTCAATTAACGGCAGTGATTTCTCCCAATTCTTACCGAAATCGATAATACAAGTTCTAAGCATATCTTCAAGAATTTGAATTATTCGTTCAGATTGTCCATCACTTTGAGGATGAAAAGCTGTGCTAACATTCAGCTTAGTTCCAAGAGCCTTATGTAGAGCTTTCCAGAATTGAGCTGTAAATCGAGGGTCTCGATCTGAAACAATAGAAGTTGGAAATCCGTGTAAACGGATAACTTCTCGAACATACAGTTCTGCTAAGGTCTCAAGACTATAACTCATCCGTACCGGAATGAAATGTGCTGATTTAGTGAAACGATCAACGATCACCCAGACAGCGTCACACTTTCTAGGAGAGTCAGGAAGACCAGTTACAAAATCCATCGTAATTCGTTCCCATTTCCATTGCGGAAATTCAAGAGGCTGAAGTAATCCAGTAGGAGCACGATGTTCAGCTTTGACTCGCTGACAATTCAGACATCTCGATACAAAGTCATTGATAGCCGATTTCATTCCAGACCACCAATACAAGGGCTTGAGATCCTTGTACATGTTAACAGATCCAAGGTGGATTGAAAAAGAACTTTGATGTGCTTCTTGCAGAATTTCAGCTTGTAATTCCTTATTATTAGGAACACAAATCCGATCCTTGAAATATAGAAGACCATTTGACTTGACAGAAATGTCAGGATTAGATTCAAGCTTAGACAAGATTCTCTAAAGTTCCGGATCAACTTGCTGGAGTTCTTTGATTCTAGAAATCAGAACAGATTGAACTTGGAGTTCGTTCAGATAATTCCGAGCTTTACATAGACGAAAATGAGCATTGATGGCCAAAGAAGCTATGAACAAACAAATCAAAAATATTACTTGGAAAGAAAGACATTATTCGAATGGTTTAGAGAATTTTTAGGATTGAACATTTTAGATTTTGAGAATTTCGAAAGATGTACCGAGGTTCGGTTTCCGACTCAGAGCATCGACAACCACATTAGCTTTTCCAGGATGGTAATCGATGGTCAGATCATAATCTTTAAGTAATTCCAACCACCTTCTTTGTCTAAGATTCAGATCTTTCTGAGTAAGCAAGTATTTCAGACTTTTGTGATCGGTGAACAACTTACACTCCTCACCGTACAAATAATGCCGCCAAATTTTCAGTGCAAAAACAATGGCTGCTAATTCAAGATCATGAGTTGGATAGTTTAGCTCGTGAGGCTTAAGCTGTCGAGAAGCGTATGCAATCACATTACCTTCCTGCATCAAAACACATCCAAGGCCGGAATGTGATGCATCACTGTAAACAACGAATTCTTTTCCGGACTCAGGCTGAATAAGAACAGGAGCACAAGTTAAGGCTTGTTTAAGCTTATCAAAACTTCTTTGTTGTCCTTCGGACCATTTAAACGGTTCACTCTTCCTGAGCAATTTGGTTAGCGGTGCAGCAATTACCGAAATTCCTTTCACAAATCTCCGATAGTACCCAGCTAAACCAAGGAAACTTCGGACCTCGCTTACATTGCTCGGAGGTCGCCATTCAAGAATTGACTGAATTTTCTTAGAGTCAACTTTGATTCCTTCGGCTGAAATAACATGTCCGAGGAAGATACTTCTGAAAGCCGGAATTCGCACTTAGTGAACTTAGCAAATAGCTAATTTTCTCGGAGTGTCTGGAGTACAATCCGAAGATGTTGAGCATGTTCTTCTCTATTACGGGAATAGACCAGAATATCATCGATGAATACGACAACAAACTTGTCAAGATGGGGCTTGAATACTCGATTACTCAAATCCATGAATGCAGCAGGGGCATTCGTTAACCCGAATGGCATCACCAGAAATTCGTAATGACCGTAACGAGTTCTAAAAGCAGTTTTGGGTATATCTTCAGCTTTCACCCTCATCTGATAATATCCGGATCGAAGGTCAATTTTAGAGAATACACCAGCATCTTTCAGCTGATCAAACAGATCTTCAATTCGGGGCAATGGATACTTGTTCTTGATAGTGACTCTGTTCAATTACCGGTAGTCAATGCAAAGTCGCATCATTCCGTCTTTCTTTTTCACAAAGAGAACAGGAGCACCCCAGGGAGAAGTGCTGGGTCGAATGAAACCCTTATCTTCTAATTCTTGAATTTGCTTCTTTAGTTCTTGCAATTCAATTGGTGCCATACGATAGGGCGTAATGGACACAGGATTAGTTCCAGGCTGAACTTCAATTTTGAACTCAACTTCTCGAATTGGAGGAAGTCCAGGGAGTTCCTCAGGAAAAACATCAACAAATTCAGATACAACAGGCATTTCTGTTAAGCCAAAATCTAATTCGTCTTGCAAGGCCATAGCAGCAAAAATAGATGTTGGTTTCCTGTCAATTAGCAGAATTGATTCTTTTCCTAATCCCCTTAAGTACAGTCTTTTATTCTGACAATCAATCCATGCTTCATGTCTACTCAACCAGTCTAACCCTAGTATTAGGTCAAACTCACATTTAGGTAGAACATACAGATCACAGGGAAAAGGTACATTTCGAATAGAGACAAGGCTATTCTTATAGATCAGGTTGATTGGTAAGTCACCTCCTATAGGGTTTGAGACAATTAACCCAGTTTTAACAAATTCAGGCTTTAACTGTAACTTGTCGATCAAGTGAGAACACACAAAAGAATGAGTTGATCCCGAATCAATTAAAGCATAAACAGGAGTAAGGTTTAGTTCAACCGTACCCGCAATAACATCCGGAGACTCTTCCTCATCCTTGCCACGGATATGATAGACTCGAGCTGGAGCTCGTGATTCCTGATGTGTGGTGGCTTTCGACTGATTGCTTCTGCCTCTGCCCTAATTCCCAGACTGAGCTTGTCTAATATTCTTGTTCCGATTGGATTGCATATGGCTCGGATTAGCAGAGTTTTGAGCAGGAGCTTGATCTCTCATCGCTGGACAGTCTCTGATATAGTGGTCACTTCCGCCACAAGCAAAACATAAGTTGGCCTGCTTTCGGCACTGACCAGGATGTGATTTCTGACAATGCTGACAAACGGCAACCCTTTCTGAATTCCCAGGGTTGTTAACAGATATGACTGGAACAGAAAGTCTACTCACAGAATGTGGCTTCGGTGTGAAGTTACTACGAGGTGCTGGATTATACGAAGAAGTACCTTCTTTATAGCTTCTAGACTTCTTTGATTTCCAGTGAGACTTCTCATCACTCTTACGCTTCTTATCATGACGGAAACCGCTTTTCCTCTTTTCTGCGGTCCGAAACTTGGATTCCGTAGCAATAGCTCGATTTACGAGAGTTTAAAAGTCCGTGATATCCAGGGCGGTAAACATCAGACTCAGCTCATCATTCAGACCGTCAATGAACATACGACACTTTTCTTTCTCTGACTTGATGTACTCAGAACCATACTTGCAGTACTTAAAGAAATCAGCTACGTACTGTTCTATTGGTCGACCTGCTTGCTTCAGATGCAAGAAACGCTTTCTTCGATCGGCCAGGTACTGTTCACTGATGTATTTCTTCTTGAATTCGTCTACAAAGAATTTCCATTTCACAGATTCAACTGGAGCAGTTAGTGTTGTAGTTTCCCACCAGTTCAAGGCTTCATCAGCAAGTAAGGCAACAACGCATTCGAGCTTATGCTCATCGGAGCACTGAAGTTGCTTAGTCAATATCTGAGTAGTTCTTTCTAACCAATACTCAGCTTCTTCAGGCTTCTCTTCAATAGAGCCTGCAAAAGTATAGGCTCGGTGCTGAGCAAGCTTTTCAATAGGAGCTCTGCTAGGGGCAGCAGCTACCGGAGCATGTTGTTCATGTCTCATGTTCGTCAAAAGCTGATCGAACATTTCTTTCATGCTCAGAAGACAATCTCTTTGAACATTCTGAACAGTCGGATTGTCAGTGTTCGTCCGAGGCTGAACAGGAGATTGTTGTTGAGTGTTATCTGGTACAGGAGGGTTCTCCTTATCCGGAGGGTTTTCTTTCATACGAACACTATCCCCTTCACTTGAGGATTCTCGAGGACTTTCATCGTCTCGAGCTAAATGTGTCTCTTTCATTCTAATTCAGATCAAACAAAATTCAAGTTAGGATCAAGTCACAAGTAACAATATGTATGATCCCTAGGTGGCTTGACTCAACTAATGACGCACACAGAACACATTCGAGGTCTATAGGACCTATTACCTAAAAAGCTCTGATGCCAACAAATGTAACACCCCCAACCCGGGCCGGGAGCCGAGGGCGTTGCCGGAGGTCAGAAAACGGACAAACGGAACATATCAGACAATTGCGGAAGCATTTCGGAAAACATGATATTATTTTAATCAGTATTTCATATTAATGCGCACGCGGAATATAGGCTAACAAAAACTTAAACATACTTTCTCTTAATCTTGTTACTAATTTTCGGGCCAATTTAAAACTTTTATTTTTATTATCATATTACTAATGCAATTAAGCCATAATGTCGAACACTTAATTAACCGATTACATGCCATTCGAAAACCTTTAATTAAATGGTCTAGGTGATTTCGAATTAATCCAAAATTACCAAATATTTAAGCAAGCCAATTTTCATGCAACACATAATAGATTTCAATTTCATATCATGGCATTTGATTTCCTTTACGTAGGACTTACAAAATAACATAGCTTATATGCCCCTAAACATGTCAAGCTATCGACTATGGATAACAAAAAAGATCGACACAACCACTAGCTTGACTTACATTTTTATACACAAAATAATGAGGCTATCTGCTTAGATACAAAACATGATTCTAGCCTCCTAACCAAGCATCACGGAGCATGTAATTTCAAACACCATTTCAAACTTAAGTTACGACCAAATAAAACAAAACGAATCCAGAGACAGACTTCAAAGCCACCATCTAGGAGTCTAAAAATAAGACTTAGATCGTACATATTTCAGAACTGTGAACTTGAGGACTTGATAACTTTGATCCAACGAAAGCTAGCTTTAGGGTCCGAGCTATCCTGCTAAGGTTGGGAAGAAGAAAACAACGGAGCGGTAAGTACAAAAAGTACTTAGCGAGGTAATGCTAAAACTAATTCGTTCTTGAGCTTTAGCGTGTTCAAGCATTGAGATTACTTAGCTAGGTTTATTAACAATTCAGTTTCACCCAACTAAGCTCACATAAAATTCATACACATGGCATCATACATGTCATATCAACATTCATAGCACATGCTCGAATACATAGCATATCACAATAATTCATCACATGCTTGCACATAATTCGATCAATAGCATAATTCAATCCAATTTCAGCATACTCAATATCATACTTAGCAGTTGAATAAATCAAGATCTAATGCTAAACCATACATAGCATTTTTAACTTATCAAATCGAATTCACAAATTCACCATAGCATATCATTCGAATGACCTCAAATAATCATTCAAAAATTAGAATTTCTCATTTCTTAATCACATACATTCGAATAGGGTTATTACCCAAATTTCACATAATCGAACTTGTAAGCATTTCATATGCTTCATATCATAATCGGATAGGACCAATGTCCACATATCATAGCACTTCATTTCATAACATATTCGGAAAGGATCAATGTCCACATAGCATAGCATTTCATATCATATCATATCATGTTAAGTCACATAATCTTTTATCCACTTCATAAGCTTAATTAACTTAACAAGTTGCATTCAATTCATGCACTTCATATCACATGGAAATTCATTTCATTTCTTTAATATGGTTTCATAGCTCAAACATTTAATTTAACGTTTTGCCCATGGTAGAATAGTCGTAACAGAAATTCGAGCCATCAGAAGGGTAATCACACATATCGGAATTTTGTTGCCCGCGACAACGTCATAAATTGCACAAAGCAATACCAAAGGGGATGCCCATAGCATCGTGTGTCTCGAACAGCAATCAAGATCACACATCTTATCAAAAGTACACAAAGTACTATCAAAGATTGCACAAAGCAATATCGGACGGTGAGCTCAGACTCTAGGCATGTCGTTCTTATCTAGAACGTCCAAACGACCAAGGGCGTAATCTTGTTAAGTGATTAGTCCATTAATTCATTTCATGTACATTTTTCAGAATTCACTTTGCATGCTCATTCGATCATAATATCATGCATGGCAGCAACATCATTCATACATAATCATATGCATTTTCAAGCATAGCATAATCATCTCATAGGGCAGTCCACATATTCATTTAAATCAAATATGATCAAGAATCTATTTCATGCTTTTCTATCATACAATCATTCACATGGGCAGTCCACATTTGCACATACTTAATCGATTATCAAAATCCAAATCAACATAAAATTCATGGCATTTAGCATCATACAAAACAGCCCACATATCACACACAATCAAACATATACCACAAATTTCAATCATGCATCAAAATTCCTTTATAACTTCTTCCCTTACTAAACACATTACCGGATAGCATTTAGTCCAATTTCATTCATATAAAATATAAATTACAGAATATTAAAGTGGTTCGGACACTAGTCCCAACCCTAAGACAAAATTACACTCATGAAATTACACTCACGATCCTTAAGCTTGATCTCGAATTGAGATGCCTTTGCTTCTTCCTTTTGAACGATCGATCCTAGCTTCCTCCGAAGTTTCTTCGCTATTCCGATCTTAACTCTCAACATTAAACAAATACACTATATTAGGAAGCAATTCAACCATAATTACTTCACAATTCAAGCATGAACTCCTAATTTCAATTATGACTTTTCATTAAGCTAGTTCGAGGACTAGTTAGCGTTTTAATCATAACTTTTTAATTACTAATCTAAAATTAACATATCATATACCGTTGGAAAGGTATTAAACCCAATTTTACATTCACGTAAACCTCATATTTTTATCTTATTCGAATTAATACAGTTTATTACGTAATTATACTCATTTCGGCAAATCTGGACAGCATGCACTGCCCAACTTTAAAAATTCATATCTTTCAATTTACAAACTGAAATTGAGTTCTGTTTTCTCTCAATGATTCTAGACATATCAAAGTTTATACAGTATAAATTTCATCTTCAAATGCCTTATATTCGATATTTGGTGAATTTCCAAAGTTACTGTTTTTACATTGAACACCACTGGACAGATTTCTTAATTTATACTTTAGCTTGAACATACACTTAACTACATACTTGAATCTAAATTTCCTTCATGGTATGACTTATTCTACTTTTCCATGGTATTTTTACAGTCCATGTAAACTTCCAATTTCAACATTTAGGCATGCAAATTACCGATTTCTTCAAATCAGTCCCCAATCTTCACAACTTTCGATTTCATGACCATCTTTAGTTTTAATCAAAATATCATCTTTCTAATTCATTTTTCCAGCAATCAATAAACTTTTATAACAAAATATTCATTCCTTAAAAATTTCTCCTAGTAAACATTTTCAGATTTTGATTCTTAGCAAACTTTCCAAAAGCTCAAGATTTTATATTTCTTTCAAAACAGTCCCCTTTTTACTTTATTCATGTGTTCTTGAAAAGTTTTCACATATTTCTATATTTTATCTTGTTATTTCCTTCAAAACTCATATATCTTCATGTTCATATAAATTTTAGGTTTGCATGCATGATTTTTAACTCAACCGAAAACTACAAAGAGTAGGAGACTTACTTTCTTTAATCTCTTGACAACATTAGCTACTTTCTTCAATATCCTAGCTTAATCCTCCTTCATGCAACCGAAAATTTCACAAATTTTTGCTCTCAAAATGGCTGACTATTGAGCTTCTCTCCTCCCCCATATTTTCCCTTTCTTCACGGCAAAGAAGAGCAAAATGAAGAAGGAAGACAAGCTTCCATCATTTGGATGATTTGATGGCTCTCTAAATTACCTATGAGCCCTTTTTACTAACTCTTTTATTCTTAATTTACTAAGGGCAGCCCCAAGGATAATTTATCTTTGACATGCAATTTTTACTATTTAAAAGTCTTTTAATTTAATCACCAAATTGCTTTGTTACAAGCTTTATTAAATTTTATCTATTTCATCCGATTTTTAAGGAGTATAATGTTATTTAATTTCTTTTCGTATTCTTTTAATTCCACACTTTAGATGTAGACATCACTAATTCGATTTCATTAGTTTACCAATCAGCTAGACTAATTAATTCGAATCTAATTTCCTTTCTAATCCGAATTGGTGCACTAATTGCCCAATTGAGGACTTTAGGGACTGAATTGCATAATTCACAAATTTGCAAGCTTAATTGCTTCTAAGAATAAATAAAATAATTAAATTCTACGGTTATAAATTCTAGGACGGAAATGTGGGTGTTACATTACTGATGCAGTTCCTATAACTATTAATTCATTCTTTTAAACATTTTATGTCATTTTGCCAAGTTTAACTAGTTAGGCTTAGTATCATGTAGGTGTCACCTAAGTAGTCTCAAACATGATCAAGTATTACTTAGCTAGTTTCATTAACAATTTAACATCAAAAGCATAAGAACACAACATATCAAATATCCACCATAGCATGCTTTCTTATAACACAATCAAATAGACAAGTTTCCAAGTCTTCAAATACATTGATCAAGCATAGTTCAAATATTCAAACATAGTTCATATTCATTTACTTCATTTGAACAGAATCATTAACCTTGATTGTCATATACATTTCAAGCCAATTAGATTGACACATCAAACCTATATCATTGATATTATCACATGTCTTATTCAAAGTACTTTTAATGTTTGCCTTGGTAGATAGATGGACTAGGTAATCAAGTCTTATTAGGTACTAAGTACCAACATCAAAGGATGCACATAGCATCAAAAATTCAAAGAATACATAATGTATTAAGGTGTCGTATACACCATTATATCACATATAACATGTACACATAGAATACACAATGTATTCAGAGGAGCTCTAGACTCTAAGGCATGCCCTTCTACTTAAGACCAACTAGCCATCCAAGGACTTTAGGTGTCTTTTAATTTCCAGCAAGCATATTCAAGTGTATGGTAGCCAATTTGCAAGACCATATAACATGTTCACATTACAAGTACACAAAGCCTCTTCAAGGTCATGGTTTAATCAATTTCCAACAATTATCTATCATAATCTCAATCAAATATCATATAAAAACAGTAGCATACCATCAACTTCATGCTCATTTCATAATTCTTATAGCCGTTTAAGCAAGGCAAGCCATATCAAACATCAAACAAAGACAACTAACTACTAACGTGTAACATGCTTTCATATTTCATTTTAATCCTTCTTCCTCAAAGATAATTACCAAGTTCACATTAGACTCATTTCATAATTCTATGAAAAAACATAATTTAAAACATAAAACATTGGTTAGTCCTAACCCTAAGATTAACTACACTCGCAATACTCCAAGCTAGTCATGATCTTTGATCACAATGCCCTTGTTCTTTCTATTTGGCTGCCCAACCCTTGTTTCATCCAAGTTTTCTTCAAACTCTTGATCTTAACATTCATATACAAACATATACAAAACATATTAGAAGCCATTTCAAACATATGAACTCATTTACACAAGTACAAACACTAAACTGTTTTTCCTACTAGCAGTTTGAGTACCTGTTACAATATGGGCATATCTTTTTCCAAACATATCCAAAATTCAATTACTTTACCATTCTAGAAAGCTTATTCACCCAGATTTTCAACTATGTATGGAACATAGTTTTCCTATTTCTACATTAGTACAGTTTTACATTTAAAGACAGGGCATTCTACAGGTGACTTAACTGCCAGGTTACAAGTTAGGCCACTTTGATGCTTATTTTAACCTAGATCCTTTAAGACTTTAAATCAGTATTTTAAACCTATATTTACCCTATTATCCCCTGTATTTTTAAGTCCTACATGGTCCCTAAAAAAGCAATATAGTCCTATTATTTATCGTGTTCCCAGATTAGTCCCATTTAAGCTCAATTCACCTATTAAACATTCTAATCACTTTAAACATATAATTCAAGTCAATAATCAGCCAATTCATGTTATGAACCATTCATACAAAATTTCCCCTATTTCTAAACATTATTTCCAGAATTAAACTTATAGCACTTCAATCCCCAAATTTCTCAATTTAGCCGAAACAATCCACTAACACCATTTTAACTTACTAGGTGACCAGTTTCATTCGAACTAACTTTTCCAGCAACCTATGAACATTTTCACTAATCCAACACTTTTATCCCCTAAGAAATTCAATTTTCTACAACTTTTTCCTACAGAAAAGTTTTCAGATCAAATTAGAACCCATTCGAATTTTCAGATTTCTCAAAGACACTATGCTAGTTCGAATTTGGGCATATATACACATTCAACTAGTTTATTCTTTGAATTTCCATTCTATTTTCAATTCTAACTTAAACCCAGTAACAATTCAAGAACATCAACACTTAAATTTCATACAAATTTCAGAATTCAACCTTAAACAACAATAAAATAAATAAAATAAACTCAACAAGATGCATTCGGTTAGCAACAAAAACACTTACTTGATCTTCTTTCTAACATGCATACATCTAGATTTAATTTCAAGCCATCAAAACCTTATTCAAGCTTGAGCTCTATTCTCACACTCTCTCTAATGTTGGTTCCGGTTGTGGATGAGAAAGATGATGAACAAAATGTGTTGTTTTGCTTCCTTGATAGCCGAGTGTGTCACACCCTAAAACATACCCTAGTTTGAACAATAGAAAAACAACGACGATAACGTAAACAATTACGATCTAACTAAGACTATAATGAAACCACATAAGCTATGCCCTATTAAGTTGCAATTGGATTAAAAAAAAGAGAACATGAGTGCTTATATATATAAACTTAAGAATAATAAAATTTAACATGAAGTATACGAGTGACAAACATGTTAGATAGTGAAAGTTAATATTGGATTAAAAGTAATGTAATAATATATATATGTTAATATAATGTTAAAATAAATAAAATACTAAAAACGTGGGCTGGAAATAATTATAGAATATTAATAGTATAAATTATAATAAAGTATGGTGGGATTTACTTGGATGAAAACTAATCCAAGTGTCTCTTAGATTAGTGATAATCGGCCAACTATTCATATTGGCAAAACATGTGTAATTCCACTTACATTAATCATCTTCTCCATCTTTTCCTCTCTCCAACAGAAACCTTAGAACCAAAGGAGAGAGAGAACTTAAACACTCAAAATCTGGAGAATTAGTGAGGAAAAATTCATGCATGCTACTAGATTTAAGCTAGGAATAACACATGTTCTTGCATCTACAAAACAGTTCATGTAAGTATCGATTCTGGTCATGTTTTTATTTGATGTTCTTGATGGTGTTTGATTGTTTTTCTTGTTAGATTATGTTAGAAATTTGATTTTAGAATGTTTATTGATGATTTAAGAGTATGTGTGATAGATTAGATTGATTAAAATGCTAGAGAAATGACATGTATTAAGCTTGAATTTTGAATCTGCCCAGATTCGTACTTGAACACTGCCCTGTTTTAAACTGGAATTTTGAATGGTTTAGGGTTCGAATTAGGAAACGATTTGCAAATAAAAGTTGTAGATCTGAATGAGTAATATAAGAAAATGGCCTTTTGAGTATGAAAACGACATAGTAAGTGGCTAGAAATTGAATCACAAAAAGACTGCTCAGAATTGAATGAATCTGGAAACTGCTTAGGTTAAATTGTAATTTTGAAAATGTTTAGGGGTTTAATTGATGCCAATAAATTCTAGAAAATTTGTTAGAAACAGGGGAGGTATTGTAGGAATGAAAAATAAATGGTTTATCTTGAATTATATATATTAATTGATAGTTTAAATATCATTAGAACATATAGAGGACCAAAATGGACTAGTTTGTAAGGATTGATAATTTGAGGACTTACATGCCCTGTTTTTGTGGTTGCTGGAACATCATTATTATTTTAATATATGTAGGTAAATGTGGTTAAAAGCTCAAGATTAATGGTGTAGTGAAACATAGGTTATAAATGCACTAAAGTCACAAATTAAGCATAGGCATATTAGGTTTCTGAAAATGCCCTATGTTCAAGTAATAAACTGTATTGATAGGAAAATGATAAAAATATGTGCTATACATGGTTGCAAAGGTGTGTTTATAATATTTCTAGAATGGTAAATAACTCTATATTTTGAGTTGTGAGTAAAAAGATATGGCCAGTTTAGTAGAGGTTACTCAAACTACCAGTTTAGGAGGCAGATTCACTTGTCTAGGTGATTATGCTTAAGTAAATGAATTTATATGTTTGAATTAATTACTAATGGATATTGTATATGATATTTTATGATTTAAGATCGCATTGGTGAAGAAGTTCAAGAAGATTCAAGGAGTGATCAAGCAAAGAGAATGGGAAAAGGAATCATCATCAAGGATAACAACTAAGCTTGGAAGTATTTGTGAGTGTAGCTAGTTTAGGGTTGAGATTAGTGTCTCAACCAATGTGTTTATGTTTCTTGGATGATTTAAAATGAAGCATGTAATGAACTTAATAATGGATTGGTAAATTTAAATGCTAAGGAAGAAGGACTAAAGGAATGAACTATAAACTAGGTGTATGATGCTATCTAGATATGCTAGTTGATGTCTATATGTGTTGCTTTGTGACATGAGTAGTTTGAGCCACTTGAATTGAATTAATGGATGATTTAGCTACTGTTTGAAGATGATTATATGATTGAAATGATGCTAAATGCTTGCTGGAAATTTGATTGAGCATGGCTTGAATGTGCACAATGTAAACATGAATGAATGTGTACATGATTTTGTGATATGTGTTTGATAAACAAGTAAAATGAACTTGTTAGACATAAAAGATGAGTTAAAGTCCTTGGTTGATTAGTTTCTATAGGTAGAAGGGCATGCCTTAGAGTCATTGAGCTCCTCTGTTTTTTGTTTCAGGATGGTGGTTAGTCACCTATGAACTTAAAAAGGGTGGTTAGTCACCTTGTTAAATGAATGGTGGTAAGTCACCATTGATGCTTGTGCATCCTCTGTTATATGTTGAAATGAGAAATGGATACTTTGAGTATCTAATGTTACATGTTACGTGAAGACTTGATTACCTAATTCATTAATCATCCAAGGCAAAACATGATTAGAACAATGATATATGTCTAAATGAACAAGTTGGGTATTAGCCCTTATGATATGGAATGAATATGTGTATTAGTTGAGATTTAAAATGAACTATGTTGTGATGTGAAACTATGAAATGTTGTTGCCAAGATGACAATGAAATTATATGTTGTTTGTTGTTCAATTTAACTTGAATTGTACATGTTCTTGTTACCAAAATTTGGCTTGAATTGTATATGTTGCTTGTTGTCCAATTTGGTATGAAATGTATATGTAGCTTGCTGCCCAAATTGGTGTTTTTTAAATGAAATGGTTGTTGCACAATAAGTCATAGTATATGTAAATGCTTGCTTCCCTATTGGTTACTACATGAAACTAGCTAAGTTAACTTGGTTTTGATAGACTAGCTAGGTAATCCAATATGTGCTAAGCCTAGCTAAGTAACCTTAAAGATTGAATAAGACTTTAAAAGATTGAAACTAGTAAAGTTTAGGGCTGCCTCACTAAGTACATTAAGTGTACTTATCACTCTCTTTGTTTCCTTCTTCCAAACTTTTAGGTGTAAAGTTCCAAAATTTGTTTGAATTATCCGTGAAGCCATCGCAAGCCATCAAATAAGTATGATATAATCTTGTAATCTCCTAGTTGGTGGCATAGATGATGTTAGTATCATGCATTGTTGAGCATGTTGTTTTGATAGTTGTTTTGTATATGTTAAGTATGTTATGTGAGTCAGTAATTTAAAGTTTGATATGTAAATATGCTTGTTGATATGAAGACTATGTTTGTTGATATATATATATATATATATATATATATATATATGAAATATGATCATGTTTATATACATGAATAGTTGAATGTTTTTAATGTATAAGCATACTATAATGTTGATCAAGTATGCTATGTTATAGAACAAGGTCATATGTATCATATGTGATTAGTTCGAATGGACTAGTTAAGGTGTAGATTGATTGAATTTGTTGCAAGACTTGTATACTAGTTAGTATTGTTGAAGGAATTAGGATGTGCATATAGACATTGTTTGGTTGTCTTGTGTAATCGAATGTAAGTCTTGATGTGCTTGAACTATATGAACATGTAGGATAGTTAAATTTGTTTAAAAATAAAAGTATCATGTAATGGTACATAAATTGTTCTTAGCTGAATGCTTCACAAGATTAAAGAAGTTAGATGATTGATTCGAATATACCAATTTCATGTTCATTAATTAAAAGTCATCGGGTGTTATGGATTAGGTATAGTTCGAATTTTATGTTTGTAGATATAGATTAGTATGTGTTAGTTGAAATGTATACAAATATGTATTGGATATATTATATGTTTATAATATTAAGATGTATGTTAGGAAAGTTTAAATTAGCCCACATGTGTGTATATGGTTTTGGTAACATGTTTCTAAGTTCATATGTTAACATGTTAAGTTGGATAACATACAAGTTGCACAACCCTGATTGATGTTCGTTACATGATTTGTTTCTATTATTTGCTTGTTATGAATCATTCGTTATATGGCGTAACATCTCTCGCTCCTAACCCGGGTAAGGGATGTTATAGAGTGTCCCCTAATGTACTTAGTGGGACACTTGGTTAAATGTAAACCATGTGTTTATTTATTAATTCCACTAATTTTCCCCCACTACATAATATATATTATGATATTTTAAGATTAATTCCCACCATATGATATATATATATATATATATATATATATTATTCTATTAATATTGTATTATAAGTTTAGATTAATAGTTACACTATTAATTTCATTAATTCATTCTAATCTTTGTTCTTGTACAAAATGTTTACATTTTCCTTGTTAATTAATTAAGGGTTTTCAACTAGGCTATGAATTGGGGTATTACAATGCCTCCCCCCTTAAAATAAATTCGTCCTTGAATTTACTTGAATTGAACATATGAGGATATTGTTTCTTTATTGTATCTTCAGGTTCCCACGTCACTTCTTCGACTTTGGGATTCCTCCACAGAACTTTTACAAGAGGTATGTTCTTGTTTCGTAGTTTCTTTACTTCCTGATCAAGGAGTTGGACAAGTTCTTCTTCATAGGAAAGATCGGGATTTAATTAAATATCTTCAGGTTCAAGTATGTGGGAAGGATCAGACTGGTATCGTCTTAACATCGAAACGTGAAAGAAATTGTAGATTTTATCGAACTCAGGAGGAAGTGCGAGTCGATAAGCCACCGTACCTATATTGTGTGATTATTCAAGCCATATAGTGTAAGAATAACAACAAGGTTACTGACTTCTTAACATGAAGGTATATAATAATATAATGAAAACCGAAAAAGATATCATGACCAAAATTATAGAATAACCCTTCACTTCAATTGATCTTTTAAGAATTAAAATGAATCATATTTTTAACACAATGACATTTTATCAAGTGGAAGTGGAACTCTTAAAGTTTCCTCTTCAAAGTGCATGAGGTGGCCAACATCAACATATCATTAACTTCACAAACAATTTTCATTTCATATGCAAATTAGGACTTGTAAATAAACTTAAAAGGGTAATAACTCCACAATGGAGTGGGATAAGAGTTCTAATTTAGAAGATAAATAACAAGTATTTCTTTTTCTAAAGTAGAAAAGGATCCTAACTGATTTAAATATTTTCAAATTTAGTGATATGAGTGTAACAAACTGCTATATGAAAATCTTTTCATGATATATTAGCAACCTTCAAAAATACAAGGCTGGTGCGCGAATATCACTATCATCACCATGTAACTTCTCACTTTATGACACCTTGCCAAATGAATATTAGTATTGACAGATAAAATTTTAGATTTTGATTAAATTGGATATCAAATGGAGGTTAAAGACTAAAGCTATGGAGAATGGTTGCTGAGATTTTTGAATTATACGGTGAAACCACACTTGTTCTCCAAGTTAAAATAGAAGAGTTTGAATTATACGGTAACAAATTCATGAATAAATCAAAGAGGATTTATGGATTTTTCACAATTGAATTCAAGCATAGTGGTCACTGTTGAATTCAAAGAGACTGACCTTGGTGCTTACTTGTTGGTGTGACCGAGCGACTGACTGCAAGGATGGACGGCGACAAGCACAGAGATAAGGAGAACAACGAGGAGTACGACAACGAGCAGAATAGAGAGGAAGAGGATTTAGGGATTTTTCACAATTGATTTGGGGATGGTGAAAATTTGAAACTGAGATTTCATGTTAAATTAAAATGTTGTGTTTTATCAATAGTGGTGTTTTCAACACAAACACTGCCATAGAATGATCAATTGCGGCGTTTTCCACAAAAATGCCACTATATATTCTCAATAACGGCGTTTAGGAACAAACGCCACTAAAAATCAGAACCTTTTACGATGTTTAACCAATAAACGCCACCAAAATGTCAAACCTATTCCGGCATTTTGCTTACAAACGTCATTATTTCCTATTTATTTGCGGCGTTTTCTACCAAATGCCGCTACAGTTTCCACTTTTTGGCGCTTTTGCAACAAACGTCGTAATATGTATAACTATAGCAACTTTTTCTCCAAAAATGCCACGAAAAGCACCGCTATATATCATATTTGGTGTAGTGTATAGCCTAAGTGAGGTAGTGACATCAATAATGATCAAGCATATAATACATGATTTTCATGGAAACACCTCAAGATATACATTCATATGTTAGCATTTGTTATTTATATCTTGAATTAACTTTTATAAGTTTTATGGAGTTCATTAGCTTAAACAAGTTTCGTTTCATTTATATCGATCTTATCAAAGATTAGATTGTTACATTGAAGTCTTCTCGAGACTTAACAAATACTCATTATAGCTTCTGAATTTCTTAATAACTTATCAAAATGTTTATCAAGGATTCTTTTCAATGTTTGTTGTCTCATATAAAAAGGGGCACATACTCATCTCTTGTGAAACTCATATCATTGAGAAGTATTTTCCTCATCTTATTACATTGCCAGCAAGGCCTTACATTCGTACCTTATCACATGTTCAACTTATTCAAGTCTTTTAATTTGTTTGCCTTGGATCACTTTTAGTCATGAGTAACATTGGTCTATAATTTACCGTAACGGTCCAAGTGATACATAGCCCCAAAGCACATAGCATTGGCTAGTATCAGAAACATATCAATCCTATCTTCTCAACTATCCAACCAGTTGTCGTCAATATACGTACATCTCCCTTTTTTCCTCCTATTGTCGCCAATATACATATCAAATATAATGAGGCGTCTCCCGAACTATAGCTCATTGATCGTAGTCCCTGTAACACCCTAAAACTACCCTAGTTTGAATTGTAGAAAAAATTAAAGGAAAAGTGTAAAAATTTTACAATTTAATTAAGATTGAAATGAAACCACATAAGCTATGTCCTATTAAATTACAAAGGGATTAAAACAATATGTATGTTCATATGTAAATTTACAAGAATAGAACCTAATAGGTGATATATGTATGTCACATAGGTTAAGCTAAAGTTATATTGGATTAAATTAATGTTAATAATATGTTAATATAAATATATATATATTAGAAATATGGGCTGTTAATGATCTTGTAATATTAATAATATAAATTATAATTAAGAATTAGTGGGATTTACTTGGATGAAAACCAATCCAAGTGTCCCTTGGATAAGTGAGAATCGGCCAGCTACACTTTTTGGCAAAACATGTGTTTTCCATTATCCAACTCATCTCCTTCATCTTCTTTCACTGAAACTAAGAACCATTAGAGAGAATGAGAGCTTGAACAGAGTTTGGTTGCTGGAAAATTGGGGTTAGAAGCATTCATGTTAGCCTAAGTTCAAAGTAAGTGCATATATGTCTTACTCGATTGTGAATTCTGATTTTTATGTTGTTTTTGTTGAATTTGGGTTAAGTATGTTATTGGAAATTATGTCTAAATTGTTTGATTATATGTAAACTTTACTGGGTTCATGTGGTTGTTGAAGAAATTTTAGAAAATTACATGAAATTAGTTTAGGGTTTGAATCTGCCCAGATTAGGACTATTGCACTGCCTTGGATTAAATTGAAAATTCAAATAGGTTAGGGTTCGAATTAGCAAAAGTTTTGTAAGAAAAAGTTGTAGATCATTGAAAATAATATAAGATAGATGTCTCTTGAGTGTGAAAATGTTACTGGAAATTAAGTTAGAAACAGACTGGTCTAGAATAGAGTTAAACTGAAAATAGGTGAACTGTTTTGAATAAAAATAAAATTTAGGGATTATTTTGATCATATAAAAATTCTGGAAAATTTAACATGAATCAAAGGACACATTGAATGAATGAAAACATATGTGTTTATACGGAAAATTAGCTTGTATGAATGGTTAAAAGCTCACTGGAATTATGTTGAACATGATCTTGAATGTTGTCTTGCAAAGTGATATGAACTTGCCATATAGCCTTGTTTGGTGTTTGTTAAACAAGTGTTTGATCTTGTGAAAACTTAAAAGACATAATAAAGTCCTTGGTTGGTTAGTTTCATTAGGTAGAAGGGCATGCCTTATAGTCATTGAGCTCAAAAGTTATCTGATTCAGGATGGTGGTTAGTCACTTATAAACATGCAAGGTGGTTAGTCACCTTATTATATGGATGGTGGTATGACACCATTGATGCTTATGCATTCTCTGTTACATGATATGTGGTGTTGAGACACCTTGATACCTTTGGGTATCTAATGTTATATGTTATCCGATTGACTTGATTACCTAGACCACTAAATCATCCAAGTCAAAAGAAATATGAATTTCTGATAAGACTTACATGAACAATGAATTGATGATATGTTATGCGTTCATATGCTATATGAAATGATATGAATAAGATGGGTAATGACCCTAATTAAATGATGTGAATATGTGATCAATGACATGAATGTATGATTTATGATATGATATGATTCATGTACTTTGCATTGCTGCCCAATGATATGAGATATATGAATGCCTTGATTACATGATGTATATGTGAAACTAGTTAAGTCTACTTAAGTATGATGGACTAGCTAGGTAATCTAATATGTTCTAAGCCTAGCTAATTAACCTTGAAGACATGAATAAGACTTTAAAAGATGTAATTAGTAATGTTAGGGCTGCCTCACTAAGTACATATTGTACTTATCACTCTGTTGTTTCCTTCTTCCAAAATTTCAGGTGTTAACTTCTGAAAGCTACCATGTTTGATCCGAGAGCAGTCACAAGCCAAAGCACAAGTATGATATAGTTTTTTAGACTCCTAGATGGTGGCGTAGTATATGTTAATGTGTCACATGCATTGTGGAACATGTATTTGATAGTTTTGGCTTGTATTATGTGAAGATAAAGCTATGTTATGTAATGGGATTGAAGTTTGATATGTATATATGGTTGATAGTATGAATGTGTTTATGATTGTATTGTTTTAGGCTTTAATAAGGAGTGTGAATATGTTATATGTTGCTTAGGTTAGTCGTTGTCCAATTGATAAAATAAGTGTAAGGTTGATATGTATGTGTGATCTAGGTGACTTGCATCTAGCTACTACTTTGTTTAATGACATATTTCGAATGGTCATGTTGTAGAAAAGTTATAATTATTATATTGATATGAGTATAGAGATATGCATGTATCTAGTAATAAATTGAATGAAGATCACATGATTGATAAGAAGCATTCGAATGCTATGTTCATCTTGTAGGTTTGGTGTAGTTCGTATGGATCTCAATATTGTTAGGTTGATTGAGCATATAGTATGTATGCTTAGGTTGATATGTTAGAACATGTATGAAATTTAAATAATGTGTATGTGCCTTGCTAGAATATTAGCTGAATGTGTATAGGTTCTAAATGTGTTAGCCGAATGTGTTACACGCGTGAATAGGTTTAGTTGAGTGTATCTTGAATGTTAAAGCATATGCATGTTGTAACACCCCTCGCCCGGGTTAGGAGCGAGGAGCGTTACTAGAACAGAACAGAACATCATTTAGAAAATCGAAACAAGAATGGATTCACATTAGCAAACCTTATTAAAACACATGCGGAAAGTGGGCTAACAAAAAATTTTCTAACATAACATAGACTAATTAATTATATAACCATACTAAACCTTATCCATTTTACAAACCACTCTAGACTTTTCATACTATCATATTAAGGATCAAATTCGGTTACTTACAACCACCAATTTAAAGGTTCACTTCTATTTAATTCGAAACATTAAGTCATTCATGTTATCAATTTTTATTACACAAGTTCTCATTGTTACAAATTGATTCATATTAGAGAAATTATTCTAAGCTTGTCAAATAACCTAGATCCTTTAATTTATAATGCCATTCGAAAAGCCTACTTAAATTCAAGGTTATTTCGAATCATACAAACCATTACAATGTATCACTAGTCATTAAGATCACAAATAACATGCAAACATACATCATCACACATACTAACATAGGAACCTTTCATTAATCAAGCTTGAATTACAAAATACCATTCTAGCAAGATGCTCCTTAAGCCAAATCAAGCTATCATTCTAACATTTACAACAAAAAGAACCATTGCAAGACCACCAAGCTATCATTCGAAGCATTCGAATGCTATGTTCATCTTGTAGGTTTGGTGTTGTTCGTATGGATCTCAATATTGTTAGGTTGATTGAGCATATAGTTTGTTTGTATGCTTAGGTTGATATGTTAGAACATGTATGAAATTTAAATAATGTGTATGTGCCTTGCTAGAATATTAGCCGGATATGTGTAGGTTCTAAATGTGTTAGTCGAATGTGTTACAAGCAAGAATAGGTTTAGTTGAGTGTATCTTGAATGTTAAAGCATATGCATGTTGATGTTGGTTAAGTTGAAAGTTTAAGGTTGTTAGATATATGTTATGGTATGATATACATGTGAAGGTTTTTGTTCGCTCACCTATGTATATATCCTTTGATTACATGTTATATGATCACTTGTTGAATTGTTAGGTGTTATGTATGTTTGATTGATTGTCATGGATTGCAAAGCATATATATATATATATATGTTGTATGTCACTTGTTATGTTAGTGTGACATCTCTCGCTCATGACCCGGGCGAGGAGTGTTACATAAATTGGTATCATAGCTTTAGGTTATAGGTCCTAAAATTGTCCGAAACATGTCATGCATCATATAGGTTAAACTATGCCACCTAGGAGTCTTATATTGAACTGCTTGTGATTTCGCTCTCTAATTCCGATCTTGTTTGAATTCTTAATAGAATGTCTGCAACTAATCTAGCTCGGGACGATGAAAGTCCCGATGGATCATCAAACAACGGGGATAGTATCGATATGCACCCCCTGAAATCTCTGGTTCAACCGGAACAACCTCAGAACCAGTCGTACAACAACCTGAAAATCCGACCCTCCAATCTGCTCAATACGAATGTCTCCTTAGCATGAAGGAGATGTTCGATCAACTTGTAATGAACATCAGACGAGAACAACCACTCCTATAGTTGATGCCCCGAGTCAAGCACCGATAGAAAAGCTCGCTCATCATCGAGCTACTATATTCACCGGCGCAAACGAGGAGAAATCGGAAGAAGCTGAGCAGTGGCTCGAAAAGACAACACAAATTCTGACTAAACAACTTCAATGCTCGGACGAGCATAAACTTGAATGTGTGATTGCACTCTTAGCCTTCGAAGCCTTAAGTTGGTGGGAAACCACGACTCTGACCGCTCCTGCCGAGTCAGTCACGTGGAAATTCTTTGTTGAAGAATTCAAAAAGAAGTACATTAGCGAGCAATATCTGGCAGATTGCCCAAAGAAGTTCCTGTATCTGAAACAAGCCAATCGGCCAACCGAACAGTATGTCGCTGATTTTTGCAAGTACTGCAAGTATGGCGCGGAATACATCAAAACTAAGAAAGACAAGTGTAGAATGTTTATTGACGGCCTAAGCGACAAATTGAGTCTGATGTTTACCGCCCTCGGTATTATGGACTTTCAAATCCTTATGAATCGAGTCATCGCCATAGAATCTAAAATGAGAACCACGGAAAAACGGAAGAGTGGTAATCGGGCTGACAAGAAGCGAAAAGGCGATGACAAATCTCGGTGGTCAAAGAAACCGAAACATCAAAGAGAAGCCTCCTCCACTTACACTCCTAACAATCAGAGTAACTATCCATCTAAAGCTCAACACTCGAGTAAGATGGCTATTTTGGTTGTATCTGTTAACAGCACGGGATATACGAAGAAAATTCCCTACTTGCAAGTTCTGTCAGAAGCAACATCCCGGCCAATACTGAGCCCAATCTAATCTCTGATTTGCTTGTGGTGGTGATGACCACTATATCCGGGACTGCCTAAAAAGAAATGATCAAACTCCTACTCGACATACTTCTAAACTGAGCTCTGTGCCACCTGGACGAAACAAGAACTCGAGACAAGCTCAGTCGGGTAATCAAGGGAAAGACAAGGCTGCCCAATCGAAAGCTACTACTTATCAAGAATCCCGAGCCCCAGCTCGTGTCTACCACATTCGTGGCAAAGAAGAAGAAGAGTCTTTCGATGTCATTGCGGGTACGGTTGAACTAAACCTTAAACATGTTTACGCTTTGATAGATTCGGGATCAACACATTCATTTGTTTGTTCATATCTGTTAGATGAACTATATTTGAAACCTGAAATTGTAAAATCAAGCCTTATAGTTTCAAACCCAATAGGTGAAAACTTGCCAATTAACTTGATCTGTAGAAACTGCCAAATAACTATTCAAAATGTTCCTTTCTCCCGTGATCTGTATGTGTTACCTAAATGTGAATTCGATCTAGTGTTAGGACTAGATTGGTTGGGAAAACACGAAGCCTGGGTAGATTGTCAAAACCGTAGGTTACGAAATCCATTGTGATACGTTCTCATTTCCATTACGGAAATTCAAGAGGTTGAAGTAATCCAGTAAGAGCACGGTGTTCAGCTTTGACCCGTTGACAGTTCAGACACCTCGATACAAAGTCGTTGATAGTCGATTTCATTTCAGACCACCAATACAAGGGCTTGAGATCCTTGTACATCTTAACAGATCGGGGGTGGATTGAAAAAGAACTTTGATGCGCTTCTTGCAGAATTTCATCTTGTAATTCCTTGTTATTAGGTACACAAATCCGATCCCTGAAGTGTAGAAGACCGTTTGAAATGACAGAGAATTCAGGATTAGACTCAAGCTTAGACAAAATTTTCTGAAGTTCTGGATCAACTTGTTGGAGTTCTTTGATTCTAGAAATCAGAACAGATTGAACTTGGAGTTCGTTTAGATAATTCTGAGCCTTATATAGCTGGAAATAAGCATTGATGGCCAGAGAATCTACGAACAAACAAATCAAATAGATTACCTGGAAAGCAAGGCTCTATTCGAATGATTTAGTTGAATTTTCAAGATTGAGTGTTTTCAATTTTTGAGAATTTCAAAAGACTTACCGAGGTTCGGTTTCCGACTCAGAGCATCGGCAACCACGTTAGCCTTTCCAAGATGATAATCGATGGTTAGATCATAATCTTTGAGTAATTCCAACCACCTTCTTTGTCTAAGATTCAATTCTTTCTGAGTGAGCAAGTACTTCAGACTTTTATGATCGATGAATAGCTTACACTTCTCACCGTACAGTTAATGCCGCCAGATTTTAAGCGCAAATACAATAGCCGCTAACTCAAGATCCTGCATTGGATAATTCACCTCGTGAGGCTTAATTTGTCGGGAAGCGTATACAATCACATTACCTTCCTGCATCAGAATGCATCCAAGGCCAGAATGCGATGCATCACTGTAAACAACAAATTCCTTTCCCGATTCTGGCTGAACAAGAACAGTGGCCTGAGTCAAGGCTTGTTTAAGCTGGTCAAAACTTCTTTGTTGTCCTTCAGACAACTTAAATGGTTCACTCTTTCTAAGCAACTTGGTTAGTGGTGCAGCAATTACCGAAAATCCATTCACGAATCTTCGGTAATACCCAGCTAACCTAAGGAAATTTCGGACCTCGCTTACATTGCTCGGAGGATGCCATTCAAGAATAGTCTGAATTTTCTTAGAATCAACCTTGATTCCTTTGGCCGAAATAACATGTCTGAGGAATGACACTTCTGACAGCCAAAATTCACACTTAGTGAACTTAGCAAATATCTGATGTTCTCGGAGTGTCTGGTGTACAATCCGAAGATGTTGAGCATGTTCTTCCTTGTTACGAGAGTATACCAGAATATCGTCGATGAAAACGACAACAAACTTGTCAAGATGAGGCTTGAATACTCGATTCATCAGATCCATGAATGCAGTAGGGGCATTCGTTAACCCGAATGGCATCACTAGAAATTCGTAATGACCATAATGAGCTCTGAAAGCAGTTTTGGGTATATCTTCATCCTTCACCCTCATTTGATAATAACCGGAACAGAGGTCAATTTTAGAAAATACTCCAGCACCCTTCAGCTGATCAAATAGATCTTCAATTTGGGGTAGAGGAAACTTGTCTTTTATAGTTACTCTGTTCAATTGCCGGTAATCAAGGCAAAGTCGCATCGCCCCGTCTTTCTTTTTCACAAATAAAACTGGAACACCCAGGGAGAAGTGCTTGGTCGAATGAAACTCTTATCTTCTAACTCTTGAATCTGCTTCTTTAGTTCTTGCAATTCAATGGGTGCCATACGATAGGGCGTAATGGACACCGGGTTTGTTCCGGGCTGAACTTCGATCTTGAACTCAACTTCTCGGATTGGAGGGAGTCCAAGGAGTTCCTCAGGAAGCACATCAACAAATTCAGATACAATAGGCATTTCAGTTAAACCAAAATCTAACTCATCTTGCAAATCCATAACAGCAAAATAGATGTCGGTTTCTTGTCAATCAACAGAATCGACTCTTTCCCTAAACCCCTTAAGTACAATATTTTATCCTGGCAATCAATCCAAGCTTCGTGTCTACCCAACCAGTCTAAACCTAATACTAGGTCAAACTCACATTTAGGTAGAACATACAGGTCATAGGGAAATGGTACATTTCGGATAGATACAAGGTTATCCTTACATATTAAGTTGATAGGTAAGTCACCTCCTATAGGGTTTGAGACAATTAACTCAGTTTTAACAGTTTCATGCTTCAATTGTAACTTGTTTATCAAGTAGGAACACACAAAAGAATGAGTTGATCCTGAATCAATTAAAGTGTAAACAGGAGTAAGGTTCAGTTCAATCGTACCCGCAATAACATCTGAAGATTCTTCCTCATCCTTACCACGGATATGATAAACTCGAGCTTGAGCTCGTGATTCCTGATGAGTGATGGCTTTCGACTGATTGCTTCTGCCTCTACCCTGATTTCCAGACTGTGCTTATCTAGTGTTCTTGTTTCGATTGGATTGCACATGACTCGGATTAGTAGAGTTTTGAGCAGGAGCTTGATCCGGTCTCTTCGGACAGTCTCAGATGTAGTGTTCACTTTCTCCACAAGAAAAACATAAGTTGGACTGCTTTCGGCACTGACCGAAATGCGGTTTCTAGCCATGCTGACAAATTAGAGCCCTTTCTGAATTTCTCGTGTTGTTAATAGATACAACCGGGACAGCAAGTCTATTCACTAACTGAGGTTTTGGTGTGAAGTTACTACGAGAAGCTGGATTATATGAAGAAGACCCTTCTCTCTAACTTTTAGACTTCTTTGACTTCCAGTGGGACTTTTCATCACCCTTGCGCTTCTTATCATTTCGATAACCGCTTTTTCTCTTTTCTGCGGCCCGCATCTTGGCTTCCGTAGCAATAGCTCGATTCACCAGAGTTTGAAAGTCCGTGAAATCCAGAGCGGTAAACATCAGACTCAGCTCATCATTCAAGTCGTCAATGAACATACGACATTTTTCCTTCTCTGTCTTGATGTACTTAGAACCGTACTTGCAATACTTACAGAAATCCGCAATGTACTACTCTATCGTTCGGCCTGCTTGCTTCAGATACAAGAAACGTTTTCTTCGATCGGCCAAGTATTGTTCACTGATATACTTCTTCTTGAGTTCTTTTACGAAGAACTTCCAGTTTACTGACTTTGCTAGAGTGCTTAGTGTCGTAGTCTCCCACCAGCTTAAAGCTTTATCAGCAAGCAAAGAAACAACGCATTTGAGCTTGTGCTCATCCGAGCACTGAAGTTGTTTGGTTAATATCTGAGTAGTCTTTTCTAACCAATACTCAGTTTCTTCAGGTTTCTCTTCACTAGCACCAGTGAACGTGTAGGCTCGGTGCTGGGCAAGCTTTTCAATAGGAGATCTGCTAGGTGCAACAGCTACCGGAGTAGGTTGTTCTTGTCGCATGTTTGTCAAGAGCTGGTCGAACATTTCTTACATACTCAAGAGACAGTCTCGTTGAGCATTCAAAACAGTTGGATTAGCAGTGTTCGGTTGAGGATGTACAAGAGGTTGTTGTCAAGTATTATCTTGTGCGGGAGGATTCACTCCCATACAGACACACGGTCTGCAAGTTATACAACGGTTAAGCTGAGTATCGATCCCACAGGGATTGCGTTCAAGGGTTTAATTGTTTTGCCAAGTACTTGCTTTGTGAAAAGGTTATTTTGATTGAAAGTGGTTTTGAAATGACTGACAAGAAAAGAAATGAAATAAAATAAAGTTGAAGGCAAAGAAAGTGTCTTAGCAAATAACGATCGTTGGCAAGGAGTGTCTGGTCTTCACGTTGTTTGTGCCATGCCGGCCTTTAATAAATCCTGTCTTGGCATTGTTTGTCGAGCAGATTCAAAGGTAGCAATGCCTCTTTGATGGCATTGCCCTAAATCAATTATGGGAAAACCCCTATATGTTTATACTGCATGTTTTTCATAAATCAATTTGATTAAGTTCCAATCTTTACTCCTAAATGGTAGATTTCACTCCCGAAGTAAGTTCATCTACTTGAACATCTCCTTTCGAAGCATCTCTCCTTAGTATCTAGCAATCGGTCGTTGTCACACAAGTTAGTTATGATATTGAGTAGCAATAAGACAACTATGCCAGCAGTCGCTTGGCATAATGTTTAAAAAGGTAGTGTCAGTTGCCGCTTGGCAGCTTATTTAAAAATAAAGAACATGCCAGATAGGAAAAACAGTGTCGAGGTAGTGTTGATTTATTAAAAATTAAAACTTAAAGAGAAAACAACATTCAAACGCAAACACCCCTCACCAACTATAAAATTAGTTCATGGTGAGGGTAACAACCAAAAAACCATAATCGTTTTCAACATCCATCGTCATTAAAACTAAGAAAAATAACAACAAAGAGGATGGGATAGAAGAGGGTCTATCGTTGCAGCTCTTCAGAGACAGGCTCAAATCTTGCACCCTAATCTCCGATCACACCCCTGGTTCTCTACGTCTGCTTCATTTTGCTTTGATCGGGATTAAATAAGACTCCATAGATAGCCTCGGATTATCTTGGATTTGAATTTGAATGTGTGAGGATAAGGAAGGTGATCATCTTATCCGACGTTTGAATCCTAAGGCTGGTCATGTAACGCCCTGGTTTTGGGCTTAGAAGTTTTGGGTTTGGACCGGTTCGGTCAATGTGCGGTTCGAATATAAAAGGGTGAATTTAGGAAAGCCTAGTTCGGGTTGCATTAAAAATATGGAAAAATATCTTAAAATCCTCTTTTAATATATATAAGAGTATGGTGGAATCAATTTTGCAAAATGGGGTTTGGAAGGGTGACATTTTGGGTTAGTGACCAAAATGTAATTTTCGAAAACTGTGAGAATGTTTTAAAAAGGATTGAAACTTTGAATCATTAAGGATCTATTTACCCAATGGGAGTTTCTCCAGATTTTTCTAAGATATTAAATGATTAATTAATAGTTTTTAAATAAAACAAAAGTGGAGGGAAGATATTTTGGCCATAACTAACTTTTCTCTCAAATCTTCCATTTTCATTTTCTCTCATTTTCTCTCAAACCAAACACCTTTTCTCCAGAGCTTTTCTCTCTGATTTTGTCACCTAAATATCTCTTTTCAATTCTCTTTTGATTGTTAATCATCTCCTCATCAAAACCTCACCATTTGCTAATTGGATTTTCAAGATTTTGGTTCCAAAAAGGGAGAAAACTCAAGTTTGGAGGTAAGAACGTCCTTCTCCTCTAAACTCTCAGTTCTTTACTGAAATTCCTAAGTTCTCAATCCTTAATTTGTGATTTATAAAAGGTTTTAAGGTTGTGTTCTTGATCTTGGCTTTTAAATGCAAGATTTGCTTGATTTTGATGAAAATTCGTATGATCTGTTTAAGCAGTGACTTGAGGTGTATTTTTGATGTTAAATGAATGTTAAATTGATGAGTAACTGAAGTTTAATCAATGTAATCCCGGATAGGTTGAATTTCCTAAGTTTAGCTTGTGTTCTTGGTTGTTTTTGGAGTGATCTTGATGATCTGTTATGGCTGGAGGTATAAGGATGAGTTGAGATCCATTTTGGATGTTAATTGATGTTTAAGAATGTTTAGTTTTGATGGATCATGGCTGGGTAGTGTGGTGAAGTTGTTTGGATGCATTTTCGGTTGTGTTTGGTAGCCGAAAATGGAGTGTGGATGAGAGCAGCGAGTTTAGGTGCTTTCATTGAAGCTATTAATGCATGATGATGCATTAATCCTCTTCTTTGATGTGTTCAAAACAGGGGAGTCATCTTTGGATCCAAGTGGTGGTGATCTGGAAGCTTGATTGGTGTTTCGGCAAGAGGCGAAACGGAATCGGTGAGTGGATTTTGGTTTTCAGCTTTGAAACCAGTGTTTTGAAGGTTTGGGAGCTTAGTTTAAGTCTAAGCAACTTAACTAAGCTCAAGAGTAAGTTTTCGGAAAACTCTCTTGATGATGAGCCATGGATTGGTTGTATGCAATGTGGTTGTTTGCATGTTTTAAATTCTATTTTGAAAGCATATTTAGCATGTTTATTTGCTGAGATTATAAGCCATGTGTTGAAGGATGCTCAAGGTAAGAGATCCTTGTTTTCGGACATTGTTTAAATGAGGTTTGATGCTTAAAGATGCATGATGTTTATGGCTTGATAAATGCTTTAAAACAATGGATTATTGTTGTTAATGATGCATATTGGCAAGTGATGTTTAAGGTCACAAAGGTGTTTAAAAGTCCTTGTGTGAGCCTTGTTTATTTAAGAACAACATGGTGGTTAAAAGTCCATGGTTGGTTCTTGGTTAAGATCACCAAGGTGGTTAAAATTCCTTGGGTGAGTCTTGTATATTTTAAGAGCAACGTGGTGTTTAAAAGTCCATGGTTGGCTCTTGGTTAAGGTTACAAAGGTGGTTAAAATTCCTTGTGTAAGCCTTGTTACTTAAGAACTCCAAGGTGTTTAAAAGTCCTTGGGATATTCTTGTTAAGGACACAAAGGTGTTTAAAAGTCCTTGTGTGGTCCTTGCCATGGTGTTTAAAAGTCCATGGGGTTAAGGACACAATGGTGTTTAAAAGTCCATGTGTGGTCCTTGGATATTGTAAGATCACAATGGTGTTTAAAAGTCCATGTGTGGATCTTATGTGAAATGTATCACTTGTTGCCAATATGACATGTTATGAACTTGAAGCATGAATTGCTTGTTTTAGTGCTTATGAGCATGTACAAATGATGATTTGAATTAAGGGTTATAAATGTGTATTGAAAATGCATTATTGTGTGGTTTTAAATGAGCATTCCTCACTAAGCTTTTGCTTACGCTCTCTCTCTTTTCTTAAACCAATAATGCAGAGCATTAAGGTGCATTGAGGGCAGCAAGGTGGTGAAGAATCCAAGTGGTGAACAAAGCTCATGTATGGTGAAAGTTTCTTAAACACTATTAGCTTTTGGCATTTGGCAATGGGAACCTATGTTGTTGTTTTGGGAGATGTTTTGGACTCCCTAAGTTGGATTTAAGTTGTTGTTAATGTTGGTATTTGTATTTGGCCTGTATGTGGTTTGTTTGGTGATTTAATGCTTGAATGGTTTGCTAAGTAGGAAGCATGCCTATAGATTTGGGGATTTTCATAATTGATGCCATATTGATGTTTGGTTGATGCAATTATATTCCTTGTATGTTGAATGACTTGCTGGTAAAGTTTGGTGGCATTTGGAGCATGTTTGATAAGTCAATTGCATGATAAACCAGCAAATTTTCTGCAATCTGGGCAGCCTGTTTCGGAACAGGTGTTACCGTATCGGAACGGGGGCCTGAAATGGCCTGGGCGTTCCGAAACGGGAGGCACTGTTCCGGAACAGTTTGGCCACTGCCAGGCTATGTTTCGGTACCAGTTTCGAAACTGTCCCGCGTTTCGGAACGGGTCTTCCCTGTTCCGAAACACTCGACCGTTGGGCACTGAAATTGTTGGTTAAATGTTTTGAAATGTTTGCGTTTTGGTCCTGAAACTTATTTATGCAATTGTGTGAGTTTGAGATGTCCGTTTGAGCTGAAATTTGGCAGAGAAGCATGAAAGATGATTAATTTCATATTGGTAACTTTAATTTGGATTAAGTCCTTATAATTTTCAGAATTTACAATTTGGTCCCTAAGGTTGTAATTTGTGCAATTGGGTCCCTGAATGATCTTTGATTGTTGTGATGTTTGAATATGATTATCTTGTGAATATATCTAGGGCTAACGTGCATCTAGACAAGATTAAAAAGAAAAAAAAGGGTCATTAATCAAGGTTGACTTTCGGGTTGACTTTAGTTTTCCCCGTGTAATCTTCTTAATTCGGGTCAACCGTCTAGGCCGGGTTAAGGGGGTTACATTTGGTGATATCAGAGACGAGTTCTCGAGTAATTGGGAATTGTTATGTGAATGATTTAAGCATGTATGCTTTGTATGCTTGCTGAGTGAAAGCATGTTGAGTAAATTGTGATTATGTTGCAATTGAGTTGTATGCTATGATGAAGCATGTTGTGGGTACCCATTGCCAAATCAAAGCTAATGAAATGATGTTGTTTTTAAGTGAAAATGAGCTTGAGTACTTGGATTGCTTACCTTGTTGGGCCTGACTTTGTTTATTTGCATTGTGATTGCATTGTTATAGTATGGCTCCTCGTAGAGAGTTAAGGAGTAATGTGCGAGCTGCGGCTCAAAATGAGAATGAGAATGAAGAGAATGTTGAAAGTGCGGTTTTACCTCCTCCACCTGGTGGTGGTGGTGCTGGGGGTGAAGGAGCTGGAGCTGCAGCTGATGCTGGGGTCGCTGGACCTGAGGCTGGTCAGGGGCAAGCTGTTCCTGACATGACAGTGTTGATACAAGCTATTGCTGGAGCTTTTCAAGCCGCAGTAGCTGGAGCTCGAGGAGCTGGGCATCAGGGAGATGCTGGAGTTAGACTACCCTTGGAACGTCTGCGCAGTCTGGGAGGGACTGAGTTCAGGGGTTTGTCAGCTGAAGGTTCGGAATCTTGGTTAGAGAGTACCAAGAGAATCTTGGGTCAGATGAGTTGCACTGATGTGCAAAATTTGGGCTGTGTAGTATCCTTGCTACAGGATGATGCATATACGTGGTGGACGACCACAATCTCTGGGATGGCAAAAGCTGACGTAACTTGGACATTCTTTCAGAATGTGTTCAAGAGAAGGTATCTAGGTGTGAGGTACCTAGATGAAAAGAAGAGGGAGTTCATGTCTCTTACCCAGGGGAGCATGACTGTAGCTGAGTATGAAGTGCAGTTTGTTCGACTCAGTCAATATGCACCTGAGCTTGTTCCGGATGAGCGAGAAAGGTGTGAAAGGTTCCGTTATGGTTTAGTGACGGAGGTGAAGATGTATGTACTGGCTACCGAGTATAGCGATTTTGATGTGCTGGTGGGCCGAGCAAAGGACATTGAGATGAACTTGGGTTTATCTGCTAAGAGTGTTGGGTCAAGTGCTGGTAAGCGAGCTGCTGAATATAGTTTCGGTGGTGGACGGAACAAGAGGGGACGTGATCAGAAGTATCAGTCCTCAGCTAAGCGAGGTGGTGGCGCGCCTGCTCGGGGAGGCAATGCTAGAGTTGATCCGAGTGCATGTTGGACATGTGGTTCACGTGGTCATATGAAGCGTGATTGTCCTCGTGCTGTGAGGGAGGTGCAGGCTCCTGTTGTGGCAGCTGGTAATGGGTGCTGGAACTGTGGATCTACGGATCATATGAGGAGAGAGTGTCCTATGTTGGCTGGTGACCAAGTGCGTGCTCCTGTTGTTGCTGCACCGCAGAGAGGTCGTGGGCGCGGCCGTGGTAATTTCCAGCGGAGAGAGGAAGGTGGTCGAGGTGTAGCTCATGTTGTGGCTATTCAGCCTGAGGGTGGCGGCCAAGCCGGGGTGTATGCTCAGCGGGAGAGAAGGAATGACGCGGATGTGAACGCAGGTACCTTTACTTTGCAATCCTTGATATTACTTTCCTTGATTGATTCTGGATCTACACACTCATACATATTGCGTGAGCATGCTGAATTGCTTGGTTTGCCTGTTGAGTCTTTGGATGTTGGTGTGCGTGTCACTAGTTCTTTTGGTGAGACTGTTGTGACTCGAAAGCTATATAGAAGATGTCCTTTGGTTGTTCAAGATCATGTTTTTCATGTAGACCTTATGGAGCTGCCTTTCTATGGTTTTGATGTAATCCTTGGCATGGATTGGCTTGCTGAGCATCGTGCTGTTGTGGATTGTGAAAATAAGCGAGTTTCGTTGAAGCTTGCGGATGATTATGAGGTGGTTGTGGTTGGTGAGAATGTAAAGTTTCTTGCTAATGTGGTGTCTACATTGGAGGCGAGTAGGATGTTGAGGCAAGGTTGTGAAGCTTACCTAGCTTTTGTGATGAATCCTAGCTCTAAGGAGTTGCGGGTGCAAGATATCAGGATTGTGAAGGAGTTTCCTGGTGTGTTTCCTGAGGAGTTGCCTGCTTTACCTCCTAATCGCGAGGTGGAGTTTGGGATTGAGCTGTATGAGAATACAACTCCTGTGTCCATTACCCCTTATAGAATGGCACCCAAAGAGTTGAAGGAGCTGAAGATGCAGTTGCAAGAATTGCTTGATCGTGGGTTCATTCGGTCGAGTGTGTCGCCGTGGGGTGCACCAGTCTTGTTTGTGAAGAAGAAGGATGGCACTATGAGAATGTGCATTGATTACCGTCAGCTGAACAAGTTGACTATCAAGAATCGTTATCCTTTGCCGAGAATTGATGATCTCTTTGATCAATTTCGGGGAGCAGTTGTGTTCTCTAAGATTGATTTGAGGTCAAGGTATTACCAGTTGAAGGTGAAGGATGTGGATGTGCCTAAGACAGCTTTCAGGACAAGGTATGGGCATTATGAGTTTCTCTTGATGCCGTTTGGTTTGACAAATGCTCCTGCAGCTTTCATGGACATGATGAATCGTGTGTTTGATGAATACCTGGATAAGTTCGTTTTGGTGTTCATTGATGATATCCTCGTGTACTCGCGTACTGAGGAGGAGCATGAAGAGCATTTGAGGGTTGTGTTGCAAGCTTTGTTGGAGAATCAGCTTTATGCCAAGCTGAGCAAGTGTGAGTTCTGGTTAAGTGAGGTGGTGTTTCTTGGGCATGTGGTTTCTGATGAGGGGATTCGTGTTGATCCTTAGAAGATTGAGGCGGTGATGAATTGGAAGGTTCCTAAGTCTGTTCATGAGGTTCGTAGTTTCCTTGGTTTGGCGGGATACTACCGGAGGTTTGTGGATGGGTTTTCTAAGATTGCTGCACCTTTGACGAAGCTGTTGCAGAAAGATGTTAAGTATGAGTGGACGGAGGCGAGACAGCAGGCTTTTGAGAAGCTTAAGGCAGCGTTGACGCAAGCTCCTATCTTGGTTCAACCTGAGTCAGGGAAAGAGTTTGTGGTCTACAGTGATGCGTCCTATGTTGGTTTGGGATGTGTGTTGATGCAAGAGGGTAAGGTGGTGGCTTATGCATCGCGGCAGTTGAAGGTGCATGAGCACAATTATCCTACGCATGACATTGAGTTGGCTGCGGTGGTTTTTGCTTTGAAGATCTGGAGGCATTATCTGTATGGTGAGAAGTGTACTATGTACACGGATCACAAGAGTTTGAAGTATATGATGTCTCAGAAGGAGTTGAATCTTAGGCAGCGACGTTGGGTGGAGTTGCTCAAGGATTATGATTTGACGATTGAGTATCACCCTGGAAAAGCTAATGTGGTAGCGGATGCCTTGAGTAGGAAGGTAGCTGTTGAGCTGAGGGCTATGTTTGCTAGTTTGGGCATTTCGTGTGATGGTGGTCTTGTGGCTGAGTTGCAAGTGAAACCATCTTTGGTTCAGTTGATCAAGGAAAAACAGTTGTTTGATGATTCCTTGGTACCACATGTTCAGGATATCGCGGAGGGTAGGCCTTCGGATTTCTGTTTTAATGATGATGGAGTGTTGTGTTTTGGGAGTCGGATAGTAGTGCCCAACGATGCTGAGTTGAGGCGTGCTATTCTGACTGAAGGTCATAGTAGTCCTTTTGTTATGCACCCTAGTAGTACTAAGATGTATCGTGATCTTCGTGATGAGTACTATTGGGTGGGTTTGAAGAAGGATGTTGCAGAGTTTGTGAGCAAGTGTATGGTGTGTCAGCGAGTTAAGGCTTAGCATCAGGTTCCTTCAGGGTTGTTGCAACCGTTGAGAATCCCTGAATGGAAGTGGGAAAGGGTTACCATGGATTTTGTATCTGGTTTGCCCTTGTCGCCATCAAAGAAGAATTCTGTGTGGGTGATTATGGATCGCCTGACGAAGTGTGCGCATTTCTTGCCTATGCATACTACGTTCTCTTTGGATAAGCTTGCGGAGCTGTACATTGCTGAGATTGTGCGGCTGCATGGTGTGCCTAAGTCGATTGTGTCGGATAGGGATCCGAGGTTTACATCGCGGTTCTGGCAGTGTTTGCATCAAGTTTTGGGTACAAGGTTGAATTTCAGTACATCTTATCATCCTCAGTCGGATGGTCAGTCTGAGCGTGTTATCCAGATTTTGGAGGATATGTTGAGGTGTTGCGTAATTGAGTTCTAGGGCTCTTGGGAGAAACATTTGCCTTTGGTGGAGTTTGCTTATAACAATAGTTATCAAGCGAGTATTCAAATGGCACCTTATAAGGCTTTGTACGGGAGGAAGTGTAGGACTCCTCTTTGTTAGGCTGAAACGGGTCAGAAGTTGGTTTCGATGCTGGCTTTGTTGAAAGGAACCACCGAGAAGGTGAATCTCATTTGTGAGCGTCTGAAGGCAGCTTCTGATCGGCAAAAGTCTTACACGGATTTGAAGCGTAAGGAGATAGAGTATGCAGTGGGTGACCGTGTGTTTTTGAAGGTTTCGCCTTGGAAAAAGGTGATGAGGTTTGGCCGTAAGGGTAAGTTGAGCCCTAGGTACATTGGACCATACGAGGTGATTGGGCGTGTGGGTCCTGTTGCGTACAAGTTGAGGCTACCTCAAGAGTTGGAGAAGATTCATGATGTGTTTCATGTTTCTATGCTCCGGATTTGACCTATGATGAGGAACCGGTGAAGGTTCTGGATTCGGATAGTAAGGTTCTTCGTGGCAAGACCATTGAATTGGTAAAGGTGTTGTGGAAGCACCGTGGTGTTGAGGAAGCTACGTGGGAACGGAAGGATGACATGCTGAAGCAGTTTCCGTACCTCTTTTCTTCAGGTAAATTTCGAGGACGAAATTTCTTAAGGGGGGAGAGTTGTAACGCCCCGGTTTTGGGCTTAGAAGTTTTGGGTTTGGACCGGTTCGGTCAAAGTGCGGTTCGAATATAAAAGGGTGAATTTAGGAAAGCCTAGTTCGAGTTGCATTAAAAATATGGGAAAATGTCTTAAAATCCTCTTTTAATATATATAAGAGTATGGTGGAATCAATTTTGCAAAATGGGGTTTGGAAGGGTGACATTTTGGGTTAGTGACCAAAATGTAATTTTCGAAAACTGTGAGACTGTTTTAAAAAGGATTGAAACTTTGAATCTTTAAGGAGCTATTTACCCAATGGGAGTTTCTCCAGATTTTTTTAAGATGTTAAATGATTAATTAATAGTTTTTAAATAAAACAAAAGTGGAGGGAAGATATTTTGGCCATAACTAACTTTTCTCTCAAATCTTCCATTTTCTCTCAAACCAAAGACCTTTTCTCTAGAGCTTTTCTCTATGATTTTGTCACCTAAATATCTCTTTTCAATTCTCTTTTGATTGTTAATCATCTCCTCATCAAAACCTCACCATTTGCTAATTGGATTTTCAAGATTTTGGTTCCAAAAAGGGAGAAAACTCAAGTTTGGAGGTAAGAACGTCCTTCTCCTCTAAACTCTCAGTTCTTTACTGAAATTCCTAAGTTCTCAATCCTTAATTTGTGATTTATAAAAGGTTTTAAGGTTGTGTTCTTGATCTTGGCTTTTAAATGCAAGATTTGCTTGATTTTGATGAAAATTCGTATGATTTGTTTAAGCAGTGACTTGAGGTGTATTTTTGATGTTAAATGAATGTTAAATTGATGAGTAACTGAGGTTTAATCAATGCAATCCCGGATAGGTTGAATTTCCTAAGTTTAGCTTGTGTTCTTGGTTGTTTTTGGAGTGATCTTGATGATCTGTTATGGCTGGAGGTATAAGGATGAGTTGAGATCCATTTTGGATGTTAATTGATGTTTAAGAATGTTTAGTTTTGATGGATCATGGCTGGGTAGTGTGGTGAAGTTGTTTGGATGCATTTTCGGTTGTGTTTGGTAGCCGAAAATGGAGTGTGGATGAGAGCAGCGAGTTTAGGTGCTTTCATTGAAGCTATTAATGCATGATGATGCATTAATCCTCTGCTTTGATGTGTTGAAAACAGGGGAGTCATCTTTGGATCCAAGTGGAGGTGATCCGGAAGCTTGATTGGTGTTTCGGCAAGAGGCGAAACGGAATCGGTGAGTGGATTTTGGTTTTCAGCTTTGAAACCAGTGTTTTGAAGGTTTGGGAGCTTAGTTTAAGTCTAAGCAACTTAACTAAGCTCAAGAGTAAGTTTTCGGAAAACTCTCTTGATGATGAGCCATGGATTGGTTGTATGCAATGTGGTTGTTTGCATGTTTTAAATTCTGTTTTGAAAGCATATTTAGCATGTTTATTTGTTGAGATTATAAGCCATGTGTTGAAGGATGCTCAAGGTAAGAGATCCTTGTTTTTGGACATTGTTTAAATGAGGTTTGATGCTTAAAGATGCATGATGTTTATGGCTTGATAAATGCTTTAAAACAGTGGATTATTGTTGTTAATGATGCATATTGGCAAGTGATGTTTAAGGTCACAAAGGTGTTTAAAAGTCCTTGTGTGAGCCTTGTTTATTTAAGAACAACATGGTGGTTAAAAGTCCATGGTTGGTTCTTGGTTAAGATCACCAAGGTGGTTAAAATTCCTTGGGTGAGTCTTGTATATTTTAAGAGCAACATGGTGTTTAAAAGTCCATGGTTGGCTCTTGGTTAAGGTTACAAAGGTGGTTAAAATTCCTTGTGTAAGCCTTGTTACTTAAGAACTCCAAGGTGTTTAAAAGTCCTTGGGAGATTCTTGTTAAGGACACAAAGGTGTTTAAAAGTCCTTGTGTGGTCCTTGCCATGGTGTTTAAAAGTCCATGGGGTTAAGGACACAATGGTGTTTAAAAGTCCATGTGTGGTCCTTGGATATTGTAAGATCACAATGGTGTTTAAAAGTCCATGTGTGGATCTTATGTGAAATGTATCACTTGTTGCCAATATGACATGTTATGAACTTGAAGCATGAATTGTTTGTTTTAGTGCTTATGAGCATGTACAAATGATGATTTGAATTAAGGGTTATAAATGTGTATTGAAAATGCATTATTGTGTGGTTTTAAATGAGCATTCCTCACTAAGCTTTTGCTTACGCTCTCTCTCTTTTCTTAAACCAATAATGCAGAGCATTAAGGTGCATTGAGGGCAGCAAGGTGGTGAAGAATCCAAGTGGTGAACAAAGCTCATGTATGGTGAAAGTTTCTTAAACACTATTAGCTTTTGGCATTTGGCAATGGGAACCTATGTTGTTGTTTTGGGAGATGTTTTGGACTCCCTAAGTTGGATTTAAGTTGTTGTTAATGTTGGTATTTGTATTTGGCCTGTATGTGGTTTGTTTGGTGATTTAATGCTTGAATGGTTTGCTAAGTAGGAAGCATGCCTATAGATTTGGGGATTTTCATAATTGATGCCATATTGATGTTTGGTTGATGCAATTATATTCCTTGTATGTTGAATGACTTGCTGGTAAAGTTTGGTGGCATTTGGAGCATGTTTGATAAGTCAATTGCATGATAAACCAGCAAATTTTCTGCAATCTGGGCAGCCTGTTTCGGAACAGGTGTTACCGTATCGGAACGGGGGCCTGAAATGGCATGGGCGTTCCGAAACGGGAGGCACTGTTCCGGAACAGTTTGGCCACTGCCAGGCTATGTTTCGGTACCAGTTTCCGAACGGTCCCACATTTCGGAACGGGTCTTCCCTGTTCCGAAACACTCGACCGTTGGGCACTGAAATTGTTGGTTAAATGTTTTGAAATGTTTGCGTTTTGGTCCTGAAACTTATTTATGCAATTGTGTGAGTTTGAGATGTCCGTTTGAGCTGAAATTTGGCAGAGAAGCATGAAAGATGATTAATTTCATATTGGTAACTTTAATTTGGATTAAGTCCTTATAATTTTCAGAATTTACAATTTGGTCCCTAAGGTTGTAATTTGTGCAATTGGGTCCCTGAATGATCTTTGATTGTTGTGATGTTTGAATATGATTATCTTGTGAATATATCTAGGGTTAACGTGCATCTAGACAAGATTAAAAAGAAAAAAAAGGGTCATTAATCAAGGTTGACTTTCGGGTTGGCTTTGGTTTTCCCCGTGTAATCTTCTTAATTCGGGTCAACCGTCTAGGCCGGGTTAAGGGGGTTACAGGTCAGGTTAGGGTTGATGTCATCGTGCCATTGCTCATTTGGCGTTACAGCTTGGCATGGTTCTTCCAACCGTGATTGGCACTGCTCGTCCCCTATTTTCCCGGAGATTGATCCGGTCCCTATTTTCTCGTACCCTGATCGGGTCATATTTTTTGCGGTCAAAATCTTCTTTCCAATTATCATCGTTCTTCTTCATTCAAAAATGTGTTCAAGCTTCTTAGACTTTCTTAACCAAGGGAGTGCAAAAATATCTTTCTAAGAATAGAATTCTACGAGTGCATGTGTGTGTTGTTGATTGCAACTAGCCACTCTTTTATCTGTTTTTTCCTTTTTTCAACCTCCTCTAGATTTCATTTTATTAATTTGTTTGACTTTGTCAGGATTTGAAAATCACTCGTAAAGCAAAGGAATTGAGCAGATAGAGCATTGTTATCTTATTAGATACTCGGCCTCACAGCTACAGCGAAGTGCCCTCGAGGTTTTCTTTTTACTGGTCATTTTTACTTATCTTGGGATTTCATCTCATTAGATATTTGACTTTCTCAGGGTTTGAAACCCACTCATGAAGCCAATGGGTTTGAAAATAAGTGGAGCATTGCTTCCTTATTAGATATTCAACATTATAGCCTCTCGGAGTGCCCCCAAGATATTTTAGGCTACTAGTTACAATCGATGTGTCTTTATTGGGTATAGAAGATTATTATTAGAATTTCAATTTCTCGCAACTTTCCTTGGTTAAACTTTCCTAGTTCACGATTCCACATTCATGAATTTCAAAGATTTCCTCATCATCGAACGTCACCAAAGGCGTGGCAATCTTCTTTTTCTTGCTTTGCTGACCTAAGTAGTCTGAGAGGCAAATCACACTTTATCATTTTCGCAACAATAAATTGATCTCTATATTGGAATCAATGCCACAACATGCAACTGATATCCGAGGACCTACAAGGGTAGGAATATATATATTCAAGGTTTCATGGTCAAAGATGCATCCTTCATCAAAATGAAAAACTCTACAGACCTGCCATGTATGCCCCTTACAGAAAGATCTTGGCCAAACTGGACCTCAATATGGTTGTGTCCCACTAAGCTTGCACACTATTGCGGTTCAGTTTAACGATCATTGCTCGGGTGTCGTACTTACGCGATTTTTTTTAGATTTTCCAGATTTTAGCATAATTAATCATTTTATTATGTGTGAATGTATGCAATGACGTAAAAACATAAACCGGTGCAAAAAACAACAAAAAATAAAAATGCAAATGCATGAATGCAGGAGAAAGGCCATCGATTCCATAAAGAAATTGGTCAAAAAGTATTTTTCATTGGATGTCGAAGTTCGTTATTACAAAAGATTCTGAATTATATCACAAGTACATCTCAGCTCGAGCACCCAGCTCTTTTATTTCTTCAATTAGCCATAGGAATCTCGGCCCCAACTCCCCATTTTGCCTAACATATTTGCGCAGAGCTGCTGCTTCTTTGGCCAACATCATCACATGCCTGGCTACATCCTGGACTTGGGTCATGACCCTCTTGTCGAACTCATCCCTTTCCTGGAATCTCATGGCATTGTCCCTAAGATGAGTAAACCAATAGTCATTTCCCCCTTCATTGATATCTTCGAGGACCAATATCTTTGTCTTGTATTCTTGAATGATGTTCTACATGTGCCTGCTGGTTGACCTCGGACCAATTACATACACTCGCATTATATTCCTCTTTCTGAAAGAGTCTTCTATCCATTGCAAAAAAAATTGTTTTATACTTTAGCAACGTGCTTTAGACTCGACCCCTTCCAGATATGAGATGCATGCAAAACAATATAAAAAAGATAGAACACCCAAAAAAGTCAAAATAATTTCATTGTAGGAATAATAACTGGAAGCACATTCCAACATTTATGGACACGCTCTTCCTCAGACTATTCTTACGAAAAAAATCTTGACCAAATTCTACTTCTATTGTTTTCCACATGGCTCTAACGAGGTGGGCTCCTAGACGCACACAAAAGGTTGGGTTCTAGAAAGGTCCCCGAACTGTCATCGATGTCCCCTACTAAGAGTAACAAGGCCCCTGATTCTTTCCCATTATAGGCTTCAAACGAATCAAGTTCAACACATGGGGGCCATTTTCCTATGTCCATACGAAGGATCATTATCCTCACAAAGACATAGGTCATATGAGCCCCGAAGGTACTTGCTAGGTCTATACGGAGAATCAATGTTCCCACAAGAGCAAAGTGTTTTCCCCTCACTTAAACGATCGGGACGAAGCTCGGGTATATAGCTTAAAACCAAGCTTTAAATGCGTAAAATGAGATCATATTCATAAATGAATAATTAAGTTCAATTTTACACGAACTTCACAAATTCCGACATTAACTAAGTGTAATTGGCTTGTGGCCTGACTCTCTTTTTTATAAAACAAAAAGTTGCCCCTAGCGGAGTTGCCAAGCTGTCACAGCCCTTTTTTTCTTGGGCTTTACATTTTAAAAACAAAACAACGGAGTCGCCGCCAATCTTTTAAAACGGTGTGATTGGATCACCTAAAAACAGGTTATTTTAATAAAATCATTTTATTTTATTAAAACAACAATTTTGGTATGCTAAAAACAAAAATGGGTTCGGGAGTCGGTTACGCATGGGGAAGGGTTAGCAGCCCACAACGCCCAAAAGTTGGTAAATAGTTGTTTTCAAAACGTTTTAATGTTGGAATTTGCAAATTCGTATAAAATTTAACTTATTGCCTATTTATGAAGATGATTCCATTTTAACGGTCCCACTATCTAGAGAGTAAACTCTAATCACCGCCAACATTTCTGGCGCTAACCCGTTACCTCCTTTTGGTAGGACACCGCATTAATTATGTTCCACTTTTTAGCAAACAATCAAAGAGGAAAAGAAACTTAGAAAAAAACCGAGTTTAAAGAATAATAACTAAATTAAAAAAAAAACTTAAAAAGATTGTAAAAAATAAGTGTGTGAGGATTTTGTAGAATAATAAGATGGGATTTTAATTTATTAGCCCACTTAAACATATGGGTATGAGCCCAAAAACACCTTTCAATCTTTTCATTAAAAAAATTGGATCAAACAACCTTTTAGATAAAAAACAAATAGGTGTTCATACGAAAGAACAAAGGACGAAGAACAAGGTGGTGCACCACCGTGCCGACTGCCATCCACCAGTGTCGGACATCGTTCACCGGTGGTGGTACACAAAGAAACCCTTTTTTTAATTAATACACTAAAATAAGTATCCTCCAAAACTAAAAAAACGGTGTAAATTATCTCAAACTTTGATCATGTTCGAAATCAATATAATAGATAAATAAAAAATATATAAGAACAAGACACCTAAGTGAAGAACTTTGCTTCTTGTATTCCACCAAAATTTTAGTACAAAATTCCTAGCTCTCTTGTGCAGTTTTCAAATTGGGATTGTGTGCGTAGTGAATCACAAAGGATGATGAATGGTGAAATGCAAAGGAGAATGGTGAAGTGAATGGTGAATGTGTGAGTCTGTGTTACAAAGGGGGGTTATATAGGTTTCTCGCAACCTAAAATACTTGGAAGATTGGAATTATAATCCCAAAAATCGGGTAATAATATTGCCCAAATTTCTTGATTTGAGTCCAACTTTCCTTCTTCAATTGATTCTTGCTTAATTATGCCATTTCTTCCTTTTTGATTCAAATCTGAAGATATTTGGAACTGGTTTATTCTCATTCGAATCACCCCCCATATTCTTCTTTCATTTTCAGTTCAATTCCCCTAGAATAATGTAGTTCCCCTTTTTACTTGATTCGGTCCAACTTTCCTTTTTCTTGCATTTTTTAGCCAAAATAAATCAGTTACAACACGAGCATTGGCCTCTTTCCCAGCATCTTTTTATCGGCACTCAAATGACGCTTATTTGAGCTATAAGCCCACATTCGCCTTGTCACAGTTTCCCGTGCCACCTCTACAACATTCGTTGGCACTTCTACAAGGGAATTTTGGCCACAAAGGGCATTTGACGGTGCCATTATTACCAGCCTTTCCGAACCCAACGGATCACTGCTAGACACAAGGGGTGGAGTATCCAACATCGCAATCCGATCTCCCGTTTCATCACCAACGACCCGTAAAGGAGAAACTAAGGTCCCTGCAAAACATACGGCAAAAAGGGGGAGGTAAAGGTAAAAGATCAATGAGCCACCACCTGCATATAAGAAGGAAGGATTCATTTTCCTTCAAAGCCACAACAAACTATTACCAGTATTCGTTCGCCTCTTCGACCTACCTTCCAAACGTGAGCAGCTCCCCTCCTCATCCGAGCCAAAAATAGCAAGTGAACTCGAAACTACATGTTTCTTTTCCCTCTTAGTGCGATCAAAGCCAAACGGGCTCACATTAACAAAACCCCTTGGAGCAGTCGGAGCAGCTTCCCCGCTAACCCCTCTTGGAGGAGCATCCACCTCTTGATATTTCCAGGGACGAGAACGAATGCTAGTATACTCCGAAAATAAGTTTTCAGGTTCCTCCTCATCACCTAGAAGAACCCTCGCGCCCTGGTTGTCACCTCCTTCTCCAAAGGGCCAAGCCTTCACATGAATAGGAACATTCACCAAAGAACCCTCTAGAAACACATTAAAATCCTCTTCGTCCCAACCATTGGGACTTTTCCCTTTCAGGCAATGTACCCAAACATTTCTAAGGGTACATGCCTCCTCAAAATGACAGGGTGGGTCTCTTTCTAGCCTCCTTATAAGCCTCAGCTCAGCAAGTGACATTTTCCCAATATTAGGTGGCACAACCCTATCCTTCGCCCACCGATGCCATACAATAGGGAACGAAAAACTTCCAACGATACACTCCACTTTAATATACTTTGTTCTATCCAGGCGAAGATTGTCAGTCCGATTACTCATCAATGACCCTTTCCCTCTACGGTGACAAATAGTAACGAAACCCTTTACATTCTTGTCATGGCTAGCCATCACATTATAAAAATAGTGAAATATATCAATAGAAGATTCATCCTCATGAATCTTACAATTCAAAAAATAAGTCACTAAAGTCCACCAACTAGTTCTGCCTAATTGACCCGGCGCTACCTTAAACCAGTTTAACCAATTCACGAAGAAGGGATGCAACGGCAAATGGAAGCCGGCTTGGAAAGTAAACATGGGGATAAAAACCATGACTTTTCCTCGTCAGAGAACGTACTCAGGCAATATGTGCCAACGGGCACACTAAATCGATAACGGAAATGGTTAACAGCAAGAAGACCCTGACACTCCAATGTCGTCAACAACTCGTCTGGTTCGGTTGTACAACGAACTTCATCGCTCACCATAACGAAGAATTCATCCAGTAACACAGGATAGATTGTATTTCCCCTTGTTTTCCTTTACTCTTCCCAAAAAAACTCAAAAACAACAAATAAGGCAAATAAGGTAAAACTCATGCCAACTAAAGTTCATTTATAACTAAGAACTGTGTCTTCCTCGACACGCTTCGCTACTGAAAAGGCTCATCATGTGACGCTCCACAACCAATGATTTACTCCGAAAGAAAACCGACTAGTTCGTCAATAAATTCCATTTACGCGATGTTTCATAAAACACTCACGTCTCGCATATCAGCCATTTCCCTCTTCAGATTCCTCAAGTTCGCCAAGGTCACTTTATAACATTCCCTCACCTTGGAGGCAATTGTTAGCACATGTAAACACCTACCGCCACGTGTCGAAATCAGAGCGAGTAAGACCACGGACGATATAATACAAGGGACATCCGGCGATGAGCGTCACAGCACAGGTGGACCACAATGTACAGGATCGCCCGTGAACTATGTGATACCCTCTGCAATCTGTGGCGAGTAGACAGAACCATGAACAACATCGCACCTCATCTACTGGCCACATGACTACACACGTACCCATCACAGATGCCGAGGAGAACCTAGGACGTCAAGTCATAGCTAGTCCAATCAATGCGCCATAATAACCTATCTTGACACTTGTCCAAATGGTATAAAATTGGGCATGCAGTCGAGAGGAACAGAGATCTTCCATCCCCGGCACCATCACCACCTAAAAAGCAAGAGCAATACATAAGCTTTGACCCGGAACGACCGTCCCGACCACCGTCTCCGTATCTTGACCATTTTGGCAATCAAACAAAAAGTTAAAATCAATTGAGATATTTCAAATTACATTAATTTCCTCTGTAAAAAAAGAAAAGCTAACGTGGAATAATGTGAAAATAGGAAGAAAGGAAATAGGAATGTGGAAATGGAAGGGGTTGTAGAAGAAAGGGACAGCAAACGCCGGCCATCTAGAATTAATTTATGCAAAGGCAAAGCAAGAGCGTCGGCCCGGCCCCCACCCATTTATGAAATCTTCAATACTTTGTCTTAGGACTCTTGCAATCTTTAATCTACCTTACTTATTGTTTAACCCAATTTCACCAACAAACTCCTCCTAACTTTGACTTTTGAACATGATTCCCAAATATGTTTTATTTTTTTTCCTACTCAGTTCTTCCGTGCTTTATCTTACTAATCCAGACCAATTCACGTCGCACACTTAGCTTCTCAACGAAATTTTCTTGCATACATAAAATCTCGAACTCAACTTGCTTAAACGATACCAAGTTGCTTCTCATTTGGACCAACTTTCATATATAGATTGAATTGGAACCAGTACTTCTAGATTAAGAAATACAACATTTCAATTACACATGCTTTAATGGTAACCTCAACTTATAACCGTCCCGCTCGAATTATTCATTGAATGTTCAATAATTACAATTAAGTTTGTTCTCTGGGGAATGCGATATATTCCCTTTGAACAAGTCTCTGGGGGTAAGGTGAATGGATTTATCAATTGAAATCCTTTCCACCGTGGAATCAGCAGCATTTTATTTTTGATGTCCTAAAAACAAAATAAAAAGCCAAGTTACGTTGACCAACCTGCGGATGTTATGGAATGGGATGTCAAATTAGAATGCTTCGGGTTTCCTACCCGCCTCACTAATTCCACTAATAAAATCTTGCCTCCAACAAATTTGTGAATTAGATTTGCCCTACATGATTCATTATTCAATAAAACATATTTTTATTTAAATTATGAGAAAAATATTTTATGCACTGTCGATAGAAATGTATTTTCCATAAATATTTAATTTTTAGAGTTTAATGGTTAAAGTTTAAGGTTTAGGGTTTGTGGATAGGTTTTAATGTTTAAGAATATATTTTATGGTTTAAAGTTTAGAGTTTATGATTTAAAATTTAGATGTTAGGTTTTAGGGTTCCTAAAAGGGACATGTAACAACTTTAGAAGTCTGCTCGTGAAAAAAATAACATTTTTACTGACAATGCATCAAATAATTACCTATAAAGTATAAAGAAAAAAACTTTGATTATAATTTAGCGTTTATAATTTAGGAGTTTAGGTTATAGGATTTAGAATTTATGACTTATAGTTAGAGTTTAAGGGTGAGGGTTGAGATTTTAAGTTTAATAATTCAAAATTTAAATTTTAAAGAAGAAACATGTATTTTTTTTCTTTTTTACACTTGTGTACCAAAATATAACTCTAAAATATATACATATTTAGCATAAAAATGTTTTTTATACAACAGTGACCATAGTCATTGGGACTTAGAGGATTGAAAATATTTGAATAAAATACACAAATGATCACTAAACTATCCAAAAAAATACAAAATAGTCATCAAACTTTTAAAAGTTACATAATGATCATTAAACTTTAATTTTTATTAAAAAATAGTCATTAAGCCCTTAACTGTTGTTGGCTGGGTGACATGGCAGATACAAAAATTTGTATAAGAACACATTTAATCATCAATATTTACACATTCAATCTAAATATCAATAGTAAAGGTTAAAATTAGGGCTAAATTGATTGAATGTGTAAATATGGAGATTTAAATGTGTTATTATTCAAATTTTCATAATTGTTAAGTTTAACGACTCAATGACCATTTTATAACAAAAACTAAAGTTTACTGCCTATTATGTAACTTTTAAAAGTTTGGTGATATTTTGTATTTTTTGGGATAGTTTAGTGACATTTTTGTACTTTACCCAAAATATTTTGGATAGATGCTAACTCTTCAAAACAAATTTTCATATTATTTGGAAATACCCATATCTGCCAAATATGTGTTTGAGAGCAATAGGATATGTGTAGAACTTACTGATGAAATAGATTGTACATAATATATAAAGTAATGCCAAAACACAGTAACAATTGAAAAATCATAATGTAATCTAGTTTTCACAATGTTAACATTTTGCTAATCTCGGGCTCAGCCCATTTAAACTTAAACAGCTGCTTCTTTTGTCCGTCTTCCTCTGGGGCCCAAAAGTTTCCTACCTTCATTCTTAGCAATACAATCGACTTGTATAGTATACTTGAAACTTCATCTTATATTATTATATATAACTGCTATACCCCTAATTTCGCAACAAAAAAACTTCAAATCAATATGAATTCCTCAAATTGCATGAAGAGAGATTCAAATGACAATTTGAAATAAGGTAAATTTAAATGCAGAAAATGTTAAGCTTGCTGATGATGGGGAAGGGAAGCTTTCCAAAAATATCGGATAAGGCTCGATTTACCGACTTTTCTTGGCCGCCGCAAATTTGGGATTTTTGCACATTCTGATACTTGAGGGAGTGACCTCCACCAGTTCATCTTCTTGGATATACTCAATGCAATCATCCAGACTATAATCCAATGGGGTATCAAGAACCACTGCATAATTAGGAAAAATGAGTTACAAAACCAACAGATCAAGGGATTGCAACCCAGGTGCATATAAGAGGAATAAAAAAAAAAGGAAGAAAGAGGTAACGATGAGAAACCAGCATCTTATTTACTTATTTTGATACTCGTAGCCTTATGCCACGGTTTCATGCAAGTCGGGACACATTTGAGAAACATGACAAATAGAAACACAGCATACATGGCTGATTGCCATAGCTGCCATTTACAATACTAGCAATGTTTCCACAAATCGTACAAACAAGAAACTCAGGCGAATTATGTGCTAGAGTTGATCATAACATGGTGTGGAATACGATGCTATTGGCACAATTAACAAGTGATCTTTAAGCAACGGCCAAGTCTGGGGTAGGGATGGCCTCTTGACCTCTCTGGCAATCTTGACAACATAATGAAACAATTCTTCCTTCCTTGTTTTGCAAGTTCAGAATAGGGGTAGACTTTCTTTAAGGACAGCACTCTTAACCTTTAAAGGCTTTGCAAAGTTTTAGTAATTATACATTCACCAGTATGTTATCATATGCAATATTTATTATTTCAAAGAATAAATGTTTATGATGTAAAAGCTTAATCTGCTAATATGCAGAGTGATTAATTAATATGTTATCCATCCAAGTCCCATTCTTCCCTCGCCCTCCTTTAAAGTAAGGCATAACGCAACATAGTCCCTGACCTTAACCAACTTGGTTCCTGAACTTTTTTTTGGCCTGTATTAGTCCCAGCTCTGACATTGCCCATATGTTAATTTAAACAGAATAAAAACTTTGAGAAAAGTTGCCAAGTTCAGGGGATAATGCTGCTTCATCCCTTGAAGTAAAATAGCACAGAAACTTTGTGCCACAGTTTCAGTTTACCATACTCCCATTCAGTTAAAGTTACCATAAAATAGACCAAATAAGTAGTTAGAATGTATAAAGAAGAAAAGAAACAGAAAAGAAGTTAGTCAGAATATTCGAATCACTGGAACTATTTCTAACCTGTTTGTTCTTTGTTGGAGCGTACATTTGTTGCAGCCTTTTTCTTGCAAATGTTAAGAGATAAGTCCCCGGGGCGTTGATGGATGCCGACTATCTGACCTTTATAAACTTCCACTCCAGGACCAATAAACATCTGACCTCTCTCCTGTGAACTGGCAAGTGCGTAGGAAGTACTGCTTCCATCTTCAAAAGCAACCTGAAAACCAATCTCATGTGAATCAATCATTCAAATAATAACTTTCCAACAAAGAAAATTCAAACTTCAGTAAAGTAGCAGAAAAATATAAAAGCCAGGAATACATTGATATGTGCTTGTTCATAGTGTAGATTGTAGCCATGTGTTAGTATTCTTACTTAGTCTGTAACTAGTGTTTTCATAAAATATGGTTACAAACAGTGTCAGTCTGATCACAACTTGTTCTTGAAAGTGTCTCCAGAAAAGAAGACTATTCCCATAGTTTATGTGGATGATATCAGCATAACATGTGATGACAATAGAAAAATCATAAAGCTAAAAGGTCTTCTAGATGATTAGATAGAAGTAAAAATGTAGAAATAGATAAGGTAGATTTACAGAGAAGAGAAAGAGAGTTTTTCTCTGTAATATTATATTCTCAATCATTCAATAGTTACAAAGGTGAAGCCCTTTTATAGACTTAATACAAGAGTTTCACTAACACTAGACTTTCTATAGGATTAGTCTCTTATCCTTAGAGTAGCTAGAGTTCCTAAACAATTAGAACACTAATTAAGATCATATTAGAGCCTAGTATTTAACGCTACTAACTTACACTATTTACCGTGTACTAACTCACACTCCCCCGCAAGTTGGTGTGTATACACTATATATACCCAGCTTGGATATAAACTTATCAAAAATCTGTTTAGAAAGTGCTTTAGTAAGCACATCAGCAAGCTGTTCTTCTGTGGGAACATAAGTTAAGTTTGCTATTCCATCATTCACTTTCTCAGCAGTAAAGTGCCTGTCGATTTCCGCATGCTTAGTTCGATCATGATGAACTGGGTTTTTAGCAATCTGGATGGCAGATTGGTTGTCACTGAGAATCTGAAACTTCTCATCTTGCTTCATACCCAACTCTTTTAGCAGTCTAAGCAGCCACATTCCTTCACAGATCCCTAATGCTAAGGCTCTATATTCTGCCTCTGCACTACTCCTTGCAACGACTGGTTGTTTCTTGCTTCTCCATGACACTAGGTTACCCCATACAAACGAACAATAACCGCTAGTTGACTTTCTCTCAGTAACTTCACTAGCCCAACTTGAGTCTGTATAGACTTTGACGGTTCTTTCTTCAGTTTTCTTGAAGATTAAACCATGGCCTGGTGTACCTTTCAAATATCTAAGAATTCTGTATGCAGCTTCTAAGTGCCCTTCTCTAGGATTAGTCATGTGTTGACGACATCTACGAGAAAGGAGATATCCGGCCTGGTTAGGGACAAATAGATGAGCTTCCCTACCAGCCTTCGAAATTGATTTTTATCAACTTCAGTCCCCAATTTTTCTCCTCTTAACTTCAGGTCAGTTACCATTGGAGTTTCAACTGGTTTACACCCCAACATACCAGTTTCAGAGAGTAAATCTAATATATACTTTCGTTGGTTTATCACTAGGCCTTTAATGGATCTGGCAACTTCCATACCAAGAAAATACCTTAGTTGTCCTAAGTCCTTAGTCTCGAATTCCCTACTCAATAAGCTCTTCAAGTTTTTGATTTCATCTTCATCATCCCCTTTTATTACAATGTCATCAACATAAACAATTAAGATGACTCTTTTATCATTAGAAGTTACCTTTACAAACAGTTTGTGATCTTCTTGACACTGTTTGTACTTGTTCTGCACGAGAACTTTAGTGAACCTGTCAAACCAGGCTCTTGGTGACTGCTTAAGGCCATAGAAGGATTTTTCAAGCCTGCAAACTTTTTGGCAATTCAGCTTAGGCTCCATCCCAGGTGGCATCTTCATGTAGACTTCTTCTTCCAACTTACCATTTAGAAAGGCATTTTTTATGTCTAACTGGTGAAGACCCCAATCTTTGTTCACAGCAACACTTAGCAGCACTCTGACCGTGTTTAGTTTTGCTACAGGGGCAAAAGTTTCCTTGTAGTCTATGCCATAAGTTTGTGAAAAACCCTGGGCCACAAGTCTGGCCTTAAATCTCTCTATGCTCCCGTCTGACTTGTATTTAATGGCAAAAACCCACTTGCTGCCAACAACTTTCTTGCCTTTTGGTAAGTCTGCAATAGTCCAAGTGCCATTCTTTTCAAGAGCATTGATTTTCTCTTCAACAGCCTGCTTCCATCTCGGATCCTTTAGTGCATCATCAATATTTGAAGGGATTTCTTCTTTATCAAGGCAAGCTGTAAAAGCCTTAAAAGATGGCATCAAGTTACCATACGCAACATATTTTTGAATGGGATACTTAGTGCACTGTCGTACTCCCTTTCTTTTAGCAATAGGCAAATCTTCCAAATTAATTGAAGAGTTTTCATTACCTTCAACATCCTCAGCAGCAACTGGACTCATTTCCAACTCTCGGCAAGTGTCAGATTGAAAAACGGTCTCAGGAATGACTTTCTTCCTTCTAGTGTAAACACTGAGTTGTTTAGGGGTTTGAACAGTTTTAGAATGAGAGTTTTGGGAGGCTGTTGGTTGAAAAATAAATTCTGGAGTAGAGAGATCAGCGGGTAAAGTTTGTTTGGAAGATGTTATATCATTGGGAGGAGTAGAAATAAATTCTGAAGATATAGAAGGAATTACGGGTGAGTATACCTGTGGAATAGTAAGAGGCTGCAATTCTTTCAAAGTCTCCCCGAAATTGTAAGCTTCGAAAAATAAAGGTCCTGTTCAAAGAAGGTTACATCCAAAGAGACAAAAAATTGTTTTGTAGAAGGATAGTAACATTTGTAGCCTTTTTTAAGTGAAGAGTAACCCACGAAAATACACTTCAAGAACCTAGGATCTAATTTTGACCGAGAAGGATCAATAGAATGCACAAAGACAGTACAACCAAATATTCGAAGAGGAAGTATAGAAGACATGGGTTTAAAATTTGGATAGCTCTCCAACAAAAGTGACTGTGGTGTTTGAAATTTAAGTACTTTACTAGGCATCCGATTTATAAGATAAGTGGCAGTCAATAAAGCCTCACCTCACAAGTAATTTGGAACATTATTAGACAATAATAATGATCGAGTGACCCCTAATAAATGCCTATTTTTGCGCTCAGCAACCCCATTTTGCTGTGGTGAATCCACACAAGAGCTAATCTGGACTATTCCTTTCTCTGTAAAAAATTTCCCCAAAGAAGTGGTAAAATACTCTCTCCCATTATCGGACTGAAATATTTGGATTTTACTTTCAAATTGGGTTTCTATCATTGTATAAAACCTCCTAAAAAAAGACTCAACCTCAGATTTTTCTCGCATTAAGTAAGTCCATGTTGTCCTGCTATAGTCATCTATGAAAGACACGAACCACCTATAACCATTAATACTCTTCACTCGAGAAGGACCCCAAATGTCACTGTGTATCAAAGAAAATGGTTTAGATGTTTTAGAAGAAGATGGTAAATAAGAAGCTTTAGATTGCTTAGCAAGAGGGCAAACATGGCATTTGAACAATTGCGGTTTTGTATGAGTAAACAAGTGAGGGAAAAGTTTGGCAAGATATAAAAAATTTGGGTGGCCTAACCGAAAATGCCATAACATGATTTCATCATTCTGTTTTGAGGGTGATATGGAACCAGAAAAAGCTTGAGATTGGAGGGGTTGCTTGCCAAAAAAGGTATAAAGCTTATTGTTCAATCTGACATTGCCAAATATCTTCTTCGAGTCCACTGCCTGTAAGATACAATTATCATCAGTAAACTCCAGAGAACATTGTAAACCCTTAGATAGCTTACTGACAGACAGTAGGTTGCATTTCAAATCTCGTACAAACAACACACCACTAAGCATTATATTTTCAGTGAGAAGAACTGAACTAGTCCCTTGTATTGGACATAAGGACCCATCTGCAGTTTTAATAGACTGTCGAGAACAAAAGGGTTCAAATGTAGCAAACAAACCCCTATTACCAGTCATATGGTCAGAGGCTCCGGAGTCAATAATCCATGCAGGATTAATCTGTGTAGCTAAAAAACTAGGGAGAGCATTTGTCGAGGAAGTCTGACTTTCAAACCGATGGCAAGTGACTACTTCGCCAGAGAGTTCTGGAAAATCAGCAACAATTGGAAGGGTGTATGTCGATGAATTAGCACCAGAGGATGCGGAAGGAAAAGCCATCGAGATAGATTATGGATCAATACCTAGACTGATACCATGTAGAAATAGATAAGGTAGATTTACAAAGAAGAGAAAGAGAGTTTTTCTCTGTAATATTATATTCTCAATCATTCAATAGTTACAGAGGTGAAGCCCTTTTATAGCCTTAATACAAGAGTTTCACTAACACTAGACTTTCTATAGGATTAGTCTCTTATCCTTAGAGTAGTTAGAGTTCCTAAACAATTAGAACACTAATTAAGATCATATTAGAGCCTAGTATTTACACGCTACTAACTTACACTATTTACCGTGTACTAACTCACAAAAAAACTAGATAAGTTATCTGCTAATAGACTCTAAGTAGAATTTTATATCTATTGTATTTCAGCCTACTTTAAATAGGCTTGTAAATCAGTGTATGTGACAGATCAATATGGAAAAATCAAAGAACAGAAAACTTCTATGTTCCAGATTTTTTCTAGTTTCTACACATAGCTGCTACTTCATCTAGATAAACAAAGATGTTTTTTTAAAGATGTTTTAATCTAGCTGCAAACTTAAATTGTATCTCATCAATGAAAGACAAATTAAAATTTATTAACACTTGTTTAACTGCTTAATGCTCCGTTTGAGAACTTGGACTTCATTTGTTGTGTAAATTGGTAAAAATGAAATGCATACATTCTGAATAAATAGTTGATAATCAATATACTATATATAGTTGCAAGGTATAAAATCATGGATTTATCAAATCCAAAATTATATTAAGAATTTCAGATTCACTGCTAAATAGGCATCTAACAATTCCATGGATTTGAGAAATAGTGATGAATGTTACATTTCTTTGCATTTTATCAATCAATTTAAACTATCTTTGAAATCCAAATCTCAATATTGAAATCCATGTTCCCAAACGCTACCTAAACTAGCTGAAGAACACGATATGGCTAATATAACCACTACAGATGTAGTCTAGGTACCACAACATAGCAACAAAGATGACTTGTATTTAAGCCCCCCAGTATAATATGATAAGATGAAAAAATAATTACCAACGAACCCAGATCCCGGGTAACAATATCACCAGCCCAAGGTCCATAACTATCAAATATGGTGTTCAATATAGCTGTTCCTCTAGAAGCTGTCAAGATTGCATTCCGCAATCCAAGAAGGCCGCGTGTTGGGATCTTATATTTCAGAAATGTTGTACCTTCAGACCTAGAAAATATAATCAGAAGTACAAGATGAATGACAGATAAAATAATGTGCAAATCAAAAATGGACTGCCAGAACCTGAGGGAGATATTTATAGCTGAAATAGGCAGCAAAATGAAGCGACAATTGCCATAATATAAGAATATTTTCCACCATCTTTTCACTTTATGAATTTCACTTTAATTTAAAAGTCTAACAGACTGTGACAAGCATTTGGTTGGCATTGATCATGTTTATGATTTTAAGTTAGAAGCCCATCTTAATAGTAAAAAACTAAAAATTGCATAAACACCCATCGGAATTTCATACGTGCCAGGCAGCCAGATTAAGATCGACCCAACAAGATTACAGATTTTGTTTGCTCCTCAAACCATCCATCATATGTTCCTTTGATATTTGATTCAGCAAATAAATACCCCCTACTTATTCCTTCATTCAACATTTGAAGTATCCCATAACTTAATGGGCATGTAAAGAAAAAGAAAAAGTGACATACCCAACTCCTTGCATGTCTATCATCTGTCCACGCCTTCTTCCAAGAAGTTCAACCACAGCCCCCATGTGTTCTTCGGGCACTTCCACTGTGGCAATCTATAAAGAATCCACATATGAGAGGGGGGGGGGGGGGGGGGGGGGGGAGTTAATTATAAAAAAATGTAATATGAATATATGATCAAGTACTAACAGATATAATTTATCTCATCATGTTTATTGATACGACGAGAACATGGCTTTATAATTCATAAGAATCAAAAAACAGATTCTTAAGCAAATTGTAGTATCCCATCTGGGAACAAAGGTTCCCCCTTACCATGCTGGCTTATGATATGCAGACTGGTCATTCTATTATGACTAAAAAGAACAAGCCAAGCCAATTGTACCAAAGAAAATGACATAGCAGCTTTGAATATGAGAGGACAGAATTTTGCATTACTTCAGCACCTATGCCTTCATGGTTATCACTTCTTTGAGATTCGAGAATCAATCAACATTCAAATATTTAAGTTAACTGCACGTTGTACGTGTGTTTGATTTTTTGGTTTTAAATATTAATAGAACAAATATGATGAAAACATTATGAATAAACACAAATCACTCCAATTAAATGCAACTAAGGTGAATCTAAATCCACATCATATAAGGTCCCCTAATTACAAACAAAGTGAATAAAATTTAGGAAAAATTAGAATAAAAAATCACCTCGTATGGTTCAAGCAACTTGTCATCAACCTTTTTGTTAATAACTTTGGGTGGTCCCACCATAAATTCATACCCTTCTCTTCGCCTGATAAGCATAATCACTTAAGAATATGCATATGGATATGGAAAAGAAACAAAAAAAAAAGCTTATTCTTACATGTTCTCTATCAGTATGGTAATATGTAAAGTACCACGCCCACTAACAATAAATGTATCGGCAGTTTCGCCGTCCTCAACTCTCATCGCTAAATTTCGCTCAAGCTCGCGGTAGAGTCGATCTCGTAGATTCCTGCTAGTAACATATTTTCCCTAGAAAAGTATGGGAGAATTATGAGGATGCCAATGTTTGGAAAATAAAGAAATCTTCTTTTACTTGCATAAAATTGAGTTTAAGCAATGGTGAGCCAAATGACTAATGAATGAAAGATAAAGAGGGAAATCCACTTTCAAGAGTCAAGACTCATAGGTTCTCAGTTAGCACTTGGCATACCTCACGGCCAACAAAAGGTGAAGTGTTGATTGAAAAAGCCATTTTCACAGTTGGTTCTTCCACCTTAATAGCAGGTAATGGCTTTCCAGATGCTTTATCTGCAATTGTCTCTCCAATCTGTTAAAAGAAACTAAATTAGTTACCATGAACTTTAAAGCATAAGGAAAAAGGTCTCTATAAATAAATATTAGTACATCATAAAATAACTGTAACATCAACTTATCAATTAATCCATGGAAAACTTATAGGCACTTGCCTGAATATCTTCAATTCCACAAACAGCACAAATATCACCAGCTTCTACTCTCTCAGCAGGGGTCCTACTGAATTTCTCATAGACAAAAAGTTCAGAAATTCTTCCAAATCTACACGAATCTTCTGAAGTGCACACCTGAAAATTTTCAAGCCAAGTGATTAAACAGAGAAAAAGCTGTTCAGTTTCTCCTTCCTACCATACACATACAAATAACTAAAAGTGTTTTGTCTACTGTATAGTTATGATGAAGTTAACAATATAGATAGGCAGTGATCATCAGGGATGATGAAGTTTAATTCTGTCCTTAACAGAGGCTTATTGTTTTGAGGATATTCTTAACATCCTACCTCTCTTTCTTTTGGATAGTCAAAAGTTAAGAGGAAAGATCTTCAAACCAGACTACGGAAAATAATCAAACTTACCCTTACTTCCATTCCTTTCTGAAGAACCCCAGCATGCAAGCGCCCAATAGCTATACGTCCTTTATGTTCATCATATTCAATATTTGTAGCCTAAAACACATGCACAGAACTTTCCAGTTATAAACTTGTGCTGAAAATATAAAATTTAGAGAACACTTAGATACAACAAACTAAAAAGGAGAAAGCATGCAATTTTCATTATTTTCCCCAGGCAACAATAAACTTGTACAATGTTTTCTCCTGCATTTCAGTATATTTTGATTTGTTCACGATAAGCAATTGGATTCTAATCTTCACATAAGTTTTTCTTCAGTAAATCTGAAGTTCTTGAAATTAACTGCAAGGGAACCATTAAGTACAGCTCCTGGTCTCAGACAACAAAGTTTCATTATCGGAACTAAATGAATATCTCTCTCTGCTAAGTTCATTTAGATGTATGTCAAATACCAAATATAGCATACTGAGACAAGCAAACATTATATCGATCACGTCACCTTCTAGGCAAATGGACAAGTGGCAATTATATTTCTTGTCAAAAGTTCACAGATTAATCTTAGTTTGAAAAAAAGTGCTTGTGAGTGAAAAATAAAGACTAAGCATAAAATCCAATTAAACATAACCATAGCCACATTTTGGCCTAAACTCTGATTTGAAAGAAAGCTATTATGGCATAGTTTTAGGTACCATAACCAAAATTAAACAGGAAAACATGATATAAATGAGAGCCAGGTGAGGGGGAAAATCACTGACAAGCATTTGCAGTGCACCATCTTTGTCAATATGTGGACCAGGTATGCATCTGATTATAGACTCAAAGAGAGACCCAAGATCTTCTGCCAAATTGTCAGGAGATAGTCCTGCCTTTCCTTTTATACCACTGGCATATATCACTTGAAAATCACACTGCATAGAGAGAACATTTAACACAAGATATCTTTAGATGGAATTCGTCAAAGACTTTGAGACATCAGCAAAGATTCAAAGATCCAAAAAAAGAAAACATAAAGATGTCATCACTTGCAGAGATCTTAGACTCAAATTTATACTTGGTTTAAAAAGTTAAAGGGAAAGAAAAGAAAAAATTCCAATCAATATCATTTCTTGTAATACTGACAGTAATTCCTACTATTTTGAAGAAAAAAAAAACACGTTCAGAAATGTTGTCACAATATGTCCATATGATAGAGCTATTGGATACAACATGCATGTGAACTGCAAGCTAGTCACTCCTTTCAGTACATAGTATCAGTACCTGCTCATCTGTAGCATTTAGTTCGATAAACAGTTCAAATGTGGAATTGATAACGAAATCAGGACGAGCGGATGGTCTGTCAATCTTATTTACAACAACAACAACGGCAAGGCCAAACTCTAGAGCCTTCTTCAAGACAAACCTTGTTTGTGGCATTGGACCCTCAACAGAATCCACCTAAAAGCAAGAAGAAGCGTCTTTAGTTCATGATGAAGACAATCCTGTCTAAGATACAGCATACAAAAGAAGGCTACCAGAAGAAATAAGCAAAGTGACAATCCTCCATCAAACCTTATTTGACAACCAATTATATTTGAACGTGATCCAACTATTAGCAGATTAGAAAATAAGGTGGATTCATGAAGGGAAAAGGGGGAAACTAGACCAGTTTAATTCAGGAAAATGATATGTTTCTCAGACAAATATTAAGCCCAACGCCTAGCACCATCCAAAGCACATACAACATATGCTCCATACAAAACCTTTTATAAGGACCCCAATCATTTTAACTGGGTTGCAGTAAAATAAAGAAGAACCTCACATAATTTCATCATTGGAACCACTCTCAATTGACTTTTGGAAAACAAATAAATGTTCTGCAGTTCTACATGAATGGAAAGTACTTGTAAAAACAAATATTAAAGGATATGACAAAGGCAGCATCAAGTTGATATCTCGGCAATAAATTTCTCGGGAAAATGTATATGACAGAAAAGGTTTTTAATAACAAAAATGGATTTTGATGGTGAAGGTCCCTAGTGAAAACATTTAAATGCATTGCTGGCACGAGGGACCAATCTCAAGCAAGGATATAAAGAAAACTGTAAGGCTTCAGATAAACAATTTCAAGAATCTGAATTTCATTTTTATATTTTCTACAATTCAGTAGGGCAACACATGAAATTGAAAAGATGAAATCCCAAGCAAGAGAAATCGTGAAACAGTACCACTAGAAGAACTCCTTCAACCATATTGAGGATGCGTTCAACTTCACCTCCAAAGTCAGAGTGTCCAGGTGTATCTATTATGTTAATTTTTGTGTCCTTATATGTTATAGATGTATTTTTGCTCAGAATTGTAATGCCCCGTTCACGTTCAAGATCATTTGAGTCCATTACTCTCTCTTGTATGAATTGGTTATCACGAAAAACCTGCATGAGAAAATGAGTGGTGAGAATTAGCATTAAAATTGGCTTAATCCTAACAGAGTTTTATTATCAACACATGCAATTTCAATAGAGAACAGGTCCCATCTTCTGCCCTTATAAAATTTCAGATTATATAGAATACAACTCTATCAGATAAAGAGCAGATAAACTCCCCCCTCCATCCAATCCCTAGAGCCTCCTCCCCATATCAATTTCAACGCATCCAGTTAGTCCAGCTGTTGAGTCATTTCTCCATTGGATTGGGCCAAAGCGAGGCGAAGCCTGGGTTGTCAAATCCCACCTTGTAGAGAATCAATAAAAAAAATGCCCAAAATAGTATTTTTGAGACTAAACGAGATGATGGATTTCTTGAAATGAATTCAATCTAACAACAGTCTTCACTGCAGCTCTAATGGCACGAAATATACTCGACCCAAATTCAGAAATTATAATAACAAATAGACAGGACGCGATAACAAAAAAGAAACAACAGCATAAAGAAACTGAATAAATTATGAGCGACTTAGGCGTATAAAAACCAGATTGGTTCACCTTAGACTGTCTCAACATTGCATCAACCAAAGTAGTCTTTCCATGATCAACATGCGCCACGATTGCTATGTTCCTTATATCGCTTCTCCTCTTTAAGTGACTCCTCTTATCTATTAATCAACCACAAACTGTTAAAACCAGCATTCAAGAATTCAGGAAAAAATAAAATTTAAAAGGAAAATTGAAATGAAATACCGATGGCAGGTTGAGCAGCCTGAGAAACAGAGCACTTGACTGGTTCGGTCAAGTTCCTAGAACGGAATTTGAGACATGCGGTTTTGGAGTTGAAGGAGGAAAACGGAGATAAGCTGAGACCGGAAAGTTGCGTGTGAAATGGGTATTTGGGGTTAGGGTTAGGGCTAATGGACGGAGCTTTGAAAGAAGAGTGATGGAAGGTAATTGCCATCTCCATTTCTCGCTTCTTTTGGTTCTCAGCAAAGGAAATGAAAGGATTGGGCAGATGAGGCTGTTATGGGAGCCAACGGAACTTCTTTATTTGGGTTGCCTTTTGTCTACTTGGACGCCCCCACTTTCTCCACGTCATCATCAATGGACCCATTGTCAATTCTGAGCCCAAACCCTAACCTCATCCCCAGAAATAAATGTGGCCTCTGTTTTTTTTTTTTTAAGGATAAGTATTCTATTAACTGACTAAAGAATGGTAACGGCTCGAATTATTTTAATAGGGATGTGTAAAAACTCGGTTAAACATATGAAATTGAATAAACAACAATCTTTTTAGTAGGGATGTGTAAAAACTCCGTTAAACAAATTTAACCTTTCGTGGTCGATCTACGGTGATGTTTGTATTCATATTTTGTTTCGAGTCTTTGAATTATGTTTTTACTTTTTTCTTGTATGGTCTTCTTATGATCTCGAGACGCTGGTTTTGTTTACTAGGAATATGTCTAGATTAGGTGTTTTGTTTACTAAGTTGTAAACTTTCATTGTAATCTCGAATATATCTCCGTTTAGTAAATTTAGTGGATTCAATTAAAAAACAGAATTTGCTGAGATTTTAGGGGCTCGATTCGATCAACCGTTCTTGCTCGCCAAGTGTGGAGAAGTTGGATAATTGGGTGTTTTAGTGGGAGGTGAAAAATTGGCAATTAGACACAAGGATTTATAGTGGTTCAACCTTCTAACCAAGGTCTACATCCACTACATAGCTCCCCACTAAGGATTTCCAACAAATTCACTAAGAATTTCGTCCCCTTTTCTAGGATTAGGAGGAAACCGTTACAACCCTCAAAGCTTTCTACCCAAAGCTTGAAGGAACACTCTCTTTACAAAGAAAGACTTAGCAAACTAGAAATCCCTCTAAAAGGTGTTTGTTTGCAATTCTAAGCACTCACCCAAAACCTAAACACTTGAGCAAATTTAACAATGTAAGCTCACAAGTGTTGTCTAAGCAAGAAATGAACAATTAAAGCTCTAGACAAATTTTGACATCATAATGTTGTAACAATTGAAGCATTAACCATTACAAGATGCTTCGAGGTCCCTTTTATACTCCCAATTGAGTTTGTAGCCGTTGCTAGCCGTTGGAGATGATTTGGAGCCGTTGAGGACTTTATTTCCCTTCATTAATGTTGTTCTGCAGCAATTTGTATCGATACGCGTGGAACCATATCGGTACGACCTTCATCAGAAACTAGCCGTTGGGCTCTTGTCAGCCTGGGCGTATCGATACGCTTGAGAGCGTATCGGTACGAGTTCACTTTTAAAAGGCCGTTGGGATATAGCCGTTGGGGTTGGTTGAAAGGGGATCGGTATGCTTACCTGGCGTATCGAAACGATCCCGATTCGTATCGAAACGGCCAAGCCTGTTTCGATACGGGTTTTGGCAGTGACCAAACTTGGGCAAAAAGGTATCGGTACGGGTACAACCGTATCGATACGGGTTGCCTGAAAAGTCAAGTTTGGTTGTTTTAAATCATGAAAAGCTTTGCCAAAAACCTTTTAAAATTCCCAAAACATAGATTCAAGTTGTTTGGACTTAAGACAAAGTTTTAAATTCTTTTCAAATTAGTCCAAAATATTTTTCAATTATTATATCAAAACATTAGTTTTACAGAATTGTTTAATTAATTTGATTTTGATTAAATCGATTATCTTATTTGGTATAAATGGTTAAATCGATTCAAGTTTCGATCCTACAAATCTAAATCGAATAAACAAATTATATTTCTGATTAATAAATAAATATATACTCAACCCAATCCAATATCATTACATATAAACTAAACCCAATCCTAAATATAATTATAAACCTAACCAGAGACCCATATTCAAATTTTGGGTTAATTGACCCTTTTGATTTGTTAGAGTATAGGGTTTTCAAGGACCTAAATAGGGTTTTAAGGACTTGACATTAAATTTTTCATAGGAAATATTAGAATTGACTCCATTTGGTTTTAAGGACTACTATATGTGATGCAAGCTTGGTTACATGAGTTCTTAAGTCATATTTGTTATCTGATCGTGATTCGACTAACTTTCTTCTCGAACTAAAAAATTGGGTTGAATTGATTAAGTTAGGTGTTCAAGGGATGTTGTAGGAAAGAAAATGATGGTTCAACGTGTTGTACTCGTTTGGTGTAGAAGGAGGTTAATGGTTGATGAGTTGGTAATGGCGGTTTGGATGAATGGTGAAGGTGATGGCGATGTTTAAGAATGATAGTTTGGTTTCAAAACGAAGGAAGAACTAACATTATATAATGTTCGTTAACCGTCGATGAATCGTGACCCACTAGTTATAAGAAACTAGAAACCAACGATATAAAGAAAGGAAAAGAATAATTTCACAAGAGGAACTTGCAAATCGATAAAGTTCTTAAACAACAAGAGTGTTAAACACTCACAAGAAAATATATATTTCAAGTTGTGTTTTGATAGCTACAAATGAGTCATATTTATAGGATTTACAAGACGAAAGAGGAATGGACTTAAAATGGATCTAGTAAATTCCTTTTAATGCCCATTCATGTATGTCTTTAAAGCTCGTGACTATCCTTCTTCTCTTGGTAGTCTAATGGTCTTGTGAAGCTTTTAAAATGCTTTAAAGTTTGATTCTTCCAACTCTCTTTGGTAGCTGAATGGTTGTGAAGCTTAAAAAGAATTTTTGGGCTCTTCAAGATACTATTTAATTTTTTCATTCATGAATGCTTTCTAACATGCACCTAGCCCTTTCCATGTGCTATATGAATCAGTCCATTAACCTTCTATGTAAGATCATTGCCGATTGCAACCCTTGGTGTGCTATTGCTTCCTTATTTTTTATAAATAATCATCACATGTGATAAGATATCTTAAATGTGTAGAGAAATGACAACTTAAAAGTACATGTAACTTGGTAACATAAATATGTAAACAAGACAAAAATAATTTTACAAGAAACATGTGTAATATATTTATTAAAATGCTGGAAATATAAGTTTCATAAATGCAACTAATACAAATAATTTCATTATATCATAAAATAATAGTTTAACATGCTAGACTCGAGCAAGCTAAGGGCAGTTGCATTTCAGTAAGCCTTTCTAAAGTTCCCCGCATTATTCTTACTTGAGCAACATTTTCATAAATCACATGGAATTCTCATGGGACAAAAACAACACTCATTTAATGCACAACAACAGTGAAAAAACATCACTAAAATGATATGCTCAAGATCAAAACATGATCAAAGGAAAAACGGCGAAAAAGTCAAAACAACATGAAACATACTCTTGAGCTTGGATTGGCCTAACGGCTCAACCCAAACTCCCAAAATACTTCTTTAACCTTGTTAAAGTATTAAAATCATTTCCACTCACTAGAGTTTACAAAAACTAAGCCGAAACTCTTTTTTAATTTTCCGGTTCGCCCACGAATGAATCCAACAATTTCGGGTCTTCAACCCCTGCTTCTAACCAACCCAAAATAGAGGATTAGAGATATTTTCAACACTCTAACTTTCTAGAAAACAAAGATTCAACAATCCATTCAAAACACCTATCGAAATATTTCTGAAACAAACCGAAAACATCGAAAAACTCAACCCGGACAACCTCCAACAAAACCCAACATTAGATATCATCAAAACATATGATTAAACATCTAAAAACATCAGCCCAACATCAGAATATCATCATCTATTGATTTACCACAAAATTCACCCCAAAACTCACTTTTTCACACTTAAAACTTCAACACCAAACCTAATTTCGAGATTCCTATCATTCACCCATCATCTCAACACAATAACCACATCAAAATAAAAGCAAAAACATCATCAAACCCATCAACAACATTTCTAACTCAAGATCTTACCCACATTTTAGCAAATTTTCATTAAAATTACTTTAAGAAAACATAATCTTAGTAATTAAAAGAATCAAAGCATGAGAATACTATTAAAGAACCTTACATTATAGAAGAATTTCGTTTCTCACCTCCAACGATAGCTATTTCCCCTTGTTAAGTAAAAATCCCTTGAGAAAACAATAAATCAAGCTTGGGTTTTAGAAAACTAAAGTAAGGAAATCATTCGACATCTTTAGATAGATAGGAAATCACTTTTACCTTGAGAAAATCAAGACCAAAGGCTGTTTGGTTGAAGAGAGAAGATGAGAAAGTTAAAAATGTAGTTTTAACGTGAAGTGAGGAAATAAGAGAAAATCTTTTTAATTTAATTATAAAACCTTTTTAAATTATTTGAATAGTCAAAAATAAAGGGGAAAACAACTATATTGGCCCACCAAATTTAGCTCCTTAATGAGTTTATGTTTTGACTCTTTTATAAAATGGTCACCAAAACATATTTTGTAAACTTTACATTTTGGTCACTAAACCAAAATGTCACTGTTCGAAAAATAATTTTTCAATTTATTAAGGATTTTAGAAATTTATTTCATATTTTTCCAATTATCCGATGACCACTTTCCCTGAACTCACGCACAACTCCCAACACCGGTCTTTCAGACCTCAAAACCTCACCGGATCTTCTAGACCCTAAACCGAGATGTTATATATATATATATATATATATATAGTTTGAAGTGTTTTCCTACAAAAAGTAATGAATTTAGGGACCAGTTTCATGATTAACCCTTAATACAAATACAATCATAATCTCTTTATTGTTACATACGCCTTTTCCTAATATTAAATTATTAGTATGATTAATTTGCCTTATTATTTATAATTCTAAATATTATGATAATCCTAATTGCATAATTACCTGCGCCAAATTATATATATATATATAGTTATAATTATGGATGAGTCTACCACGTGCGACGAACACCGATGAACACCACTAATGATGAACACTATTAAATTAATTAATAAAAATGTAAAATTTCAAGGACCCATCATACAATTAATAATTATTTTAAAAAATTCAATTAAATTATTTTTTACATATATTAAAATTTTATTTTTTTAATAAAGGTAAACTATATATTTAGTACCTCACCTATTTCTGTATTTCTGTTGAACCCTTATTATTTAAATATTATTTAATTTAACCCTCAACCTAAAACCCTAACTATTAAACCTTAAACCTTTAAACTCTTAAACCTATACCCTAAACCATATACCATTAAAAATAATGATAATTAAATGGTGGTGTTAATTACTATACGAGTCTTGTCCTACTTCGTTAGCCGCTTGACCATATTCATTCACCATCCCCCTCTATATAACCAACTCTCAAAGCATGCTAATGGGGGACAACAAAGGAAGAGTCCTACCATATGGTTTGAAGGCAGAGTGTTTAGCTTAGGTAGAAACTGAATTTTATTTTTTGGTTTAATTTTGATTTTGGAATTCTTTTTCTTTCCATTAATGGTATGAGCAGGGTTTTTCAGTTAGATGGCTTGCAGAGTTCTGTACATAATATATATATCAAATGGTGAGAGGTTGGACCAAGTAAGTTTCTGTACTATAAATCCCACTTGTATTCAAATAAATTTGGGAACTCAAGTTTCTTTCAATTCTCCCTTAAATCTCCACTTTCTTTTCTAAAGATCTAGAAAGCAGATTCTTTGATTCTCATGAACTGATATAGAATCCATTGTCATTGCCACTATCTTCTGCTGCCTATATTACTTGGACTCGGATGTAAATATTCATTAACATATTAGAATAAATATACGAGGCATGAGGAAGATGATGATTTGTAAAATTTAATTTATAAAAAAATATTGTGTGGAAAATAAAGATGTTGTGGTTTCATTTAATTGGGTAGGATCATGGATGAGGCGGTGATAATGGTTCATGGAATAATTTCTTCTAACTTTATTTTGAAATATGATTAAATTGACGGTGTTCAACGATTTATTGTGTTAGTGGTGTTCAGCGGTGTGCGTGCCCGTTCTACTCTCATAATTTCTTTCTTTCTATTTTCTATTCATAAAATATAGGCTTAAGGGCTACTTTTGTCATTGTAGTAGTCCTAATTTATCAATTTTGTCCCTATGATATTTTTACATCAATTTGGCCTTTGGAGTAGTCGAATTGCTTCACCCCAAACTACCATAACTATGGCTCTAAACACTATGGAACAAGTGACACAAGCAACTCCCTTAATTATTGGAATCAACATGCCACCGAGCCTCAGCACCATTGCCTAGGGATTGGAGTTATTGATGGCATGTAAGGGCTCATGTCTACAGTTTTTTGTTTGCCTAATAGTAATTTTAGTTCATATTAATTTAAATATTTGTCAAATTAAATCTCATCTTAGTTAGTGATTAATCAGGCTTTTGTCTCATTATCTGCCAATAAAAACATATAAGTTAAAGACTTAGTACGATCACATGCAATTTGCAAATAATTTTCTGTAATAATTAAATTGGATTCTTCAAATCAAATTTTGAATGTTGATAAATTTGTCACAAAATCAACAAATATCAAAGAGAATGTAAGAAAAAGCATAAATGTCATTATCAACTACATATGTATATAAATTACTCCTCGGTGTACAAATAGCAACACAAGTTCAACACTTCTACGTTCGAATTCAATCATCGAAAACGAACACACGATGATGCTCAACATATACGAAAATATCACAGTTCTTGGCCACATCACTTCCGAAACGGCAGCCACTCTAATGGCAGCCGCGATAGCAGTTTTATGCTTTGCATGGTGGTGGGCCAACAAATTCAACAAAATAAACACACGATAATCTCCGTTGCCACATAACAGAGATGGGGATTGAAAATTAAGAATCGCTCTCATATTTTCTATCACCTCATTTTTCTTGTTTCTTTGCAGACAACTTGAATTTTAATCAAGCGCAATGTCGAATATAAACCATTGCAGTTTTTGGCTTTTGCATTCGTTTATCGAATTTTCGAGAAGCTGAAAGCCTTTGAACCACCCGTATCACCGACGTTTACAGTGAGTCATATTTAAAGAGCTCAAGTCCATGTTTTTATAATCTTTGTGATATCACATAATGAAGAACTTGTACCGACTTTGATCATCACTTTTTTCTTCAAATTGTTGATTATTGAATTTTTTAGGAGAATTCAACAATTCATTAAATTGAATTGAATCGATGATGGTGAAATTATTTTTAATGGTATATGATTTAGGGTATAGGTTTAAGAGTTTAAGGATTTAAGGTTTAATAGTTTAGGGTTTTAGGTTGAGGGTTAAGGGTTAAATTATTTTTATAAAGAATAGGGTTAAATTGAAATAATATTTAAATAATGAGGGTTCATTAGAAATACGGAAATAGGTGAGGTACTAAATATATAGTTTACCCTTATTAAAAAAATAAAATTTTAATATATATAAAAAATAATTTAATTGAATTTTTTTAAAATAATTATTAATTGTATGATGGGTCCTTGAAATTTTATATCTTTATTAATTAATTTAATGGTGTTCATCGGTGTTCATCATTAGTGGTGTTAGTCGGTGTTCATCGCTTGTAGAATTTTCCTATAATTATACCTAAAGAAAACCAAAATACAAGAGATAGAAAACCAAAATACAAGAGATGCATGTCCTTTACTTTTCCGTCTAAACCTCAAGCCGCTGAACTCTCCGCCTCCTCTCATCTCTAGAATTGCACAACTTTGTGTAATCATAAAACTAAAACTATCGGTTGGAGTTCACAATGCCCTCACTTGTGCCGCCATGCACACCCAATATCGTAAACATAATCATAACCAAAACATTTTTGATTCGGTTAAGATCTAGAACAAGACAAGAAGCGTGAGAATTGTTCGCTACGTCGTTATAGTTTTATCGTTGTAAGGTGTGTTTCTTCCGGTGCTATAATTAAATTATATGTTATTTTTCTATGTGTTCGTGTTTTACCCTTTGTGTGATTATTTATATGTATTATAATTTTTATAGTTGACATCACATGCATACGTTTTTAGAATATGTTTTTACTATGATTTACGAACCGTGATTTATGGATTACGATTTATGAACTATGATTTATGGACTTATGCACTATGATTTATGAAGTATGTTTACGGAATATCGGAGTTATGTAACTTTGTTTATGAACTTTTATTTCTAATCATCGTATCATTGTTTGAGAATGGGTTGGGATTTTTTTGGGGAAGTTCAGTGGTTTCACCCTTTGGGATGAATTCTACTTCAGATTGGTGGTTCTAGTAAGGAGTTCTGGGGAACGTTCCTCTTGGCGGTTGTAGTTGGGCGTATTGCATTGCGATTGTGATTTATGTGTTATGCTTTAAAGAACTTTAAGAAAATTTTACTATGTTTTACGACTATGATTTTCTTGCACTTTAGAGATACGCTAAGCTCTTTAGCTTACTCCCCAATAGTTTTCCTTTTTTAGATATCCTAGACTCTAGGTGACTTGGTACTCGAAGGATCTCTTTATTATATCTAATCTACTTTATCTTCAATATGTATATACTTTACTTTTGGGAGTATTTTATTATTAAGATTATTTTGGGATTTTAATGTACTTTCGGATTTGAGACTTATTATTTTTATATGCGTTTTCAAACTTAAATTTGAATGTTTTATTTAAATTATATGATTAGTATTTTAACGTTTGAGTTTTATAATTATTGAGATATTTTATATTATTATCAGAAATAATTTATTTTATGCTATTTTAATATATCATAATTTTATTGGTTTTTTGAGGGTAAAGTTTTCAAATGTAACTTCCTAAATTCGACTATTTCTTCTAGGCCGGGTTTAGGAGGTTACATTTAGTGGTATCAGAGCTAAGTTCAACCCTCGGACTGTGAGGCTCACATAAAATTTTAAGTTGAAAATGATTTTTGCATGCATATTAAATGTTCTGGGGCAAAATGGGATTTTCTAATAATTTTATTATTTTAAAGACTTAAATATATGTTTTAAATAGAAACTCCAAGTACCAACTTTAATTCTAGTATTGTCCCTTTTGTTGATAGATTATTATGCCACCTCGTAGGAGCTCTAAATTAGCGGCCGGTCGAGGTCATACTCATTCTTAAGAAATTGAGATCAAAGTCTATATGAAAACCGCGTGTTGTCATTCGTAACTTGATCCGAAATGCTCTTTTAAGCTTCTACCTAAATATTCGTGCTTTTGAGAATCTACGCGAAGTCTGAAAAATTTCATGGACGAAATTCCTTTTAAGGATGGGAGAGTTGTAACACCCCAAAAATTACGCCCAAATTGTAAACCCTAAATTCGTAAAATCCCTAATTTAAAAACCTAATTTTGATCTCTAATTCTTAAAAACCCTAATGATTTGGGAATTTAATTCAAAAACCCTAATTGAGTTTGAGAGTTAATTTGAGAAAATTCAGATTTATAAGGCTTAATATAGAAATTTAGGGGTCAATTTGTAAATCATAAAAAGTTTAGGTGCTAGTTTGCAAATCCTCATAAAGTTTAATGGCTTCCCTTGTAAATTACCCAATAAATTAGGTATATATAAACCCTTTTCGGCCAACCACACTTAACCCCTTATAAATAAATTAAATTCTACTTGGATTCGGCTGCATCAACTTTTTCTTGAACTTAAATTCTTTTATTATTATTATTATTATTATTATTATTATTATTATTATTATTATTATTATTAGGTTTTAAACCTAATTTATTTAGAGTACCACCGCACAAATATATAGTTTGAAGTGTCTTCCTACAAATAATAAATTCAGAGATCAATTTCATGATTAACCATTAATACAAATACAATCATAATTTCTTTATTGTTACAGACGCCTTTTCCTAATATTAAATTATTAGTATGATTAATTTGCCTTATTATTTATAATTATAAATATTATGATAATCCTAATTGCATAATTACCTTCGCCCAACTTTATATATATATATATATATATATATATATATATATATATATATATATATATATATATATATATATATATATATATATATATAGTTATAATTATACCTAAAGAAAACCAAAATACAAGAGATGCAAATCCTTTACTTTTCCTTCTAAACCTCAAGCCGTTGAACTCTCCGCCTCCTCTCATCTCGGGAATTGCACAACTTTGTGTAATCATAAAACTAAAACTATCAGTTGGAGTTCACAATGCCTCCTCGTTATAGTTTATCGTTGTAAGGTGTGTTTCTTCCAGTGTTATAATTAAATTATATGTTACTTTTCTATGTGTTGGTGTTTTACCCTTTATGTGATTATTTATATGTATTATGATTTTTATGGTTGACATCACATACATACGTTTTCAGAATATGTTTTTACTACGATTTATGAACCGTGATTTATGGACTACGATTTATGAACTATGATTTATGGACTTATGCACTATGATTTATGAAGTATGTTTTCAGAATATCAGATTTATGGAACTTTATTTATGAATTTTGATTTCTAATCATCATATCGTTGTATGAGCATGGGTTGGGATTTGTTCGGGGAAGTTCAGTGGTTTCACTCTTCGGGCTGAATTTCATTTCTGATTGGTGCTTGTAGTGAGGAGTTCTGGGAAACATTCCTCTTGGCGGTTGTAATTGGGTGCATTGCATTGTGCTTGTGATTTCTGTGTTATGCTTTAAAGAATTTTAAGAAAATATTACTATGTTTTTACGACTATGATTTTCTTGCACTTTAGAGACACACTAAGCTCTTTAGCTTATTCCCCCATAGTTTTCCTTTTTTAGATATCCTGGACTCTAGTTGACTTGGTACTTGGAAGATCTCTTTATTTTGTCGAATCTATTTTATCTTCAGTATGGATATACTTTACTTTCGGGAGTATTTTATTATTAAGATTATTTTAGGATTTTAATGTAATTTCGAATTTGAGACTTTTTATTTTTACATGCGTTTTAGACTTAAATTTGAATGGTTTATTTAAATTATATGATTATTATTTTAACGTCCGGGTTTTATAATTATTGAGATATTTTATATTATTATAAAAAATAATTTATTTTACACTATTTTAATATATCATAATTCGAATTGGTTTCTTGAGGGTAAAGTTTTCAAACGTGACTTCTTAAATTCATCTATTTCTTCTAGGCCGGGTTTAGGGGGTTACATCATTTCTTCCACACTTTTGAAGCTTCATCCATGGCGGCTTAAGCTTTCTTTCGGTGAACCAAGGCAGGTGAGCTTTTGAGAAAAGGGGCCAAGTGCAATAGTAAGGGAAATTAGTGGAATCATAAATGATTCCATTTGCTTTCATTGGTTTTTGTATTAAATGAATGATGATTTATGTTTTCTTTCTTTAAGTGCGAAAATACTTTTAGATTGTGACCTTCGGTTTGTTTTATAAAGATTTCTTCCTTGTTTCAATTATTGAGTTTGAATGCTATTTTGCACGGAAGTGTTGAATACAACCACTATCACTAGAAGGTGCAGCGACAATTCAAGTTAACGAGCACAACAACGGAAGTTGGGTGAGAGCGTAAAGGAATTTGGTTCACTCGTTCTTGTGCATGCATGATTTGCTAGCATTGGAAGATGTGGTTGATGTGCATGTATATGTCTTTAGTTGATATTCGAAGGAAAATGAGTAAAATGAACTTGGTCTTCATCGTTGATAAATCATCTATTATTTTATCCTTGCAGCACTGGGTAATCTGTTGAGTTTCACCAAGGGCATCAAATCCTATCATTAATAAAACTATCTTTATTTTACTTGTTATTACCACCTTCACAATATTCTCTTTCTTTTATTGTTGTAAAACCTAATTTGATTTTGATATAACAAAGTGTCTAAGGATCTTTTTGTAAAAGCAAGTATTTCAAAATTTCACAAATTGACAAGCAAACTCGAACCAAAATGATTCTAAGTCAAAGAATTTGTTCAAGCAAGATTTTTCTAAGTGTTACAACCCAAAACAATTTTGTATGCCAAAGCGTATTGATACACTATAGTCGTATCGATACGATTTTTATGTTCTAAAATTTTAATCGACAAAAGCGTACCAATACGGTAATACCTATATCGATACGGTATTTTATCTAGGCTTAACTTTAAGGAGTAGTTTACCGATACGGTAGTCCCCGTATCGATATAATTTGATCTGATTCAATAAATCTTTGCATTAAAGTTTTTGACCGTTGCTTGTCAGTTATGATTTCAGCAAAATTCAAACGGTCGTTAGACCGTATCGATACACCATATAGCGTATCGATACAGTTACAGAGTATCGATACGCCCTCATTTTTACACTATACTCATACCGATACCCCCATACGTATATCGATGCGCCCCTCTTAAATGTGCATAACGGCTCTTTCTATTTTGAGACAGGTATCGATACCCTTGTTCGAGTACCGATACGATAGGTTGCAGAAGTGCATTTATTGCGGGAAAAATGAAGCCCAACGACTCTATTGATGATCTCAACCACCAGAACGACTATAAATTAATGCAAAGGTATATAAACAAGGCTCAAAAGCTACAACAACAACTATTGAACAAACTTGCAACAATCCAAGCATTTATCCAAACCCTAGAGCTCTTAAAGTCAAATTCTTGTACCCCACTTGTGTAATCTTCAATTGTATTATCTTATTTCAAGTTTGTGGAGTGTTTAAGTGTAATTGGGAAATCTATCAACCTTGTGAGAGGTAATTTTCTGATTGTCAATCTTCTTTGTATTTGAGAGAGTCTTGGTTAATCTTTGAGTAGAAAGATTAACCAATTTGTAAGATTTCCTTCTAATCCGAGAAAAGGGGATGAATTTCTAGTGAAATTGGTTGGAAATCATTAGTAGGAGGTAAGGTAGTGGATGTAGAGCTTGTTCTAAGCTTGAACTACTATGAATTGCCTTGTCTTGAATTTTCATTTTTCAATTTGCTCTTTCCGATTTTAAAAAGCCAATTCACCCCCTCTTGGCCATTTTTGATTCGATTGATCAAATTAACAATTGGTATCAGAGCCTAACCCTTTGAGAAACTCACATCCACAAGAGAAGATCTTACAAGAAGATGAATCAACCTTCAAATCAAACCATGGCATCTACCTCCGGCCAAAACTTCCTTGAGTTGCAATAGATCACCAAGCTGCCATTTTTCAATGCGGATAACTATCCCTATTGGAAAAATAGAATGAGACTCTTCATCAAGTTTAACGACTACGTCCTTTGGGATATAGTGGAAGATGGGCCAACAATTCCGATGAAGAAAGATGAAGAAGGAAGGCTACTTCCGAAAATAAGAGCGAAAATGACCGATGAAGATTGAAGAAGACTTCAAGTGAATGACAAGGCTCTTCACATCATATTTTGTACACTTGGACCCGATATGTATGCAAAGATGTTATCTTGCACAAGTGCAAAGGAAGTGTGGGACAAGCTAGAGATCACCTATGAGGGCACCAACGATGTAAAGGAGACCAAGGTTGGGATCCTTAATTTGAGTTATTAGAACTTCAAGATGGAGCCATATGAGAGCATTTTAAAGATGTTTGATCGGTTCTCCGTCATTGTAAATGGTCTCAAAAGATTCAGTGAGATCATTCCTGAAGACAAGCTAGTCTGAAAGCTTCTTTACTCTCTTCCCGATTCATGGGATGGGAAGAGAATCGCAATCATTGAGGCCAAGAACTTGAAGACCTTGAAGCTTTATGAGTTGGTGGGATCTCTCCTTACTCATGAGATCATGAAGCAAGGAAGAGAAAAAGAAAAGAAGAGAGAAGAGTGGAGAAGCAAGGAATTGCTCTCAAAGAATCTCAAGAGGAAAGCAATTCTAGTGAGGACGAGTTTAAGGAATTAGCTATGATAGCCAAAAGATTCTCTCGGTTCATGAAGTCTAACTGGGGAAGAAAGTTCCAAAGGCAAAAGACTTCAAGAAAAAGAACAAAGAAGAGGAGAGGGATCAACTCATTTGTTATGAGTGCAAGAAGTCGGGGCATATAAGATCGAATTGCCCTCAACTTAAGAAAAAGGGCTTCGATAAGAAGAAAAAGCAAAAAGCCCATGTTGCCACTTGGAGTGATGAAGAATCATCATTCGATGAAGAGGAGCATGAAGTGGCTAATCTTTACCCTATGGCCATTGATGATGATGCTAAGGTAAACCCTAACTCATCTACTTTCAATTTTACATTTGATGAACTTCAAGATGCATATGATGAGTTGCAAGAGGTTTACGATGAGTTGGTTGAAAAGTACAAGGAATTAGTTTTGAAAAACAAGAAAATGATTTCCGATTTGAAAAACCAAAACGATTCCTTTTCCAAAACCAACTTCAGAACTTGAAGAGAATATTGTGATTTTACAAGATGATTTATAATATTTTTCAAAATGAAAATGTTGATTTAAATAATCTTCTTTCAAAAGTTCATGAGCTACAAACAAAGAGGCTCTCAAAGGTATCCTAAAGGTAAAAAGATTAGAAATGTATGAGTTCCTAATGAACTAGCAGTTTCTAATAATATTAATGTTATTGCTTCTTGGATTCCTAAGGGAACTAAGTATTTGGGAGCTAACTCACATGAACCCAAAATGATTTGGATAACAAAAATCAAGAACTAATCTTTGTTTGTAGGGGGAGCATTGCTACAAGGCCAAAGCTTCAAGTCAAAACAATTGGTACCTTAACAGTGGATGCTCAATACACATGACCAGAAACAATAATATATTCATAAAGCTAAAGTCAAAGAGTAGTGGAGTGGTGACATTTGGTGACAACTCCAAAGGCCACATTGAGGGTATAGGTTCCATTGGCAATCTCTCTTCTATTCTTATTGAAGATGTTTTATATGTAAATGGTCTAAAGCATAACTTGTTGAACATTAGTCAATTATGTGATAAAGGTTTTAATGTTCTCTTTGACATAAATGGTTGCAAAATTGTGAACATTAAAACAAATAAGATAATGCTCATTGGTCATCGCATTGGTAATATATACATGGTGCATCTAGATGACATTCATACATCACATGCATGTTTGATTGCTCAAAATGAAAATGATGCATGGTTACGGCATAGAAAAGTAGGACATGCTAGCATAAGTGTTTTATAGAAATTGGTTTCCCAAAATCTAGTTAGAGGTTTACATAAGCTAAAATTCTTCTTAGATAAAATTTGTGGTGCTTGTGCTAAGGGTAAACAAAAACGAACTTCCTTTAAATCCATTAATGATGTTTCAACTAGTATAATTCTACAATTGATCCTAAAATGGATATGAACATTGGAACCTTGGATTTGAATAGACACTGGATACAATTGGCATGCCATAGAATTCATGAGCTCAGTGTATGGGTGGACTACGGTCCTAAGGCTACGACTTATATTGATTTGGCGAGGCGGATGGATGTGTATTGATATTAGTTATATTGGCGAGGCGTAGGAATTCGCGTACCCACAATCTTGATTCAATCCAAGGGTTAAGAATGAAATGAACATGTTAAACATTGTATATTGTTGCATAACATTGGTATTGATGAACATGAGTTCATAAATAGAGATATTCAATATATTATTGTTCATATTTTTTGTGACTACCTCACTAGGCAAAGTATGCCTAACGTGTCTCATTTCATGCATTTTCAGGTTGAAAGGATCGTGTGTCGGAGGGTCGGATTGGCATAACAAGACTAGTCACTACAAGCCTCAAAGTAATGTATTTTGACTTATAAACTCTTAGAAAAATGGAAAAGTTGTTGAACTAGTAATTTGTGCCTATTTTGATGTGTTGGTGAAATGCCTAAGTTGTAATATGGTATATGGCCCTAAATGGCCTTTTTGGTTGGCTTAAAATGGTATAAAAGGTGTACTTAGCTCAAAAAGGTAAAACATGGTAAATGTATTCATATGGTCATGAAACTTGGCATGCTAGTAGTTTATACCATTGTAATATTGTGTGTAAAGTTTCGTTGTATTTGGACATTGTTCGATAGGTCAAATTGAGTAAATACCAGCAAAAATCTGTCATTACAGGCCAGGCTGTATCGAAACGGGTGATAGCGTTTCGATACGGGTAAGAATAATTTAGCCTAAAGAATATGGTGTATCGGAACGGTTCATGGCCGTTTTGGAACATTTTGTCACTGGAATCCCTCGTTTCGATACGGGTTCATAGTGTATCGAAACGAGTCAAAGTCAAAGGAGGTCAACCCATTTCGATACAGGGCATTCCCGTATCGATACAGTCTAAAGGGTAAAGTCAACAAGAGTTGACCACCGTTCACCCGTTTCGAAACAGCCCTAGGGTATTTCGATACGGGGTTAGGTAAGTTAGTTAAAGGCCCATTGAAAAGTTTGCTAATTTCACAGTTTAGTCACTGAACATTGTCAGCTTAAATTGAATTAGTTAATAATCTTCAAATTGAATGAAATTTTGCATACATGACATTAAGGTAATGAGTTTTAAATTGGTAAAGTCAATTACATTGAAAGACCCCTAGTTTGTCACAATTACAATTTGATCCCTATAACTTGTAATAGTTGTGATATAACCCTTGAATGATTTATCGCTGCTTATTTGTGTATATTGGACTGAGTTATTTGATAGTAACGAGTTGTTGTGTATTGTGGTTGAAAATGTTAATAATAAAATGAAATTTTATTGCACTGATTTCTGTATCGTTCATCAGTTTTGCCTTCCGACCCGGTTCTCGACCGGACCGGGAAGGGGGTGTTACACATACCAGCACTAATGCCCATTTAGACACGCTCATCCGAAACCACTGCAAAAAGGGCCGCAAAACAAGTTTTAATCAAAATTTTGGAGATCATGTAATTGATTACGAGATTTTCAACTTGATTATATTGTGAAAACTCAATTTATGTACTTTTTACTCAGTTAAAATTCCAACGAGTCCATTGTAAGGCCCATTTAGACCCGCTCGTCTAAAACCTCTAGAAAAAAGTCCGTAAAACAAATTTTAATAAAATTTTAGGAGTTCATATAATTGATTAGGAGATTTTTAACACAATTATATTGCAAAACCTCAATTTGTGCACTTGTTACTCAGTTAAAATTCCAACGGTTCCATTGTAAGGCCCATTTAGACTCGCTCGTCCGAAACCTCTTCAAAAGGACCGCAAAACAAGTTTTAATCAAAATTTAGGAGATCATATAATTGATTACGAGCTTTTCAACACGATTATATTGCAAAAACTCATGTTCTGCACTTGTGAATCAGTTAAAACTTGTTTTTCGGTCCTTTTTGTAGAGGTTTCAGACGAGCGGGTCTAAATGTTCCTTACAATTGACCTGTTGGAATTTAACTGAGTAAAAAGTACACAAATTGAGATTTTGCAATATAATTGTGTTGAAAAGCTCTGTTGAGTGGAACAATGGATTGATCAAAGCCAAGATGGGGTGAATTGGGCTTTTAAAAATTTGTTGGAGTAAAAGGATAGCTAAAAGTGAAGAACAAGGAATTTTAGAGTGGTTCATGTTCCAAATGAACTCTACATCCACTACCTTAGCTACCACTAAGGATTTCCAACAATTCACTAATTTGTTATTCCCTTTTTTCAAGGCTTAGGAGGTAACCTTTACACAATCGATCAAATTTTCTACCCAAAATTTGACCAAACCCTCACAAGAGAACAAAGAAGAATTTAGGCAAGAAAGATATCTCTCAAATACAAGATTGCCCCTTTAAGTACAAACACTCAACCCAAATTTGATGATAAGATAGGAATTGAACACTACACAATTTGGGGTTTACAAGAAATGGGAAAATAAGCACTTTGAGCTTGGATTTTTGCTTGGATGTTTATTTTTGATGCAATAGTTGTTGTTGGTCTTCAATTAGCTTCAATTTATACCTTCTCTATCAATTCTAGCCGTTTGGGTGGTTAGGTATTGATTATAGCCATTGGGACCCTCTCTTTCCACCATAAATGCACTTCTGTACCTTACCGTATCGGTACGCGTGGACCTGTATCGATACTTGTCTCAAAATAGAAAGAGCCGTTGCACAATAATAAAGAGGGCGTATCGATACGCGTGTAAGCGTATGAGTACATGATAGGGATCGTTTCGATATGGATAAGAGCGTATCGATACCTTTTTCTCAACTTAGCTCACTGGAAGTTTCCATTTCGATACGAGGAATATTGTATCGATACGGGACAACTACCACTTTAAATGTTAGTTACCTAACCAGCTGACACCAACGGTCAAAAGATTTAAGAGCTTTCGAATTTAAAAATTCATTAAATCCGTATCGATACGGGTGGAACCGTATCGGTACGCCTATCAAACTCCTTCAGTTTTTACAGAGGGGCGTACCGATACAGATTCAATCTGTTTTGATACGCTGTTTCGATACGGTGAGGGGCGTATCGAAACACGTCTTCCCAGTAGCCAACTTAGTAAAAATGGTATCGATACGGCTGGAAGCGTATCGATACGCCTGGATGTTTTTCAATACATTGGCCTTGGAACACTTAGAAAATATTTGGAGTTTGAGTTTTTCAAATCAGATTAAAGTGTTGGTGATTTATAAATCATTTGAGGGACTCAGAAATCTATTTCAAGTTTTCAATTTAATCCTTAACATACTTAGTTATATCAAAATCAAACATAGGTTTTACAATCTCCCCCTATTTGATATAACAAAACCAAAACTTGAAATTTTTTGACACTTTGAAAAACTTTGCAAAATAACTCCCCCTTAGTATTAGCTAGGTAAACTTTAAGTTGAAAATCAAAATATTTTAAGTGTGAGCTTGTTACCTCTCCCCCTTTTTGTTAGATAAAAAAATAGAGACATTGATAAACATAGGCAAAAGGCATGTATTATAACCAAGCAACATAATATTTATAATCAATAAGTTCAAATTAAAGATAACATCAACTTAAAATCCAAATAATAGAAAATCAAAGCATAGGTTTGAAAATGCAAACTTAATCCTAAAAACATAAACGAAAGTGCATAAATATCCTAAATGACATAAATGATATGCAAAGATGAACTACTATGCATCTCCATTGCCATCTTCATCATCTTCATCCTCCTCCTCATTTGCATCATCACTCCTCCTAGTTTGACGCCACTCGTCATGGAAAACGGTAAGCGATATGTTCATTGAGTTGTGACCGCCTTCAAGGGAAGTGAGGCGCGTCTCCACATTCTTCATTCGATCTTCAAGGCTTGTAAACCTTGTGTCAATAGCGGTAAACCCCGAATTCATCACTTGATCTGTGAAGGCAATTCCCGTGCGCAAACCCGTGAATTGCTCATTTAGAAAAGTCATGAGGGAATCCATAGAAGGTGGAGGAGGAGCTTGAGGAGCTTGAGCGACTTGAGGATTAGCAAATTCTTCTGCGGCCTCACTAGGGAGCTCGAATAGACAAAGCCAACAACCATTAAAGTAATGAAACTTACCCTTTGCAAGAGATCTTTCGTCGATAGGATCAGTGAGGGGAGATGGGTAGTCATGTGAGCAATCTATCTCCTTTTGTTGGAAGAAATAACTCAAAGCCGTACCATAGGTGAAGGAAGTGACGAGTGTAGTGTGGCGATGTTGCACGAGATAGACAATCTCCGCAAACATAATTCGAGCAAGATTTGGACGTTCTCTTTGACGGAAGCATCAAATCCAAAAATCATCAACTTGGCGGATAGTTGAATACTTTCCTCCCGAGGACCTAAACCACCAAGAAACCATCAAGTGTAGGATCCGATCTTGAGCATTAAGGGCGGTGACAGAACCACTTAGGACATGACCAAGATCATTCTCATCATCATGACCTTCATCCTCTAACTTAAACACATCACAAAGAGATTGAACATCGATAGCGATCTTTTACCCATTAGATGAGAGTTAACGACCGTAACAACACCATCTCTATTGGCGCAACACTTGGCATTAGCATAGAAGATCAATACTAAGGTGTGAAAGAAAAATCCGGGAATTTGGAGGAAATCTATAAACTTCCATTCTTGGAGCAAAGGTAAGTAATCAAATTTGAAACGCTCTGAGTTAAGAAAAGGAATTGAAATTACACTTTTTGGACGGATTTTGTAGTTTTGAAATTGTCGGAAATAGTTGAGATCCCCGGTGGTCTTAAAAGATTGTTGATAGATAAGAGTGAGGTTCGGGCGAGTACCATCTCTGGCATTGGAACCTTCACCGGCTTCACTAGTACGTGCTCCCTTTTTAGGTGCCATTAACTTGATATTGATAGAGAGGAATGTGAGAAGAACTTAGCACCAAATTGATGAAAAGCTTGAAGAGCTTTGCTTGATTTTGAAAAACCCTCAAGAGATTTTGAGTTGTGGTGTGAAAACATGAGGGATTGAGAGGCTATTTATAGAGTGAAAATGACTAGGGTTTTGAAAATTCAATTTTGGTAAAAGTAGGACTCTTTAAATGCCAATTGGAAGTTGTCTACGCAATCGCATATCGATACGCTCAAGGGTGTATCGATACAAGGGTAAAATTGTAATTCCCTTTGAAACGCTCGTTGAAGGTCTGTATTGAAACGGATGCAATCCGTATCGAAACGCTTGTTTCTCGTATTGAAACGGGTTTAACCGTATCGATACATGTTTTAGGCAAAATATAGTATGTGAAGCTAATACAATACTCGTATCGATACCATATGCCCAGAAATACATTTTAGGCTTTAAGAACAACCAAAGGTTCTATTTTAACACCTGCTAAATGAATGCAAATGATGAATGAGCAGTTCTAAGCAAAGTCTAACAGAAGCATACTCCCCCTAGCTATAAGCATGGATATTTTCAAGAGAAACAACACATAAACATGCAATTTCACAAGATCAAGCAATTTTAACTTCAAAAAGATTCCTAAAGGGTCAAGGAAGGCTAGTTAGACCTAACTCTCTCCTAAGGGACCAAAAACGCTCTTTATCCAAAGGCTTTGTAAAGATGTCCGCTAGTTGGTTTAAGGTGTTAACGTACTCTATAACAACATCTTCCTTAAGGACATGATCTCGAATGAAATGATGCCTTATCTCTATATGTTTGGTTCTAGAGTGTTGGATGGGATTTCTTGTTAAGCATATGGCACTAGTGTTGTCACACTTAAGAGGTATGGTTTCAACTTTAATACCATAATTTACGAGTTGTTGCTTCATCCAAAGGACTTGAGCACAACAACTCCCTAAGGATATGTACTCGGCTTCGGTGGTAGATAGAGCTACACTATATTGTTTCTTAGAGAACCAAGATATGAGCATACTACCTAAGAATTGACAAGTTCCCGAAGTACTCTTCCTATTGATTTTACATCCCCCATAATTCGCATCCGAATAAGCATGAAGGTTGAATGTTGAGTCTCTAGGGTACCAAAGTCCTAAACAATGGGTATCTCTAAGGTACCTAAAGATTCTTTTAACGGCTATAAGGTGAGACTCTCTAGGACTAGCTTGAAACCTAGCACACAAGCAAACACTAAACAAAATATCCGGTCTACTTGCGGTAAGGTAAAGCAAAGATCCAATCATTGAGCGATAAAGCTTAGAGTCAACACACTTACCTCCTTCATCTTTGTCAAGCTTTGTAGATGAGCTCATTGGTGTGTTTTGAGGCTTTGCATTCTCCAAGCCAAACTTCTTGAGCATATCCTTGATGTACTTTGCTTGATTGATGAAGGTGTCATCCTTCCTTTGCTTGATTTGGAGTCCCAAAAAGAATGAGAGCTCCCCCATCATGCTCATCTCGAATTCACCTTGCATTAACTTAGCAAACTCTTTGCAATGACACTCATTAGTAGATCCAAAAATAATATCATCAACATATATTTGTACTACTAAGATATCATTTTTATACCTTTTTATGAAAAGTGTAGTGTTCACCTTACCTTTTTCAAAACCTTTTTCAATCAAAAAGTTTGAAAGTCTTTCATACCAAGCTCTAGGAGCTTGTTTTAAACCATAAAGTGCTTTAGTTAGTTTGAAAACATGACTTGGAAATTTTGAGTCTTTAAAACCCGGTGGTTGTTCCACATACACTTCCTCATTTATAAAACCATTTAAAAATGCGCTTTTAACATCCATTTGAAAAAGCTTGAAGTCATGATAACTTGCATATGCAAGCAACATCCTAACAGCCTCCATTCTAGCTACGGGTGCATAGATTTCATCAAAATCTATTCCCTCTTCTTGAATGTAACCTTGAGCAACTAATCTAGCTTTATTTCTCACAATGTTACCACTCTCATCTAGTTTGTTCCTAAATACCCATTTAGCTCCTATAGTAGATTGATTACTAGGCCTTTCAACTAATGTCCAAACATTACTTCTCTCAAATTGATTTAACTCTTCTTGCATAACCATAATCCAAAAATCATTATTTAATGCTTCTTTTATATTCTTAGGCTCTATGCATGAGATAAATGCAACATGATTCATAAGTTTAAGAGAAGATCTAGTAGTTACCCCCTTGGATGGATCACCCAATATTTCACCACCTGTAACCCCCTTAGCCCAGCCTAGACGGTTGACCCAAACTACGAAGGTTGCACGGGGAAAACCAAAGTCAACCCGAAAGTCAACCTTGATTCACGACCTTTTTTTCTTCTTTTTAATCTTGTCTAGATACACGTTAATCCTAAGTGAATACTCATAAAATACGATTGAGAAAGGCACAACGATCGGATAACATATATGGACTTAATTGCACTTTATACGAGTTTAGGGACCAAATTCTAATTTCTGTAAATTAGATGGTCTATTTTGATTTTAAGATTACCAATATGAAATTAGTCATGCTACATGCTTCTCTGCCAAATTTCATCATAATTGGACTTCTCAAGCTCAAGCAATTGCAAACTCAATATTTAGAACTAAAATGTAAAACATGCAATCATCAGAACAATTCAAATTTGTGCCCAACGGTCACCCGTTTCGAAACACCTACTTGCCGTATCAAAACGCTGGATCGAGACACCCAACCGTTTCGAGACCCGTTTCGAAACATGGCATTCCAGTAGCCAAAACATTTCGAAACAGCCTCCACCGTTTCGAAACACGAAGGCCATTACAGGCCCCCGTTTCAAAACACTAGAGGGTGTTTCGATACGGTCTGCCCAAAAACTGCAGCAAGGACTAGTTTTTCACTCGAAAACCTAATCTATCACATCCCAATGACTCTCTAACCACACCAACAAGTTAACATACATATAAGGTACCTATTTGGAAACACACAAACACAATCATAACATCAAACGTGAAATCTCATTAGTCTAGAGGCATGCTTCCTAATATCAAAACATAAAAAAGGCAATCCCACCTCAAAACAAGCAATCAAGACCATTTACAATCCAACAAGCCCAAAACAAACATGCCACAACCTTAGAGAGTTTAACATATTTCCCAAATACAAAATTTGGTTTCCCATTGCCAATTTATCAAAGCTAAAGTGTATGAAAACTTAACCATACGTGAGCTTGGATTTCCTTGGATGGACTTAGCTTCCTTGATGCCCCAAAACACCTCAATTATCTGCATTATTGGTAAAAGAGAGAGCGTAAGCACAAATGCTTAGTGAGGCATGCTCTAAAGAAAACCAACACAATAATGCACATTTGAAAACACTTTCATTAAAAGCTTTTAAACCACATGCTCATCTCTTTCTCATGCTTGGAAAACTTTCAAAGAAATATTTATTGAATCCAAATGTACCTTCATTCTATCTCATGCGTTAAAACCAACACAAAACCCATGGCAAGGCCAAAATATGCTTGTACTCTAAAGCATTTCATAAACAAACTACATATGCATTTCTCATAGCATAAATCATTATTTCAAGGTACATGTGAATCAAAACCATAACATATTTTATATTGGCATTTCACATCTATTTATTACTCGGATATGCGGACATCTCACTAGACACTTCCGGTGGCATCTCTCATCACCGTACTCACTCGTCTAGCAACATAGTTTCCGGTGGAATCTCTCGTCACCGTACTCACATGGCGGAATCTCTCATCTCCACCAAGCTTGGGTATTTTCCCAAGTCCTACCCGATGGAATGCCCATCATCGGAATATCTCCCTTTGGCTTAACTAAAGAGGACGTACGAATTTTTAGTTTATAGTGCACTCTCATCCTATTGATCGATCAATTATATCCGGTAAATTTCTCAACATCTATGCCAATATATTATGTCAAATCAACATCTCACCTACTATTTTTCATGCATTAAAACTCAACATTCTCATATCTTTTCAAAACCATAACATTTGCTACACTTCAACATATAAGCTCAAATCTCAAATATGCAACATGTTACTTATTGAAATCATTTCAAGCATCATCTCATGCTATAATTCATGCATAAAAACAATAGGAATTTATTAATCTAAAACCATGAGCATGTAAAAGCATTTAAAGGGGCAATCACCACATTCTAGAGAGCAATCTAGCCAATACTTACTTCCGGACTTAGGAAGGTGTTTCAAACCTTTCCTAAATCCCCAAACCTTGATTCTTTGTCCCTCAAGGACTTCTAAAACCATACGCACTCACCAATTTCGTTTCGCTTGCTTGCCGAAACGCCAATTAAGCTTCCGGATCAACTCCATAAGTGTCTGAAGATGTCTCCCTTGTTTTAGAAACATAAAAGTAGAGGATTAATGCATCATCATGCATTGAAATCTTCAGCCAACACCCCAAAACTCGCTGCTCTTCCTAAACACAACATTTCGGCTACTAAACACAACCGAAAACACCTCCAAACTCTTCCAAAACTTAACCCAGCCAAGATCCATCACTTCTAAACATTTCTAAACATCAATTAGCATCAAAAACAACCATAATCCCGTCCTTATACCTCCAGCTATAACAGATTGTAAACCCACATTTCTAAACATTTCTCGAAGGGCTCTATCGCAAATAAACAATTTTCGCAATTGTTTATCACGCAACAACCTCTACGATTGTAAACTCACATCCAGTTGGTTTACTTGGACGAAAGTTGGATCTCTAACTCCAACTATCCATGAGCGCCTTGACCGTTTCATTGGTAACCAGGCTTGGAAAACTTTATACCCCTCTTATCGGATCTCTTCGTATTTCGTTGCAAAATCAGATCATTGTTTTTTACTCCTTGATACCTCTCCTGCCCTTTACACGCCATCTCAACATCCCCCACACAACTTTCGTTTCGAAAACTGTTGGGCAGGCCGCGATGACAACATATCCATTGTCCAACGTACTTGGACCAACACCAATGGGACAACATTAGAAAAAATTCAAGCAGTTGGTTCATGTCTGGATAATTGGCAAATTCAGCAGAGAACCAAAACCTCAGGTTGTATCAACTTCCTAACCAATAAAATTAATAAATTCCTACATCGTCCATTAACACCCTCAAATGAAAATTCTTATCTAAAATGCCGAACTGAGCTCAATAAGTTGCTTATCGAACAGGAAATGTACTGGGCACAACGATCCCGTAATTTATGGCTCTCTCAAGGAGACAAAAATACAAGGTTTTTTCATGCCCGTGCGAGTAACAGAAGGAAAAAAAATACAATCACTGGCCTTTTCGACACCAACTCCACATGGTGTACTGATGAAAATGATATTATGTCAATTGCTTCCGATTATGTTCAAAATCTTTTTTCGTCCTCAAAACCACATTTTTCGGAACAAATTCTATCAAAAATCCCCTTTACTATAACTCAAGCTATGAATGACTCTCTCTCTATGGCGTTCACTAAGGAGGAAATAATACATGCTTTCCGTGATATTGATCCACGGAAGGCACCTGGTATCGAGGGGTTGCCCAGCGGCTTCTTTAGATAACATTGGGACACCGTGGGTGATGATATCGTTGCTCTTTGTCTTAGCCTCCTCAATGGCACTACGGATATGGCTTCGGTCAACAAAACAATCTTGGTACTTATTCCTAATATCAAAGACCCAACTACTATGAGGCACCTTCGCCCAATCAGCTTGTGCACTATTATCTATAAAATTGTAGCTAAAGTTCTTGTCAACAGAATGAAACAAATTATTCCCTTTTGTATCAGTTCTAACCAGGCTGCTTTTGTCCAAGGACGTAATATCTCGGATAATATTCTCATAGCCCACGAAATAATACATAATATTAACTCTGGGAATACAAAATCAGCGCGAGGCGCTGCCCTAAAGTTAGATATGGAGAAAGCCTTTGACAGAGTCGAATGGTCTTTTCTGGCAAATTTAATGCACCGTATGGGCTTCGCTCCTGCATGGGTCTCCCTTATTATGTGGTGTATATCATCAGTTTCTTTCACTGTTAAAATCAACAACTCCTTCTCGCCTTTTTTTCAACCCCAACGAGGTCTTCGACAAGGAGATCCCCTATCGCCTTTCCTATTCCTCTTATGTACACAAGGTCTATCTGCTTACCTATCTGATGCACAACAGACTAACACCCTACCTGGCCTAGGGGCATGCAGACTTGGTCCTAAAGTCAACCATCTCCTCTTTGCAAATGACTACATGGTTTTCCTTAATACTAACCCTGAGGAAGCATCCCAACTGAAACTCGCGCTACAAACTTATGCCTCTGCTTCAGGACAAGCAGTGAACTTTGAGAAGTCGACCATCTTCTATAACCCACGCACCCCTCGCTCAATTCGTGATGCGATTAATAACTCCTGCAAGTATGCGAGGTTACCAACCTTGGGTTTCGTTCGCGATAAGGTTCATGACCGCCTATCTACCTGGGATAAACAACTCCTCTCATTTAGTGGTCGTGAAATTTTCATTAAAGCAGTTTTACAATCCTTATCTCAATACGTCATATCATGCTATCTACTACCGCAAAACATTATTGATGATATGACTTCAGCAATTCGGCAATATTGCTGGTCGGGCAAGTCTAATAAAAAGGGTTGGCACATGCTCCCTTGGAACCGTGTTTGTCTTCCTAAGGTGGCAGGGGGCATGGGCTTCAGAGATTTAAATGAATTTAATATTGCTCTCCTTGGAAAGCAACTTTGGAAACTTCTTTGTGAACCAGATTCTCTTTTGGGCCAAATCTACCGTTCCAAATATTTCCCTTCTGGTAATATCCTCGATGCCACACGTCCAAATAGAGGATCTTTTGCCTGGCAAGGCTTTTATTCTGCTTTACAACACCTTTTCAATGGTTTCTTATACCGACCGGGTATCAATAGCAACATTCATGTCCATAGTGACAATTGGGGTGGTTCCTCCCCTATCACCCTCTCTGGTGATTATGAGACCTCAGAGGAAGTACATGTTCGTTGCCATGATTTTATGCTTCGTAACCAAACTGCTTGGGACCATTCTAAGGTTCGTAACTATTTTAACCCACCTGATGCAGATGCTATTCTTCACGTTCCTATAATTAACGATACTCGGGACTCTATTCTCTGGTCCCCTAACGACTCTGGTATTTACTCCGTCCGCTCTGGTTATTTATTTCGTCAATGTTCTCCGGAACCCCGTAACCCTCCAACGCGAATTTGGAAGGTTCTTGCTAAAATTAAGGCACTCCTTAAGATCAAAACTTTCGGATGGCGCATGGCCTCTGAAGCCTTACCTGTGGGTTCCAGACTACGTGATTTCTCCCCAAACTCTGAACCTTGCCGTATTTGTGGATTTTCCTTAGAATCTACCCTTTATGCACTTCACGACTGTTCTAGGGCCTCTGACGCCCTACATCTCTCTAGTATCCCTGCTGTTCTCTCTAAGAGTTCGGCTGTTACCACAGTTCAATGGTTAGAGGAGGCGGCTCACCTCTTATCTGCTGACCAATTCGGTCTCTTCCTTACTACCATTTGGAATATTTGGAATAGACGTAATGACTGGATTCATAATCACCATCTGTAACCCCCGTGGCTTATTGCTATTAATTTGATTAGTCTACATAATGATTTCCTTAACGATATATCTACAAACCTCCCCCATTCAACCACTTCTATTCTTTCACCTCCTTGTTGGAAGCCTCCCCCACATGATCATATTAAGATTAATGCGGATGGGGCTTTTGACCCCGCCACTCGTGCGACTGCTGTTGGTGTTGTGGCGCGTGATGACACAGGTGCGGTCATTGGGGGCCTTGCTTACCCCTTAGGCAGTTGTTTAGATGCTGCCACTTGCGAAGGTCTAAGTCTTCTTGCGGGTATTACCTTTGCTCAAGGCCAAGGCTGGCACCGGTTACTGTTTGAAACAGATTGTGCCTCTCTTGCGAACAGAGTCAGCAATCCGGGTCCGGATCTCTCCACTTTGGGGCCTTTACTTCCTCAACTCCGGGACGCTCTTCTTTCTTTGCCTTTTGCTATTGTTTCCTATGTAAGCCGTGAGGCAAACACTGTGGCCCATACGTTGGCCACCCATGCTCTCAGAACCATGTCTTCCAAGTCTTTTGGTTCTGACATCCCATCTTGTATTTCTCACCTTGTAAAAGGAAATCTTCGAATTAATAATACATAAGGTACTCTTTTCCCCTTTTTAGGGTCCCCTAGCTTTATGTCAGTGGACATTAGTAGGGGTTTTTAATGAGGCATTTTCTTTCAAAAAAAATTCCAACGGGTCCATTGAAAGGCCCATTTCGACCTGCTCGTCCGAAACCTCTACAAAAATGACCGTAAAACAAGTTTTAATCAAATTTTAGGAGTTGAAATTATTGATTAGGAGCTTTTCAACAAAATTATTTTGTAGAACCTCAATTTCTGTACTTTTTACTCTGTTAAAATTCAAACGAGTCCATTGAAAGGCTCATTTACATCTGCTCGTCTGAAATATCAATAAAAAGGAACGCAAAACAAGTTTTAATCAAATTTTAGGAGTTCAAATAATTGACTAAGAGCTTTTCAACAGAATTATATTGCAAAATCTCAATTTCTGTACTTTTAACTTTGTTAAAATTCCAACGAGTCCATTGAAAAGCCCATTTCGATCTGCTCGTCCGAAACCTCTACAAAAAGTACCGCAAAACATGTTGTAATAAAATTTTAGGAGTTCAAATAATTGATTAACAGCTTTTCAACACAATTATATTGCAAAACCTCAATTTCTGTACTTTTTACTCAATAAAAATTCCAACGGTTCCATTGAAAGGCCCATTTACACCTGCTCGTCCGAAACCTCGACAAAAAAGACCGCAATCAAGTTTTAATCAAACTTTAGGAGTTCAAATAATTGATTAGGAGCTTTTCAACACAAATATATTGCAAAACCTCAATTTCTATAATTTTTACTTAGTTAAAATTCCAACGGGTCCATTGAAAACCCAAATTCGATCTACTCGTCCGAAACCTCTACAAAAAGGACCGCAAAACATATTTTAATCAAATTTTAGGAGTTCAAATAATTGATAAACAACTTTTCAACACTATTATGTTGCAAAACCTCAATTTCTGTACTTTTTACTCAGTTAAAATTCCAACGGGTCCATTGAAAAGCCCATTTATACCTGCTCGTCCGAAACCTCGACAAAAAGGACCGCAAACAAGTTTTAATCAAATTTTAGGATTTCAAATAATTGATTAGGAGCTTTTCAACACAATTATATTGCAAAACCTCAATTTATGTACTTTTTACTAAGTTAAAATTCGAACGGGTCCATTGATAGGCCCATTTATATCTGCTCGTCCAAAACCTCGACAAAAAGGACCGGAAACAAGTTTTAATCAAATTCTAGGAGTTCAAATAATTGATTAAGAGATTTTCAACACAATTATTTGGAAGAAACTCAATTTCTATACTTTTTACTCTGTTAAAATTCCAGCGAGTCCATTGAAAGGCTCATTTACACCTGCTCGTTCGAAACATTGACAAAAAGGACCATAAATCAAGTTTTAATCAAACTTAAGGAGTTCAAATAATTGATTAGGAGCATTTCAACACAATTATATTGCAAAACCTCAATTTCTGTACTTTTTACTCTATTAAAATTTCAACGGGTCCATTTAAAGGCCCATTTCGACTCGCTCGTCCAAAACCTCTACAAAAAGGACTGCAAAACAAGTTTTATCAAATTTTAGAGTTCAAGTAATTGATGAGAAATATTTTCAACAAAATTATATTGCAAAACCTCAATTTCTGTACTTTTTACGTTGTTAAAATTCCAAAGGGTCCACTGAAAGGCCCATTTTGACCTGCTCGTCCGAAACCTCTACAAAAAGGACCGCAAAAGAGGTTTTAATAAAATTTTAGGAGTTCAATTAATTGATTAGGAGCTTTTAAACACAATTATATTGCAAAACCTCAATTTCTGTACTTTTTACTCTGTTAAAATTCCAACGGGTCTATTGAAAGGCCCATTTCGACCTGCTCGTCCGAAACCTCTACAAAAAAGACCGCAAAACAAGTTTTAATAAAATTTTAGGAGTTCGTGTAATTGACTAGGAGCTTTTCAACACAATTATATTGCAAAACCTCAATTTCTGAACTTTTTACTCAGTTAAAATTCCAACGGGTGCATTGAAAGGCCCATTTCGACCCGCTCGTTCGAAACCTCTACAAAAAGGACCACAAAACAAGTTTTAATCAAATTTTAGGAGTACAAATAATTGATTAAGAGCTTTTCAACACAATTATTTGGCAGAACCTCAATTTCTTTACTTTTTACTCTGTTAAAATTCCAACGAGTCCATTGAAAGGCTCATTTACACCTGCTCGTTCGAAACATCGACAAAAACGACCGCAAAACAAGTTTTAATCAAATTTTAGGAGTTCAAATAATTTATTAGGAGCTTCTCAACACAATTATATTGCAAAACTTCAATTTTTGTACTTTTTACTCTGTTAAAATTCTAACGGGTCCATTGAAAGGCCCATTTCGACCTACTCGTCCGAAACCTCTACAAAAAGGACAGTAAAACATGTTTGTATCTAATTTTAGGAGTTCAAATAATTGATGAGGAGCTTTTCAACACAATAATATTGCAAAACCTCAATTTCTGTACTTTTTACTATGTTAAAATTTCAACGGGTCCATCGAAAGGCCCATTTCGACCTGCTCTCCGAAACCTCTACAAAAAGGACCGCAAAACAAATTTTATCAAGTTTTAGGAGTTCAAGTAACTGATGAGGAGATTTTCAATACAATTATATTGTAAAACCTCAGTTTTTGTACTTTTTACTTAGTTAAAATTTCACGGGTCCACTAAAAGGCCCATTTCGACCTGCTCGTCCGAAACCTCTACAAAAAGGATTGCAAAACAAGTTTTAATCAAAATTTAGCAGTTCAATTAATTGATTAGGAGCTTTTAAAAACAATTATATTGCAAAACCTCAATTTCTATACTTTTTACTCTATTAAAATTCCAACGGGTCCATTAAAAGGCCCAATTCGACCTGCTTTTTCGAAACCTCTACAAAAAGACCGCAAAACAAGTTTTAATCAAATTTTAGGAGTTCGTGTAATTGATTAGGAGCTTTTCAACACAATTATATTGCAAAAACTCAATTTATGAACTTTTTACTCAGTTAAAATTCCAACGGGTAACGGGTGGTTGGGATGACTCTCAATTCTCTCTCAAATTTTCCGGGGTCTTTTTTGGGTGTTGGTGTTGCGTGTAAAAGAGTCTATCGCAATTGTAGTGCAAGTGTACACGATGCAAGTAGTAAAGTGATACGAAGTATCGGATATCGTCTCCACAGGGATTGGGCTAATAGCTTCACCTTAGTTCACTGCACGAAAGTAAAGGAAACTATTTGAGAGAATTGTCACGAAAATAATAAGAAAAAAAGTAAATAAAAGAGTTGGAATATCAAGATAGAGAGAATGGGCTGGTATTGAATTGCTCAGTAGTGCAGGTATTGCAATGCTTAGGAAATCCAGTTCTGTCGTCGCGCCCGTCGCTGACAGCACCTGTCGCGGCGGCTGTCTGTTAGTTGTCGCAGCAGCAAACACACCAACTCCGTACTTCAATTGTGGCAAGAATCCCTGATCTGCCTTGGCCTATCCCTAGGTCCAAGTCTGTCGATGATCACGTCTTGATGATACCTCCCGGCTTGAATCGAAGGATGAACACCGATGTGTATGAATTCTTCCTTAGCCACTTAACCTTGCCCTATCCCTAGGCACAAGATAGTTCAACTATAAACTAGAGAACTTGCTCTTATTTCTTTCGTATACTTAACTCTCCCGATGCTAAGTAAATGGATAACCTCACAATGCTCTCCCGATGCTCTTGCAAGATATGAATAACCAAAATAAGAGAACTTGGAGTTTATTTTATTGAACTTGGAAAATCCTAAAACAAAACAGCCCTTGCAACTACTTTACAAAACAACCTGTGGCCCTAGGGGGTTTCTAGAACATAACGACGGCGGGTAAACGGCAGGGGGAATTAGGTTATCGGTTATGGGGTATGGAGTATGATATCTCCTAGGTTAAAATCTATGCCCTTATATAAGCTTTGGGCTCAAGTATTCTAAGGTAACAAGGATTACAACTTTAATTAAAAGTAAGATTCTAATAAAGACTTAATCTCCAAGTATCCTACTTTTCAGCCGCCATCCTTGTTTCTTGGGATTTCATCTCCTTGAGCTTTGGCTTGACATATCTTTTGATCCGGGGCTTGGAAAATTATTTGGTTTTCACACGACGGACGAGTAGATTTTTCTCTATCTATCGAGGTCCACTTTGCTTTTCCTCTCCGTCAAACTACTGTCACCATGCTGTCACGGTAGATCCATGGCAGCATCGTCCTCTTCGTCTACTTGTTCAGTTAAGCTCTTCTGCTTCTCTGCCCTGCGCCCGCCTTCTCCGTCTACGATGGCAGCAACCTGCAAAATAAGCCATCTTTTAGTAGAATCCGTGCCTTTAATACATTTGTTATGTTTTGCTGTAAACTAACCTAAATGCAATGCAATGATGCTTGAATGCAGCAGAAATATGGGTTAAAAAGGGTGTAAGTAATAGAACTTTTACACACTCAACACACCCCCAAACTCAAGTTTTTGCTCGCCCTCAAGGAATTCAGACCTAAACGAAAAATGAATATTTTTGTGTTGGCTTTCAAACAGTGAACTGTCCCTTACCCGTCGCTCATTCTCTGTGGCGGCAGCAACCTGTTGGAAAGATTAGGATATGTCCGGAATCTCACTATAGTCCTCGTGCAGTGTGTGCATGCTTGTGAATAGTTATATGCTAAGACTCTCTTAGTTTCACTAGAATATTCAACTTTTTAACTCGAATTCTTATGCCAAAGTTTATTTTTGAAGACACATTTTCATGCTTCTTTTCTTCTGTTTTCAAGCTAAGTTTTACTAGAGCTAGTTTTGGGCACCTCTAGTTAGCTTCCTAGAGCCGGTTTCGGGCACCTCTAGGTTTTTGAGTTTCTTTTGCTAAACTTCTTTCCTAGAGCCAGTGTTAGGCACCTCTAGGTTTTTGAGTTTCTTTTGCTAAACTTCTTTCCTAGAGCCAGTGTTAGGCACCTCTAGGGGCTATTCAAGTACTAAGCATCCTATTCTAGTTTGGCTAAAAGAAATCTAAGCAATATAACAGTCACAAAGGTGTTTAAGTTTTTCAGAACTATAGAAAGGCTCTAAACTTCTCCTTAAACTGTCCTAAAGATGCTGCCACGACAGAGCTGTCATGACAGGTAAGTTTACTTCACAGTTTTAAGCCAACAGTTTTTTTTGAAACTTAAATAAATAAAAGACACAACAATAAATTAAAGATGTACTAAGACTCCATTAATGATGGAGGGTTGCCACCCCCAAACTCGAGGGTTGCATTGCCCTCAATGCAAATGACAGATAAAATGAAGGCAGGTACATCACAAAATATATATAGCAGGCAACAATAAAAGGAAAAATAAAAGACTTAGATTTTAATCGCTGTCTTCACTGCTGCTGCTGACACGGATCTGGCGGCGGCGTCTGGGCTGTGGGGGAGGCTGGGCAGGTTGCTCCACGAGCTGGATGTCTGAGCTGCTGCCGCTATCGCAAGTGCTGCTTGTGGTGGTGCTGGCCTTGGGCATTAATTTTCTGTCTGCCACGTGTTTCTGCCTCTTGACAGGCGTGAACTCCGTCTCCAAGTTCCTCCTAATAGGAGGTTCTTCCTCGATGTCAGCTGAGGCCGGTCGTTTCGTTCCACGTGCCGGGCTGTCGGCCGGAGGACTCCCAGCTGTCGTCGGGGCAGGTGATGGGGTGGAAGCAGTAGAATGTGTGTGTGGGGAGGCAGGTGGTGTAGGTGTGTGGACAGGGGTGGGGATTTGGAAATAGTGGGCAGGGAAAGTAGGGAAAATAACATCGGGATAATTTAAAGTATTGGTAATGAAATTTACCGTTGAGTTGGCGAAGTCCCGGATGAATGTCATCAGCCCCATCTGTCTGTCTTCCACCCTCTGTATGGCGGCTAGGATCTGAGCCGATTGGTCTGTCGGAACGGCTGCTGCGGCAAGTTCATCGGCAGGTTCAGGGGCAGGCTCATCGGATGATTCTGCTGGGGAGGCAGCCGGGTTGAAGGAGTTGATAGGTGTTGCGACTATCAGCTCCATGAGGCTGGTAATGTTGTTATCGGTCCAGCCTCGTCCGTGGACCAGTTTATCGGTGGATGCCTCCGAGACAGCAGCGCAACGACAGAGAGAGGTGATCATGAATGGTAGGCAGAGGCGGGAGGTTGACCGATATGTGCAGTCCAAGATGCTTTCCCTCATATAGCGGCCCACGTTGATAGGCCGGTCGTGCATAATCGAATGAATGAGGGCGAGCCGCTGCTGGTTCACCGTCGTGTGATGGGAGGACGACAGGATACGCTTTTTGATGAAAGCGTTCCATAGCTTTGCTTCTGGGAGCAGCTGCCCCCTTTTTACAGAGTTGGGGTTCTTTTTGCTCGTGGTCCATGTTGTTCCTTCCTCTGTCACCTCCGCCATGACAGCACCGTAGGCGGCAGAGTCAAGGGTGTCTAAAAATTGCTGATGGGCATCATCGTTGGGGCCAAAATATAGGCCATACATGTGGTTGATGCTGTCAGCTGTGAATGGTACCTCTACCCCTCGGACAATTACGGATGTCGCCGTACTGCTGTCGATGGCAGCATAGAACTCCCTCACCAACGTGTCATTTAATTCTGTCGGTTGTTCGGCGAACTGTTCCCATAGTTGAGCCCTTATTGCCCTTGCGATGAATGGTCGGAGCCCCATGTTTGGTGCCTTTCGGACTTAGATGAAACCCCTTTCTTCCCATAAGTCCTTGGTGGCGAAGGGCGACTGTGCTGCTGATGAAGAGGCTGAGGCAGCACTGCGGCGGGTCTGTCTGGAAGACATGTTAGTTGCAAGTGTTGTGAAAGTAAAGAAAAACAAAGAAAAACGAGAGGAGAAAGCAAGTAAGAATAAGAAGAAGTGAGGAAAATGAAAATGAAAACGGGGTTTTATTGCGGTCGAGTTGCTGCCCGTTTAATGCTGTAACGGCAGGCGTGAATAACGGGGCGACTGTTGAGATTTGGCGAGTTTGACGCGTCTGACACGCATTTATGCGTCTGTTACGCGTCTGCCACACGCTTTTGCGTCTGCCGTGTCAGTCTGTTGACAGCCTGTCTTATCCGTGTCTGCGCGGCAGCTGGAACGACAGGCTTCAATAAATGGGCTCTTTTGGGCTGATCGATGGATGGTGGGCTTGGGTCACTTCTCCTATTCTTCTTGACTCCTTTATTTCCTAAAAACAGAAATTATAAAAAACATTATTCGAATAAAATAAACCTTAATACCTAATAAATAATAAAAATAAATAAAAATAAAACTTAGGTTAAATTAGGGATGCCTTGTGGGGCATCTCCTAAAGTAACCACTTCATGTATTCCTGGGGCTTCAGTCCCCTGATAGTGCTTGAGGCGCTGTCCATTGACTTTAAATTGGTGCCCGTCTTTTAATGATCGGATAGTGATGGCACCATGGGGAAAAACTTGTACCACTTGGAACGGGCCAGACCATCTAGACTTTAACTTCCCTGGGAAGAGTTTCAGTCTAGAGTTGAACAACAACACAAGCTGCCCTGGGCAGAACTGTCGTGGCAGCAACTTCCTGTCATGCCACTTCTTAGTTTTCTCCTTGTAGATCCTTGCATAGTCGTAGGCCATTGTCCGTAATTCCTCAATCTCGTTCAGATCTAATAGCCTTTTCTGGCCTGCCTTGTCCAAGTTCATGTTCACTGCCTTGATTGCCCAATATGCTTTGTGCTCTATCTCGACAGGCAAGTGACAAGTTTTTCCATAAATCAGTCGGTACGGAGACATGCCCAATGGAGTCTTGAAAGCTGTCCTATATGCCCATAATGCATCGTTAAGGAGTAAAGACCAATCTTTCCTAGTTGGCTTAACCATCTTCTCAAGAATGTTCTTCACTTCCCTATTAGATATCTCAGCTTGTCCATTGGTCTGTGGGTGATATGCTATCGCGATCCTGTGCTTGACACCATATTTCTTCAAGGCGGCAGCAATTACCCTATTATCAAAATGTCCCCCTTCATCACTGATTATCGCCTTAGGAATGCCAAATCTAGAAAAAAATGTTTTTATGTAAAAACTTTTGGACCGTCTTGGCATCATTCTTTTGAGTGGCGATAGCTTCAACCCACTTGGAGACATAATCCACTGCTAGGAGGATGTAAAGATTTCCACATGAAGATGGAAAAGGTCCCATAAAATCAATCCCCCAAACGTCGAAGATTTCGACTTCCAGAATGTTCTACAGTGGCATCTCGTTTCTCCTCGAGATGTTACCTGTCCGCTGGCACCTGTCACAGTTCTTGTAAAAGTCTTGTGCATCTTTATACAGTGTCGGCCAGTAGAACCCTAACTGCAACACCTTGGAAGCAGTTTTGTTGCCTCCTAAGTGACCTCCATATTGTGAAGCATGGCAGTGATGGAGAATGTCTTCTTGCTCTTCTTGTGGTACACACCTCCTTATAACCTGATCTGCACATAGTTTGAAAAGGAGAGGTTCGTCCCAATAATAATGCTTAACATCATTTTGGAACCTCTTCCTGGCTTGATGATTAAGATCAGAAGGAAGTACTCCGCTAACTATAAAATTAACGAAATCAGCATACCAGGGAAGTTCAGAAGACTTACCTGCCGCCATGGCTGTCGCGGCAGCGATTGCGGCAGCAAAGAACTGCTCATCTGGGAAGGTCTCCAATATGTTTGTCTCGTCGATTGGTAGACTCTGTCCCTTCTCCAACCTTGACAAGTGGTCTGCCACCTGATTTTCTGTCCCCTTTTTGTCCTTGATCTCAAGGTCGAACTCTTGCAATAGCAGGATCCACCGTATCAATCTAGGCTTTGCATCCTTCTTTGCGAACAAATACTTAAGGGCAGAATGGTCTGTGTGCACTATTACTTTCGTCCCAAGTATGTAAGAACGAAACTTGTCAATGGAGAACACCACAGCTAAAAGCTCCTTTTCTGTGGTGGTGTAGTTCACTTGGGCGTCATTCAATGTCTTGCTGGCATAATATATGACATGAAACAGCTTATCTCTGCGCTGCCCAAGTGCTGCCCCGACAGCATAGTCACTAGCATCACACATAATTTCAAACGGCTGTGTCCAGTCTGGTGGCTGTACTATGGGGGCTGTTACTAGTTTTTCCTTCAGAACCTTGAATGCTTCAGTACATTCATCATTAAAGTCAAAGGGTCGGTTCTGCTCCAAAAGATGGCATAGCGGCTTGGTGATTTTTGAAAAATTTGCAATGAATCTTCGATAAAAACCAACATGCCCTAAGAAACTTCTAATGCCCTTGATTGTGGTCGGCGGCGGCAACTTCTCAATCACTTCTATTTTAGCCCTGTCGACTTCTATCCCACGGCAGCTAATCTTATGGCCAAGGACTATCCCCTCATCCACCATAAAGTGGCATTTTTCCCAATTCAAAACAAGATTAGCTTTTTCACATCTTTCAAGCACTTTTTGTAGATTGCCGAGGCAGCTCTCAAAATCGTCTCCAAAGACGGAAAAATCATCCATAAAAATCTCAAGGAAGTCCTCTACCATATCGGAGAATATGGCCATCATGCACCTTTGGAAGGTGGCGGGTGCATTACATAATCCAAATGGCATTCTCCTAAAAGCGTATGTTCCGTAGGGGCATGTGAAAGTCGTCTTCTCTTGATCCTCTGGTACGATAGCAATTTGGTTGTAACCTGAGTAACCATCAAGAAAACAATAGTGAGGTTTACCCGCTAATCTATCAAGCATTTGATCAATAAAGGGTAAAGGAAAGTGGTCCTTTCGGGTAGCTTTGTTAAGCTTCCGATAGTCCATACAAACCCTCCAACCGGTCACAGTCCTGGTTGGGATTAACTCATTGTTCTCATTAGTCACCACGGTCATTCCTTCTTTCTTGGGAACGCATTGCACCGGGCTCACCCATTTGCTGTCAGAGATGGCGTAAATAATACCAGCATCTAACCATTTGATTATCTCTTTACGCACCACCTCCTTCATCACATGGTTTAGCCGCCTTTGGGCATCAATAGTTGGCTTATGATCTTCCTCTAGAAGGATTTTATGCATGCATAACGCCAGACTAATGCCTTGTATATCAGCAATCGTCCATCCAATCGCCTTCTTGTGCTGCCTTAGCATGTCGATTAGCTGCCGTTCCTGTTCCTGTGGCAGCTTAGAGGAGATGATTACGGGCAACGTGTCATTTGAACCAAGAAAAGCATATTTTAGCTGCCCTGGCAGGGGCTTTAATTCTAAGGCAGGTGGTTCAACAGTAAATGGCTTTTGGATTAAATGGTTATCCGAAGTATAATTCAAAGGTTCGAATAACTTACCTGGACGATTGCCTATCCAGTTTACCTCCTCCTGATCTTCAGTATCAGATGTATCGGAGTCAGAGGAGTTGCTATCGTCGGTGCTGTCGTCGTTGCTGTCGTGACAGGCCTGTAAGTGGCTACCGCGGCAGTGACCAAATTTAATATCGTGACAGCCCGACCTGATGCAGGGTTGATCAAGGGTAACATCAGTGATAGCCTTGCATTCCTCGTCCACATCAGCATGTTTCATTGCTTGGAGAACATTCAACTTGATCTCTTGATCGTTCACTCGCATGGTGAGTTCTCCTTTCTCCACATCAATCAGTGATCTTCCCGTGGCTAAGAAGGGTCGACCAAGGATGATTGGTGCGTTTTCGTCTGCCTCACAATCTAAAACAAGAAAGTCAGCAGGAAAAATAAACTTATCCACTCTTACCAAAATATCTTCAATTTTCCCTTCTGGGTGAACGTAAGAGCGGTCTGCCAGCTACAGAGTTACTGTCGTGTGCCGCGCCTTCCCAATACCTAATTTCTGAAAAACAGATTTGGGCATTAGATTAACACTAGCACCAAGATCACAAAGTGCCTTACCCACGAATTTATTTCCGATTACGCAAGGTATGATGAAGCTCCCCGGATCCTTCTTTTTCTGGGGTGGCTGCCGATGAAGAATACTCATGCAACCTTCTGTCATCTTTACCGTTTCAAATTCCCCAAGTTTAGATTTCTTCGACATAACATCCTTGAGAAATTTAGCATAACCGGGCATCTCCCTAACAACATCTAACAACGGAATATTAATATGAACATGCTTAAAAATATCATAAATCTTTTTAAGTTGAGATTCTTGCCTAGCTTGCTGTATCCGTTGAGGAAAAGGTGGTGGAGGACGATAATCAGCAATACGTCTTTCCCACTGCATGCGAATCTGAGGACGGTAATCATCTTTTTTCTCCTCTGTCGCTTCTGCTGTCGTGACAGGCTCATCGGCACCTGTCTGTTTATCACCTGTCGGGGCAGCTTCCTTGGCATGTTTATCCAAGGCAGGTTCCTTTCCTGTTTCAGCTTCTTTTTCCGGCCCTGGTAGTTTCTTCCCACTCCTAGTAGTAATTGCCTTACACTGCTCATGTGTGGGCGGTCTAGCATTTTCAATATTGCTAGGGAATCCTCCATTCTGCCTCGGCTTAATATGTTGGGAAACCTGACCCATTTGTGTCTCCAGAGATTTCAAAGTAGCTTCATGTTTTGTCATCCGCATCTCTGTTTTATCCATGAAATTCTCTGTCTTCTTGACAAACTGATTCATATTCTCAATATAAGTACCGGTCTGAGACATAAAGGTGGCCAGAGTCTGCTCCAATATACTGCTCGTGGCGGCTGGTGGCTACTGTTGCTGCTGCGGTGGCAGGTGCGGCGGCAGTTGCTGTCGCGTCAGCAATCTAGTTCCTCCCTGATTCTATGATTTCATAGTGCTGTCGGCTTCATAATCCTTGACAGCAAGTACCCGTTTACCCCCTCTTCTTGCTGTCGGAAACTGCTCCTCATTCTTGGTCAGATTTTTCAAAACTTGCAATGCCTCGTCCGGATCTTTATCCAATAATAGTCCATTTGCTGCAGAATCAATTCGAATACGAGTTTGTAAATTAGCAGCATTATAGAACTTAGTAACCTGATTCCAGACGGGGAATCCATGCATTGGGCAGTTTCGAAGAAGAGTAGTAAATCTGTCCCAGGCCTCGTGCATCGGCTCGTCATCTTCCTGTTGAAAAGTAGCAATATCGTTACGTAATCGCTCAGATAAATGCGAAGGATTGAAACGAGATAAAAATTCACGAGATAAATCTGCCCAAGTCATAATTGAACCCGGTGTAAGTTTATTCCACCAAGTTTTAGCTCTGTCCCTCAATGAATGGGGGAATAACCGAAGCCTCAATATCTCCGGATTAACGCCTGGTAGTCTAAACGAACCACAGATCTCCTGGAACGTCTTGAGATGCTCCCTCGCATCTTCTGTCACAGCACCACTAAACTGTCCGACATTGTTGATCATACTAAACATGACAGGTTTAAGCTCGAAGTTATCAACATCAATATCCGGCAGCGTGGTTTCCAACTCTACATGATCGTTCAACATGTAGTCACGACAGGACTGTCATCCGGCTGCTGCGGGCGGGTCGCCGACATGCAGTATACCTCCACCAGCGGGCGGATTACGGGCCATCTGCTCTAGCTGTTCCTCAAGGTACTCGTTCCTGTCTAAAAGGTGACGAAGTTGTTTCTTGAGATTGAAGGAACATTCAACTTCCGGATCTAATGGGTACTCAGGATCTTCACCTCTTTTAGATCTGCGCATAAACAAGAAAACCTCGTGAAAAGCAAGAGTTGAAAGTACTAACGAAAAATAGAAAAAGAAAAATTAAAAGAAAAACAAAAACAAAAACGAAAAGTGCAATAAAAGAAAGGTGTAGTTATGTTGCCAATCCCCGGCAATGGCGCCAAAAACTTGTTGCGTGTAAAAGAGTCTATCGCAATTGTAGTGCAAGTGTACACGACGCAAGTAGTAAAGTGATACGAAGTATCGGATATCGTCTCCACAAGGATTGGGCTAATAGCTTCACCTTAGTTCATTGCACGAAAGTAAAGGAAAATATTTGAGAGAATTGTCACGAAAATAATAAGAAAAAACGTAAATAAAAGAGTTGGAATATCAAGATAGAGAGAATGGGCTGGTATTGAATTGCTCAGTAGTGCAGGTATTGCAATGCTTAGGAAATCCAGTTCTGTCGTCGTGCCCGTCACTGACAGCACCTGTCACGGCGGCTGTCCGTTAGCTGTCGCGGCAGCAAACACACCAACTCCGTACTTCAAGTTTGGCAAGAATCCCTGATCTGCCTTGGCCTATCCCTAGGTCCAAGTCTGTCGATGATCACGTCTTGATGATACCTCCCGGCGTGAATCGAAGGATGAACACCGATGTGTATGAATTCTTCCTTAGCCACTTAACCTTGCCCTATCCCTAAGCACAAGATAGTTCAACTATAAACTAGAGAACTTGCTCTTATTTCTTTCGTATACTTAACTCTCCCGATGCTAAGTAAATGGATAACCTCACAATGCTCTCCCGATGCTCTTGCAAGATATGAATAACCAAAATAAGAGAACTTGAAGTTTATTTTATTGAACTTGGAAAATCCTAAAACAAAACAACCCTTGCAACTACTTTACAAAACAACTCGTGGCCCTAGGGGGTTTTTAGAACATAACGACGACGGGTAAACGGCAGGGGGAATTAGGTTATCGGTTATGGGGTATGGAGTATGATATCTCCTAGGTTAAAATCTATGCCCTTATATAAGCTTTGGGCTCAAGTATTCTAAGGTAACAAGGATTACAACTTTAATTAAAAGTAAAATTCTAATAAAGACTTAATCTCCAAGCATCCTACTTTTCAGCCGCCATCCTTGTTTCTTGGGATTTCCTCTCCTTGAGCTTTGGCTTGACATATCTTTTGATCCGGGGCTTGGAAAATTATTTGGTTTTCACACGACAGACGAGCAGATTTTTCTCTATCTATCGAGGTCCACTTTGCTTTTCCTCTCCGTCAAACTGCTGTCACCATGCTGTCACGGCAGATTCATGGCAGCATCGTCCTCTTCGTCTGCTTGTTCAGTTCAGCTCTTCTGCTTCTCTGCCCTACGCCCGCCTTCTCCGTCTACGATGGCAGCAACCTGCAAAATAAGCCATCTTTTAGTAGAATCCGTGCCTTTAATACATTTGTGATGTTTTGCTGTAAACTAACCTAAATGCAATGCAATGATGCTTGAATGCAGCAGAAATATGGGTTAAAAAGGGTGTAAATAATAGAACTTTTACACACTCAATAGTTGGCTTGTTCTTCTTGTTTTTCCCTTTTTTCCGGTTGTATTTTCCCCTTTCTCTCTTTCATTCCCTTTCCCCCACATGGCACCTCTCTGTCTTCTGCCGGACTTGCCAGCATTTCATCAAGATAACCGCAAAGTTTTGATTTCCTTGGAAATCGGTAAGAGAATGTCAAGGGTCATTCCACCCCGTCCCATTTTTCAATTTGCTTTATTTTTTATGCTTTTTGACTGTTTTCTTCTTTTCTGGTTTTTTTACATTCATATCTCTCTTCCTTGCGAGATCTGGCCATTTCTACCTTTCCATACCACCCCCACCAGATCTTAATCATCTGATGAAGGACTGGAGTTTTTTAATTTTCTTTCCACCATCTTCCTTTTTTGGGCGATATCTACAAGATCCAACCGAAGATCGGTAGGTTTTGACGGTAAGGTTAATCGAATCTCTCTTTTTTATGTTTTCCTTTTCGATATTTTCTTTCTAACTTCTTCTATTTTAATTTTTGGCTTCCTTTTTTCTCTGTTTATGAATCTGTTTCCACTGCTGTTTCGGAGGGTTTCTTCCCCTGTGGCGTCTCACGGCGGATGTAAAAAATCTAATCGTTCGGTTTTGCATCTCTATCCTCTCCCTTTATTTTTTTTCGTGGTTGATTATCTTCTCTTCGTTATTTTCTTTTTCCCCAAAATTTTATTTCCCCTCTATCGCTGTTTTGAGATTTCTCAATATCCCTCGTTTTATCCTAGGGTTTTCCCCCTTCTTGTTTTTCTGGTTTCTTCTTCTAACCGCTGGTTTTCCTTTGCAGATGATGGGTTTCCTATCGTTCGATGAACGTCCACCTTCATCCCTAACCGGAGTGTCGGTTCACCTTCTCGAATCTGCCTTTTTTTACTTGTTATATATTTTTAACCCATTTCTGTTTTCCTTTTTTTCTCCTTTTCTATTTACTTTTATTTTGCATCAGATCCTCTCATCATCTAACTTTCCTTTTTTCCAGATTCATCGGAACCTAGATCTGTTGACTCTGTATCATCTGATTGCTAATCGGGTACTGTCGTCTCTCCTTTTCCCTCCTATTATTCTGGTCTTCTGGTTCTTTAATTATCCTTGCATTGCCATCATCCTCCCTTTACATGGTTATGTTATTCTATCCTCGTGGTCGCTTGGTAACCATATTAGTTCATTATTTTTTCCCTTTGTTCATAATCAAATTGAACTACTAAGAATAATTAATTTATCTGAGAAAACTCACACTTTTTTATATTGGAATGTTTATGATTTATTGTGGATTTCCTATTCGGTTCCTCTTTTTAGTGGCCCTTTATCTCTGGTTCTGCAACTCCTCTTACCATGTTCTATCATTCATATTAAAGCATATCACTCTATTCTTATTAAAGTTTGGTCAGCATCTACCAAGCTTTTTAAATCCAATTTTATTATACAACATTTTACTACTATTCGAGCCCTTTCAGGGAAACCTTATCAACCCTCTCTATGGGAAACTTAAGCTCTAATTGTGTTAATTTCAATAATTTGTATCAGACACTGTTAATAAGATATAGACCTACCGCTTCAATCCTGGTTTCTTTGTTTTCTCTTTTGCGGACTATAATCCATATCATTCTGTATATTACTCTTAGTTTTTACAATGATTCATATATTTCTCTGCCTTCCATTTCTTTTGTAGAATAGCTTACTATGCATATTAATTCTCATCATCACATCATCTTTGATAAGTATTTATTTTGGTTATGTTTTTAGTCCTTATTTTGATCGAATATATGTTTGAAGGACTTAATTGGGCTGTTTTTATGTTGTTCTCGTGCAGGTTACGTAATGCTGGAAATAAGTTGAAATGTTGTAGAAGATACTGGAGTCGTGGGCAGATTCATAGGCATGAACCAGGGCATGAATGCTGATTGGGCGCCACGTCATCACCTTCTAGAAGATGACGTTAGCAACGCAGATAGCTTATCAGTCCACTTATCAAGATAGCTTATCATCTGATTTTTATCTTAAAATTCAAAACTTGGATATTTATCTTATGTAATTTTATTTAAATTTAGGATTTATCATCTTAGGATTTTAGGGTTTTTCAACTACTATAAATACCCCACTTTGGGGGTGAATTATTCATCAATCATTTTCCATTGTTCTCTTCTTCCTTGAGTTAATAAAGCTCTGTATTTTTCTCCATTTCTTTTTCTCCATTTCTTTATTTATTTTATTAAGTATCATTTTTTCACAAACCATGCTTAACTAAATTCCCTTTAGCCAAAAGCAACGCCAAACCCGACAAACCTCGTGAGATTAGGAAAATACTTCAATCCTTCAACAACTCCTTTTTAGATTCTCTGTAAAATTGATTAGGCAATCGGCCTAATCTTTAGGCATCACAATTGTTTCATTCTGAGAGCGCGTAACGACTTGAAGTGGTTTAGATCCATCGTTGGGGACGAGGAAAAGCTTGTAGCCAATTCAACTCCCTAAGAACAAACTTAGTGGCGGTCCACTAAGGGAAATCAAAATCGGAAACAATTCTCATCGAGACGAATATCCGAGCACGGGCTTCTCCAGCACTAACTCAGATTTGAGTTAGCATCGATTGCCGTGGCTAATTCACTAAAGTTTGACTTCAAGGATTGCCCTGGGAGTCGAATTTATCAACGAGAAGTAAGTTACAAGGGTTGGGCCTTGTAGACTGTAACCTGCAGGAAAGTCGAAGAAAAATCAACTTCAGTGATCGAAGATGTCGTGGCAAAGCGTGGCTTGAGGCTATTTTAATCTATAATTCATTCTCAATATTTGTTTTTACGTTATTATTATTTTTCTCATTCAAATCACTATTCTAAAATCCCCCTTTATTTTCTACAGGTTATTGGTCTAAATCAGAAGAAAGGTGTTAGAGTTCCTATTCCCCGCGGATCGACCCTTACTCTCGCTATATTATTTTAAATCTTATTTATTTCAGTTTAAGGATTTATTTTTGACACTATACGACGCGTGTCAAAATTGGCACCGTTGCCGGGGAATACGACAAAGTACTAATATCGTTTTATTTGATTTATGACCAGGAACAATCCGGGAGAACAAATTGAACTCATCCCGGAAATCGAAGCACTAGCCCGAAAGTTGAACGCACAAACACTTCAGGAAAAGAAAAACAAAAGACGCCAACAGAGATTCAAACGCGATCTAGAAATCACATCCGAAGCAGAATCGAATTACGAGCCCAATCCGATGTGAGACGAAAATCAAACCATTCGCCAACTAAATGCGGTGCCCGATGGCCAACAACCTATGTGTATAACCTTCCCGAATGGCGAAACACCGTTCGTGCTAAAAACGGGTTTAATCCACCTCCTACCTACCTTTCACGGCTTGCCAACAGAGAACCCCCACAAACATTTGAAGGAATTTCACATGGTTTGTCTAAGCACAAAACCACAGGGAGTATCCGATGACCAAATCAAACTTAGAGCTTTTCCATTTTCCTTAGCTGATATAGCGAAAGATTGGTTATTTGATTTACCCCCTAATTCTGTTACAACATGGACTGACATGGCTACACTTTTTCTTGACAGGTTCTTTCCTACAGCGAAAGCAAGCGAAATTAGGCGCAGCATCCTGAGCATTCAACAAAAAGAAGTTGTGTGCAAATTGTCCACAACATGGATTGTTGGAACAAACCCTCCTCCAGTATTTTTATGAAGGATTGACGCCTATGGATATGAAAGTGATAGATGCAGCAAGTGGCGGAGCTCTAGTCAACATGACACCAACATCTGCAAAAACGCTGATATCAACCATGGCCGCCAACTCGCAAAGATTTAATCAATCTAGCGAACCATCTCGAAGGGTTCGCGAGGTAAGCACAATTTCTTTAGAAAATAAGATTGATAAATTAGCTGAAATAGTGCAATCTCTTGTTGCAGATAGAAAAAGAACAGCTAGACTTTGCGGAATCGGTACTAGTCCAGAACATCCGACAGACTGTTGTCCGATGATTCAGGAAGATGATATCGCTCAAGCCAATGCCATAGGAAATGCATATAATCAGGGATGGAGAAACCAGTCAAACTTCGGTTACGCGCAAAACCAGAGGCCAAATCAACTAAAGAAATTTCAACTAAAGACCGAAGCTCACTTTGAAGCAATTGACAAACAAATAAGTCAACTGACGTTAGCGGTAAGTCGCTTAGAATCCAAAGGGAAATTACCTTCTCAAACAGAGCCTAACCCAAGAGAGAATGTGAACGCCATCACTTTACGAAGCGGTACAGTCATCGAACCTAAAGCTAAAGAAGATGGCGTAAAAAAAGAAGAAAAAAAGCAATCACCCCCTACTAGAAAAGGTATGCCCGATCCAACCCCTGTACCTTCTCCCTACGCTACACCACCACCCTTCCCGTCGAGATTAATGAAAAGAGACAAACAAGCAGAAGAAAAGGAGATCCTAGATGTGTTTCAATAAGTAGAGATCAATATTCCACTCCTCGATGTAATCCGAAAAATCCCAAGGTATGCTAAGTTCCTTAAAGATTTATGTACTAATAAACGTCGTCTTATTGGAATTGAGAAGGTTAATCTAGGAGAGCATGTATCGGCGGTCTTCCAGCGAAAGTTGCCACCAAAATTGAAGGACCAAGGTATGTTCGCCATTCCCTGCAAAATCGGTAAAGTGGGTATTAAACGAGCAATGTGTGACTTAGGGGCCTCTATTAATGTTATGCCCCTTTCATTTTATAACTCACATTCTGCTGAGCCTTTGAAGGATACGAAGGTAACCATACAACTGCCAGACAGATCCATAATCTACCCGGAAAGATTACTGGAGAATGTCTTGGTAAAGGTAAACGATTTGATCTTTCCGGCGGATTTCTATGTTATTGACATGGAAAACGACCGGGCCAATAATTCTTCCGAGATCCTCCTTGGCCGCCCATTTTTGAGCACTGCAAATACGAAAATCGATGTGGGAAGCGGGATCCTTACAATGGAGTTCGATGGCGAGGTCACAAAATTTGATGTTTACAAAGCGATGCGACATCCTGATAATGTTGCTAGTATAAATTTTATAGATGTTATTGAGCCCGCCGTTGAAGAATTTATAGAATTTAAATCTGTTGATGATTCGTGCAGGGATTTGAAGGATCACGACAAAGGAATTAAGGAGTTGAAAAATTTTTCATCTCTTCATTATGATTTACGCCTAACTCCATCAAAATCTAAAATATTTTCTTTCATTTTGCAGGAATTGAATTTGGAGTTAAAATTACCTCCAAATAAATTGAAGAGTGAAAGAGAAATTTTTCCAGTAAAAAAACTGCATAATCGCAAAATTTCTCGTAGGGAAATACTCAGTTGGATAAAACGCAAGAACTGAAAGAAGTATTTGTCGCAATGCCTATAGTCTGAACCAGGTCGTCGAGCTAAACGACGTTAAATAAAGCGCTAAATGGGAGGCAACCCATTTCTTTTCTTCTTTTTACTTTAATTATTTTTATTATTTTATTTTATTTTTACTTTCTTTATTTTATTATTTTTTTATTCCATTTTAATTTGCTATAATTTGATGTCATTTGAATTTTATCTTTAGTTAAAATAAAAATAAATAAAAAAATAAAAAAAAGGAAAAGAAAAGAAAAAAAATCGAATTTATTCTTATCTCTTTTCGAATTTATTTTTAATCTTATCTCATTTTAATTATTTTATTTTCGAATTTATTTTGATTTTATTTTATCTTATCTTATCTCTTATTTATTTTATTTGCGGATAATTTAGATCGAATAAAAGGATGAGAAGCTATCTTTTTCAACAAGATTTGGTGTGCCCAATTTTTAGAATTTAAATAAAAATTCGGATTTTCCCTTTATCCCTTTTTCCCCCACCCAATCACTTCACCCATATTTTAAACTAAATAAAAAATTAAACCCATATTTTATCTTTCCTTAGACCCCACTTGCTTTTAAACCCACGTCCAACTCTTCAACAATCCCTTTCCAACAAACCATTCTTCTTTATATATATATATATTAAACTACACAAATATCACCAACCACCATTCTCACTTCATCTTCAACCTAAATCACTCGATCGTCCACCATTACCACCACCATGATCCGAACTCGAGAGCTAGCTCGCCTCTGCCCCTACACCAGACTCGGAGCCCACTACCGAAACATGCTCTTCTGCAATCGGGGAGTATTTTCATCCTCTCTCTTTTGTATTTTATTTTATGTTCATTTTGAGGCAAAATGATTTAAGTGAGGGGGAGGGTGATATGCTTGTCAAATTTTTATTTTGCTTATCTGTTTTGGTTGTTCTCTTGATTTCTTGATTTTATTAATTTAAGATTCTTCGTTTAATCCTTAGTTTTTCCTTGTCTCACTGTTTCCATATGGTTTTGTATCTATCTTGTTAGAAAATTTTAGGTTGCATGGTAGATTTTGGCATGATTAATTTTTTATTAAAATCTTTTATATGATATTTTCTTTCTCTATTAATTCACATGATGCTTACCTAAGTACACAATACATATTTGTGAGTTTTTGAGCCTAATGAGCATGCATGATATTTGCTCTTTGTTTCTTTGAGTGTGCCTAGCTAAATTAGTTGCATTCTAGAACTTGTTTTTAAATTCTTTTTGAGATTACGTTGATTGATTATGATGCTTAAATATGATAGAGGCACTAGGTTTTAACCATTTATCTTCCCAAATAAATTGCCTACCCTTTAATTAATTTCTCCTAGTGAACCAATTTTTGAGCCTTGGCCTTTTTTCTTGATCACCACATTTTAAGCCTAATCCGTTTTTTTTTTCTAAATTCCATTACTTTTGTCCCCTTTTTCAAGACAAAAAATCGTCTTAAAAAAACATATTCGAGTAAGTGCAGTGAAGCGGCAGAAAATATACTGTGCAGAAAAAAAACTGTGCATAATTGTTCGAATATACTGTGCAGAATTGTTCGAATATGCAGTGCAGAAAAAAAGAAGTGCAAGAAATTGTTCAAATCTGCAGAAAAAACACACAAAAAAACAGTGCAATTCGGAAAAAATACACTGCAAAACAGTTTCAGATCGAATGAAAAAAAACAGTTTCGAATATAATTTTTTGGGATGAATTTTTTGTCTTGAATTTAACCCTTATTTTTAGCCTTTATCCTACCCTTACCTTAGCCCCATTACAACCCTTCTTTAAGACCTCTTGATTTTTGCATCATATTCATGTTAGTAGTGGAGATTAGATTTAAACACAAGCCTATGGTTATGCTCTAATTAGCTTTGGCTCGAGTGATTTTTCTCTACCCTTAAACACTTTGAGTGACATTAACGATACCTTGTGAGGGTACTTGGTTTGCATCATTGATGTTAGTAGGGTTTTAGAATGTCGTTTTTGCTTTAAATTCTTAATCATTGCCATTTATCTATTTTTGCTCCTTAGTTTTCTTTCATATTTAGATGCTTGATCATATTGAAACCTTTGAGACTTCGTGAAATTACGGATGGAAACTTGAAGTTAAGTTTGTTTAATTTTTGAGATACTTGAGGACAAGCATCGGATAAGTGAGGGGGAATTTGATAAGTATTTATTTTGGTTATGTTTTTAGTCCTTATTTTGATCGAATATATGTTTGAAGGACTTAATTGGGCTGTTTTTATGTTGTTCTCGTGCAGGTTACGTAATGCTGGAAATAAGTTGAAATGTTGCAGAAGATACTGGAGTCGTGGGCAGATTCATGGGCATGAACCAGTGCATGAACCATGGCATGAATGCTGACTGGGCGCCACGTCAGCACCTTCTAGAAGATGATGTCAGCAACGCAGATAGCTTATAGTCCACTTATCAAGATAGCTTATCATCCAATTTTTATCTTAAAATTCAAAACTTGGATATTTATCTTATGTAATTTTATTTAAATTTAGGATTTATCATCTTAGGTTTTTAGGGTTTTTCAACTACTATAAATACCCCACTTTGGGGGTGAATTATTCATCAATCATTTTCCATTGTTCTCTTCTTCCTTGAGTTAATAAAGCTCTATATTTTTCTCCATTTCTTTATTTATTTTATTAAGTATGGTTTTTTCACAAACCATGCTTAACTAAATTCCCTTTAGCCAAAAGCAACGCCAAACCTGACAAACCTCGTGAGATTAGGAAAATACTTCAATCCTTCAACAACTCCTTTTTAGATTCTTTATAAAATTGATTAGGCATTCAGCCTAATCTTTAGGCATCACAATTGTTTCATTCCGAGAGCGCGCATCGGCTTGAAGTGGTTTAGATCCATTGTTGGGGACGAGGAAAAGCTTGTAGCCAATTCAACTCCCTAAGAACAAACTTAGTGGCGGTCCACTAAGGGGAATCAAAATCGGAAACAATTCTCATCGAGATGAATATCCGAGCACGGGCTTCTCCAGCACTAACTCAGATTTGAGTTAGCATCGATTGCCGTGGCTAATTCACTAAAGTTTGACTTCAAGGATTGCCCTGGGAGTCGAATTTACCAACGAGAAGTAAGTTACAAGGGTTGGGCCTTGTAGACTGTAACCTGCAGGAAAGTCGAAGAAAAATCAACTTCAGTGATCGAAGATGTCGTGGCAAAGCGTGGCTTGAGGCTATTTTAATCTATAATTCATTCTCAATATTTATTTTTACGTTATTATTATTTTTCTCATTCAAATCACTATTCTAAAATCCCCTTTTATTTTCTACAGGTTATTGGTCTAAATCAGAAGAACCGTGTTAGAGTTCCTATTCCCCGCGGATCGACCCTTACTCTCGCTATATTATTTTTAATCTTATTTATTTGAGTTTAAGGATTTATTTTTGACACTATACGACGCGTGTCAATCTTATATACTAATCCCTCGGTTATTGTTATGACAATCAGCCTTCATCCTCTCATTTCCCTTAGGATTACTTTTCCTTACTCCGTGCATCCCCATATTCTAATCCTTACACCGCCCTTAATTTTATACATCAATAAACCCACTTCTTTATTTGATGTTCTGCGTATTTCTTATACATCTCATTTGGATAAGGTTTGCACCCTTTATGTTATGATAATGTTCCTCCCCTTAATTTTACATTACCATTACTTTTTATATGCTAATTCATTATTTTATCACTCTTTGTACAATTTCACCGCTAACAGGTATATCTCACTCTCCGCGTTGATGATGGGGTATAAACTGGTTGTGGTCCAACTATCTTTTTGGCATATTTCCTGTATATGTTTCTCTTTACTAGTTTATCTGATTTACATTGTTTGCCCTATGTCTCTGCTTATAGTCTTGATTATTCTCTCTGCTTGTTCTTTTCTCTCTCTTTCATGGTCATCACAAATTACTAACTTTAATTTTTTCTTTTACAATTTTTTTCCAGATCGAATAAGTACTCACTCTCTCTATATTATCATAAACAATATGGCTTGGTGTGCTGGGACCATCTTCTGGTATCACTTATTCTGCTTTATATTTAACGGTATATGTAATTATTTTTTATTAGCCCTCATTTATCCCCCTTTTTTGCTCTTTTGGAATGTAATTTATTTCTTACCCCCGCTTCTTTCTATCCCTGGGTTTGTAATTTTAATTATTTCATGCTTTTTTTTTCTGGTTTTCTTTTTTGCCTGTTTTTATATGCTAAGTTTACCTTCCCATTGCTTGTTTTTATTGCATGCTATTTATTACTTTTCCTTTAACCATGCATTAGATAAATTTTTTTGCACCTCCTTAATCGTTGTAATTTGCTGCCACTTGAATAACCCATTTTCTAAGCTTTCCTTCTTTATAAAAATCCTTTTCAACGCCTCATTAGGCGACTTAAATCTAGCCCTTCTATGGGAATACAACACTACCATCTTTATGATGGAAAATAAATTCAATTTCTTAATATCAGTGTTTAGACTTTCAAAATCTATTAACTGTCCTTTCATTACTTTACTCATTATTGTAATTAATCTCTATATGATTTTTGTGCAATTTAATGGAATTCCTATCTTACTAACGGCAAATCCCAAATTCTTCATATCCTTTCCTTTTTTTATGGGTCCGCTCTTTATCTCATCTTTTCTATTTAATACCTTTGTTTATTCCTATTCTTTCCTTATTACTTTCCCGATTTTTACTCATATATTATTTACGGAATCTCACTCATCACAATCAAATTTTTTGACTTTGTTTCCCTTTTTAATCATCCTACATCTATACTATTTTCTTAACTTTCAAACTATCTTTTATAACATTAAATTAACCCACATTTTAAGGACACTAATTTTTTATCTCTTTCTTTTTCTTACCACTTACCATAGGTTAATTATTACTTTCCCGGGTTTTAATCATATATCCTTTAAGGAATCTCACTCATCACTATCAAATTTTTTAATTCTGTTTTCCTTTTTAATCATACTGTATCTATACTATTTTCTTGACTTTCAAACTATCCTTCATAATATTAAATTAATCCATATTTTACGGACACTAATTTTTTATCTCTTTCCTTTTTCTACCACTTACCATAGGTTAACTAACACAAACAATCCCCTTTTATACGATCAACATACAAACACGTTACCACAAACCTCTCTCTATCTTTCTATTCTCCTTACTCCCTACCAATCATCTATGGCATCCTCCTCTATCCCCCAACTCAGTTCCATCGACCTCACCAGTGAGGAAGCAGAGCTCCTTTATACCCCAGATTTTGGATGGGATTTTGTCAAGGAGGATCCCAAGCTATTGCTTGTAGGATGCTTTATTTCGTCCAAACCTATTGACATATATATTGTTATTAATGCTTTTGAAGGCATCTGGAAGCCTAACGATGTTGTGTCTATTTCTGTCATCCAAGACAACTTCCTCAAGATCAAATTCAAGGAGGTCAAGCCATGTTATGAAGTCCTAAACCGCGGTCCTTGGCTATATAAGGATGAATGGTTAGCTCTTACCGAGTACGACCCTGCTAAATCTATTGGAGAATACTCCTTTAATGTTATGAGGATCTGGATCCATATTTTCGCCCTTCCTTCCTCACTCTTTGAGGACATTGATCGATCACACCTAGTGGGACATGCTCTTGGGTCTATGGTATGCAATGTCGTACGAACTGATACTCGAGAGCTTGAAGGAAATATGAAAGATTTCCTGCGTGTAGAAATTTTGCTGGATATCACCAGACCGGTCACCCGTTTCCTCTTCATTGGATCTGGTGCCAACAAAACTATGTGTCGTCTTTAGTACGAACGCCTCCCTACTTTATGTCCTGGCTGTGGTATTATTAGCCACACAATTGAAAACTGTCCCATTCGTTCTTCTCTAGACTTAAACAAGCTGCAATACGGAGAGTGGCTCCGCTACCTTCCTCCAAGACGTCGCCCAATGGGTACCCGTGGGCGTATCCGCAATGTTGAGCCTACTCTTAACCAAAACGTCCCTCTACCGACTGGTACTCTTTCTTCTACCATCTCCAATATCTTATCTTTTTTTGCGATTTAGATCTAAATTTACTTTATATTTTTTGCTATCTTTATTCCTGATTCTATATTTATTACTTTTCCTCTTCATAGTTCCTCCTGTCCAAGCTGCTTCTGCTAATACCAGTGTTCCTACCAATGATCCGAATGTCATGGGTAATTCTCCCTATTCCTCTCTTATATCTACCTCATATTTTAATAAGCATCCAATATCTAAATTTGTTTCTTATTCCAAACAATTCACAGGCTCTCTAAACGAGGGTGATGTTGCGTCCTTCTCGGAACAACCCACTGAGGATGCCCCCAACACTGATACGGCTATGGGTGATGTCCCCCCATCCAAAGATCCTTCTGCCTCAGAATCGAAACAGAAAGCCCCTCTCGAGCCTCAACCCCTAAATACCATCTATCCCATCCCTGAAGATGTATCTGATGATGATTGGGACGCCACAGATGATGGTGTTCCTAGCCCAACTGCTCAGCAAATTAAGAAGATTGAAGCTGAATTGCGTAAGCCCCCTGTTTCTACCGATTCAAATTTCAATGAATTTAACCAATGGCTATTAAAAACTTACCCAAATGACGCAGCTCCAGCCCCACCGAACCGTGGTACAAAACGACGTTCTCCCATCCAAGTGTCGCTCCCACCAAAGAAATCCAAACCCTTCGGATCCACTCCTAAGGTTGGGATGAGCAGCTCAAAAAACTCTCCGGCGGCGGCTGACTCCCAGCCCCGCCGAGCAAAATGAGGATCCTTTGCTGGAACTGCCAGGGTCTAGGACAAGCCCCGGTAGTTCAACATTTTCGTAACTATGTCCAACAATCCAACCCGGATGTTATCTTCTTATGAGAAACAAAATTAATAATGCGGCATGTAGCCGACTATGTCTTTCTTTAGGCATGTTAGAAGTTATTTCTATTCTTCCAATGGATGGGTGTTCCGGTATTGCTCTTTTCATCTCGAACAATATTAATATTACTTTAATTTCGTATTCGTCGCGCTATATACATACTCAAATCATATTGAATGATTGCACCTTATATTTTACTGTAATGCACGACTATTCCGAAACCAGTCAAAAATACAAAACATGGGAAATTATCGATTCCTTAAATATTAATAATGATAACATACCATGGCTTCTAGGAGGGGATTTTAATGAAATTTTATCCGACTCTAAAAAACAAGGTGGTAGCCGAAGGGCTAGATCACAAATAAATAATTTCCGTCATTGTCTTTCACGCAACAATCTCTTTGATTGTAAACCAACATCTGGGTGGTTTACTTGGACAAAAAGTTGGGCCTTTAACTCCAACTATACATGAAAGATTAGACCGGTTTATTGCCAACTCGGCCTGGCAGAATCTTTTCCCTTCATATCGTATCACAACAGACTATGTGGCCAAGTCTGACCACTGCTTCCTGCTTCTTGATACATCCCCCACGGCTGTTACTCCCCTTCAGCGACCATCCAATACGTTTCGCTACGAAAACTTTTGGGCAAATAATGAGAATAACATATCTACTATTAAACGCACTTGGGTCAATACCTCTGGAACAGCTATTGATAAAATAAAAGCTATTGGTTTATGCCTGGAGGAATGGCAGAATCAACAAAGACTAAAGTCTACCGGTCGTATTAATTTCCTTACCAAAAAATAAACAAATTTTTATGACGGCCCCTAAATGCCACAACTGAAGAAATTTATATAAAACACAGAACTGAACTTAATAAACTTCTAATGGAACAAGAAACTTATTGGGCTCAAAGATCTCGTACACTTTGGCTCTCTCAAGGGGATAAAAACACGAGGTTATTCCATGCCAGGGCAAGCAATAGAAGGAAAAAAAACTCGATCACAGGTCTTTTTGATTCTAATTCGAATTGGTGTACGGCTGATTCAGATCTAATGTCTATTGCTTCTAGCTATTTCCAAACTCTCTTCACGTCCTCCAACCCCCAAATTTTGTATAATATACTCGATAAAATTATGCCTTCTATCACTCAATCTATGAATGATACTCTCTTAAGGTCCTTCACAAAAGATGAAATACTTCATGCCTTTCGAGACATTGACCCTAGGAAAGCCCCTGGTATTGATGGATTACCAAGTAGTTTTTTTCGTCAACACTGGTACACAGTTGTCGAAGATGTTATTAATCTATGCCTTAACTTACTAAATGGCACTGCTGATATGTCCTCGGTCAATAAAACTATTTTAATGCTAATCCCTAAAGTCCAGGACCCAACTTCCACGAAACAACTAAGACCTATATGCACTGTCCTTTATAAAATAGTTGCTAAAACTATTGTCAATAGGATGAAACAAACAATTCCCCTTTGTATTAGCCCTAATCAAGCAGCCTTCGTTCAGGGACGTAACATCTCTGATAATATCCTTGTTTCCCATGAAATTATTCACAATATCAATTCAGGGGCAACTAAATCCTCTCAAGGAGCTGCTCTTAAACTAGATATGGAAAATGCTTTTGATAGAGTTGAATGGTCTTTTTTAGCAAATGTTATGGAACGCATGGGCTTCGCATCTGATTGGATCTCCCTCATAATGCGATGCATTACCATAGTCTCCTTTTCAGTCAAAATTAATAACTCGTTCTCCTCTTTTTTTCAACCTCAACGTGGTTTACGTCAAGGTGACCCTTTATCACCTTTCCTTTTCCTATTTTGTACACAAAGACTCTTTGCTTATCTCTCTGCTGCCCAACAAACAAACATCCTACCTGGGCTTGGTGCCTGCAAATATGGGCCCAGAGTCAACCATCTTCTCTTTGCTGATGACTGTATGGTCTTCATTAACAATACTCCAACTGAAGCTACTCATCTTAAAAGAGCCCTGCAAACATATGCTGCTGCTTCCGGTCAAGCGGTTAATTTTGAGAAATCGAAAATTTTTTATAATCCACGTACCCCATCCTCAATACGAACCGCGATCAATAGTCTATTGCATGTACGAGAAGTATCTAACCTGGCGTATACCTAGGTGTCCCACTTCTCATTGGGAAGAACAAAACTGAGTCATTAGGTTTTGTGCGTGATAAAGTTCATGATCGTCTTTCTAGCTGGGATAAACATCTCCTTTCTTTTAGTGGTAGGGAGATTTTGTAACGCCCCGGTTTTTGGGCTTAGAAGTCTTGGGTGTTGACCGGTTGGTCAAAGTGCTGTTCGAATCGTAAGTGGTTAAATTAGGAAAACCTAGTTCGGGTTGCATTAAAAATATGGAAAAATGTTCTAAAATCATCTTTTAATATAAATTGATGAACTGTGAAAACAATTTTGGAAAATGAGTTTTGGAAGGTTGACATTTTGGCTAGTGACCAAAATGTAATTTTCGCAAAGTTGGTGGCTGTTTTAAAAAGGATTGAAACTTTGAATCTTTAAGGAGCTATTTGCCCAAAAGTGAATTCTCCAGATTTTTCTAAGATATTTTAATGCTAAAATCTGATTTTAAAGGTTTGATAAAAGGAGGGAAACTCATTTTACTATTTTTCTTTCCTAACTTCCTATTTTCTCTTCTCCTTTTCTCTCCAACCAAACATCACCATTTTCAGAGATTTTGATCTGATTTCTTCACCTAAATTCATCTTTTCAACTCACAATTGTTAGCAAATCATTGTGTAATCAAAACCTACTCAATTGCTACAAGTTTCAACAAAGTTTTCATTCCAAAAAGTGGAGAAATCACAAGTTTGGAGGTATGAACGATTCTCCTCTGAACTTTAAGTTCTTTAATGAAATTCCTAAAGTTTTCAATCCTAAATGTATGTTTAATTAAAGGTTCTCAAGTAGATTTATGGATCTTGGCTAATTATGCAAGATTTTGGTGTTTTCATTTGATTTTCGTTTGATCTGTTAAATCTGAGTTTTGAGAAGTGTTTTTGATGATAAATGATCATTAAATTGATGTGGAAGTGAGTCTTGATTAATGCAATCCCGGATAGGTTGTGTTTCCTAAGTTTAGCTTGTGTTTTAAGGTTGTTTTTGAGGTGATTTTGGTGTTCTGGTGTTGCTGGAGGTATAAGGTTGCTTTTAGGTTGTTTTTAGATGTGGTTTGATGTTAATAGATGTGAGGTTTTGCTGGTTTATGGCTGGGCTTTGTTTGGAAGTGTTTTGGATGCAATTTCGGTTGTGTTAGGTGGCCGAAATTGGAGGTTGATTGAGAGCAGCGAGTTTAGGTGCTTTCATTGAAGCAATTAATGCAAGATGATGCATTAATCCTCTGCTTTGATGTGTTGAAACAGGGGAGGCATCATTGGATTCAAGTTCGGTTGTTTTGGAGGCTTGATTTGGTGCTTAGGCTTGAAGCTAAGTGGTTTTTGGTGAGTGCAACTTTGGAATTGGATTTTCAGCTTTTTAAACAAAGGTTTGAAGGTTATGGGAGCTTAGTTTAAGTCTAAACAACTTTGCTAAGCTCAAGTGTAAGTTTCCGGATTTTCTCTCTAGTGGTGGCCATGACTTGATATTTTGCTAAATGATGATTTGCATGTTTTACTTACTGTTTTGAAAGCATGTTTTAGCATGGATTATGCTGTTGATTTAAGCCATGTGTTGAAGGTAACTCTAGGTAGGAGTTCCTTGATTTGTACATTGTTTAAATGTGGATTTGATGCATGAAATGCATGACGAAATGGCTTGGTTTAAATGCTTTAAAACAGTGGATATTATGATGAAATTGATGCATATTGGCAAGTGATGGTTTTGAAAAAGTGGAGGTCACTAAGGTGGTTAAAAGTCCTTGAGTGAGCCTTGTTACATGAACATCAAGGTGGTTAAAAGTCCTTCGATGTTGCGGACTCTAAGGTGGTTAAAAGTCCTTAGGTGCTCCTTTCCATGGTGGTTAAAAGTCCATGGGGCCAAGGTGTTTAAAAGTCCTTGGGGCCAAGGTGTTTAAAAGTCCTTGGGGTGATTCAAGTTGCGGACACAAAGGTGGTTAAAAGTCCTTGTGTGGTCCATTCATGGTGTTTAAAAGTCCATGGCCAAGGTGTTTAAAAGTCCTTGGGGTCAAGGTGTTTAAAAGTCCTTGAGAAAGATGATGATCTTGTTTTCCAAAATGGAATTTGTCACTTGTGCCAATATGACATGGAAAGTATGTAAGAAGCATGTGATGCTTGGTTTGATTATGTTATAAGCATGTGGTTACATGGTTTTAAGAATGCTTTGAACTTATGCATGGATTGATTTAAAGCATGTTTTGTAAATGGTTTTAATAGCATTATTGAATTGTTTTAAATGAGCATGCCTCACTAAGCTTTTGCTTACGCTCTCTACGTTTTCTTAATTCAATAATGCAGAGAATTAGAGCATCTTGTGGGCTGCAAGGGAGGGCAAGCATTCAAGTTCTACTTAAGCTCAATGTATGAGGTTTTACAAGCACTTTTAGCTTTTTGGTTGATTTGGCAATGGGGGACCAATGTATATGTTTTGGGAGGTGTTTAAAACTCTCTAAGTCTGTTAAATGTTGTTGAGAATGTTGGTTTTTGATTTGGAACATTATAAGCTTGTTTTGCAAGTTTGGAGTTGAATGGATAGCTTAACTAGGAAGCATGCCATATAAATTGGGGTTTTTCTTATGTGATGTTAATGTGTTAAATTGAAGATGCAATTGAGGTCCTTGCATGTTGGTTGACTTTGTGTAATGGTTTGGTGATGTTAATTTGATGTTTGAAGCATGTTTGATGCTGTTTTGGAGTTGTCTGCAGACAGGGGTATCGATACTTGGGCTTGGGGTATCGATACACCTGAGCCAATTTTGCAAGTTTCAGGCCAGGGGTATTGATACCTGATGAACGAGTATCGATACCATATGAGTGGAGTATCGATACCTGATGAACGAGTATCGATACCCTTGCTTTGAATGTTTTGTTTTGTTTACGTTTTGGTCCCGAATCTTGTATGATCAATTACATGAGCTGTGGTTGTTCTTTTGAGCTGAAATTTCACAGAGAAGCATGAAACCTGACTAATTCCAAGTTGGTAACCTTAATTTGGGTTAAGTCCTTTAATTTATCAGAAATTACAATTTGGTCCCTAAAGTTGTAATTTGTTCAATTGGGTCCTTGTTTGATCTCTGATGGATGTAATCTTTTAACATGTTGTTTGTATGGTCACACATAGGAGTAATGTGCATCTAGACAAGATTAAAAAGAAAAAAAAAGGGTAGTTAATCAAGGTTGACTTTCGGGTTGACTTTGGTTTTCCCCGTGTAATCTCCGCAGTTCGGGTCGGGCGTCTAGGCCGGGCTACGGGGGTTACAGATTTTCATCAAAGCAGTCCTACAATCTCTACCTCAATATGTTATGTCTTGTTATCTTATTCCACAAAATATTATTGATGATATGACTTCAGCAATCCGGCAATATTGGTGGACTGGTAAATCCAATAAAAAAGGTTGGCATATGCTTCCATAGAATCATGTTTGTTTACCTAAAGCCACCGGAGGTATGGGGTTTAAGGATTTACATGACTTCAATATTGCTCTCTTGGGTAAGCAATTATGGAGACTCATTTGTGAACCAGATTCTTTATTGGGCCAAATATATCGTGCTAAATACTTTCCTTCTGGGAATATTCTCGATGCCTCCATACCTAACTGAGGCTCCTTTGCATGGCAAGGTATGTATAATGCTCTACAGCGTCTATTTCCAGGCTTCCTCTATCGTCCAAGCATTAACAGTAATATTAGAGTGCACAAAGACATATGGGGCGGTTCTTCCCCTATTACCCTTACTGGGATTACGGAATTTCGGATGAAGTCCATATTCGATGTCGTGATTTCATGCTTCGTAACCAGACTGCTTGGGACCCTGAAAAGGTCCGACGTTATTTCAACCCAATTGACGCCTCTGCCATTCTCCGTATACCAATCATAAATGATCATCGTGATTCTATTATTTGGTCTCCTAATGATTCGGGTATTTATTCAGTCCACTCTGGTTATCTTTTTTTACAACGTTCTGCGTACCTACATACGTCATCTACACGTTTTTGGAAATTTCTATCCAAAATCAAGGCCTTACCTAAGGTCAAAACTTTTGGCTGGCGTATGGCGTCTGACGCTCTTCCAGTAGGCTCTAAAATGCAAGTTTTTTCACCAAATTCGGGTCCTTGCCCTATCTGTGGAACGTACGCGGAGTCCATTCTCCACGCTCTTCGCGATTGTGCTGGGGCTTCCAAAGCCCTTCAGCTATTTGGTATTCCCATAACTCTTTCTCGGAGCTTGGCTATTACCCCACTACAATGGTTGGAGGAAGCTGCCCACCTCCTTTCCTCTGACAAGTTTGGCCTCTTCCTCACAACTATCTAGAATGTCTGGAATAGACGTAACGATTGGGTTCATAATCATCATCTACAACCACCATGGCTTATTGCCGTTAATTCCATTAGTTTACATGACGACTTCTGTAATGCCTCTTCTTCTTCCATCCCAACCCCCTCTATCCTTTCTCCTCCATGCTGGAACCCTCCTCCACCTAACCATATTAAAATAAATGTGGATGGGGCTTTTAATCCCTCAACTCGTGCAACGGCTGTTTGTGCCGTGGCACGTGATTCCTCTGGTGTAGTTGTGGTCGGCCTCGCATTTCCGCTTGGTAGCTGTGTGGATGCAGTTACTTGTGAAGGTGAAGGCCTTCTAGCAGGAATCACTTTCGCCCGATCACAAGGATGGAATCGGATCTTGCTTGAAACTGGCTGTGCTTCTCTTGCAAATAGGATCAACAATCCTGGGCTGGACCTTTCTACTATGGGACCTCTTCTTCATCAGATTCGAGAGTCTCTTCATACTTTTGATTCAGTTTCTGTTTCTTTTGTACGCCGTGAGGCAAATCATGTGGCCCATACTTTGGCTACTTATTCGCTGAGTTCTATGTATTCCATGTCATTTAACTCTGACATTCCTACATGTATCAATCATCTTGTAACTAATTTCTCTATGTTATAATAAAACTTAGGCACTCTTTTCCCCTTTTTAGGGTCCTCTAGCTTTGCTTGAAGGACATTAGTAGGGGTTTTTAATGAGGCCTTTTCTTCAAAAAAAAATTCCAACGGGTCCATTGAAAGGACCATTTCGACCCGCTCGTCCGAAACCTTTACAAAAAGGATCGCAAAACAAGTTTTAATCAAATTTTAGGAGTTCAAGTAATTTATTAGGAGCTTTTTAATACAATTATATTGCAAAACCTCAATTTCTGTACTTTTTGCTCAGTTAAAATTCCAACGGGTCCATTGAAAGGCCCATTTCGACCTACTCGTCCGAAACCTCTACAAAAAGTACCTCAAAACAAGTTTTAATCAAATTTTAGGAGTTCAAATAATTGATTAGGAGCTTTTCAACACAACTATATTGCAAAACCTCAATTTATGTACTTTTTACTTAGTTAAAATTCCAACGGGTCCATTGAAAGGCCCATTTCGACCTGCTCGTCCGAAACCCCCACAAAAATGACCGCAAAACAAGTTTTAATCAAAATTTAGGAGTTCAAATTACTTATTTGGAGCTTTTCAACACAATTATTTTGCAGAACCTCAATTTCTGTACTTTTTACTCTTTTAAAATTCCAACAGGTCCATTGAAAGGTTCATTTACACCTCCTCGTCTGAAACATCAACAAAGAGGACCGCAAAACAAGTTTTAATCAAATTTTAGGAGTTCAAATAATTGGCTAGGAGCTTTTCAACAGAATTATATTGCAAAACCTCAATTTCTGTACTTTTTACTCAGTTAAAATTCCAACGGGTCCATTGAAAAGCCCATGTTGATCTGCTCGTCTGAAACCCCTACAAAAATGGACCGCAAAACATGTTTCAATCAAATTTTAAGAGTAACAGTTTTTCAACACAATTATACTGCAAAACCTCAATTTATGTACTTTTTACTCAGTTAAAATTCCAACGGGTCCATTGAAAGGCCCATTTACACCTGCTTGTCTAAAACCTCGACAAAAAGGACCGCAATCAAGTTTTAATCAAATTTTAGGAGTTCAAATAATTGATTAGGAGCTTTTCAACACAAATATATAGCAAAAACACAAATTCTGTACTTTTTACTTAGTTAAAATTCCAACGGGTCCATTGAAAAGCCAATTTCGATATGCTCATCCGAAACCTCAACAAAAAGGACCGCAAAACATGTTTTAATTAAATTTTAGGAGTTCAAATAATTAATAAACAACTTTTCAACACAATTATTTTGCAGAACCTCAATTTATGTACTTTTTACTCAGTTAAAATTCCAACGGGTCCATTGAAAAGCCAATTTCGATCTGCTCTTCCAAAACCTCTACAAAAAGGACCACAAAACATGTTTTAATTAAATTTTAGGAGTTCAAATAATTGATAAACAACTTTTCAACACAATTATATTGCAAACCCTCTTTTTCTTTACTTTTTACTCAGTTAAAATTCGAACGGGTCCATTGAAAGGCCCATTTATACCTACTAGTCCAAAACCTCGACAAAAAGGACCGTAAACAAGTTTTAATCAAATTTTAGGTGTTCAAATAATTGATTAAGAGATTTTCAACACAATTATTTTGCAGAACCTCAATTTCTGTACTTTTTACTCAGTTAAAATTACAACGGGTCCAGTGTAAGGCCCATTTAAACCCGCTCGTCCGAAACATCGACAAAAAGGACCGCAAAACAAGTTTTATCAAATTTTAGGAGTTCAAATAATTTATTAGAAGCTTTTCAACACAATTATATTGCAAAACCTCAATTTCTGTACTTTTTACTCAGTTAAAATTCCAACGGGTCCTTTGAAAGGCCTATTTACACATGCTCGTACGAAACCTCGACAAAAAGGACCGCAAAAAAAGTTTTAATTAAATTTTAGGAGTTCGTCTAATTGGTTAGGAGCTTTTCAACACAATTATATTGCAAAACATCAATTTCTGTACTTTTTACTCTGTTAAAATTCTAGCGGGTCCATTGAAAGGCCCATTTCGACGTGCTCGTCCGAAATCTCTACAAAAATAATTGCAAAACAAGTTTTAATCAAATTTTAGGAGTTCAAATAATTGATTAGGAGCTTTTCAACACAATTATATTTTAAAACCTCAATTTCTGTACTTTTTACTCAGTTAAAATTCCAACGGGTCTTTGAAAGGCCCATTTACATCTGATCGTCCGAAATATCGACAAAAAGGACCGCAAAATGAGTTTTTATCAAATTTTAGAAGTTCAAATAATTGATTAAGAGCTTTTCAACACAATTATATTGTAAAACCTCAATTTCTGTACTTTTTACTCAGTTCAAATTCCAAGGTGTCCATTGAAAGGCCCAATTTGACCCGCTCGTTCAAAACTTCTACAAAAAGGACAACAAAATTAGTTTGATCAAAATTTAGGAGTTCAAATTATTGATTAGGAGCTTTTCAACACAATTATATTGGAAAACCTCAATTGCTGTACTTTTTACTTAGTTAGAATTCCAACGGGTCCATTAGAAGACCCATTTCGACCTGCTCGTCTGAAACCTTTACAAAAAGGACCGCAAAAAATGTTTTAATCAAATTTTAGGAGTTCAAATAATTGATTAACAGCTTTTCGACACAATTATATTGCAAAACCTTAATTTTTGTACTTTTTACTCAGTTAAAATTCCAATGGGTCCATTTTAAGGCCAATTTAGACCCGCTCGTCCGAAACCTCTACAAAAAGACTGCAAAACATGTTTTAATCAAATTTTAGGAGTTCAAATAATTGATTAGAATATTTTCAACACAATTTTATTGCAATACCTCAAGTTATGTACTTTTTACTCAATTAAAATTCCAACGGGTCCATTGAAAGGCCCATTTCGACCTGCTCGTCCGAAACATCGACAAAAAGGACCGCAAAACAAGTTTTAATCGAATTCTAGGAGTTTGTGTAATTGATTAGGAGCTTTTCAACACAATTATATTGCAAAACCTCAATTTCTGTATTTTTTACTAAGTTAAATTCCAACGGGTCCATTGAAAGGCCCATTTCGACCCGCTCGTCCGAAACCTCTACAAAAAGGACCGCAAAACAAGCTTTATCAAATTTTAGGAGTTAAAATAATTGATTAGGAGCCTCTCAACATAATTATATTTTAAAACCTCAGTTTCTGCACTTTTTACTCAGTTAAAATTCCAACGGGTCCATTGAAAGGCCTATTTCGGGAACTCGTCCGAAACCTCTACAAAAAGGACCGCAAAACCAGTTTTAATCAAATTTTAGGAGTTCAAATAATTGATTAGGAGATTTTCAACACAATTATTTGGCAGAACCTCAATTTCTGTACTTTTTACTCTGTTAAGATTCCAACGACTCCATTGAAAGGCTCATTTACACCTGCACGTTCGAAACATCGACAAAAAGGACCGCAAAACAAGTTTTAATCAAATTTTAGGAGTTCAAATAATTGATTAGGAGCTTTTCAACACAATTATATTGCAAAACCTCAATTTTTGTACTTTTTACTCTGTTAAAATTCTAACGGGTCCATTGAAAGGCCCATTTCCACTTACTCGTCCGAAACCTCTACAAAAATGATCACAAAATGAGTTTTATCAAATTTTAGGAGTTCAAATAATTGACTAGGAGCTTTTAAACACAATTATATTGCAAAAGCTCAATTTCTGTATTTTTACTCAGTTAAAATTCTAACGGGTCCATTGAGAGGCACATTTTGACCTGCTCGTCCGAAACCTCTACAAAAAGCACCACAAAAAATGTTTTAATCAAATTTTAGGAGTTCAAATAATTGATTAATAGCTTTTCAACACAATTATACTGCAAAACCTTAATTTTTTTTATTTTTTACTAAGTTAAAATTCCAACGGGTCCATTGTAAGGCCCATTTAGACCCGCTCGTCCGAAACCTCTACAAAAGGACTACAAAACAAGTTTTAATCAAATTTTAGGAGTTCAAATAATTGATTAGGTGATTTTCAACACAATTATATTGCAAAACCTCAATTTTTGTATTTTTACTTAGTTAAAATTCCAATGGGTGGGTGTGATGAAAACTCACTCAACTTTTTTCTCTCTAATTCTCCCTCTCGTTTTCCCCTTCCACTCCGGTTACCACAACCACCACCACTTTCCACCCTTCCACCACCACTTCTGCCACCTCTCCCTCTCACCTCCACCGCAGTGGTGCTTGCTTAGCACCCAAACGGTGACTGTGGGAATCCGACCCATCACCCAGCGGAACTTTACTTTCCCATTGGCTTTGCCATGACTCTCCTCTAACCATCTACCGATCTTTCCATGCTGGGTTGTATCACACCACTCTCCGGCCAAAGGGATACCACCGGAGTTCTCCATGGCCATCCCTCATTGGCACGTTCAGGTTTGCCCATCCATTTTATTATTGTCATGGAAATCTCACTTTCTGCCATCATCCATAATTATCCAAGTTAATTTATTCATAATAATTTTCTGTAATCTTAATAATCTTATGGATTGTTTTGATTCTGCTGGGTCACACTTATGTGTGCCCTTCGTCACCCCAGCCCTCATAAACAGGGCGCAGGGGTTATCCTGGCTGTCACGGCCTTGTACTCTTGCTTCTCTTGGAAAATGGTATGAGACTTGTAAGTCTATTATTATCACATTTTTCTGACCAACTGCATGGCAATGGCTTGCATGCAAACGGACGCAAAGCTACAACCAAATACTCCATGCAACACCTATATTATTATATCCGAGGAATTTTTTATCATATGCTTATTAGTGATGTTCCTCACGTATGGCTTGCTGATTGCTGGCAATCTGCCAGGATTCATTTTGAGGCCATCGTTCGCTGCAGCTAGGGTTTCTCCATCCCCCTCCATGCAGACATTGATGACATATTGTGTAACGATGGTCTCTCGGGCCTGATACCTTGCTGCCACCGTCTCCATGCATGGTTACGGTGTTGTTTACTCTCAACGGAAGAGCAACAACGCTTTGAGGATCCATTGCCCCGTTATTTGCGAGATTTTTTGGTTCCAACAAATCGGGATAATTCGAATTTTCTTAACGGATAAGTTCCTATATATCATGAATCCATTTCCTTTTGAATTCACCTTCAATTTCACATTATCTAAATTTAAAATATTGTTTGAAGTTGTTGGGACAACTATCACTATCTCTTCAAATCTCAAACTACCATACATTTTCAAATTCTATTTCAAACTTAAATTATCTAAGTTAAAATTGAATTTTTGAATTTGTTGAGAGAGATTTGGTTCCTCTTTTTTCGGTGAATCTAAAACTCTTTAGGATTCCCATACATTTCAAATTGCAGATAAAATTACATTTAAACTTTATTTTATCTTTTGCAATTCGAATTTTCTTCAAATTATCTAAATTTAGAATATTTTTGAAGTTGGTGGGGAAGCTATCACTATCTCTTATAATCTCAAAATACCATACATTTTCAAATTCTATTTAAAACTTAAATTATCTAAGTTGAAATTGAATTTAGAATTTGTTGAGAAAGATTTTGTTCCTATATTTTCGATGAATCTAAAAATCTTTAAGATTCACATTCAATTCAAATTACAGATAAAATTAAATTTAAAATTTACTTTATCTTTTGCTCTCTCTCCCGCTCACTCGGAAGTATCACTCCTATCTAGGGTATTTTTTACTTTCAACACTTATAATCTTATTTGGCCGCCAACTTCCACACTTGTAAGTTGGCTGCAACAATCTTCTCTCTATCATTACGATAGCTTTCACTGCTACTTCACCATGGCCTCCACAGATTCTTTTTATCAAGTTTTGACAACCTCCAATTTACTGCTGAGGAACAACATTTGGTTTTTGCACCAGCTTCGACCAAAGCTATCCGCCTCAATGATTACAAAACATCTCTAATAGGGAAGCTTTTTTCCACGAAAACTTTTGATGAAGCTGCGTTGATTCGCATTTTTTCGACAGTTTGGAAAGGTGATAAACTATCAACGGTGACGACCCTAGGATCATGATTCTTCCTGATTAAATTTGAGATGACTCCTAGTAGAGATGATGTCCTTAAGCGAGGCCCATGAACATTCAAAAAAGACTGGCTCGCTCTTTTGCCAATCCAACCAAAACTCACCATTGACGGCTATGCCTTCACTCATATGCGAATCTGGGTTAGGATTCACAAAGTTCCCCTAGCTATGATGACCGGGGATACGGTGGCCATAATCACTGGGCGGGCACTTGGTAGCGGCCTTGGAACCGTCATTGGCACTGATTCCCGCAAGTCAGACAATGGGAACATGGTTAAATTTATTCGGGTTTCGATCCTAGTTGATATTGCTCGACCATTGCGCCGTTTCGTGGCAATGGGAATAGTCGATGAGGAACCACAAATGCTCCCCGTCCAATTGCCCACATTTTGCCATGGGTGTGGAATTCTCTGTCATCTACGGGCTTCTTGTACTGAATTTAAGGATGCTATGTTGGAAGCACTACAATACGGTGATTGGTTGCGTGCTCCTACTCCGAAAGGCAAATCTAAGGTTGTCAACAAAGGGTGAGTTCGATACTTCGAACCTGCAGGCCCTTCGACAACACCAGCTGTTACCAAGGGTATTTTCATTTCATTTTTTATCGATCTCTTTTGGAATTTTGCCATTTTCCACTATTTATTAATTTCCCTGTTCACTTACATGTTTTCAGATGTAAAGGGCAAAGGGAAACAAGTTGTCGGGCCTGCAGAAACGCCCCAACAGTAGCCTCATGCTGCAGTTGATACACTACCTGATGCTGCTTCTGCAACAGTGGCACACGAGGACCCTACGGATACAATGGCCGATGTTGCTCCCGTTGCAGCTGACCCATCGCAACTACAGCTGCTGACATGGTTGTTCCGATTGCGGATGAAGCTGCCAACGAACATCATGCCTCTCCCTCTGCTGCACAAACAATTGAGCCATTGAATGTGGCACCTCTGGACATCATACCGACAGATGCAGAATCTGTCACAAATGGTTCCCCCAAGGTCGCTCCTGCCATGAATGATATTGCTGCCTCCTCCACTCCGTCGGAGAAGCGATTTGTATTGATCGATGATGATGGTATACCGATGCCTACAACTGCTCCTCCCGTCTCTACTACTGTGGGAGTTGGAAGTAATGTGTATACCAACCCGGAGTTTGAGGATTGGTTGGCTGCAACGTCGGGACCTACCAAAGAAACAAATGGCTCGCGCAAATCCAAACGTATCCCCCCCGGTGGTTGCTACTGGTGTTACCAAGAGGCCGAGAACCTCCCCCTCCACTCAGGCTAAGACGGTGAAACTCGGAGTGCCCTCTGACAAACCTTCAAAACTATCTAAAGCTGTGATGAGCAGCAAAGTCTCTTCGGCGGCAGTTGACGTTCAACCCCGCCGAGAGAAATGAGGATCTTTTGTTGGAACTGCCGCGGTCTTGGTTCCCCGACGGCAGTTCAAGGGTTGAGCACCATTGCTCGCAGGTGGCAACCAGATGTTATTTTCTTGTCTGAAACTCGCTTATGTCGTTATTATTATGATCGTTTAAGGATTTTATTAGATATGCATGGCTGCATCCATGTTGATAGCAGCCCCACATGTTCCGGACTCATTACATTTTGGAATAATAAAGTTGAACTTGATTTGCTCTCGTATTCTGATCGATCCATCGATGTTATTTTAAATTCGAGTGATGAATGTTTTCATTTTATGGGCATATACGGTTACTCTGACACAAATATGAAGTCTAAAACGTGGGATCTGATTGATTCTTTGCGTCACGCTTCACCAATTCCTTGGTTAATTGGCGGTTACCTTAATGATATTTTATCCGATTCAAAAAAACAGGGAGGTTGTCGCTAACCGCAATAACAAATCACTAGCTTTCGCGAATGTTTATCTCGCAATAGTCTTTTTGATTGCAAGCCAACATCGGGTTGGTTCACTTGGTCACGTACCGGGCCTAACGTCTCAAGTGTTTGTGAACGACTTGATCGTTTTGTAGCATGCAATGCATGGCTTAGTGAACATTCCACATTCGAATGCTGTAATATTTTTTCCCCGGACTCTGACCATTATGTCATAGTCATGGTTACCAAACATGCTCCCCAGCGCGACACTACTCCTCGAGAGACCTTTGACCATTTCCGTTTTGAATCTTGTTGGGCAAATGACCCATCATGCATCACGACCTTCCAACAGGCATGGGCGAATGCATCGGGGAATTTGCCTGATAAATTACGTACGGTTGTTAACTAGCTGCGCGATTGGCAATCACATCGCCGATACCAGTCACACAACCGCATTGCGGAATTACAATGCAAAATCAATTCCTACATGCGACGTCTTCATCTACCGCCTGCGATGCTAAATGACCTGCGAGATGCAAAATTAGAGCTTCGACGTCTTCTGTACATACGTGAAGCCTACTGGGCACAACGATTGCGGGTCACATGGTTGTCCCAAGGGGACAAAAACACGTTTTTTCCATGCTAGAGCCTCTAAGCGCAAGAAAAAAGAACACTATCCGTGGCCTTCACGATGGGAACCATGTTTGGCATATAGCTACGCCAAGGCTCCTTCAAATAGCCTCAGATTATTTTCGGACGCTATTTACATCGTCCAACCCTAGTTCTTCGCCACGTATGTTGGAACAAATCTCTCCGGTCGTCACTCCATCAATAAATACTTCTCTATTGCGACCATTCACAGAGAGTGAAGTGCTTGCCGCCTTTCAGGGCATTAGTCCTAAGAAAGCTCTTGACATCGATGGTTTTCCTAGTGGTTTCTTCAAGCAACACTGGAACGTCATTGGGCCTGAATTTATTCAGTTATGCCTAAGTCTATTGCGCGGGGAAGCCGACATGTCGACTGTAAATAAAACGGTCATCGTGCTTATTCTGAAGGTGGCGGACCCCACAAATATGCGCTAGTTTTGACCAATTAGCTTATGTACGGTCATATACAAAACGGTTGCTAAGGTTCTTGTTAACCGACTTAAGCCTATCCTACCTGATTGTATCAGTGATGCACATGCTGTGATACATGCACGGGAGGGCTAAAGCAATGCATATTGGACAAGAAGTTGAATCTGTTTGTGAAGTATGGAAAGTCAGCCAACTTGTGACGACTTTTCGGATGGGATCCAGGCATTTCTGGGAAGAGTTGTCTTCTAACAAATTGACCGCCATTCAGTCACCTTTCCAACGCATCTTAAAACGCATCAATCGGAGATCGGGAACTCAAGATATGTTCATTTTACTGAAGACTGCGCATGCAGAAAACTGGATACGGGATTATTACGGGATTTTGTAAAATTCAGCCCAAAAGCTATTATATAAGGCTTTTGGACGAATTAGACTTAGCCCAACTTAATTATTAACATCTAAATTATGTTTTTAGGGTTTTATATACTTTAGGAACCAGCCACCCTTCTCCCAAGCAACTCTTATAAACTTATCACCTGCACTTATCAGCTTATCACTTGCAGCCCAAGCACAAGGAGTTTAAAGGCTGTTTTTCTTTTATTTTTTTAATTAAATTAGGGTTTCCTTGTTTTAGTTGAAGTTAGATTACTTTGGCTATCCTTCACCTATAAAAGGATGAAGCCTCCACCTTTGTAATTCAGATTATTCAGATTTTCTTGGATTAATAAAATATTTAGTGAGTTTATTTTTGCAAGTGCTGATTACTTGTGCCTTCGAAGTCTTCTTCAACATAAGTCCGACGAGTTCGTGTGAGGGAGATCATCTTCACACTCCTGCTTGCCTAGGTAATCGCGTCTAGGAGGGTGGGTTAGAGCCGCTTGAGGTTGCTTGCTTAGGTAATTGCGTCTAAGAGGGTGCCGAGGACAAAACCATCACAAATCCATCAAGCCATCTCCATCTTCAACTTCATGCCATCTCCATAGCCATAAACAAAGCTGAATTTTTCAGATTTGTTTTATCTACCTCTCAATCAATCTTTTTCAATCTTTTTGTTTTAATTCTTATTATTCATCCCCTAATCTTCTTTCTTTTCTTTGTTTCTTTGTTTTCCCAGCCTTGAATATGATTTTTTCAAGAAAAGCCCTTCTTTTTTTCTCTTGAATTTTCAGATCTGCTCCTAATCTTCTTGATTGAGTCTAGAGCCCCTAGTTCTTGCAACAACTTGATTGAAGGCTTCCATACCCATAATTGTGTTACTTTATCATTTGGTATCAGATTTGGGACGATTCTTGACAAGAATTTTGGCGTTTTGGGTGAAAAATTCGAATAAAAGGGGAAAATTCGCAAAAATCAAACGAACGAATTTTGAGCTGAAACTTTCCAGATCAGATCTACACTATTGTAGGAGTCACAACAAAAAATTTCAGAATTTTTTGACTTTGGGAACATCTCGAACAAAGTGGATTAACTTGCTGCAAATTTCAGGGTTTTTTCGGGTTTTCTGATCTTCTTTCATTCTTAACAACTTGTTTTTCATTTGTTTTACCTTTTTATTGTCTTCTATACATTATCTAACACTTTCTTGCTTCTTGTGTTAGTAGGAAATTAAAAGTTGCATACTTTTATTTCTCCTTGCAACCAATTCAATTGGTGTCAAACTTTTCTTTGGATTCTTAAAGCCTTTAGGATTCATTGTTAGGATTGAACTCCGGTTATATCTTTTTTGAACTTGTGACAGGAAAGTCTTTAAAGAGCACAAGATCAACTTACTTGCCTCGCTAAGTATTTCTTTCTTGGAGTGTTTAGTGAGATTCCTAGTTTTCTTTCTTTTATTTTCACCTTTGTAAATTTGAGTGTTTTAGGATGTTTCGCAGAGACAAGCCTCGTGCAAAACAACATGATACTTTGGGTTCTACTTATCGAGGAAAGCCTTCATTGACCAAGTCGAGGCATTCGTTCAATTTTTGTGAAGAAAGGCGAACTGAACCAAGGCGAACCGCACACACTTTGGCCATCCCAAAATTCAGAATACCTTCTTTTCAAGGAAGGTATGATCCTGATGGTTATTGTGATTGGGAAAATAGGGTTGATTTCCTGTTTGGTTGTTACGGATGTCCCGAGGAAGATCAAGCTTCATTAGTGGCCCTAAAGTTCGAGGAATATGCAGTACTATGGTGGCGTTTATTACAACGAGATAGACGTCTCAATGGTGAAGCCAAAATAAGAACATGGGATGAACTTAAAAAGGTCATGAGAGAGCGATTCGTTCCCAAACATTACCAACAACAAGAATCCAAGACTTGTCGGAAGAAATACTCCTCTTTGATAAAGGTACATCTCAACCTTCATCTTTTCACAGCCCTACTAATGCACTATTCGACTCTAGTAGTACGACGCCGAAGGAAGAAGAATATTCGCTATTCCAAAAGGATAATGAACAACCGTCGGTGAGTCATGTCGAAGAAGATCGGGGAAAGCAAGATGTCGAAGAAATTTGTTATCCTCGAGAATATGGGGAAGATGTCACTACTGAGAGTTTAACCTTACCCAATAATGAGCAAATACCCCTAGAAGATGACGTTTCGGAAGAAGAAACACTTGAACCCATAAATCAAGACAATCTTTCATGCTTAGTAGTCAGTTCTCTTGATTCATCAACAACCTCCCAAGAAAGTAAGTGTGATTCTAACCCTTTATTTGATTCTCGTCCTATCATTATGTTAGAAACACTTCATCCTCTACAGAAATTGTATTTCAATGATATTATTTGTGAGAGGAATTGGGTATGTGAGTTATCTTATTTGAAAAAGACCAAGAGTCAAGAGGCCGAGAGCAATAAAAGTCAAATTAATGGCCCAATTTTGGTGAGTGAAAAGAAACATGAGGTAAAAGTCGAACAATGTCCAAATGAAAAAGGCGAGAAAAAAATAAAGGGAGATTTTGTTCGACCTAACCATAACATCATTGTTTCGAGTGGCTTTGAGTTTTTTTTTAGGATTTTGTTGAACCATTGAGAGGAGCTCAATTGGATCACTCCACCTATGACAAAGATTCCTTTTTGATTGCCACTGTTAAACGTCCTTCTTTTTCTTTTTCTGATTCGAGGACGAATCCTTTTGAGGAGAGGGGGAATGATACATGCACGGGAGGGCTAAAGCAATGCATATTGGACAAGAAGTTGAATCTGTTTGTGAAGTATGGAAAATCAGCCAACTTGCGACGACTCTTCGGATGGGATCCAGGCATTTCTGGGAAGAGTTTTCTTCTAACAAATTAACCGTCATTCAGTCACCTTTCCAACGCATCTTAAAACTCATCAATCGGAGATCGGGAACTCAAGATACGTCCATTTTACTGAAGACTGCGCATGCAGAAAACTGGATACGGGATTATTACGGGATTTTGTAAAATTCAGCCCAAAAGCTATTATATAAGGCTTTTGGACGAATTAGACATAGCCCAACTTAATTATTAACATCTAAATTATGTTTTTAGGGTTTTATATACTTTAGGAACCAGCCACCCTTCTCCCAAGCAACTCTTATCAACTTATCACATGCACTTAGCAGCTTATCACTTGCAGCCCAAGCACAAGGAGTTTAAAGGCTGTTTTTCTTTTATTTTTTTAATTAAATTAGGGTTTCCTTGTTTTAGTTGAAGTTAGATAACTTTGGCTATCCTTCACCTATAAAAGGATGAAGCCTCCACCTTTGTAATTCAGATTATTCAGATTTTCTTGGATTAATAAAATATTTAGTGAGTTTATTTTTGCAAGTGCTGATTACTTGTGCCTTCGAAGTCTTCTTCAACATAAGTCCGACGAGTTCTTGTGAGGGAGATCATCTTCACACTCCTGCTTGCCTAGGTAATCGCGTCTAGGAGGGTGGGTTAGAGCCGCTTGAGGTTGCTTGCTTAGGTAATTGCGTCTAAGAGGGTGCCGAGGACAAAACCATCACAAATCCATCAAGCCATCTCCATCTTCAACTTCATGCCATCTCGATAGCCGTAAACAAAGCTGAATTTTCAGATTTGTTTTATCTACCTCTCCATCAATCTTTTTCAATCTTTTTGTTTTAATTCTTATTATTCATCCCCTAATCTTCTTTCTTTTCTTTGTTTCTTGTTTTCCCAGCCTTGAATATGATTTTTTCAAGAAAAGCCCTTCTTTTTTTCTCTTGAATTTTCAGATCTGCTCCTAATCTTCTTGATTGAGTCTAGAGCCCCTAGTTCTTGCAACAACTTGATTGAAGGCTTCCAAATCCAAGTTTGCGCTACTTTATCATGCTGCCTTTGTTCGTGGCAGGAACATATCCGACAACATTTTAATCGCTCATGAGCTTGTGCATACCCTCCACTCGAATAACGCTGCTATTTACCAAGGGCCGACGTTGAAACTGGATATGGAGAAGGCCTTCGACAAAGTCGAATGGTCATTCCTTCGGGATGTGATGTCACGAATGGGCTTTGCACCTGAATGGGTACACCTCATACTTCGTTGTGTCTCCTCGGTCTCTTTCTCTATTAGAGTTAATGGGACTCTATCCGATGAGTTTGTACCTGCTCATGGCATCCGACAAGGTGACCCTCTCTCCCTTTTCCTCTTTCTCATTTGTTCCCAAGGGTTATTCGCGGCCCTTGAATCTGAACAATGAGAAGGGCGCCTTCTCGACCTACAAGCCAACCGACATGGACCTCGGATTACACATATGCTATTTGCCGATGATAGCATTGTTTTCCTTCGTAATTGCCCAGATGAGGTTGATAGGTTGAAAGAGATTCTACGCCTATATGAATCCTCCTCGGGACAAACTGTTAATTTCGATAAGTCCACAGCCTACTGTAGTTCACGCTGTTCTGAGACCTGCCTTCAGGCAGTTCGATTGACTCTCGGAGTACGCATTGTTGAGGACCCGGGTATCTATCTCGGTGTTCCCCTCATGATACGGAGGAATCGAACAAAATGTCTAGGATTTGTCCGTGACAAAGTCAGTTCTCGAATAACTAAATGGGACACCAACTTACTTTCATTCAGTGGACGCGAAACACTGATAAAGTCGGTGGCACAAGCTATACCTCAGTGTGTTATGTCTTCTTACCTGCTCCCGCAGAACATCATAGATGATATGACTAGCTCGATCCGTCATTACTGGTGGTCTGGCCGCAGTAACAAGCAAGGCTGGCCTATGCTATCCTGGGAGTCTATTTGTGATCCTAAGGCAGCATGGGGAATGGGCTTTAGGAATCTACACGATTTCAACATTGCTCTTTTAGGTAAACAATTATGGAGGCTGATCCATTCGCCCGAATCCCTCCTTGCGCGTGTCTTACGCTCACGTTACTTTCCTTCTGGGAAATTATTGGACGCTAAGCTCGATCGACGCGCGTCCTTTGCTTGGCGTGGTCTTTGGCAGGCCCTGCAACGATTGCAGCCGGGGTTATTTTGGCGACCTGTAATTCAGAGTCAGATCCGTATCCACTGCGACCCTTGGGGTGGAACCTCCATTTTATCCTTCTTTGGAAATTATCAAGACGAGGAGGAACTCCCTTTACGGTGTCGTGACTTCATGATCGGCAATCAAGCGTCTTGGGACAAACTCAAAGTCCGCCAGCATTTTGACTGGGATGATGCTGATGCCATACTGCGTGTGCCAATCTCAAATGAGCGGCGCGATGCATTACTCTTGGGCTATCATGACACGTGGATATATTCGGTGCGCTCCGAATATCTATTCTTACGACGTCTAGTCAGACCTATCGGTCATCCTTCTCCCCTTTGGCGGGTTATTTCCAAAGCAAGCGCCCTCCCGAAGATTCGATCCTTTGGCTGGAGAGCAGGACGAGATGCTCTACCCACAGGTGGCCGTCTTGCAACTGTGGGGTTAGGCTCTGGCATGTGCTTTTTTTGCCTGACTATAGTCGAAACACCACTCCATGCTCTTCGAGATTGTGTTGGCGCAGCTGAAGTTCTACAACTAGCTGGGTTTCCCCTCCCTTTACATACTAGCACGCTCTCCCCTACTCCCTTATGGTTGGAACAAGGAGCCTCGTTACTTTCTCGCTCTGAATTTAGTATGTTCCTCACAATCCTTTGGAACATTTGGAACCGGAGGAACGATTGGGTTCACTCCAAGCATTTGCAGCCGCCATGGCTTACTCTTATGAATTCTAAGGAATTGCTACAAGACTACGCCTCGGCCAACTCTCTTCACGCCACGACGCATCTACGGATGGAGTCAGCCTTTTCCCAACCAAAATGGAGGCCGCCGCCAGAAAGGAAGGTTAAAATCAATGTCGACGGTGCTTTCAACCCGACAACAGGCGAAGCAAGGTTTGGTGTTGTGGCCCGTGATGCTAGTGGAGCTATTCTTCGTGGTTGTGCCATTCATTGCGCAGGATGCCTCGACGCCTCCACTGCGGAGCTTCGCGCCATCATCACGGGAGCTACTTGGTAGGGATGGCGGATGGTGCGGCATCATTCTCGAGTCTGACGCTGCTTTGGTCATCAACAAAATATGTTGCCTCAGCCCAGACGCCTCTCATTTACGGCCACATATTGATGCAGCTCGTCCTCTTTTTGTATCTATTCCGAAATTACATTTTCTTTATGTACCGCGAGTTACTAATGTTCTAGCACATTCTATTGCCAATCGGGCCTTGCACTCTAGGTCCTCCTTGTCTTTTGGGCCGGGCTTGCCCGACTTCTTACGCTCTATTGTACCGGTTGGTTTTCAACCCCCTTGATTTTATATATATATTTGGGCACTCTTTTCCCCTTTAGGACACCCTCTGGGCTAGCCCAGTTGGGATTAGTGAGGTTTTTAATGAGGCATTTTTCTCAAAAAAAAATTCCAATGGGTCCATTAAAAGGCCCATTTACACCATGATACATGCATGAGAGGGGTGAAACTAATCATCTTGGAAAAGAAGTTAAAACTGTTTTACAGGTCAGAAACGTTAGTCAACTTGCAACCCCTCTTTGGATGGGATCCAGGCCTTTATGGGTCAACATGTCTTCTTAAAACTCGTCCAGCTGTAAATTAGCTTTCCAACGAATCTTGAAACGCCGCAATCGGACATCTGGAACTCAAGATACGTCTATTTTAGCAAAGACAACACATGCAGAAATTCCTATACGGGATGAATACAAGATTTTTGGATAATTACGAATTTTCACGATTTTATTTGATTATTTGTAACTAAAATCAATATAGGATTCTGCGATATCTATTAGGATCAGATTTATTTAATTAGGATTTTATTTTTAATATTAGAAGTTACTTATGTAATTAGGAGATTAGATTTCAGCATTTATTTATTGTATTTAATTTCTTAAGTTTACTAGGATTAGAACTTCTCCAAGGCTTATATAAGAAGGCTTCAACCACATTGTAATTGAGATTTGAATTATTAAAAATGTTTTCTTTTGAGTTCAGACTTGCAAGAAATATATCTTGTGTTCTTTATTTTAGAAGCGATTCTTCAAGTTCGTCAGAATTTGTTGTTGATCTTCACACTCCTACTTGCCTAGGTAACTGTGTCTAGGAGGGTGGGTTAGAGCCGTTTGAGGTTGCTTGCTTGGTTAATTGTGATCAAGAGGGTGACAAGGACAATTTATCCATTTATCTTCCATCTCCATCGTCATCACTTATCTTCAGCCATCTTTTCATCGATCCAACATTCGCGCCAACATCCTTATCCACTTCCGCAAGCTCGACATTCGCGTATACAGGGCCGTGTCCGTATCATTTGGTATTAGATTCAGGTTGTTCTTGAGAATGTCATTGAGCAACGTATTTGATTTTACTCTTTTGGGGACTCGATGTCATTATTGTTGTCGACTAGATCATTCAGGGTATGATTGTCCAGATAAGTCTTATTTTCAAGAAATTTTTTTGAGAGATATGTTGTCTGAATTCATGTCTTCTAATGATATTGAAATTTGTGATTCAGAGCATGATGTAGAAATTTGTTCTCCTAAAAAACATGAGGAAGGCGATACCATCGAGAGTTTAACCTTGCCTATTGATGAGGAAGAAATTGCAAGTAGCGTGTTTGTTTCCAGTGAAAAACCTACTATTCCGATTCAAGATGACCATCAAACGACAAACACCAACGAAGGTACGCTACAATCAAATGGTACCATTGATTGTTTTCAAAATTCTATTTATGCTTATTTCTCTTCTAGCATTGATAACAATTTTGAAGATGAGAATGAGTCACTTTGCAACCAAAAGAACAATAGCGATGATTTCAATGAGAAGGAAATTGTAAATTACATTGCAAAAAGAGACTATACACAAGGATCCTTCAAAACATCTTCTCTTTCCTGGTACTTTGATGAACTTCCTCCATTTACCGGCTTAGATTCGAGGATGAATCTTTTTCAGGAGTGGGGGAATGATCCATGCATGATGTAACCCCCTTAACCCGGCCCGGACGGTTGACCCGAATTAAGAAAAGTCACACGGGGAAAACCAAAGTCAACCCGAAAGTCAACCTTGATTAACGACCCTTTTTTTTTAATCTTGTCTAGATGCACATTAACCTTAGATGTGATCATACAAACATCATACTCAAAGATCACAAACTTCAGAGATCAAACAGGGACCCAATTGAACAATTTACAACTTTAGGGACCAAATTGTAAATTCTGAAAACTTTAAGGACTTAACCAGATTTTAAGTTACCAACTTAAAATTAATCAGGTTTCATGCTTCCCTGCCAAATTTCAGCTCAAACGGACATCCCAAACTCATACGATTGCACAAACAAGTTTCAGGACCAAAATGCAAACATTTTGAAACATTTAACCGCCCATGTCAGCCCCCAACGGTCACCCGTTCCGAAACAGGCAGAGCCCGTTTCGAAACACGGGGCCGTTCCGCAACACGTTCCGCAACGGGGGTCTGGTAGAGACCAAACCGTTTCGAAACGGTGCATACCGTTTCGGACGCCTGGGTTCATTCAAGGTACCCGTTCCGAAATGGTGCACACTGTTCCGAAACGCCTGCACAGATTGCAGCAAAAAGGCATTCCAAAACATGCAATTAATCATTCAAACATGCTCCAATTGCCACCAAACCTTACCAGCATGCCATTCAACATATATATAACTTGTAGGCATCATCAAATCAACAATTTAACTTCCTATGCAAAAGCCCCAAATCTATAGGCATGCTTCCTACACAAGCAACCATTTAAGCACAAACTTTCCAAAACAATCTCATTTAAGCCAAAACATGATTCAGCAACATCAACAACATTGAAACATTCTTGTCTGAACATAAACGAATACAAAAACATCAATCCGAGAGATTCTACCCCCATTGCCATTATTAACTATAGCTATTCACCGAGACATACATCTCAATTGGAGTCCACCTTGAATCCCTTGCTCCTTGCTGTCCAAACTTCAAGAATCTGCATTGATGGACAAAAAGGAGCGTAAGCACATAATGCTTAGTGAGGAATGCTCAAAACCAAAACACCATCAATGCAGCGGGTCACAAAACTCTTTTAAAACAAACCCGATTTGTTACCAAGCAAAGTTTGAAAACTCCTTTTCAACATCATGCTTAAACCATGCATTGCACATACATGAAACCAAACCTTAGCTTAGCAAGCTAAGAAAACCTTTTCAAAGCACAAATTACATAATCATCCATTTAACCATTCCATGCATAAATACCATATGCTTAGTTAAACCAAAACCTTGAAAACACTTCCATTTCATATTACCCTTTCATAAACTTGAACATCATTACAAGCAAGAAACCCCTTTTAAACCATTAATCAAGCAATCCAATTCATGCATTAAACAAAGACAACTTATGAATCATATCATCACCATCACATGCCTTTTAAAACAAGTCTTAACAAGACTCCAATGCATTAAGGAAATTTCATGCACACATACATCATTTACCAAATGATAATCAACACTTGTTCAACTTAACACGTAAACATGCATTCACTAGCATCATACACTTTACATGCAACCATGCATCTTTTCAAGCATCTCATGCTTCTTTATGATCAAGAACATTACATTGGCTTCCAAGTGATCAACCACATCCACTTTTCAACTCAACAACCCGATCGGATACGCGGATTCCGAGCGTTGTCCCTACGCTCCATACACCCTACCAATCCAAGGCCTTCCAAATGGACTTTTAAACACCATTTGACCTTACAAGCCTAAGGTTCCCATGTATGGACTTTTAAACACCATACAACCTTAGCTTTTCCCGAGGTTCCCATGCATGGACTTTTAAACACCATACAACCTCAACATGCACAAGGTTTCCATGTATGGACTTTTAAACACCATACAACCTTTGCACAACCGATTGGTAGTTGTATAAATCACTAACGAGATCCGGGACACCCCACACAAGATCCACACATGGACTTACACCGCCATTGTGATCTTAATAAGCACAAGGTTCTCATATATGGACTTTCAAACACCATATAACCTTTGCTCAACCAAGGTCCTCGAATGGGCAACACCTCCATTATGACCTTAACCATCTCGTTAGGATACTTGAAGGGAGCTTTTCCGGTCCACTCTTGACCACTCCACCTCCAAGGCGACTTAATTCACGGTGCACCCAATCCTATAGCCGCTAACTATATCCGATCAACGAACCAAGAACCACTTTCATCACTTGCCAACATAACCATCCTACCATATTAATCCAATATTTCGCATGCATAATCATAATGCAAAACCATTACAACAATAGTCCAATGATTCACATGCATAACCAATATGCAAAACCATTACCTCATTAATCCAATGATTCTCATGCATAACCAATATGCAAAAAGTAACATTTACCATAATCAATTCACTGTTTTAAAGCATCATACAAAGCCATTGATCAACATGCAACACAATGCATCAAAATCACAATTACCATATACAAAACCAAGGATCTCTTACCTTGAGCATCCTTCTCAAATGGTTTTCAAAACCAGCATTAAACCATGCTAAAAATATGCTTTCAAAACAGATTTAAACCATGCAAAACACATGCATTTCAATCATCAACCACAATTGCTTAAAAGCCAATTTCACAACGCAATTCAAGAGCGAAAATCCATCCACTTACTCTTGAGCTTAGCAAAGTTGTTTAGACTTAAACTAAGCTCCCAAAACCTTCAAACCTTGATTTAAAAGCTGAAAACCCAACTTCACTCACCGATACACAAGACAAGGCTAGCCAACAAGCCTTCCAAGCATCCGAAAACCTTCCGCAACACCTTCAAAGCTCACGGATCAAACTCCCCTGTTTCAAGCACACAACAACAGAGGATTAATGCATCATTATGCATTAAAAACACCAGCAACAAGACTCAACTCGCTGCTCATCCCAAATCCAACAATTTGGCTACCAAACACAACCAAAATCACCTCCAAACACTTCTAAAACTTAACCCAGCCAAGATCCATCACTTCTAACCATTTTTAAACTTAACCCAGCCAAGATCAATCACCTCCCCTGTTTCGACATGCTCGTCCGAAACCACTATTAAAAAGACCGAAAAACAAGTTTTAATCAATTTTTTGGAGTTTGTGTAATTGATTAGGAGCTTTTCAACACAATTATATTGCAAAACCTCAATTTCTGTACTTTTTACTCAGTTAGAATTCTAACGGGTCTATTGTAAGGCCCATTTAGACCCGCTCGTCCGAAACCTCTACAAAAGGAATGCAAAACAAGTTTTAATCAAATTTTAGGAGTTCAAATAATTGATTAGGAGATTTTGAACACAATTATATTGCAAAACATCAATTTGTGTACTTTTTACTCAGTTAAAATTCAAGCGGGTCCATTGAAAGGCGCATTTACACCTACTCGTCCGAAACATCGACAAAAAGGACCGCAACACAAGTTTTAATCAAATTTTAGGAGTTGAAATAATTGATTAGGAGCTTTTCAACACAATTATATTGAAAAAACTCAATTTTTGAACTTTTTAGTCAGTTAAAATTCTAACGAGTCCATTTACACTTGCTCGTACGAAACTTCGACAAAAAGGACCGCAAACAAGTTTTAATCAAATTTTAGGAGTTCAAATAATTGATTAGGAGCTTTTCAACACAATTATATTGAAAAACCTAAATTTCTGTACTTTTTACTCAGTTAAAATTCCAACGGGTCCATTAATGGCCCATTTCGACCTGCTCGTCCGAAACCTCTACAAAAAGGACCGCAAAACAAGTTTTAATCAAATTTTAGGAGTTCAAATAATTGATTAGGAGCTTTTCAACACAATTATATTGCAAAACCTCAATTTCTGTAGTTTTTACTCAATTAAAATTCCAACGGGTCCATTGAAAGGCCTATTTCGACCCGCTCGTTAGAAACCTCTACAAAAAGGACCGGAAACATGTTTTAATCAAATTTTAGGAGTTCAAATAATTTATTAAGAGCTTTTCAACACAATTATATTGCAAAACCTCAATTTATGTACTTTTTACTTAGTTATTCAAGCGGGTCCATTGAAAGGCCAATTTACACATCCTCGTCCGAAACCTCGACAAAAAGGACTGCAAAACGAGTTTTATCAAATTTTAGGAGTTAAAATAATTGACTAGGTGCTTTTCATCACAATTATATTGCAAAACCTCAATTTCTGTACTTTTTACTTTGTTAAAAATTCCAACGGGTCAATTGAAAGGCCCATTTAGACCTGCTCGTCTAAAACCTCGACAAAAAGGACCACAAAACAAGTTTATCAAATTTTAAAAATTCAAATAATTGACTAGGAGCTTTTCAACACAATTATATTGCAAAACCTATATTTCTGTACTTTTTACTCTGTTAAAATTCCAACGGGTCCATTAAAAGGCCCATTTCGACATGCTCGTCCGAAACCACTATAAAAAAGACCGAAAAACAAGTTTTAATCAATTTTTTGGAGTTTGTGTAATTGATTAGGAGCTTTTCAACACAATTATATTGCAAAACCTCAATTTCTGTTCTTTTTACTCAGTTAGAATTCTAACGGGTCTATTGTAAGGCCCATTTAGACCCGCTCGTCCGAAACCTCTACAAAAGGAATGCAAAACAAGTTTTAATCAAATTTTAGGAGTTCAAATAATTGATTAGGAGATTTTGAACACAATTATATTGCAAAACATCAATTGCTGTACTTTTTACTCAGTTAAAATTCAAGCGGGTCCATTGAAAGGCGCATTTACACCTACTCGTCCGAAACATCGACAAAAAGGACCGCAACACAAGTTTTATTCAAATTTTAGGAGTTGAAATAATTGATTAGGAGCTTTTCAACACAATTATATTGAAAAACCTCAATTTCTGTACTTTTTACTCAATTAAAATTCCAACGAGTCCATTCACAACTGCTTGTCCGAAACTTCGACAAAAAGGACCGCAAACGAGTTTTAATCAAATTTTAGGAGTTCAAATATTTGATTAGGAACTTTTCAACACAATTATATTGAAAAACCTAAATTTCTGTACTTTTTTCTCAGTTAAAATTCCAACGGGTCCATTGATGACCCATTTCGACCTGCTCTTCCGAATCGTCTACGAAAAGGACCGCAAAACAAGTTTTAATCAAATTTTAGGAGTTCAAATAAATGATTCGGAGCTTTTCAACACAATTATATTGCAAAACCTATATTTCTGTACTTTTTACTATGTTAAAATTCCAACGGGTCCATTGAAAGGCCCATTTCCACCTTCTCGTCCGAAACCTCTACAAAGAAGACCGCAAAACAAGTTTTAATCAAATTTTAGGAGTTCGTGTAATTGATTATAAGCTTTTCAAAACAATTATATTTCAAAACCTCAATTTCTATACTTTTTACTCAGTTAAAATTCCAACGGGTCCATTGAAAGGCCCATTTCGAACTGCTTGTCTGAAACCCCTACAAAAAGGACCGCAAAAAATGATTTAATCAAATTTTAGGAGTTCAAATAATTGATTAACAACTTTTCAACACATTTATATTGCAAAACCTCAATTTCTGTACTTTTTACTCAGTTAAAATTCCAACGGGTCCATTGAAAGGCCCATTTTGACCCTCTCGTTAGAAACCTCTACAAAAAGGACCGCAAAACAAGTTTTAATCAAATTTTAAGAGTTGAAATAATTTATTTTGGAGCTTTTCAACACAATTATATTGCAAAACCTCAATTTCTGTACTTTTTACTCAATTAAAATTCCAACGGGTCCATTAAACGGCCTATCTCGACCTGCTAGTCCGAAACCTCAATAAAAAAGACTTCAAAACAAGTTTTAATCAAATTTTAGGAGTTCGTGTAATTGATTAGGAGCTTTTCAACACAATTATATTGCAAAACCTCAATTTTTGTACTTTTTACTCAATTAAAATTCCAACGGGTCCATTGAAAGGCCCATTTCGAACTACTCGTCCAAAACCTCTACAAAAAGGGCCGCAAAACATGTTTTAATCAAATTTTAGGAGTTCATGTAATTGATTATGAGCTTTTCAAAACAATTATATTGCAAAACCTCAATTTCTATACTTTTTACTCAGTTAAAATTCCAACGGGTCACCACAGAGTATGTTGCCAAATCTGATCATTGTTTCCTTCTCCTTGAATTAGACCCCTCGGCATCTAAACCTACAACACAACCTTCCAAGAATTTCCGATTCGAAAGCTGTTGGGCTAATAATGTAGATAATATCCAAACAATCAAAAGGGCCTGAGCCGACACTCCCGGAACAGTCATAAACAAAATTGAAGCTATTGGCACATACCTAGAAGAATGGCAAAACCAACAACGCTTTAAATCAACCGGAAGAATAAAGTTCCTCACTAAAAAAATTAATAAATTACTATATCGTCCCTTAACTGCCACAAATGAACAAGTATACTTAAATTATAGAACTGAACTAAATAAACTTTTAACAGAACAAGAAATTTATTGGGCTCAAAGATCTCGCACTCTTTGGCTTTCCCAAGGGGACAAAAATACCAAGTTCTTCCATGCCCGAGCAACTAATAGGAACAAGAAAAATTTGATTACAGGCCTTTACGATGCCAACTCAAATTGGCGCACGTCTGAATCAGACCTTATGAATATCGCTTCTGCATATTTCCAAAATTTGTTCACAACATCTAACCCCCAAATCTCGAACATTATTCTTGACAAAATTCACCCTTCCATCAATCATTCAATGAATGAAACCCTTCTAAAGTCCTTCACTAAAGAGGAAATTCTCGATGCCTTTAAAGATATTGACCCTAGGAAAGCTCCTGGATTCGATGGCCTACCCAGTAGTTTTTTTAGACAACACTGGGATACAGTGGGTGACGATGTTATTAATCTTTGTATTAACCTTTTAAATGGCAATGCCGATATGGCCTCAGTCAACAAAACTATATTGGTACTAATTCCCAAAGTACAAGACCCAACCTCCATGAAACAACTCAGACCAATTAGCCTATGCACTGTCCTTTATAAAATAGTTGCCAAAACAATAGTCAACAGAATGAAACAGACTATACCTCTATGCATAAGTCCTAATCAAGCAGCCTTTGTCCAGGGACGCAACATATCAGACAACATCCTTGTTGCTCATGAAATTATTCACAATATTAACTCAGGAGCTACTAAGTCCTCCCAAGGAGCGGCTCTTAAGCTAGACATGGAGAAAGCTTTCGATAGAGTAGAATGGTCATTTCTTGCAAATGTTATGGAACGCATAGGCTTTGCATCCGAATGGATCAATCTTATAATGCGTTGCATTACTACAGTCTCCTTCTCAGTTAAAATTAATAATTCGTTCTCCCCACCCTTTCAACCTCAACGTGGTCTTCGCCAGGGGGATCCCCTATCCCCTTTCCTCTTTCTCTTTTGTACTCAAGGCCTCTCGGCTTATTTAGCTGCTGCTCAACAAACTAAAATACTTCCAGGACTAGGTGCATGTAAATATGGGCCTAAAGTCAACCACCTGCTTTTTGCTGATGATTGTATGGTATTCATTAATACTAATCAAACTGAAGCGTCCCTTCTGAAAAATGCTCTTCAAACGTATGCTAATGCATCCAGTCAAGCGGTTAATTTTGAGAAATCAACAGTTTTCTATAACCCGCGTACACCATCCGCAACAAGAAATGCAATCAACAACCTTTTACAAGTACGTGAGGTTACTAATCATGGAGTATATCTAGGCATCCCACTTCTAATTGGGAAAAATAAAACTGAATCACTAGGATTTGTGCGCGATAAAGTACATGATCGTCTCTCTAGTTGGGACAAACATCTACTCTCCTTTAGTGGCCGAGAGATATTCATCAAAGCTGTCTTACAATCTCTCCCACAATATGTCATGTCTTGCTATCTTCTACCACAAAATATCATCGATGACATGACTACATCAATCCGTCAATACTGGTGGACTGGCAAATCCAACAAAAAAGGTTGGCATATGAAACCTTGGAATCGTATATGCTTACCTAAATCTGCTGGTGGCATGGGTTTTAAGGATTTGCACGACTTTAACATTGCTCTCTTGGGCAAGCAAATTTGGAAACTCATCTGTGAACCAGATTCTTTATTATGACAAATATACCGTTCTAAATACTTTTCCTCAGGCAACATCCTAGATGCACCAAAACCCAACAGGGGCTCTTTCGCTTGGCAAGGTATATATAATGCGCTTCAGCGTCTTTTCCCTGGCTTTCTCCACCGCCCTGGCATAAACAGTAATATTAGAATACACAAAGATATATGGGGAGGGTCTTCCCCGATTGAGCTTACTGGGGATTACGAAATCTCAGATGAATTTTACATTCGATGTCGTGATTTTATGATTCGTAACCAAACTGCCTGGGATACGGATAAGGTAAGAAATTATTTCAATCCAATTGATGCCGATGCTATTCTTCGCATCCCCATCATAAATGATCAACGGGATTCAATACTCTGGTCTCCCAACGACTCGGGTATTTACTCAGTCCGTTCTGGATATATTTTCTTACAACGCTCCATAATCCCACCTTCGTCACCAACTCGGTTCTGGAAGTTTTTATCCAAAGTCAAAGCATTACCCAAAGTTAAAACTTTTGGTTGGCGTATGGCGTCTGACGCTCTACCAGTTGGATCTAAAATGCAAGCCTTTTCTCCTAACTCGGCCCCTTGCCCTATCTGTGGTAACCACTCGGAATCGATCCTTCATGCGTTTCGTGACTGCCCTGGGGCGTCTGAAGCCCTCCAAATTAGTGGTATCCCTATCACTCTCTATAAGAGTATAGCTCCCACGCCTCTGCAATGGTTGGAGGAAGCAGCCACTACAATTTCCCCTGATAAATTTGGTCTCTTCCTTACTGTTTTATGGAATATATGGAACAGACGTAATGACTGGGTACATAACCACCATCTACAACCACCTTGGCTAATTGCTATTAATTCCATTAGCTTACATGATGATTTTTGTAAATCTTTAAATTCGTTTGACCCAGCTCCATCTACCTTTTCTAAACCTTCCTGGACACCTCCCCCACCTCATCATATCAAAATAAATGTGGACAGAGCCTTTAATCCATCAACTCGTGCAACAGCCGTCGGCGCTGTTGCTCGTGATTCTGCAGGTAAAGTTGTGGGTGGCATTGCATTCCCCCTTGGCAGCTGTCAGGACGCTATCACTAGTGAAGGGGAAAGCATCCTCGCTGGTCTCACCTTTGCCCGTTCTCAAGGCTGGAACCGTCTTTTGATCGAAACAGACTGCGCTTCCCTCGCGAATAGGATCAACAATCCTGCTCAGGACCTTTCTACCATGGGACCTACTATTCTCCAGATTCAAACTTTTCTTCATGATTTTGACTTTGTAACAATTTCTTTTGTACGCCGTGAGGAAAATATTATAGCCCATACTTTGGCTACTTCCTCTCTGAATTCTATGACTTCTATGTCATTCAATTCAGATATTCCATCTTGTATCCGACACTATGTAACAAATCACTCTTGATTAATAATATTTGGGCACACTTTTCCCCTTTTTAGGGTCCTCTAGCTCTGCTTGAAGGACAGTAGTAGGGGTTTTTAATGAGGCCTTTTCTTCAAAAAAAAATTCCCACAGGTCCATTGAAAGGCCCATTTAGAACGGCTCGTCCGAAACCTCTACAAAAAGGACCGCAAAAATGTTTTATTCAAATATTAGGAGTTCAAATAATTGAATAGGAGCTTTTCAACACAATTATATTGCAAAATTTCAATTTTTGTACTTTTTACTCAGTTAAAATTCCAACGGGTCCATTGAAAGGCCCATTTCGACCCGCTCGTCCGAAACCTCTACAAAAAGGACTGCAAAACAAGTTTTTATCAAATATTAGGAGTTCAAATAATTCATTAGGAGCTTTTCAACACAATTATATTGCAAAACCTCAGTTTCTGTACTTTTTACTCAGTTAAAATTCCAACGGGTCCATTGAAAGGCTCATTTCGACCTGCTCGTCCGAAACCTCTACAAAAAAGACCGCAAAACAAGTTTTAATCAAATTTTAGGAGTTCGTGTAATTGATTATGAGCTTTTCAAAACAATTATATTGCAAAACCTCAATTTATATACTTTCTACTCAGTTAAATTTTCAACGGGTCTATTGAAAGGCCTATTTCAACCAGCTCGTCTGAATCCTCTACAAAAGGACCGCAAAACAAGTTTTCATCAAATTTTAGGTGTTCGTATAATTTATTAGGAGCTTTTCAAAACAATTATATTGCAAAACCTCAATTTCTGTACTTTTTACTCTGTTAAAATTCAAACGGGTCCACTGAAAGGCCCATTTCGACCCGCTCGTTAGAAACCCTTACAAAAAGGACCGCAAAACAAGTTTTAATCAAATTTTAGGAGTTCAAATAATTTATTCGGAGCTTTTCAACTCAACTATATTGCAAAACCTCAATTTCTGTACTTTTTACTCAGTTAAAATTCCAACGGGTCCATTATAATGCTCATTTCAACCTGCTCGTCCGAAACATCTACAAAAAAGATATCAAAAAAGTTTTAATCAAAATTTAGGAGTTTGTGTAATTGATTAGGAGCTTTTCAACACAATTATATTGCAAAACCTCAATTTCTGTACTTTTTACTCTAATTAAATTCCAACAGGTCCATTGAAAGGCCCATTTCGACCCTCTTGTCTGAAACCTCTACAAAAAGGACTGCAAAACAAGTTTTATCAAATTTTAAGAGTTCAAATAATTGATTAGGAGCTTTTCAACACAATAATATTGCAAAACCTTAATTTCTGTACTTTTTACTCAGTTAAAATTCCATCGAGTCCATTGAAGGGCTCATTTCGACCTGCTCGTCCGAAACCTCTACAGAAAGGACCGCAAAACATATTTTAATCAAATTTTAGGAGTTCGAATAATTGACTAACAGCTTTTAAACACAATTATATTGCAAAACCTCAATTTTTGTACTTTTTACTCAGTTAAAATTCCAACGGGTCCATTGTAAGGCCCATTTAGACCCGCTCGTCCGGAACCTCTACAAAAAGGACCACAAATCAAGTTTTAATCAAATTTTAGGAGTTCATGTAATTGATTAGGAGCTTTTCAACACAATTATATTGCAAAACCTCACTTTATGAACTTTTTACTTAGTTAAAATTCCAACGGCTCCATTGAAAGGCCCATTTCGACCCGCTCGTTAGAAACCTCTACAAAAAGGACCACAAAAAAAGTTTTAATCAAATTTTAGGAGCTGAAATAATTTATTTCAGAGCTTTTAAACATAATTATATTGCAAAACCTCAATTTCTGTACTTTTTACTCGGTTAAAATTCCAACGGGTCCATTAAAAGGCCCATTTCGACATGCTCGTCCGAAACCTCTATAAAAAAGACCGCAAAACAAGTTTTAATCAAATTTTAGGAGTTTGTGTAATTGATTAGGAGCTTTTCAACACATTTATATTGCAAAACCTCAATTTATGTACTTTGTACTCATTTAAAATTCCAATGGGTCCATTGAAAGGCCCATTTCGAACTGCTCGTCCGAAACCTCTACAAAAAGGACCGCAAAACATGTTTTAATTAAATTTTAGGAGTTCAAATAATTGATTAACAGCTTTTCAATACAATTATATTGCAAAACCTCAATTTATGTACTTTTTACTCAGTTAAAATTCCAACGGGTCCATTGAAAGGCCCATTTACACCTGCTTGCCCGAAACATTGACAAAAAGGACCGCAATTCAAGTTTTAATCAAATTTTAGGAGTTCGTGTAATTCAATAGGAGCTTTTCAAGACAATTATATTGCAAAACCTCAATTTCTGTACTTTTTACTCAGTTAAATTCTAACGGGTCCATTGAAAGGCCCATTTACAATTGCTCGTCCAAAACATCGACAAAAAGGACCGCAAAAAAAATTTAATCAAATTTTAGGAGTTCAAATAAATGATTAGGAACTTTTCAACACAATTATATTGCAAAACCTATATTTCTGTACTTTTTATGCTGTTAAAATTTCAACGGGTCCATTTAAAGGCCCATTTCGACCTGCTCGTCCGAAACCTCTACAAAAAGGACCGCAAAAAATGTTTTAATCAAATTTTAGGAGTTCGTGAAATTGATTATGAGCTTTTCAACACAATTATATTGCAAAACCACAATTTCTGTACTTTTTACTTAGTTAAAATTCGAATGGGTCTATTGAAAGGCCCATTTCGACCCGCTCGTTAGAAACCTCTACAAAAAGGACCGCAAAATAAGTTTCAATCAAATTTTAGGAGTTGAAATAATTTATTTCGGAGCTTTTCAACACAATTATATTGCAAAACCTCAGTTTCTGTACTTTTTACTCAGTTAAAATTCCAACGGGTCCATTAAAATGCCCATTTCGACATTCTCGTCCGAAACCTCTAATTAAAAGACCGCAAAACAAGTTTTAATCAAATTTTAGGAGTTTGTGCAATTGATTAGGAGCTTTTCAACATAGTTATATTGCAAAACCTCAATTTCTGTACTTTTTACTCAATTAAAATTCCAACGAGTCCATTGAAAGGCTCATTTCGAACTACTCGTTCGAAACCTCTACAAAAAGGACCGCAAAACATGTTTTAATCAAATTTTAGGAGTTCAAATAATTGATTAACAGCTTTTCAACACAATTGTATTGCAAAACCTCAATTTCTATACTTTTTACTCAATTAAAATTCCAATGGGTCCATTGAAAGGCCCATTTACATCTGCTCGTCCGAAACATCGACAAAAAGAACTGCAATACAAGTTTTAATCAAATTTTAAGAGTTCGTGTAATTCATTAGGAGCTTTTCAACCCAATTATATTGCACAACTTCAATTTCTGTACTTTTTACTAGTTAAATTCCAACGGGTCCATTGAAAGGCCCATTTACAATTGCTCGTCCGAAACATCGACAAAAAGGACCGCAAAACAAGTTTTAATCAAATTTTAGGAGTTTAAATAAATGATTAGGAGCTTTTCAACACAATTGTATTGCAAAACCTATATTTCTGTACTTTTTACTCAGTTAAAATTCCAACGGGTCCATTTAAAGGCCCATTTCGACCTACTCGTCCGAAACCTCTACAAAAAGGACCACAAAAAATGTTTTTATCAAATTTTAGGAGTTCAAATAATTGATTAACAGCTTTTCAACCCAATTATATTGCAAAACCTCAATTTCTGTACTTTTTACTCAGTTAAAATTCCAACGGGTCCATTGAAAGGCCCTTTTCGACCCGCTCGTTAGAAACCTCTAAAAAAAGGACCGCAAAACAAGTTTCAATCAAATTTTAGGAGTTGAAATAATTTATTTCGGAGCTTTTCAACACAATTATATTGCAAAACTTCAATTTCTGTACTTTTCACTCAGTTAAAATTCCAACGGGTCTATTAAAAGGCCCATTTCGACATTCTCGTCCGAAACCTCTATAAAAAAGACTGCAAAACAAGTTTTAATCACATTTTAGGAGTTTGTGTAATTGATTAGGAGGTTTTCAACATAGTTATATTGCAAAACCTCAATTTCTGTACTTTTTACTCAGTTAAAATTCTAACGTGTCCATTGAAAGGCCCATTTCGAACTGCTCGTCCGAAACCTCTACAAAAAGGACCACAAAACATGATTTAATCAAATTTTAGGAGTTCAAATAAAATATTAACAGCTTTTCAACACAATTATATTGCAAAACCTCAATTTCTGTACTTTTTACTCACTTAAAATTCCAATGGGTGACCCCATCCCAGCCCATATCCAATTTCCTCCATCCTCAGATCATCTTTTTTATGTACTGTTTATTATTTTTTCGCTATTTTCGTTTTATTCTTTCTTACTCTCTTGTTTCCCCTTTGTGTTGCGAGGCATATTTTTACACCGGTTTTCACTGCTGCATTTTCCATGTGCAAGTTCGCGTTTTTCTCTCATGGTGGCCGGATGTGTACCCCTTTCTTCTTTGCGATTTCCTTTTTTTTATTTTTCTTCATATTTTATTTTTGTTACCAGATCTAATGTTTTTCTTCTCTTTTGCAAAGTTTTTTCTCATTTTTTCTAGGGTTCTTTCAGTTTCATATCCGCTCGACTACCCTCCATTGTCGTCTCCTTTTTATTATTTTAATTTCTTTATCCTGGTTTTTCCCTATTGATTATCATTTGTTTGTTTTTTTGTTAGATTTTTTTCTATCTCTGACCTCCTCCCTTCGATGGCTTTTCTTGACAGAGGAAAGGTTATCTTCCCAATTTCATTCAACCTCTCCTTCGGTGATATCAGATTTGCTATGGGTAATGTTTCTTCCCTTTCCCCTTCTAATTTTTGTGTTGGTTTTCCCTTTCTTAGATTTCTATCCCCTGACTGTTATGGGTTTTTTTTGTTTGGGTATTTTTTCTCCCAAATCGCAAAATGGATCGGCTCCCTCCGGCGGGTTTCCGACGGACCTGTGATTCGCCTCATCCTTCGGTGTCTGTTGGTAAGGATTTTCTTTTGTTAAAATATATTTTTTCTATCCGTTTATGTGGGATTTTTGGGCTATCATTTGTGTTTACTGCTCATATTATATATGTATTATCAAAATATATTTTGTTAGTATATCTGTATGTTCCCTTTACTGCTCATATTATTTTTCATCTTAGTCTCTTGATTTGCTCTATTATCAAATGCGACTATGCACCTTTGCTTACCTCTGTGACGAGGCTTCTTTTTCATGTCTACCATTGTTCCGGTTTAGTCTCTTCATTAGCTTATTGTGGATTATTTCTCCTTTATGGTTGCCTCTCTTGATTATAGTTCTAACATATTGGTTTGTTCTCTCTATTCATGTGACCTTGGTTCACGTTAATTCTATCCATCTTCGATCCCTTCTTGGGAATTTACTATCGACCCACCATGTGGGAAATTGTTTTTTTCCTTTTGGCTTAGCAATCTTATATTACCACTCCCTTATAGAGATTTTGTTACTTTATCAAATATTTAAGCTGCTGGTTTGTTATTGTCTCTTTCCTTTTTATTTTTTTCTCGTACATTGGTGCTTCTTTGATATCTTTAGAATGTCGTTTTATTCTTTCTGAATGTTTCGTCTTTGCTTAAGTTTATCTTTACTAATTCTTTCTTTTGCTGGTGCCTTGCATATCGCTCCACCGCGCGAGCCTTGTGATTCTTCAAGTTGCCCATTTTTAGAGGGTCGTTGCCTCCCTATTACAAGTCGACACGATGGTTCAAGTGTCTTTTTTCTTTTTCTTATCTATTCATGTGTTTGTAGTTATTATATTATCCCCCATTGTTTTCTTTTTTTAATCTGTATTATTTTTCTACCCCCTATCATCCCTTCGGTCTGTAATTTTCTTCTTTTCTTGATGTCTCCTCTTTCGAAGTTTCATCCTTTGCTCTTATGCTCTTTTATTATGTCTTATTTTCTTCTGCTTTCTTGCATCATCAATTTTACTTTGATCTTTCTTTGCATTTGCAAGATTCTTTTTTACCATCTGTTTGCTTTTTCCTCATCTATTATATTTATATCATGTATCTATTTATTTACTTCTTGTATCTTATCCTCTTTTTTTGACATCCGTCATTATCATCAGGCTTTATTCTTTTCTCTTGTTAGGTCTCATCCCTTTACCCGGGTTCAAAAGAACCTGGATCTTTTATTCAATACTGGTTGCATTCCGTGTATCTCCATCTTTTTTCCATGCTTATTGATTTTTTATCTCTCCCCCCATATTGCATATAATTGTAATTTAATTGTTTCCTTTGTTCTTCCGAATTTCCTAAATTTCATTTCTTCCACTTATTCTTTTATTTCCATCCAATTTACTCTATGGATACGGTATCCTTACCAATTTCTTACATCAATCTACACCTTTTTAGGTGCTATTCTACTATCCCCCATTGGGGAAATTACCACGATCACCTTCATGGTGAAATTAAATAATTATAGATACCAACTTGTCCCACATATAAATAAAGATCTATTTACTTCCTACATAAATTTGCGTAGCATTGTTATAAACGTTTTACAATCTCAACTTAACATCCTTATTTTCTCAATATACCCCAATCTTACTCTTAATTATCTACTCTACTATTCCCATGATAAAATGTTGTTTTCCATTTTAAAAATGTTTAATCCTTTTCACTTAATAAACCATTTTTCCTTTACCCTTAAACTTTCCTTAAACCACTTCCACCCAACTTTTACATATCCAATTAAGATACTCTACAGTACCCTAAAAGTATTAAATAGATCAATTTATCCCCCCATTTTTATACCTCTACCAATCTCACTTATCTATTACACCAATCAGATCATTTCATTTCCTTATTTTGTTCCGCATTTAATTCTCCCTTCTCTATTAAAGACAAAACTTTCCATTTATAAAACAAAATTCTTACCAACATTACTAATTACCAGATTTATGTTTTGTATAATCATCCCATTAACTACAAAATTCTCTTTCCTTTTCATCCATCGTTTATTACTATCCCATTCCAAATATATATTAAATACTAGTTTCCTCTTTATTAAACTTCCATATACTCCCATCTCAATCTTATATGATTTAATTTTCCATTCACCTATTTCCTTTTCCATTAGTCCATTTAATATTTACTACCCCTTTAAATATTCTTACTACCAATTAGTCACTTTATTCCCTTATTTTCACTCATATTTCACTCTCCTCTTTCCATTAATGATAAATCCTTCCATTCCCTACACTAACTTATTACCATCATTAGTAATATCCTGTAATATTACTTACATAAACAATCTATCAATTAGAAAATTTTGCTTCCCTTACTTTTCTTCTCCCATACATATCTTCCCGATTATACTCCATAATATCCCCCCATCTTTCCATATTTTCTCATAAGACCATCTTTCATATTTGGAAATTATTTCCTATCTCTCCCTTTTCACATCAAATCTTTCCATATTCTCAACCCATCAATCTCATATCTCCTAAACTTAATTTTTGGAATCAGAATTATGATCCCATTACTCATTTGTTTAAACCCTCTCCTTTTTCAATCCCCTGCCATCTACTTACTTTTACTCCTTTAAAAGAACATCATTCTTTTAATCCTACTTTCTTACCTCCTTTGATTTTTATCTCTATCCTTCAATTCCACTTTCTACCCTACTTTTTTCGAATGGCTTCCTCATCCTCTCTCCCTCATTACTCCAACCTTGATCTAACCAACGAAGAAGCCACTGCCATTTACACACCTGACTTTGACTTCTTTGATGAAAACCCAAGCACTATCCTAATTGGGAAATTCATTTCATCCAAACCTATTGATGATTGGGCAGTCCTTCAAGCCTTCGAAGGAATATGGAAAAAAATAACCTCAAATCTATGTCCATTGTTCGTGATTCCTTCTTTAGGATTGAATTCGCTACCCCAAATGACCGCGATGATGTATTTGAAAGAGGACCCTGGTTATACAAAGATAAGTGGTTAGCTCTAGCTGAATACAACTGTAACACCCCAATTTTGGGCTTAGAAGTTTTGGGTTTTGGACCGGACCGATTGGGGTGCGGTTCGAATATAAAAGGTGATTTTTAGGAAAGCTTAGTTCGGGTTGCATTAAAAATATGGAAAAAATGTTCTAAAATCCTCTTTTATTATATATAAGAGAAAGGTGAAATCAATTTTACAAAATGAGGTTTGGAAGAGTGACATTTTGGGTTAGTGACCAAAATGTAATTTTTGAAAACTGGGTGACTGTTTTAAAAAGGATTGAAACTTTGAATCTTTAAGGAGCTATTTACCCAAAAGGAGTTTCTCCAGATTTTTATTAGATATTAAATGATTTATTGATGGTTTAAAATAATGGTAAAAAGGAGGGAAAGATATTTTAGCCTTTTAACTAACTTTTCCTAATTTTCCATTTTCATTTTCTCTCAAACCAAACACATTTCTCCAGAGCATTTCCCTCTGATTTTGTCATCTAAATAACACATTTCAATTCTCTTTTGATCTCTAATCATCTCTTCATCAAAACCTTACCATTTGCTATTTGGATTTTCAAGAATTTGGTTCCAAAAAGGGAGAAACTCAAGTTTGGAGGTAAGAACGTCCTTCTCCTCTAAACTCTCAGTTCTTTACTGAAATCCCCAAGTTCTCAATCCTAGATTTGTGTTTTATAAAAGGTTTTAAGGTAGTGTTCTTGATATTGGCTTTTAAATGCAAGATTGGTTGATTTTTGATAAAATTCGTATGATCTGTTTGAGCAGTGATTTGAGGTGTCTTTTTGATGTTAAATGAATGTTAAATTTATGAGCAGTTGAGGTTTAATCAATGCAATCCCGAATAGGTTGATTTTCCTAAGTTTTGCTTGAGTTTTTGGTTGTTTTTGGAGTGTTTTTGATGATCTGTTATAGCTGGAGGTATAAGGACGTGTTTGGGATCATTTTGAATGTTAATTGATGTTTATAAATGGTTAGAAGTGATGGATCTTGGCTGGGTTAAGTTTTGGAAGTGTTTGGAGGTGATTTCGGTTGTGTTTGGTAGCCGAAATGTTGGATTTGTGTAGAGCAGCGAGTTGAGTTGTGTGGCTGGTGTTTTTAATGCATAATGATGCATTAATCCTCTGTTGTTGTGTGCTTGAAATAGGGGAGATTGATCCGTGAGCATTGGAAGTGGTGTGGAAGGTTTCAGATGTTTGGAAGGCTTGTTGGCTAGCCTTGTTTTGTGTATCGGTGAGTGAAGTTGGGTTTTCAGCTTTTTAACCAAGGTTTGAAGGTTTTGGGAGCTTAGTTTAAGTCTAAACAACTTAGCTAAGCTCAAGAGTAAGTAAATGGAATCTCTCTCTTGGTTGTGTTATGAAATGGTTTTTAAAAGCACTTGTGATTGTTGGTTGCAATGCATGTGATTTGCATGTTTTAAATTCTGTTTTGGAAGCATTTAATAGCATGGTTTAATGCTGGTTTTGAAAGTCATGTGTGAAGGATGCTCAAGGTAAGAGTTCCTTGGTGTTGTACAGTGGAATTGTGGAATTGATGCATTGTTGTTTAATGGCTTTGTGTAATGTTTCAAAAACAGTGGATTGATGATGGTAAATGGTGGTTTTTGCATTTTGGTTATGCTTGTAAAACAATGGATTAATGTGGTAAGATGGTTATATTGGCAAGTGATGTAAGTGGCTCTTGGTTACTTTAATCAGATATAGTTAGCCGGCTATAAGATTGGGTGCACCGTGAATAAAGTCGCCTTGGATGTGGAGTGGTTGTGAGTGAACCGGTAACTCCATCCAAGTACACTAACGAGATGGTTAAGAACACCATGGTGGTTAAAATTCCATGGGTGGGTCTTGTGTTAAGGTCATAATGGTGGTTAAAATTCCATTTGAGGACCTTGTGCTAGTTAAGATCACAATGGTGGTGTAAAGTCCATGTGTGGATCTTGTGAAGTATGTCCCGGATCTCGTTAGTGATGTTATACAACTACCAATGGTTGATGCTAAGGTTATATGGTGGTTAAAATTCCATATGGGGACCTTGTGCATGTTAAGGTCATATGGTGGTTAAAATTCCATATGAGGATCTTGCGAGTGTTAAGGTTATATGGTGGTTAAAATTCCATATGAGAACCTTGTGAATGTTAAGGCCATATGGTGGTTAAAATTCCATATGAGGGCCTTGTGTATGGTAAGGTCAAATGGTGGTTAAAATTCCATTTGGGGACCTTGAGATTGGTAGTGTGTATGAAGCGTGGGGACAACGCTTGTGATCCGCGTATCTGATTGGTTGTTGAGTTGAAAAGTGGATATGGTTTATCACTTGGAAGCCAATATAAGGTTCTTGAATATAATGAAGCATGAGACGCTTGAAATGATGCATGGTTGCATGAGAAGTGTATAATGCTTAAAGAATGCATGTATTACTTGTTAGCTTGAACAAGTGTTTATCTTCTATTGAGAATGTTGCATTGTGTGCATGGAATCTCTTCAATGCATTGTAGTTTTGGGAAGGCTTGTTTAAAAGGCATGTAATGCAAATGTTGAGTTTGTGGTTCATGTGTTGCACTTGTTTAATGCATGTGATTAATTGATTGAGTAAGTGGTTTTTAAAGGTTTCTTGCTTGAAATGTTCAAGGTATGAGAAAAGTATGATGTGAAGTGGAAGTGTTTTCCAAGGTTCTTGTATTTAACTTTGCATGTGATGTTCATGCATGGAATGGTTTAAGTGTTGGTTTTGCAAGTTTATGCTTTGAAAAGGGTTACTTAGCTTTCTAAGCTAAGGGTTGGTTTTCATGTTTGAGCAATGCATGATATTGAGCATGTTGTTGAAAAGGGTTTCCAAACATTGCTTTGGCTTATCAAATTACGATGCTTTTGAAAGAGGTTTATGATTCGCTGCATTGATGGTGTTTTGGTTTTGAGCATTCCTCACTAAGCATTATGTGGTTACGCTCCTTTTTGTCCATCAATGCAGATAATTGATGTTGGAACAGCGAGAAGCAAGGGATTCAAGGAAAGCTCCACTTGAGATGTATGTCTCGGTAATAGCTATAGATAATAAAGGCAATGGGGGGTGAAACTCTTATGTTGATGTTAATGAGATTGTGTATGTTGGACAAGATTGGTTTTATGTTGTTGATAATGCTAGAACTTGTAATTGGCCTCTTGGTATGTGGTTTGGTGATTTGAGGATTTCATGGTTTGCCTTATAGGATGCTTTTCTATAGAATTGGGTATTTCTCATTTTGATGCCATGTTGATGTTTGGTTGATGCAATTATGTTCCTTGTATGTTGAATGACTTGCTGGTATAATTTGGTTGCATTTGGAGCATGTTAGATAGGTCAATTGTATGATAAACCAGCAATTTTTCTGCAATCTGGGCAATCTGTTTCGGAACAGGTGTTACCGTATCGGAACGAGGGCCTGAAATGGCCTGGGCGTTCCGAAACGGAAGGCACTGTTCCGGAACGGATTGGCCACTGTCAGGTCCTGTTTCGGTACCAGTTTCGGAACGGTCCCGCGTTTCGGAACGGGTCTTCCCTGTTCCGAAACACTCGACCGTTGGGCACTGAAATTGACGGTTTAATGTTTTGAAACCTTTGCGTTTTGGTCCTGAACCTTGTTGTTGCAATTGGTTGAGTTTGAGATGTTCGTTTGAGCTGAAATTTGGCAGTGAAGCATGAAACATGACTAATTTCATATTGGTAACTTTCAATTGGGTTAAGTCCTTAAAATTTTTAGAATTTACAAATTGGTCCCTAAAGTTGTATTTTGTGCAATTGAGTCCCTGAATGATCTTTGATCGATATAATCTGTGAGTATGTTGTTCTTGTGAACATGTCTAGGGTTAATGTGCATTTAGATAAGATTAAAAGAAAAAAAAGGGTCGTTAATCAAAGTTGACTTTCGGGTTGACTTTGGTTTTCCCCGTGTAAACTTCTTAATTCGGTTCAACCGTCTGGGCCGGTTAAGGGGGGTTACATTTGGTGGTATCAGAGCTGAGTTGCGAATGCTTGGGGAAAACGGTAAATTGTTGTATTATGTGTTTGATGTTTATCCTGATGTGTGGTTGAAGGTCGGTTGGAATGTGTGTTTTTAAGCGGAATGTTGATGTTTTTAAGCATGCTTTTGGTTATGAATCTTCATTGAGCTCATGTGGATTTGTGCTGATGCTGTGCTGGTGTTATGAGCTGATTTTATGAATGATGGAAGTGTAATGGGTATGATATTGATGATGCTATGCTATTGCGAGTGGATGTTGTTTGATGGAAGCATGATCGAATATGTTGTTTGATATGTTTGATGTTGTGATATCCATGTTTTTATTGACTGTTATGTCAGGTAAAAGGGGAGAATTTGGGATACCCATTGCCTTATTATTATAGCTATTGTGTTATTTTGGAGTTGGAGTTTGAATCCTTGCTTAAAACTGGTCTAATTGATTTGTTTGTTTTGTTGTGATTGTTTGCTGTTAATAGCATGGTGAAATCGATGAAAGAATGGCAGTTAGGTGAGATGGTTGCTGCCTTAGAGCAGGTTGTTAAGGCGTGGGATTCACCTTTTAATGGAGGTGTTTCGTCTCAGTCTTCTGTGCCTGGAGTTGAGGTAGTGAGGCAGGGGGAAGAAGCTGGTTCTGTGATGGAGAGTTCATCACCTATTGTTCAAGAGGTGTTGGGAACATCTCAAGCTGTGGCGAAAGTGAGGCCTATAGATGTGCTGGCTGTGGGATGTGCGGGTTTGTCGAAACAACGTTTACATGATTTGGGAGCTGTGGAGTATCATGGTTCGACACCTGAGATGTTTGAGGCCTGGTTAGCCAGTGTAGTTCAGATTTTGGACCGGGAAGGTTGTGACTATGCTTGTAAGCTGGGAAGTGTTGTCTCATTGATGCTGGAGAACGCTTGTGCCTGGTGGACATCTGTGGCGGTGGCGTCGCACATCCAAGATGTTGATTGGGACTTCTTTGTGTCTGCCTTTTATGAAAGGTATCTTGGAGGGAAATTCCCAAGGGTTAAGCAATGTGAGGGTGTGGTTTCTGTTTATGAAGGTGGGAAAGGTTTAAGCAAGAAAGTTGTGGGTGGAGTGGAAGCTCAGTTACCGGTGTGTGACCGTTATGGAAGGCGCCATGTTGGAGGTTGTTGGGGCGCAGGTGCGTGTTGGAACTGTGGTTCTAAGGAGCATGTGAAGCGAGATTGTCCTCATGTGGTAAAATCAGCTTCAGTGGTAGCAGAAGGGTCTCTGAAGGGCCGTGGGCACGACCGAGACAAGGTTCGAAGGTGGCAGGAGGAGCAAAAAGTGGTGAGGAGCTTGGAAAATGGAATCTGCTGGAATTGTGGGTCTGTTGGACATTTGAGACGTAATTGTTTGAAGTTGGTTCGGGGTAGCTGGGTTCTTTACCGCAGGGAGATGGTGATGACCTTAGTGTGTTAGCTGATGCTGCAGCGGTGCGGTTGGGGAATGATGGTTTTGCAAGGAAGAGAGCTCGTCTGATGAAGCTCCGGGGTGGTGATGTGTTTTCAGGTAACCTTGTTAAGTAACATTTTGCTCTAGTATCCTAGATGGTTTTGGTTTGGTTTTTCCTTGCGTAGCGGGTATGGTTTCGTTGCTAGCATGTTGGGGTAGTAGTAGTTGTTGTTTTGAAAACAACTTTAGTGTGAAGAGGGCATTAGTGAGTATCTCGTGGATGATATAGTTGGTCAAGTTAGACGTGAGATAGGAGGTTGTTCTTAGACGGATTCGGAGGATGTTATTGGTAGGTGTGAACCGACATACATGCACAGTTAAAATCATTTGTTATATGCTATATTATATATATGTACTGGTCCATGCATACATGTGACATGACATTAGAGGTTTTGCATACATGTACATCAGGCATTGATAGGGCATATTGGTGACCATGCATACGAACGTTCACACTCGCTAATAACTAATCGAGTCTGTTAGTGTTGTGATAGAGTTAGGTTGGATGATGGGTTTTTAGAGGTTGTTTTGGTGCTAGGAGAATGTTAGAAGTTGTGGAGAGTATTAAGCGAGCTGTTAGTAATAGTGAGTGCGGTGTAGCGTGTTGGTAGAAAGAAAGTGTTTTGGCATTTAAAGAGTTTAATGGTGTGGGGTGAGGAGTACCGATTGAAGTTAAAATCGGTCTGGTGGGTTTGAATAGCTAGTAGAAGTGGTAGTTCGTTGGTGTTAAGTGATGTTGCAGGTTAGTGGTTGTGTTTCCAGAGTGCTGAGGTAACTTGGAATTGAGGTTGTGTTGAAGGTTGTAGAAAAGGGTTAGCCTGGGAGAAGAGAAGTTTCGTAATCTTGATATGTATGTTTAGGTTGGGCGGTGTTCTAGTAGGGCAAGTGTTGTAGTCGAAGCTTGAAGTGGAAAGGCAATGTGAGATCAAAGGCCATTGTTGGTTGGACGGGTTTTTGTGAGAAGTGGTTGGCTGGTTGTGAATAAGTAAATTCCTTTTGAGGTCAGCTGGTGGTGTGTGGAACGGCTGGCGAAGTCAAGGTTGGGGATTTGTGACGTGATTATCGGGTGATGGGTGAGTAGTCCTGGTGAATCGTTATGGTAATGACAGCGGCGGATGTGAAGGAATGTCAGCAATGCGTTGAGAGGTTTGAGTAAGCAGTTGATGCTTAAGAATTCTTGCTTGGTGTGGTAACCTTTGGAACAGGTTGAGTAGTTGTGCAAGGGGTTTTGGAAGCAGTGGAGGTTGTGGGTTACATGGTGGTTGAACTGGATTGGTTGGTGTCACCGTGTGTACGATTCTTGGGAGTTTTGAGTTAAGGTGGTGTATACTGTAAAAGTTGGAGGTTTTTCAGGTTGTTGTTGGGGCTGTGTGCAGTCCGGAAGTGGGAAAGGTTAAGATGTGGTTAACATTTGAGTGTTCTGGGATTTGTGATCAGTATGTGGTGTTGTTGGGTTTGGTGGAGTTTTGTGAGGAGAGTGTTCAGTGGTGGTTAAGTCTCTTGTGTTGCTTTGTGGGTTGTTTTGAGAAGTTTGGTTGTGCTCAATCCGCCGGTTGAAATTTCGAGGATGAAATTTCCTAAGAGGGGGAGAGTTGTAAAACCCCAATTTTGGGCTTAGAAGTTTTGGGTTTTGGACCGGACCGATCGGGGTGCGGTTCGAATATAAAAGGTGATTTTTAGGAAAGCTTAGTTCGGGTTGCATTAAAAATATGGGAAAATGTTCTAAAATCCTCTTTTATTATATATAAGAGAAAGGTGAAATCAATTTTACAAAATGAGGTTTGGAAGAGTGACATTTTGGGTTAGTGACCAAAATGTAATTTTTGAAAACTGGGTGACTGTTTTAAAAAGGATTGAAACTTTGAATCTTTAAGGAGCTATTTACCCAAAAGGAGTTTCTCCAGATTTTTATTAGATATTAAATGATTTATTGATGGTTTAAAATAAAGGTAAAAAGGAGGGAAAGATATTTTAGCCTTTTAACTAACTTTTCCTAATTTTCCATTTTCATTTTCTCTCATCTTTTCTCTCAAACCAAACACATTTCTCCAGAGCATTTCCCTCTGATTTTGTCATCTAAATAACACATTTCAATTCTCTTTTGATCTCTAATCATCTCTTCATCAAAACCTTACCATTTGCTATTTGGATTTTCAAGAATTTGGTTCCAAAAAGGGAGAAACTCAAGTTTGGAGGTAAGAACATCCTTCTCCTCTAAACTCTCAGTTCTTTACTGAAATTCCCAAGTTCTCAATCCTAGATTTGTGTTTTATAAAAGGTTTTAAGGTAGTGTTCTTGATATTGGCTTTTAAATGCAAGATTGGTTGATTTTTGATAAAATTCGTATGATCTGTTTGAGCAGTGATTTGAGGTGTCTTTTTGATGTTAAATGAATGTTAAATTGATGAGAAGTTGAGGTTTAATCAATGCAATCCCGAATAGGTTGATTTTCCTAAGTTTTGCTTGAGTTTTTGGTTGTTTTTGGAGTGTTTTTGATGATCTGTTATAGCTGGAGGTATAAGGACGTGTTTGGGATCATTTTGAATGTTAATTGATATTTATAAATGGTTAGAAGTGATGGATCTTGGCTGGGTTAAGTTTTGGAAGTGTTTGGAGGTGATTTCGGTTGTGTTTGGTAGCCGAAATGTTGGATTTGTGTAGAGCAGCGAGTTGAGTTGTGTGGTTGGTGTTTTTAATGCATAATGATGCATTAATCCTCTGTTGTTGTGTGCTTGAAACATGGGAGATTGATCCGTGAGCATTAGAGGTGGTGTGGAAGGTTTCGGATGCTTGGAAGGCTTGTTGGCTAGCCTTGTTTTGTGTATCGGTGAGTGAAGTTGGGTTTTCAGCTTTTTAACCAAGGTTTGAAGGTTTTGGGAGCTTAGTTTAAGTCTAAACAACTTAGCTAAGCTCAAGAGTAAGTAAATGGAATCTCTCTCTTGGTTGTGTTATGAAATGGTTTTTAAAAGCACTTGTGATTGTTGGTTTCAATGCATGTGATTTGCATGTTTTAAATTCTGTTTTGGAAGCATTTAATAGCATGGTTTAATGCTGGTTTTGAAAGTCACGTGTGAAGGATGCTCAAGGTAAGAGTTCCTTGGTGTTGTACAGTGGAATTGTGGAATTGATGCATAGTGTTGCATGTTGTTTAATGGCTTTGTGTAATGTTTCAAAAACAGTGGATTGATGATGGTAAATGGTTGCTTTTGCATTTTGGTTATGCTTGTAAAACAATGGATTAATGTGGTAAGATGGTTATATTGGCAAGTGATGTAAGTGGCTCTTGGTTACTTTAATCAGATATATTTAGCCGGCTATAGGATTGGGTGCACCGTGAATAAAGTCGCCTTGGATGTGGAGTGGTTGTGAGTGAACCGGTAACTCCATCCAAGTACACTAACGAGATGGTTAAGAACACCATGGTGGTTAAAATTCCATGGGTGGGTTTTGTGTTAAGGTCATAATGGTGGTTAAAATTCCATTTGAGGACCTTGTGCTAGTTAAGATCACAATGGTGGTGTAAAGTCCACGTGTGGATCTTGTGAAGTATGTCCCGGATCTCGTTAGTGATGTTATACAACTACCAATGGTTGATGCTAAGGTTATATGGTGGTTAAAATTCCATATGGGGACCTTGTGCATGTTAAGGTCATATGGTGGTTAAAATTCCATATGAGGATCTTGCGAGTGTTAAGGTTATATGGTGGTTAAAATTCCATATGAGAACCTTGTGAATGTTAAGGCCATATGGTGGTTAAAATTCCATATGAGGGCCTTGTGTATGGTAAGGTCAAATGGTGGTTAAAATTCCATTTGGGGACCTTGAGATTGGTAGTGTGTATGAAGCGTGGGGACAACGCTTGTGATCCGCGTATCTGATTGGTTGTTGAGTTGAAAAGTGGATATGGTTTATCACTTGGAAGCCAATATAAGGTTCTTGAATATAATGAAGCATGAGACGCTTGAAATGATGCATGGTTGCATGAGAAGTGTATAATGCTTAAAGAATGCATGTATTACTTGTTAGCTTGAACAAGTGTTTATCTTCTATTGAGAATGTTGCATTGTGTGCATGGAATCTCTTCAATGCATTGTAGTTTTGGGAAGGCTTGTTTAAAAGGCATGTAATGCAAATGTTGAGTTTGTGGTTCATGTGTTGCACTTGTTTAATGCATGCGATTAATTGATTGAGTAAGTGGTTTTTAAAGGTTTCTTGCTTGAAATGTTCAAGGTATGAGAAAAGTATGATGTGAAGTGGAAGTGTTTTCCAAGGTTCTTGTATTTAACTTTGCATGTGATGTTCATGCATGGAATGGTTTAAGTGTTGGTTTTGCAAGTTTATGCTTTGAAAAGGGTTACTTAGCTTTCTAAGCTAAGGGTTGGTTTTCATGTTTGAGCAATGCATGATATTGAGCATGTTGTTGAAAAGGGTTTCCAAACATTGCTTTGGCTTATCAAATTACGATGCTTTTGAAAGAGGTTTATGATTCGCTGCATTGATGATGTTTTGGTTTTGAGCATTCCTCACTAAGCATTATGTGCTTACGCTCCTTTTTGTCCATCAATGCAAATAATTGATGTTGGAACAACGAGAAGCAAGGGATTCAAGGAAAGCTCCACTTGAGATGTATGTCTCGGTAATAGCTATAGATAATAAAGGCAATGGGGGGTGAAACTCTTATGTTGATGTTAATGAGATTGTGTATGTTGGACAAGATTGGTTTTATGTTGTTGATAATGCTAGAACTTGTAATTGGCCTCTTGGTATGTGGTTTGGTGATTTGAGGATTTCATGGTTTGCCTTATAGGATGCTTGCCTATAGAATTGGGTATTTCTTATTTTGATGCCATGTTGATGTTTGGTTGATGCAATTATGTTCCTTGTATGTTTAATGACTTGCTGGTATAATTTGGTTGCATTTGGAGCATGTTAGATAGGTCAATTGTATGATAAACCAGCAATTTTTCTGCAATCTGGGCAATCTATTTCGGAACATGTGTTACCGTATCGGAACGGGGGCCTGAAATGGCCTAGGCGTTCCGAAACGGAAGGCACTGTTCCGGAACGGATTGGCCACTGTCAGGTCCTGTTTCGGTACCAGTTTCGGAACGGTCCCGCGTTTTGGAACGGGTCTTCCCTGTTCCGAAACACTCGACCGTTGGGCACTGAAATTGACGGTTTAATGTTTTGAAACCTTTGCGTTTTGGTCCTGAACCTTGTTGTTGTAATTGGTTGAGTTTGAGATGTTCGTTTGAGCTGAAATTTGGCAGTGAAGCATGAAACATGACTAATTTCATATTGGTAACTTTCAATTGGGTTAAGTCCTTAAAATTTTCAGAATTTACAAATTCGTCCCTAAAGTTGTATTTTGTGCAATTGAGTCCCTGAATGATCTTTGATCGATGTAATCTGTGAGTATGTTGTTCTTGTGAACATGTCTAGGGTTAATGTGCATTTAGATAAGATTAAATGAAAAAAAAGGGTCGTTAATCAAAGTTGACTTTTGGGTTGACTTTGGTTTTCCCCGTGTAAACTTCTTAATTCGGTTCAACCGTCTGGGCCGGGTTAAGGGGGTTACAACAACCCTGGAAAGAGTATGGATGAGTATTCCTTCAACCCTATGCGAATCTGGTTTCGCATTCTGGCCCTGCCCAATCCAGTAATGGTAACTACTAACGAAGATCCTGATAGAACCCACCTGGTGGGTCAATCACTTGGCGCTATGGTTGGTACAGTTCTTAGGACTGATACTCGGAAAAAAGAAGGAAACATGACAGATTTTCTGAGAGTTGAGATCCTGATGTAATTTCCAAGCCAATTCGCCGATTTATTCTCATTGGTAAAGGTACACGAACTACTTCCTGTCGACTTCAGTATGAAAGCTTGCCTCTTTTATGCCACGGCTGTGGTTTCATTAGTCATGTTATTGAGAACTGCCCTAATAAAAGTACTTTTGATCCGGCTAAATTACAATATGGAGAATGGCTTCGTTGGCTCCCCCCGCGCCGTCGGGATCAGGGACCAAGGGGTCGCATCCGTTCTGTTGATATCCCCATTCCTGCTAATCGCCAACCACCACAAGGTAACTTATATTTTTTCTTTCGGATTCAAAAATCTCATCATCATTATTCACTTTATTCATACTTTGATTCTTCCGCTCATTTAGATTCCTCGGATAAAGGGAAATCTACTGCAAACCCTGTTAATGACAACCAGCTCCCACTGAAAGGTACTCTATGCTTTCTTATAATACTATTTTACATTCCCTACTTCTCCTTTAGTCTTATCACTAAAGGGAAATCTCCCGCTCATTGGTAAATCCGTCGTGGAGCCCGTGGCTTCTTCACAAGACTCAGGTCTTTCTCTCATTAAACATTACCATTTGTTCTTTATCCAACGCTTCCCACTCTTAAAGCTCACTTCATGCTTCTCTGAATTTTTAGGGAAGTTGAATGAAGGGGATGCTGCCTCTTTTGTTGATCTCCCTGCAGAGGACACTAATAACATTAATGAGATGGTAGGGGAACAATCCTCTGAGCCGCCTGCTGCCAAGCCAGATTCCCAGCCGCCTCCACGAGTTCCACGCCCTCTTAGGGTTATTTCGCCACAGCCTCTAAACACTATCTACCCTGTTCCTGTGGATTCTGAACAAGACAATCTAGAAGCCCATGATGATGGAGTTCCAAGCCCCACAGCTCATCAAGTGCGTAAATTGGACTCTCAACTAAGTAAGCCCTTCCTCCAAACCGGTATTACGCTTATAGATGCATTTGATTCTTGGCTACTTAAGTACTATCCCAATATTGCAGCCTCGGACCCTGCTCCCATTCCCATTCCTTCTAATCGTGGTGTAAAGAGGCGTTCCCCCATCCATGTGGTACTCCAGCCAAAGAAATCTAGGCCCTCTCCTTCTCCTACATTGAAAGCTGGGATGAGCAGCGGAAAAAACTCTCCGGCGGCAGCTGATGTGCAGCCCCGCCGAGGGAAATGATCATTTTATGTTGGAACTGCCAGGGTCTCGGGAAGGTCCAGGCAGTTCAAATCTCCAGCAATACGTTCAACTTCATAATCCAGATTTACTTTTTTTATGCGAAACTAAACTTAAAAATACGGCTTATAGCCGTCTTGGTACTTTTCTAGGTATGGACCTAGCTTTTCGGTTGATTTTTCAGATGCATGTTCTAGACTCACTTTATTTTCATTAAAAACTTATAAGATTGATTTGCTTGCTTATTCGGATCGATTTATCCATACTTATGTTAGTTGTAATTCGTCTTCGTTTTACTTCACTGGTATTCATGGTTTCTCGGAAACATGTAACAAACCTAAAACTTGGGAATTAATTGATTCACTCAATAATAATGATGGTCAATCTTGGCTTCTTGGTGGTGACTTTAACGAAATCCTAGCTGATAATGAAAAACAAGGTGGCTGCCGTTGGCCTAGATCTCAAATTAATAACTTCCGCCGCTGTCTTTCATGAAATTACCTTTTTGATTGCAAACCTACAACGGGTTGGTTTACTTGGTCCAAAACGGGGCCTAAAACTCCTACTTTATTTGAGAGATTAGATTGATTCGTAGGGAATATGGCATGGAAAACCACCTATCCCAATTATAGAATCACCTCTGACTTTGACGCTAAATCATATCAATGTTTTCTTCTTTTGAATACGAAACCTCCTTCTCTAACAAATCACCGTCCCCCACCATCCAAGTTCAGATTTGAAAATTGCTGGGCTTCCAATGATGAAGGTATTTCTGTCGTAAAACAAACTTGGTCATCCACCAAGGGTAACACTTTGGATAAAATTAAAGCCATTGGATCCTGCCTAGGAGACTGGAAATCACAACAAAGATTTAAGACCAATGGTCGCATCAACTTTCTTACCAAAAAAATTAATAAACTTCTACAACGACCTCTTTCAGCTTCGGCTGAAAAAAGTTATATCTCTGCCAAATCTGAACTTCACAAACTTCTTGAGGTGCAAGAAGCATATTGGGCACAGCGTTCTCGCAATCTATGGCTCTCCCAAGGAGATAAAAACACTCGTTTCTTTCATGCCCGAGCTTCTAGCAGAAAGAAGAAGAACACAATCTCTGGTCTTTTTGACTCCAATAACGTTTGGTGTACTAACGACACCGATCTAATTGAAATAGCTTCTTCATACTTCCACAATCTTTTTACTTCCTCCAACCCACACTTCCCTGAACAGATTCTCTCAAAAATCAATCCCTCAATTACGACTGCTATGAATGAGTCCCTTTCTAAGGGATTCACTTCAGAAGAAATTATCACCGCTTTCCGAGACATCGACCCTAGGAAAGCCCCTGGTATCGACGGTTTACCAAGTAGTTTCTTTCGCCAACATTGGGATACGGTTGGGGCAGATATCATTACACTCTGCCTTAATCTCCTCAATGGGTCTGCTGATATGGCTTCAGTTAACCAAACTATTTTAGTCCTCATACCTAAGATTAAGGATCCCACTACCATGAGGCACCTACGGCCCATCAGTCTCTACACCGTAATTTACAAAATTATTGCTAAAGTTTTAGTTAACCGTATGAAACATACCATTCCATTCTGCATCAGTTCTAATCAAGCTGCTTTCGTTCAGGGTCGCAATATCACAGATAACATTCTTATTGCCCACGAAATTATTCACTCCATTAATACCGGTACATCCAAGTCTTCTCAAGGAGCTTCCCTTAAGCTTGACATGGAAAAGGCCTTTGACAGGGTTGAATGGTCATTTCTCGAAAATGTCATGAACCGTATGGGTTTTGCCTCATCATGGGTATCTCTTATCATGAGATGTATTTCTTCAGTTTCCTTCACGGTTAAGGTCAATAACTCGTTTTCTCCTTTATTTTGTCCTCAAAGGGGTCTCCGTCAAGGGGACCCTTTATCTCATTTTCTTTTCCTTTTTTGTACCCAAGGGCTTTCAGCTTTCTTGTCTAATGCTAAACAACAAGGCCTTCTCCCAGGACTAGGGGCTTGTAAGCATGGTCCCAAGGTTAACCACCTCTTATTTGCTGATGATTGTATAATTTTCCTCAACTCGAAACCCGAGGAAGCTGCACATCTTAAATCAGCCCTCCATACTTATGCTTCTGCCTCTGGGCAAGCAGTTAACTTTGATAAGTCCATCATATTTTACAATCCCCGTACTCCTTCATCGATTCGTCAATCTATTAACTCCCACCTGCAAGTACGTGAGGTTTCCAACCCTGGTGTCTATCTAGGGGTACCTCTTCTTATTGGTAAAAATAAGACCCTCGCTTTAGGGTTTATACGCGATAAAGTTCATGATAGATTATCCACATGGGACAAACAGCTTCTTTCCTTCAGTGGTAGGGAAATTTTTATTAAAGTCGTTTTACAATCTCTACCCCAATACGTTATGTCCCGTTACTTATTACCCCAAAATATTATTGATGATATGACATCTGCCATTCGACGATATTGGTGGTCTGGGAAATCCAACAAGAAAGGATGGCATATGCTCCCACGGGACCAGGTGTGTTTGCCTAAATCTGTTGGAGGATTGGGTTTCCGGGACCTCAACAACTTTAACATTGCACTTCTCGGTAAACAATTATGGCGTCTTATTTGCGAACCCGACTCCCTCTTGGGACAAACCTATAAATTCAAATACTTTCCCTCAAGAAACATTCTTAATGCCTCTCGACCTTCTCGAGGATCGTTTGCCTGGCAAGGTCTTTATAATGCTATGCAACACCTTTTTGGTGGTTTCCTCTATCGGCCTGGTATTAATAGTAACATACGTATCCATCATGATAACTGGGGAGGCTCTTCGTCTATTCATCTCTACGGAGACTATGAGCTATCTGAGGAAGTCCACGTTTGTTGTCGTGACTTTATGGTGCGAAACCAAGCATCTTGGGATCCTATCAAAGTTCGTGCATACTTTACTACGGATGATGCCGATTCCATTCTTTCTGTTCCTATCATCAATGACACTCGGGACTCCATCCTCTTGAGGCCTAACGATTCTGGTATTTATTCTGTCAGATCTGGTTACCACTTCCTGCAACTCCCCCTGAGCCAAGACTTCGTCCCCCACGTATAGGGAAATTTCTTTCCAAACTTAAGGTTTTACCTAAGGTCAAAACTTTTGGTTGGTGTCTGGGGTCTGAGGCCCTACCTGTTGGGACTCGTCTTTAGACTTTTGTTCCAGACTCTGGTCCCTGTCCTGTTTGTTATTCTGGTACAGAGTAGATTCTCCATGCTCTCCGTGATTGCTCTGATGCTTCGGAGTCCCTTAAATTGATTGGTCTACCCTCTTCTCTTATTAATAGCTCTGCTTCCACTGGCCTCCAATGGCTTGAGGAAGGTGCTTCCCTTCTTTCTCCTGATCTATTTGGGCTTTTCTTGACTACCCTTTGGAACATCTGGAACAGACGTAACGACTGGATCCATAATAAACATCTTCAACCCCCATGGCTAATTGTCATCAACTCTATTAGTCTTCATCGTGACTACTCTACTTCCCTATCCTCATCTACATCCTCCATCCCCTCATCATCGATTCCTCCTTCTCGCTGGAGGCATCCCCCTCGTGGATTTATTAAAGTTAATGTGGACGGGGCTTTTGACCCTTCCACTCGTGCAGCGGCGGTTGGAGTTGTCGCTTGTGATGACACAGGGACGGTTGTTGGTGGCCTGGCTTTTCCGCTAGGCAGTTGTTCTGATGCTATTTCATCTGAAGGGAGAGGTCTTCTTGCCGGTATTACTTTTGCCCTATCCCAGGGATGGAGCCATTTGATCTTCGAGACAGACTGTGCATCTCTAGCGAACAGGATCAACTCTCTTGGGCCAGATCTTTCTCCTATGGGTCCGACGATTTTGCAGGCTCATACTGCTTTGGAGGATTTTTCTGTAGCACATGTACAGTATGTTTGCCGTGAGGCTAATTCTGTAGCTCATACGTTGGCTACCCATGCCTTCCATGTCTTTTGGATCTATGTATCCTGATTGTATTAAAACCGCTGTTCTTTGCGAGGTTTAACCTCGTTTTAATAATATATTCTGGGTACTCTTTTCCCCTTTTAGGTTTCTCCAAGTCTTGTGCTTGGGGATTTTAGTAGGGGTTTTTAACGAGGCCTGCTTTCTTCAAAAAAAAATTCCAATGGGTCCATTGAAAGGCTCATTTACATCTGCTCGTCCGAAACATCGACAAAAAGAACTGCAATACAAGTTTTAATCAAATATTAAGATTTCGTGTAATTCATTAGGAGCTTTTCAACACAATTATATTGCAAAACCTCAATTTCTGTACTTTTTACTCAGTTAAATTCCAACGGGTCCATTTAAAGGCCCATTTCGACATGCTTGTCCGAACAAAAAAGACCGCAAAACAAGTTTTAATCAAATTTTAGGAGTTCATGTAATTGATTATGAGCTTTTCAACACAATTATATTGCAAAACCTCAATTTCTGTACTTTTTACTCCGTTAAAATTCCAACGGGTCCATTGAAAGGCCCATTTCGAACTGCTCGTCCGAAACCTCTACAAAAAGGACCGCAAAACATGTTTTAATCAAATTTTAGGAGTTCAAATAATTGATTAACAACTTTTCAACACAATTATATTGCAAAACCTCGATTTCTGTACTTTTTACTCGGTTAATATTCCAACAGGTCCATTGAAAGGCCTTTTTAGACCTGCTCGTCCGAAATCCCTACAAAAAGGACCGCAAAACAAGTTTTAATAAAATTTTAGGAGATCATGTAATTGATTAGAAGCTTTTCAACACAATTATATTGCAAAACCTCAATTTCTGTACTTTTTACTCAGTTAAATTCCAACGGGTCCATTGAAATACCCATTTACAAATGCTCGTCCGAAACATCGACAAAAAGGACCGCAAAACAAGTTTTAATCAAATTTTAGGAGTTTAAATAAATGATTAGGAGCTTTTCAACATAATTATATTGCAAAACCTATATTTCTGTACTTTTTACTCAGTTAATTCCATTACCTTTCTCCCTTAACTTTGGTCTTTTCTCCTTCCAGGTACTACCCGGTTCTATATTGTTCTATTTCACTGCCTGAATTGATATTGGAACACAAAATAATATCTTCATGCCTATCTTATTGGTATAATACATGTTTATATTATTGTTTACATTTTATCTTTTACAATTTTTATCCGTTTATTTAATGTTGGTCGTGTATATTTTGTTTACTCCTTGCCCATATCTATATACTTGTTATTTCCCTACTTTCGATCTCTTCTACTCTCTAAATGGTTTATATCATTTTTTAACACTCATCTGTTTTCTCTTTTTACTGCATCAGATCATAATATCAATCAACATTTTTCCCCACTATTGCAGTATCTAAGGAAACTTGGAATCCTAGACCCAAGCACTGGTATTACTCTTATTTAATTATTATTAATCAAGCTTGTATTTATCATTTATTAGCCATTCATTACCCCCTTTTTTTTCTCTTTTGGTTTGTAAATAATTTCTTATCCCCACTTCTTTCTATCCCTGAGTATGTAATCTTTATTATTTTCTACTCTTCCTTTTTGCTTTCCTTTCTTGATTGCTTACATCTGTTTTGCTTATTTACTTCTTGGATGTTTTTATTGCATGTTATTTACTTCTTGGATATTTTATTGACTGCTTACTCGTTCGATTACGATACGTCACTCTATCTGTTTCGTAAACTTTCAACCAGTCAATTTCTTGTAATTATTAGTCAATTCCTCAATTTCCCAAATATCCTCCTTTTCTCTCTCTATTTATTTCAAAAAATCAATCTCAACGCCTTTTCAAGCGAATTAATTCCAGCCCTTTTTAGGGAATTAACTACGACCATCATTATGATGGAAAACAAATTTCAATCCCCGTTATTTATGCTTAAAATTTTCACCTTCCATACATATATACTAATTAATTTACACATCATAACTTTTATTTGTTACACGGTTTTAAAATAATTTATGGTATCCTCTTTAATTTCCTTTTTCCCAATTAATACCTGTTTTTATTACCTTCCCACTTTTAATATTTTTTCAGCTATTCTACCTTTATCATTTAAGGAATATTATCTCTTATCTTTAAATTTCTTTATTCCTTTCTTTTCTCTTATTACCAACTGTATAGCTTTTAATTACTTTTCATATCCCCAATTTCCTTTCTCCTTTATTAAAAAGTCAGAAATAATTTTCAGTTGTAACTCATCCTTCCCTTATAAATCCCTAAATATTAATAAATACATATACACACACTTACTTTGTTTACTATCACATCATCTTTTAAAATTCTTTTTGTATTTAAGGAATTCTTCCTTAAATTTTGCTTTAAAATTGACACTATTTAGTATACTTAACGAAAATTCTCCTTTTGTTCAGCTAATTCGTCCTAATAAGGAAAGTTTTTTTCTACCTTGCCTTTATGTCATATTTATAACCGAATCTTTACGGTCGTTAATTCTTTCTCAACTTCCTTTACTTACTAATTACCATAAACTAGCTTAGAGAATCTCTTCTTATTTATATGAACAATATACCCGTATTAGACCACAAACCTATCCCAATACTCCTTTCCTTTTCAACTTCAATACCCCGTCAATGGCTTCTTCCTCTATTCCCCAGCTTAGCTCCATCGACCTCACCCATGAGGAAGCAGAACTCCTTTACACTCCTGATTTCGGCTGGGATCTTGTTAAGGAGGATCCCAAGCTATTCCTCCTAGGATGCTTTATCTCGTCTAAAACTATTGATATCTATGCTGTTATTAACGCGTTTGAAGGCATTTGGAAGCCTAATGAAGTGGTATCTATCTCGGTTATCCAATACAATATTCTCAAGATAAAATTAAAGGAGACCAAGAACTGTTATGAAGTCCTCAACCGTGGTCCTTGGCTGTATAAGGACGACTGGTTAGCCATTACCGAGTACGACCCTGCCAAGTCAGTTGGTGAATACTCCTTCAATATTATGAGGATATGGATCCGTATCTTTGCCCTCCCTTCCTCACTCTTTGAGGACATTGATTGATCACATCTTGTGGGTCTTGCCCTTGGATCTATGGTAGGAAACGTTCTTCGAACTGATACTCGAGAGATTGAAGGAAACATGAAAGACTTCCTTCGGGTAGAAATCTTGCTGGATATTACCAGACCTGTCACCCGTTTCGTCTTCATCGGATCTGGGGCCAACAAAACTGTGTGCCGTCTTCAATACAAACGGCTTCCTACTCTATGCCCCGGCTGTGGTATAATCAGCCACACAATTGAAAAATGCCCCATTCGTTCTTCTCTCGATCTTAACAAGCTGCAATACGGGGAGTGGCTCCGCTACCTCCCCCCAAGACGTTGACCAACTGGTACTCGTGGGCGTATCCGTAATGTTGAGCCAAATCTTAACCAGAATATCCCTCCACCGACTAGTATTTCTTATTCTCTTACTGCCAATATCTCAATTTCTTTACGGTTTAATACTAAATTTAATTTATCTCTCTTGCTATTTCTAGCTCTGTCTATATACTTATCATCTTCTTTCATCATAGTGCCTCCTGTTCCAACAGCTTCGGCGAACACTAATGCCCCTACCACCGATCCGAATGTTATGGGTATACTGCTATTTCCCTCGCTTATCATTCATCCCGGTTTTATCAAACACTCATTAACTAAATTGGGCTTGTACTACAATCTATTCATAGGTTCTCTAAACGAGGGCGACGCTGCATCCTTTACGGAACAACCCACCGAGGAAGCTCCAAACACGGATACAGCTATGGGTGATGTTCCCAACTCTGCCAAAGATCCTGTCGCATCTGATTCAAAACAGAAAGCACCTCTCGAGCCTCAGCCTCTGAATACCATCTATCCTATCCCTGAAGATGGTTCAAATGATGATTGGGATACCACGGACGATGGTGTCCCTAGCCCAACTGCCCAGCAAATAAAGAAGATTGAAGCTGAATTGCGTAAGCCCCCTGCTCCTACCGATACAATTTTCAATGATTTTAACCAATGGTTTTTAAAAACTTACCCAAATGATGCAGCCCCTGCACCTGTTACAGCCCCACCGAACCGTGGCACAAAACGCCGTTCTCCTATCCAAGTGCCGCTCCCGCCAAAAAATCTAAACCATCCGGATCCACTCCTAAGGCTGGGATGAGCAGCTCAAAAAACTCTTCGGCGGCGGCAGACTCCCAGCCCCGCCGAGCAAAATGAGGATCCTATGATGGAACTGTCAGGGTCTAGGACAAGCCCCGATGGTTCAACATTTTAGGTCCTATGTCCAACATACCAACCCGGATGTTATTTTCTTATGTGAAACCAAAATTAATAATGCGACATGTATCCGCCTTTGTCTTTCATTAGGTATGCTAGAAATTATCTCTATTCCCCCAACAGAAGGGTGTTCCGGTATTACTCTATTTGCCTCGAACAATATTAATATAAATTTAATTTCGTACTCAGCGCGTTACATACATACTCAAATTACTTTGAACAATTGCACTATGTTTTTTACTAGAATGCATGGCTACTCCGAAACTAGTCAAAAATATAAAACATGGGAAATCATCGATTCACTACACATAAATAACAACAATATCCCTTGGCTTCTAGGAGGGGATTTTAATGAAATCTTAACTGACTCTGAAAAACAAGGTGGTTGCCTAAGGGCTAGATCACAAATCAATAATTTTCGCCACTGTCTATCACGTAACAATCTTTTTGACTGTAAACCAACATCAGGATGGTTTACCTGGACAAAAGTAGGGCCTTCAACTCCAAGTATACACGAAAGACTAGATCGTTTCATTGCTAATTCGTCTTGGCAAGATCTTTTCCCTTCCTATCGTATAACAACGGACTATGTGGCAAAATCCAACCATTGTTTCCTGCTTCTTGATTTATTCCCTGCGGCTGTTACCCCCCTCCAGCGGCCATCCAACACTTTTCGTTTCGAAAACTGTTGGGCGCATAATGAAGATAATATACATACTATTAAAAGTACTTGGGCCAATACCTCTGGAACAACAATTGAAAAAATTGAAGCTATCGGCACATGTCTAGAGGAATGGCAAAATTACCAACGATTTAAGTCTACTGGACGAATCAATTTCCTCACCAAAAAAAATAAACAAACTCTTATGTCGGCCCTTAAATGCCACAAATGAAGGAATTTATATAAAACACAGAACCATACTTAATAAACTTCTAATGGAACAAGAAATCTATTAGGCTCAAAGATCTCATACACTTTGGCTTTCTCAAGGGGATAAAAATACAAGGTTTTTCCACGCTCCGGCAACTAATAGGAAAAAGAAAAATTCGATTACTGGTCTTTTTTACTCTAATTCGAATTGGTGTACGGCTGACACAGACCTAATGACTATTGCCTCTACATATTTTCAAAATCTCTTTACATCCTCCAATCCCCAAATTTCGAATAATATTCTAGATAAAATTATGCCTTCTATCACCCAACCAATGAATGATACTCTTTTAAGGTCATTTACAAAAGAAGAAATACTCAATGCATTTCGGGACATTGATCCTAGGAAAGCACCTGGTATCGATGGACTACCAAGTGGCTTTTCTCGACAACACTAGGACACGGTTGGCGAAGATGTCATTAATCTCTGTTTTAAACTACTAAACGGCACCGCTGATATGGCTTTAGTCAATAAAACTATTCTGGTACTAATCCCTAAAATCCAAGACCCAACTTCCATGAAGCAACTAAGACCTATCAGCCTATGTACTGTCCTTTATAAAATTGTTGCTAAAACAATCGTCAATAGGATGAAACAAACAATTCCCATTTGTATTAGCCCTAACCAGGCAACTTTTGTCCAGGGACGCAACATCTTGGATAACATCCTTGTTGCCCATGAAATTATTCACAACATCAATTCAGGAGCAACTAAATCCTCCTAAGGAGCTGCTCTTAAATTAAACATGGAAAAAGCCTTTGACAGAGTTGAATGGTCCTTTCTAGCAAATGTTATGGAACGCATGGGCTTCGCCCCAGATTGGATCTCCCTCATAATGCGATGCATTACCACAGCCTCGTTTACAGTTAAAATTAATAATTCCTTCTCACCTTTTTTTCAACCTCAACGTGGCTTACGCCAAGGTGACCCCCTATCTCCTTTCCTATTCCTCTTCTGCACACAAGGGCTTTCGGCTTATCTATCTGCTGCCCAACAAACAAACATTCTTCCGGGACTTGGTGCCTGTAAATATGGGCCCAAAGTCAACCATCTGCTTTTTGTTGATGACTGCATGGTCTTCATTAATAATACTCCAACCGAAGCTTCTCATCTTAAAAGAGCTCCGCAAACCTATGCTGCTGCTTCTGGTCAAGCAGTGAATTTTGAGAAATCGACAATTTTTTATAATCCGCGTACACCATCCTCAACAAGAATTGCGATCAATAGTCTTTTACAAGTACGTGAGGTATCTAATCCTGGTGTATATCTAGGTATCCCACTTCTCATTGGGAAAAAACAAAACTGAATCATTAGGATTTGTGCGTGATAAAGTCCATGATCGTCTTTCTAGCTGGGATAAACATCTCCTCTCTTTTAGTGGTCGGGAGATTTTCATCAAAGCAGTCCTACAATCTCTACCTCAATATGTTATGTCTTGTTATCTTCTTCCACAAAACATTATTGATGACATGACTTCAGCAATCCGACAATACTGGTGGGCTGGCAAATCCAATAAAAAAGGATGGCATATGCTCCCATGGAATCATGTTTGTTTACCTAAGGCTGCCGGAGGCATGGGATTTAAGGATTTGCATGATTTCAATATTGCTCTCTTAGGAAAGCAACTATGGAGACTCATTTGTGACCCGAACTCTTTATTGGGACAAATATATCGTTCTAAATACTTTCCTTCTGGGAATATCCTAGATGCCCTCAGGCCCAATCGTGGCTCTTTTGCATGGCAAGGTATGTATAATGCTTTACAACGTCTTTTTCCAGGTTTTCTATATCGGCCAGGTATTAACAGTAATATCAGAGTACACAAAGACATATGGGGTGGCTCTTCCCCCATTACTCTCACCGGGGATTACGAAACCTCAGATGAATTCCATATTCGCTGCCGTGATTTTATGCTTCGCAATCAAACTGCTTGGGGTACGGAAAAGGTCCGGCATTATTTTACTCTAACTGATGCCACCGCCATTCTAAGTATTCCTATCATAAATGATCACTGCGATTCTATACTTTGGTCCCCTAATGACTCGGGTATTTACTCGGTCCGCTCTGGTTATATTTTTCTACAACGGTCTATATATCCACATACGTCACCTACACGTTTTTGGAAATTTCTGTCCAAAGTCAAAGCCTTACCCAAAGTCAAAACTTTTGGCTGGCGTATGGCGTCTGATGCGCTACCAGTTGGGGCCAAAATGCAAGCCTTTTCACCAAACTCGGGGCCTTGCCCCATCTATGGAAGCCACTCGGAATCCATTCTCCACGCTCTTCGTGATTGTTCAGGGGCTTCTGAAGTACTACAGCTTTCTGGTATTCCTATAAATCTTTCTAGGAGCTTGGCCATAACCCCATTACAATGGTTAGAGGAAGCTACCCACATCCTATCCCCTGATAAGTTTGGCCTTTTCCTCACAGCTATTTGGAATGTCTGGAATAGACGTAACGACTGGGTTCATAATCATCATCTACAACCGCCTTGGCTTATTGCAGTTAATTCCATTAGTTTACATCATGACTTTTGTAAAGCCGTTACTGTTACTTCCCCAACGCCCTCTATCCTTTCTACTCCATGCTGGAAACCTCCCCCACTTCATCATATTAAAATAAACGTGGATGGTGCTTTTAATCCATCAACTCGTGCAGCAGCTGTTGGCGCCGTTGCTCGTGATTATACAGGTGCAGTCGTGGGCGGCCTTGCATTTCCGCTTGGTAGCTGTTTGGACGCAGTTACCTGTGAAGGCGAGAGCCTTCTTGCTGGTCTCACCTTCGCCCGATCTCAAGGATGGAATCGGATCTTGCTTGAAACTGACTGCGCTTCTCTTGCAAATAGGATCAACAATCCCGCTCAGGATCTCTCTACCATGGGACCTCTTCTTCATCAGATTCAAGAGTCTCTTCATGATTTTGATTTTGATTCTGCTTCTGTTTCTTTTGTACGCCGTGAGGCAAATCATTTGGCACATACCTTGGCTACTTTTTCTTTAAGTTCTATGTCATTTAACTCTAATGTTCCAAATTGTATCAAACATCTTGTAACAAACCCTCTATGATTTAATAAAACTTAGGCACTCTTTTCCACTTTTTAGGGTCCTCTAGCTCTGCTCGAAGGACATTAGTAGGGGTTTTTAACGAGGACTTTTCTTCAAAAAAAAATTCCAATGGGTCCATTGTAAGGCCCATTTAGACCCGCTCGTCTGAAACCTCTACAAAAAGGACTGCAAAACAAGTTTTAATCAAATTTTAGGAGTTCAAATAATTGATTAGGAGATTTTCAACATATTTATATTGCATAACCTCAATTTTTATACTTTTTACTCAGTTAAAATTCCAACGGGTCCATTGAAAGGCCCATTTCGACCCGCTCTTCCAAAACCACTACCAAAAGGATCGCAAAACAAGCTTTAACAAATTTTAGGTGTTCAAATAATTGATTAGGAGTTTTTCAACACAATTATATGTCAAAACCTCAATTTCTGTACTTTTTAATCAGTTAAAATTCCAACGGGTCCATTAAAAGTTCCATTTCGAACTGCTCATCCGAAACCTCTACAAAAAAGACCGCAAAACAAGTTTTAATCAAATTTTTGGAGTTCGTGTGATTGATTATGAGCTTTTCAACACAATTATATTGCAAAACCTCAATTTCTATACTTTTTACTCCGTTAAAATTCCAACGGGTCCATTGAAAGTCCCATTTCGAACTGCTCGTCCGAAACCTCTACAAAAAGCACTGCAAAACATGTTTTAATCAAATTTTAGGAGTTCAAATAATTGATTAACAGCTTTTCAACACAATTATATTGCAAAACCTCAATTTCTGTACTTGTTACTCAGTTAAAATTCCAACGGGTTCATTGAAAGGCCCATTTATACCTGCTCGTCTGAATCATCGACAAAGAGGACCGCAAAACAAGTTTTAATCAAATTTTAGGAGTTCGTGTAGTTGATTAGGAGCTTTTTAACACAATTATTTAGCAAAACCTCAATTTTTGTACTTTTTACTCAATTAAAATTCCAAGGGGTCTATTTAAATGCTCATTAACACCTGCTCGCCCGAAACATCGACAAAAAGGACCGCAAAAAGTGTTTAATCAAATTTTAGGAGTTGAAATAATTGATTAGGAGCTTTTCAACACAATTATAATGCAAAACCTCAATTTCTGTACTTTTTACTCTAATTAAATTCCAACGGGTCCATTGAAAGACCCATTTCAACCCTCTCTTCTGAAACCTCTACAAAAAGGACCGCAAACCAATTTTTATCAAATTTTAGGAGTTCAAATAATTGATTAGGAGCTTTTCAACACAATAATATTGCAAAACCTCAATTTCTGTACTTTTTACTCAGTTAAAATTCCAACGGGTCCATTGAAAGGCCCATTTAGACCTGCTCGTACGAAACCTCTACAAAAAGGACCGCAAACCAAGTTTTAATCAAACCTTAGGAGTTGAAATAATTTATTTCAGAGCTTTTCAACACAATTATATTCCAAAACCTCAATTTATGTTCTTTTTACTCAATTAAAATTCCAACGGGTCCTTTAAAAGGCCCATTTCGACATGCTCGTCTGAAACCTCTATAAAAAAGACCGAAAAACAAGTTTTAATCAAATTTTAGGAGTTTGTGTAATTGATTAGGAGCTTTTCAACACAGTTATATTGCAAAACCTCAATTTCTGTACTTTTTACTCAGTTAAAATTCCAACGGGTCCATTGAAAGGCCCATTTCGAACTGCTCGTCCGAAACCTCTACAAAAAGGACCGCAAAACATATTTTAATCAAATTTTAGGAGTTCAAATAATTGATTAACAGCTATTCAACACAATTATATTGCAACACCTCAATTTCTGTACTTTTTACTCTGTTAAAATTCCAACGGGTCCATTGAAAGGCCCATTTCGACCCGCTCGTCCGAAACCTCTACAAAAAGGACCGCAAAACAGGATTTAATAAACTTTAGGAGTTCGAATAATTGGTTAGGAGCTTTTCAACGAAACTCTATTACAACATCTCAAATTATGTACTTTCTACTCAGTTAAAATTTCAACGAGTCTATTGAAAGGCCTATTTCGACCTGCTCGTCTAAAACCTCTACAAAAGGACCGCAAATCAAGTTTTCATCAAATTTTAGGAGTTCGTGTAATTGATTAGGAGTTTTTCAAAACAATTATACTGCAAAACCTCAATTTCTATACTTTTTACTCAGTTAAAATTCCAATGGGTCCATTGAAAGGCCCACTTCCACTCGCTCGTTAGAAACCTCTACAAAAAGGACCGCAAAACAAGTTTTAATCAAATTTTAGGAGTTCAAAAAATTTATTAGGAGCTTTTCAACACAATTATTTTGCAAAACCTCAATTTCTGTACTTTTTACTCAGTTAAAATTTCAACGGGTCCATTTTAAGGCTCATTTCAACTTGCTCGTCCGAAACATCTACAAAAAGACATAAAAAAAGTTTTAATCAAATTTTACGAGTTCGTGTAATTTATTAGGAGCTTTTCAACACAATTATATTGCAAAACCTCAATTTATGTACTTTTTACTAAGTTAAAATTCCAACGGGTCCATTGTAAGGCCCATTTAGACCTGCTCGTCCGAAACCTCTACAAAAAGGACCACAAAACAAGTTTTAATCAAATTTTAGGAGATCGTGTAATTGATTAGGAGATTTTCAACACAATTATATTGCAAAACCTCAATTTCTCTACAAAAAGGCCCATTTACAACTACTCGTTCGAAACATCGACAAAAAGGACCGCAAAATAAGTTTTAATCAAATTTTAGGAGTTCAAATAAATTATTAGGAGCTTTTCAACACAATTATATTGCAAAACCTATATTTCTGTACTTTTTACTCAGTTAAAATTCCAACAGGTCCATTTAAAGGCCCATTTTGACATGCTCGTCCGAAACCTCTACTAAAAAGACTGTAAAACATGTTTTAATCAAATTTTAGCAGTTAAAATAATTTATTAACAGCTTTTCACCACATTTATATTGCAAAACTTTAATTTTTGTACTTTTTACTCAGTTAAAATTCCAACGGGTCCATTGTAAGGTGCACTTAGACCCGCTCGTCCGAAACCTCTAGAAAAAGGACTGTAATACAAGTTTTAATCAAATTTTAAGAGTTCAAATAATTGATTAGGAGATTTTTAACACAATTATATTGCAAAACCTCAATTTTTATACTTTTTACTCAATTAAAATTCCAACTGGTCCATTGAAAGGCTCATTTCGACCTGCTCTTCCAAAACCTCTACCAAAAGGACCGCAAAACAAGCTTTATCAAAATTTAGGAGTTCAAATAATTGATTAGGAGCTTTTCAACACAATTATATTGCAAAACCTCAATTTATGTACTTTTTAATCAGTTAAAATTCCAACGAGTCCATTAAAAGTCCCATTTCGAACTGCTCGTCCGAAACCTCTACAAAAAAGCACCGCAAAACATGTTTTAATCAAATTTTAGGAGTTCAAATAATTGATAAACAGATTTTCAACACAATTATATTGCAAAACCTCAATTTATGTACTTTTTACTCAGTTAAAATTCCAACGGGTCCATTGAAAGGTCCATTTCGACCCGCTTGTCCGAAACCTCTTCAAAGAGGACCGCAAAACAAGTTTTATCAAATTTTAGGAGTTGAAATAATTGATTAGTAGTTTTTCAACACAATTATATTGCAAAACCTCAATTTCTGTACTTTTTACTCAGTTAAATTCCAACGGATCCATTTAAAGGCCCATTTCGACCTGCTCGTCCGAAACCTCTAAAAAAAAGACCACAAAACAAGTTTTAATCAAATTTTAGGAGTTCATGTAATTGATTATGAGCTTTTCAACATAATTATATTGCAAAACCTCAATTACTATACTTTTTACACGTTAAAATTCTAACGGATCCATTGAAAGGCCCATTTCGAACTGCTCGTCCGAAACCTCTACAAAAAGGACCGCAAAACATGTTTTAATCAAATTTTAGGAGTTCTAATAATTGATTAACAACTTTTCAACACAATTATATTGCAAAACCTTAATTTCTGTACTTTTTACTCGGTTAATATTCCAACATGTCCATTGAAAGGCCCATTTAGACCTGCTCGTCCGAAACCCCTACAAAAAGGACCGCAAAACAAGTTTTAATCAAATTTTAGGAGTTCATGTAATTGATTAGGAGCTTTTCAACACAATTATATTGCAAAACCTCAATTTCTGTACTTTTTACTCAGTTAAAATTCCAACGGGTCCATTGAAAGGTCCATTTCGACCCGTTTGTCCGAAACCTCTTCAAAAAGGACCGCAAAACAAGTTTTATCAAATTTTAGGAGTTCAAATAATTGATTAGTAGTTTTTCAACACAATTATATTGCAAAACCTCAATTTCTGTACTTTTTACTCAGTTAAATTCCAACGGATCCATTTAAAGGCCCATTTCGACCTGCTCGTCCGAAAACTCTACAAAAAAGACCGCAAAACAAGTTTTAATAAAATTTTAGGAGTTCATGTAATTGATTATGAGCTTTTCAACACAATTATATTGCAAAACCTCAATTTCTGTACTTTTTACTCCGTTAAAATTCAAACGGGTCCATTGAAAGGCCCATTTCGAACTGCTCGTCCGAAACCTCTACAAAAAGGACCGCAAAACATGTTTTAATCAAATTTTAGGAGTTCAAATAATTGATTAACAACTTTTCAACACAATTATATTGCAAAACTTTGATTTCTGTACTTTTTACTCGGTTAATATTCCAACAGGTCCATTGAAAGGCCCATTTAGACCTCCTCGTCCGAAGGCCCTACAAAAAGGACCGCAAAACAAGTTTTAATCAAATTTTATGAGTTCATGTAATTGATTAGGAGCTTTTCAACACAATTATATTGCAAAACCTCAATTTATGAACTTTTTACTTAGTTAAAATTCCAACGAGTCCATCGAAAGGCCCATTTCGACCCGCTCGTAAGAAACCTCTACAAAAAGGACTGCAAAACAAGTTTTAATCAAATTTTAGGAGTTCAAATAATTGATCAGGAGATTTTCATCACAATTAAATTGAAAAACCTCAATTTCTGTACTTTTTACTCAGCTAAAATATCAACGGGTCCATTGTAAGGCTCATTTAAACCCGCTCGTCCGAAACATCGACAAAAAGGACCGCAAAACAAGTTTTATCAAATTTTAGGAGTTCAAATAATTGATGAGAAGCTTTTCAACACAATTATATTGAAAAACCTCAATTTTGTACTTTTTACACAGTTAAAATTCCAACGGGTCCATTGAAAGGCCCATTTCGACCCGCTCGTTAGAAACCTCTACAAAAAGGACCGCAAAACAAGTTTTAATCAAATGTTAGGAGTTAAAATATTTTATTTCGGACTTTTCAACACAATTATATTGCAAAACCTCAATTTTTGTACTTTTTACTCAGTTAAAATTCCAACGGGTCCATTAAAAGGCCTCTCTCGACCTGCTCGTCCGAAACCTCTATAAAAAAAGATTTCAAAACAAGTTTTAATCAAATTTTAGGAGTTCGTGTAATTGATTAGGAGCTTTTCAACACAGTTATATTGCAAAACCTCAATTTCTGTACTTTTTACTCAATTAAAATTCCAACGGATCCATTGAAAGGCGCATTTCGAACTGCTCGTCCGAAACCTCAAATAATTGATTAACAGCTTTACAACACAATTATATTGCAAAACCTCAATTTCTGTACTTTTTACTCAGTTAAAATTCCCACGGGTCCATTGAAAGGTCCATTTCGACCCGCTCGTCCGAAACCTCTTAAAAAAGGACCGCAAAACAAGTTTTATGAAATTTTAGGAGTTCAAATAATTGACTAGTAGCTTTTTAACACAATTATATTGCAAAATGTCAATTTCTGTACTTTTTACTCAGTTAAATTGCAACTGGTCCATTTAAAGGCCCATTTCAACCTACTCGTCCGAAACCTCTACAAAAAACACCGGAAAACAAGTTTTAATCAAATTTTAGGAGTTCGTATAATTGATTATGAGCTTTTCAACACAATTATATTGCAAAACTTCAATTTCTGTACTTTTTACTCCTTTAAAATTTCAACGGGTCCATTGAAAGGCCCATTTCGAATTGTTCGTCCGAAACCTCTACAAAAAGGACCGCAAAACATGTTTTAATCAAATTTTAGGAGTTCAAATAATTGATTAACAACTTTTCAACACAATTATATTGCAAAACCACGATTTCTGTACTTTTTACTCAGTTAATATTCCAACAGGTCCATTGAAAGGACCATTTAGACCTGCTCGTCCGAAACCCCTACAAAAAGGACCGCAAAATGAATTTTAATAAAATTTTAGGAGATCATGTAATTGATTAGGAGATTTTCAACACAATTATATTGCAAAACCTCAATTTATGTACATTTTACTAAGTTAAAATTCCAACGAGTCCATTATAAGGCCCATTTAGACCTGCTCGTCTGAAACCTCTACAAAAAGGACCGCAAACCAAGTTTTATCAAATTTTATGAGTTCAAATAAATGATTAGGAGCTTTTCAACACAATTATATTGCAAAACCTATATTTCTGTAATTTTTACTCAGTTAAAATTCCAACGGGTCCATCTAAAGGCCCATTTCGACCTGCTCGTCCGAAACCTCTACAAAAAAGACTGCAAAACATGTTTTAATCAAATTTTTGCAGTTAAAATAATTGATTAACATCTTTTCAACACATTTATATTGCAAAACTTTAATTTTTATACTTTTTACTCAGTTAAAATTCCAACGGGTCCATTGTAAGGCCCATTTAGACCCGCTCTTCCGAAACCTCTACAAAAAAGACTGCAAAACAAGTTTTAATCAAATTTGAGGAGTTCAAATAATTGATTGGGAGATTTTCAACACAATTATATTGCAAAACCTCAATTTTTATACTTTTTACTCAGTTAAAATTCCAACGGGTTCATTGAAAGGCCCATTTCGACCCGCTCTTCCAAAACCTCTACCAAAAGGACCGCAAAACAAGTTTTATCAAATTTTAGGAGTTCAAATAAATGATTAGGAGCTTTACAACACAATTATATTACAAAACCTCAATTTCTGTACTTTTTAAACAGTTAAAATTCCAACGGGTCCATTAAAAGTCCCATTTCGAATTGCTCGTCCGAAACCTCTACAAAAGTACCGCTAAATTGGTTTTAATCAAATTTTAGGAGTTCAAATAAATGATTAACAACTTTTCAACACAATTATATTGCAAAACCTCAATTTCTGTACTTTTTACTCAGTTAAAATTCCAACGGGTCCATTGAAAGCCCCATTTACACCTGCTCGTCCGAATCATCGACAAAAAGGACCGCAAAACAAGTTTTAATCAAATTTTAGGAGTTCATGTAGTTGATTAGGAGCTTTCAACACAATTATTTTGCAAAACATCAATTTTTGTACTTTTTACTCAATTAAAATTCAAAGGGGTCCATTTAAAGGCCCATTTACACCTGCTCACCCGAAACATCCACAAAAAGGACCGCAAAGCAAGTTTAATCAAATTTTAGGAGTTCAAATAATTTATTAGGAGCTTTTCAACACAATTATATTGCAAAACCTCAATTTCTGTACTTTTTAATCTAATTAAATTCCAACGGGTCCATTGAAAGGCCCATTTCGACCCTCTCGTCCGAAACCTCTACAAAAAGGACCGCAAAACAAGTTTTATCAAATTTTAGGAGTTCAAATAATTGATTAGGAGCTTTTCAACACAATAATATTGCAAAACCTCAATTTTGTACTTTTTACTTAGTTAAAATTCCAACGGGTCCATTAAAAGGCCCATTTCGACCCGCTCGTCCAAAACCTCTACAAATAGGACTGCAAAACAAGCTTTATCAAATTTTAGGAGTTCAAATAATTGATTATGAGCTTTTCAACACAATTATATTGCAAAACCTCAATTTCTGTACTTTTTACTCAGTTAAAATTCCAACGGGTCCATTAAAATGCCCATTTAGACCTGCTCGTACGAAACATCTACAAAAAGGACTGCAAAACAAGTTTAAATCGAACATACGAATTTAAATAATTTATTAGGAGCTTTTCAACAAAATTATATTGCAAAACCTCAATTTCTTTACTTTTTACTTTGTTAAAATTCCAACGGTTCCATTGAAAGGGTCATTTCGACCCGCTCGTCCGAAACCTCTACAAAAAGGATCGCAAAACAGGATTTATCAAATTTTAGGAGTTCGAATAATTGGTTAGGAGCTTTTCAACGCAATTCTATTGCAACATCTCAATTTATGTACTTTCTACTCAGTTAAAATTTCAACGGGTCTATTGAAAGGCCTATTTCGACCTGCTCGTCCGAAACCTCTACAAAAGGACCGCAAAACAAGTTTTCATCAAATTTTAGGAGTTCGTGTAATTGATTAGGATCATTTCAAAACAATTATATTGGAAAACATCAATTTCTGTACTTTTTACCCAGTTAAAATTCCAACGGGTCCATTAAAAGGCCCATTTCGACCCCCTCGTTAGAAACCTCTACAAAAAGGACCACAAAACAAGTTTTAATCAAATTTTAGGAGTTCAAATAATTTATTAGGAGCATTTCAACACAATTATATTGCAAAACCTATATTTCTGTAATTTTTACCCAGTTAAAATTCCAACGGGTCCATCTAAAGGCCCATTTCGACCTGCTCGTCCGACACCTCTACAAAAAAGACTGCAAAACATGTTTTAATCAAATTTTTGTAGTTAAAATAATTGATTAACATCTTTTCAACACATTTATATTGCAAAACTTTAATTTTTATACTTTTTACTCAGTTAAAATTCCAACGGGTCCATTGTAAGGCTCATTTAGACCCGCTCTTCCGAAACCTCTACAAAAAAGACTGCAAAACAAGTTTTAATCAAATTTGAGGAGTTCAAATAATTGATTGGGAGATTTTCAACACAATTATATTGCAAAACCTCAATTTTTATACTTTTTACTCAGTTAAAATTCCAACAGGTCCATTGAAAGGCCCATTTCGACCCGCTCTTCCAAAACCTCTACCAAAAGGACCGCAAAACAAGTTTTATCAAATTTTAGGAGTTCAAATAAATTATTAGGAGCTTTACAACACAATTATATTACAAAACCTCAATTTCTGTACTTTTTAAACAGTTAAAATTCCAACGGGTCCATTAAAAGTCCCATTTCGAATTGCTCGTCCGAAACCTCTACAAAAGTACCGCTAAATTGGTTTTAATCAAATATTAGGAGTTCAAATAAATGATTAACAACTTTTCAACACAATTATATTGCAAAACCTCAATTTCTGTACTTTTTACTCAGTTAAAATTCCAACGGGTCCATTGAAAGCCCCATTTACACCTGCTCGTCCGAATCATCGACAAAAAGGACCGCAAAACAAGTTTTAATCAAATTTTAGGAGTTCATGTAGTTGATTAGGAGCTTTCAACACAATTATTTTGCAAAACATCAATTTTTGTACTTTTTACTCAATTAAAATTCAAAGGGGTCCATTTAAAGGCCCATTTACACCTGCTCACCCGAAACATCCACAAAAAGGACCGCAAAGCAAGTTTAATCAAATTTTAGGAGTTCAAATAATTTATTAGGAGCTTTTCAACACAATTATATTGCAAAACCTCAATTTCTGTACTTTTTAATCTAATTAAATTCCAACGGGTCCATTGAAAGGCCCATTTCGACCCTCTCGTCCGAAACCTCTACAAAAAGGACCGCAAAACAAGTTTTATCAAATTTTAGGAGTTCAAATAATTGATTAGGAGCTTTTCAACACAATAATATTGCAAAACCTCAATTTCTGTACTTTTTACTCAGTTAAATTCCAACGGATCCATTTAAAGGCCCATTTCGACCTGCTCGTCCGAAAACTCTACAAAAAAGACCGCAAAACAAGTTTTAATAAAATTTTAGGAGTTCATGTAATTGATGATGAGCTTTTCAACACAATTATATTGCAAAACCTCAATTTCTGTACTTTTTACTCCGTTAAAATTCAAACGGGTCCATTGAAAGGCCCATTTCGAACTGCTCGTCCGAAACCTCTACAAAAAGGACCGCAAAACATGTTTTAATCAAATTTTAGGAGTTCAAATAATTGATTAACAACTTTTCAACACAATTATATTGCAAAACTTTGATTTCTGTACTTTTTACTCGGTTAATATTCCAACAGGTCCATTGAAAGGCCCATTTAGACCTCCTCGTCCGAAGGCCCTACAAAAAGGACCGCAAAACAAGTTTTAATCAAATTTTATGAGTTCATGTAATTGATTAGGAGCTTTTCAACACAATTATATTGCAAAACCTCAATTTATGAACTTTTTACTTAGTTAAAATTCCAACGAGTCCATCGAAAGGCCCATTTCGACCCGCTCGTAAGAAACCTCTACAAAAAGGACTGCAAAACAAGTTTTAATCAAATTTTAGGAGTTCAAATAATTGATCAGGAGATTTTCATCACAATTAAATTGAAAAACCTCAATTTCTGTACTTTTTACTCAGCTAAAATATCAACGGGTCCATTGTAAGGCTCATTTAAACCCGCTCGTCCGAAACATCGACAAAAAGGACCGCAAAACAAGTTTTATCAAATTTTAGGAGTTCAAATAATTGATGAGAAGCTTTTCAACACAATTATATTGCAAAACCTCAATTTCTGTACTTTTTACACAGTTAAAATTCCAACGGGTCCATTGAAAGGCCCATTTCGACCCGCTCGTTAGAAACCTCTACAAAAAGGACCGCAAAACAAGTTTTAATCAAATGTTAGGAGTAAAAATATTTTATTTCGGAGCTTTTCAACACAATTATATTGCAAAACCTCAATTTTTGTACTTTTTACTCAGTTAAAATTCCAACGGGTCCATTAAAAGGCCTCTCTCGACCTGCTCGTCCAAAACCTCTATAAAAAAAGATTTCAAAACAAGTTTTAATCAAATTTTAGGAGTTCGTGTAATTGATTAGGAGCTTTTCAACACAGTTATATTGCAAAACCTCAATTTCTGTACTTTTTACTCAATTAAAATTCCAACGGATCCATTGAAAGGCGCATTTCGAACTGCTCGTCCGAAACCTCAAATAATTGATTAACAGCTTTACAACACAATTATATTGCAAAACCTCAATTTCTGTACTTTTTACTCAGTTAAAATTCCCACGGGTCCATTGAAAGGTCCATTTCGACCCGCTCGTACGAAACCTCTTAAAAAAGGACCGCAAAACAAGTTTTATGAAATTTTAGGAGTTCAAATAATTGACTAGTAGCTTTTTAACACAATTATATTGCAAAACGTCAATTTCTGTACTTTTTACTCAGTTAAATTCCAACTGGTCCATTTAAAGGCCCATTTCAACCTACTCGTCCGAAACCTCTACAAAAAACACCGGAAAACAAGTTTTAATCAAATTTTAGGAGTTCGTATAATTGATGATGAGCTTTTCAACACAATTATATTGCAAAACCTCAATTTCTGTACTTTTTACTCCGTTAAAATTTCAACGGGTCCATTGAAAGGCCCATTTCGAACTGCTCGTCCGAAACCTCTACAAAAAGGACCGCAAAACATGTTTTAATCAAATTTTAGGAGTTCAAATAATTGATTAACAACTTTTCAACACAATTATATTGCAAAACTTTGATTTCTGTACTTTTTACTCGGTTAATATTCCAACAGGTCCATTGAAAGGCCCATTTAGACCTCCTCGTCCGAAGGCCCTACAAAAAGGACCGCAAAACAAGTTTTAATCAAATTTTATGAGTTCATGTAATTGATTAGGATCTTTTCAAAACAATTATATTGGAAAACCTCAATTTCTATACTTTTTACTCAGTTAAAATTCCAACGGGTCCATTAAAAGGCCCATTTCGACCCCCTCGTTAGAAACCTCTACAAAAAGGACCACAAAACAAGTTTTAATCAAATTTTAGGAGTTCAAATAATTTATTAGGAGCATTTCAACACAATTATATTGCAAAACCTATATTTCTGTAATTTTTACCCAGTTAAAATTCCAACGGGTCCATCTAAAGGCCCATTTCGACCTGCTCGTCCGAAACCTCTACAAAAAAGACTGCAAAACATGTTTTAATCAAATTTTTGCAGTTAAAATAATTGATTAACATCTTTTCAACACATTTATATTGCAAAACTTTAATTTTTATACTTTTTACTCAGTTAAAATTCCAACGGGTCCATTGTAAGGCCCATTTAGACCCGCTCTTCCGAAACCTCTACAAAAAAGACTGCAAAACAAGTTTTAATCAAATTTGAGGAGTTCAAATAATTGATTGGGAGATTTTCAACACAATTATATTGCAAAACCTCAATTTTTATACTTTTTACTCAGTTAAAATTCCAACGGGTTCATTGAAAGGCCCATTTCGACCCGCTCTTCCAAAACCTCTACCAAAAGGACCGCAAAACAAGTTTTATCAAATTTTAGGAGTTCAAATAAATGATTAGGAGCTTTACAACACAATTATATTACAAAACCTCAATTTCTGTACTTTTTAAACAGTTAAAATTCCAACGGGTCCATTAAAAGTCCCATTTCGAATTGCTCGTCCGAAACCTCTACAAAAGTACCGCTAAATTGGTTTTAATCAAATTTTAGGAGTTCAAATAAATGATTAACAACTTTTCAACACAATTATATTGCAAAACCTCAATTTCTGTACTTTTTACTCAGTTAAAATTCCAACGGGTCCATTGAAAGGCCCATTTACACCTGCTCGTCCGAATCATCGACAAAAAGGACCGCAAAACAAGTTTTAATCAAATTTTAGGAGTTCATGTAGTTGATTAGGAGCTTTCAACACAATTATTTTGCAAAACATCAATTTTTGTACTTTTTACTCAATTAAAATTCAAAGGGGTCCATTTAAAGGCCCATTTACACCTGCTCACCCGAAACATCCACAAAAAGGACCGCAAAGCAAGTTTAATCAAATTTTAGGAGTTCAAATAATTTATTAGGAGCTTTTCAACACAATTATATTGCAAAACCTCAATTTCTGTACTTTTTAATCTAATTAAATTCCAACGGGTCCATTGAAAGGCCCATTTCGACCCTCTCGTCCGAAACCTCTACAAAAAGGACCGCAAAACAAGTTTTATCAAATTTTAGGAGTTCAAATAATTGATTAGGAGCTTTTCAACACAATAATATTGCAAAACCTCAATTTCTGTACTTTTTACTCAGTTAAATTCCAACGGATCCATTTAAAGGCCCATTTCGACCTGCTCGTCCGAAAACTCTACAAAAAAGACCGCAAAACAAGTTTTAATAAAATTTTAGGAGTTCATGTAATTGATGATGAGCTTTTCAACACAATTATATTGCAAAACCTCAATTTCTGTACTTTTTACTCCGTTAAAATTCAAACGGGTCCATTGAAAGGCCCATTTCGAACTGCTCGTCCGAAACCTCTACAAAAAGGACCGCAAAACATGTTTTAATCAAATTTTAGGAGTTCAAATAATTGATTAACAACTTTTCAACACAATTATATTGCAAAACTTTGATTTCTGTACTTTTTACTCGGTTAATATTCCAACAGGTCCATTGAAAGGCCCATTTAGACCTCCTCGTCCGAAGGCCCTACAAAAAGGACCGCAAAACAAGTTTTAATCAAATTTTATGAGTTCATGTAATTGATTATGAGCTTTTCAACACAATTATATTGCAAAACCTCAATTTCTGTACTTTTTACTCAGTTAAAATTCCAACGGGTCCATTAAAATGCCCATTTAGACCTGCTCGTACGAAACATCTACAAAAAGGACTGCAAAACAAGTTTAAATCGAACATACGAATTTAAATAATTTATTAGGAGCTTTTCAACAAAATTATATTGCAAAACCTCAATTTCTTTACTTTTTACTTTGTTAAAATTCCAACGGTTCCATTGAAAGGGTCATTTCGACCCGCTCGTCCGAAACCTCTACAAAAAGGATCGCAAAACAGGATTTATCAAATTTTAGGAGTTCGAATAATTGGTTAGGAGCTTTTCAACGCAATTCTATTGCAACATCTCAATTTATGTACTTTCTACTCAGTTAAAATTTCAACGGGTCTATTGAAAGGCCTATTTCGACCTGCTCGTCCGAAACCTCTACAAAAGGACCGCAAAACAAGTTTTCATCAAATTTTAGGAGTTCGTGTAATTGATTAGGATCATTTCAAAACAATTATATTGGAAAACATCAATTTCTGTACTTTTTACTCAGTTAAAATTCCAACGGGTCCATTAAAAGGCCCATTTCGACCCCCTCGTTAGAAACCTCTACAAAAAGGACCACAAAACAAGTTTTAATCAAATTTTAGGAGTTCAAATAATTTATTAGGAGCATTTCAACACAATTATATTGCAAAACCTATATTTCTGTAATTTTTACCCAGTTAAAATTCCAACGGGTCCATCTAAAGGCCCATTTCGACCTGCTCGTCCGAAACCTCTACAAAAAAGACTGCAAAACATGTTTTAATCAAATTTTTGTAGTTAAAATAATTGATTAACATCTTTTCAACACATTTATATTGCAAAACTTTAATTTTTATACTTTTTACTCAGTTAAAATTCCAACGGGTCCATTGTAAGGCTCATTTAGACCCGCTCTTCCGAAACCTCTACAAAAAAGACTGCAAAACAAGTTTTAATCAAATTTGAGGAGTTCAAATAATTGATTGGGAGATTTTCAACACAATTATATTGCAAAACCTCAATTTTTATACTTTTTACTCAGTTAAAATTCCAACAGGTCCATTGAAAGGCCCATTTCGACCCGCTCTTCCAAAACCTCTACCAAAAGGACCGCAAAACAAGTTTTATCAAATTTTAGGAGTTCAAATAAATGATTAGGAGCTTTACAACACAATTATATTACAAAACCTCAATTTCTGTACTTTTTAAACAGTTAAAATTCCAACGGGTCCATTAAAAGTCCCATTTTGAATTGCTCGTCCGAAACCTCTACAAAAGTACCGCTAAATTGGTTTTAATCAAATTTTAGGAGTTCAAATAAATGATTAACAACTTTTCAAAACAATTATATTGCAAAACCTCAATTTCTGTACTTTTTACTCAGTTAAAATTCCAACGGGTCCATTGAAAGGCCCATTTACACCTGCTCGTCCGAATCATCGACAAAAAGGACCGCAAAACAAGTTTTAATCAAATTTTAGGAGTTCATGTAGTTGATTAGGAGCTTTCAACACAATTATTTTGCAAAACATCAATTTTTGTACTTTTTACTCAATTAAAATTCAAAGGGGTCCATTTAAAGGCCCATTTACACCTGCTCACCCGAAACATCCACAAAAAGGACCGCAAAGCAAGTTTAATCAAATTTTAGGAGTTCAAATAATTTATTAGGAGCTTTTCAACACAATTATATTGCAAAACCTCAATTTCTGTACTTTTTAATCTAATTAAATTCCAACGGGTCCATTGAAAGGCCCATTTCGACCCTCTCGTCCGAAACCACTACAAAAAGGACCGCAAAACAAGTTTTATCAAATTTTAGGAGTTCAAATAATTGATTAGGAGCTTTTCAACACAATAATATTGCAAAACCTCAATTTTGTACTTTTTACTTAGTTAAAATTCCAACGGGTCCATTAAAAGGCCCATTTCGACCCGTTCGTCCAAAACCTCTACAAATAGGACTGCAAAACAAGCTTTATCAAATTTTAGGAGTTCAAATAATTGATTATGAGCTTTTCAACACAATTATATTACAAAACCTCAATTTATGTACTTTTTACTCAGTTAAAATTCCAACGGGTCCATTAAAATGCCCATTTAGACCTGCTCGTACGAAACATCTACAAAAAGGACCGCAAAACAAGTTTAAATCGAACATACGAATTTAAATAATTTATTAGGAGCTTTTCAACAAAATTATATTGCAAAACCTCAATTTCTTTACTTTTTACTTTGTTAAAATTCTAACGGTTCCATTGAAAGGGTCACTTCGACCCGCTCGTCCGAAACCTCTACAAAAAGGATCGCAAAACAGGATTTATCAAATTTTAGGAGTTCGAATAATTGGTTAGGAGCTTTTCAACGCAATTCTATTGCAACATCTCAATTTATGTACTTTCTACTCAGTTAAAATTTCAACGGGTCTATTGAAAGGCCTATTTCGACCTGCTCGTCCGAAACCTCTACAAAAGGACCGCAAAACAAGTTTTCATCAAATTTTAGGAGTTCGTGTAATTGATTAGGATCTTTTCAAAACAATTATATTGGAAAACATCAATTTCTGTACTTTTTACTCAGTTAAAATTCCAACGGGTCCATTAAAAGGCCCATTTCGACCCCCTCGTTAGAAACCTCTACAAAAAGGACCACAAAACAAGTTTTAATCAAATTTTAGGAGTTCAAATAATTTATTAGGAGCTTTTCAACACAATTATATTGCAAAACCTCAATTTCTGTACTTTTTACTCAGTTAAAATTCCAACGAGTCCATTATAAGGCTCATTTCAACCTGCTCGTCCGAAACATCTACAAAAAAGACATCAAAAAAGTTTTAATCAAATTTTAGGAGTTCGTGTAATTGATTAGGAGCTTTTCAACACAATTAAATTCCAAAACCTCAATTTTTGTACTTTTTACTCAGTTAAAATTCCAACGGGTCCATTGAAATACCTATTTCGACCCGCTCGACAGAAACTTCTACCAAAAGGACCGTAAAACGAGTTTTATAAAATTTTAGAAGTTCAAATAATTGACTAGGATCTTTTATACACAATTATATTGCAAAACCTCAATTTTTGTACTTTTTACTCAGTTAAAATTCCAACGGGTCCATTAAAAGTCCCATTTCGAATTGCTCGTCCGAAACCTCTACAAAAGTACCGCTAAATAGGTTTTAATCAAATTTTAGGAGTTCAAATAAATGATTAACAACTTTTCAACACAATTATATTGCAAAACCTCAATTTCTGTACTTTTTACTCAGTTAAAATTCCAACGGGTCCATTGAAAGGCCCATTTACACCTGCTCGTCCGAATCATCGACAAAAAGGACCGCAAAACAAGTTTTAATCAAATTTTAGGAGTTCGTGTAGTTGATTAGGAGCTTTCAACACAATTATTTTGCAAAACATCAATTTTTGTACTTTTTACTCAATTAAAATTCAAAGGGGTCCATTTAAAGGCCTATTTACACCTGCTCACCCGAAACATCCACAAAAAGGACCGCAAACCAAGTTTAATCAAATTTTAGGAGTTCAAATAATTTACTAGGAGCTTTTGAACACAATTATATTGCAAAACCTCAATTTCTGTACTTTTTACACTAATTAAATTCCAACGGGTCCATTGAAAGGCCCATTTCGACCCTCTCGTCCGAAACCTCTACAAAAAGGACCGCAAAACAAGTTTTATCAAATTTTAGGAGTTCAAATAATTGATTAAGAGCTTTTCAACACAATAATATTGCAAAACCTCAATTTTGTACTTTTTACTTAGTTAAAATTCCAACGGGTCCATTAAAAGGCCCATTTCGACCCGCTCGTCCAAAACCTCTACAAATAGGACTGCAAAACAAGCTTTATCAAATTTTAGGAGTTCAAATAATTGATTAGGAGCTTTTCAACACAATTATATTGCAAAACCTCAATTTCTGTACTTTTTACTCAGTTAAAATTCCAACGGGTCTATTAAAATGCCCATTTAGACCTGCTCGTACGAAACATCTACAAAAAGGACCGCAAAACAAGTTTAAATCGAACATACGAATTTAAATAATTTATTAGGAGCTCTTCAACAAAATTATATTGCAAAACCTCAATTTCTTTACTTTTTACTTTGTTAAAATTCCAACGGTTCCATTGAAAGGGCCATTTCGACCCGCTCGTCCGAAACCTCTACAAAAAGGATCGCAAAATAGGATTTATCAAATTTTAGGAGTTCGAATAATTGGTTAGGAGCTTTTCAATGAAATTCTATTGCAACATCTCAATTTATGTACTTTCTACTCAGTTAAAATTTCAACGGGTCTATTGAAAGGCCTATTTCGACCTGCTCGTCCGAAACCTCTACAAAAGGACCGCAAAACAAGTTTTCATCAAATTTTAGGAGTTCGTGTAATTGATTAGGATCTTTTCAAAACAATTATATTGGAAAACCTCAATTTCTGTACTTTTTACTCAATTAAAATTCCAACGGGTCCATTAAAAGGCCCATTTCGACCCCCTCGTTAGAAACCTCTACAAAAAGGACCACAAAACAAGTTTTAATAAAATTTTTAGGAGTTCAAATAATTTATTAGGAGCTTTTCAACACAATTATATTGCAAAACCTCAATTTCTGTACTTTTTACTCAGTTAAAATTCCAACGGGTCCATTATAAGGCTCATTTCAACCTGCTCGTCCGAAACATCTACAAAAAAGACATCAAAAAAGTTTTAATCAAATTTTAGGAGTTCGTGTAATTGATTAGGAGCTTTTCAACACAATTATATTGCAAAACCTCAATTTCTGTACTTTTTACTCAGTTAAAATTCCAACGGGTCCATTGAAAGACCTATTTCGACCCGCTCGACAGAAACTTCTACAAAAAGGACCGTAAAACGAGTTTTATAAAATTTTAGAAGTTCAAATAATTGACAAGGATCTTTTATACACAATTATATTGCAAAACCTCAATTTCTGTACTTTTTACTCAGTTAAAATTCTAACGGGTCCATTATAAGGCTCATTTCAACCTGCTCGTCCGAAACATCTACAAAAAAGACATCAAAAAAGTTTTAATCAAATTTTAGGAGTTCATGTAATTGATTAGGAGCTTTTCAACACAATTATATTGCAAAACCTCAATTTCTGTACTTTTTACTAAGTTAAAATTCCAACGAGTCCATTGTAAGGCCCATTTAGACCTGCTCGTCCGAAACCTCTACAAAAAAGACCACAAAACAAGTTTTAATCAAATTTTAGGAGATCGTGTAATTGATTAGTAGCTTTTCAACACAATTATATTGCAAACCTTCAATTTCTGTACTTTTTACTCTAATTAAATTCCAACGGGTCCATTGAAAGGCCCATTTCAACCATCTCGTATGAAACCTCTACAAAAAGGACCGCAAACCAAGTTTTATCAAATTTTAGGAGTTCAAATAAATGATTAGGAGCTTTCCAACACAATTATATTGCAAAACCTATATTTCTGTAATTTTTACTCAGTTAAAATTCCAACGGGTCCATTTAAAGGCCCATTTCGACCTGCTCGTCCGAAACCTCTACAAAAAAGACTGCAAAACATGTTTTAAACAAATTTTTGCAGTTAAAATAATTGATTAACATCTTTTCAACACATTTATATTGCAAAACTTTAATTTTTATACTTTTTACTCAGTTAAAATTCCAACGGGTCCATTGTAAGGCCCATTTAGACCCGCTCGTCCGAAACATCTACAAAAAAGACTGCAAAACAAGTTTTAATCAAATTTGAGGAGTTCAAATAATTGATTAGGATATTTTCAACACAATTATATTGCAAAACCTCAATTTTTATACTTTTTACTCAGTTAAAATTCCAACAAGTCCATTGAAAGGCCCATTTCGACCCGCTCTTCCAAAACCTCTACCAAAAGGACCGCAAAACAAGTTTTATCAAATTTTAGGAGTTCAAATAAATGGTTAGGAGCTTTACAACACAATTATATTACAATACCTCAATTTCTGTACTTTTTAAACAGTTAAAATTCCAACGGGTCCATTAAAAGTCCCATTTCGAATTGCTCGTCCGAAACCTCTACAAAAGTACCGTTAAATAGGTTTTAATAAAATTTTAGGAGTTCAAATAAATGATTAACAACTTTTCAACACAATTATATTGCAAAACCTCAATTTCTGTACTTTTTACTCAGTTAAAATTCCAACGGGTCCATTGAAAGGCCCATTTACACCTGCTCGTCCGAATCATCGACAAAAAGGACCGCAAAACAAGTTTAAATCAAATTTTAGGAGTTCGTGTAGTTGATTAGGAGCTTTCAACACAATTATTTTGCAAAACATCAATTTTTGTACTTTTTACTCAATTAAAATTTAAAGGGGTCCATTTAAAGGCCCATTTACACCTGCTCACCCGAAACATCCACAAAAAGGACCGCAAACCAAGTTTAATCAAATTTTAGGAGTTCAAATAATTTATTAGGACCTTTTTGAAACAATTATATTGCAGAACCTCAGTTTCTGTACTTTTTACTCTAATTAAATTCCAACGGGTCCATTGAAAGGCCCATTTCGACCCTCTCGTCCGAAACCTCTACAAAAAGGACCGCAAAACAAGTTTTATCAAATTTTAGGAGTTAAAATAATTGATTAGGAGCTTTTCAACACAATAATATTGCAAAACCTCAATTTTGTACTTTTTACTTAGTTAAAATTCCAACAGGTCCATTAAAAGGCCCATTTCGACCCGCTCGTCCAAAACCTCTACAAATAGGACTGCAAAACAAGCTTTATCAAATTTTAGGATTTCAAATAATTGATTAGGAGCTTTTCAACACAATTATATTGCAAAACCTCAATTTCTGTACTTTTTACTGAGTTAAAATTCCAACGGGTCCATTAAAATGCCCATTTAGACCTGCTTGTACGAAACATCTACAAAAAGGACCGCAAAACAAGTTTAAATCGAACATACGAATTTAAATAATTTATTAGGAGCTTTTCAACAAAATTATATTGCAAAACCTCAATTTCTTTACTTTTTACTTTGTTAAAATTCCAACGGTTCCACTAAAAGGGCCATTTCGACCCGCTCGTCCGAAACCTCTACAAAAAGGATCGTAAAACAGGATTTATCAAATTTTAGGAGTTCGAATAATTGGTTAGGAGCTTTTCAACGCAATTCTATTGCAACATCTCAATTTATGTACTTTTTACTCAGTTAAAATTTCAACGCGTCTATTGAAAGGCCTATTTCGACCTGCTCGTCCGAAACCTCTACAAAAGGACCGCAAAACAAGTTTTCATCAAATATTAGGAGTTCGTGTAATTGATTAGGATCTTTTCAAAACAATTATATTGGAAAACCTCAATTTCTATACTTTTTACTCAGTTAAAATTCCAACGGGTCCATTAAAAGGCCCATTTCGACCCCCTCGTTAGAAACCTCTTCAAAAAAGACCACAAAACAAGTTTTAATCAAATTTTAGGAGTTCAAATAATTTATTAGGAGCTTTTCAACACAATTATATTGCAAAACCTCAATTTCTGTACTTTTTACTCAGTTAAAATTCCAACGGGTCCATTATAAGGCTCATTTCAACCTGCTCGTCCGAAACATCTACAAAAAAGACATCAAAAAAGTTTTAATCAAATTTTAGGAGTTCGTGTAATTGATTAGGAGCTTTTCAACACAATTATATTGCAAAACCTCAATTTCTGTACTTTTTACTCTGTTAAAATTCCAACGGGTCCATTGAAAGACCTATTTCGACCCGCTCGACAGAAACTTCTACCAAAAGGACCGTAAAACGAGTTTTATAAAATTTTAGAAGTTCAAATAATTGACTAGGATCTTTTATACACAATTATATTGCAAAACCTCAATTTCTGTACTTTTTACTCAGTTAAAATTCCAACGGGTCCATTAAAAGTCCCATTTGGAATTGCTCGTCCGAAACCTTTACAAAAGTACCGCTAAATAGGTTTTAATCAAATTTTAGGAGTTCAAATAAATGATTAACAACTTTTCAACACAATTATATTGCAAAACCTCAATTTCTGTACTTTTTACTTAGTTAAAATTCCAACGGGTCCATTGAAAGGCCTATTTACACCTGCTCGTCCGAATCATCGACAAAAAGGACCGCAAAACAAGTTTTAATCAAATTTTAGGAGTTCGTGTAGTTGATTAGGAGCTTTCAACACAATTATTTTGCAAAAGATCAATTTTTGTACTTTTACTCAATTAAAATTCAAAGGGGTCCATTTAAAGGCCCATTTACACCTGCTCACCCGAAACATCCACAAAAAGGACCGCAAACCAAGTTTAATCAAATTTTAGGAGTTCAAATAATTTATTAGGAGCTTTTCAACACAATTATATTGCAGAACCTCAATTTCTGTACTTTTTACTCTAATTAAATTCCAACGGGTCCATTGAAAGGCCCATTTCGACCCTCTCGTCCGAAACCTCTACAAAAAGGACCGCAAAACAAGTTTTATCAAATTTTAGGAGTTCAAATAATTGATTAGGAGCTTTTCAACACAATAATATTGCAAAACCTCAGTTTTGTACTTTTTACTTAGTTAAAATTCCAACGGGTCCATTAAAAGGCCCATTTCGACCCGCTCGTCCAAAACCTCTACAAATAGGACTGCAAAACAAGCTTTATCAAATTTTAGGAGTTCAAATAATTGATTAGGAGCTTTTCAACACAATTATATTGCAAAACCTCAATTTTTGTTCTTTTTACTGAGTTAAAATTCCAACGGGTCCATTAAAATGCCCATTTAGACCTGCTCGTACGAAACATCTACAAAAAGGACCGCAAAACAAGTTTAAATCGAATATACGAATTTAAATAATTTATTAGGAGCTCTTCAACAAAATTATATTGCAAAACCTCAATTTCTTTACTTTTTACTTTGTTAAAATTCCAACGGTTCCATTGAAAGGGCCATTTCGACCCGCTCGTCCGAAACCTCTACAAAGAGGATCGCAAAACAGGATTTATCAAATTTTAGGAGTTCGAATAATTGGTTAGGAGCTTTTCAATGCAATTCTATTGCAACATCTCAATTTATGTACTTTCTACTCAGTTAAAATTTCAACGGGTCTATTGAAAGGCCTATTTCGACCTGCTCGTCCGAAACCTCTACAAAAGGAGCGCAAAACAAGTTTTCATCAAATTTTAGGAGTTCGTGTATTTGATTAGGATCTTTTCAAAACAATTATATTGGAAAACCTCAATTTTTGTACTTTTTACTCAGTTAAAATTCCAACGGGCCCATTAAAAGGCCCATTTCGACCCCCTCGTTAGAAACCTCTACAAAAAGGACCACAAAACAAGTTTTAATAAAATTTTAGGAGTTCAAATAGTTTATTAGGAGCTTTTCAACACAATTATATTGCAAAACCTCAATTTCTGTACTTTTTACTCAGTTAAAATTCCAACGGGTCCATTATAAGGCTCATTTCAACCTGCTCGTCCGAAACATCTACAAAAAAGACATCAAAAAAGTTTTAATCAAATTTTAGGAGTTCGTGTAATTGATTAGGAGCTTTTCAACACAATTATATTGCAAAACCTCAATTTCTGTACTTTTTACTTAGTTAAAATTCCAACGGGTCCATTCAAAGGCCCATTTCGACCCGCTCGTCAGAAACCTCTACAAAAAGGACTGCGAAACAAGTTTTAATCAAATTTTAGGAGTTCAAATAATTGATCAGGAGATTTTCAACACAATTAAATTGCAAAACCTCAATTTCTGTACTTTTTACTCAGTTAAACTTCCAACAAGTCCATTGAAGGGCCCATTTCGACCTGCTCGTCCGAAACCTCTACAGAAAGGACCGCAAAATATATTTTAATCAAATTTTAGGAGTTCAAATAATTGATTAACAGCTTTTAAACACAATTATATTGCAAAACCTTAATTTTTGTACTTTTTACTCAGTTAAAATTCCAACGGGTCCATTGTAAGGCCCATTGAGACTCGCTCGTCCGAAACCTCTACAAAAAGGACCGCAAAACGGCTTTTATCAAATTTTAGGAGTTCAAATAATTGACTAGGAGCTTTTTAACACAATTATATTGCAAAACCTCAATTTCTGTACTTTTTACTCAGTTAAAATTCCAACGGGTCCATTATAAGGCTCATTTCAACCTACTCGTCCGAAACATCTACAAAAAAGACATCAAAAAAGTTTTAATCAATTTTTAGGAGTTCATGTAATTGATTAGGAGCTTTTCAACACAATTATATTGCAAAACCTCAATTTCTGTACTTTTTACTCAGTTAAAATTCCAACGGGTCCATTGAAAGACCTATTTTGACCTGCTCGACATAAACTTCTACAAAAACGACCGCAAAACGAGTTTTATAAAATTTTAGAAGTTCAAATAATTGACTAGGAGGTTTTATGCGCAATTATATTGCAAAACCTCAATTTCTGTACTTTTTACTTAGTTAAAATTCCAACAAGTCCATTGAAGGGCCCATTTCGACCTGCTCGTCCGAAACCTCTACAGAAAGGACCACAAAACATATTTTAATCAAATTTAGGAGTTCAAATAATTGATTAACAGCTTTTAAACACAATTATATTGCAAAACCTTAATTTTTGTACTTTTTACTCAGTTAAAATTCCAACGGGTCCATTGAAAGGCCCATTTAGACCCGCTCGTCCGAAATCTCTAAAAAAAGGACCACAAAACAAGTTTTAATTAAATTTTAGGAGTTCATGTAATTGATTAGGTGTTTTTCAACACAATTATATTGCAAAATCTCAATTTATGTACTTTTTACTTAGTTAAAATTCCAACGGGTCCATTGAAAGGCCCATTTCGACCCGCTCGTCCAAAACCTCTACAAAAAGGACCGCAAAACAAGCTTTATCAAATTTTAGGAGTTCAAATAATTAATTAGGAGCTTTTCAACACAATTATATTGCAAAACCTCAATTTCTATACTTTTTACTCAGTTAAAATTCCAACAGGTCCATTGAAAGGCCCATTTAGACATGCTCGTCTGAAACCTCAACAAAAAGAACCGCAAAACAAGTTTTAATCTAACTTTAGGAGTTCAAAAAATTTATTAGGAGCTTTTCAACACAATTATATTGCAAAACCTCAATTTTAGTAATTTTTACTCTTATAAAATTCCAACGGGTCCATTGAAAGGCCCATTTCGACCCGCTCGTCCCAAACCTCTACAAAAAGGACCGCAAAACAAATTTTAATCAAAATTTAGGACTTCAAATAGTTTTTAGGAGCTTTTCAACACAATTGTATTGCAAAACCTCAATTTCTGTACTTTTTACTCAGTTAAAATTCCAATGGGTCCATTGAAAGGCCCATTTCGAACTGCTCGTCCGAAACCTCTACAATAAGGACTGCAAAACATGTTTTAATCAAATTTTAGGAGTTAAAATAATTGATTAACAGCTTTTCAAAAAAATTATATTGCAAAACCTCAATTTCTGTACTTTTTACTCAGTTAAAAGTCCAACGGGTCCATTGAAAGGCCCATTTACACCTGCTCGTCCGAAATATCGACAAAAAGGACCGCAATACAAGTTTTAATCAAATTTTAGGAGTTTGTATAATTGATTAGGAGCTTTTCAACACAATTATATTGCAAAACCTCAATTTCTTGACTTTTTACTCAGTTAAAATTCTAAAGGGTCCATTGGAAGGCCCATTTACAACTGCTCGTCCGAAAGATCGACAAAAAGGACCGCAAAACAAGTTTTAATCAAATTTTAGGAGTTCAAATAAATGATTAGGAGCTGTTCAACACAATTATATTGCAAAACCTATATTTTTGTACTCTTTACTCTGTTAAAATTCCAACGGGTCCATTTAAAGGCCCATTTCGACCTGCTCGTCCGAAACCTCTACAGAAAAGCTCGCAAAACAAGTTTTAATCAAATTTTAGGAGTTCGTGTAATTGATTATGAGCTTTTCAACACAATTATATTGCAAAACCTCAGTTTCTGTACTTTTTACTCAGTTAAAATTCCAACAGGTTCACTAAAAGTCTCATTTAGACCTGCTCGTCTGAAACCTCTACAAAAAGTACCGCAAAACAAGTTTTAATCAAATTTTAGGAGATCATGTAATTGATTAGGAGCTTTTCAATACAATTATATTGCAAAACCTCAATTTATGTACTTTTTACTCAGTTCAATTCCAACGGGTCCATTGAAAGGCCCATTTACAACTGCTCGTCCGAAACATCGACAAAAAGGACCGCAAAACAAGTTTTAATCAAATTTTAGGAGTTCAAAAAATTGATTAGGAGGTTTTCAACACAATTATATTGTAAAACTTCAATTTATATACTTTTTACTCTATTCAAATTCCAACGGGTCCATTGAAAGGCCCATTACGACCCGCTCGTTCGAAACCTCTACAAAAAGAACCGCAAAACAAGTTTTAATCAAATTTTAGGAGTTCAAAAAATTGATTAGGAGCTTTTCAACACAATTATATAGGAAAACCTCAATTTCTGTACTTTTTACTCTGTTAAAATTGCAACGAGTCCATTGAAAGGCCCATTTAGACCCGCTCGTCCGAAATTCCTATAAAGAGGACCGCAAAACAAGTTTTAATAAAATTTTAGGAGATCATGTAATTGATTAGGAGATTTTCAACACAATTATATTGCAAAACCTCAATTTCTGTACTTTTTACTAAGTTAAAATTCCAAAGGGTCCATTGTAAGGCCCATTTAGACATACTCGTCCGAAACCTCTACAAAAAGGACCACAAAACAAGTTTTAATCAAATTTTAGGAGATCATATAACTGATTAGGAGCTTTTTAACACAATTATATTGCAAAACCTTAATTTTCTGTACTTTTTACTTAGTTAAAATTCCAACGGGTAACGGGTGTGGGATGGCTCTCTGTTCTCTCTCTCTGTCTCCGTGTTTCTCTGGGTTTGGCTGTGTCCTTTCTTTTCTTCCACCCTTTTCGGTTTTTTGTCTCTTCCACTTCTCCCCCTCGCTTCCCTTTGCCCGCACGGCTCTCTACCTTCCTCAGCCGCTCAACAGTTTCAATTCCATGACAAGCCACAACCAACGGATCCACGAAATCTACGGTAAGAGATTTTATAGGGTCATCCCACCCCGATTCTATTTTATCATTTACAGTTTTTTTCAACCATTTTTACTCCATTTGCTGTTTATCTAACCTTTTTTCCTTTTCTTTATTTTTTGCACCGCCTCCGTTGTCGATTCGGAGTCCTTTGTTACGCTCCTTGTTGAAAGCTTCGTTTCTCTGGGCTCTCGATGGGAGTCTGAATCCCTACCGATCGGATCTGCGTCACTTTACATCCGTTCCTTTGTTTTCTATATATTTGGTTTATCTAATGGATTCCTATATATTTTGTTTTATGGATTTATTTCGATTTCCCCTATTCTCCATTTCCTTTGTTAACTTTCTTTTTATTTTTTGCAGATCTCCATCTTTGCGACAAGGGTTTTTTAAGACCCATTTGATCTGGTTTCTCCCTGTGACGGCTGTTACTATTGAGTTGTGTGGGGCTCGATTCGATCAACCAATTTAGCTCACCAAGTGGTGGAGAGATGGATTTTTGGGTGGAAGGGTTGTGGAAGCTAAAATAAAGATTGACACAATGATTTATAGTGGTTCAACCTTCTAACCAAAGTCTACATGCACTACCTTAGCTCCCCACTAAGGATTTCTCAATCAATCCACTATTGATTCGTCCCCTTTTCTAGGATTAGGAGGAAACCCTTACAACCGATCAAGCTTTCTACCCAAAGCCTTGATCAAAACCCTCTTTACAAAGAGACAATAAAAGCAAACTTAAAACCCTCTAATTGGTGTTTGTTTGCACAATTAAGCACTCACCCAAAATCTAAAACACTTGAGCAAATTTGACAATTTAGGCTCACTAGTGTTTGTCTATACAAGAATTGACAATTTAAGCACTAAGACATTTTTTGATCATTTGATGTTTGACAATATGAGCATTATCCTTCTCTTGATGCTTAGAGGTCCCTTTTATACTCCCAATTGAGTTTGTAGCCGTTACTAGCCGTTGGGATCAAATTAGAGCCGTTGAGGACTTTAATTCCCACCATAAATGCAGTTCTGCAGGTCCCCGTTTCGAAAAGTTCAAACCCGTTTCGAAACACTCTCTATGTAGAAAGAGCCGTTGCAGTCTGTCAGGGCACCCGTTTCAGAACACCCCCTTGCCGTTTCAAAACCCGTATCGAAACGCTATAGACCCGTATCGAAACGCCTGCATTTAAAAGTTGGTTAGGAAATAGCCGTTGGGGTTTATGACCGTTGTGGTCAATGCCACGTAGGCGTATCGAAACGACATAGCCCGTTTCGAAACGCTGGGCAAAAATCCTATCCAGGGAAAGCCCGTTTCGAAACAAGTTTCGAAACGTTTTTGCTACTGGAATCCCCTGTTTCGAAATGCCCTAAGGTGTTTCGAAACACATGGACAGTTTTGTGAAGTTTGGCTTTGAAAAACATGAAAAACCATTTTAAAAACTTCCCTAAACATAATTTCAAGTTGTTTGGACTTTGGAAATGTTTTAAATACTTTTTAAATCAGTCCAAAACATTTTTCAATTATTATATCAAAACATTAGTTCTACAATCTCCCCCTTTTTGATATAATAAAACTCACTTGAAAAATTGTTTGGGATTCTCCCCCTTTAACTTTAAAAATGTGAATAAGAGATTAAAAATTTTAATTCAAATAAAGCTCCCCCTTATTCATTTGAAAATTCAATTTTTAAACCATTTCTCCCCATTTTTGTTATATCAAAAGGAATTTAAAACATTAAGCTCAAAATGACAATAGAGGTAAAAATTGACAAAAATATGAATTTGGTTTTAAAAATGGCTCCCCCTTACTCAAAGCATCATTAAAAATGTTAGTCCAACATTTATGATCATCTAGTTGAATAAACTAAAAATAAAACAAATAAATGCTAAAACAACTAGATTTTTACCAACACTTGAACTTAAGGTAGGATGCGAAGCCTTCCTTCTTCAAGTGTTCTTCCTTGTGTGCATGGAGCTCCCCCTCAATGTTTGACTTGTTGAACATCTCCATCACACCTAGCAATAGACAATCAAGTAATTTTTGGTATCCAAATTGATTTGGATCCATGAACATTAGTAGCACAAATTTTAGTCCCCTTAGGAATCCATTTTTCAATGTCATCCTTTTTAATTGAAGTGGTTAGTCCTTTTGGGACCCAAACACTTCTAAAACATTTTCCGTTAATAAATCTAGGGGCACTAGATTGTCTAACATAAAAATTTGATTTTCCAAAATTGTTTTTCTTTTCAAGCTCTTTGGAAATCAAATCTGTTTCTTCTTGAACTTTTTGAAGCAATTTTTGTAAATCAAAACATTTTAATTCAAACTCTTCAAGTTTTGCTTCAAGTTCAAGTTTGGTTTTAGAAAGCAAATCATTTTGAATTTTTAACTTTGAAATCAATTTATTGTTTTTCAAAATGTGGCTTTTAAAATCTAAAACCAAATCGTCATAGACATCTTGTAATTCATCAAAAGAGTAAGGACATGAAGTAGATGAATTAGAAGTTACCCTTGAATCTTCTTCGATGGCCATAAGTCAAAGGTTGGATTGTTCATCATCGGTGGAGTCCTCATCACTTCAAGTAGCCATATGTGCCTTCTTCTTATGGCTTGAAGTGCTTGCCCTCTCCTTTCTCTTGGGTTCTCGTTCAAGCTCTCTCAAAGCTTTCTTCATGAACGGGACACACATATTGAAGAGATGAACTATCTCTTCATCTTCATCCTCCTCTTCACTTGAGTAGACATGATGACAAGTGGAGGATTTGAGAGCCATGACACTAGCATTGATGCCAAGCCCTTTGATTTTCTTCTCTCCCATAGCTCTGATTTCTTCCCTCTTCTTCTCATCTTCTTTGTTTTTCTTCATGGTTTGATGAGTAAGGAGTGACCCCATGAGTTCATCAAGCTTCAAAGTCTTCAAATTCTTGGCTTCGATGATGGCAGTCCTCTTTGAGTCCCAAGACTCGAGAAGTGAGTAGATGAGCTTTCGGACAAGTTTCTCCTCCAGAATGGCTTCTCCATAGCCCTTGAGACCATTTGTGACTGTGAAGAACCTATCAAACATCTTCTCGATGCTCTCTTCCGGATCCATCTTGAAGTTCTCATACTCTAAGATTAGGAGCCCAATCTTGGTCTCCTTGACTTCATTGGTCCCCTCGTATGTGCCTTCAAGCTTGTCCCATACCTCCTCGGCACTCTCACAAGAAGACATCTTCTCATAAATGGTTGGGCCAAAAGCACAAAACAAGATGTGCAAGGCTTTGCAATTAAGCTCCATCTTCTTGCAATCGTCGGCACTCCACTCCGCTTTGCTTCTTTAAGGCACGAACGGACCGTCTTCAACTATATCCCATAAATTGTAATCTCTTGATTTGATGAAGAACTTCATCTTTGTCTTCCAATGGGCATAGTGGGTTCCGTCAAAGAAAGGTAGTTTGTCGATTGATTGTGCCATTTGAGTCGGTTGATGAAATAGTGATCGAGCTTGCCGGATCTTCTCAATAGGATGTGAATCCCCTTCGATTGAGCCAAGCTCTGATACGAATTGTTGAGTTGTGCGGGGCTCGATTCGATCAACCAATTTAGCTCACCAAGTGGTGGAGAGATGGATTTTTGGGTGGAAGGGTTGTGGAAGCTAAAATTAAGATTGACACAATGATTTATAGTGGTTCAACCTTCTAACCAAGGTCTACATCCACTACCTTAGCTCCCCACTAAGGATTTCTCAATCAATCCACTATTGATTCGTCCTTTTTTCTAGGATTAGGAGGAAACCCTTACAACCGATCAAGCTTTCTACCCAAAGCCTTGATCAAAACCCTCTTTATAAAGAGACAATAAAAGCAAACTTAAAACCCTCTAATAGGTGTTTGTTGGCACAATTAAGCACTCACCCAAAATCTAAAACACTTGAGCAAATTTGACAATTTAGGCTCACTAGTGTTTGTCTATACAAGAATTGACAATTTAAGCACTAAGACACTTTTTGATCATTTGATGTTTGACAATATGAGCATTAGCCTTCTCTTGATGCTTGGAGGTCTCTTTTATACTCCCATATGAGTTTGTAGCCGTTACTAGCCGTTGGGATCAAATTGGAGCCGTTGAGGACTTTAATTCCCACCATAAATGCAGTTCTGCAGCTCCCCATTTCGAAACGTTCAAACTCGTTTCGAAACACTCTCTATGTAGAAAGAGCCATTGCAGCCTGTCAAGGCACCCGTTTCGGAACACCCCCTTGCCGTTTCGAAACCCGTATCGAAACGCTATAGACCAGTATCGAAACGCCTGCATTTAAAAGTTGGTTGGGAAATAGCCGTTGGGGTTTATGACCGTTGTGGTCAATGCCACGTAGGCGTATCGAAACGACATAGCCTGTTTCGAAACGCTGGGCAAAAATCCTATCCAGGGAAAGCCCGTTTCGAAACAAGTTTCGAAACGTTTTTGCTACTGGAATCCCCTGTTTCGAAACGCCCTAAGGTGTTTCGAAACACCTGGACAGTTTTGTGAAGTTTGGCTTTGAAAAACATGAAAACCCCTTTTAAATACTTCCCTAAACATAATTTCAAGTTGTTTGGACTTTGGAAATGTTTTAAATACTTTTTAAATCAGTCTAAAACATTTTTCAATTATTATATCAAAACATTAGTTCTACAGTTACAAATCTGGGTTTCCATTCGTCGGTTCATTCACCTAGGCCTTGCTCTAAATCTTTTCTCCGATACGACCCTATATGTTCATCAGATTTTTTTTCATCTTTTATCCCTATTCTTTTTCTCTTTATTTACATCTTAACTTCTACCTTTTTATAGAATCGATCGATGGTCCATGCATGGACCCTTTCGAGATTTGTGAATCGTCAGTGGTTTCTTGGCATCTCATCGGACGGACGATCTGTATCTGTGGTTCTTTATTTGATCTTGTTCTTTTCCATTTCGACAGATCACAATCTGGGTTTCCTGTGTTTAATTTTTTACGCTATTAACACAACCTTTTTTCAATCCCTACTGTTTTAGGATCCCTTTTTACGTATCTGCTCTTTTTCTTTTTTCTTGTGCTAATTACACTTTTTCTAATTCTTTCCTTTTTCTTTTCCATTTTCCAGAATTGGAGGAGCGACATCCATACATGGATTCACTCGTGGATCGAAAGCCATTTGTGGTTTTTCCCCCAATCTCTTCTCGGTTTCTGGAGAGACGGTACAAATTCTCTCCCCACCTATTATATCCTTCTCTATTTCCTGATTTCTTTTGTTATTTACACTACATGCTTTGCTAGACTGTTGGATTACCCAAATTCCTCATGCTTATGACATTCATTCTACTTAAAGTTTTATTTGTTCCCCTGATGCCTACCCTTTGCTCATCTCTATGCTCAGTCTATTATTTCATTCTCATACATGTTTCGTTATCCTGTTTATACTTAGGCATTGTCTCCTGGTTATCCCCTTCATTCTATGGGCAAGCTTTCATTTCTTTGTCACTTATGCTCTCTTCCATGTTCTTTGTTGAAATTTTCTCACCATTTCATTCTTTATGTTCTATAATGGCATTTTCATATTGTTCTGATGTCTTTTTACTTTCTAACAACACTGTTTCTAGTTTTACTATTATTAATTACTACAACAACTTTCGATCCCTTTTAGGGAACTTGCTCTCAGCCCACCTTGTGGGATCTTCTCCTACTGATTACGTTATTACTTTTTTGCAATCCCCAACTTTTTCTTTCAATACTATCTTTGTCCTAATGCCCTCCTCAACTATGGATTTATTTTTCGTCTTCGTTCAGGTCCATCCCCTTCACTTCCTTATTTCAACTCTGCCTCTATAGCTCATAAGGTTGCATCTGGCCCTACATACATGTTTTTATTGAACTTTGTAGGTTTGATTTCCCATTCTTTCTTTCTTTGGCAATTAAGCTACCTCTATCAAACCCTGTTTTATCTTTCTGTATATCCTTGGTTAAGTTCCTTTCTTCATTTTAATTTGCCCTCTTCCCAAAATCTTAGCTATCTTTTTTTAAGTTTTCATATGCATTTTGTTACAAGTTTTATCTGTTTATCCTCTTTTAATCAAACTATAAGAATCCCACACATCTGGTTCCCATCTGCATCCTCCTACTACACTATGTTTTTGTCTTTGCTTTGCTTTATTCTCCTTACATTTATATTTGCTTATACTCGGATGCATGTTCTCTCTAACGAACATTTCATGTTTTTCTATGTGGATTATGTATACACCTGGGAGCACCCGGATCATCTTGCTAACTCTCTACGCCAGGATCATTGGGATCGAACATCACTGACTCTAAGCATCTCTTCCCATTATATTTATTTCAGGGTTTGTAATTATTATTTATTTGTTAATTTTTTCAGCTTCTATATCCCCCCCCTTTTTCTCATTTAGTATGTAATTATTTTCGTATTCCCGCTTAATCCTCTCCCATGGTATGTAATCTTTAATTTATGTCCTTTTTTCTTGCTTTCCTTTCCTTTATGCTTTTATTTATATTACCTGATTGTATGCAATTTATATGCATGTTTTCCTGTTTCTTTTAATTACTTTTCAAATGTGTATGGGTTTCTTAAAAACAACTCCACCCTATTAAGGGAATATTTTCTCTTCTACACCTCTTCAGGTGCTTATACTTTAGCCCTTTTAAGGGATTTTTCTACAACCCTTTCGATAAAGGAACATAAACGACTAACATTCAATTGCTCTTCCTTCCTTTCATACCATCCTCTTGTCTTGAACATGATTTGTCAAAATGGCTATTTTTATTCGCCCTTGTACTCCACGTTTCTGTTTTCCTCCTATTTCAATTTATATTTATTATTAATGTTACCTCCTACTTTACTCATATATTGGCTCCTCTTAATTTATTTTTCCATAATTACAATAACCTTGTTTCTTTCAAACCTTTTACTTTCTGTGGATACATTAGCTTTAATGCCTATATTAAATCTCCTTCTGACTTTTTACTATCTCCAACTTTTACGTACCAATGTTAAGGAAAATTATTATTTTCCTTATTTAATCCTATATAATAGCATTTGTCGATACTTTACTACCTTTTTTACCTATGCTTCTGTCCATTTATTTTCCCATATCTTAATTATTTCCTTGATTATTTGGTTCCTTTCCTTAACTCTTGCTCTGTATTTGATATTTACTATTTCATATTGGGCACTTTCCTCTTCTAATAAATCAATCCCTTTTTTTAAGGATTGGCCTTTCATTTCTTTCCTTCTCAAGTTAATGTTCTTCCCTTCTTTCCTTCCTTTCAATATTCTAATTTCTATAATCTTATTACCATCTACCCCTCTATTTATATCAAACAATCTCTCCCCTACTTCAACACCGACCTCCCCTTCTCTTTAGCCATATTTTCTTTTACACCTTCTACTCTCATTATGGCATCTTCCTTTTTTCCACAACTCAACTCCATTGCCCTCACTAGCGAAGAGGCTGAACTTCTCTACACATCAGATTTTGGTTGGGATTTTGCAAAAGAAGACCCCAAACTATTTCTAATAGGTTGTTTTATCTCGTCCAAGCCGATCGATATCTATGTTGTCCTTAGTGCCTTTGAAGGAATTTGGAAACCCAGTAACTTGGTTTCTATATCGGTCATCAAAGAAAACTTCCTTAAGATCAAATTCAAGGAGGTCAAAGCTTGCTATAAAGTTCTCAACCGTGGCCCTTGGCTGTACAAGGATGAATGGTTGGTCATAACCAAATACAACCCTAAAAAAAACATTGACGACTATGCTTTAAATACTATGCGCATCTAGATCCGCATATTTGGTCTACCTACCTCTCTTTTTGAAGATGTTGACCGCTCCCACCTCGTGGGCCATGCTCTAGGTTCTATGGTTGGTAACGCTCTACGCACTGATACCCGTGAACAAGAAGGAAATATGTCTGAATTTTTGCGAGTAGAAATAATGCTCGATGTCACCCGACCAATCACCTGATTCCTCTTCATCGGGAATGGCTCTGATAAGACCATGTGCCGTCTACAATATGAACGCCTCCCTACTCTCTTCCCTGGCTGCGGCATTGTATGACATACCATCGACAACTGCCCGATCCGCTCGTCCCTTGATCTAAACAAACTACAATATGGGGAATGGCTTAGGTATCTCCCCCCTCGATGTCGCCCAATCGGCACCCGTGGCCGAATCCGCACTATTGAGGCTGAACTCAACCAAGCTAATCCGAATCCCTCGGGTAGGTCTTTTTCGATTCGCACTACTTGTTCAAACATATCCTGTTACTATCGAGTTTTTGCATTCCCGCCTCTATTTTCGAATAAATCACTAATGTCTAACTCTTTTTACACAGTTCCGATTGTCAATGCCCCCGAACCTACTGATCAAAACAACATAGGTCACTTCTTGAATCCTCTTCTCAGTTTCCCTTTCTATTTCTTTAATTTTTTATTTTATTTTTGACACTATATCCTTTACCCTTCACAGGCTCTCTTAATGAGGGAGACGCTGCCTCCTTCTCTAAACAGCCTGTTGAGGAAGCCCCTAATGTCGACGCAACTATGGATGATGCCCCACCTACGAAGGATGCTACCGCCTCGGGTTCTAAGCTGAAAAGTACCCAATCCCGCTCTAATCCGAAAGTCACTCTTCCCCCACAGGCATTGGAACCTCAACCCCTGAATACCATTTTTCCAATTCCCGAGGATACCTTCGATGATGACTGGGCTGCCCAGGATGATAGCATCCCCAGCCCCACTGCCGAACAAATCAATAAGTTTGATGCTGAAATACGTAAGCCCCCTGTTAACACCGACTCCTCCACTTTTCATGAATTTAACACTTGGCTCTTAAAGAATTATCCAAATGATGCAGCTACTACTCATGTTCCCTCCTTTACAAGCCGCGGTACCAAGCGCCGCTCCCCAACCCAAGTGGTCCTCCAACCGAAGAAGGCAAAGCCCTCCGGTTTTACTCCTAAGGCTGGGATGAGCAGCTCAAAAAACTCTCCGGCGGTGGCTGACTCTCAGCCCCGCCGAGCAAAATGAGAATCCTATGTTGGAACTGCCAGGGTTTGGGACAAGTCCAGGCAGTTCAATATCTTCAGCATTATGTCCAACATTCCTCTCCAAATATATTATTCCTCTGCGAAACTAAGTTAAATAATGCGACATGTAGCCGACTTTGTCTTTCTCTTGGTATGTTAGAAGTTATATCTATCCCTCCAAATAATAGATGTTCTGGCATCGCCCTCTTTAAATCTAATAATATTAATATCAGTTTGCTTTCGTATTCGAACCGTTTCATACATACTTTAATTCAATTTGATTCTTTCTCAATGAAATTCACTGGTATGCATGGCTATTCTGAAACCAGTCAAAAATATAAAACTTGGGATACTATAGATTCTTTAAATAATGATAATAATATCCCTTGGCTCCTTGGTGGGGACTTTAATGAAATACTATCCGATTGTGAAAAACAGGGAGGTACTCGTCGTGCTCGATCACAAATAAACAATTTTCGTAACTGTTTATCCCGCAACAACCTTTATGATTGCAAACCCACTTCTGGTTGGTTTACTTGGACGAAAGTTGGGCCACTAACGCCAACTATCCATGAACGTCTTGATCGTTTCATTGGTAACTTGGCTTGGAAAGCTTTATACCCCTCTCATCGTATTTCTTTGGACTTTGTTGCGAAATCAGACCACTGTTTTTTACTTCTTGATACCTCCCCTACTCCTCACACGCCATCTCAACACCCTCCAAACAATTTTTGCTTCGAAAATTGTTGGGCAGCCCGCGATGACAACATTTCCCTTGTCCAGAGCATATGGGTCAACACAAATGGGACAACATTGGAAAAAATTCAAGTAGTTGGTTCCTGTCTAGATAATTGGCAAACACAACAAAGAACTAAAACCACAGGACGTATCACCTTCCTAACCAATAAAATTAATAAATTCCTGCGTCGACCATTGACAACTACGAATGAAAACTCGTATCTAAATTGTAGAACCGAACTTAATAAGCTTCTTCTCGAACAAGAAACGTACTGGGCACAAAGATCCCGAAACTTATGGCTCTCTCAAGGAGACAAAAATACAAGATTTTTTCATGCCCGTGCGAATAACAGAAGGAAAAAAATACAATCTCTGGCCTTTTCAACTCTAACTCCACATGGTGCACCGATGTAAATGATATTATGTCCATTGGTTCCGGTTATTTTCAAAACCTTTTTACGTCCTCAAACCAACATTTTTCGGAACAAATCCTATAAAAAAATTCCCTGTACTATTACACAAGCTATGAATGATGCTCTCTCTATGGCGTTTACAAAGGAAGAAATAGTGCACACTTTCTGTGATATTGATCCACGGAAGGCACCTGGTATCGATGGTTTACCCAGCGGCTTCTTTAGACAACATTGGGACACTGTGGGTGATGATGTCTCCGGTCTTTATCTTAGCCTCCTCAATGGCACTACGGACATGGCTTCGGTCAACAAAACTATCCTAGTACTTATTCCTAAGATCAAAGACCCAACTACCATGAGGCACCTTCGGCCAATTAGTCTGTGCACTATTATCTATAAAATTGTAGCTAAAGTTCTAGTCAACAGAATGAAACAAACGATTCCCTTTTGCATTAGCTCTAACCAGGCTGCTTTTGTCCAGGGCCGTAATATCTCGGATAATATTCTTATAGCCCATGAAATTATACACAATATAAACTCTAGGACCACAAAATCAGCTCAAGGCGCCGCCCTAAAATTAGATATGGAAAAAGCCTTTGACAGAGTTGAATGGTCTTTCCTGGCAAATGTAATGCACCGTATGGGCTTTGCTCCTACATGGGTCTCCCTTGTTATGTGGTGCATTTCCTTAGTTTCCTTCACTGTTAAAATCAACAATTCCTTCTCGCCTTTTTTTCAACCACAGCATGGTCTCCGCCAAGGAGACCCACTATCACCTTTTCTATTCCTCTTCTGTACACAAGGTCTATCCGCATACCTATCTGATGTCCAACAGACTAACACCCTACCTGGCCTAGGGGCGAGCAGATTTGGTCCTAAAGTCAACCATCTCCTTTTTGCAGATGACTGCATGGTCTTCCTTAACACTAACCCTGAGGAAGCATCCCAACTCAAACTGGCTCTACAAACTTATGCCTCTGCTCTCGGACAAGCCGTGAACTTTGAGAAATCGACCATCTTCTATAACCCATGCACCCCTCGCTCAACACGAGATGCGATTAATAGTTCCTTGCATGTACGCGAGGTTACCAACCCTGGTGTCTATCTAGGTGTTCCACTGCTCATTGGGAAAAACAAAACTGAAGCCTTAGGTTTCATTCGTGATAAAGTTCATGACCGTCTATCTACCTGGGATAAACAACTCCTCTCCTTTAGTGGTCGTGAAATATTCATTAAAGCTGTTCTACAATCTTTACCTCAATACGTCATGTCATGCTATCTACTGCCGCAAAACATTGTTGATGATATGACTTCAGCCATTCGTCAATATTGGTGGTATGGCAAGTCTAATAAAAAGGGTTGGCACATGCTCCCTTGGAACCGTGTTTGTCTACCTAATACGACAGGGGGCATGGGCTTCAGAGATCTGAATGATTTTAACATTTCTCTCCTTGGTAAGCAACTCTAGAGACTTATTTGTGAACCGGACTCCCTTTTGGGTCAAATCTACCGTTCCAAATATTTCCCTTCTGGTAATATCTTAGATGCTACCCGACCAACTAGAGGATCTTTTGCCTGGCAGGGTCTTTATACTGCTTTACAACAACTTTACAATGGCTTCTTATACCGTCCGGGTATTAATAGCAACATACGTGTCCATAAAGACAACTGGGGAGGCTCCTCTCCTATCAACCTCTCTGGTGATTATGAAATCTCGAAAGAAGTACATGTTCGATGCCGTGACTTTATGCTTCGTAATCAGACGGCTTGGGACCCATTGAAAGTCCGAAGCTACTTTAACCCTGCTGATGCAGATGTTATCCTTCATGTTCCCATAATTAATGATACCCGAGATTCTATCCTCTGGTCTCCTAATGATTCCGGAATTTACTCAGTCCGCTCTAGCTACTTATTTCTACAACGTTCTCCGGAACCCCGAAACCCCCCAGCACGAATTTGGAAGGTCCTCACAAAAATTAAGGCTCTCCCAAAGGCAAAACTTTCGGATGGCGCATGGCTTCCGAAGCCTTACCCGTTGGCTCTAGAATACGAGCTTTTTCCTCTAATTCCGAACCTTGCCCTATTTGTGGGTTTTCCTCGGAAACCACCCTTCATGCACTTCACAACTGTTCTGGGGCCTCTGAAGCCCTACATCTCTCTGGCGTCCCTGCTGCTCTCTATAGAAGTGTGGCTGTTAACACCGTCCCTTGGTTAGAGGAGGCTGCTCACCTCTTATCGGCTGACCACTTTGGTCTTTTCCTCACAACCATTTGGAATATCTAGAATAGACGTAATGATTGGGTTCATAATCTCCATCTGCAACCCCCTTGGCTTACTGCTATTAATTCAATCAACTTACATATTGATTTCCGCAATACTACATCTTCAGGCCCCTCCCAGCCGACTACATCTATACTTTCACCTCCATGTTGGAGGCCTCCCCCACATGATCATCTTAAGATTAATGTGGATGGGGCTTTTGACCCAGCCACTCGTGCATCAGCGGTTGGTGTTGTGGCGCGTGATGCTACAGGTGCGGTCGTTGGGGGCCTTGCTTACCCCTTAGGCAGTTGTTTGGATGCTGCCACTTGCGAAGGTCTGGGCCTTCTTGCGGGTATTACCTACGCTCAAGCCCAGGGCTGGCAACAGCTATTGTTTGAAACGGACTGTGCTTCACTTGCGAATCGACTCAACAATCCGGGACCAGATCTCTCCACCTTAGGGCCTCTGCTTCCTCAAATTCAGGACGCTCTTCTTCCTTTACCCTTTGCTATTGTTTCTTATGTAAGCCGTGAGGCAAATTCTATGGCCCATACTTTGGCTGCTCATGCCCTCAGGACCAGGTCTTCCATGTATTTTGGTTCTGACATTCCATCTTGTATTTTTCACCTTGTAAAGGGCAATTTTTCGAATTAATAAAATATAAGGTACTCTTTTCCCCTTTTTAGGGCCCTCTGGCCTTGCGCCAGAGGACATTAGTAGGGGTTTTTAATGAGGCATTTTCTTTCAAAATTTTTTTTTCAACGGGTCCATTCTATGGACCATTTAGACCTGCTCGTCTGAAACCTCTACAAAAAGGACATCAAAACAAGTTTTAGTCAAATTTTAGGAGTTCAAATAATTTATTAGGACCTTTTCAACACAATTATATTTAAAAACCTCAATTTTTGTACTTTTTACTCAGTGAAAATTCTAACGGGTCCATTGAAAGGCCCATTTCGACATGCTCGTCCGAAAACTCTACAAAAAGGACCGCAAAACAAGTATTAATCAAATTTAGGAGTTCGTGTAATTGATTAGGAGCTTTTCAACGCAATTATATTGCAAAACCTCAATTTCTGTACTTTTTACACAGTTAAAATTTCGACGGGTCCATTGAAAGGCCCATTTACAACTGCTCGTCTGAAACATCGACAAAAAGGACCGCAAAACAAGTTTTAATAAAACTTTAGGAGTTCAAATAAATGATTAGGAGCTTTTCAACACAATTATATTTAAAAACCTCAATTTTTGTACTTTTTACTTAGTTAAAATTCCAACTGGTCCATTGAAAGTCACATTTAGACCCGCTCATTCGAAACCTCCACAAAAAGGACTGTGAAACAAGTTTTAATCAAATTTTAGGAGTTCAAATAATTGATTAGGAGATTTTCAACACAATTATATTGAAAAACCTCAATTTCTGTACTTTTTTCTCAGTTAAAATTCTAACGGGTCCACTGAAAGGCCCATTTCGACCCGCTCTTCCAAAACCTCTATAAAAAGGACCACAAAACAAGCTTTATCAAATTTTAGGAGTTCAAATAATTGATTAGGAGCTTTTCAACACAATTATATTGCAAAACCTCAATTTCTGTACTTTTTAATCAGTTAAAATTCCAACGGGTCCATTAAAAGTCTCATTTCGAACTGCTCGTTCGAAACCTCTACAAAAAGGACCACAAAAGATGTTTTAATCAAAATTTAGGAGTTCAAATAATTGATTAACAGCTTTTCAACACAATTATATTGCAAAACCTCAATTTTTGTACTTTTTACTCAGTTAAAATTCCAACGGGTCCATTGAAGGGCCCATTTACACCTACTCGTATGAAACATCGACAAAAAGGACCGCAAAACAAGTTTTAATCAAATTTTAGGCGTTCGTGTAATTGATTATGAGATTTTCAAGACAATGATATTGCAAAACCTCAATTTCTGTACTTTTTACTCAGTTAAAATTCCAAAGGGTCCAATGAAAGGCCCATTTCGACCTGCTCCTCCGAAACATCAACAAAAAGGACCGCAAAACAAGTTTTAATCAAATTTTAGGAGTTCAAATGTAACCCCCTCATCCCGGTCTGGCTGGATGACCGGTCCGAGTGGGCCACACGGGGAAAACCGAAGCGAAACCCGTTAAGGTTCCCCCTCGGTTAGCAACCCTATTTTTTTTCTTTTTATTTTAATCTGACTAGAGGCGTATTAAATCCTAAGTGATCACGACAGCGGAAAACATCCATAAGAGAAACACGTTCGGACCACAACCACACATTTCAGTCCATTTTAAGCTTACAAGGAAGGCCGTATCGATACACCAATCAAGGGTATCGATACGCCTTGACTTGGTCAACCCAAACAGTCAACTCGAAAAAGACCGTATGGATACAGCCCTTGAGCATATCGATACGCCATTTTTAGTCAACATCTCGTGGTCAACGAGATAAACTCGTACCGATACACCCCATCACCATATCGATACTCCAAAAACTCCCCAATTTCTCAGAATTCTAGTGACCAAAAACCGTATCGATACACCCCCGTGTATCGATACGCCCAGCCAAACTTGAGTCCTGGAGGCAATAGCGTATCGATACGGCCCTTAGGCGTACCGATACGCCCTGCACTGCAAAACTCCCAAACTCAGCTAAAACGTACAAGACTCGAACCTAGATGCAAGTTAAGACTTCCCTAGACCCAAACAAGCATTCATACAACATTAACATGTCAATATTTAGCCATACAAGCACCCAACATGTACATACATCAAGGAAATCATGCAATTGATCGAGGAGAACATACTTAGCAACCAAAAGGCCCCATACACAAGATAGTCAAGCATAAGGCATACATAGACCAACAACACACATGTTTAGGCATATTCAAATAAGCAACATAACAAGCATAAACCGCAATCCATGAAGCAAAAGCATAACACAACCAAGAGTTTAACATGCTCAAACACAAATTTCCTAAGGAGTTTGACCCCAACTCCTACAACTCTATACCCCATTGTCTAGGCATTATTACAAAATGCAAACCATACTTGAATTAGCTTGAGAACTCCAAAAGCTCCTCCCTCGCCCGCTTGCCTTCCGAACTCTAACGATCTGCACGTTGGAAACAAAAGAGCATAAGCCAACTAGCTTAGTGAGAGAGGCTCTACAAATCACAACATGCAGTTTTCCAAAACACGATTTATATGCAAGAAAGCAATGGATCCACGAGGGTCAATCTCAACAACAACACATGGTTTGCACAAGCACAACAAACATACACATACGGTTGGACTACACATCACCGTTTCGACTAGTGGATTTCCAATGGGACTACACATCAAAGTACTAACCTACTAGTCACTACCGGTGGGACTACACATCACCGTTTCGACTAGTGGATTTCCAATAGGACTACACATCAATGTACTAACCTACTAGTCACTACCGGTGGGACTACACATCACCGTAGTTTAGACCACCATCACCTGAGGCACGAACTCAACTCGACTACACAATTAACAACTCAAAATGCACTTAATGATCATGACATATAAGCATTCAACATATCACAACAACATGGGAGTAGAGAGGCTTATACACGGGTTTAGATGACCCCTCAAGGTCCCACCCAAACCCCAAAAGGATCCATATCGAGCACAAAGCATAAATCAACAATTCTACTCACCGTTGCTACCCAAGAGAAGATCGAAGACCAAGCTCAAGACTCTGAAATCCCCGGATTCGTCCCTGAAGCTTCTCCAACCAAATTTCTCGTTTCTAAACATTCCAACACCAAGTAAACAATCCCAAATCAGTCCATGTTCCAAAATAATCAACCCGGATTACATACCAAGCACAAGACATCAATTTTTCCATTAAAAACAAGCCCAAAATTCCAAATCCCGAGCAGCCCCTAAACTCACCCTAAAACAAATGATTCCAAACCTTAAACTACTCTCTAAAGCCTCCAAAACAACCCTTACATATAGCCTATCCATTGACCCTCCCATTTCCACACAAAACACCCCCATATCTCAACCCAAAACCTCCCAAAAATCTCCCAAAAACCCAAATCCGGGAATAATTATAAAATTCTTTAAAACAAATATATTGATTCCCATGGGCTACAAACAACCCCCACATCAACATTAAACCAAAATCTCTAGTCAAAGGCCATAAAGGTAACATTTTTATCCAAAATCTTTAGATTTTCAAATCTCAAAAACATGTATAAAAATGAAAGAAAAAGGTATTAGCTTGTAGAGAATAACGAGGGTAAGTCAAAAACGGGTTTACCTTTGCGAAACTCTTCAAAACGAGCAAGACATGGGATGGAATAGTATCAAGGGGGAGAGGGGTTCATTTTGTCGTTGGAAAGAAGAATAGAGAGGGGAAGAAGATGACTAAAAAAACATTATTTTAGGTTAGTTTAAAATCAAAGGTCCAAAGACCTAAATGCCCTTAATGAAAAAGGGAAACCACAATAGGTGCCACCCATGGCTATTTGGGCTTATTTTTAAAAATGGTCCAACTTAATTTTATTTGTCTTAAAATCCGAGGCCCAAACCATTATTTTATTATTTAAAAATTAGGAACCGAAACCCGAACCATTATTAAATTATTATTTTCACCCGACCCCCTAACCCGGGTGTTACATCAAATAATTGATTAGGAGCTTTTCACCACAATTATATTGCAAAACCTCAATTTTTGTATTTTTTACTCAGTTAAAATTCTAACGGATCCATTGAAAGGCCCATTTATACCTACTCATTTGAAACATCGACAAAAAGGACCGCAAAACAAGTTTTAATCAAATTTTAGGCGTTCGTGTAATTGATTATGAGATTTTCAACACTATTATATTGCAAAACCTCAATTTCTGTACTTTTTACTCAGTTAAAATTCCAAAGAGTCCAATGAAAGGCCCATTTCGACCTGCTCCTCCGAAACATCAACAAAAAGGACCGCAAAACAAGTTTTAATCAAATTTTAGGAGTTCAAATAATTGATTAGGAGCTTTTCAACACAATTATATTGCAAAACCTCAAGTTTTGTACTTTTTACTTAGTTAAAATCCCAACGGGTCCATTGAAAGGCCAATTTAGAAAAGCTCGTCTGAAACCTCTACAAAAAGGACCACAAAACAAGATTTAATCAAATTTTAGGAGATCGTGTAATTAATTAGGAGCTTTTCAACACAATAATATTGCAACACCTCAATTTATGTACTTTTTACTCAGTTAAAATTCCAACGGGTCCATTGTAAGGCCAATTTGGACCTGCTCGTCCGAAACCTCTACAAAGAGGACCACAAAACAAGTTTTTATCAAATTTTAGGAGATCATGTAATTGATTAGGAGCTTTTCAACACACTTATATTGCAAAACCTCAATTTCTGTACTTTTTACTTAGTTAAAATTCCAACGGGTCCATTGAAAGGCCCATTTCGACCCGCTCGTCCAAAACCTCTACAAAAAGGACCGCAAAACCAGCTTTATCAATTTTTAGGAGTTCAAATAATTAATTAGGAGCTTTTCGACACAATTATATTGCAAAACCTAAATTTCAGTCATTTTTACTCTTCTAAAATTCCAACGGGTCCATTGAAAGGCCCATTTCGACCCGCTCGTCCAAAACCTCTACAAAAGGACCGCAAAACAAGTTTTAAGCTAATTTTAAGAGTTCAAATAGTTGATTAGGAGCTTTTCAACACAATTGTATTACAAAACCTCAATTTCTGTACTTTTTACTCAGTTAAAATTCCAATGGGTCCATTGAAAGGCCCATTTCAAACTGCTCGTCTGAAACCTCTACAAAAAGGACTGCAAAACATGTTTTAATCAAATTTTAGGAGTTCAAATAATTTATTAATAGATTTTCAAAACAATTATATTGCAAAACCTCAATTTTTGTACTTTTTACTCAGTTAAAAGTCCAACGGGTCCATTGAAAGGCCCATTTACACCTGCTCGTCTGAAACATCGACAAAAAGGACTGCAATACAAGTTTTAATCAAATTTTAGGAGTTCGTGTAATTGATTAGAAGCTTTTCAACACAATTATAATGCAAAACATCAATTTCTGTAGTTTTTACTCATTTAAAATTCTAACGGGTCCATTGAAAGGCCCATTTACAACTGCTCATCCGAAACATAGAAAAAAGGACCACAAAACAGGTTTTAATCAAATTTTAGGAGTTCAAATAAATGATTAGGAGGTTTTCAACACAATTATATTTCAAAACATCAATTTATGTACTTTTTACTCTGTTAAAATTCCAACAGGTCCATTTAAAGGCCCATTTCGACCTGCTCATCCGAACCCTCTACAAAAAGGACCGCAAAACAAGTTTTAATCAAATTTTAGGAGTTCAAATAAATGATTAGGAGATTTTCAACACAATTATATTGCAAAACCTGTATTTTTTTACTCTTTTCTCTGTTAAAATTCCAATGGGTCCATTTAAAGGCCCATTTCGACCTGCTCGTCCGAAACCTCTACAAAAAAAACCGCAAAACAAGTTTTAATCAAATTTTAGGAGTTCGTGTAATTGATTATGAGCTTTTCAACACAATTATATTGCAAAACCTCAATTTCTGTACTTTTTACTCAGTTAAAATTCAAACGGGTCCATTGAAAGGCCCATTTCGAACTGCTTCTCCGAAACCTCTACAAAAAGGACCACAAAATAAGTTTTAATCAAATTTTAGGAGTTCAAATAAATGATTAGGAGGTTTTCAACACAATTATATTTCAAAACATCAAATTCTGTACTTTTTACTCAGTTAAAAATCAAACAGGTCAATTTAAAGGCCCATTTCGACCCGCTCGTCCGTAACCTCTACAAAAAAGACCGCAAAACAAATTTTAATCAAATTTTAGGAGTTCATGTAATTGATTATGATCTTTACAACACAATTATATTGCAAATCCTCAATTTCTGTACCTTTTACTCAGTTAAATTCCAACGGGTCCATTTAAAGGCCCATTTCGACCTGCTCGTCCGAAACCTCTACAAAAAAGATCGCAAAACATGTTTTAATCAAATTTTAGCAGTTAAAATAATTGATTAACATCTTTTTAACACATTTATATTGCAAAACTTTAAATTTTTTACTTTTTACTCAGTTAAAATTCCAACGGGTCCATTGTACGGCCCATTTAGACCCGCACGTCCGAAACCTCTACAAAAAGGACTGCAAAACAAGTTTTAATCAAATTTTAGGAGTTCAAATAATTGATTAGGAGATTTTCAACACAATTATATTGCAAAACCTCAATTTTTATACTTTTTACTCAGTTAAAATTCCAGCGAGTCCATTGAAAGGCCCATTTCGACTCGCTCTTCCAAAACCTCTACAAAAAGGACCGCAAAACAAGCTTTATCAAATTTTAGGAGTTCAAATAATTGATTAGGAGCTTTTCAACACAAGTATATTGCAAAACCTCAATTTCAGAACTTTTTAATTAGTTAAAATTCCAACGGGTCCATTAGAAGTCCAATTTCGAACTGCTCGTCCGAAACGTCTACAAAAAGGACATCAAAACATGTTTTAATCAAATTTTAGGAATTCAAATAATTGATTAACAACTTTTCAACACAATTATATTGCAAAACCTCAATTTCTGTAATTTTTACTTAGTTAAAATTCCAACGGGTCCATTGGAAGGCCCATTTACACCTGCTCGTCCGAAACATCGACAAAAAGGACCGCAATACAGGTTTTAATCAAATTTTAGGAGTTCGTGTAAATTATTAGGAGCTTTTCAACACAATTATATTGCTAAACCTCAATTTTTGTACTTTTTACTCCGCTAAAATTCCAACGGGTCCATTGAAAGCCCCATTTCGACCTGCTCATCCGAAACGTCTACAAAAAGGACATCAAAACATGTTTTAATCAAATTTTAGGAGTTCAAATAATTGATTAACAAATTTTCAACACAATTATATTGCAGAACCTCAATTCATGTACTTTTAACTCAGTTAAAATTCCATCGGGTCCATTGAAAGCCCCATTTCGAACTGCTCGTCCGAAACCTCTACAAAAAGGACAGCAAAACATGTTTTAATCAAATTTTAGGAGTTAAAATAATTGATTAATAGCTTTTCAACATAATTATATTGCAAAACCTCAATTTCTGTACTTTTTAATCAGTTAAAATTCCAACGGGTCCATTGGAAGGCCCATTTACATCTGCTCGTCCGAAACATCGACAAAAAGGACCGCAATACAGGTTTGAATCAAATTTTAGTAGTTCGTGTAATTGATTAGGAGCTTTTCAACTCAATTATATTGCAAAACCTAAATTTCTGTACTTTTTACTCAGTTAAAATACCAACAGGTCCATTGAAGGGCCCATTTACAACTGCTCGTCCGAAACATCGACAAAAAGGACCGCAAAACAAGTTTTAATCCAAGTTTAGGTGTTCAAATAAATGATTATGAGCTTTTCAACACAATTATATTGCAAAACGTCAATTTCTGTACTTTTTTACTAAGTTAAAATTCCAACGGGTCCATTGAAGGGCACATTTCGACCCGCTCTTCCGAAACCTCTTAAAAAAGGACCGCAAAACATGTTTTTATCAAATTTTAGGAGTTCAAATAATTGATTAGTAGCTTTTCAACACAATTATATTGCAAAATCTCAATTTCTGTACTTTTTACTCAGTTAAAATTCCAACGGGTCTACTGAAAGTCTCATTTAGACCTGTTCGTCCAAAACCTCTACAAAAAGGACCGCAAAACAAGTTTTAATAAAATTTTAGGAGTTCATGTAATTGATTAGGAGCTTTTCAACGCAATTATATTGCAAAAACTCAATTTATGAACTTTTTACTTAGTTAAAATTCCAACGGGTCCATTGAAAGGCCCATTTTGACCCGCTGGTCAGAAACCTCTACAAAAGGACCGCAAAACATGTTTTATCAAATTTTAGGAGTTCAAATAATTAACTAGGAGCTTTTCAACACAATTAAATTGCAAAACCTCAATTTCTGTACTTTTTACTTTGTTAAAATTCCAACGAGTCCATTGAAAGGCCCATTTCGACCTGCTCATCCAAAACCTCTACAAAAAAGACTGCAAAACCTTAATTTTTGTACTTTTTACTCAGTCAAAATTCCAACGGGTCCATTGTAAGGCCCATTTAGACCCGCTCGTCCAAAACCTCTACAAAAAGGACTACAAAACAAGTTTTAATCAAATTGTAGGAGTTCAAATAATTGATTAGGAGATTTTCAACACAATTATATTGCAAAACCTCAATTTATGTCCTTTTTACTCAGTTAAAATTCCAACAGGTCCATTGAAAGGCCCATTTCGACCCACTCATTAGAAACCTGTACAAAAAGGACCGTAAAACAAGTTTTAGTCAAATTTTAGGAGTCCAAATAATTTATTAGGAGCTTTTCAACACAATTATATTGCAAAACCTCAATTTCTGTACTTTTTACTCAGTTAAAATTCCAACGGGTCCATTATAAGGCACATTTCAACCTGCTCGTCCGAAACATCTACAAAAAAGACATCAAAACAAGATTTAATAAAATTTTAGGAGTTCTCGTAATTGATTAGGAGCTTTTCAACACAATTATATTGCAAAACCTCAATTTCTGTACTTTTTATTCAGTTAAAATTCCAAAGAGTCCAATGAAAGGCCCATTTCGACCTGCTCCTCCGAAACGTCAACAAAAAGGACCGCAAAACAAGTTTTAATCAAATTTTAGGAGTTCAAATAATTGATTAGGAGCTTTTCAACACAATTATATTGAAAAACCTCAATTTCTTTACTTTTTACTCTGTTAAAATTCCAACGGGTCCATTGAAAGACCCATTTGGACTTGCTCGTCCGAAACCTCTACAAAAAAGACCGCAAAACAAGTTTAATCAAATTTTTGGAGTTTCAATAATTTATTTCGGAGCTTTTCAACACAATTATATTGCAAAACGTCAATTTCTGTACTTTTTTACTCAGTTAAAATTCCAACGGGTCCATTGAAGGGCACATTTCGACCCGCTCTTCCGAAACCTCTTCAAAAAGGACCGCAAAACATGTTTTTATCAAATTTTAGGAGTTCAAATAATTGATTAGTAGCTTTTCAACACAATTATATTGCAAAATCTCAATTTCTGTACTTTTTACTCAGTTAAAATTCCAACGGGTCTACTGAAAGTCTCATTTAGACCTGTTTGTCCGAAACCTCTACAAAAAGGACCGCAAAACAAGTTTTAATAAAATTTTAGGAGTTCATGTAATTGATTAGGAGCTTTTCAACGCAATTATATTGCAAAAACTCAATTTATGAACTTTTTGCTTAGTTAAAATTCCAACGGGTCCATTGAAAGGCCCATTTTGACCCGCTGGTCAGAAACCTCTACAAAAGGACCGCAAAACATGTTTTATCAAATTTTAGGAGTTCAAATAATTGACTAGGAGCTTTTCAACACAATTAAATTGCAAAACCTCAATTTCTGTACTTTTTACTTTGTTAAAATTCCAACGAGTCCATTGAAAGGCCCATTTCGACTTGCTCATCCAAAACCTCTACCAAAAAGACTGCAAAACCTTAATTTTTGTACTTTTTACTCAGTCAAAATTCCAACGGGTCCATTGTAAGGCCCATTTAGACCCGCTCGTCCAAAACCTCTACAAAAAGGACTACAAAACAAGTTTTAATCAAATTGTAGGAGTTCAAATAATTGATTAGGAGATTTTCAACACAATTATATTGCAAAACCTCAATTTATGTACTTTTTACTCAGTTAAAATTCCAACAGGTCCATTGAAAGGCCCATTTCGACCCACTCATTAGAAACCTGTACAAAAAGGACCGTAAAACAAGTTTTAGTCAAATTTTAGGAGTCCAAATAATTTATTAGGAGCTTTTCAACACAATTATATTGAAAAACCTCAATTTCTGTACTTTTTACTCAGTTAAAATTCAAACGGGTCCATTATAAGGCACATTTCAACCTGCTCGTCTGAAACATCTACAAAAAAGACATCAATACAAGATTTAATAAAATTTTAGGAGTTCTCGTAATTGTTTAGGAGCTTTTCAACACAATTATATTGCAAAACCTCAATTTCTGTACTTTTTATTCAGTTAAAATTCCAAAGAGTCCAATGAAAGGCCCATTTCGACCTGCTCCTCCGAAACGTCAACAAAAAGGACCGCAAAACAAGTTTTAATCAAATTTTAGGAGTTCAAATAATTGATTAGGAGCTTTTCAACACAATTATATTGAAAAACCTCAATTTCTTTACTTTTTACTCTGTTAAAATTCCAACGGGTCCATTGAAAGACCCATTTGGACTTGCTCGTCCGAAACCTCTACAAAAAAGACCGCAAAACAAGTTTAATCAAATTTTTGGAGTTTCAATAATTTATTTCGGAGCTTTTCAACACAATTATATTGCAAAACGTCAATTTCTGTACTTTTTTACTCAGTTAAAATTCCAACGGGTCCATTGAAGGGCACATTTCGACCCGCTCTTCCGAAACCTCTTCAAAAAGGACCGCAAAACATGTTTTTATCAAATTTTAGGAGTTCAAATAATTGATTAGTAGCTTTTCAACACAATTATATTGCAAAACCTCAATTTCTGTACTTTTTACTCAGTTAAAATTCCAACGGGTCTACTGAAAGTCTCATTTAGACCTGTTCGTCCGAAACCTCTACAAAAAGGACCGCAAAACAAGTTTTCATAAAATTTTAGGAGTTCATGTATTTGATTAGGAGCTTTTCAACGCAATTATATTGCAAAACCTCAATTTATGAACTTTTTACTTAGTTAAAATTCCAACGGGTCCATTGAAAGGCCCATTTTGACCCGCTGGTCAGAAACCTCTACAAAAAGGACCGCAAAACATGTTTTATCAAATTTTAGGAGTTCAAATAATTGACTAGGAGCTTTTCAACACAATTAAATTGCAAAACCTCAATTTCTTTTCTTTTTACTCTGTTAAAATTCCAACGAGTCCATTGAAAGGCCCATTTCGACCTGCTCATCCAAAACCTCTACAAAAAAGACTGCAAAACCTTAATTTTTGTACTTTTTACTTAGTCAAAATTCCAACGGGTCCATTGTAAGGCCCATTTAGACCCGCTCGTCCGAAACCTCTACAAAAGGACTACAAAACAAGTTTTAATCAAATTATAGGAGTTCAAATAATTGATTAGGAGATTTTCAAACAATTATATTGCAAAACCTCAATTTCTGTACTTTTACTCAGTTAAATTTCCAACGGGTCTATTGAAATGTCCATTTAGACCTGCTTGTCCGAAACCTTGATAAAAAGGACCACAAAACAAGTTTTAATCAAATTTTAGGAGTTCAAATAATTGATTAGGAGATTTTCAACACAATTATATTGCAAAACCCCAATTTTTGTACTTTTTACATAGTTAAAATTCCAACGGGTCCATTGAAAGACCCATTTTGACCAGCTCGTCAGAAACCTCTACAAAAAGGAGCGAAAATCGAGTTTTATCAAATCTTAGGAGTTCAAATAATGGATTAGGAGCTGTTCAACATAATTATATTGCAAAACCTCTATTTCTATACTTTGTACTCAGTTAAAATTCCAACGGGTCCGTTGAAAGGCCCATTTAGACCTGCTCGTCCCAAACATCAACAAAAAGGTCCGCAAAACAAGTTTTAATCAAATTTTAGGTGTTCAAATAATTGATTAGGAGCTTTTCAACACAGTTATATTGCAAAACCTTAATTTTTATACTTTTTACTCTGTTAAAATTCTAACGGGTCCATTAAAAGGCCCATTTCGACCTGCTCATCCGAAACCTCTACAAAAATGACTGCAAAACCTTAATTTTTGTACTTTTTACTCAGTCAAAATTCCAACGGGTCCATTATAAGGCCCATTTAGACCCGCTCGTCCGAAACCTCTACAAAAAGGACTGCAAAACAAGTTTTGATCAAATTTTAGGAGTTCAAATAAGTGATTAGGAGATTTTCAACATAATTATATTGCAAAACCTTAATTTCTGCACTTTTTACTCAGTTATAATTCCAACGGGTCCGTTGAAAGGCCCATTTAAACCCGCTCGTCTGAAACATCGACAAAAAGGACTGCAAAACAAGTTTTGCCAAATTTTAGGAATTCAAATAATTGATGAGAAGCTTTTCAACGCAATTATATTGCAAAACCTCAATTTATGTACTTTCTAATCATTTAAAATTCCAACGGGTCTATTGAAAGGCCCAATTCGACATGCTCGTCCGAGACCTCTACAAAAAGGACCACAAAACAAGTTTTAATCAAATTTTAGGAGTTCAAATAATTGATTAGGAGCTTTTCAACACAATTATATTGCAAAACCTCAATTTTTGTACTTTTTACTCAGTTAAAATTCCAACAGGTCTATTGAATGGCCCGTTTTGACCTTCTCGTCCGAAACCTCTATAAAAAGAATCGCAAAACAAGTTTTAATCAAATTTTAGGAGTTCAAATAATTGATTAGGAGATTTTCAACCCAATTATATTGCAAAACCTCAATTTCTATACTTTTACTCAGTTAAATTTCCAACGAGTCTATTGAAAGGTCCATTTAGACCTGCTTGTCCGAAACCTCGACAAAAGGACCACAAAACAAGTTTTAATCAAATTTTAGGAGTTCAAATAATTGATTGGGAGATTTTCAACACAATTATATTGCAAAACCCCAATTTTAGTAGTTTTTACTCAGTTAAAATTCCAACGGGTCCATTGAAAGACCCATTTTGACCCGCTCGTCAGAAACCTCTACAAAAAGGAGCGCAAAACGAGTTTTATCAAATATTAGGAGTTCAAATAATTGATTAGGAGTTGTTTAACACAATTATATTGCAAAACCTCAATTTCTGTACTTTTTACTCAGTTAAAATTCCAGCGGGTCCATTGAAAGGCCCATTGAGACCCGCTCGTCCCAAATATCGACAAAAGGGTCCGCAAAACAAGTTTTAATCAAATTTTAGGAGTTCAAATAATTGATTAGGAGATTTTCAACACAATTATATTGCAAAACCTCAATTTCTGTACTTTTTACTCTGTTAAAATTCCAACGGGTCCATTAAAAGGCCCATTTCGACCCGCTCATCCGAAACCTCTACAAAAAAGACTGCAAAACCTTAATTTTTGTACTTTTTACTTAGTCAAAATTCCAACGGATCCATTGTAAGGCCCATTTAGACCCGCTCTTCCGAAACCTCTACAAAAAGGACTGCAAAACAAGTTTTGAACAAATTTTAGGAGATCAAATAATTGATTAGAATATTTTCAACACAATTATATTGCAAAACCTCAATTTCTGTACTTTTTACTCAGTTAATTCCAACGGGTCCGTTGAAAGGCCCATTTAGACTTGATAGTCCGAAACATTGACAAAAAGGTCCACAAAACAAGTTTTAATCAAATTTTAGGAGTTCAAATAATTGATTAGGAGATTTTCAACCCAATTATATTGCAAAACCTCAATTTCTATACTTTTACTCAGTTAAATTTCCAACGAGTCTATTGAAAGGTCCATTTAGACCTGCTTGTCCGAAACCTCGACAAAAGGACCACAAAACAAGTTTTAATCAAATTTTAGGAGTTCAAATAATTGATTGGGAGATTTTCAACACAATTATATTGCAAAACCCCAATTTTAGTAGTTTTTACTCAGTTAAAATTCCAACGGGTCCATTGAAAGACCCATTTTGACCCGCTCGTCAGAAACCTCTACAAAAAGGAGCGCAAAACGAGTTTTATCAAATATTAGGAGTTCAAATAATTGATTAGGAGTTGTTTAACACAATTATATTGCAAAACCTCAATTTCTGTACTTTTTACTCAGTTAAAATTCCAGCGGGTCCATTGAAAGGCCCATTGAGACCCGCTCGTCCCAAATATCGACAAAAGGGTCCGCAAAACAAGTTTTAATCAAATTTTAGGAGTTCAAATAATTGATTAGGAGATTTTCAACACAATTATATTGCAAAACCTCAATTTCTGTACTTTTTACTATGTTAAAATTCCAACGGGTCCATTAAAAGGCCCATTTCGACCCGCTCATCCGAAACCTCTACAAAAAAGACTGCAAAACCTTAATTTTTGTACTTTTTACTTAGTCAAAATTCCAACGGATCCATTGTAAGGCCCATTTAGACCCGCTCTTCCGAAATCTCTACAAAAAGGACTGCAAAACAAGTTTTGAACAAATTTTAGGAGATCAAATAATTGATTAGAATATTTTCAACACAATTATATTGCAAAACCTCAATTTCTGTACTTTTTACTCAGTTAATTCCAACGGGTCCGTTGAAAGGCCCATTTAGACTTGATAGTCCGAAACATTGACAAAAAGGTCCGCAAAACAAGTTTTAATCAAATTTTAGGAGTTCAAATAATTGATTAGGAGATTTTCAACCCAATTATATTGCAAAACCTCAATTTCTATACTTTTACTCAGTTAAATTTCCAACGAGTCTATTGAAAGGTCCATTTAGACCTGCTTGTCCGAAACCTCGACAAAAGGACCACAAAACAAGTTTTAATCAAATTTTAGGAGTTCAAATAATTGATTGGGAGATTTTCAACACAATTATATTGCAAAACCCCAATTTTAGTAGTTTTTACTCAGTTAAAATTCCAACGGGTCCATTGAAAGACCCATTTTGACCCGCTCGTCAGAAACCTCTACAAAAAGGAGCACAAAACGAGTTTTATCAAATATTAGGAGTTCAAATAATTGATTAGGAGTTGTTTAACACAATTATATTGCAAAACCTCAATTTCTGTACTTTTTACTCAGTTAAAATTCCAGCGGGTCCATTGAAAGGCCCATTGAGACCCGCTCGTCCCAAATATCGACAAAAGGGTCCGCAAAACAAGTTTTAATCAAATTTTAGGAGTTCAAATAATTGATTAGGAGATTTTCAACACAATTATATTGCAAAACCTCAATTTCTGTACTTTTTACTCTGTTAAAATTCCAACGGGTCCATTAAAAGGCCCATTTCGACCCGCTCATCCGAAACCTCTACAAAAAAGACTGCAAAACCTTAATTTTTGTACTTTTTACTTAGTCAAAATTCCAACGGATCCATTGTAAGGCCCATTTAGACCCGCTCTTCCGAAACCTCTACAAAAAGGACTGCAAAACAAGTTTTGAACAAATTTTAGGAGATCAAATAATTGATTAGAATATTTTCAACACAATTATATTGCAAAACCTCAATTTCTGTACTTTTTACTCAGTTAATTCCAACGGGTCCGTTGAAAGGCCCATTTAGACTTGATAGTCCGAAACATTGACAAAAAGGTCCGCAAAACAAGTTTTAATCAAATTTTAGGAGTTCAAATAATTGATTAGGAGATTTTCAACCCAATTATATTGCAAAACCTCAATTTCTATACTTTTACTCAGTTAAATTTCCAACGAGTCTATTGAAAGGTCCATTTAGACCTGCTTGTCCGAAACCTCGACAAAAGGACCACAAAACAAGTTTTAATCAAATTTTAGGAGTTCAAATAATTGATTGGGAGATTTTCAACACAATTATATTGCAAAACCCCAATTTTAGTAGTTTTTACTCAATTAAAATTCCAACGGGTCCATTGAAAGACCCATTTTGACCCGCTCGTCAGAAACCTCTACAAAAAGGAGCGCAAAACGAGTTTTATCAAATATTAGGAGTTCAAATAATTGATTAGGAGTTGTTTAACACAATTATATTGCAAAACCTCAATTTCTGTACTTTTTACTCAGTTAAAATTCCAGCGGGTCCATTGAAAGGCCCATTGAGACCCGCTCGTCCCAAATATCGACAAAAGGGTCCGCAAAACAAGTTTTAATCAAATTTTAGGAGTTCAAATAATTGATTAGGAGATTTTCAACACAATTATATTGCAAAACCTCAATTTCTGTACTTTTTACTATGTTAAAATTCCAACGGGTCCATTAAAAGGCCCATTTCGACCCGCTCATCCGAAACCTCTACAAAAAAGACTGCAAAACCTTAATTTTTGTACTTTTTACTTAGTCAAAATTCCAACGGATCCATTGTAAGGCCCATTTAGACCCGCTCTTCCGAAATCTCTACAAAAAGGACTGCAAAACAAGTTTTGAACAAATTTTAGGAGATCAAATAATTGATTAGAATATTTTCAACACAATTATATTGCAAAACCTCAATTTCTGTACTTTTTACTCAGTTAATTCCAACGGGTCCGTTGAAAGGCCCATTTAGACTTGATAGTCCGAAACATTGACAAAAAGGTCCGCAAAACAAGTTTTAATCAAATTTTAGGAGTTCAAATAATTGATTAGGAGATTTTCAACCCAATTATATTGCAAAACCTCAATTTCTATACTTTTACTCAGTTAAATTTCCAACGAGTCTATTGAAAGGTCCATTTAGACCTGCTTGTCCGAAACCTCGACAAAAGGACCACAAAACAAGTTTTAATCAAATTTTAGGAGTTCAAATAATTGATTGGGAGATTTTCAACACAATTATGTTGCAAAACCCCAATTTTAGTAGTTTTTACTCAGTTAAAATTCCAACGGGTCCATTGAAAGACCCATTTTGACCCGCTCGTCAGAAACCTCTACAAAAAGGAGCACAAAACGAGTTTTATCAAATATTAGGAGTTCAAATAATTGATTAGGAGTTGTTTAACACAATTATATTGCAAAACCTCAATTTCTGTACTTTTTACTCAGTTAAAATTCCAGCGGGTCCATTGAAAGGCCCATTGAGACCCGCTCGTCCCAAATATCGACAAAAGGGTCCGCAAAACAAGTTTTAATCAAATTTTAGGAGTTCAAATAATTGATTAGGAGATTTTCAACACAATTATATTGCAAAACCTCAATTTCTGTACTTTTTACTCTGTTAAAATTCCAACGGGTCCATTAAAAGGCCCATTTCGACCCGCTCATCCGAAACCTCTACAAAAAAGACTGCAAAACCTTAATTTTTGTACTTTTTACTTAGTCAAAATTCCAACGGATCCATTGTAAGGCCCATTTAGACCCGCTCTTCCGAAACCTCTACAAAAAGGACTGCAAAACAAGTTTTGAACAAATTTTAGGAGATCAAATAATTGATTAGAATATTTTCAACACAATTATATTGCAAAACCTCAATTTCTGTACTTTTTACTCAGTTAATTCCAACGGGTCCGTTGAAAGGCCCATTTAGACTTGATAGTCCGAAACATTGACAAAAAGGTCCACAAAACAAGTTTTAATCAAATTTTAGGAGTTCAAATAATTGATTAGGAGATTTTCAACCCAATTATATTGCAAAACCTCAATTTCTATACTTTTACTCAGTTAAATTTCCAACGAGTCTATTGAAAGGTCCATTTAGACCTGCTTGTCCGAAACCTCGACAAAAGGACCACAAAACAAGTTTTAATCAAATTTTAGGAGTTCAAATAATTGATTGGGAGATTTTCAACACAATTATATTGCAAAACCCCAATTTTAGTAGTTTTTACTCAGTTAAAATTCCAACGGGTCCATTGAAAGACCCATTTTGACCCGCTCGTCAGAAACCTCTACAAAAAGGAGCACAAAACGAGTTTTATCAAATATTAGGAGTTCAAATAATTGATTAGGAGTTGTTTAACACAATTATATTGCAAAACCTCAATTTCTGTACTTTTTACTCAGTTAAAATTCCAGCGGGTCCATTGAAAGGCCCATTGAGACCCGCTCGTCCCAAATATCGACAAAAGGGTCCGCAAAACAAGTTTTAATCAAATTTTAGGAGTTCAAATAATTGATTAGGAGATTTTCAACACAATTATATTGCAAAACCTCAATTTCTGTACTTTTTACTCTGTTAAAATTCCAACGGGTCCATTAAAAGGCCCATTTCGACCCGCTCATCCGAAACCTCTACAAAAAAGACTGCAAAACCTTAATTTTTGTACTTTTTACTTAGTCAAAATTCCAACGGATCCATTGTAAGGCCCATTTAGACCCGCTCTTCCGAAACCTCTACAAAAAGGACTGCAAAACAAGTTTTGAACAAATTTTAGGAGATCAAATAATTGATTAGAATATTTTCAACACAATTATATTGCAAAACCTCAATTTCTGTACTTTTTACTCAGTTAATTCCAACGGGTCCGTTGAAAGGCCCATTTAGACTTGATAGTCCGAAACATTGACAAAAAGGTCCGCAAAACAAGTTTTAATCAAATTTTAGGAGTTCAAATAATTTATTAGGAGCTTTTCAACACAGTTATATTGCAAAACCAATATTACTGTACTTTTTACTCAGTTAAAATTCCAACGGGTCCATTGAAAGGCCCATTTCGACCCGCTCGTCCGAAACCTCTACAAAATGGACCGCAAAACAAACTTTGTCAAATTTTAGGAGTTCAAATAATTGGTTAGGAGCTTTTCAACGCAATTATATTGCAAAACCTCAATTTATGTGCCTTCTACTCATTTAAAATTCCAACGGGTCTATTGAAAGGCCCATTTCGACCTGCTCGTCCGAGACTTCTACAAAAAGGACCACAAAACAAGTTTTAATCAAATTTTAGGAGTTCAAATAATTGATTAGGAGCTTTTCAACATAATTATATTGCAAAACCTCAATTTTTGTACTTTTTACTCAGTTAAAATTCCAACAGGTATGTATGTTTTATTTTCAGCTTTTGATATATGTGTTTCTATAACTGCACATTACTCATTGATATGCTCGCGTGACGCCCTTTCCCACTACACCTTTTTAGTTGAATTACCACAAGCCCACTTCTAGGATTCTGATCAAATCCTATTTAATAGGAGCCTTTCCGTTATACACTATACTTATTTTTCAAACTTTTTAATTCTATTAAATTCTATTCTTTCAAATACATCTTCAAAATCTAGCCACATTTTATTCTTTCAGCCCTTTCCAATAATTATTCGCTACCTCATAATGTATTCCAATTTTAAAAGCTTTATTAATTTTTATTTAACGTTTACCTCCCAATTAATTCGCCGGCATAAATCTTTAGCCAACTTTACATCCAAAATTTCCCCTTCATATTTATATGTATATCTAATTCCTCATAAATTTTTCCATAACGAAGATTTAAATATAGTCAACGATAAAGTCATCTTTCCGTTTTTACTCTATCTATTAAAATCAACTTTATTTCTAAAATCTTCCCCCTCAATCTATACCTTTTATTTTGCAACATTAACATCAATAATGATAATAAGTCCCAATAGTTATATATTTTTTTCTCCTTTATTTACGCCCTTAAAATTTATTCACCCTTTTAGTTTCTTCTTTATTAAAAAATTCCCTTATATGACCATCTTTTACAACCACTGTTTCAATCAAATCTTTTTATTATCACAATCAAAGATCCAATTAAGATACTTTCCTTTTACAACTCCCAGATTTTCTATCTTTTATAGGTCTATTAAATCAATTAAGGTAACTACCTTAATTAAATTACTTTTTGATACTAATAGTTTCTACCTTTTACAATTGTCAATTTTTTTCTAAATATATTATATTCCACTTTCCATATCTCTTCCCCTTCAGCGGTTCACGTTATCTTTATATACCCACTATACACTTACACCAACCCACCACAACTATCATCTCAATCCTTCTATTCATACCCTTCAAACTCCTTAATGGCTTCATCCTCTTCCATCCCCCAACTCAACTCGATCAATCTCACCAATGAAGAATCAAAATTGCTCTACACTCCTGACTTCGACTTCATCAAGGAAGATCCCAAACTCGTTGTCATCGGCCGCTTCACATCGTCCAAGCCTCTTGATATTTCTGCTGTTATCAATGCCTTCGAAGGGATCTGGAAACCCAATGATGTTGTATCCATCTCAGTGATACAAGATAACTTCCTCAAGATCAAGTTTAAAGAAATCAAGAACTGCTACGAAATTCTCAATCGCGGACCTTGGTTGTACAAGGATGAATGGCTTGTAGTCACAGAATATGATCCAGCCAAATCTTTAATCGACTACAACTTTAACACAATGCGAATCTGGATCAGAATCTTCTCCCTTCTTGATTCACTCTTTGCTGATGTAGAACGATCCCATCTGGTGGGACATGCTTTAGGATCGATGGTGGGCAATATTCTCCGAACGGATACCCGCCAAATTGATGGGAATATGGTGTAATTCCTCCGAGTTGAAATCTTTCTCAATATCACATGACCGGTTACTCGATTTGTGTTTATTGGTTCCGGTGAAAACACAATTATGTGTCGTCTTCAGTATGAACGACTTCCAATTCTCTGCCCTGGTTGTGGCATTATCAGTCATACCTTAGAGAACTGCCCTATCCGATCTTCAATCGATCCCAACAAATTGCAATACGGAGAATGGCTTCGTTACCTTCCTCCTAGACGTCGCCCAGTTGGAATTCGTGGGCGCATCTGAAATGTAGAACCGAATCTGAATCCAAACATCCCTCTAGTGAATGGTAAAATTACTTCAACTATTATTATTACAACTGTTTTCATTTATTTCCCCTTATCAAAATTTCTATCAACAAACTCACCCTCTACTTTTCTCGTAGTGGCCCCGGTGAATAACCCAGCTGTTCCAGCCAATCCTTCAGCTCCTCCTAACGATAAGAATAATATAGGTAATTCACTTTACTCACTCATCATCCTTCATACAAATAATAACCAGTTTCTAATATCATTCTTTCTTCACTTTAAAGGCTCTCTAAATGAAGGCGACGCCGCCTCATTTACGGAACCAGTAACCGAAGAAGCCCAAAATGCCGACATGACCATGGATGATGACCCTAATACTGTCAATGACCCCCCTGCTGCTGATCCGAAACAAAAAGCTCCTCTTATGCCCCAACCCCTGAACACCATCTATCCCATTCCGGAAGATGGTTCTGATGATGATTGGGAAACCAATGATGATTATGGTGTTCCCAGCCCTACTGCCGAGCAGATTAAAAAGTTTGACTCTGAATCGAGTAAGCCTTCTAAACCCACTGATACGATTTTCAATGACTTTAATCAGTGGTTACTTAAAACTTACCCGAATGATGCAGCCCCTGCACCAGTTCCTGTACCAGCACCTGCACCTGTGCCTGCACCAACCCAAACAAACCGAGGCATGAAACGCCGTTCCCCAAGTTTCGCTCCCGTCCAAAAAATCCAAACAATCAGGATCTACTCCGAAAGCTGGGATGAGCAGCTCTAAAAACTCTCCGGCGGCGGCTGATTCCCAGCCCCGCCGAGCAAAATGAGGATCCTCTGCTGGAACTGTCAGGGTCTTGGACAAGCCCCGACGGTTCAACATTTCCGGTCCTATGTCCAACGCACTAGCCCCGATATTATCTTCCTTTGCGAAACTAGAATAAATAATGCGGAATGTAACCGCTTATGTCTTTCTTTAGGTATGTTAGACATTATTTCTATTTCCCCTACGGAAGGGTGTTCCGGAATCTCCTTATTCGCTACAAACAATATTAATATAAGTCTTCTTTCCTATTCGTCGCGTTTTATACATATTCAAATTTTAAAAAATAACTCCACAATGTTTTTCACTGGTATGCACGGCTTTTCGGAAACTAGCCAAAAATATAAAACATGGGAACTAATTAATTCTTTATATCCATCTACTAAAAATAAACCTTGGCTACTAGGCGATGATTTCAATGAAATTTTAACAGATTCGGAAAAACAAGGAGGCTCTCGTAGAGCTAGATCTCAAATTAAAAACTTTCGTAATTGTTTAACTCGAAACAACCTCTATGACTGTAAGCCAAATTCGGGATGGTTCACATGGTCTAAAGTTGGACCATCAACCCCGGTAATACATGAACGATTAGACCGTTTTATCGCTAATTTTGAATGGAAAGATCTCTATCCTTCTTATCGAATCACTACAGAATATGTTGCCAAATCTGATCATTGTTTCCTTTTCTCGAATTAGATACTTCGTCTACCAAAATCAAAACACAACCATCAAAGAATTTCAGATTCGAAAATTGCTGGTCTAATAATATTGATAATATCCAAACTATCAAAAGAGCTTGGGCCGACACCCCCGGTACAGCCATAAACAAAATTGAAGCGGTAGGTACTTACCTTGAAGAATGGCAAAATCAGCAACGCTTTAAATCAACCGGACGTATTAAGTTTCTCACTAAAAAAATAAACAAATTACTATACCGTCCCTTAACAGCCACTAATGAACAAGTTTACTTAAATTATAGAACTGAATTAAATAAACTTCTATCAGAGCAAGAAGTTTACTGGGCTCAACGATCTCGAACCCTTTGGCTCTCCCAAGGGGACAAAAATACCAAGTTCTTCCATGCCCGCGCTTCTAATAGGAATAAGAAAAATTCAATCATAGGCCTTTACGATGCCAACTCCAATTGGTGCACTTCTGAATCGGACATTATGAATATCACTTCAGATTATTTCCGAAACTTGTTCACAACTTCTAACCCACAAATCTCGAACATCATTCTGGACAAAATTCACCCTTCCATTAATTCTTCAATGAATGAAAACCTTATAAAGGCATTCACTAGAGAGGAAATTATTCATGCTTTTAAAGATATTGACCCTAGGAAAGCTCCTGGTTTCGATGGTCTACCCAGTAGCTTTTTTAGACAACACTGGGATACAGTGGGAGACGATGTTATTAATCTTTGTATTAACCTTTTAAATGGCAATGCCGATATGGCCTCAGTCAACAAAACTATATTGGTACTAATTCTCAAAGTACATGACCCAACCTCCATGAAACAACTCAGACCAATTAGCCTCTGCACTGTCCTTTATAAAACAGTTGCCAAAACAATAGTCAATAGAATGAAACAGGCTATACCTCTATGCATTAGCCCTAATCAAGCAGCCTTTGTTCAGGGACGCAATATATCTGACAACATCCTTATTGCTCATGAAATTATCCACAATATTAACTCAGGAGCTACCAAATCCTCTCAAGGAGCTGCACTAAAACTAGACATGGAGAAAGCATTCGATAGAGTAGAATGGTCTTTTCTCGCTAATGTAATGGAACGCATGGGCTTTGCATCCGAATGGATCGAGCTTATAATGCGTTGCATTACTACAGTATCTTTCTTAGTTAAAATTAATAACTCGTTCTCACCCACCTTTCAACCTCAACGTGGTCTTCGTTAGGGGGATCCTCTATCACCTTTTCTTTTTCTGTTCTGTACTCAAGGCCTCTCGGCTTACTTAGCTGCCGCTCAACAAACTAATATATTCCCAGGTCTAGGCGCAAGTAAACATGGGCCCAAAGTTAACCACCTGCTTTTTGCTGACGATTGTATGGTATTTATTAAAACTAATCGATCTGAAGCGTCCCTTCTGAAAAATGCTCTTCAAACTTACGCTAATGCTTCCGGTCAAGCAGTCAATTTCGAGAAATCAACAATTTTCTATAATCCGCGTACGCCAAATGCAACAAGAAATGCAATTAACAGCCTTTTACAAGTACGCGAGGTTACTAACCCTGGTGTTTACCTAGGCATCCCGCTCCTTATTGGGAAAAATAAAACTGAATCACTAGGTTTTGTACGTGATAAAGTACATGACCGTCTCTCTAGCTGGGACAAACATCTCCTATCCTTTAGTGGTCGAGAGATTTTCATCAAAGCTGTCTTACAATCTCTCCCACAATATGTTATGTCTTGCAATCTTCTACCACATAATATAATCGACGACATGACTACATCAATCCGCCAATACTGGTGGACTGGTAAATCCAACAAAAAAGGCTGGCATATGTTACCTTGGAATCGTATATGTTTACCCAAATCTGCTGGCGGCATGGGTTTTAAGGACTTACACGACTTCAATATCGCTCTCTTGGGAAAGCAAATTTGGAAACTCATCTGTGAACCAGATTCCTTATTAGGACAAATATACCGATCTAAATATTTTCCTTCAGGCAACATCCTGGATGCACCGAAACCAAATAGGAGCTCCTTTGCTTGGCAAGGTATATATAACGCTCTTCAGTGTCTCTTCCCTGGCTTTCTTCACCGTCCTGGTATAAACAGTAATATTAGAATACACAAAGATATATGGGGAGGGTCTTCCCCGATTGAACTTACTGGGGATTACGAAATCTCTGATGAATTTCACATTCGATGCCGTGATTTTATGATCCGTAACCAAACTTCCTGGGATACAAGTAAGTTAAACAATTATTTCAATCCAATTGATGCCGGTGCCATTCTCCGTATTCCCATCATAAATGATCAACGGGATTCAATTCTATGGCCTCCCAACGACTCGGGTATCTACTCAGTCCGTTCTGGATATATTTTCTTACAACGCTCAATAACCCAACCTTCGCCACCAACTCGTTTTTGGAAGTTTTTATCCAAAATCAAAGCTTTACCCAAAGTTAAAACTTTTGGCTGGCGAATGGCATCTGATGCTCTACCAGTTGGTTCTAAAATGCAAGCTTTCTCCCCTAGCTCGGGGCTTTGCTCTATCTGTGGTAATCAATCAGAATAGATTCTTCATGCGCTTCGTGACTACCCTGGGGCATCTGAAGCCCTCCAAATTAGTGGTATACCTATCTCTCTCTATAAGAGTTTAGCTCCTACACCCTTACAATGGTTAGAGGAAGCAGCCTCTACAATTTCCCCTGATAAATTTGGCCTCTTCCTTACCGTTTTATGGAATATTTGGAACAGACGAAATGATTGGGTTCACAACCACCATCTACAACCTCCATGGCTAATTGCTGTCAACTCAATTAGCTTACATGATGAATTCTGTAAATCTTCTTTTTCATCTGTCCCACCTCCATCTAAATTTTCTAACCCATCCCGTACTCCTCCACCCAATCATATCAAAATTAATGTGAATGGAGCTTTTAACCCTTCAACTCGTGCAGCAGCCGTAGGCGTTGTTGCTCGTGATCCCGCAGGAGCAGTCGTGGGTGGTCTTGCTTTCCCTCTTGGTAGCCGTCAGGACGCTATCACCAGTGAGGGGGAAAGCATCCTTGCTGGTCTCACCTTTGCCCGATCTCAAGGTTGGAGTCGTATCTTGATCGAAACTGACTGTGCATCTCTCGCGAATAGGATCAACAATCCTGCTCAGGACCTTTCTACTATGGGACAAACTATTCTTCAGATACAAGCTACTCTTCATGACTTTGACTTTACTGCCATTTCCTTTGTACGCCGTGAGGCAAATGTTATAGCCCATACTTTGGCTTCTTTTTCTCTAAATTCGATGACCTCTATGTCATTTGAATCAGATATCCCTCATTGTATTCAACATCTTGTAACAAATATTCATTGATTAATAATATTTGGGCACTTTTTTCCCCTTTTTAGGGTCCTCTAGCTCTGCCTGAAGGACAGTAGTAAGGGTTTTTAATGAGGCCTTTTCTTCAAAAAAAAATTCCAACAGGTCTATTGAAAGGCCCGTTTTGACCTTCTCGTCTGAAACCTCTACAAAAAGGACCGCAAAACAACTTTTAATCAAATTTTAGGAATTCAAATAATTGATTAGGATATTTTCAACACAATTATATTGCAAAACCTCAGTTTCTATACTTTTTCTCAGTTAAATTTCCAACGGGTCTATTGAAAGGTCCATTTAGACCTGCTTGTCTGAAACCTCGACAAAAAGCACCGCAAAACAAGTTTTAATCAAATTTTAGGAGTTCAAATAATTGATTAGGAGATTTTCAACACAATTATATTGCAAAACCCCAATTTTTGTACTTTTTACTCAGTTAAAATTCCAACGGGTCCATTGAAATACCCATTTTGACCCGCTCGTCAGAAACCTCTACAAAAAGGAGCGCAAAACAAGTTTTATCAAATCTTAGGAGTTCAAATAATTGATTAGGAGCTCTTCAAAACAATTATATTGCAAAACCTCAATTTCTGTATTTTTTACTTAGTTAAAATTCCAACGGGTCCGTTGAAAGGCCCATTTAGACCTGCTCGTCCTAAACATCGACAAAAGGGTCCGCAAAACAAGTTTTTATCAGATTTTAGGAGTTCAAATAATTGATTAGGAGCTTTTCAACACAATTATATTGAAAAACCTCAATTTTTGTACTTTTTACTCTGTTAAAATTCCAACGGGTCCATTAAAAGGCCAATTTCGACCTGCTCATCCGAAACCTCTACAAAAAAAGACTGCAAAACCTTAATTTTTGTACTTCTTACTTAGTCAAAATTCCAACGGGTCCATTGTAAGGCCCATTTAGACCCGCTCGTCCGAAACCTCTACAAAAAGGAATGCAAAACAAGTTTTGTTCAAATTTTAGGAGTTCAAATAATTGATTAGGAGATTTTCAACACAATTATATTGCAAAACCTCAATATCTGTACTTTTTACCCAGTTAAAATTCCAACGGGTCAGTTGAAAGGCCCATTTAGACCTACTCGTCCGAAACATCGACAAAATGGTCTACAAAACAAGTTTTAATCAAATTTTAGGAGTTCAAATAATTTATTAGGAGATTTTAAACACAATTATATTGCAAAACCTTAGTTACTGTACTTTTTACTCAGTTAAAATTCCAACGGGTCCATTAAAAGGCCCATTTCGACCCGCTCGTCCGAAACCTCTACAAAATGGACCGCAAAACAAGTTTTATCAAATTTTAGGAGTTCAAATAATTGGTTAGGAGCTTTTCAACGAAATTATATTGCTAAACCTCAATTTATGTACTTTCTATTCATTTAAAATTCCAACGGGTCTATCGAAAGGCCCATTTCGACCTGCTCGTCCGAGACCTCCACAAAAAGGACCACAAAACAATTTTTAATCAAATTTTAGGAGTTCAATTAATTTATTAGGAGCTTTTCAACACAATTATATTGCAAAACCTCAATTTTTTTTTACTTTTTACTCAGTTAAAATTCCAACAGGTCTATTGAAAGACCCGTTTTGACCTTCTCGTCTGAAACCTCTACAAAAAGGACCGCAAAACAAGTTTTAATCAAATTCTAGGAGTTCAGATAATTGATTAGGAGATTTTCAACACAATTATATTGCAAAACCTCAATTTCTATACTTTTACTCTGTTAAATTTCCAACGGGTCTATTGAAAGGTCCATTTAGACATGCTTGTCCGAAACCGCGACAAAAAGGACCACAAAACAAGTTTTAATCAAATTTAAGGAGTTCAAATAATTGATTAGGAGATTTTCAACACAATTATATTGCAAAACCCCAATTTTTGTACCTTTTACTCAGTTAAAATTCCAACGGGTCCATTGAAAGACCAATTTTGACCCGCTCGTCAAAAACCTCTACAAAAAGGAGCGCAAAACGAGTTTTATCAATTCTTAGGACTTCAACATAATCATATTGCAAAACCTCAATTTCTGTACTTTTTACTTAGTTAAAATTCCAACGGGTCCGCTGAAAGGCCAATTTAGACCTGCTCGTCCCAAACATCGACAAAAAGGTCCGCAAAACAAGTTTTAATCAAAATTTAGGAGTTCAAATAATTGATTAGGAGCTTTTCAACACAATTATATTGCAAAACCTCAATTACTGTACTTTTTACTCAGTTAAAATTCCAACGGGTCCATTGAAAGGCCCATTTCGATCCGCTCTTCCGAAACCTCTACAAAATGGACCGCAAAACAAGTTTTATCAAATTTTAGGAGTTCAAATAATTGGTTAGGAGCTTTTCAACGCAATTATATTGCAAAACCTCAATTTATGTACTTTCTACTCATTTAAAATTTCAACGGGTCTACTGAAAAGCCCATTTCGACCTGCTCGTCCGAGACCTCTACAAAAGGACCACAAAACAAGTTTTAATCAAATTTTAGGAGTTCAAATAATTGATTAGGAGCTTTTCAACACAATTATATTGCAAAACCTCATTTTTTTGTACTTTTAACTTAGTTAAAATTCCAGCAGGTCTATTGAAAGGCCCGTTTTGACCTTCTCGTCCGAAACCTCTACAAAAAGGATCGCAATACAAGTTTAATCAAATTATAGGAGTTCAAATAATTGATTAGGAAATTTTCAACACAATTATATTGCAAAACCTCAATTTCTATACTTTTACTCAGTTAAATTTCCAACAGGTCTATTGAAAGGTCCATTTAGACCTGCTTGTCTGAAACCTCGACAAAAAGGAGCACAAAACAAGTTTTAATCAAATTTTAGGAGTTCAAATAATTGATTAGGAGATTTTCAACACAATTATATTGCAAAACCCCAATTTTTGTACTTTTTACTCAGTTAAAATTCCAATGGGTCCATTGAAAGACCCATTTTGACCGGCTCGTCAGAAACCTCTACAAAAAGGAGCGCAAAACGAGTTTTATCAAATCTTGGGAGTTCAAATAATTTATTAGGAGCTGTTCAACACAATTATATTGCAAAACCTCAATTTCTGTACTTTTTACTTAGTTAAAATTCCAACGGGTCCGTTGAAAGGCCCATTTAGACCTGCTCGCCCCAAACATCGACAAAAGGGTCCGCAAAACAAGTTTTAATCAAATTTTAGGAGTTCAAATAATTGATTAGGAGCTTTTCAACACAATTATATTGAAAAACCTCAATTTCTGTACTTTTTACACTGTTAAAATTCCAACGGGTCCATTAAAAGGCCCATTTCGACCTACTCATCTGAAACATCTACAATAAAGACTGCAAAACCTTAATTTTTGTACTTTTTAATTAGTCAAAATTCCAACGGGTCCTTTGTAAGGCCCATTTAGACCCGCTCGTCCGAAACCTCTACAAAAAGGACTACAAAACAAGTTTTGATCAAATTTTAGGAGTTCAAATAATTGATTAGGAGATTTTCAACACAATTATTTTGCAAAACCTCAATTTCTGTACTTTTTACTCAGTTAAAATTCCAACGGGTCCGTTGAAAGGCCCATTTAGACCTGCTCCTCCGAAACATCGACAAAAAGGTCCGCAAAACAAGTTTTAATCATATTTTAGGAGTTCAAATAATTTATTAGGAGCTTTTCAACACAATTATATTGCAAAACCTCAATTACTGTACTTTTTACTCATTTAAAATTCCAACGGGTCCATTGAAAGGCCCATTTCGACCCGCTCGTCCGAAACCTCTACAAAATGGACCGCAAAACAAGTTTTATCAAATTTTAGGAGTTCAAATAATTGGTTAGGAGCTTTTCAATGCAATTATATTGCAAAACTTAAATTTATGTACTTTCTACTCATTTAAAATTCCAACGGGTCTATTGAAAGGCCCATTTCGACTTGCTCGTCCGAGACCGCTACAAAAAGGACCACAAAACAAGTTTTAATCAAATTTTAGGAGTTCAAATAATTGATTAGGAGCTTTTCAACACAATTATATTGCAAAACCTCAATTTTTGTACTTTTTACTCAGTTAAAATTCCAACAGGTCTATTGAAAGGACCGTTTTGACCTTCTCGTCCGAAACCTCTACAAAAAGGACCGCAAAACTAGTTTTAATCAAACTTTAGGCATTCAAATAATTGATTAGGATATTTTCAACACAATTATATTGCAAAACCTCAATTTCTATACTTTTACTCAGTTAAATTTCCAACGGGTCTATTGAAAGGTCCATTTAGACCTGCTTGTCCGAAACCTCGACAAAAAGGACCACAAAACAAGTTTTAATCAAATTTTCGGAGTTCAAATAATTGATTGGGAGATTTTCAACACAATTATATTGCAAAACCCCAATTTTTGTACTTTTTACTCAGTTAAAATTCCAACGGGTCCATTGAAATACCCATTTTGACCCGCTCGTCAGAAACCTCTACAAAAAGGAGCGCAAAACGAGTTTTATCAAATCTTAGGAGTTCAAATAATTGATTAGGAGCTCTTCAAAACAATTATATTGCAAAACCTCAATTTCTGTATTTTTTACTTAGTTAAAATTCCAACGGGTCCGTTGAAAGGCCCATTTAGACCTGCTCGTCCTAAACATCGACAAAAGGGTCCGCAAAACAAGTTTTTATCAGATTTTAGGAGTTCAAATAATTGATTAGGAGCTTTTCAACACAATTATATTGAAAAACCTCAATTTTTGTACTTTTTACTCTGTTAAAATTCCAACGGGTCCATTAAAAGGCCAATTTCGACCTGCTCATCCGAAACCTCTACAAAAAAAGACTGCAAAACCTTAATTTTTGTACTTCTTACTTAGTCAAAATTCCAACGGGTCCATTGTAAGGCCCATTTAGACCCGCTCGTCCGAAACCTCTACAAAAAGGAATGCAAAACAAGTTTTGTTCAAATTTTAGGAGTTCAAATAATTGATTAGGAGATTTTCAACACAATTATATTGCAAAACCTCAATATCTGTACTTTTTACCCAGTTAAAATTCCAACGGGTCAGTTGAAAGGCCCATTTAGACCTACTCGTCCGAAACATCGACAAAATGGTCTACAAAACAAGTTTTAATCAAATTTTAGGAGTTCAAATAATTTATTAGGAGATTTTAAACACAATTATATTGCAAAACCTTAGTTACTGTACTTTTTACTCAGTTAAAATTCCAACGGGTCCATTAAAAGGCCCATTTCGACCCGCTCGTCCGAAACCTCTACAAAATGGACCGCAAAACAAGTTTTATCAAATTTTAGGAGTTCAAATAATTGGTTAGGAGCTTTTCAACGAAATTATATTGCTAAACCTCAATTTATGTACTTTCTATTCATTTAAAATTCCAACGGGTCTATCGAAAGGCCCATTTCGACCTGCTCGTCCGAGACCTCCACAAAAAGGACCACAAAACAATTTTTAATCAAATTTTAGGAGTTCAATTAATTTATTAGGAGCTTTTCAACACAATTATATTGCAAAACCTCAATTTTTTTTTACTTTTTACTCAGTTAAAATTCCAACAGGTCTATTGAAAGACCCGTTTTGACCTTCTCGTCTGAAACCTCTACAAAAAGGACCGCAAAACAAGTTTTAATCAAATTCTAGGAGTTCAGATAATTGATTAGGAGATTTTCAACACAATTATATTGCAAAACCTCAATTTCTATACTTTTACTCTGTTAAATTTCCAACGGGTCTATTGAAAGGTCCATTTAGACATGCTTGTCCGAAACCGCGACAAAAAGGACCACAAAACAAGTTTTAATCAAATTTAAGGAGTTCAAATAATTGATTAGGAGATTTTCAACACAATTATATTGCAAAACCCCAATTTTTGTACCTTTTACTCAGTTAAAATTCCAACGGGTCCATTGAAAGACCAATTTTGACCCGCTCGTCAAAAACCTCTACAAAAAGGAGCGCAAAACGAGTTTTATCAATTCTTAGGACTTCAACATAATCATATTGCAAAACCTCAATTTCTGTACTTTTTACTTAGTTAAAATTCCAACGGGTCCGCTGAAAGGCCAATTTAGACCTGCTCGTCCCAAACATCGACAAAAAGGTCCGCAAAACAAGTTTTAATCAAAATTTAGGAGTTCAAATAATTGATTAGGAGCTTTTCAACACAATTATATTGCAAAACCTCAATTACTGTACTTTTTACTCAGTTAAAATTCCAACGGGTCCATTGAAAGGCCCATTTCGATCCGCTCTTCCGAAACCTCTACAAAATGGACCGCAAAACAAGTTTTATCAAATTTTAGGAGTTCAAATAATTGGTTAGGAGCTTTTCAACGCAATTATATTGCAAAACCTCAATTTATGTACTTTCTACTCATTTAAAATTTCAACGGGTCTACTGAAAAGCCCATTTCGACCTGCTCGTCCGAGACCTCTACAAAAGGACCACAAAACAAGTTTTAATCAAATTTTAGGAGTTCAAATAATTGATTAGGAGCTTTTCAACACAATTATATTGCAAAACCTCATTTTTTTGTACTTTTAACTTAGTTAAAATTCCAGCAGGTCTATTGAAAGGCCCGTTTTGACCTTCTCGTCCGAAACCTCTACAAAAAGGATCGCAATACAAGTTTAATCAAATTATAGGAGTTCAAATAATTGATTAGGAAATTTTCAACACAATTATATTGCAAAACCTCAATTTCTATACTTTTACTCAGTTAAATTTCCAACAGGTCTATTGAAAGGTCCATTTAGACCTGCTTGTCTGAAACCTCGACAAAAAGGAGCACAAAACAAGTTTTAATCAAATTTTAGGAGTTCAAATAATTGATTAGGAGATTTTCAACACAATTATATTGCAAAACCCCAATTTTTGTACTTTTTACTCAGTTAAAATTCCAATGGGTCCATTGAAAGACCCATTTTGACCGGCTCGTCAGAAACCTCTACAAAAAGGAGCGCAAAACGAGTTTTATCAAATCTTGGGAGTTCAAATAATTTATTAGGAGCTGTTCAACACAATTATATTGCAAAACCTCAATTTCTGTACTTTTTACTTAGTTAAAATTCCAACGGGTCCGTTGAAAGGCCCATTTAGACCTGCTCGCCCCAAACATCGACAAAAGGGTCCGCAAAACAAGTTTTAATCAAATTTTAGGAGTTCAAATAATTGATTAGGAGCTTTTCAACACAATTATATTGAAAAACCTCAATTTCTGTACTTTTTACACTGTTAAAATTCCAACGGGTCCATTAAAAGGCCCATTTCGACCTACTCATCTGAAACATCTACAATAAAGACTGCAAAACCTTAATTTTTGTACTTTTTAATTAGTCAAAATTCCAACGGGTCCTTTGTAAGGCCCATTTAGACCCGCTCGTCCGAAACCTCTACAAAAAGGACTACAAAACAAGTTTTGATCAAATTTTAGGAGTTCAAATAATTGATTAGGAGATTTTCAACACAATTATTTTGCAAAACCTCAATTTCTGTACTTTTTACTCAGTTAAAATTCCAACGGGTCCGTTGAAAGGCCCATTTAGACCTGCTCCTCCGAAACATCGACAAAAAGGTCCGCAAAACAAGTTTTAATCATATTTTAGGAGTTCAAATAATTTATTAGGAGCTTTTCAACACAATTATATTGCAAAACCTCAATTACTGTACTTTTTACTCATTTAAAATTCCAACGGGTCCATTGAAAGGCCCATTTCGACCCGCTCGTCCGAAACCTCTACAAAATGGACCGCAAAACAAGTTTTATCAAATTTTAGGAGTTCAAATAATTGGTTAGGAGCTTTTCAATGCAATTATATTGCAAAACTTAAATTTATGTACTTTCTACTCATTTAAAATTCCAACGGGTCTATTGAAAGGCCTATTTCGACTTGCTCGTCCGAGACCGCTACAAAAAGGACCACAAAACAAGTTTTAATCAAATTTTAGGAGTTCAAATAATTGATTAGGAGCTTTTCAACACAATTATATTGCAAAACCTCAATTTTTGTACTTTTTACTCAGTTAAAATTCCAACAGGTCTATTGAAAGGACCGTTTTGACCTTCTCGTCCGAAACCTCTACAAAAAGGACCGCAAAACTAGTTTTAATCAAACTTTAGGCATTCAAATAATTGATTAGGATATTTTCAACACAATTATATTGCAAAACCTCAATTTCTATACTTTTACTCAGTTAAATTTCCAACGGGTCTATTGAAAGGTCCATTTAGACCTGCTTGTCCGAAAGCTCGACAAAAAGGACCACAAAACAAGTTTTAATCAAATTTTCGGAGTTCAAATAATTGATTGGGAGATTTTCAACACAATTATATTGCAAAACCCCAATTTTAGTAGTTTTTACTCAGTTAAAATTCCAACGGGTCCATTGAAAGACCCATTTTGACCAGCTCGTCAGAAACCTCTACAAAAAGGAGCGCAAAACGATTTTTATCAAATCTTAGGAGTTCAAATAATTGATTAGGAGCTGTTCAACACAATTATATTGCAAAACCTCAATTTATGTACTTTTTACTCAGTTAAAATTCTAACGGGTAAAAATTCCAACGAGTCAGCAGGTATTTTTTCCTTGGAATGAAAATTCTCTCTAAATTCTCTCTTTCCCTCCCTTTGCTTTTTCTAGCCTTTTCCCATCCTCCACCCTTTAGCCACCGCCTCCTCCTCCCCCTCCTCCCCCTCTTTCTCCTCCGACCACCGGCTCTCCTCCCTCTCCGTCCACCCGCTTTACACTGGATTTGGCGTTATGTCTTTTTCTGGTCCAGCATAGCAAAGGTACGTATCACTTCTTACACTGTTTTTTTTAATTCTTTTATCATCCTCTTATAATGGATGCTATTTGCTGTTAGAATGGCCATGTTTTACTTATACAAATTTATAGATCCATAGTCCAACATGGCCTCGTTTTAATCAGCTTATGGGTCTTGGAATCATCTCGTTACCCAAATTATTCCCAGGTCTGCTAATCAATGCACGTGAATACTCCTGGCCACATTGGCCTTGTAATTTTATCACGTTCCTTGTTAAGATAAGGAACTATTCCTGGCCTTTTGGGCCTTGTATTATTATCAACTTCGATGGACGTTTGATGCCTATGTTGCCTCACGTGGGGCCTCCAATATTGTGGCAGCTTGTCTACACGATTGTTGGGGCTCTAAAGATTAGACAACTTACCTCCACGCTTAATGGGGTTCTGACGAGTGGACGACCCACAGGGCACTTCACTGCCTGCCATTGGCCCATTGCCACCGACTGGGAACCCATACATTCTGCATGGTTCATTCAGGTTGCATATTACGTCCAGGGCTTATACGTAGCTCTTTTATTTATTTCACTACCAACTATACAAGGAAAATGGCTGCAGTTTCTTTCTGTCATTCTGGGCCATGGAAGTGCTAAAAGGAAAGGTTTTTTCCTCAGGCCATCTGTTCACGATGGCGCCGCCAGGAGCATGGGTCTGGGGTTCATCGCATCCAGGCCCAGTACGAGATATCTTCTCCTCAATTTTAGGAGCTGGAATATCCGATTTTTTTGGAGAGGAAATAATCCCCGGTTGTTTAACATTATTTCAAAATTTAAAATACTGCTAGGACTCCTACCTTACCTGAATCTCCAGTTTTTTCCAAATATACAACTCGTAATTATCAGGGATGCTGCTGCTATTGTGATAATCGATCTCCTCCTATTTTTGAGGAGTATCTTTTATCACAATTACTCAGATCCCATTCACTCTAAACCCTTTGAATTTGAATTCCTTTCTCTACATCCTCTATCTATTATTCAAATTCATTATTTTCGAAATTTAATCTCACCTTTATTTGTGGAACCAGACTGGTTTTATCATCACCATATCTCCTTCATTTCATCTATCATTTCCCTATATTGCGTCAAAGACATCGTCTACCACCCCTTAGACTTCTCTGCTACCAACTTACCCAAAAATTACACCACATCTCTATCGCCTCCTCCGACTCGTTTTTGGACCACTTTGATAATCTGCAGTTCATTGTAGAGGAACAAAGTGTGGTCTATGCCCCAAAAGCCACGAAAGCCATACCCCTTGAAGACCAGAAATGCTCTTTGTTAGGGAAAATCTTCCCCACTGCAAAAGTAGTTGAGGCTGCCCTAGTGAGGGTATTCACGACTGTTTGGAAAAATGACAGAGTCATCTCCATCACTATCCTCGGATCGGGGTACTCCCTCTTCAAATTTGAATCTACAGCACGAGTGAGGGAGATTCTCAAGAGAGGACCATGGACTTTTAAACGAGACTGGTTAGCTCTTGTTCCCATTCAGCCTCAATTAACGATCGACGAATATAGATTCACACACATGAGGATCTGGGTTCGTATTCTTCGAGTGCCTTTGGCAATGATGATGGGGGACACAGTGGCTCACGCAGTGGGACATGCTTTGGGCAGTGGCCTCAGAGCAGTGATCAGCACAGATACACGGAAAGATGATGAAGGTAACATGGTGAAATTTTTACGTGTTGGCATCCTTATTGATATCACCTAGCCACTCCGTCGTGGAGTAGCCTTGGCAGATGAGGAGGACCCTAAGAAACTCAAAATGATGTCAGTACAGTATGAAAAGCTTCCTACCTTCTGTCATGGATGTGGGATATTTCCTCACCTTCGAGCCACCTGTGTTGCATTCAAGGACAAGCCTAGTGCAGGACTGCCATATGGGGATTGGCTTCGTGCACCGGCTCCAAAGCCAACTCTCAAAACTAATGTGAGAGGTCGAGTCCGATACTTCGAACCGGGCTCGTCTTCCAAACAACATGAGGCCGTCACAGGTGATTCTTACACACCCTATTGTATATCCTTTGCATTTTTACCTTTCAATAACTGCCTTCGGTTGCAAGTTTACTATACACACTGTTTTTTCCTTACGACTCCACGTGCACTTTGTTACTTCATATTCAGAAAATACTGCAAAGGACCGGGCTGCCAATGTTGTTGCAACCCCGGTTGAGGTAGCACAACCAGTTAAACCTGCTGCTGCAGATGCCAACCCATGTGCATGAGTGGATATGCCCCTGGATGATGATGATTTGCTTTGGGAGGATGAGCCTGATCATACAGAAGAAGCTAAGGAGCCTGTGACTTCCACTGAGCTGCCCCTCACTACTCCGGTTGATGAGGTGACTGGCCATATAGAGCCCCTGAACATTGCCCCACTGAATATGATCATCGCCGATGAAGAATCAGTGGTCAATGGATCTCATGAAGCTGAGGAGGATGAAGGTGCCTCTCTGCAGCCACATGTTTCCGACACACCTCCAGAAAACCGTTTTATTCTTATTTCGACCCGCTCGTCCGAAACCTCTACAAAAACGACCGAAAAAAAGTTTATTCAAATATTAGGCGTTCAAACTATTGATTAGGAGCTTTCAACACAATTATATTGCAAAACGTCAATTTTTATACTTTTTACTCAGTTAAAATTCCAACGGGTCCATTGTAAGGCCCATTTAGACCCGCTCGTCTGAAACATCTAAAAAAAGGACTGCAAAACAAATTTTGATCAAATTTTAGGAGTTGAGATAATTGATTAGGATATTTTCAACACAATTATATTGCAAAACCTCAATGTCTGTACTTTTTACTCAGTTAAAATTCAACCGCCAATTTAGACCCGCTCGTCTGAAACCTTTACAAAAAGGACCGCAAAACAAGATTTATCAAATTCTAGGAGTTCAAATAATTGATTATGAGCTTTTCAACACAATAATATTGCAAAACCTCAATTTTGTACCTTTTAATCAGTTAAAATTCCAACGGGTCCATTGAAAGGCCCATTCAGACTTACTCGTCCGAAACCTCGACAAAAGGACCGCAAAACAAGTTTTAATCAAATTTTTGGAGTTCAAATAATTGATTAGGAGCTTTTAAAAAAATTATATTGCAAAACATCAATTTTTGTACCTTTTACTCTGTTAAAATGAAAACGGGTCCATTGTGAGGCCCATTTAAACCCACTCGTCCGAAACCTCTACAAAAAGGACCTCAAAACAAGTTTTAATCAAATTTTAGAATATCATGTAATTGATTAGAAGCTTTTCAACACAATTATATTGAAAACCTCAATTTTTGTACTTTTTACTCAGTTAAAAATTCCAACGAGTCCATTGAAAGGCCCATTTAGACTTGCTCGTCCGAAACCTCAAAATCTATACTTTTTACTCAGTTAAAATTCCAACGGGTCATTTGTAACTTTTTAAGGCCCATTTAGATGCGCTGGTCTGAAACCTCTACTAAAAGGACCGCAAAACAAGTTTTTATCCAATTTTAGGCGGTCAATTAATTGGTTAGGAGATTTCCAACACAATTATATTGCGAAACCTCAATTTCTATACTTTTTACTCAATTAAAATTCCAACGGGTTTCTTCAAAAAAAATTCCAACAAATCCATTGAAAGGCCCATTTCGACCCGCTCGTTCGAAACCTCTACAAAAAGGACCGAAAAAAAGTTTTAATCTAATTTTAGGCGTTCAAACAATTGATTAGGAGCTTTCAACACAATTATATTGCAAAACGTCAATTTTATACTTTTTACTCAGTTATAATTCGAACGGGTCCATTGTAAGTCCCATTTAGACCCGCTCGTCTGAAACCTTTACAAAAAGGACTACAAAACAAGTTTTGATCAAATTTTAGGAGTTCGGATAATTGATTAAGATATTTTCAACACAATTATACTGCAAAACCTCAATTTCTGTACTTTTTACTGAGTTAAAATTCAACCGCCTATTTAGACCCACTCGTCTAAAACCTTTACAAAAAGGACCGCAAAACAAGATTTATCAAATTTTAGGAGTTCAAATAATTGATTAGGAGCTTTTCAACACAATCATATTGCAAAACCTCAATCTCTGTACTTTTTACTCAGTTAAAATTCCAACGGGTCCATTGAAAGGCCCATTTAGACTTACTCGTCCGAAACCTCGACAAAAGGACCCCAAAACAAGTTTTAATCAAATTTTTGGAGTTCAAATAATTGATTAGGATCTTTTAAAAAAATTATATTGCAAAACGTAAATTTTTGTACCTTTTACTCTGTTAAAATTCAAATGGGTCCATTGTCAGGCCCATTTAGACCCACTCGTCCGAAACCTCTACAAAAAGGACCACAAAACAAGTTTTAATCAAATTTTAGAAGATCATGTAATTGATTAGAAGCTTTTCAACACAATTATATTGCAAAACGTCAATTTTTATACTTTTTACTCAATTAAATTTCCAACGGGTCCATTGTAAGGCCCATTTAGACCCGCTCGTTCGAAACCTTTACAAAAGTATGCACGGACTGGCTGAGCCGTTTGCTAATCAAATTTTCTCTTGGTTTCATTCTGCCGAGAGAAATCTTTTTTTGTTGCTGCCGGATATTTTTAAGGCGACGATTGGGAGTCTCCTCTACATACCCAGATCTGGCTGCCGGTTCAATCCCCCTTCCCTTTTTTGATTATGTTTTTTTTCTTTTTTTCATTTAATTTAGGTTTTTGTTCTAATCAAAGGTTCCCTCTTCCCTTATTTCAGTTTTACAGCCGGATCTTTCAGATCTGGGTTTTCTCCTCCACCGCTTGTCGGCCGAGAATCTTCTCATTATCAAAGAAGGGACGTCGGTTCACCGTTCTCCGCCTTCCCCCTCCACCAGTGGCCGCCTCCGCCTTGTCCCCTGGCGGGCCCATCCAACTTCCAGTCTCGGTGGACTCATTCGTCCTCCTCCCCATCACCATAACCCTTTTTGGGTTTATCTCCAGATCCATAAGGGTTTCGGAATGGGATTGTCCCCCTGCCCAATCCTATGTTTTTATTGCTTCTTTATTTTTATTCTCTTTTGATTCTATTAAAATTAAATCTTATTGTTCTTTATAGTTCTACCATCAGCCGACCACTGCTCGCTGGGGATTTCTACCAATTTCGAGGTAAATTAATCCTATTTCTTGTTTTTCTTATTACCCTCTTTTCAATACATAATTTAAACCTTTATCTATTTTTTTATATGAACTATAATTGCCCGATTATTTTGCCTGTCCTTTTATATGCCCTCTTGTACTCTATGTTTCTGTGTTACTCTTTGGTTTTTTTCCTTTGTTTATCTAATCTTCTTCTGCCGATTGCTTCCTAGAATGCATTTTAATTCCATTGCACCCATGGATTTTATTCTTCTGTTCATTTGCTTTGTTGCTCAAAATCCACCTATGGAATTTCCATACCACATGCTTCATTTATGTTACTTATGTTCCTTTTCAACCATCCTCCAATTGAGGAACTCTCGATCCCTCTATAGGGGAAAATTATCGAACCACATTGTGGTCTCTTCCATTATGGCTAATTTGTTATTTATCTGGACATCTCTGCAAATTTTTACTATTAGTTACTCACTATGTAAAGACTCGTATCCTTTTAGTTATTATATCTCAAAATTTGCAACTACGCTTTATGTCCCTTTTCTGGTACTTTCTGGTAGCTATTACTGTCATTGGTTTTCCCATATCATTCATCACTATTTTTTTGCCCTATCTCGATTAGATTCACCTTATGATATTTTATGTCCCACTCCTATTATCATCACATGCAACATCTCATACAGTGGCATCTATACTCTTCACTCGATTACATACACTTTTACCTATCATGTGTTTTACATCCCTCCTACGTGTTTCCCCTATTGTGGTTTGATTCATGTTCATGTACTGGTCTCTTATAGCATTCTCGTTCATATCTATATTCTCATGCTTCTAACTCCTCTCAAATTTGTTTTGCATGTTTTTTCCTTGCCTGCCCCGACGGCATCTATCGAGCCTCTCATCAATGTTCCATCTGCGGGTCCTCCAACGGCCTTGTATTATTTTTTGCCCCCCTTATTCTTTCCCCTTTACTTTTTTATTATTTTGTATTATTTTTTGCCCCCTTTTTTTGCTCTTTTGGTATGTTTTAATTTTCTTTGCCCCCTTCTCTTTCTATCCTTGGTCTGTAATTATTCTCTATTTTGTGTTTCTTATTTTATCTTCTATTCTGCACTTGCATGCATTTATCTTTCTTACCCTCGTGCGTGTTTTTTATCCTTTTTTTCAATGTTTCTATTTTAGTTGGTTAGATGTTTACAGCATTGCTTGTTTTCTTTTGGTCGGTTTTTCTCGCTTCATGATTGTATTTATTCCCTACTTTGTATTTCTTAATTTTCATTTTGTTTGCATACTACGTCACTTTATTTCTTTTCATGATTGTTTGCTAAATCCTCATCTCTCTCAATTTATATATTCCTCATATTCCCATGCCTTTTTTTTGTGTATTTACTATATATCCTGTTTTATTGCCTCTGCTAGTTAGGTTATTTTTTATGTTGCCCCAATTATCAAAATTTGCTACGTTACCACTATTTGCTTACTTTCTAATTATTGCTCTTCCCTACACCTTCTTAGGTGCTATCTTACTATCCCTTGTTGGGGAAATTAATACGATCACCTTCATGGTGAAACCCTATATTCAACTAAAATACTACTCGAAACAAATGACAGTAAAACCTTCCATTCCCCCTCCCATTACTAAATTTCATATGGAAAGAAAACATTTAACTAAAATTGCTCGTTTACCCCACCATTTGCTTAATGAACCAATCAACTCTATCTACAAATATACTAATTTGCTCCCTAACTCGTGGGGTCTAGCATCTACCGTTTTTGATCTCCACCTAAATTACACTCACCCTCGATCTTACAACTGTGTACTTATTAATTCATGTCACAATAAATCCTGCTATCTCTACCCCTTTCAATCGGTTCCTATTCCCCAAGCTTTTCTTTTCCATCCGTGCACTCCCCATTTCTTCACTTTCTTTCCTTGTTTACATCCGATTCTCATTTCCAAATTTTGGAAACTACCCCTCCTTTTCTAACACAATCCAATTCACTAACCTAATATGTCAACTTCCCATGATTCTCCCCCCAATTAATTTACCCCACGTCCTAATTGTCTAAATATTAGGAAACTAATCTCCCTACATTTCTATTACATATCTCTTCCTTCCATTACTTTTATAGTTACTTTATTTTCTATCCTTAATCTCATACTATATTCATATCAAAATTTAGGAAACTATCCCCCCTTTTCTTCCATAATCCAGTTCATTAAAATAATATTTCTATTTTCCTTGTTTATCTCCTCAATTAATATTACTCTATGCACCTTTTCCCTAAACTTTAGACAATCAATCTCCTACCTTTACTATTATATTACTTTCCTTTTTTCTAATTCTTTAATTACTCTCTCTTTTAATGCAAATCTATATTATAAGTTAATTCTTTTCTTCATTTTCCTTTTACCAGTTTTCCACTATTCGTTAGTCCTTACTCTTCACTCTCCTTTCTTTTCTCAAATGGCTTCTTCATCCTCCCTTCCCCACTACATCAATCTCGACCTCACCATTGAGGAAGCAACTGCTATCTACACTCCAGACTTCGACTTCTTTGAGGAAGACCCGAAAACAATTCTCATTGGCAAATTTATCTCAACTAAGCCGATCGATGATTGGACGATTCTCTCAGCCTTTGAAGGTATTTGGAAAAAGAATAACCTGAAGTCAATTTCCATTATTCGAGATTCTTATTTTAGAATTGAGTTTGCAACTATTAGCGATTTAGATGATGTCTATGAAAGAGGCCCATGGCTTTTCAAAGATGAATGGATAGCCCTTGCTAAATACAGCCCAGGGAAAAGTATGGATGATTACTCCTTTAATCCTATGAGGATTTGGTTCCGAATTTTAGCTCTACCCAAACCTTTTCTGGAAGATCCTGATAGGACCCACCTAGTGGGCCAGTCACTTGGTACCATGGTTGGCACTGTTTTAAGAACTGATACTCGCCGAGAAAGGGGTAATATGACCGAATTCTTAAGAGTCAAAATTCTAATGGACATCTCTAAGCCGGTCTGCCGGTTCCTCCTCATCGTGAAAGGTACACGTACTACTTCTTGTTGTCTTCAATATGAGCGCCTCCCTCTACTTTGCCACGGGTGTGGCCTCATCAGTCATATTTTCGAACACTGCCCCAACAAAGCCACGATTGATCCAGCAAAACTTCAGTATGGTGATTGGCTCCGTTGGCTTCCTCCCCGTCATTGGGATCAAGGACCACGTGGCCGGATCAGATCTGTTGAGCCTCCCTCTACTGCTTGTCGCCAACCACCGACAGGTATTCCATCTACTGTCTTTTGGATCCAAAAATTTATTTCCTTTACTTCTTTTTTATATTGGGATTCTTTTATTAATACAGATCCAACGGATAAGGGTAAATCTGTTGAGGCCCCTACAACTACCAACCAGCACCCTCCGATAGGTACTTTGCCACTTTTTTTCTAGTTAATACTATATAGCTATTTTTTATTGTGTTCTTTTATTGACTTCCCCTTTTCCACAGACCCTAAGGATAAGGGCAAATATGTCGCTGAACCTGTGGTCTCTGCGCAAGATTCAGGGTCTGAATCTTATTAAATACTATCACCTTCTTTTTATCCAACGTTTCCAACATTTGAATTTCACCTCATCATTTTCTGAATTTTTAGGAAAACTCAATGAAGGGGATGTTGCCTCTTATGCAGATCTTCCCACCGAGGACAATAACAATAATGATGAGATGGTAGGGGAGGAATCTTCCGAGCCGCCCACTAATAAATCGAAATCCCAACAGCAGACACGTGCTCCTCTCCCTCCTCGGGTGATATCGTCACAACCTTTGAATACCATATACCCTATACTGGAAGATTCTGAACAAGGCGACTTGGTTGGCCAAGATGACGGAGTTCCGAGTCCCACGGCTCAACAAGTTCGGAAATTGGATGCTCAATTAAGTAAGCCCTTCCTACAAACCGGTATTTCCCTTTTTGATGCATTTGACTCATGGCTACTTAAGAACTATCCCAATGATGCAACATCGGCTCCTGCTCCTATCCCTATTCCACCCAACCGCGGGACTAAGAGGCGCTCCCCCATACACATGATCCTTCAGCCCAAGAAGTCTAGACCCACTCCTTCTCCAACCACGAAAGCTGGGATGAGCAGCGGAAAAAACTCTCCGGCGGCGGCTGACTCACAGCCCCGCCAAGGGAAAAGATCATCTTATGCTGGAACTGTCAGGGTCTTGGGAAGATCCAGGCAGTTCAACACCTCCAGCAATACGTTCGTCATCATACTCCTGATCTACTTTTTTTATGTGAAACTACACTTAAAAATACGGCTTATGACCGTCTTAGTTATTTACTAGGCATGGATTTGGTTTTTTCGATTGATTATTCTAATAACTGCTCTGGGATTGCTTTATTCTCGTTAAATAATTATGATATTACTATGCTTGCTTATTCGGATCGTTTTATTCATTCTTATATTAGTTGTGATTCTTCTTCGTTTTATTTCACTGGAATACATGGTTTTTCTGAAACAAGCAAAAAAACTAAAACTTGGAATTTAATTGATTCGGTAAATAACAACGATGGGCTACCTGGGCTTCTCGGTGGGGATTTCAATGAAATCCTAGCTGATAATGAGAAACAAGGCGACTGTCGTCGTGCTAGATCTTAAATTAATAATTTTCGTCAATGTCTCTCACGTAACAACCTCTTTGACTGCAAACCTTACAATGGCTGGTTCACTTGGTCTAAACATGGACCTAACTCTCCTACTTTATTTGAAAGGTTAGATCGTTTTGTAGGAAATATGGCTTGGAAAGCCAATAATCCAAACTATAATATTACCTCTGATTTTGATGCTAAATCGGATCATTGCTTTCTTCTAATGAATACTGAACCTCCACCTCTAACAAACCAACGACCCCCGCCATCCAGCTTCCGTTTCGAAAATTGCTGGGCAACCAATGATGAAGGTATCTCTGTTGTCAAACAAACTTGGGCTTCTACTAAGGGCGATACCCTTGATAAAATTAAAGCCATTGGCTCCTATTTAGGAGATTGGCAATCCCAACAAAGGTTCAAATCATCTGGTCGCATCAATACTCTCACTAAAAGTATTAACAAATTCTTACAGCGACCTCTTTCGGTTTCTGCTGAACGAAAATATATCGCTGCCAAAACCGAGCTTCATAAACTTCTAAATGAGCAAGAGATGTATTGGGCACAGCGCTCTCGCAATCTATGGTTATCTCAAGGTGATAAAAATACCCGCTTTTTTCATGCCCGAGCCTCAAACAGGAAAAAAAAGAATACCATCTCTGGCCTTTTTGATACCAATAACAATTGGTGTACTGCCGATTCCAATCTTATGACTATTGCATCATCATACTTCCACACTCTCTTCACTTCCTCTAACCCATCCTTGTCTGAGCAAATTTTGTCTAAAATCCCCTCCTCCATCACTCCTGCTATGAATGAGTCCCTCTCTAGGGAATTCACAACAGAGGAAATTATCACCGCTTTCCGCGATATTGATCCAAGAAAAGCCCCCGACATCGATGGCTTGCCTAGTGCTTCTTTCGACAACATTGGGATACAGTAGGGTCCGATGTTACCACTCTTTGCCTTAATCTCCTTAATGGGTCAGCTGATATGGCTTCGGTAAACCAAACAATTCTGGTTCTCATCCCTAAGATTAAGGATCCAACCACAATGAGACACCTCAGGCCCATTAGTCTTTGCACAATTATTTACAAAATTATTGCCAAAGTTTTAGTTAACAGGATGAAACATACTATTCCCTTTTGTATAAGTTCCAATCAAGCTGCTTTCATTCAGGGACGTAATATCACAGACAACATTCTTATTGCCCATGAAATAATTCACTCAATTAACTCTAGTACTTCTAAGTCTTCTCAAGGTGCTGCTCTTAAGCTGGATATGGAAAAGGCTTTCGATAGGGTTGAATGGTCTTTTCTTGAAAATGTCATGAACCGCATGGGCTTTGCACCATCATGGGTGTCTCTTATTATGAGATGTATTTCCTCAGTTTCTTTTACGGTAAAAGTCAATAACTCCTTCTCCCCCTTTTTTCGACCTCAACTGGGCCTCCGTCAAGGTGATCCGCTATCCCCCTTTCTCTTCCTTTTTTGCACTCAAGGGCTTTCTGCCTTTTTGTTCGACGCTAAACAACATGGTCTGCTTCCTGGCCTTGGTGCTAGCAAGCATGGTCCTAAGGTTAACCACCTTCTATTTGCAGATGATTTTATAGTTTTCCTCAATTCAAAACCAGAGGAAGCTGCACACCTTAAATTAGCCCTCCAAACATACGCTTCTACCTCTAGACAAGCAGTTAATTTTGACAAGTCCACTATTTTTTATAACCCACGTACTCCTAGTTCGACTCGCCATGCTATCAATTCCCACCTTCAAGTTCTTGAGGTCTCCAACCCTGGTGTCTATCTAGGGGTACCTCTTCTTATTGGCAAAAATAAGACCCTATCCTTAGGGTTTATACGCGATAAAGTTCATGAAAGATTATCCAAATGGGATAAACAGCTACTTTCCTTCAGTGGTAGAGAAATCCTCATCAAAGTTGTATTACAATCTCTACCTCAATATGTTATGTCTTGTTATTTGTTACCTCAAAACATTATTGATGATATGACATCTACCATCCGCCGCTATTGGTGGTCTGGTAAAACTAATAAGAAAGGTTGGCACATGCTCCCTTGGGATCAGGTGTGCTTGCCTAAATCAGTTGGAGGTATGGGATTTAGGGATCTAAATAATTTTAACATTGCGCTCCTTGGTAAACAATTATGGCGCCTTATCTGTGAACCTGATTCCCTTTTGGGTCAAATCTATAAATCCAAATACTTTCCTTCAGGCAACATTCTTAATGCATCTCGACCTTCTCGTGGTTCTTTTGCTTGGCAAGGTCTTTATCATGCTATGCAACACCTTCTTGGAGGTTTCCTCTATCGACCTGGTATTAACAGCAACATACGTCTCCATCAAGATAATTGGGGAGGCTCCTCACCTATCCACCTTTACGGGGATTATGAGTTATCGGATAAAGTTCACATTCGTTGTCGTGACTTTATGATTAGAAACCAAGCATCTTGGGACCATGATAAAGTCCGTGCATACTTCACAACGGCTGATGCCAACGGGTCGTTTGAAAGGCCCATTTAGACCTGCTCGTCCGAAACCTCAAAATCTATACTTTTTACTCAGTTAAAATTCCAACGGGTCCATTGTAACTTTGTAAGGCCCATTTAGACGCGCTGGTCTGAAACCTCTACTAAAAGAACGGCAAAACAAGTTTTTATCAAATTTTAGGCGTTCAATTAATTGATTAGGAGCTTTTCAACACAATTATATTGCAAAACCTCAATTTCTGTACTTTTTACACAGTTAAAATTCCAACGGGTTTCTTCAAAAAAATTCCAACAGATCCATTGAAAGGCCCATTTCGACCCGCTCGTCCGAAACCTCTACAAAAAGGACCGAAAAAAGTTTTAATCAAATTTTAGGCGTTCAAACATTTGATTAGGAGCTTTCAACACAATTATATTGCAAAACGTCAATTTTTATACTTTTTACTTAGTTAAAATTCCAACGGGTCCATTGTAAGGCCCATTTAGACCTGCTCGTCCGAAACCTTTACAAAAAGGACTACAAAAGAAGTTTTGATCAAATTTTAGGAGTTCGGATAATTGATTAGGATATTTTCAACACAATTATATTGCAAAACCTCAATTTCTGTACTTTTTACTCAGTTAAAATTCAACCGCCAATTTAGACCCGCTCGTCTGAAACCTTTACAAAAAGGACCGCAAAACAAGATTTATCAAATTTTAGGAGTTCAAATAATTGATTAGGAGCTTTTCAACACAATCATATTGCAAAACCTCAATCTCTGTACTTTTTACTCAGTTAAAATTCCAACGGGTCCATTGAAAGGCCCATTTAGACTTACTCATCCGAAACCTCGACAAAAGGACCGCAAAACAAGTTTTAATCAAATTTTTGGAGTTCAAATAATTGATTAGGAGCTTTTAAAAAAATTATATTGCAAACGTCAATTTCTATACCTTTTACTCTGTTAAAATTCAAATGGGTCCATTGTCAGGCCCATTTAGACCCACTCGTCCGAAACCTCTACAAAAAGGACCACAAAACAAGTTTTAATCAAATTTTAGAAGATCATGTAAATGATTAGAAGCTTTTCAACACAATTATATTGCAAACCCTCAATTTTTGTACTTTTTACTTAGTTAAAATTCCAACGGGTCCATTGAAAGGCCCATTTATACATGCTCGTCAGAAACCTCTACAAAAGGAACCGCAAAACAAGTTTTATCAAATTTTAGGAGATCAAATAATTGATTAGGAGCTTTTCAACACAATCATATTGCAAAACCTCAATTTTTGTACTTTTTACTCAGTTAAAATTCCAACGGGTCCATTGAAAGGCCCATTTAGACTTACTCGTCCGAAACCTCGACAAATGGACCGCAAAACAAGTTTTAATCAAATTTTTGGAGTTCAAATAATTGATTATGAGCTTTTTAAAAAAATTATATTGCAAAACGACAATTTATGTACATTTTACTCTGTTAAAATTCAAACGGGTCCATTGTCAGGCCTGTTTAGACCCGCTCGTACGAAACCTCTACAAAAAGGACCGCAAAACAAGTTTTAATCAAATTTCAGAAGAACATGTAATTGGTTAGAAGCTTTTCAACACAATTATATTGCAAAACCTCAATTTTTGTACTTTTTACCTAGTTAAAATTCCAACGGGTCAATTGAAAGGCCCATTTATACCTACTCCTTAGAAACCTCTACCAAAAGAACCGCAAAACAAGTTTTATCAAGTTTTAGGAGATCAAATAATTGACTAGGATCTTTTCAACACCATCATATTGCAAAACCTCTATTTCTGTACTTTTTACCCAGTTAAAATTCCAACGAGTCCATTGAAAAGCCCATTTAGACTTACTCGTCCGAAACCTCGACAAAAGGACCGCAAAACAAGTTTTAATCAAATTGTTGGAGTTCAAATAATTGATTAGGAGCTTTTAAAAAAATTTATATTGCAAAACGTCAATTTATGTACCTTTTACTCTGTTAAAATTCAAACGGGTCCATTGTTAGGCCCATTTAGACCCGCTCGTCCGAAACCTCTACAAAAAGGACCACAAAACAAGTTTTAATCAAATTTTAGAAGATCATGTAATTTATTAGAAGCTTTTCAACACAATTATATTGCAAAACCTCAATTTTTGTACATTTTACTCAATTAAAATTCCAACGAATCCATTGAAAGACCAATTTATACCTGCTCGTCGGAAACCTCTACAAAAAGAACCGCAAAATAAGTTTTATCAAATTTTAGGAGATCATGTAATTGATTAGGAGCTTTTCAACACAATTACATTGCAAAACCTCAATTTTTGTACTTTTTACATAGTTAAAATTCCAATGAGTCCATTGAAAGGCCCATTTTGACTTGCTCGTCCGAAACTCTACAAAATGGACTGCAAAACATGTTTTAATCAAATTTTAGGAGATCATGTAATTGATTAGGAGCTTTTCAACTCAATTATATTGCAAAACCTCAATTTTTAATACTTTTTACTCAGTTAAAATTCCAACGGGTCCATTGTAAGTCCCATTTAGACCCGCTCGTCCGAAACCTCTACAAAAAGGATTGCAAAACAAGTTTTGATCAAATTTTAGGAGTTCATATAATTGATTAGGTGATTTTCAACACAATTATATTGCAAAACCTCAATTTCTGTACTTTTTACTAAGTTAAAATTCAACCGCCAATTTAGACCCGCTCGTCTAAAACCTTTAGAAAATGGACCGCAAAACAAGTTTTATCAAATTTTAGGAGTTCAAATAATTGATTAGGAGCTTTTCAAAACAATCATATTGCAAAACCTCAATTTCTGTACTTTTTACTTAGTTAAAATTCCAATGTGTCCATTGAAAGGCCCATTTAGACTTACTTGTCCGAAACCTCGACAAAAAGACCGCAAAACAAGTTTTAATCAAATTTTTGGAGTTCAAATAATTGATTAGGAGCTTTTAAAAAATTAATTTGCAAAACGTCAATTTCTGTACCTTTTACTCTGTTAAAACTCTAACGGGTCCATTGCAAGGCCCATTTAGACCCGCTCGTCCGAAACCTCTACAAAAAGGACCACAAAACAAGTTTTAATCAAATATTAGAAAATCATGTATAGGAATTTTCGATTGAAGTTTGTAGAGAGCTACTTGACCCTGCAAAAACACAAAGATAGCTCCGAACATGTAATTGATTAGAAGCTTTTCAACAGAATTATATTGCAAGACCTCAATTTTTGTACTTTTTAATCAGTTAAAATTCCAACGGGTCCATTGAAAGGCCCATTTATACCTGCTCGTCAGAAACCTCTACAAAAAGAACCGCAAAACAAGTTTTATCAAATTTTAGGAGATCAAATAATTGATTAGGAGCTTTTCAACACAATCATATTGCAAAACCTCAATTTCTGTACTTTTTACTCAGTTAAAATTCCAACGGGTTTATTGAAAGGCCCATTTAGACTTACTCGTCCGAAACCTCGACAAAAGGACCGCAAAACACGTTTTAATCAAATTTTTGGAGTTCAAATAATTGATTAGGATCTTTTAAAAAAATTATATTGCAAAACGTCAATTTCTGTACCTTTTACTCTGTTAAAATTCAAACGGGTCCATTGTCAGGCCCATTTAGACCCGCTCGTCTGAAACCTCTACAAAAAGGACCGCAAAACAAGTTTTAATTAAATTTTAGAAGATCATCTAATTTATTAGAAGCTTTCAACACAATTATATTGCAAAACCTCAATTTTTTGAAAGGCCCATTTTGACCCGCTCATCCGAAACCTCTACAAAAAGGACCGCAAAACAAGTTTTAATCAAATTTTAGAAGATCATGTAATTGAGTAGGAGCTTTTGAACACAATTATATTGCAAAACCTTAATTTCTGTACTTTTTACTCAGTTAAACTTCCAACGGGTCCATTAAAAGGCTCATTTAGACATGCTCGTCTGAAACCTAGACAAAAACGACCGCAAAACAAGTTTTAATCAAATTTTAAGTGTTGAAATAATTGATTAGGAGCTTTTCAATACAGTTATAATGCAAAACCTCATTTTCTATACCTTTTACTATGTTAAAACTCTAACGGGTCCATTGCAAGGCCCATTTAGACCCGCTCGTCTGAAACCTCTACAAAAAGGACTACAAAACAAGTTATAATCAAATTTTAGGAGATCATGTAATTCATTAGGAGCTTTTGAACAAAATTATATTCTAAAACCTAAATTTTTGTACTTTTTACTCAATTAAAATTCCAACGAATCCATTGAAATGCCCATTTTGACCTGCTCGTCATAAACCTCTACAAAAAGGACCGCAAAATGAGTTTTATTAAATTTTAGGAGTTCAAATTTTATTAGGAGCTTTTCAACACAATTATATTGTAAAACCTCAATTTCAGTACTTTCTACTCAGTTAAAATTCTGACAGGTCCATTGAAAGGCCTATTTCGACCTGCCCGTCCGAAAACTCGACAAAAAGGACAGCATAACAAGTTTTATCAAATTTTAGGAGTTCAAATAATTGATTAGGAGCTTTTCAACACGATTATATTGCAAAACCTCAATTTCTGTACTTTTGACTCAATTAAACTTCCCACGGGTCCATTGAAAGGCCCATTTAGACATGCTCGTCCGAAACCTAGACAAAAAAGGACCCCAAAACAAGTTTTATTCAAATTTTAGGTGTTCAAATAATTGATTAGGAGCTTTTAAACACACTTATAATGTGAAACTTCAATTTATGTACCTTTTACTCTGTTAAACCTCCAACGGGTCCATTGTAAGGCCCATTTAGACCCGCTCGTCCGAAATCTCTACAAAAAGGACCGCAAAACAAGTTTTAATCAAATAATAGAAGATCAGGTAATTGATTAGGAGCTTTTCAACACAATTATATTGCAAAACCTCAATTTATGTACTTTTTACTCAGTTCAAATTCCAACGGGTCCTATACAAAAAGGACCGCAAAACAAGTTTTAATCAAATAATAGGAGATCATGTAATTGATTAGGATGTTTTCAAAACAGTTATATTGCAAAACCTCAATTTCTGTACTTTTTACTCAGTTAAAATTCCAACGGGTCCATTGAAAGGCCCATTTAGACTTGCTCGTCCGAAACCTCAATAAAAAGAACCGCAAAACAAGTTTTAATCAAACTTTAGGAGTTCAAATAACGGGTCCATTGGAAGGCCCATTTAGACCTGCACGTCCGAAACGTCTATAAAAAGGACCACAAAACAAGTTTTAATCAAATTTTAGGAGATCAAGTAATTGATTAGGATGTTTTCAACACTGTTATATTGCAAAACCTCAATTTCTGTACTTTTTACTCAGTTAAAATTCCAACGGGTCCATTGAAAGGCCCATTTAGACTTGCTCGTCCGAAACCTCGATAAAAAGAACCGCAAAACAAGTTTTAATCAAACTTTAGGAGTTCAAATAACGGGTCCATTGGAAGGCCCATTTAGACCTGCAGGTCCGAAACGTCTACAAAAAGGACCACAAAACAAGTTTTAATCAAATTTTAGGAGATCATGTAATTGATTAGGAGCTTTTCAACACAATTATATTGCAAAACCTCAATTCCTGTATTTTTTACTCAGTTAAAATTCCAACAGGTCCATTGAAAGGCCCATTTAGACCTGCTAGTCTGAATGCTCTACAAAAAGGACCGCAAAATAAGTTTTATTCAAATTTTAGGAGTTCAAATAATTGATTAGGAGCTTTTCAACACAATTATATTGCAAAACCTCAATTTATATACTTTTTACTTAGTTAAAATTCCAACGGGTCCATTGAAAGGCCCATTTAAACATGCACGTTCGAAACCTCTACAAAAAGGACCGCAAAAAAAGTTTTAATCAAATTTTAGGAGATCATGTAATTGAATAGGAGCTTTTCAGCACAATTATATTGCAAAACCTCAATTTTTATATTTTTTACTCAGTTAAGTAGGAGCTTTTCAACACAATTATATTGCAAAACCAAAAATTCTGTACTTTTTACTCTGTTAAAATTCCAACGGATCCATTGAAAGGCCCATTTCGAGCCGCTCATCTGAAACCCCGATAGATAGGACTGTAAAACAAGTATTAATCAAATTTTTGTAGTTCATGTAATTGACTAGGAGCTTTTCAACTCAATTATATTGCAAAACCTCAATTTCAGTACTTTTTATTCTGTTAAAATTCCAACGGGTCCATTAAAAGGCCCATTTCGACCCGCTCGTCCGAAACCTCTACAAAAACGACTACAAAACAAGTTTTGATCAAATTTTAGGAGTACAAATAATTTATTAGGAGCTTTTCAACACAATTATATTATAAAACCTCAATTTATGTACATTTTACTCAGTTAAAATTCCAGCGGGTCCATTGAAAGGCCCATTTAGACCTGCACGTCCGAAACCTCTACAAAAAGGACCGCAAAACAAATTTTAATAATAATTTAGGAGATCATATAATTGATTACTATCTTTTCAACACAATTATATTGAAAACCTCAATTTCTGTACTTTTTATTCAGTTAAAATTCCAACGACTCCATTTAAAGGCCCATTTAGACCTGCACGTCCGAAGACTCTACAAAAAGGACCGCAAAACAAGTTTTAATCAAATTTTAGGAGATCATGTAATTGATTAGAAGCTTTTCAACACAATTATATTGAAAAACATCTATTTTTATATTTTTTACTCAGTTAAAATTCCAACGGGTCCATTGAAAAGCCCATTTAGACCTGCACGTCCCAAACCCCTACAAAAAGGACTGCAAAACAAGTTTTAATCAAATTTAGGAGTTCATGTAATTAATTAGGAGCTGTTCAACACAATTATATTGCAAAACCTCAATTTCTGTACTTTTTAATTAGGTAAAATTCCAACGGGTCCATCGTAAGACCCGTTTAAACCCGCTCATCTGAAACCTCTACAAAAGGACCGCAAAACATATTTTTTTTCAAATTTTAGGAGTTCAAATAATTTATTAGGAGCTTTTGAACACAATTATATTGGAAAACCTTAACTTCTGTACTTTTTACTCAGTTAAAATTCCAACGGGTCCACTAAAAGGCCCATTTCGACCTCCTCGTTCGAAACATCTACAAAAAGGACTACAAAACAAGTTTTGATCAAATTTTAGGACTTCATGTAATTGATTAGGAGCTTTTCAACACAATTATATTGCAAAACCTCAAGTTATGTACTTTTTACTTTGTTAAAATTCCAACGTGTCAATTGAAAGGCCCATTTCGACCCGCTCGTTCGAAACCTCTACAAAAAGGACCGCAAAACAAGTTTTAATAAAATTTTAGGAGTTCAAATAATTGATGAGGAGCTTTTCAACAAAATTATATTGCAAAACCTCAATTTCTATACGTTTTTCTCAGTTAAAATTCCAACGGGTCCATTGTAAGGCCTATTTAGACCTGCTCGTCTGAAACCTCTACAAAAAGGACCACAAAACAAGTTTTATTAAAATTTTAGGAGTTCAAATAATTGATTAGGAGCTTTTCAACATATTTATATTGCAAAACCTCAATTTCTGTACTTTTTACTCAGTTAAAATTCCAACGGGACCATTGAAAGGCCCATTTAGACCTGCACGTCCGAAACCTCTACAAAAAAGACCGCAAAACAAGTTTTAATAAAAATTTAGGGGATCATATAATTGATTTGGAGCTTTTCAACACAATTATATTGCAAAACCTCAATTTCTGTACGTTTTTCTTTGTTAAAATTCCAACGGGTCCATTGTAAGGCCTATTTAGACCTGCTCGTCCGAAACCTCTACAAAAAGGACCGCAAAACAAGTTTTATTCAAATTTTAGGAGTTCAAATAATTGATTAGGAGCTTTTCAACACATTTATATTGCAAAACCTCAATTTATGTACTTTTTACTCAGTTAAAATTCCAACGGGACCATTGAAAGGCCCATTTAGACCTGCACGTCCGAAACCTCTACAAAAAAGACCGCAAAACAAGTTTTAATAAAAATTTAGGGGATCATATAGTTGATTAGGAGCTTTTCAACACAATTATATTGCAAAACCTCAATTTCTGTACTTTTTACTCATATAAAATTCCAATGGGTCCATTCAAAGGCCCATTTAGACCTGCTCGTCGGAAGACTCTACAAAAAGGACCGCAAAAGAAGTTTTATTCAAATTTTAGGAGTTCAAATAATTAATTAGGAGATTTTCAACACAATTATATTGCAAAACCTCAATTTCTGTACTTTTTAATTAGTTAAATTGCAACGGGTCCATCGTAAGTCCCGTTTAATCCCGCTCGTCTGAAACCTCTAAAAAAGGTCCGCAAAACAGATTTTTTTTCTTTCAAATTTTAGGAGTTCAAATAATTGATTAGGAGCTTTTCAACAAAATTATATTGCAAAACCTTAACTTCTGTACTTTTTACTCAGTTAAAATTCCAACGGGTCCACTAAAAGGCCCATTTCGACTCGTTTGTCCGAAACATCTACAAAAAGAACTACAAAACAAATTTTGATCAAATTTTAGGACTTCATGTAATTGATTAGGAGCTTTTCAACACAATTATATTGCAAAACCTCAATTTATTTACTTTTTACTTTGTTAAAATTCCAACGGGTCCATTGAAAGGCCCATTTTGACCCGCTCGTTCGAAACCTCTACAAAAAGGACCGCAAAACAAGTTTTAATAAAATTTTAGGAATTCAAATTATTGATGAAGAGCTTTTCAACAAAATTATATTGCAAAACCTCAATTTATGTACGTTTTTCTCAGTTAAAATTCCAACGGGTCCATTGTAAGGCCTATTTAGACCTGCTCGTTCGAAACCTCTACAAAAAGGACCGCAAAACAAGTTTTATTCAAAATTTAGGAGTTCAAATAATTGATTAGGAGCTTTTCAACACATTTATATTGCAAAACCTCAATTTCTGTACTTTTTAATTAGTTAAATTGCAACGGGTCCATCGTAAGTCCCGTTTAAACCCGCTCGTCTGAAACCTCTAAAAAAGTCCGCAAAACAGATTTTTTTTCTTTCAAATTTTAGGAGTTCAAATAATTGATTAGGAGCTTTTCAACAAAATTATATTGCAAAACCTTAACTTCTGTACTTTTTACTCAGTTAAAATTCCAACGGGTCCACTAAAAGGCCCATTTCGACTCGTTTGTCCGAAACATCTACAAAAAGAACTACAAAACAAATTTTGATCAAATTTTAGGACTTCATGTAATTGATTAGGAGCTTTTCAACACAATTATATTGCAAAACCTCAATTTATTTACTTTTTACTTTGTTAAAATTCCAACGGGTCCATTGAAAGGCCCATTTTGACCCGCTCGTTCGAAACCTCTACAAAAAGGACCGCAAAACAAGTTTTAATAAAATTTTAGGAATTCAAATTATTGATGAAGAGCTTTTCAACAAAATTATATTGCAAAACCTCAATTTATGTACGTTTTTCTCAGTTAAAATTCCAACGGGTCCATTGTAAGGCCTATTTAGACCTGCTCGTTCGAAACCTCTACAAAAAGGACCGCAAAACAAGTTTTATTCAAAATTTAGGAGTTCAAATAATTGATTAGGAGCTTTTCAACACATTTATATTGCAAAACCTCAATTTCTGTACTTTTTACTCAGTTAAAATTCCAACGGGACCATTGAAAGGCCCATTTAGACCCGCACGTCCAGAACCTCTACAAAAAGGACCGCAAAACAAGTTTTAATAAAAATTTAGGGGATAATATAATTGATTATGAGCTTTTCAACACAATTATATTGCAAAACCTCAATTTCTGTACTTTTTACTCATCTAAAATTCCAATGGGTCCATTCAAAGGCCCATTTAGACCTGCTCGTCCGAAGACTCTACAAAAAGGACCGCAAAAGAAGTTTTATTCAAATTTTAGGAGTTCAAATAATTAATTAGGAGATTTTCAACACAATTATATTGCAAAACCTCAATTTCTGTACTTTTTACTTAGTTAAATTCCAACGGGTCCACTGAAAGGCCTATTTCGTCCCGTTTGTCCGAAACCTCTACAAAAAGCACTGCAAAACATGTTTTAATAAAATTTTAGGAGTTCATGTAATTTATTAGGAGCTTTTCAAAACAATTATATTGCAAATCCTCATTTTCTATACTTTTTACTCTATTAAAATTCCAACGGGTCCACTGAAAGGCCCATTTCGACCTGCTCGTCCGAAACCCCTACAAAAAGGACTGCAAAACAAGTATTAATCACATTTAAGGAGCTCATGTAATTGATTAGGAGCTTTTCAACACAATTATATTGCAAAACCTCAATTTTTGTACTTTTTACTCTATTAAAATTCCAATGGGTCCATTGAAAGGCCCATTTTGTAACCCCCTCGTCCCAGTCTGGATGGCTGACTGGTCTGAGTAGGCTACACGGGGAAAACCGATGTGAAACCCGTTAAGGTCCCGCCTCGGTTAGCAACCCTAGGAAAATTTCTTTTAATTATATCTTGTCTAAAGTCATTTTTAATTCTTATGTGATCACGACAACGGAAAACATCACGAGGTAATAGCAACCAAGCCAAACAACATGTTAAACAGCCCATTTTAAAGTCACAGAGTAGGCCGTTTAGAAACACCCGAGAGCTGTATCGAAACGCCTTGACTTGGTCAACGGCCTAAGTCAACACGAGTGGACCGTATCGAAACGGTGGTCAACCATTCCGAAACACCCCCAACGGTCAACTTCTCATGGTCAACGACATATTGATCGTTTCGAAACACCAAGACCCGTTTCGGTACCCCAATTTATCGGCAAATTCTCAGATTTCCAGTGGCAAAACTGTACCGAAACGGCCCTTAAGCGTATCGAAACGCCTGGGCTGAAACAAGAGGTCGTATCGAAATGAGACCAACCGTTTTGATACACGGGCTGCGAAAAAACAGATTTTTGCTGGTTTTTGATACAAGGCAGCCCTAAAACTCAACTAAACCCTCCAAGACTCATCATACATCAAATCTAGATGAAAAGCACCCTATAGGAACATGCTTAGCACACAACAAACATGTAGGAGCCATACATTAAATGAATCAATAAGCACAACAAGGATTCATGTATAACATTCAAGATTTAAGCTTTAGACAAGCATACATATAGCATTCATAAAAGGGATATAAGTTTCAACCACAAGACGAGCACACATCAAGTAAATATGGTTTACAAATCCAAAGCATAGCATAAGCAACATTCAACATTTATGAGTCATACAACGCTCATACAAACACATAACAACCCCATTGATAAACCACAACTTTATTTACTGAACCATACTTGAGCAACTACAAAAGCTTGGAATGCCCATTTCCTTGCTCCTTGCTAACTCCATGCTAAGGATCTACATTGTCGAAAATGAGAGCGTAAGCTAGAAGCTTAGTGAGGATGCTCTAAAACCAAAAACAACGACAATGCAGGGTTCAAGCATATAATCCTTGACAACACGCACCAACATACATAAGCATCAATATAGCAATCTAGCTTTCAACACAAGAGACAATTATATGGCATCTTACTTCATATTAAGCTCAACAAGATAAAGCATTTATCTAAGCAACATAACCACATGAACAAGTATATTGGCCACTATTAGATTTACCCGGATACGCGGATTACACTCAACAACAACATTACCTCAGTGGGATTACACTCATCATCGGACCTTGCATGGATGGGATTCCACTCATCATCACATGCCCTACGGATGGGATTCCACTCATCATCACGTATAATATAAACATTTCTGGTGGAAAATTACATCATCGTACTCCTCCTTGATGGCTTAACGCCACCATGACCACGCGTGAATTTGAATCAACCGTGTGCACACTAATCCTAATGATCGATCATTTATACCCGGTAAGTTAACTAGTGCCAATCATACTGTCAAAACCACATCATAAAAACCATCATTTATAGCACACATCCATCATCACACACATCAATGTATATTCATACATAACCAAATCATGCTTCACAAGATCATAATAGGCATAAACATTTAAAGCTTGTAAACACACAAGAAGTTAAACTACCAATTTAACTTCTACCTTGGAATGACCTACCAAGCACATCCCAAAACCTCAACTACACACACTTGAACATATTTAAATAAATTTGAAAGTTTCACTAACCACCCTTCCTTAAGCAAACCAAGCAAAGCTACTCAAGCCTCCACAATTTCCGGATTCGATCCCGAACCTTCTCTGATGTTTCCTCTTGCTTTTAACCAACCAAAAGACAAGGTATTACTCAATCAAGTCATTGCCGAACTCAGCCACAATCTCAACCCACAATTACAAGCCAAAACTTCATAATTTCAAACTCTAACCAACCACAAAACTCACATTTTCGTACTCCCAAAATACCCAGCTGAAATCCATCATTTCCAACACCCAAATGACCTCTAAAGACTTCCATAACACTTTCCTAACAACCCTATACCATCAGCCCTTCAACCCAACACAAAACCACGCCAAAACTTCAAGTTTTGACACTTTCAAAAATGCCCCCAAGACCTATTTCGGGATTTTTGTCAAAATCCCTCCATTTCAAAATATGAGTTGTATTTAGGTAAGGTGAACTCAAAACTTAACTAAACAAACCAAAATCAAGTTGAAAACCCATTAAAGTTTCATACTTTCTTCAAACTTGGAAAATTAAAAAGATGAGGGTTTTGAAATCTAAAACCATGGAAATGCTTGGAATGAAAAGGAGATTTCAAAAACGAAGTTACCTTACGAAAATCCTTTGAAATGGTGAAGCACCTTAATGGAATAATGATTTGGGAGGGGTTTGGGGTTTTTCACGTTAAAGTGAAATGAAGAAGAAGACCTTTTTTTTCCTTTTTGTTTCAAAAAGTTTGTCTTCCTTATTTTAACTTATTTACCAAATTGCCATTACTAAGATTTTAGGCTCATTTAAAATAAAACCAAGGTCTCATTAAATTAAACCTATTCGGACGACTCGAACCCAACACACACATCGAACTCCCAACCCCAAAACACGGGTGTTACAACTCTACCCCACTTAAGGAATTTTGTCCCCGAAATTACCTGACTAAAAGAGATAAGGAAACTGCCTTTCCATATTCTCCTTCCTCTCCCGAGTGGCCTCGTCCACCCCTCGACGTTGCCACCACACTTTTACTAACTCAATCGATCTACCCCGCAACACCTTGTTGTCTGAAGCCAAGATCTCAACTGGTTCTTCGTCATAAGTCAAATCCGGATTCAATTCAATCTCTTCTACATGCATAATATGTGATGGATCTGACCTATACTTACAGAGCATCGAAACATGAAACACATCGTGTATTTTCTCTAGCTCGGATGGAAAACGAAACTGATAAGCAACTGGACCAACCCTCCTCACAATCTCATACGGTACTATGTACCTCGGACTCAACTTTCCCTTTCTGCCAAATCTCATTACTTTTTTCCAGAGAGACACTTTTAAGAACACCTTCTCACCCATTGAAAACTCAACTTCCTTCCTCTTCAAGTCGGCATAGGACTTCTGTCTATCTGAAGCTGCCTTCAAGCGGTCACAAATCAATTTCACTTTATCGGTTGTCCCCTTAAGCAAATATGGCGTAGGTAACAACTTTTGTCCCACTTCAGCCCAACAAACTGGAGTTCTACACTTTCTACCATACAAGGCCTCATACAGAGCCATCTGGATACTCGACTGAAAACTTTTATTGTAAGCAAACTCAACTAGAGGCAAGTGCTTCTCCCATGTACCCTGAAAATCAATGATGCAACAACGCAACATATCCTCTAAAATCTGTATAACCTTCTCTAACTGGCCATCTGTCTGAGGATGATATGACGTGCTAAAATTTAAACAGGTACCCAAAGTTGTATGTAGACACTCCTAAAATCGAGTTGTAAACCTCATATCTCTATCGGACACAATAGACTTCAGCACACCACGCAGTCTAACAATCTCACCAATGTACAAATCAGCCTATCTATCTAAGGTATAAGTCGTATTGACTGCTAAAAAGTGAGCACACTTCGTGAAATGGTCTACTATAACCCAAACTGAGTTCTTCTTCGTAGGAGTCAAAGGCAAGCCCAAAACAAAATCCATGGTGATATTCTCCCATTTCCATTCCAGAATTCTCAACGGTTGCAACAAACTTGAGGGAACCTGATGTTCCGCCTTCACTCTCTAACACACCATACATTTACTCACGAAGTCAGCTACGTCTCTCCTCAAACCAACCCAAAAGTACTCATTCCTCAAATCGAGGTACATCTTCGTACTTCTAGGATGCATAGCAAACTAACTATTGTGCGCTTCCGTCAAGATCGTATGTCTCAAGTCACTGTCTTCTGGCACAACTATCCTATTTCTAAAATAGAAGACCCCATCGGTACTGAAATTGTAGTCTAAAGGTCTACCCTCGGCTATGTCTTGCATGTGAGGTGCCAAAGATCTATCTAAGAGATGTTTCTCCCTAATCAACTAACCTAGAGTAGGTCTAACCTGAAGCTCGGCCACCAAGCCACCATCTCCGGACAAGCTTAATCTAGCAAATATGGCTCTCAAATCTGCAGCTACCTTTCTACTCAAAGCATCGACCACTACATTGGCCTTACCCAGATGGTACTCAATCGTAAGATCATAGTCCTTTAGCAACTCTAACCACCTACGCTGTCTGAGATTCAACTCTTGCTGAGTCATGATGTACTTCAAACTCTTGTGATCTGTGTACTTCTCACTGTACAAATAATGCCTCCAAATCTTTAGAGCAAACACAACTGCAGCTAACTCTATGTCGTGGGTCAGATAGTTACGCTCGTGAGTCTTCAACTGTCTTGAGGCATAAGCCACCACTCTCTTGTCTTGCATGAGAACACAACCTAGGCCTACATAGGAAGCATCATTGTATACTACATATTGCTTCCTTGACTCTGGCTGAATCAAGAACGGTGCTTGGGTCAAAGCTTCTTTCAACTTCTCAAAGGCTCACTGTCTTGCATCTGACCACTCAAACTGAACACTCTTCTGAAGTAATTGTGTCAATGGAGCGGCTAACTTCGAGAAACCTTCTACGAACCTTCTATAGTATCCAGCTAAGCCTAGAAAGCTACGAACCTCTGTTACTGACTTCAGTTGCTTCCACTCAACAATAGCCTCTATTTTCTTCGGATCAACCCTAATCCCATCGGCTGACACTACGTGCCCTAGGAAGACTACCTCTCGGATCCAGAACTCACACTTGCTCAACTTTGCATACAACTGATTGTCTAACAAGGTCTGTAAAACTAACCTCAAGTGTCAGTCATGGTCTTCCTCGGTACGCGAATACACCAAGATGTCATCTATGAAGACAACTACAAATTGATCTAGGTACTGATGGAAGATCCTATTCATCATATCCATGAAAGCAGCCGGTGCGTTAGTCAAACCAAAAGGCATAACTAAAAACTCATAGTGACCATATCTAGTTCTAAAGGTCGTCTTCGGTACATCAACCTCTCTTACCTTCAATTGGTAGTAACCAGATCTCAAGTCGATCTTCGAAAAGATCGATGCCCCTCTCAACTGGTCAAACAAATCATCGATTCTCGGCAACGGATACTTGTTCTTCACTGTTAACTGATTCAACTGTCTGTAATCTATACACATTCTCATGCTTCCGTCTTTCTTCCTTACGAACAAAATTGGAGCGCCCCAAGGCGAAGAACTCGGTCGAATGAAGCCTCTATCTGTCAACTCTTGCAACTGAGTCTTCAACTCTTTCAGTTCTTTCGGTGCCATACGATACGGAGCAAACGAAACAGGAGCTGAATCTGAATAAGTCTCTATAGCAAACTCTACCTCTCTATCAGGTGGTAAACCTGGCAATTCTTCCGGAAACACACTTGGAAAGTCACACATTGTTCGGATGTCTTGAGGTCTAACCTCACTCATGTTTGGATTCATCACATAGGCCAAATACGCCTCGCATCCCAACTCAACTAGCCTTTTAGCCTATAAAACTGAAACTACATTCGATAAGAACGTCACGTTCTCACCCACCATCACTATCTCATAATCATCCGTGAGTCTCAAAGAAATCCTCTTAGTCTTAAAGTCTATCCTAGCTCTATGCTTAGTGAGCCAGTCCATACCCAGAATCACATCAAAGCCATAAAATGGTAGCTCCATCATATCCACTGGAAACACATGCCCCTGGACCATAAGCGGACATCTTTTGTATATCTTCCTAACTACTACCGTATACCCGAAGGAACTAGTAACACTAACTCCTACCTCGAACACCTCATAAGGCAATTTCAACAACCTTGCATGCTCACTCAGTATATATGAATGTGTAGACCCGGAGTCAATCAAAGAAAGCAAACCCAAAGACTGTATCGAGAAGTTACCTGCAATCACATATGTGTCATGCTGACCCTCACGCTGAGCGTAAACTATGGCCTGGCCTCCGACCTCTGGCTGGACTGCAACTACCTGCGCAATGTTCCTCTAGCCATTATTTCTCGGCTAGAAGATACCTCTACCGCGCCCGCGGCCTCTTTGAAAGTCATTGGCTCTAGCAGGAGCCTAAGCCTGAACTGGTGCCTGCCCCACCTAATGTGGACAGTCACGCCTAGTATGATCCCTAACTCAACAGCTCCAACACGAGTGGAAATTCCCCCAGCACTCACCGGTGTGATTCCTTCCGCAATGAGCACACTCGGGCAACCGCCCACCAGCCCTCTGGCCCTGATGGCCCCTACCGTGGTTACCTCCACCACGTCTATGGTCATAGTGATGCCTATTGTCCCGATGCCTCTTGGCATCACCTCTATCAAAGTCACTAGATCTCTTCCCAGAACTAGAACCACTAGATCGTTTGGTCAAGCCCAAACTATACTCTAAGTCCTTGGCCCTAGCGACCAAGACATCAAATTCTGTGTAGTCAGAAGCTAAAGTGTACCTCTCGATCTCTTCATTCAATCCATAGAGGAAATGGTTACAACGTTCCACTTCAATAAGAACAAGCTCAGATGCATACTGACTAAGCCTGACAAATCAGATCTCATAGTCTGTCACTGTCATACTCCCCTGGAGCAAAGCCATAAATTCCCTCTTCTTCTCATCGAGATAGCGAGGACCCAGATATTTCTTACAGAAAGCTGACTCGAAAAACTCCCAAGTGATCTCAGCCTCTGCCATACCCGTAGTGATGGTGACCCACCAAGTGTAGGCATCACCCTGAAGCAAAGATACAACACACCATAGCTTGCGTTCCCCGGTACATCCCGTATGTGCCAGAATACGGACGATCTTCTCTAACCACAACTCAGACCTCTCCGGTGTAGATCCTCTAAACTCTTCACCTCCCAAACTGCGGAGCCTCTCTAATGGTAAACCAGTACCCTCTTTCTAGGGTTGTGCCACTGCCTGACCCCCAGCCACTGCATCCTGAAAAGCCTCGGCTATCGCCTGAACTAGAGGAGCTAAATCTATTCCGGCCGGTCCTTAGCCAACTTGAGGTTCTACGCCCTCGGCTCTCGCCTCGCCTCCCTCTTCTTGATGAGGAGGAGAAGGAGGAGGTTGAGGAGCCTGTGCCTCTCCAACGTGCTCAACTCTTGGAGCTGGTGCCCGTGGTTTCGGTTGAACCATCTTAGGCCTCCCTCGTGGTCTCATGTTACAGCTAGCAAGATAACAACTACAACAAACAAACATATAAGGATTAAGTTAGCAAAGGCAAGGGTCCAACTGTGCTCAAGTATCTTCCTTTACAAAACTTTTTCAAATTAAGTAATAGTAGCAATGGGAACTCGATACTACACTAGACACAACGGTCATGCTTCCAAACACCATACGAATGAACAAACAACAAGCATACATGGCAAAGCATACACCGAAACATAACAATCACTTAACACTTCAAACTTACCTCACTTACCTACCCGAGGTCTCGGTAACCTCAAGCTCTGATACCAACAAATGTAACCCCCTCGTCCCGGTCTGGATGGCTGATCGGTCCGAGTATGCTACACGGGGAAAACCGATGTGAAACCCGTTAAGGTCCCACCTCGGTTAGCAATCCTAGGAAAATTTCTTTTAATTATATATTGTCTAAAGGCATATTTAATTCCTAAGTGATCATGACAGCGGAAAACATCACGAGGTAAAAGCAACCAAGCCAAACAACATGTTAAACAGCCCATTTTAAAGTCACAGAGCAGGCCGTTTCAAAACACCCGAGAGGTGTATCGAAACGCCATGACTTGGTCAACGACCTAAGTCAACACGAGTGGACCGTATCGAAACGGTGGTCAACAGTTCCGAAACACCCCCAACGGTCAACTTCTCCTGGTCAACGACATATTGACCGTTACGAAACACCAAGACCTGTTTTGGTACCCCAATTTATCAGCAAATTCTCAAATTTCCAGTGGCAAAACTGTACCAAAATGGCCCTTAAGCGTATCGAAATGCCTGACCTGAAACAAGAGGCCGTATCGAAACGAGACCAACCGTTTCGATACACGGGTTGCAAAAAGACAGATTTTTGCTTATTTTTGATACAAGGCAGCCCCAAAACTCAACTAAAACCTCCAAGAATCATCATACATCAAATCTAGATGAAAAACACCCTATAGGGACATACTTAGCACACAACAAAGATGTAAGAGCCATACATTAAATGAATCAGTAAGCACAACAAGGATTCATGTATAACATTCAAGATTTAAGATTTAAACAAGCATACATATAGCATTCATAAAAAGGATATAAATTTCAACCACAAGACGAGCACACATCAAGTAAATATGGTTTACAAATCCAAAGCATAGCATAAGCAACATTCAACATTTATGAGTCATACAACACTCATACAAACACATAGCAATCCCATTGCTAAACTACAACTTTATTTACTGAACCATACTTGAGCAACTACAAAAGCTTGGAATGCCCCTTTCCTTGCTCCTTGCTAACTCAACGCTAAGGATCTGCATTGTCGAAAACGAGAGTGTAAGCTAGAAGCTTAGTGAGGATGCTCTAAAACCAAAAAGAACGACAATGCAGGGTTCAAGCATATAATCCTTGACAACACGCACCAACATACATAAGCATCAATGTAGCAATCTAGCTTTCAACACAAGAGACAATAATATGGCATCTTACTTCATATTAAGCTCAACAAGATAAAGCATTTATCTAAGCAACATAACCACATGAACAAGTATATTGGCCACTATTAGATTTACCCGGATACGCAGATTACACTCAACAACAACATTACCTCGGTGGGATTACACTCATCACCGGACATTGCATGGATGGGATTCCACTCATCATCACTTGCCCTACGGATGGGATTCCACTCATCATCACGTATACTATAAACATTTCCGGTGGAATATTACATCACCGTACTCCTCCTTGATGGCTTAACGCCACCAAGGCCACGCGCGAATTTGACTCAACCGTGTTCACACTAATCCTAATGATCGACCATTTATACTCGGTAAGTTAACTAGTGCCAATCATACTGTCAAAACCACATCATAACAACCATCATTTATAGCACACATCCATCATCACACACATCAATGTATATTCATACATAACCAAATCATGCTTCACAAGATCATAATAGGCATAAACATTTAAAGCTTGTAAACACACAAGAAGTTAAACTACCAATTAAACTTCTACCTTGGAATGACCTACCAAGCACATCCCAAAACCTCAACAACACACACTTGAACATATTTAAATAAATTTGAAAGTTTCACTCACCACCCTTCCTTAAGCAAACCTAGCAAAGCTACTCAAGCCTCCACAATTTCCGGATTCGATCCCAAACCTTCTCCGATGTTTGCTCTTGCTTCTAACCAACCAAAAGACAAGGTATTACTCAATCAAATCATTGCCAAACTCAGCCACAATCTCAACCCACAATCACAAGCCAAAACTTCATAATTTCAAACTCAAACCAACCACAAAACTCACATTTTCGTACTCCCCAAACACCCAGCTGAAATCCATCATTTCCAACACCCAAATGACCTATTAAGGCTTCCATAACACTTTCCTAACAACCCTATACCATCAGCCCTTCAACCCAACACAAAAACACACCAAAACTTCAAGTTTTGACACTTTCAAAAATGCCCCAAGACTCATTTCGGGATTTTTATCAAAATCCCTCCATTTCAAAATATGAGGTGTATTTAGGTAAGGTGAATTCAAAACTTAACTAAACAAACCAAAATCAAGTTGAAACCCATTAAAGTTTCATACTTTCTTTAAACTTGGAAAATTAAAAAGATGAGGGTTTTGAAATCTAAAACCATGGAAATGCTTGGAATGAAAAGAAGAATTCAAAAACGAAGTTACCTTGCGAAAATCCTTTGAAATGGTGAAGCACCTTAATGGAATAGTGATTTGGGAGGGGGTTTGGGGTTTTTCACGTTAAAGTGAAATGAAGAAGAAGACCTTTTTTTCCTTTTTGTTTCAAAAAGCTTGTCTTCCTTATTTTAACTTATTTACCAAATTTCCATTACTAAGATTTTAGGCTCATTTAAAATAAAACCAAGGTCTCATTAAATATAACCGATTCGGACGACTCGAACCCAACACACATACCAAACTCCCAACTCCAAAACACGAGTGTTACACATTTCGACTCGCTCGTCCGAAACCTCTGCAAAAACGACTGCAAAACAAGTTTTAATTAAATTTTAGGAGTACAAATAATTGATTAGGAGCTTTTCAACACAATTACATTACAAAACCTCAATTTATGTACTTTTTACTCAGTTAAAATTCCAACGGGTCCATTTAAATGCCCATTTAGACTTGCACGTCCGAAACCTCTACAAAAAGGACCGCAAAACAAAATTTAATAAAAATTTAGGAGATCATATAATTGATTAGGTGATTTTCAACACAATTATATTGCAAAACCTCAATTTCTGTACTTTTTACTTAGTTAAAATTCCAATGGGTCCATTTAAAGGCCCATTTAGACCTTCACGTCCGAAGACTCTACAAAAAGGACCGCAAAACAAGTTTTAATCAAAATTTAGGAGATCATGTAATTGATTATGAGCTTTTCAAAACAATTATATTGCAACACCTCTATTTTTATATTTTTTACACAGTAAAATTTCCAACGGGTCCGTTGAAAGGCATATTTAGACCTGCTCGTCCGAAACCCCTAGAAAAATGACTTCAAAATAAGTTTTAATCAAATATAGGAGTTCATGTAATTGATTAGGAGCTTTTCAACACAATTATATTGCACAACCTCAATTTCTGTACTTTTTACTTAGTTAAAATTCCGACAGGTCCATCGTAAGGCCCATTTAAACTCGCTCGTCCGAAACCTCTACAAAAAGGAACGCAAAACAAGTTTTATTCAAATTTTAGGAGTTCAAATAATTGATTAGGAGCTTTTCAACACAATTATATTGCAAACCCTCAATTTTTGAACTTTTTTCTTAGTTAAAATTCCAACGGGTCCACTAAAAGGCCCATTTCGACCCGCTCGTCCGAAACCTCTACAAAAAGGACTATAAAACAAGTTTTGATCAAATTTTAGGAGTTCATGTAATTGATTAAGAGCTTTCCAACACAATTATATTGCAAAAACTTAATTTATGTACTTTTTACTTTGTTAAAATTCCAACGGGTCCATTGAAAAGCCCATTTCGACCCACTCGTCCGAAACCTCTACAAAAAGGACCACAAAACAAGTTTTAATAAAATTTTAGGAGTTCAAATAATTGATTAGGAGCTTTTCAACACAATTATATTGCAAAACCTCAATTTCTGTACATTTTACTCAGTTAAAATTCCAACGGGTCCATTGTATGGCCCATTTAAACCCGCTCATCCGAAACCTCTACAAAAGGACTGTGAAATAAGTTTTAATCAAACTTCAGGATTTCAAATAATTGATTAGGAGATTTTCAACACAATTATATTGCAAAACCTCTATATTTGTACGTTTTTCTCAGTTAAAATTCCAATGGATCCATATGAAGGCCCATTTAAACCCGTTCGTCCGAAACCTCTACAAAAAGGACCTCAAAACAAGTTTTATTCAAATTTTATGAGTTCAAATAATTGATTAGGTGCTTTTCAACACAATTCTATTGCAAAACTTCAATTTTTGTTCTTTTTACTCAATTAAATTCCAACGGGTCGATTGAAAGGCCCATTTAGACCTGCACGTCCGAAACCTCTACAAAAAGGATCGCAAAACAAGTTTTAATAAAAAAAATTAGGGGATCATGTAATTGATTAGGAGCTTTTCAACACAATTATATTGCAAAACCTCAATTTATGTACTTTTTACTTAGTTAAAATTCCAACGGGTCCATTGTAAGGCCCATTTAGACCTGCTCGTCCGAAACCTCTACAAAAAGGAACGCAAAACAAGTTTTAATCAAATTTTAGGAGTTCAAATAATTGATTATGAGCTTTACAACACAATTATATTGCAAAACCTCAATTTTTATACTTTTTACTTAGTTAAAATTCCAACGTGTCAATTGAAAGACCCATTTAGACCTACTCATCCGAAACCTCTACAAAAAAGGATCGCAAAACAAGTTTTATTCAAATTTTAGGAGTTCAAATATTTGATTAGGAGGTTTTCAACACAATTATATTGCAAAACCTCAATTTTTGTACTTTATACTCAGTTAAAATTCCAACGGGTCCATTGAAAGGCTCAATTAGACCTGCTCGTCCGAGACTTGGACAAAAAGGACCGCAAAACAAGTTTTAATCAAACTTTAGGAGTTGAAATAATTGATTGGGAGCTTTCCAACACAATTATTTTGCAAAATCTAAATTTTTATATTTTTTACTCAGTTAAAATTTGAACGGGTCGGTTGAAAGGCCCATTTAGACCTGCTCGTTCGAAACCTCTACAAAAAGGATCGAAAAACAAGTTTTAATCAAAATTTAGGAGTTCAAATAATTGATTAGAAGATTTTCAACACAATTATATTACAAAACCTCAATTTCTGTACTTTTTACTCTGTTAAAATTCCAACGGCTCCATTGAAAGGCCCTTTTCGACCCGCTCGTCCGAAACCTCTACAAAAAGGACCGCAAAACAAGTTTTATCAAATTTTAGGAGTTAAAAAAATTAATTAGGAGCCTTTCAACACAATTATATTGCAGAACCTCAATTTCTGTACTTTTTACTAAGTTAAAATTCCAACGGGTCCATTGTAAGGCCAATTTAGACCTGCTAGTCCGAAACCTCTACAAAAAGGACCACAAAACAAGTTTTAATCAAATTTTAGGATATCATGTAATTGATTAGGAGCTTTTCAACACAATTATATTCTGAAACCTCAATTTATGTACTTTTTACTCTGTTAAAATTCCAACAGGTCCATTGAAAGGCCCAATTAGACCTGCTCGTCCGAAACATGGACAAAAATGACCGCAAAATAAGTTTTTATCAAACTTTAGAGTTGAAATAATTGATTAGGAGATTTTCAACACAATTATATTGCAAAACCTCAATTTTTTATTTTTTACTCTGTTAAAATTCCAACGGGTCGGTTGAAAGGCCCATTTAGACCTGCTCGTTCGAAACCACTACAAAAGGACCGAAAAAAAAGTTTTAATCAAATTTTAGGAGTTCAAATAATTGATTAGGATATTTTCAACAAAACTATATTGTAAAACCTCAATTTCTGTACTTTTTACTCTGTTAAAATTCCAACAGGTCCATTGAAAGGCCCTTTTCGACCCGCTCGTCTGAAACCTCTACAAAATGGACCGCAAAATAAGTTTTATCAAATTTTAGGTGTTAACATAATTTATTAGGAGCTTTTCAACACAATTATATTGCAAAACCTCAATTTCTGTACTTTTTACTCAGTTAAAATACCAACGGGTCCATTGTAAGGCCAATTTAGACCTGCTCGTCCGAAACCTCTACAAAAAGGACCACAAAACAAGTTTTAATCAAATTTTAGGAGAACATGTAATTGATTATGAGCTTTTCAACACAATTATATTGCGAAACCTCAATTTCAGTACTTTTTACTCAGTTAAAATTCCAACGGGTCCATTGTAAGGCCCATTTAGACCTGCTCGTCCGAAACTTCTACAAAAAGGACCACAAAAACAAGTTTTAATCAAATTTTAGGGGATCATGTAATTGATTAGGAGCTTTTCAACACAATTATATTTCAAAACCTCAATTTATGTACTTTTTACTTAGTTAAAATTCCAACGCGTCCATTGTAAGTCCAATTTAGACCTGCTCCTCTGAATCCTCTACAAAAGGACCACAAAACATGTTTTAATCAAAATTTAGGAGATCATGTAATTGATTCAGAGTTTTTTAACACAATTATATTGCAAAACCTCAATTTCTATACTTTTTACTCAGTTAAAATTCCAACGGGTCCATTGTGTGGACCATTTAGACCTGCTCGTCCGAAACTTCTACAAAAAGGACCGCAAAACAAGTTTTAATCAAATTTGAGGGGATCGTGTAATTGATTAGGAGCTTTTCAACACAATTATATTGAAAAACCACAATTTCTGTTCTTTTTGCTTAGTTAAAATTCCAACGGGTCCATTGTATGACCCATTTAGACCCGCTCGTCCGAAACCTCTAGAAAAGGATTGTAAAACAAGTTTTAATCAAATTTTAGGAGTTCAAATAATTGTTTAGGAGCTTTTCAACACAATTATATTGCAAAACCTCAATTTCTGTACTTTTTACTTAGTTAAAATTCCAACGGGTCCATTGTAAGGCCAATTTAGACCTGCTCGTCCGAAACCTCGACAAAACGGACCACAAAACAAGTTTTAATCAAATTTTAGGAGATCATGTAATTGATTAGGAGCTTTTCAACACAATTATTTTGCGAAAGATCAATTTCTGTACTTTTTACTCTTTTAAAATTCCAACAGGTCCATTGTATGGACCATTTAGACCTGCTCGTCGAAACTTCTACAAAAAGGACCGCAAAACAAGTTTTGATCAAATTTTAGGAGATCATGTAATTGATTAGGAGCTTTTTAACACAATTATATTGTAAAAACTCAATTTTTTTTTACTTTTTGCTTAGTTAAAATTCCAACGGTCCATTGTATGGCCCATTTAGACCTGCTCGTCCGAAACCTCTACAAAAAGGACTACAAAACAAGTTTTAATCAAAATTTAGGAGTTTAAATAATTGATTAGGAGCTTTTCAACACAATTATATTGCAAAACCTCAATTTCTGTACTTTTTACTCAGTTAAAATTCCAACGGGTCCATTGTAAGGACAATTTAGACCTGCTCGTCCTAAACCTCTACAAAAAGGACCACAAAACAAGTTTTAATCAAATTTTAGGATATCATGTAATTGATTAGGAGCTTTTCAACACAATTATTTTGCGAAAGATCAATTTCTATACTTTTTACTCTGTTAAAATTCCAACAGGTCCATTGTATGGACCATTTAGACCTGCTCGTCGAAACTTCTACAAAAAGGACCGCAAAACAAGTTTTTATCAAATTTTAGGAGATCATGTAATTGATTAGGAGCTTTTCAACACAATTATATTGTAAAAACTCAATTTTTTTACTTTTTGCTTAGTTAAAATTCCAATGGGTCCAATGTATGGCCCATTTAGACATGCTCGTCCGAAACCTCTACAAAAAGGACTACAAAACAAGTTTTAATCAAAATTTAGGAGTTTAAATAATTGATTAGGAGCTTTTCAACACAATTATATTGCAAAACCTCAATTTCTGTACTTTTTACTCAGTTAAAATTCCAACGGGTCCATTGTGAGGCCAATTTAGACCTGCTCGTCCGAAACCTCTACAAAAAGGACCACAAAACAAGTTTTAATCAAATTTTAGGAGATCATGTAATTGATTAGGAGCTTTTCAACACAATTATTTTGTAAAACCTCAATTTTTGTACTCTTTACTTAGTTAAAATTCCAACGTGTCCATTGTAAGGCCCATTTAGACCTACTCATCCGAAACCTCTTTAAAAAGGACCGCAAAACAAGTTCTAATCAAATTTTAGGAGTTGAAATAATTGAGTAGGAACTTTTAAACACAATTATATTGCAAAATCTCAATTTTTGTACTTTTTACTTAGTTAAAATTCCAACGGTCCATTATAAGGCCCATTTAGACCTACTCGTCCGAAACCTCTAGAAAAAGGACCGCAAATCAATTTCTAATCAAATTTTAGCCTATCATTTGACTTTTTCTTTCCCACACAATTCTTATATAAGGGTCACTCCCTCTTTACTTCTCTTCATCTAGCAACTCGATACTACATCCCCCTATCTATCGTTTACTCTATCTTCCTTTCCCAATTACAACCACTTAGACTTAACCAATGAAGAAGCAAACACAATCTACACTCCTGACTTTGACTTCATTGAAGAAGATCCAAATACCATCCTTATTGGAAAATTCATCTCCTCCAAACCTATTGACAATTGGGATGTCCTTGTTGCTTTTGAGGGTATATGGAAAAAGAACAACCTGAAGTCGATTTCTATCATCAGGGATTCTTTCTTTAGAATCACGTTTGCCACTCAAGGTGATCGTAATGATGTCTATGAACGAGGCCCCTGGTTATATAAAGATGAGTGGCTTGCCTTAGCAGAATACAATCCGGAAAATAACACGGATGAATACTCCTTCAACCTAATGTGGATTTGGTTCCGTATCCTCGCCTTGCCTAAGCCATTAATGGAAGACCCCGACAGAACCCACCTAGTGGGCCAATCACTTGGTGCTATGGTGGGAGCAGTCCTCCGAACTGATACACGAAAGAGAGAAGGAAATATGACTGAATTTCTTCGAGTCAAAATCCTGCTGGATATTTCTAAACTTGTCCGTTGCTTCCTCCTCATCGGGAAAGGTACACGTACTACCTCTTGCCGCCTCTAATATGAGCGTTTTCCACTCCTTTGCCACGGTTGTGGTCTTATCAGCCACGTCTTTGAAAACCGCCCTAACAAAGTTGCGTGTGATCCGGATAAGCTACAATATGGTGAATGGCTCCGGTACCTCCCCCCCCCCCCCGCGTTGTCGGGATCAGGGGCCACGAGGTCGTATCCGATTAGTCAAGATGACCCCTAATGCTAGTCGCCAACCAACAATAGGTACTTTGTTCCTTTCATTTTGTTTCCAACAATCTTTCTATTCTTGCAAGCACTCATTTGTTATTTTTCCCTTACAAGTAGATCCGAAAGATAAAGGCAAATCAGTTGCTGAACCGGCTGCTTCAGCACATGAACTGGGTCTGTCCTTTATCCTTTCACACCATCTCTTTTTTATCCGTTGTTTTCCTCATCTCAAACTCAATTCCTCATTCTGTGATTTTTTAGGGAAACTCAATGAAGGAGATGCTGCTTCCTTTGCAGATCACCCTGCTGAGGACGTCAATCACAATGATGAGATGTTAGGCGAGGAATTGTCCGAGCCACCAGTACCTAAAGAGGATCTAAAGAAACCTTCGCGTGTCACACTCCCTTCTCGAGTTATAGCACCAGAGCCACTGAATACAATATTTCCCATCCTTGAGAATTCTGAGAATGGTGATTGGGATGCATAGGACGATAGCGTTCCAAGCCCTACTGCTCAACAACTGCATAACCTGGATGCCCAACCAAGTAAGCCTTTTCTTCGAACAGATATACCACTTATTGATGCATTTAACATTTGGCTTCTTAAAAATTATCCCAATGATGCAACCTCGGCTCCTGCTCCTATACCTATACCTCCCAACCGTGGCACCAAAAGACGCTCCCCTATCAAAGTGATCCTCCAACCGAAGAAATCCAGGCCCTCCCCTTCTTCAACTTCGAAAGTTGTGATGAGCAGCGCAAAAAACTTTCCTGCGGTGGCTGATTCGCAGCCCCGCCGAGGAAAATGATAATTTTATGCTAGAACTGGCAGGGTCTCGGGAAGGTCCAGGCAGTTCATCATCTCCAACAATATGTTCGTCGAACCTCCCCGGATTTTCTTTTTTATGTGAAACGAAGTTGAATAAAGAGGATGTACCTTAGTCTTATTTTAGGTATGTATGAAGTTATCTTTATGGCTCCTAGTAAACAATGTTTTGGTCTTGCTTTATTTTCTTCAAATAAATTTAATATCTCCTTGCTTTCGTATTCGGATCGTTTTATTCATACTCAAATTCAACGCGACTCTTCTTCTTTTTATTTTACTGGTATACATGGTTTTTTTAAAACCAGTCATAAATATAAAATATGGGAACTAATTGACTCTTTAAATAACAATGATGGCCTTCCTTGGCTTCTAGGAGGCGATTTTAATGAAATCCTTTCTGATAATGAGAAATAGGGAGGCTGTCGTCGCGCAAGATCTCAAATTAATAACTTTCGATAATGCCTCTCACGTAATAGCCTTTTTGACTGCAAACCGACTACAGGTTGGTTCACATGGTCCAAACTCGATCCTAATACCCCAACTCTTTTTTAGCGTCTAGACCGCTTTGTGGGCAATATGGCATGGAAAGCCTCTAACCCTCATTATAGAATTATATCTGATTTTGATGCTAAATTAGACCATTGTTTTCTTTTATTGAATACTGAGGCCACCTTTCAAACCACTCAACGACCACCTCCTGCCAAGTTTCGCTTCGAAAATTGTTGGGCAACCAACGAAGAAGGCATCTCTCTTGTTAAACAAACTTGGGCTTCTACCAAGGGTCATACTCTTGATAAAATTCAAGCTATAGGCTCTTGTTTAGGGGATTGGCAATCTCAACAGTGTTATAAAACTATAGGACGTATTCACACACTCTCTAAGAAAATTAATAAATTCCTAAAACCACCCCTCACGGCCTCTACTGAGAAAGCCTATATCGCGGCTAGATCTGAACTCCATAAATTACTTACTGAACAAGAAATTTACTGGGTGCAACGTTCTCGTAACCTATAGCTTGTCTCAAGGAGACAAAAATACCCGATTTTTTCATGCCCGTGCTAACAACAGAAGGAAGAAGAATACTATCACTGGTCTTTAAGACACAAATAATAAATGGTGTGTTGCCGAATCTGATCTCATGTCTATTGCATCTACTTAATTCCGAACTCTATTCACCTCTTCCAACCCTTCTTTCTCAGAACAAATTCTCTCAAAAATACCTTCCTCCATTACACCCACCATGAACGAATCCCTTACTAGGGCTTTCACGGCTGAGGATGTAACCCCCTTAGCCCGGCCTAGACGGTCGACCCGAACTACGAAAATTACACGGGGAAAACCAAAGTCAACCCGAAAGTCAACCTTGATTAACGACCCTTTTTTTCTTTTTAATCTTGTCTAAATGCATATTAACCCTAGATATGTTCATAAAATCAGCATACTCAAAAATCACAGTGAACGGAAAACATTTAGGGACTCAATTGCACAACTTATGAATTTAGGGACCAAATTGCAAATTCTGGAAATTACGAGGACTTAACCAAACTTTAAGTTGCCAATATGAAATTAATCACGTTTCATGCTTCTCTGCCAAATTTCATCTCAAACGGACATCTCAAACACATTCAATTGCATAAACAAAGTTCAGGACCAAAACGCAAGGATTTCAAAACATATAACCATCAGTTTCAGTGCCCAACGGTCGAGTGTTCCAGAACAATAATGATCCGTTCCGAAATGCGGGACCATTCCGAAACTCGTTGCGGAACAAGGCTTGGCAGTGGCAAATCCGTTCCGGAACGGCTCTACCCGTTTCGGAACGCCAAGGCCATTTCAGGCCCTCTGTTCCGGAACGGTAGCACCTGTTCCGAAACGCGGTGCCCAGATTGCAGATTTTCTTCTGGTTTAATTCACTTTCAACCAATCAAACACATTCCAATGACCCTCAAATCATACCAGCAAGTCATTATACACTTAAGGAACATAATAGCATCAACCAATCTCAATCATGGTATCATTCAAGGAAAATCCCAATTCTATAGGCATGCATCCTATAATGAGAATCATGCAACCATCAAAACACCAAGCCAATTACCAAAAGGCCATTTACATGTTCCATCATTGTCAAAAGCTTAAAACCAACCTAGGGAGTCCAAAACATCTCCCAAAAACACAAACTAGGTCCCCATTGCCAAGTGCCAAAAGCTAAACAAGTTATGAAAATTGTCACCATACATGAGCTTAAGCTTCCACTTAGATTCTTGACCACCTTGCTGCCCCTTTAAGCACTTCAATGCTCTGCATTATTGGTTTAGGAAAGAGAGAGAGCGTAAGCACATAGCTTAGTGAGGAATGCTCATTTAAAACATCACAATAATGCATTAGTAAAACCCTTTTCAAGACTTTAGTTCAAAACAACATTTAATCATGCAAATATGCATATGAACCAAGCATTTCATGCTTCAAATCATTAACGTGTCATATTGGTGTTCAAGTGATAATCATAACCATTTTATAATTCAAAACACAATCGACAATCGGATACGCGGATTACAAGCGTTGTCCCATACGCTTCATACACACTACCAATATCAAGGTGGAGCAAATGGTACAATCACAACCCCTCAACACCCGTGATGGAGAATATGGTACAATCACAACCCCTCCACATCACTCATTGGTAGTTGTATAACATCACTAACGAGATCTCGGGACATACAACACAAGATCCACACATGGACTTTTAACCACCATTGTGATCTTACAATACACAAGGTCCACACATGGACTTTAACCACCATTTTGACCTTAACACAAGATCCACCCATGGACTTTTAACCACCATGGTGTTCTTAACCATCTCGTTAGTGTACTTGGATGGAGTTTACGGTACAATCACAACCCCTCAACATCCAAAGCGACTTTATTCACGGTGCACCCAATCCTATAGCCGGCTAACTATATCCGATTCAAGTACTTTTAAACCAACACATCACTTGCCAATATACATCATTTAACAACATTAATCCACTGTTTAAAAGCATTTAACAAAGCCATTAATCATCATGCATCACTATGCATCAAAACCACATTTTATCAATGTACAAAACAAGGATCCCTTACCTTGAGCATCCTTCAATACATGGCTTATAAAACCAGCAATAAACATGCTAAAATATGCTTTCAAGAACAGAATTTAGACATGCAAACAAATCACTTCGCATTCAACCAACTCATGGCTCATCAACAAGAGAGTTTTTCCGAAAACTTACTCTTGAGCTTAGCTAAGTTGTTTAGACTTAAACTAAGCTCCCAAAACCTTCAAAACATTGGTTTCAAAGCTGAAAACCAAACTTCACTCACCGATTCCGTTTCGCAAGCTCGCCGAAACACCAATCAAGCTTCCGGATCAACACCACAAGGATCCAAAGATGTCTCCCCTGTTTTAAACACATCAAAGCAGAGGATTAATGCATCATCATGCATTAATATCTTCAACCAAGACACCTAAACTCGCTGCCCTCATCAACACTCACATTTCGGCTACCAAACACAACGGAAAACACATCCAAACACCTCTACAACACTACCCAGCCAAGATCCATCAACTCCAACCATTCTTATACAACAATTAACATCCAAAAATGATCTAATCACGTCCTTATACCTCCAGCTATAGCAGAACATCAAGATCACCCCAAAAACCATCATTAACTCAAGCAAAACTTAGGAAAAATCAACCTATTCGGGATTGCATTGATTAAACCTCAATTTCACACCAATTATACATCCAATTTACATCAAAAAGACATCTCAAAACAGTGCCCAATCATTTCATACGAATTTCATCAAAATTAAACCAAATCTTGCATTTTAAAGCCAAGATCAAGATCACAACCATAAAACCTTTAATAAAACTCAAATCAAGGATTGAGAACTTGGGAATTTCAGTAAAGAACTGAGTATTTAGAGGAGAAGGACGTTCATACCTCTAAATGTGAGTTTCTCCTTGTTTAGAACCAAGATTCTTGAAAATTCAATAAGCAAATGCTAAGGATTTGATGTAGAAATGATTAGAGATCAATTGAAGATTGAAATCTCATATTTAGATGCTAAAATCAGAGGAAAATTGGCTGGGGAAAAGTGTTTGGGCTGAGAGAAAAGCTGAGAGAAAAGAAATGGAAAATTTTGAGAAAAGTTAGTTATGACCACAAAATATCTACTTCCCTCCTTTTTCCTTTAATTAAAAACAATCATTAATTAAAACTTTAATATTAAGAAAAATCTGGAGAAAACTCTTCTTGGGTAATTTAGCTCCTTAAAGATTCAAAGTTTCAATCCTTTTTAAATAGTCACCAACTTTTCAAAAATTACATTTTAGTCACTAACTTGAAATGTCACATTTTGAATCCTCATTTTGTAAAATTGATTTCACCACTCTCTTATATATAATAAAAGAGGATTTTAAGATATTTTTCCATAATTTTAATGCATCCCGAACTAGGCTTTACTAAAATCACCCTTTTATATTCGAACCGAAATCCGACCGATCCGGTCCAAACCCAAAACTTCTAAGCCCAAATATGGGGTGTTACAGAGGAGGTCCTTGTTGCCTTCCGAGATATCGACCCCAGGATAGCCCCCGGAATTGATGGCTTACCTAGTGGCTTCTTTCGACAACACCGGGATACGGTTGGTGCAGATGTCACCACGCTTTGCCTAAACCTTCTCAACGGCTCTGCCGATATGGCATCTGTAAACCAAACCATCTTGGTACTTATACCCAAAATAAAGGATCCAACTACTATGCGGCACCTTAGGCCCATTAGCCTTTACACAGTAATATACAAAATTATTGCAAAGGTCCTGGTAAACAGGATGAAGCATACCATTCCCTTTTGCAGTTGTGATAACCAAGCAGCCTTCGTTTAGGGACGTAATATATCCGACAACATCCTCATTGCTCACGAAATAATTCATTCCATCAATACTAGGACTTCTAAATTTTCACATGGAGCTGCCCTCAAGCTTGATATGGAGAAGGCCTTTGATAGAGTTGAATGGTCCTTTCTTGAAAACGTTATGACCCGCATGGGTTTTGCACCATCCTGGGTCTCCCTCATAATGCGATGTATTTCTTCGGTCTCCTTCACTGTCATGGTCAATAATTCTTTCTCTCTTTTTTTTCGCCCACAACGGGATCTTCGCCAAGGCGATCCTCTGTCACCTTTCCTCTTCCTCTTTTGCAGTCAAGGGCTCTCTGCCTACCTCTCTGACGCTCAACAACTTAGTTTGCTTCCTGGCCTTGGTGCCAGCAGACTGGGGCCTAAGGTAAACCAAATTCTTTTCGCGGATGACTGTATAGTTTTTATCAACTCTAAACTAGAGGAAGCTGCTCACCTTAAATTGGCCCTTCAGACCTACGCTTCTGCCTCTGGTCAGGCAGTCAATTTTCAAAAACCAACTATCTTTTACAATCCTCGTACCCCCAGCTCGATACGTGATACAATCAATTCCTCCCTACAGGTACGTGAGGTTACTAACCCAGGTGTCTACCTGGGGGTACCACTTCTTATAGGTAAAAATAAGACGATATCTCTGGGTTTTATACGAGATAAATTTCATGACATATTGTCCAAATGGGACAAGCAACTTATTTCTTTCAGTGGCAGGGAAATCTTTATCAAAATAGTGTTACAATCACTACCTCAGTATGTGATGTCCTGCTATTTATTGCCCCAAAATATAATTGATGATATGACCGCTGCCATCAGACGTTATTGGTGGTCTGGAAAAAATAACAAAAAAGGATGGCACATGCTCCCCTGGGAACATGTGTGTTTACCTAAGTCAGTAGGAGGCATGGGCTTTAGGGATCTCAATAATTTCAATATTGCGCTTCTTGGTAAACAATTATGGCGCCTCATTTGTGAACCAGAGTCTCTATTAAGTCAAATCTATAAAGCTAAGTACTTCCCATCAGGCAATATCCTTGATGCCTCTCGCCCATCTTGTGGATCTTTTGCTTGTCAAGGCCTCTATAATGCCATGCAACATCTCTTTGGTGGTTTTCTCTATCGCCCTGGCATTAATAGCAATATTCGTCTCCACCAGGATAATTGGGGAGGTTCCTCAACCATTCACCTCTATGGGGATTACGAGATCTCGGATGAAGTCCATGTTCGCCGTCGTGATTTTATGCTTCAGAATCAAGCAGCTTGGGATCCTGACAGGTCTATTCTGTCTATCCCTATTATCAATGATACTCGTGATTCCATCCTCTGGAGCCCCAACGATTCTGGTATTTATTCGGTCTGATCCGGCTACCAATTTCTACAACGTCCTTCGGAACCTCGGAATCGTCCTTCTCGGATTTGGAAGGTTCTTTCTAAACTCAAGGCCCTGCCTAAAGTCAAAACCTTTGGATGGCGCATGGGATCTGAGGCTCTACCCGTTGGGGCCCGTCTGCAGGCTTTTGCACTTGACTCAGGCCCCTGCCCCGTTTGTCATTCCAGCATGGAATCTATCCTCCATGCTCTTCGTGACTGCCCTAGTGCCTCAGAGGCACTCCGTTTGGTTGGCCTCCCTAGATCTTTGATTAACAGCACGGCACCCACCGGCCTCCAATGGCTGGAGGAAGGTGCTTGCCAACTATCTCCTAAACTCTTTGGGCTTTTCCTGACCACTATGTGGAACATCTAGAACCGGCGTAATGACTGGGTCCATAACCACCATCTTCAACCCCTGGCTAATTGCCGTAAATTCTATCAGTCTTTATCGCGACTTCTCCGATGCTATTTCTTCCTCTACTTCCTCACCGGTTTCTCCACCCCCCTCTCCTCCTTGCTGGAGGCATCCCCCTCGGGGCACATTAAAGTTAATGTGGATGGGGCTTATGACCCTTCCACTTGTGCAGCGGCGGTTGGAGTTGTGGCCCGTGATGAAGCGGGTGCGGTCGTTGGGGGTTTGGCTTACCTTTTGGGCAGTTGCTTGGATGCCATGACTTCTGAAGGGGTGGGCCTTCTCGCTGGTATCACCTTTGCTCAGTCTCAAGGATGGAGCTGCTTAATTTTTGAGACGGACTGTGCTTCTCTTGCGAACAGACTCAACCTTATGGGACCTGATCTCTCTACCATGGGTCTGACGATTTTGCAAGCCCATACAGCTCTGTCCTGTTTTCCTTTTGCACATGTTCATTATGTTTTCCGAGAGGCTAATTTAGTTGCCCATACCCTAGCTACTCATGCTTTTAGGACCATGACTTCTATGTCTTTGGGTCCCTTTACCCTGATTTGTATTCGCAACATTGTACTCTGTGAGGTTTCACCTCGTTCTATATAAATGAACCTTGGGTACTCTTTTCCCCTTTTAGGTTTCTCCAGGACTAGTGCCTGGGGATGTTAGTAGGGTTTTTTAATGAGGCCCACTTTCCTAAAAAAAATCCAACGGGTCCATTGTAAGGCCCATTTAGACCTGCTCGTCTGAAACCTCTACAAAAAGGACCACAAAACAAGTTTTAATCAAATACTAGGAGATCATTTAATTGATTAGGAGCTTTTCAACACAATTATATTGCAAAACCTCAATTTCTGTACTTTTTACTCAGTTAAAATTCAATCGGGTTCATTGTATGGACCATTTAGACCTGCTCGTCCAAAACTTCTACAAAAAGGAACGCAAAACAAGTTTTAATCAAATTTTAGAAGATCGTGTAATTGATTAGGAGCTTTACAACACAATTATATTGCAAAACCACTATTTTTGTACTTTTTGCTTAGTTAAAATTCCAATGGGTCCATTGTAAGGCCCATTTAGACCTGCTCGTCTGAAACCTCTACAAAAAGGACCACAAAACAAGTTTTAATCAAATTAAGAAGTTAAAATAATTGATTAGGAGCTTTATAACAAAATTATATTGCAAAACCTCAATTTATGTACTTTTTACTCAGTTAAAATTCGAACGAGGCTTTTGAAAGGCCCAATTAGACCTGCTCGTCCGAAACCTGGACAAAAAGGACCGCAAAACCAGTTTTAATTTAATTTTAGGAGTTCAAATAATTTATTAGGAGCTTTTCAACAAAATTATATTGCAAAAGCTCAATTTCTGAACTTTTTACTCAGTTAAAATTCCAACGGGTCCATTGAAAGGCCAATTTCAACCCGCTCGTCCTAAACCTCTACAAAAAGGACTGTAGAACAAGTTTTAATCAGATTTTAGGAGTTCATGTAATTGATGAGGAGCTTTTCAACACAATTATATTGCAAAACCTCAATTTTTTTACTTTTTACTCGGTAAAAATTCCAACGGGTCCATTGTAAGGCCCATTTACACCTTTTCGTCTGAAACCTCTACAAAAAGGACCGCAAAACAAGTTTTAATCAAATATTAGGAGATCATGTAATTTATTAGGAGCTTTTCAACACAATTATATTGCAAAACCTCAATTTTTGTACTTTTTACTCAGTTAAAATTCCAACGGGTTCATTTTATGGACCATTCAGACCTGCTCTTCCGAAACATCTACAAAAAAGAACGCAAAACAAGTTTTAATCAAATTTTAGGAGATCGTGTAATTGATTAGGAGCTTTTCAACACAATTATATTGCAAAACAACAATTTTGTACTTTTTGCATAGTTAAAATTCCAACGGGTCCATTGTAAGGCCCATTTAGACCTGCTCGTCCGAAACATTGAAAGGCCTATTTAGACCTGCTTGTACGAAACCTGGACAAAAAGGACCGCAAAACAGGTTTTAATCAAATTTTAGGAGTTAAAATAATTTATTAGGAGATTTTCAACACAATTATATTGCAAAACCTCAATATCTGTACTTTTTACTCAGTTAAAATTCCAAAGGATCTATTGAAACGACCATTTAGACATGCTCGTCCGAAACCCTACAAAAAGAACCGCAAAACAAGTTTTGATAAAATTTTAGGAGATCATGTAATTGATTAGGAGCTTTATAACACAATTATATTCCAAAACCTCAATTTTTTTACTTTTTACTCAGTTAAAATTCCAACAGGTCCATTGTATGGACCATTTAGACCTGCTCGCCCGAAACTTGTACAAAAAGGACCACAATACAAGTTTTAATCAAATTTTAGGAGATCATGTAATTGATTAGGAGCCTTTCAACACAATTATATTGCAAAACTACAATTTTTGTACTTTTTGCTTAGTTAAAATTCCAACGGGTCCACTGAAAGGACCATTTAGACCTGCACGTCCGAAACCTCTACAAAAAGGAATGCAAAACAAGTTTCAATCAAATTTTAAGAGTTCAAATAATTTATTAGGAGCTTTACAACACAATTATATTGCAAAACCTCAATTTTTGTACTTTTTACTCAGTTAAAATTCCAACGGGTCCATTGAGAGGCCCATTTAGACCTTCACGTCCGAAACCTCTACAAAAAGGACTGCAAAACAGGTTTTAATCAAATTTTAAGAGTTCAAATAATTGATTAGGAGCTTTACAACACAATTATATTGCAAAACCTCAATTTTTGTACTTTTTACTCAGTTAGAATTCCAACGGGTCCATTGACAGGCCCATTTAGACCTGCTCGTCTGAAAACCTCTACAAAAAGGACCGCAAAACAAGTTTTCATCAAATTTTATTAGTTCAAATAATTGATTAGGAGCTTTATAACACAATTATATTCCAAAACCTCAATTTATGTACTTTTTACTCAGTTAAAATTCGAGCGGGTCCATTGAAAGGCTCATTTAGACCAGCTCGTCCGAAACCTAGACAAAAGGACCTCAAAACAAGTTTTAATCAAATTTTAGTAGTTAAAATAATTTATTAGGAGATTTTCAACACAATTATATTGCAAAACCTCAATATATGTACTTTTTACTCAGTTAATATTCCAAAGGGTCCATTGAAAGGCCCATTTAGACATGCTCGCCTGAAACCCTACAAAAATGATCGTAAAACAAGTTTTAATTAAATACTAGGAGATCATGTAATTGATTAGGAGCTTTTCAACACAATTATATTGCAAAACCTCAATTTTTGTACTTTTTGCTGAGTTAAAATTCTAACGGGTCCATTGTAAGGCCCATTTAGACCTGCTCATCCGAAACCTCTACAAAAAGGACCACAAAACAAGTTTTGATAAAATTTTAGGAGATCTTGTAATTGATTAGGAGCTTTTCAACACAATTATATTACAAAACCTCAATTTTTGTACTTTTTACTGAGTTAAAATTCCAACAGGTCCATTGTATGGACAATTTAGACCTGCTCGTCCGAAACTTCTACAAAATTGGACCGCAAAACAAGTTTTAATCAAAATTTAGGAGATCATGTAATTGATTAGGATCTTTTCAACACAATTATATTGCAAAACCTCAATTTTTATACTTTTTACTCAGTTAAAATTCCAACAGGTCCATTGAGAGGCCAATTTAGACCTGCTCGTCCGAAACCTAGACAAAAAGGACCGCAAAACAAGTTTTAATCAAATTTAAGGAGTTAAAATAATTTATTAGGAGCTTTTCAACACAATTATATTACAAAACCTCAATTTTTGTACTTTTTACTCAGTTAAAATTCCAACAGGTCCATTGTATAGACCATTTAGACATGCTCATACGAAACTTCTACAAAAAGGACCGCAAAACAAGTTTTAATCAAATTTTAGGAGATCATGTAATTGATTAGGATCTTTTCAACACAATTATATTGCAAAACTACAATTTTTGTACTTTTTGCTTAGTTAAAATTCCAACGGGTCCATTGTAAGGCCCATTTAGACCTGCACGTCCGAAACCTCTACAAAAAGGACTACAAAACAAGTTTTAATCAAATTTTAAGATTTCAAATAATTGATTAGGAGCTTTACAACACAATTATATTGCAAAACCTCAATTTTTATACTTTTTACTTAGTTAAAATTCCAACGGGTCCATTGTAAGGCCCATTTAGACCTGCACGTCCGAAACCTCTACAAAAAGGACTACAAAACAAGTTATAATCAAATTTTAAGAGTTCAAATAACTGATTAGGAGCTATACAACACAATTATATTGCAAAACCTCAATTTTTGTACTTTTTACTCAGTTAAAATTCCAACGGGTCCATTGAGAGGCCCATTTAGACCTGCACGTCTGAAACCTCTTCAAAAAGGACCACAAAACAAGTTTTAATCAAATTTTAAGATTTCAAATAATTTATTAGGAGCTTTAAAACACAATTATATTCCAAAACCTCAATTTCTGTACTTTTTACTCAGTTAAAATTCGAACGGGTCCATTGAAAGGCTCATTTAGACCTGCTCGTCCGAAACCTACACAAAAAGGACCGCAAAATAAGTTTTAATCAAATTTTAGGAGTTCAAATAATTTATTAGGAGATTTTCAACAGTATTATATTACAAAACCTCAATATATGTACTCTTTACTCAATTAAAATTCCAACGGGTCCATTGAAAGGCCCATCTAGACTTGCTCGTCCGAAACCCCTACAAAAAGGACCACAAAATAAGTTTTAATCAAACTTTAGATGATCATGTAATTGATTAGGAGCTTTACAACACAATTATATTGCAAAACCTCAATTTTTATACTTTTTACTCAGTTAAAATTCCAACAGGTCCATTAAGAGGCCCATTTAGACCTGCTCGTCCGAAACCTCTACAAAAAGTACCGCAAAACAAATTTTAATCAAATTTTAGTAGTTTAAATAATTGATTAGGAGCTTTATAACACAATTATATTGCAAAACCTCAATTTTTGTACTTTTTACTGAGTTAAAATTCGAACGGGTCCATTGAAAGGCCCATTTAGACCTGCTTGTACAAAACCTAGACAAAGAGGACCACAAAACAAGTTTTAATCAAATTTTAGGAGTTAAAATAATTTATTAGGAGATTTTCAATACAATCATATTGCAAAACCCCAATATCTGTACTTTTTACTCAGTTAAAATTCCAAAGGGTCCATTGAAACGCCCATTTAGACTTGCTCGTCCGAAACCCCTACAAAAAGGACCGCAAAACAAGTTTAAATCAAACTTTTGGAGATCATGTAATTGATTAGGAGCTTTACAACACAATTATATTGCAAAACCTCAATTTTTATACTTTTTACTCAGTTAAAATTCGAACGGGTCCATTGAAAGGCCCATTTAGACCTGCTTGTACGAAACCTGGACAAAAGGGACCGCAAAACAAGTTTAAATCAAATTTTAGTAGTTAAAATAATTTATTAGGAGATTTTCAACACAATTATATTACAAAACCTCAATATATGTACTTTTTACTCAGTTAAAATTCCAAAGGGTCCATTGAAACGCCCATTTAGAACTGCTCGTCCGAAACCCCTACAAAAAGGACCGCAAAACAAGTTTTAATTAAATACTAGGAGATCATGTAATTGATTTGGAGCTTTTCAACACAATTATAATGCAAAACCTCATTTTCTGTACTTTTTACTGAGTTAAAATTCTAACGGGTCCATTGTAAGGCCCATTTAGACCTGCTCATCCGAAACCTCTACAAAAAGGACCACAAAACAAGTTTTGATAAAATTTTAGGAGATCATGTAATTGATTAGGAGCTTTTCAACACAATTATATTGCAAAAACTCAATTTTTGTACTTTTTACTCAGTTAAAATTCCAACAGGTCCATTGTATGGACCATTTAGACCTGCTTGTCCGAAACTTCTACAAAAAGGACCGCAAAACGATTTTTAATCAAATTCTAGGAGATCATGTAATTGATTAGGAGCTTTTCAAAAAAATTATATTGCAAAACTACAATTTTTTTTGCTTAGTTAAAATTCCAACGGGTCCATTGTAAGGCCCATTTAGACCTACACGTCCGAAACCTCTACAAAAAGGACTGCAAAACAAGTTTGAATCAAATTTTAAGAGTTCAAATAATTGATTAGGAGCCTTACAACACAATTATATTGCAAAACCTCAATTTTTGTACTTTTTACTCAGTTAAAATCCCAACGGGTCCAATGAGAGGCCCATTTAGATCTGCACGTCTGAAACCTCTACAAAAAGGACCTTAAAACAAGTTTAATCAAATTTTAAGATTTCAAATAATTGATTAGGAGCTTTAAAACACAATTATATTCCAAAACCTCAATTTCTGTACTTTTTACTCAGTTAAAATTTGAACGGGTCCATTGAAAGTCTCATTTAGACCTGCTCGTCCGAAACCTAGACAAAAAGGACCGCAAAACAAGTTTTAATCAAATTTTAAGAGTTCAAATAATTTATTAGGAGATTTTCAACACAATTATATTGCAAAACCTCAATATATGTACTTTTTACTCAGTTAAAATTCCAACGGGTCCATTGAAAGACCCATCTAGACTTGCTCGTCCGAAACCCCTACAAAAAGGACCGCAAAACAAGTTTTAATTAAATACTAGGAGATCATGTAATTGATTAGGAGCTTTTCAACACAATTATATTGCAAAACCTCAATTTCTGTACTTTTTACTGAGTTAAAATTCTAACGGGTCCATTGTAAGGCCCATTTAGACCTACTCATCCGAAACCTCTACAAAAAGGACCACAAAACAAGTTTTGATAAAATTTTAGGAGATCATGTAATTGATTAGGAGCTTTTCAACACAATTATATTGCAAAACCACAATTTTTGTACTTTTTACTCAGTTAAAATTCCAACAGGTCCATTGTATGGACCATTTAGACCTGCTCGTCCGAAACTTCTACAAAAAGAACCACAAAACAAGTTTTAATCAAATTTTAGGAGACCATGTAATTGATTAGGATCTTTTCAACACAATTATATTGCAAAACTACAATTTTTGTACTTTTTGCTTAGTTAAAATTCCAACGGGTCCATTATAAGGCCCATTTAGACGTGCACGTCCGAAACCTCTACAAAAAGGACTGCAAAACAAGTTTTAATAAAATTTTAAGAGTTCAAATAATTGATTAGGAGCTTTACAACACAATTATATTGCAAAACCTCAATTTTTTTACTTTTTACTCAGTTAAAATTCCAATGGGTCCATTGAGAGGCCCATTTAGACCTACTCGTCTGAAACCTCTACAAAAAGGACCGCAAAACAAGTTTTAATCAAATTTTAGTAGTTCAAATAATTGATTAGGAGCTTTATAACACAATCATATTCCAAAACCTCAATTTCTGTACTTTTTGCTTAGTTAAAATTCGAACGGGTCCATTGAAAAGCTCATTTAGACCTGCTCGTCCGAAACCTAGACAAAAAGGACCGCAAAACATGTTTTAATCAAATTTTAGGAGTTCAAATAATTTATTAGGAGATTTTCAACACAATTATCTTGCAAAACCTCAATATCTATACTTTTTACTCAGTTAAAATTCCAACGGGTCCAATGAAAGGCCCATCTAGACCTGCTCGTCCGAATCCCCTACAAAAAGGACCGCAAAACAAGTTTTAATCAAACGTTAGGAGATCATGTAATTGATTAGGAGCTCTACAACACAATTATATTGCAAAACCTCAATTTTTATATTTTTTACTCAGTTAAAATTCCAACGGGTCCATTAAGAGGCCCATTTAGACCTGCTTGTCTGAAACCTCTACAAAAAGGACCGCAAAACAAATTTTAATCAAATTTTAGTAGTTAAAATTCGAACGGGTATGCCTGCCGTGCGAGCTTGGGCTTTTCATTCACCATTTCCTTTCATTTCAATTTGTTTAGTTTAGATCTGGAAGTTTCCCATCGGAAATCACCAGATCTGTTCGGTAAGTTTTTCCCCTTTTTTTTTTCATTATCCTATCCTGTATCTTTCATCTATTCTCTAATCCATTTTTTTTGTTTTTCTGATGGTTTTCCCGGTTGCAATCCTCCATCTTTTCCTCACCGTCGGCAAGAACCATCGCACAAATAGTCTACTTTTCCGGATGGACCCTTGGTTTATCGCTAGATCCGGCACCGTTTCTCTAAATCTGACTAAATCCGAGTGGCTCCTAATCCTTTTAGTTGTCATGGATTTTTTCTATATTCTTTCTTTTTGGGTTCTTTTGGCTCTTTTCTTTTTATCTGTTTCATTTTACCCAATTTTTTCTCCATGTTTTTGCAGATCTATATCTTTTCGCAAAACCAAATCGGAGTCGGGGGTGACTCTGTCTATCAACGGCGGTTGGTCTAACCCATTTTTTCATTTCCCGACGATGGTTTCTCCAAACTTTCTGTCGGATTTGGAGACCATCTGCCATCGACTCTATAAGGGCTTTTTCAAACCGATCTTTTTTCTTGGGTTTTCTTCCCCTTATTTCTCATTTATTTTATCATCATTTTTTCCCTTATTTACTTTTTTCTCTTATCATGTGGTCTTAGGTATTCCAGAAGTCTCTCTTCCGATACTCCGATTGTCGCAAAGCCATCCCCCACTTTTTGTGTTTTGGTGGTGGTTAACAGCGGCGTACCAAAGACGGCTAGGGTTTTCTCCCTTTTTATTATTTATCTTTTTTAATTCTTTTAATATTCTGTTAATAATCCTATTTTGTTATCTCTTTCAGATATGCCTAAATCTCCATCTCAGAAGATATGCCTCTTTTGCCAGCTTCCGGCTCTTATCATCGTATGTCTTCCTGATGTTCATAATCTCCCTATGTTTCATTCCTAAGTATTTTTTCTTCTCCATGTTTTTTATCTCAAAAGCCTGCTGGTTACATAAGTTAGTATTAATTTCATTTTCACTAATCTGCTGGCCTGTAATCCCTGTCTTGCTTTTACTTTCTATCAATGTTCAGTCTGTGATGAACCCTAACATTTTTATGCCTTTAATAAGATTAGGTTCTCTGTGGATTATATCTTTATACTTTTACTTTAATTATATAATTCTACATCAAGCCCTCATAGGGAATCAACTACAAGCCCAATTTCTGGGATCTTCCATTTTAGTCTATTTCTACAATATTCAATATCTTCTCTTCATTTCTAAGTCGCTACCTTTACTTGTTTATCAATGCTTGGTACGGAAATATCCAGGTTGCAATATAATGTATAACCATTCTTCATGGTTAATATTCTTGCACTTCACTTACATTCAGCTATGTCACATAAGGATTGTACACCTCACTTCTTATCTAGTTAATTTTTTCACCCCTCCGTATCCGTTTCCTCACCTACCTGTGATGTATGCTGCAACTTTTCCCTTTAAGACTTTATCTATAAGTTCTTTTATCTTGTCTTTATATACTTCTAAGATCAATGTTTTGCTTACACATACTAAGATCCCCATTTCCTTAAACATTATATTATATTACTTTATGAATATTAAGGGTAGTGCATTTCTATACACTACACTTTTCATTTTAACCAATTTCTTCTCAACTTTGTTATCAAAACCCTCATTCCAGTTTCAATTTTATTTACTGATTGTAAATTATAAATGTATCAGTATGAACTATCTCAACTACTTAGCCATCAAATCTTACTTAACCTATATTTTCCTATTATATACTTCTTTAGTCAATTTCACCTTCACATATACTATATTCCTGCTGTATTGTATGCACTCTAATATCATCTTTATCATGCAGCTCTTCTGTTACTTCAACGACCCTTGGTGGCCCATTCAACGCCTAAGTTATTATGTAATTTTTTTAAGTTTATTTATTTTATGTTTATTTCATTTCTCCCCCATCATTTATTTGCTCATTTGGCCTGTATCTAATTTCTCTGCCCCGCTCCTCTCTCTCCCCGGGTCTGTAATTTTATTTTCCTGTTTCCCTCTTGCTTTTTCATTCTCTGTGGCTTTTATATGGTTGCTTTCTATTATTAGATGTATGTTTCTAGGGTTTTTACCTTTTTCTAGATGTGTAAATCTAGGCATGCTCTCTATTTTTAGATGTATGTTCATAGGTTATTACACTGCTTTATCTGTTTCCTTCCTCGTTTATCAGTTTCATGTATGTTACTTCCTTTGCTCTAAATTATGTTTCTTCAATATCATTCACTGCTTTTCCCTCTACACCTTTCTAGGTGAATTCTCTCGAGCCCTTTCAAGGGATTTTAATTCTACCCTACCTATTAGGGATACTATAACAGCTTTATCTTCTCATTCACTTTACCTATTTTATAGGTCATATATATTCCTTAATTGCGAAGCTTTAACCCCCTGGTTTTTACCAAATGCAATAGTCAAGGCCTCATCATTTAATTTCAGCTTCTCAATTATTATTACCAATTACTTTTATCAAATTTCCCTTCTAATAACGGTTTTATTTATTATTATTTATAATTATAACTCCCCGTCTTTATACCGGTTTTACTACTATCTTAAATTTTATAAATTAATTGAATGCCATTTATTACAATATATTTATTTTCAAAAAGCATTTCCCTTAATCTTTGCCTCTTCTTCTGTTACATCTATGTTACTAAATTGTTCATTCCTTTGTATAACAACATACTATTTTCCTTCATCTATCCAAACAATAAATACATATTCTAAAATAATATCTAGTCATACTTCTACAAAAATGAATTTAAATGTTACCCACATTCTTTTCCTTCAGGCTTTTCCTAATTTTTTTTACCTCTCTCTTAATATATTCAAATGTTAAAACTTTTCTAAATTTTTACTTCACTATTACCCCCCATTTATTGTGCCAGCACATACAAATTTCTAGGAAACCAACTTTAACCCCATTCATTACAGACTATATAAGTCAAACATTATTATTTATTATTATAATTACCTCCTTTCATTTATTACATTCTCCTATATTACTAAAGATATTACCATCAAAATCTATATTTAATTCTGTAATCCTACTACCATTAAGGAAAATAATTAACTCCATTTTCTTCAATTATTTTCCTTTATTTAAGCCATTAAAAATTATTCTCTGTTTTAAATACCCGAGTATTAAATGTCTTTCTTTTTTTACCAAAACCACCTGGATCTTTCTCGTCTCAGACCCCCTTTACAGCCAATACCTTAAACAAATCTTTTCAACATTACTATTAAAGTTTAACCACAATTATTATAGATATAAAAGATACTTTCCTTTAATAATTTATAGACATACATCAATTCAGGAAAGTACCTTAAATACGCTTTCTCAACATAAAAGTTCTTTCCATCTTTTACAATCTATATTTATTTTCCAATATATTACTCAATTCACTTTCCATATTTCTTTCCCCTTAGCTATTTTCGCTTTCTTTATATACTTGCAGTACTTCTCTACCATCCCACTACAACACCTATCTATCTCGCACTTCTTATACCTTCTAATTCTCTCAATGGCTTCATCCTCCTCCATCCCCCAACTCAACTCGATCAATCTTACCAATGAAGAAACAGAACTGCTGTACACACCTGATTTCGATTTTATCAAGGAAGATCCCAAGCTCATTGTAATTGGTCGTTTTATATCGTCCAAAGCTCTCGATATCTCTGCTGTGATCAACGCCTTCGAAGGTATTTGGAAACCTAATGAAGTGGTATCCATCTCAGTGATACAAGACAACTTTATCAAAATCAAGTTTAAGGAAATCAAGAACTGCTACGAGATCATCAATCGTGGTCCTTGGCTTTATAAGGATGAATGGCTAGTAGTCACTGAATACGATCCAGCCAAATCCCTAAACGACTACAACTTCAACACCATGAGAATCTGGATCCGAATTTTCTCTCTCCCCGACTCACTTTTTGCTGATGTTGATCGTTCCCATCTGGTGGGACATGCTCTAGGATCAATGGTTGGTCAAGTTCTCCGAACGGACACCCGCCAAATCGATGGGAATATGCATGAATTCCTTCGTGTTGAAATCCTGCTCAACATTATAAGACCTGTCACCCGAATTGTGTTCATTGGTTCTGGTGAAAACAAAATTATGTGCCGACTTCAGTATGAAAGGCTCCCAACTCTATGCCATGGATGTGGTATTATCAGCCACACTCTAGAAAATTGTCCAATCCGTTCATCTCTCGATCTCACCAAGTTACAGTACGGAGAATGGCTCCGTTATCTTCCACCTAGACGTCACCCAGCTGGTATTCGGGGACGTATCCGCAATGTGGAACCAAATCAGATTCCAATCATCCCTCCAACAAATGGTAACCCTACATTAATATTTACAATAACCACTTTTTTCTTTTGTTTTCTCAATTCCTTTTTTCTATCAATATACCTAACTATAGTTTTAATCACAGTGGCCCCAATGAATATCCCAGCAGCTCCTGCCAACCCTACAGCTCCCCCTAACGAACAGAATAATATGGGTAAAATATTTTATTCTCTCTTTTTCCTTTACGCAAAAATTTATAAGGTGCTAATTACAAGTTTCCTACACTGCATAGGCTCTCTAAATGATGGCGATGCAGCCTCATTTACGGAACAAGCAACCGAAGATGGCCAGAATGCCGACATGACTATTGATGACGACCCCAATTCTGCTAAAGCCCCCCCTAATGCTGATTTGAAGCAAAAGGCTCCTCTTGAGCCCCAACCCCTTAACACCATCTATCCCATCCCGGAAGATGGTTCTGATGATGATTGGGAAACCAATGATGATTATGGTGTCCCCAGCCCTACTGCCGAGCAGATTAAAAAGTTTGACTCTGAATCGAGTAAGCCTTCTAAACCCACTGATACATTGTTCAATGATTTTAATCAGTGGTTACTTAAAACTTACCCGAATGATGCAGCCCCTGCACCTGTTCCTGTTCCAGCACCCGCACCTGCACCAACCCAAACTAACCGAGGCATGAAACGCCGCTCCCCAATTCAAGTATCGCTCCCGCCGAAAAAATCCAAACAGTCAGGATCTACTCCAAAAGCTGGGATGAGCAGCTCTAAAAACTCTCCGGCGGCGGCTAATTCCCAGCCCCGCCGAGCAAAATGAGGATCCTCTGCTGGAACTGTCAGGGCCTTGGACAAGCCCCGACGGTTCAACATTTTCGATCCTATGTCCAACGCACCAACCCCGATATTATATTTTTATGTGAAACTAAGCTAAATAATGTGGAATGTCACCGCCTATGTCTTTCATTAGGTATGTTAGACATTATTTCTATTTCCCCTACGGAAGGGTGTTCCGGTATCTCTTTATTCGCTACATGCAACATTAATATAAGTCTTCTTTCTTATTCGTCGCGTTTTATCCATATTCAAATTTTACAGAATAATTCCACAATGTTTTTCACTGGTATACACGGATTTTCGGAAACTAGCCAAAAATATAAAACATGGGAGTTAATTGATTCTCTATATCCATCCACCAAAAATAAACCTTGGCTACTAGGCGGTGATTTCAATGAAATTTTAACAGACTCGGAAAAACAAGGTGGCTCTCGTAGAGCTAGATCTCAAATTAAAAACTTTCGCAATTGTTTAACTCGAAACAACCTCTATGATTGTAAGCCATCCTCGGGTTGGTTCACTTGGTCTAAGGTTGGACCCTTAACACCGATCATACATGAAAGATTAGACCGTTTTATTGCTAATTCTGAATGGAAAGATCTCTATCCTTCTCATCGAATCACCACAGAATATGTTGCCAAATCTGATCATTGTTTCCTTCTCCTAGAACTAGACATTTCGTCTACCAAACTCAAAACACAACCACCTACGAATTTCAGATTCGAAAGTTGTTGGTCCAATAATATTGATAATATCCAAACCATTAAAAGGGCTTGGGCCGACACTCCCGGAACAGCCTTAAACAAAATTGAAGCGGTAGGCACTTACCTTGAAGAATGGCAAAATCAGCAACGTTTTAAATCAACCGGAAGAATTAAATTTCTCACTAAAAAAATAAACAGACTACTATTTCGTCCCTTAACGGCCACTAATGAACATATTTATTTAAACTATAGAAGTGAATTAAACAAACTCTTAACAGAGCAAGAAGTCTATTGGGCTCAACGATCTCGAACCCTTTGGCTCTCCCAAGGAGACAAAAACACCAAATTCTTCCATGCCCGCGCTTCTAATAGGAACAAGAAAAACTCAATCGAAGGCCTTTATGATGCCAATTCCAATTGGTGTACTGCTGAATCGGACATTATGGAAATTGCTTCAAACTATTTTCAAAACTTGTTCACAACTTCTAACCCACAAATTTCGAATGTCATCCTGGACAAAATTCACCCTTCTATTAATTATTCAATGAATGAAAACCTTCTAAAGGCTTTCACTAGAGAGGAAATTATTCATGCTTTCAAAGAAATTGACCCTAGGAAAGCTCCTGGTTGCGATGGTCTACCCAGTAGCTTTTTTAGACAACACTGGGATACAGTGGGTGATGATGTCATTAATCTTTGTATTAATCTTTTAAACGGCAACACCGACATGGCATCAGTCAACAAAACTATATTGGTGCTAATTCCCAAAGTACAATACCCAACATCCATGAAACAACTCAGACCAATTAGCCTTTGCACTGTCCTTTACAAAATAGTTGCCAAAACAATTGTCAATAGAATGAAACAGGTTATACCTCTTTGTATTAGCCCTAATCAAGCGGCCTTTGTCCAGGGACGTAATATATCTGACAACATCCTTATTGCTCATGAAATTATCCATAATATTAACTCAGGAGCTACTAAATCCTCTCAAGGAGCTGCCCTTAAACTAGACATGGAGAAAGCATTCGACAGAGTAGAATGGTCTTTCCTTGCTAATGTAATGAAACGAATGGGCTTTGCTCCCGAATGGGTCAAGCTTATTATGCGCTGTATCACTACAGTATCTTTTTCAGTCAAAATTAATAATTCTCTCTCATCCACCTTTCAACCTCAACATGGTCTTCGTCAGGGGGATCCTCTGTCACCTTTTCTTTTTCTATTCTGTACTCAAGGCCTTTCGGCTTACTTAGCAGCCGCTCAACAAACTAAAATACTCCCAGGTCTCGGCGCCAGTAGACATGGGCCTAAAGTTAATCATCTGCTTTTTACTGATGATTGCATGGTATTTATTAATACTAACCAATCTGAAGCGTCCCTTCTGAAAAATGCCCTTCAAACTTATGCTAATGCTTCCGGTCAAGCAGTCAACTTTGAGAAATCAACAATCTTTTACAACCCGCGTACACCTACTGCAACAAGAAATGTAATCAATAGCCTTTTACAAGTACGCGAGGTTTCTAACCCTGGTATTTACCTAGGCATCCCGCTCCTGATTGGGAAAAATAAAACTGAATCTTTAGGTTTTGTACGAGATAAAGTACATGATCGCCTCTCTAGCTGGGACAAACACCTTCTATCCTTTAGTGGTAGAGAGATTTTCATCAAAGCTGTTTTACAATCTCTCCCACAATATGTTATGTCTTGCTATCTTCTACCACACAATATAATCGACGACATGACTACATCAATCCGCCAATACTGGTGGACTGGCAAATCCAACAAAAAAGGTTGGCACATGTTACCGTGGAATCGTATATGTCTGCCCAAATCCGCTGGTGGGATGGGTTTCAAGGACCTACACGATTTCAATATCGCTCTCTTGGGGAAGCAAATTTGGAAACTAATCTGTGAACCAGACTCTTTATTAGGACAAATATACCGATCTAAATATTTTCCTGCAGGCAACATCCTGGATGCACCGAAACCTAGTAGGGGCTCCTTTGCCTGGCAGGGCATATATAACGCTCTTCAGCGTCTTTTCCCTGGCTTTCTTCATCGCCCTGGTATAAACAGTAATATCAGAATACACAGAGATATATGGGGTGGGTCTTCCCCGATTGAGCTAACTGGGATTATGAAATTTCCGATGAATTTCACATTCGATGTCGGGATTTCATGATCCGTAACCAAACTGCTTGGGATACGGTAAAGTTAAACAATTACTTCAATCCAATTGATGCCGATACAATTCTCCGTATTCCCATCATAAATGATCATCGGGATTCAATCCTATGGTCTCCCAATGACTCGGGTATCTACTCAGTTCGCTCTGGATACATTTTCTTACAACGCTCAGTATCCCAACCTTCGCCACCTACTCGTTTTTGGAAGTTTTTATCCAAATGCAAAGCTTTACCCAAAGTTAAAACTTTTGGCTGGCGTATGGCATCTGATGCTCTGCCAGTTGGTTCTAAAATGCAAGCTTTCTCCCCTAGCTCGGGGCTCTGCTCTATCTGTGGTTATCAATCGGAATCGATTCTTCATGCGCTTCGTGACTGCCCTGGGGCAACTGAAGCCCTCCAAATTAGTGGTATCCCTATCTCTATTTATAAGAGTTTAGCTCCTACACCCTTACAATGGTTAGAGGAAGCAGCCTCTACAATTTCCTCTGATAAATTTGGTCTCTTTCTTACCGTTTTATGGAATATTTGGAACAAGCGTAATGATTGGGTTCACAACCACCATCTACAACCCTCATGGCTAATTGATGTCAACTCAATTAGCTTACATGATGAATTTTGTAAATCTTCAATTTCATCTGTACCATCTCTATCTACTTTTACTAACCCCTCCCATGCTCCTCCACCAAATTATATCAAAATTAATGTGGACTGAGCTTTTAACCCTTCAACTCGTGCAACAGCTGTCGGCGCTGTTGCTCGTGACCCTGCAGGAGCAGTCGTGGGTGGTCTTGCTTTCCCTATTGGTAGCCGTCAGGACGCTATCACCAGTGAGGGGGAAAGCATCCTTGCTGGTCTTACCTTTGCCCGATCTCATGGATGGAATCGGATCATGATCGAAACGGACTGCGCCTCTCTCGCGAATAGGATCAACAATCCTGCTCAGGACCTATCTACTATGGGACCAACTATTCTTCAGATACAAGCTGCTCTTCATGACTTCGACTTTACTTCTATTTCCTTTGTACGCCGTGAGGCAAATGTTATAGCCCATACGTTGGCTTCTTTTTCTCTGAATTCTATGACTTCTACGTCATTTGAATCGGATATACCCCATTGTATTCAACATCTTGTAACAAATATTCATTGATTAATAATAATTGGGCACTCTTTTCCCCTTTTTAGGGTCCTCTAGCTTTGCTTGAAGGACAGTAGTAGGGGTTTTTAATGAGGCCTTTTCTTCAAAAAAAAAATTCGAACGGGTCCATTGAAAGGCCCATTTAGACCTGCTTGTACGAAACCTGGACAAAAAGGACCGCAAAACAAGTTTTAATCAAATTTTAGGAGTTAAAATATTTTATTAGGAGATTTTCAATACAATCATATTGCAAAACCTCAATATCTGTACTTTTTACTCAGTTAAAATTCCAGAGGGTCCATTGAAACGCCCATTTAGACTTGCTCGTCTGAAACCCCTACAAAAAGGACCGCAAAACAAGTTTTAATTAAATACTAGGAGATCATGTAATTGATTATGAGCTTTTCAACACAATTATATTGCAAAATCTCAATTTCTGTACTTTTTACTCAGTTAAAATTCTAACGGGTCCTTTGTAAGGCCCATTTAGACCTGCTCATCCGAAACCTCTACAAAAAGGACCACAAAACAAGTATTGATAAAATTTTAGGAGATCGTGTAATTGATTATGAGGTTTTAAACAAAATTATATTGCAAAACCTCAATTTTTGTACATTTTACTCATTTAAAATTCCAACAGGTCCATTGTATGGACCATTAAGACCTGCTCGTTCGAAACTTCTACAAAAAGGACCGCAAAACAAGTTTTAATCAAATTTTAGGAGATCATGTAATTGATTAGGATCTTTTCAACACAATTATATTGCAAAACTTCAAATTTTGTACTTTTTTCTTAGTTAAACTTCCAACGGGTCCCCCATTTAGACCTGCACGTCTGAAACCTCTACAAAAAGGACTGCAAAACGAGTTTTAATCAAATTTTAAGATTTCAAATAATTTATTAGGAGCTTTATAACACAATTATATTGCAAAACCTCAATTTTTATACTTTTTACTCAGTTAAAATTCCAACGGGTCCATTGAGAGGCCCATTTAGACCCGCACGTCTGAAACCTCTACAAAAAGAACCGCAAAACAAGTTTTAATCAAATTTTAGTAGTTCAAATAATTGATTAGGAGCTTTATAACACAATTATATTCCAAAACCTCAATTTATGTACTTTTTACTCAGTTAAAATTCAAACGGGTCCATTGAAAGCCTCATTTAGACCCACTCGTCCGAAACCTAGACAAAAAGGACCGCAAAACAAGTTTTAATCAAATTTTAGGAGTTCAAATAATTTATTACGAGATTTGCAACACAATTATATTGCAAAACCTCAATATATGTACTTTTTACTCAGTTAAAATTCCAACGGGTCCATTGAAAGGCTATCTAGACTTGCTCGTCCGAAACCCCTACAAAAAGGACTGCAAAACAAGTTTTAATAAAACTTTAGGAGATCATGTAATTGATTAGGAGCTTTACAACACAATTATATTGCAAAACCTCAATTTTTATACTTTTTACTCAGTTAAAATTCCAACGGGTCTCTTCAAAAAAAAATCCAACGGGTCCATTGAGAAGCGCATTTAGACCTGCTCGTCCGAAACCTATACAAAAGGACAGCAAAACAAGTTTTAATCAAATTTTAGTAGTTCAAATAATTGTTTAGGAGCTTTATAACACAATTATATTGCAAAACCTGAATTTTTGTACTTTTTACTCAGTTAAAATTCGAACGGGTCCATTGAAAGGCCCATTTAGACCTGCTCGTCCGAAACCTAGACAAAAAAGACCGCAAAATAAGTTTTAATCAAATTTTAGGAGATAAAATAATTTATTAGGATATTTTCAACACAATTATATTGCGAAAACCTCAATATCTGTACTTTTTACTCAGTTAATATTCCAAAGGGTCCATTGAAAGGCTCATTTAGACCAACCCGTCCGAAACCCCTACAAAAAGGACCGCAAAACAAGTTTTAATTAATTACTAGGAGATCATGTAATTGATTAGGAGCATTTCAACACAATTATATTGCAAAACCTCAATTTCTGTACTTTTTACTGAGTTAAAATTCTAACGGGTCCATTGTAAGGCCCATTTAGACCTACTCATCCCGAACCTCTACAAAAAGGACCACAAAACAAGTTTTGATAAAATTTTAGGAGATCTTGTAATTGATTAGATGCTTTTCAACACAATTATATTACAAAACCTCAATTTTTGTACTTTTTACTCAGCTAAAATTCCAACAGGTCCATTGTATGGACCATTTAGACCTGCTCGTCCGAAACTTCTACAAAAAGGACCGTAAAACAAGTTTTATTCAAATTTTAGGAGATCATGTAATTGATAAGGATCTTTTCAACACAATTATATTGCAAAACTACAATTTTTGTACTTTTTGCTTAGTTAAAATTCCAACGGGTCCATTGTAAGGCCCATTTAGACATGCACGTCCAAAACCTCTATAAAAAGGACTACAAAACAAGTTTTGATAAAATTTTTAGATTTGAAATAATTGATTAGGAGCTTTACAACACAATTATATTGCAAAACCTCAATTTTTATACTTTTTACTCAGTTAAAATTCCAACGGGTCTATTAAGAGGCCCATTTAGACCTGCTCGTCCTAAACCTCTACAAAAGGGCTGCAAAACAAGTTTTAATCAAATTTTAGTAGTTTAAATAATTGATTAGGAGCTTCATAAAACAATTATATTGCAAAACCTCAATTTTTGTACTTTTTACTTAGTTAAAATTCGAACGGGTCCATTGAAAGGCCCATTTAGACCTACTTGTACGAAACCTGGACAAAAAGGACCGCAAAACAAGTTTTAATCAAATTTTAGGAGTTAAAATATTTTATTAGGAGATTTCCAATACAATCATATTGCAAAACCTTAATATCTGTACTTTTTACTCAGTTAAAATTCCAAAGGGTCCATTGAAACGCCCATTTAGACTTTCTCGTCTGAAACCCCTACAAAAAGGACCGCAAAACAAGTTTTAATTAAATACTAGGAGATCATGTAATTGATTATGAGCTTTTCAACACAATTATATTGCAAAACCTCAATTTCTGTACTTTTTACTCAGATAAAATTCTAACGGGTCCATTGTAAGGCCCATTTAGACCTGCTCATCCGAAACCTCTACAAAAAGGACCACAAAACAAGTTTTGATAAAATTTTAGGAGATCATGTAATTGATTAGGAGGTTTTCAACACAATTATATTACAAAACCTCAATTTTTGTACTTTTTACTCAGTTAAAATTCCAACAGGTCCATTGTATGGACCATTAAGACCTGCTCGTCCGAAACTTCTACAAAAAGGACCGCAAAACAAGTTTTAATCAAATTTTAGGAGATCATGTAATATATTAGGATCTTTTCAACACAATTATATTGCAAAACTACAATTTTTGTACGTTTTTCTTAGTTAAACCTCCAACGGGTCCCCCATTTAGACCTGCACGTCTAAAACCTCTACAAAAAGGACTGCAAAACAAGTTTTAATCAAATTTTAAGATTTAAAATAATTTATTAGGAGCTTTATAACACAATTATATTGAAAACCCTCAATTTTTATACTTTTTACTTAGTTAAAATTCCAACGGGTCTATTGAGAGGCCTATTTAGACCTGCACGTCTGAAACCTCTACAAAAAGGACCGCAAAACAAGTTTTAATCAAATTTTAGTAGTCCAAATAATTGATTAGGAGCTTTAAAACACAATTATATTCCAAAACCTCAATTTATGTACTTTTTACACAGTTAAAATTCGAACGGGTCCATTGAAAGCCTCACTTAGATCTGCTCGTCCGAAACCTAGACAAAAAGGACCGCAAAACAAGTTTTAATCAAATTTTAGGAGTTCAAACAATTTATTAGGAGATTTTCAACACAATTATATTGCAAAACCTCAATATCTGTACTTTTTACTCAGTTAAAATTCCAACGGGTCCATTGAAAGGCCCATTTAGACTTGCTCGTCTGAAACCTAGACAAAAAGGACCGCAAAACAAGTTTTAATCTAATTTTAGGAGTTAAAATAATTTATTAGGAGATTTTCAACACAATTATATTGCAAAACCTCAATATCTGTACTTTTTAGTCAGTTAATATTCCAAAGGGTCCATTCAAAGACCCATTTAGACCTGCTCGTCCGAAACCCCTACAAAAAGGACCGCAAAACAAGTTTTAATTAAATACTAGGAGATCATGTAATTGATTAGGGGCTTTTCAACACAATAATATTGCAAAACCTGAATTTCTGTACTTTTTACTCAGTTAAAATTCTAACGGGTCCATTCTAAGGCCCATTTAGACATGCTCATCCGAAACCTCTACAAAAAGAACCACAAAACAAGTTTTTATAAAATTTTAGGAGATCGTGTAATTGATTAGGAGCTTTTCAACACAATTATATTGCAAAACCTCAATTTTTATACTTTTTACTCAGTTAAAATTCCAACGGGTCTCTTCAAAAAAAAAATCCAATGGGTCCATTGAGAAGCGCATTTAGACCTGCTCGTCCGAAACCTATACAAAAAGGACCGCAAAACAAGTTTTAATCAAATTTTAGTAGTTCAAATAATTGTTTAGGAGCTTTATAACACAATTATATTGCAAAACCTGAATTTTTGTACTTTTTACTCAGTTAAAATTCGAACGGGTCCATTGAAAGGCCCATTTAGACCTGCTCGTCCGAAACCTAGACAAAAAAGACCGCAAAATAAGTTTTAATCAAATTTTAGGGAGATAAAATAATTTATTAGGATATTTTCAACACAATTATATTGCAAAAACCTCAATATCTGTACTTTTTACTCAGTTAATATTCCAAAGGGTCCATTGAAAGGCTAATTTAGACCTGCTCGTCCGAAACCCCTACAAAAAGGACCGCAAAACAAGTTTTAATTAATTACTAGGAGATCATGTAATTGATTTGGAGCATTTCAACACAATTATATTGCAAAACCTCAATTTCTGTACTTTTTTCTGAGTTAAAATTCTAACGGGTCCATTGTAAGGCCAATTTAGACCTACTCATCCCGAACCTCTACAAAAAGGACCACAAAACAAGTTTTGATAAAATTTTAGGAGATCTTGTAATTGATTAGATGCTTTTCAACACAATTATATTACAAAACCTCAATTTTTGTACTTTTTACTCAGCTAAAATTCCAACAGGTCCATTGTATGGACCATTTAGACCTGCTCGTCAGAAACTTCTACAAAAAAGACCGTAAAACAAGTTTTATTCAAATTTTAGGAGATCATGTAATTGATAAGGATCTTTTCAACACAATTATATTGCAAAACTACAATTTTTGTACTTTTTGCTTAGTTAAAATTCCAACGGGTCCATTGTAAGGCCCATTTAGACATGCACGTCCAAAACCTCTATAAAAAGGACTACAAAACAAGTTTTAATAAAAATTTTAGATTTCAAATAATTGATTAGGAGCTTTACAACACAATTATATTGCAAAACCTCAATTTTTATACTTTTTACTCAGTTAAAATTCCAACGGGTCTATTAAGAGGCCCATTTAGACCTGCTCGTCCTAAACCTCTACAAAAGGACTGCAAAACAAGTTTTAATCAAATTTTAGTAGTTTAAATAATTGATTAGTAGCTTCATAACACAATTATATTGCAAAATCTCAATTTTTGTACTTTTTACTTAGTTAAAATTCGAACGGGTCCATTGAAAGGCCCATTTAGACCTACTTGTACGAAACTTTGACAAAAAGGACCGCAAAACAAGTTTTAATCAAATTTTAGGAGTTAAAATATTTTATTAGGAGATTTCCAATACAATCATATTGCAAAACCTTAATATCTGTACTTTTTACTCAGTTAAAATTCCAAAGGGTCCATTGAAACGCCCATTTAGACTTTCTCGTCTGAAACCCCTACAAAAAGGACCGCAAAACAAGTTTTAATTAAATACTAGGAGATCATGTAATTGATTATGAGCTTTTCAACACAATTATATTGTAAAACCTCAATTTCTGTACTTTTTACTCAGATAAAATTCTAACGGGTCCATTGTAAGGCCCATTTAGACCTGCTCATCCGAAACCTCTACAAAAAGGACCACAAAACAAGTTTTGATAAAATTTTAGGAGATCATGTAATTGATTAGGAGGTTTTCAACACAATTATATTACAAAACCTCAATTTTTGTACTTTTTACTCAGTTAAAATTCCAACAGGTCCATTGTATGGACCATTAAGACCTGCTCGTCCGAAACTTCTACAAAAAGGACCGCAAAACAAGTTTTAATCAAATTTTAGGAGATCATGTAATATATTAGGATCTTTTCAACACAATTATATTGCAAAACTACAATTTTTGTACGTTTTTCTTAGTTAAACCTCCAACGGGTCCCCCATTTAGACCTGCACGTCTAAAACCTCTACAAAAAGGACTGCAAAACAAGTTTTAATCAAATTTTAAGATTTAAAATAATTTATTAGGAGCTTTATAACACAATTATATTGAAAACCCTCAATTTTTATACTTTTTACTTAGTTAAAATTCCAACGGGTCTATTGAGAGGCCTATTTAGACCTGCACGTCTGAAACCTCTACAAAAAGGACCGCAAAACAAGTTTTAATCAAATTTTAGTAGTCCAAATAATTGATTAGGAGCTTTAAAACACAATTATATTCCAAAACCTCAATTTATGTACTTTTTACACAGTTAAAATTCGAACGGGTCCATTGAAAGCCTCATTTAGATCTGCTCGTCCGAAACCTAGACAAAAAGGATTGCAAAACAAATTTTAATCAAATTTTAGGAGTTCAAATAATTTATTAGGAGATTTTCAACACAATTATATTGCAAAACCTCAATATCTGTACTTTTTACTCAGTTAAAATTCCAACGGGTCCATTGAAAGGCCCATTTAGACTTGCTCGTCTGAAACCTAGACAAAAAGGACCGCAAAACAAGTTTTAATCTAATTTTAGGAGTTAAAATAATTTATTAGGAGATTTTCAACACAATTATATTGCAAAACCTCAATATCTGTACTTTTTAGTCAGTTAATATTCCAAAGGGTCCATTCAAAGACCCATTTAGACCTGCTCGTTCGAAACCCCTACAAAAAGGACCGCAAAACAAGTTTTAATTAAATACTAGGAGATCATGTAATTGATTAGGAGCTTTTCAACACAATAATATTGCAAAACCTGAATTTCTGTACTTTTTACACAGTTAAAATTCTAACGGGTCCATTCTAAGGCCCATTTAGACATGCTCATCCGAAACCTCTACAAAAAGGACCACAAAACAAGTTTTTATAAAATTTTAGGAGATCATGTAATTGATTAGGAGCTTTTCAACACAATTATATTGCAAAACCTCAATTTTTGTACTTTTTACTCAGTTAAAATTCCAACAGGTCCATTGTATGGACCATTTAGGCATGCTCGTCCGAAACTTCTACAAAAGAACCGCAAAACAAGTTTTAATCAAATTTTAAGAGATCATGTAATTTATTAGGTGCTTTTCAACACAATTATATTGCAAAACTACAATTTTTGTACTTTTTGCTTAGTTAAAATTCCAACGGGTCTGCATCAAAAAAAAAATCCAATGGGTCCATTGTAAGGCCCATTTAGACCTGCACATCAGAAACCTCTACAAAAAGGACAACAAAACAAGTTTTAATCAAATTTTAAGATTTCAAATAATTTATTAGGAGCTTTACAACACAATTATATTGCAAAACCTCAATTTTTATACTTTTTACTCAGTTAAAATTCCAACGGGTGCATTGAGAGGCCCATTGAAACATGCTCGTCTGAAACCTCTACAAAAAGGACCGCAAAACAAGTTTTAATCAAATTTTAGTAGTTCAAATAATTTATTAGGAGCTTTATAACACAAATATATTCCAAAACCTCAATTTATGTACTTTTAACTCAGTTAAAATTCGAACGGGTCCGTTGAAAGGCTCATTTAGACTTGCTCGTCCGAAACCTATACAAAAAGGACCGCAAAACAAGTTTTAATCAAATTTTAGGAGTTCAAATAATTTATTAGGATATTTTCAACACAAATATATTGCAAAACCTCAATATCTATACTTTTTACTCAGTTAAAATTCCAACGGGTCCATTGAAAGGCCCATCTAGACCTGCTCGTCCGAATCCCCTACAAAAAGGACCGCAAACAAGTTTTAATCAAACTTTAGGAGATCATGTAATTGATTAGGAGCTTTACAACACAATTATATTGCAAAACCTCAATTTTTATATTTTTTACTCAGTTAAAATTCCAACGAGTCCATTAAGAGGCCCATTTAGACCTGCTCGTCCGAAACCTCTACAAAAAGGACCACAAAACAAGTTTTAATCAAATTTTAGTAGTTTAAATAATTGATTAGGAGCTTTATAACACAATTATATTGCAAAACCTCAATGTTTGTACTTTTTACTTAGTTAAAATTCGAACGGGTCCATTGAAAGGCCCATTTAGACCTGCTTGTACGAAACCTGGACAAAAAGGACCGCAAAACAAGTTTTAATCAAATTTTAGGAGTTAAAATATTTTATTAGGAGATTTTCAATACAATCATATTGCAAAACCTCAATATCTGTACTTTTTACTTAGTTAAAATTCCAAAATGTCCAATGAAACGCCCATTTAGACTTGCTCGTTTGAAACCCCTACAAAAAGGACCGCAAAACAAGTTTTAATTAAATACTAGGAGATCATGTTATTGATTATGAGCTTTTCAACACAATTATATTGTAAAACCTCAATTTCTGTACTTTTTACTCAGTTAAAATTCTAACGGGTCCATTGTAAGGCCCATTTAGACCTGCTCATCCGAAACCTCTACAAAAAGGACCACAAAACAAGTTTTGATAAAATTTTAGGAGATCATGTAATTGATTAGGAGGTTTTAAACACAATTATATTGCAAAACCTCAATTTTTGTACTTTTTACTCATTTAAAATTCCAACAGGTCCATTGTATGGACCATTAAGACCTGCTCGTCCGAAACTTCTACAAAAAGGACCGCAAAACAAGTTTTAATCAAATTTTTGGAGATCATGTAATTGATTAGGATCTTCTCAACACAATTATATTGCAAAACTATAATTTTTGTACTTTTTTCTTAGTTAAACTTCCAATGGGTCCCCAATTTAGACCTGCACGTCTGAAACCTCTACAAAAAGGACTGCAAAATAAGTTTTAATCAAATTTTAAGATTTCAAATAATTTATTAGGAGCTTTACAACACAATTATATTGCAAAATCTCAATTTTTATACTTTTTACTTAGTTAAAATTCCAACAGGTCCATTGAGAGGCCCATTTAGACCTGCACGTCTGAAACCTCTACAAAAAGAACCGCAAAACAAGTTTTAATCAAATTTTAGTAGTTCAAATAATTGATTAGGAGCTTTATAACACAATTATATTCCAAAACCTCAATTTATGTACTTTTTACTCAGTTAAAATTCGAACGGGTCCATTGAAAGCCTCATTTAGACCTACTCGTCCGAAACCTAGACAAAAAGGACCGCAAAACAAGTTTTAATCAAATTTTAGGAGTTCAAATAATTTATTAGGAGATTTTCAATACAATTATATTGCAAAACCTCGATATATGTACTTTTTACTCAGTTAAAATTCCAACGGGTCCATTGAAAAGGCTATCTAGACCTGCTCGTCCGAAACCCCTACAAAAAGGACTTCAAAACAAGTTTTAATCAAACTTTAGGAGATCATGTAATTGATTAGGAGCTTTACAAAAAAATTATATTGCAAAACCTCAATTTTTATACTTTTTACTCAGTTAAAATTCCAACGGGTCCATTGTAAGGCCCATTTAGACATGCATGTCCAAAACTTCTATAAAAAGGACTACAAAACAAGTTTTAATAAAAATTTTAGATCTCAAATAATTGATTAGGAGCTTTACAACACAATTATATTGCAAAACCTCAATTTTTATACTTTTTACTCAGTTAAAATTCCAACGCGTCTATTAAGAGGCTCATTTAGACCTGGTCGTCCTAAACCTCTACAAAAAGGACCGCAAAACAAGTTTTAATCAAATTTTAGTAGTTTAAATAATTTATTAGGAGCTTCATAAAACAATTATATTGCAAAACCTCAATTTTTGTACTTTTTACTTAGTTAAAATTCGAACGGGTCCATTGAAAGGCCCATTTAGACCTGCTTGTACGAAACCTGGACAAAAAGGACCCCAAAAGAAGTTTTAATCAAATTTTAGGAGTTAAAATATTTTATTAGGAGATTTCCAATACAATCATATTGCAAAACCTCAATATCTGTACTTTTTACTCAGTTAAAATTCCAAAGGGTCCATTTAAACGCCCATTTAGACTTTCTCGTCTAAAACCCCTACAAAAAGGACCACAAAACAAGTTTTAATTAAATACTAGGAGATCATGTAATTGATTATGAGCTTTTCAACACAATTATATTGCAAAACCTCAATTTCTATACTTTTTACTCAGATAAAATTCTAACAGGTCCATTGTAAGGCCCATTTAGACCTGCTCATCCGAAACCTCTACAAAAAGGACCACAAAAAAGTTTTGATAAAATTTTAGGAGATCATGTAATTGATTAGGAGGTTTTCAACACAATTATATTGCAAAACCTCAATTTTTGTACTTTTTACTCAGTTAAAATTCCAACAGGTCCATTGTATGGACCATTAAGACCTGCTCGTCCGAAACTTCTACAAAAAGGACCGCAAAACAAGTTTTAATCAAATTTTAGGAGATCATGTAATTTATTAGGATCTTTTCAACACAATTATTTTGCAAAACTACAATTTTTGTACGTTTTTCTTAGTTAAACTTCCAACGGGTCCCCCATTTAGACCTGCTCGTCTGAAACCTCTACAAAAAGGACAACAAAACAAGTTTTAATCAAATTTTAAGATTTCAAATAATTTATTAGGAGCTTTACAACACAATTATATTGCAAAACCTCAATTTTTATACTTTTTACTCAGTTAAAATTCCAACGGGTGCATTGAGAGGCCCATTGAAACATGCTCGTCTGAAACCTCTACAAAAAGGACCGCAAAACAAGTTTTAATCAAATTTTAGTAGTCCAAATAATTGATTAGGAGCTTTATAACACAATTATATTCCAAAACCTCAATTTATGTACTTTTTACTCAGTTAAAATTCGAACGGGTCCATTGAGTGCCTCAATTAGACCTGCTCGTCCGAAAACTAGACAAAAAGGACCGCAAAACAAGTTTAAATCAAATTTTAGGAGTTCAAATAATTTATTAGGAGATTTTCAACACAATTATATTGCAAAACCTCAATATTTGTACTTTTTACTCAGTTAAAATTCCAACGGGTCCATTGAAAGGCCCATTTAGACCTGCTCGTCTGAAACCTAGACAAAAAGGACCGCAAAACAAGTTTTAATCTAATTTTAGGAGTTAAAATAATTTATTAGGAGATTTTCAACACAATTTTATTGCAAAACCTCAATATATGTACTTTTTAGTCAGTTAATATTCCAAAGGGTCCATTGAAAGACCTATTTAGACCTGCTCGTCCGAAACTCCTACAAAAAGGACCGCAAAACAAGTTTTAATTAAATACTAGGAGATCATGTAATTGATTAGGAGCTTTTCAACACAATAATATTGCAAAACCTGAATTTCTGTACTTTTTACTCAGTTAAAATTCTAACGGGTCCATTCTAAGGCCCATTTAGACATGCTCATCCGAAACCTCTACAAAAAGGACCACAAAACAAGTTTTTATAAAATTTTAGGAGATCATGTAATTGATTAGGAGCTTTTCAACACAATTATATTGCAAAACCTCAATTTTTGTACTTTTTACTCAGTTAAAATTCCAACAGGTCCATTGTATGGACCATTTAGACATGCTCGTCCGAAACTTCTACAAAAGAACCGCAAAACAAGTTTTAATCAAATTTTAAGAGATCATGTAATTGATTAGGTGCTTTTCAACACAATTATATTGCAAAACTACAATTTTTTTACTTTTTGCTCAGTTAAAATTCCAACGGGTCTACATCAAAAAAAAATCCAACGGGTCCTTTGTAAGGCCCATTTAGACCTGCACGTCAGAAACCTCTACAAAAAGGACAGCAAAACAAGTTTTAATCAAAATTTATGATTTCAAATAATTGATTAGGAGCTTTACAACATAATTATATTGCAAAACCTCAATTTTTATACTTTTTACTCAGTTAAAATTCTAACAGGTCCATTGAGAGGCCCATTTAAACATGCTCGTCTGAAACCTCTACAAAAAGGACCGCAAAACAAGTTTTAATCAAATTTTAGTAGTTCAAATAATTTATTAGGAGCTTTATAACACAAATATATTCTAAAACCTCAATTTATGTACTTTTTACTCAGTTAAAATTCGAACGGGTCCATTGAAAGGCTCATTTAGACCTGCTCGTCCGAAACCCCTACAAAAAGGACCGCAAAACAAGTTTTAATCAAACTTTAGGAGATCATGTAATTGATTAGGAGCTTTACAACACAATCATATTGCAAAACCTCAATTTTTATACTTTTTACTCTGTTAAAATTCCAACGGGTCTATTAAGAGGCCCATTTAGACTTCCTCGTCCGAAACCTCTACAAAAAGGACCACAAAACAAGTTTTAATCAAATTTTAATAGTTCAAATAATTGATTAGGAGCTTTATAGCACAATTATATTGCAAAACCTCAATTTCTGTACTTTTTACTCAGTTGAAATTCCAACGGGTCCATTGAAAGGCCCATTTAGAAATGCTCGTCCGAAATCCCTAAAAAATGACCGCAAAAAAGTTTTAATCAAATTTTAGGAGATCATGTAATTGATTAGGAGCTTTTCAACATAATTATATTGCAAAACCTCAATTTCTGTACTTTTTACTGAGTTAAAATTCTAATTGGTCTGTTGTAAGGCCCATTTAGACCTGCTCATCTGAAACTTCTACAAAAAGGACAACAAAACAAATTTTGATAAAATTTTAGGAGATCATGTAATTGATTAGGAGCTTTTCAACACAATTATATTGCAAAACCTCAATTTTTGTACTTTTTACTCAGTTAAAATTCCAACAGGTCCATTGTGTGGACCATTTAGACCTGCTCGTCCGAAACATCTACAAAAAGGACCGCAAAACAAGTTTTAATCAAATTTTAGGAGATCATGTAATTGATTAGGATCTTTTCAACACAATTATATTGCAAAACTACAATTTTTGTACTTTTTGCTTAGTTAAAATTTCAACGGGTCCATTGTAAGGCCCATTTAAACCTGCACGTCCGAAACCTCTACAAAAAGGACTGCAAAACAGGTTTTAATCAAATTTTAAGTGTTCAAGTAATTGATTAGGAGCTTTACAACACAATTATATTGCAAAACCTCAATTTTTATACTTTTTACTCAATTAAAATTCTAACGGGTCCATTTAGAGGCCCATTTAGACCTGCTCGTCCGAAACCTCTACAAAAAGGACCGCAAAACAAGTTTTAATCAAATTTTAGTAGTTCAAATAATTGATTATGAGCTTTATAACACAATTATATTGCAAAACCTCAATTTCTGTACTTTTTACTTAGTTAAAGTTCCAATGGGTCCATTGAAAGGCACATTTATACATGCTCGTCCGAAACCCTTAAAAAATGACCGCAAAACAAGTTTTAATCAAATTTTAGGAGATCATGTAATTGATTAGGAGCTTTTCAACACAATTATATTGCAAAACCTCAATTTCTATACTTTTTACTCAGTTAAAATTCTAATTGGTCTATTGTAAGGCCCATTTAGACCTGCTCATCCGAAACTTCTACAAAAAAGACCATAAAACAAGTTTTGATAAAATTTTAGGAGATCATGTAATTGATTAGGAGCTTTTCAACACAATTATATTGCAAAACCTCAATTTTTGTACTTTTTACTCAGTTAAAATTCCAATAGGTCCATTGTATGGACCATTTAGACCTGCTCGTCCGAAACTTCTACAAAAGGGACCGCAAAACAAGTTTTAATTAAATTTTAGGAGATCATGTAATCGATTAGGATCTTTTCAACACAATTATATTGCAAAACTACAATTTTGTAATTTTTGCTTAGTTAAAATTCTAACAGGTCCATTGTAAGGCCCATTTAGACCTGCACGTCCGAAACCTCTACAAAAAAGGACTACAAAACAAGTTTTAATCAAATTTTAAAAGTTCAAATAATTGATTAGGAGCTTTACAACACAATTATATTGCAAAACCTCATTTTTTATACTTTTTACTCAGTTAAAATTCCAACGGGTCCATTTAGAGGCCCATTTAGAGGCCCATTTAGACCTGCTCGTCCGAAACCTCTACAAAAAGGACCGCAAAACAAGTTTTAATCAAATTTCAGTAGTTCAAATAATTGATTAGGAGCTTTATAACACATTTATATTACAAAACCTCAATTTCTGTAGTTTTTACTCAGTTAAAATTCCAACGGGTCCATTGAAAGGCCCATTTAGACCTGCATGTCCGAAACCCCTAAAAAAATGACCACAAATCAAGTTTTAATCAAATTTTATGTAACCCCCTTAGCCCGGCCTAGACGGTTGACCCGAACTACGAAGATTACACGGGGAAAACCAAAGTCATCCCAAAAGTCAACCTTGATTAACGACCCTTTTTTTTCTTTTTAAACTTGTCTAGATGCACATTAACCCTAGATGCATACTCAAAAATCACAGCAATCGGAAAGCAATAAGGGACTCAATTGCACAACATACGAATATAGGGACCAAATTGTACATTCTGGAAATTAAGAGGACTTAGCTAATTTTTAAGATACCATTATGAAATTAGTCATGTTACATGCTTCTCTGTCAAATTTCACCTCTAACAGACATCCCAAGCTCAAGCAATTGCATATACAAAGTTCAGGACTAAAATGTGAAGGTTACAAAACATAAACCATATAAATCAGTGCCCAACGGTCAAGTGTTTCGGAACGGGGGTTGACCGTTCCGAAACGCGGGACCGTTTCGAAACTTGTTCCGAAACAGGGCTTGGCAGTAGCAAAAGTGTTTCGGAACGGCTCTACCCGTTTCGAAACACCAAGGCCATTTCAGACCCCTGTTTCGAAACGGTAGTGCCCGTTCCGATACGGACTGCCCAGAAAGTGCAGATTTTTCTGGTTTAACATACATTTACCCAACCAAACATGTCCCTATGACCTCCTAATCATGCCAACAAGTCATTACACATTTAAGGAACATAATTGCATCATCAAAACACGTCCATGACATCAATTAGGAAAAACCTCAATCTATAGGCATGCAACCTAATACTCAAAACCAACCAAACACCAAACCAATGAAGCAAACACCAAATGGCCTATTACATATCCAAAACATCATAGGTATCAGGCCAAACTCAGGGAGTCCAAAACATCTCCCAACATCACAATCTAGGTCCCCATTGCCAAATACCAAAAGCTAATAATGTTGTAAAAATAGTCACCATACATGAGCTTAGTCTTTCTCTTGGATTCTTGGCCTCCTTGCTGCCCTTAAGGCACTTCAATTCTCTACATTATTGCTTCAAGAAAGAGAGCGTAAGCACATATGCTTAGTGAGGCATGCTCTAATGAAACAACACAAATAATGCACTTTATAAAACACCTTTCTAAGGCCTTTAAATTCATAAACATCACTACTCATGCAACAATGCATACACAACAAGCATCTCATGCTTCATTACATCAACATGTCATATTGGCTTTCAAGTGATAATCCATAACCATTTTTCAACACAAAACATAATCGGATACGCGGATTACAAGCGTTATCCCATACGCTTCATACACACTACCAAACACACAAGGTGGAGTTTACCGGTACAATCACAACCCCTCAACACCCGTGATGGAGTTTAACGGTACAATCACAACCCCTCCACATAACTCTTTGGTAGTTGTATAACATCACTAACGAGAACACGGGACACACAACACAAGATCCTCACATGGCATTTTAACCACCATAATGATCTTAGACATCTCGTTAGTGTACTTGGATGGAGTTTACGGTACCATTACAACCCCTCAACATCCAAGGCGACTTTATTCACGGTGCACCCAATCCTATAGCCGGCTAACTATATCCGATTCAAGTACTTTTAAACCAACACATCACTTGTTAATATACATCATTTACCATCATCAATCCACTGTTTTAAAGCATTAAACAAAGCCATTAAACCATCATGCATCACTATGCATCAAAACCACATTTATCAATGTCAATCCAAGGATCTCTTACCTTGAGCATCCTTCAACACATGGCTTTCAAAACCAGCATTAAACATGCTAAAATATGCGTTCAAAACAGAATTTAAACATGCAAAATAAACACATTGCATCCAACCATCTCATGGTTCATCAAAGAGAGAGTTTCTCCGAAAACTTACTCTTGAGCTTAGTTAAGTTGCTTAGACTTAAACTAAGCTCCCAAAACCTTCAAACATTGGTTTCAAAGCTGAAAACAAAACTTCACTCACCAATTCCGTTTCGCAAGCTTGCCGAAACGCCGTTCAAGCCTCCGGATCAACACCACAAGGATCCGAAGATGTCTCCCATGTTTTAAACACATCAAAGCAGAGGATTAATACATCATCATGCATTAAAATCTTCAGCCATTACACCTAAACTCGCCTCTCTCACCAAAACACACATTTCGGCTACCAAACACAACCGAAATCACACCCAAACACTTCCACAACATTACCCAGCCAAGATCCATCACTTCTAAACATTCTTAGACATCAATTAACATCCAAAAAGGACCTAATCACGTCCTTATACCTCCAGCTATAGCAGAACACCAAAATCACCCCAAAAACCACCATTTTCACAAGTAAAAACTTAGGAAAATCAACCTATTCGGGATTGCATTGATTAAACCTCCATTTCACATCATTTGAGGATTGAAATCTCATCATTTGGTGTGAAAATCAAAAGAAAAGCTGCTGTGGAAATGTGTTTGGCTGAGGGAATTTTGAGAGAAAATGAAATGGGAAAATTTTAGCAAAAGTTAGTTATGAAACTAAAATCTGGTTTTTCCATCTTTTCTTTTTATTAATTAAACATTAAATGAGTCATTAAAATCAAGAAAAAACTGGAGAAATCCCTCCTTGGGTAAATTCGCTCCTTAAAGATTCAAAGTTTCAACCCTTTCAAAACAGTCACGAACTTTTCAAAAATTACATTTTAGTCACAAATTCGAAATGTCACACTTCCAAAACTTATTTTGTAAAATTGATTTCACCAATCTCTTATATATATTAAAAGAGGATTTTTCGATATTTTTAATGCATCCCGAACTAGGCTTTCCCTAAAACCACCTTTTATATTCGAACCAAAAATTAGACTGATCCGGTTCAGACCCTAAACTTCCAAGCCCAAAATTGGGGTGTTACATTTTAGGAGATCATGTAATTGATTAGGAGCTTTTCAACATAATTATATTGCAAAACCTCAATTTTTGTACTTTTTACTCAGTTAAAATTCTAATTGGTCCATTGTAAGGCCCATTTAGACATGCTCATCCGAAACTTCTACAAAAAGGACCACAAAACAAGTTTTGATAAAATTTTAGGAGATAATGTAATTGATTAGGAGCTTTTCAACAAAATTATATTGCAAAACCTCAATTTTTTACTTTTTACCCAGTTAAAATTTCCAACAGGTCCATTGTGTGGACCATTTAGACCTGCTCGTCCGAAACTTCTACAAAAAGGACCGCAAAACAAGTTTTAATCAAATTTTAGGAGATCATGTAATTGATTAGGATCTTTTCAACACAATTATATTGCAAAACTACAATTTTTGTACTTTTTGCTTAGTTAAAATTCCAACGGGTCCAATGTAAGGCCCATTTAGACCTGCACGTCTGAAACCTCTAAAAAAGGACTGCAAAACAAGTTTTAATCAAATTTTAAGAGTTCAAATAATTGATTAGGAGCTTTACAACACAATTATATTGCAAAACCTCAATTTTTATACTTTTTACTCAGTTAAAATTCCAACGGGTCCATTGAGAGGCCCATTTATACCTGCTCGTCAGAAACCTCTACAAAAAGGACCGCAAAACAAGTTTTAATCAAATTTTAGTAGTTCAAATAATTGATTAGGAGCTTTATAACACAATTATATTCCAAAACCTCAATTTCTGTACTTTTTACTCAGTTAAAATTCGAACGGGTCCACTAAAAGGCTCGTTTAGACCTGCTCGTCCGAAACCTAGACAAAAAGGACCACAAAACAAGTTGTAATCAAATTTTAGGACTTCAAATAATTTATTAGGAGATTTTCAACACAATTATATTGCAAAGCCTCAATATATGTACTTTTTACTCAGTTAGAATTCCAACGGGTCCATTGAAAGGCCCAACTAGACCTGGTCGTCCGAAACCCCTACAAAAAGGACCGCAAAACAAATTTTAATCAAACTTTAGGAGATCATGTAATTGATTAGTAGCTTTACAACACAATTATATTGCGAAACCTCAATTTTTATACTTTTTACTCAGTTAAATTTCCAACGGGTCCACTAAGAGGCCCATTTAGACCTGCTCGTCCGAAACCTCTACAAAAAGGACCGCAAAACAAGTTTTAATCAAATTTTAGTAGTTCAAATAATTGATTAGGAGCTTTATAAGACATTTATATTGCAAAACCTCAATTTCTGCCCTTTTTACTCAGTTAAAATTCCAACGGGTCCATTGAAAGGCCAATTTAGACCTACTCCTACGAAACCCCTAAAAAATGATCGCAAAACAAGTTTTAATCAAATTTTATGAGATCATGTAATTGATTAGGAGCTTTTCAACACAATTATATTGCAAAACCTCAATTTCTGTACTTTTTACTTAGTTAAAATTCTAACTGGTAGTTAAAATTCCAACGGGTGGGATGGCTCTCATCTTTCTCTCAAATTTTTCGGGGGTCTATGTTGGGTTTTGGCTTGTTCTCATTCTTTTCCCCTCTTTTTCTGGTGGAATTTTCATTTTTTTTCACCAATCCCCTCTCCCCACACGGCGCTTACCATCTTTCTGCCGTTTTTGCAAGCCCATCAACAAGAGAACCGATTCATTTGAATTTCCTTGGAAATCGGACTGAGAAGCCAGAGAGTCATCCCACTCTCCCATCACATATCGTTTACGGTTTGTATTGTTTTTATTATCTTTTATTATTTTCTTTATTTTCTAACCCTTTTGTTTCTTCTCTCATATTTCTTCCGGCCGCATATTGAGTTTTGCAATATCCTGTTCGCTCAGGCAACACCCTCTCTTTGGTGGTTTCTGTTTTTTTCTTTCTATCGAATCCTTTGTTTTTGATTTAGGGTTTTTTATACACTCTATTTCCACCATTTTTTTACTGATCTGGCTACTACTTTTGAGATCGCCCGGCGGTTCTCGGATCTGAATGATTGGACGGAATCTCTGTCACGGTCGTTCATCTCTAGCCAAGGAACTCTCCGGGCGTCACAGATAAGTTTCAAATCCTTTACTTCTCACCTTTTTCTGCCTCTTATTTTTTCTAATATTTCATTAATCTCAATATTTTTCTTCCCTTTTATGTAGATCGGTTTCATCCTTGCATGTGCCTTCCAGATCTGGTCACCGCAAGGGTTTTCTGTTTATCGGTGTTCGGATTGCTTTTCGTCTTTCCCCAATCTGTCTTTTTCTTATTTTCTTCATTTCATTTCTTTATTATATTCACCGGGTTTTGTTTTAATCTCTTTGTCTTTCCTTTTCTTATATATTTCATTTTCAGATTGTTATCGGAGTGGGCAAGATTTTAACGGCGGATGCCAACGGCGGCGATCTTACCCCCTCTGGCATCTAGGGTTTACCCCCCCCCCCTTTTTGATTTTTTTCTGTCATCCATATCGGCTAGGGTTTCACAATATATTATTTTTTCCCTCTTCCCTTTTATTCAGTGCCATTCGTTAATGATTTTCTCTCTTGTATGCAGATTACTCGAACAAGCTTTCTTGTTCCCTTTCGCCAGATCTGGGTTTTATTTCAACACCCTTGGAGATCGTGGTTTTTTTCTCCCTTCTCCCTTTTCGACTAACCCATCTCTCTGTCCTTTTACTCTCATTTTATTTTTGTTTTTTTTTCATCTAATGGTCTTCTACCTTCTATCCTGCTTCAGATCATCATCGGAAGAAAATCTTCGTGACAAGGAATGGTGGAGGTCTTATTTCCCGGCACCCATTTTCCACCTTGTTTTTCAACTTCCTTCGAAAACGATGGACCGGATAGGGTTTCCATCTCTGTTCTTTCTTCTTTATTTTACTCTTTTCTTTTCTCTTTGTCTTTTATTTTTTAATCATATCTCTTCTCTCCAGGTTCGATCTTCTATAAGTCCCAACAATTATGGACAAGCTTGAAACTCACTAATCTTTCTATGCTGATCACTCTTATGCAGATTATGCACACTCTCACTAATATATTCGGGCAATATTACGGGACATCCTCCCCTTTCCTTTGCTGGTTATGTAATTTTTCCTTAGTTTTTCATTTTAATTATTTACCCCCTTATTTGCTCTTTTGGTCTGTATTAAATTTCTTATCCCCGCCTCCTCCTTTCCTGGGTATGTTATTCTTTATGGCTGTTCTTTTCCTGCTTTCCGTTTTGCTTTGCTTTTCTTTTGCTTTCTTTTTTTCCTTGGATGTATGTTTTCCTACATGTATGTTTCTTGCTGCCTTTCTATTATGCATGTTATATACTATTCTTTCCATGTATGTCTCTATATAGATCTTTTTCCCTACTCGGTTATCACTAAGGAACTCTATTCCTACAACGCCTTCTTAGGTGACTATTTACCAGCCCATTTATGGGATTTTTTCAAACCCTCATCTTTCCATAATTCAATACTTTCGAAAATCTCTCTCTTATTTTCAAATACTATCTTAAACGCCCTTCCTCTATGTGCTCTGAACTTCTGTCCTCATAAATGTATTACATCTCGTCCTGGCCTCTTTAAAACAATACTATTTCAAAATTTTTTAATCAACCCTTTCGTTTCATTAACTACCTTTGTGACCAATTTTCCAATATTTAAAAACAAATTGATTACTAGACTAATCAATTCTCCATTAATTCTGCTTTCAAAAATTAAAAATTACTCAGACTTTTCCTCTTCCTCACTTAATACGAGTAATTATTCCTTTAATTACTCCCCTTATTTCTTACCAATCTCTCTGACCAAATCCCTCCCGTATCAAGATATCAATTCCTCAAAACTTGCCTTATCTTTTCTAGCACTAATAAATAGTAATAAAATCTCTCTTTATTTCTACCTAATTATTGCTAATAGAATATCCATTAGTCAAAATACCCGTTATGTTATTGATCAAACTTTTTATAATTGCTTTTATTACTATGTTAAAATTATTACCTTCTCTGAATTTACAAAAGGTTTGAATATATTAGAATCAAAGTCTTCAAAACTAATTTCCTACCATATTAAATTCTCATATTATTCAATTACTTTTCAATCTTTCCCTCTAAAACTCTACTTAACCCATGATTCATGGGATATAAATCTTTTCTTACTAAAATTTTATTCCTTTCCTTTTTTTTTATACTTACCAAAGCACCATTATATTAAGCCACCACTTTTTATACGTCCACCAAGCAAACACATTCTCACAACTCTTCTCTTATCCCAAGCCTCTGCTTCCCCAAATCCCCTCTGCTATGGCATCTTCATCTATCCCACAGCTAAGTTCCCTCAACCTCACAAATGAGGAAACAGAACTCTTGTATACCCCAGACTTCGGCTGGGATTTTGTTGAAGAAGACCCCAAGGCATGTCTTCTAGGATGCTTCATATCCTCCAAAACTGTTGACATCTATGCTGTCATCAACGCTTTCGAAGGCATCTGGAAGCCAAACAACGTAGTTTCCATCACTGTTATCCAAGATAACTATTTGAAGATAAAGTTCAAGGACGTCAAGTCATGCTATGAGGTTCTTAACCGGGGGCCTTGGCTATATAAGGACGAATGGCTTGCCATTACTGAGTATGACCCTGCTAAGCCGCTTGGGGAATATTCCTTCAACTCTATGAGGATCTGGATACGATTCTTCTCTCTCCCAGCCACACTCTACGAGGATTTTGACCGATCGCACCTTGTGGGACATGCCCTCGAGATGATGGTTGGGAATGTTATCCGAACCGATACAAGAGAAGCTGATGGAAACATGAAAGAATTCCTACGTGTGGAGATCTTCTTGAACATCACCAAACCAGTTACCCGTTTTCTCTTCATAGGCTCGGGTACAAACAAAACGATGTGTCGCATCCAATATGAACGCGTCCCCATCCTCTGTCTTGGCTGCGGAATTATCAGCCATACAATTGAAAATTGCCCCAATCGAGCATCTCTTGATCTGAACAAACTGCAATATGGAGAATGGCTCCGCTATCTCCCTCCAAGACGCCGCCCAGCTGGTACAAGGGGGCGTCTTCGCTATGTTGAACCCGAACTGAACCAGAACAATCCGTTACCGAATGGTACTTTCCCATACTACTTTTCAAAATTTTCATGCTCTCTTCATTTTCATTATAAAATTATTTTAACCTTCCTATTTTATCTATTTATATTATTCTTTTTATTTCTCCCAGCAAATCCTGCTCCAACTGCTGCTGCTAACGCTAATCCTAATCCAACCAATGAACCTGTTGCTATGGGTATAACTCTTAACCTTCCCACAAAAAGTAACGTTCTACTAAAAAAATTTCCCTTTACTAAATCACTATGGTTTAACTCTACTGCAGGCGCTCTCAATGAGGGCGATGCCGCATCCTTTTCGGAACAGCTCACCGAGGATGCACCCAATACTGATACTGCCATGGGGGATGCCCCCCCGGTTAATGAAACTCCAGCTACTGACTCCAAGCAGAAAGCCCCTCTTGAGCCCCAACCTCTAAACACTATCTACCAGATTCTCGAAGACGATTCTGATGAGGAATGGGATACCACTGATGATGGTGTACCAAGTCCAACTGCCCAGCAAATTAAGAAAATAGAAGCTGAACTGCGTAAGCCCCCTATTTCTACCGATACGATTTTCAATGATTTTAACCAATGGTTACTGAAAAATTATCCAAATGATGCAGCTCCGGCACCTGCTCCAGCCCCACCAAATCGCGGTATGAAACGCCGCTCCCCCATTCAAGTATCGCTCCCGCCGAAGAAATCCAAACCGTCCGGTTCTACTCCAAAAGCTGGGATGAGCAGCTCTAAAAACTCTCCGGCGGCGGCTGATTCCCAGCCCCGCTGAGCAAAATGAAGATCCTATGCTGGAACTGCCAGGGTCTAGGACAAACCCCGGTGGTTCAACATCTTCGTGATTATGTCCAGCAATCCATCCCCGACGTTATTTTCCTATGTGAAACTAAACTCAATAATGTGGCTTGTAGCCAACTATGCATTTCTTTAGGTTATTTAAATGTTATCTCTATTCCCCCCTCGGAGGGGTGTTCCGGAATCGCTTTATTCGCATCGAACAATATCAATATTAGTTTAATTTCTTATTCCCAGCGTTTCATACATTCTCAAATTACACTAGATAATTGCAACATGTTATTCACTGGTATACATGGTCACTCTGAAACAAGCCAAAAATATAAAACTTGGGAAATTATTGACTCCTTAAATACAAATAATAGTAATATCCCTTGGATTTTAGGAGGAGATTTCAACGAAATCCTATCCGACTCTGAAAAACAAGGTGGGATTCGAAGGGCTAGATCACAAATATCAAATTTTCGTCAATGTCTTTCACGCAACAACCTTTTCGATTGTAAGCCATCATCGGGCTGGTTTACTTGGTCGAAAGTTGGGCCCCTAACTCCAATAATTCACGAAAGACTAGACCGATTCGTTGCCAACCCAGCTTGGCAAAACCTATTTCCTTCTTTTCAAATCACATCGAAATATGTAGCCAAATCTGACCATTGCTTCTTGTAACTTGACACATCCCCTAAGTCCAACCGTCCTTCCCGCACATCTAGTTCTTTCCGTTTTGAGAACTGCTAGGCCAATCATAAGGACAATATCACAACCATTCAAAATACTTGGATAAATACCCCTGGTACGGCTATTAATAAAATAAATGTCGTGGGTACAAAACTAGAGGATTGGTAGAACCAACAACGACTCAAGTCTTCTGGGCGTATTAAATTTTTAACGAAAAAAATAAATAATTTCCTATGTCGCCCATTAACTGCTGCTACTGAAAATAATTACTTAAAATACCAATCTGAATTAAATAAACTACTAACGGAACAAGAAACTTATTGGGCTCAGAGATCTCGTACACTTTGGCTCTCCCAAGGTGATAAAAACACGAGATTTTTTCATGCTCGAGCGAACAATAGGAGAAAAAAGAACTCGATTAATGGTTTATTTGACTCCAACTCTAACTGGTGTACAGCTGAATCGGACATTATGTCTATCACATCCAGCTACTTCCAAAATCTCTTTACATCTTCTAACCCCCAAGTATCCGATAACATCCTCAATAAAATCACCCCATCCATTACCCAGGCTATGAATGATACCTTACAACGCCCTTCCACTAAGGAAGAAATACACCATGCTTTCAGGGACATTGACCCTAGGAAAGCTCTTGGTATTGATGGACTACCCAGTAGTTTCTTTTGACAGCATTGGGAGACTGTTGGAGACGATGTTACCAATCTTTGCCTCAACTTATTACAAGGAACTATGGACATGTCTTTGGTCAATAAAACTATTTTGGTGCTAATCCCCAAAATCAATGACCCGACTACCATGAGACACCTTAGACCGATTAGTCTTTGCACTGTTCTGTACAAAATAGTTGCTAAAACCATTGTTAACAGAATGAAACAAACAATCCCCATTTGTATCAGCCCAAATCAAGCAGCTTTTGTCCAGGGGCGAAACATCTCTGATAATATTCTTGTCGCCCATGAAATTATTCATAATATTAACGCAGGGGCAACCAAATCTTCTCAAGGGGCTGCTCTCAAACTCGATATGGAAAAAGCTTTTGACCGAGTGGAATGGTCTTTCTTAGCTAATGTTATGGAACGCATGGGCTTTGCACCTAAAGGGATTTCCCTTATAATGCGTTGTATCACCACAGTCTCCTTTTCAGTTAAAATTAACAATACTTTATCCTCTTCTTTTCAACCTCAGCGCGGATTACGATAGGGAGATCCTCTCTCCCCCTTCCTCTTCTTATTCTGTACGCAAGGGCTCTCTGCCTACCTATCAGCTGCCCAACAAACGAACATTCTTCCAGGACTTGGTGCATCCAAATATAGACCCAAAGTCAATCACCTGCTTTTTGTTGATGATTGTATGGTCTACATTAACAACTCTACAACTGAAGCAGCCCAGCTTAAACGAGCTCTGCAAACTTACGCTAATGCCTCAGGCCAAGCAGTCAACTTTGAAAAATCAACAATCTTCTATAACCCACGCACCCCATCTTCTATAAGATCTGAGATAAATAATCTCCTGCACGTACGCGAGGTGTCTAACCCTGGGATTTATTTAGGAATCCCACTACTCATAGGAAAGAACAAAACTAAATCCCTAGGATTTGTGCATGATAAAGTCCACGACCGTCTTTCTAGTTGGGATAAACATCTTTTATCCTTTAGTGGCCGAGAGATCTTCATTAAAGCAGTCCTCCAATCCCTACCACAATATGTTATGTCCTGTTACCTTCTTCCACAAAACATCATCGACGATATGACCACAGCTATTAGACAATATTGGTGGTCAGGTAAATCCAACAAAAAAGGATGGCTTATGCTACCATGGAACAATGTCTGTTTACCTAAGGTTGCAGGAGGAATGGGATTTAAGGATCTACATGACTTCAACATTGCTCTTTTGGGTAAACAAATATGGAGACTAATTTGTGAACCAAATTCTCTATTAGGTCAGATTTATCGAGCTAAATATTTCCCCTCTGGGAATATCCTTGATTCCTCTAGGCCTATTCGTGGCTCTTTCTCTTGGCAAGGCATGTACAATGCTATTCAACGCCTTCTCCCAGGATTCCTATATCGCCCAGGAATCAACAGTAATATAAGAGTACATCAAGACATTTGGGGAGGTCACTCCCAAATCACCCTTACGGGGAATTATGAAATTTCGGAGGAAGTCCATATCCGATGCTGTGATTTCATGATCCGTAACCAAACTGCCTGGGATCCTGTCAAAGTACATCGATATTTTACCCCAACTGATGCTTCCATCGTACTTGGTATACCGATTATAAATGATCATTGGGACTCTATTCTCTGGTCTTCTAACGATTCAGGCATTTACTCGGTTCGCTCTGATTATCTTTTCTTTCAACGGCCTGTGCTCCCACAAACCTTGCCTAACCGTTTTTGGAAATTTCTGTCAAAAACTAAAATTTTGCCTAAAGTCAAAACTTTTGGATGGTGCATGGCGTCTGGTGCTTTACCAATTGGCTCTAAACTGCAAGTCTTTGCACCAGAATCAGGGCCCTGTCCCATTTGTGGTCATCATTCAGAGACTATTCTCCATGCCCTTCGAGATTGTTCAGGGGCCACCGAGGCCCTTCAGCTTTCTGGTATTCCCATTCGCCTTTACAGAAGCTCGGTTCCCTCTACTTTGCAATGGCTGGAAGAAGCCGCCCACCTTCTTTCCCCCGATAAATTTGGACTTTTCCTCACTACTATTTGGAACATTTGGAACAGGCGTAATGATTGGATTCATAATCGCCATTTGCAACCATCCTGGCTTACTACCGTTAACTCTATTAGTCTTCATAATGACTTTTACAGTGCTACTGTGCCTACTACTCCAGCACCTTCCTTTCTTTCCTCCACAAACTGGAGTCCTCCTCCGCCTAACCATATCAAAATTAATGTAGATGGGGCTTTCAATCCTTTTACTCGTGCTGCGGCAGTTGGGGCTGTGCCACGTGATTCTACAGGTGCAGTGGTGGGGAGCCTTGCCTTTCCACTAGGCAGCCGTCCGGATGCAGTCACTTGTGAAGGCGAAAGCCTTCTTGCCGGGGTCACCTTCGCTCGCTCTCAAGGATGGACTCGGATTTTGCTGGAAACTGATTGTGCTTCCATTGCGAATAGAATCAACAATCCAGGGCTTGACCTTTCCACGATGGGTCCTCTTCTTCATCAAATTCGAGAATCTCTTCAAAACTTTGTATCTGCTTCTGTTTCCTTTGTACGCTGTGAGGCAAATCATGTAGCACATTCTTTGGCTACCTTCTCGCTTGGCAATATGTCTGCCTTATCTTTTACTTCTGATATTCCTTATTGTATCAAACATCTTGTAACAACTCTTTCATGAAATAAAATCTAGGCACTCTTTTCCCCTTTTTAGTGTCCTCTAGCTCTGCTTGAAGGACAGTAGTAAGGGTTTTTAACGAGGCCTTTCTTTCAAAAAAAAATTCTAACTGGTCCATTGTAAGGCCCATTTAGACCTGCTCATCCGAAACCTCTACAAAAAGGACCACAAAACAAGTTTTGATAAAATTTTAGGAGATCATGTAATTGATTAGGAGCTTTTCAACACAATTATATTGCAAAACCGCAATTTTTGTACTTTTTACTCAGTTAAAATTCCAACAGGTCCATTATATGGAGCATTTAGACCTGCTCGTCCGAAACTTCTACAAAAGGACAGCAAAACAAGTTCTAATCAAATTTTAGGAGATCATGTAATTGATTAGGAGCTTTTCAACACAATTATATTGCAAAACTACAATTTTTGTACTTTTTGCTTAGTTAAAATTCCAACGGGTCCATTGTAAGGCCCATTTAGACCTGCACGTCCGAAACCTCTACAAAATGGACTGCAAAACAAGTTTTAATCAAATTTTTAGAGTTCAAAAAATTTATTAGGAGCTTTACAACACAATTATATTGCAAAACCTCAATTTTTATACTTTTTACTCAGTTAAAATTCTAACGGGCCCATTGAGAGGCCCATTTAGACCTGCTCGTCCGAAACCTCTACAAAAAGGACCGCAAAACAAGTTTTAATCAAATTTTAGTAGTTCAAAAAATTGATGAGGAGCTTCATAACACAATTATATTCCAAAACCTCAATTTCTGTACTTTTTACACAGTTAAAATTCGAATGGGTCCATTGAAAGGCTCATTTAGACATGCTCGTCCGAAACCTAGACAAAAAGGATCGGAAAACAAGTTTTAATCAAATTTTAGGAGTCCAAATAATTTATTAGGATATTTTCAACACAATTATATTGCAAAACCTCAATATATGTACTTTTTACTCAGTTAAAATTCCAACGGGTCCATTGAAAGGCCCATCTAGACCTGCTCGTCCGAAACCCCTACAAAAAGGACCGCAAAACAAGTGTGAATCAAACTTTAAGAGATCATGTAATTTATTAGGAGCTTTACAACACAATTACATTGCAAAACCTCAATTTTTATACTTTTTACTCAGTTAAAATTCCAACGGGTCCATTAAAAGGCCCATTTAGACCTGCTCGTCTGAAACCTCTACAAAAAGGACCGCAAAACAAGTTTTAATCAAATTTTAGGAGTTCATGTAATTTATTAGGTGCTTTTCTACAAAATTATATTGAAAAACCACAATTTCTGTACTTTTTACTCAGTTAAAATTCCAACGGGTCCATTGTATGGACCATTTAGACGTGCTCGTCTGAAACTTCTACAAAAAGGACCGCAAAATAAGTTTTAATCAAATCTTAAGAGAACATGTAATTGATTAGGAGCTTTTCAACACAATTATATTGCAAAACTTCAATTTGTGTACTTTTTACTCAGTTAAAATTCCAACGGGTCCAATTTAAGGCCTATTTAAACCTGCTCGTCCAAAACCTCTACAAAAATGACCGCAAAATAAGTTTTAATCAAATTTTAGGAGTTCATGTAATTTATTAGGTGCTTTTAAACACAATTATATTGAAAAACCTCAATTTTTGTACCTTTTACTCAGTTAATATTCCAACGGGTCCATTGTTTGGACCATTTAGACCTGCTCGTCCAAAACTTCTACAAATAGAACCGCAAAACAAGTTTTAATCAAATTTTAGAAGATCGTGTAATTGATTAGGAGCTTTTCAACACAATTATATTGCAAAACCTCAATTTCTGTACTTTTTACTCAGTTTAAATTCCAACAGGTCCATTGTGTGGCCCATTTAGACCTGCTCGTCTGAAACTTCTACAAAAAGGACCACAAAAAGAGTTTTAATCAAATTTTAGGAGTTCAAATAATTGATTAGGAGCTTTTCAACATAATTATTTTTCAAAACCTCATATTTTGTACTTTTTTACTCAGTTAAAATTCCAACGGGTCCACAAAATGGCCCATTTCGACCCGCTTGTCCGAAACCTCTACAAAAAGGACCGCAAAACAAGTTTTAATCAAATTTTAGGATTTCAAATAATTGATAAGGTGCTTTTCAACACAATTATATTGCAAAACCTCAATTTCTGTACTTTTTACTTAGATAAAATTGCAACGGGTCCATTGTAAGGCCCATTTAGACTTGCTCGTCCGAAACCTCTACAAAAAGAACCGCAAAACAAGTTTTAATCATATTTTAGGAGTTCAAATAATTGATTAGGAGCTTTTCAACATAATTATATTGCAAAACCTCAATTTCTGTACTTTTTACTCAGTTAAAATTCCAACGAGTCCATTGTATGGACCATTTAGACCCGCTCGTCCGAAACTTCTATAAAAAGGACACTGTAAAATAAGTTTTAATCTAATTTTAGGAGTTTATGTAATTGATTAGGAGCTTTTCAACACAATTATATTTCAAAACCTCAATTTTTATACTTTTTACTCAGTTAAAATTCCAACGAGTCCATTCTATGGCCCATTTAGACCTGCTCGTCTGAAACTTCTACAAAAAGGACCGCAAAAAGAGTTTTAATCAAATTTTAGGAGTTCAAATAATTGATTAGGAGCTTTTCAACATAATTATATTGCAAAACCTCATATTTTGTACTTTTTATTCAGTTAAAATTCCAACGGGTGCACGAACCAACTTGCCTCAGTGGTTAAGGGAACGGTTGTTGTTCCTAGAGGTCACGGGTTCGAGCACCAGCAGCTGCAGCAGGGTGATTGAGCGTTCATTGTCAAATGGTTGAGAGTATATTTAGAACAGATACTACTTGTAATCACTTTAGCTTTCCTCAAAAAAAAAATTCCAACGGGTCCACAAAATGGCCCATTTCGACCCGCTCGTCCGAAACCTCTACAAAAAGGACCTCAAAACAAGTTTTAATCAAATTTTAGGATTTCAAATAATTGATAAGGTGCTTTTCAACACAATTATATTGCAAAACCTCAATATTTGTACTTTTTACTCAGTTAAAATTCCAACGGGTCCATTGTAAGGCCCATTTAGACCTGCTCGTCCGAAACCTCTACAAAAAGAACCGCAAAACAAGTTTTAATCATATTTTAGGAGATCATGTAATTGAATAGGAGCTTTTCAACACAATTATAATGCAAAACCACAATTTTTGTAGTTTTTGCTCAGTTAAAATTCCAACGGGTCCATTGTAAGGCCCATTTAGACATGCTCGTCTGAAACCTCTACAAAAAGGACCACAAAACAAGTTTTAATCAAATTTTAGGAGTTCAAATAATTGATTAGGAAATTTTCACCACAATTATATTGAAAAACCTCAATTTTTGTACTTTTTACTCGGTTAAAATTCCAACAAGTCCATTGAAAAGCCCATTTAGACATGCTCGTCCGAAATCACTACAAAAAGGACCACAAAAAAAGTTTTAATCAAATTTTAGGAGATCATGTAATTGATTAGGAGCTTTTCAACACAATTATATTGCAAAACCTCAATTTCTGTACTTTTTACTCTGTTTGAATTCCAACGGGTCCATTTTATGGACCATTTAGACCTGCTCGTCCGAAACTTCTACAAAAGGGACCGCAAAACAAGCTTTAATCAAATTTTAGGAGATCATGTAATTGATTAGGAGCTTTTCAACACAATTATATTTGAAAACAATAATTTTTGTACTTTTTGCTTAGTTAAAATTCCAAAGGGTCCAATAGGTAACGGGTAACGCGTAATGGCTTTCGAAATTCTCCTTATTCTCTTGGTCCTCTTTGGGGTTTGCGGTGGATTTTTTGGTTTTTTATTTTCCCCCTCTCTTTTCCCGTGTCCTCTCTCCTTCCCTCCACCCTTTCCCTTTTGTTTTCTCTTTTTTCCCTTCCCCATTCCTTTTCACGTCCTTCGCCTTTGCTTCCTTCCCCTCACCAGCCGGCGTTCACCCTAGTCAAGAGACCCATGCGCTTCACGATATGAAGGTTTCGAGAGCCCAAGGTATGTTTTCTATTCATCTAATTTTATTGATTTTCTGGTTTATATTTTTTTAATCTAACTTTGCTCTTTGAGCCGTCTACTAATCCTCTCTTTTTTTGGGTTCAATCTGCCGAGTGGAACCATGTTTTGATGCCTTGGAGTTTTTTTAACGCGAGGATTTTCTACAAACCCAGATCTGACTGCCGCTTCAAATCCCCTCCCTAAATTGGTTTTGGTTTTTTCTTTTTTCCCCTTATTTTAGCCTTTTGTACTAATCCAAATTTACCATCTTCCTTGTTTCAGTTTTTCAGCCGGACCTTTCAGATCCAGTTCTTTTTCTCTACCGTTCGTCGGCCAAGGGTCTCTGCTTTAATTACGAAGGGACGCCGGTTCGCCGATCTCAACCTCCTCCCTCTTCCAGCGACCATCTCCGTTTTGTCCCCTGGATGTTACAGCCATTAGTGGATGTTACAGCCGTCCTCTTCCCTTGCCACCATAATCCTTTCTGGGTTTATTCCCAGATCTGCAGTGGCCTCAGAAAGGAACTGTCCCCTACCCAATCTCATGTTCCTCTTGTCCTTTTACCTTTAACATATTATTGAATCTATTAATCATATTTTTTGTCGTTCTTTTCAGATTTCCATTCCGCCGACCACCGTCTGATAAGGCTTCCTACCAACCTCGAGGTAAATCACTCCAATTTAGGCTTGTTCTTATTAATTTCTTTTCAATATATATCTACAACATTCATCTATCTTTTTCTATAAATTATAATTGCCTGTTTATATTGTCTGTCCATAAATTAGCCTCTTTGTGCTCCATGATTATTTGTTATCTGTTAGTATCTCCCTATGCATATCTGGTTATCCACATCTGGGTGCTTCTCCGAATGCATATTATGTTCTACTTCATTGCATCTATGGACTTTATCTATCTTATCAACTGCTTTGCTATCAAAAGTCTTTCTATGGATTGTTTACATCTCCTATTTTACATATGTACCTTCTCTACCATCCTCAAATTGAGGAAATTTCGATCCCTCTATAGGAAAAACCTTTTGAACCACCTTGTGGTCTGCTCCATATTGCTCGTTATGACTATTACCTATTTACTTTCTATTTTTTTTATCTATCTGGACCTTTCTGTGAATCATTCTCATTAGTAACTTCCTATACAAAGGCTGGGCACCTTATAATTATGATATCTCACATTTTGTTATTACGCTTCATGTGCCGTTCTTGGTACATTTTGACTCCTATCAATGTCATTGGTTCCACTATATCATATATCCTTGTCATTTTGTTCTCTTACGATTATCTCCATCTTATGTATTTTTATGATCCATTTCTGTTATCAACATATATGTTCTCTCATACAGTGGCACTTATGGTTTTCAATCGGTTTTATATACTCTTACCATTCAAGTGTTTTGCATCCCTTTTAATTCTTCCCTTTCTTGTGGATTGATTCATTCTCGGGTTCTGGTCTTTCATAATCTTCTCATTTATGCCTATATCTTCTTGCTTCTAACTTTTCTTAATTTTGTTTTGCATGTTATCTTCCTCTCATTTTCTGCCGGATGCTATCGAGCTTCATATCAAAGGTCCGTCTGCGGGTTCTCCAACAACCAAGGCCTTTTTACTCGTTTCTCCATTCCCTTTAATTTTCTTATTATCTTGTATTATTTTTTACCCCCTTTTTGCTCCTTTGGTCTGTTTTAAATTTCTTTGCCCCCTCCTCTATCTATCCTTGGTCTGTAATTATTTTCCTTTTTGTGTTTTTTATTTTATCTTTTGTTATGATCTTGCATGCATCTCTCCTTCTTATCTTCGTGCCTGTTTTTCTCTATTTTTTCCGTGCTTATATATTGGTTGGTTAGATATTTATAGCCGTGCTTGTAAGCTTTTGGTATGTTTTTTCCCTGTTGCTTGCATGCTACGTCACCTCATTTCTTCTCATGTTTGCTTGCTAAACTCTCACTACTTTCTTTCTACGCATGCCTTATATTTCCAATCTTTTATTTGTGTATTTTTTGCTTCTCCTATCTTATTGCCTCTGCTAGCTATATTCTTTTTTTATTGTTTTCCAAATTACAAATCATGCTAATTTACTGCCATTTCCTCACTACCAAACTCCTACTCTTTTCCACACCTTTTAGGTGCTCTCTTTCTATCCCCTATTGGGGAAATTACTACGATCACCTTCACGGTGAAATTATATTATCAACTAAAATGTTACTCAAAACAGCTGCCAATAAAACTATTTAATTCCTTTTCCATTACTAAACATCAATTTGCAAGACATTAATTTACTAAGAACGCCCATTTATACCACCATTTGTATAACAAACCAATTACCACTTATATAAACTTTTCTTACTAATCCTCTAATTCGTTCCCCAATTCGCAGGGCCTAGCATTAACCGATTTTGATCTCCCCCTAAATGATTTCCACTTTCGATCTCACATCTGTGAATCTCTTAATTCCTACCACAAGAATTTCTGCTATCTCTATCCACTACACTCGTCTCAATTTATCCTTTTAATTATAGCTATAATTTCCTCTCACCACCATTTCCTCCATCAATCAATCATCACCATAAAAACATCCTTCTTTTTTTACCAAACTAAAACTAAATTTCTTCTCACCTTAGTGAAAATACTGCCTTCTACTCTAACTGGTTTGTATTTATACCTTATACTCTTTCTTTCCTTTCTCTACTATAGCCATAAATTAACTATATGCCTTACCATATCTTTTTATCACAACTTTCCTTTTTTCGAACATTTATTATCAAATTATTTCCTTCTAATACTATATATTCTATTCAATCGAGCTTTCAATCACAATCTAAGGTTTTTCTTTCCATATTACATCTCACAAGATTCCCTAAATGTCCTCTCTTTAATTCCCATTCTCAATCGTTTCCCATAATTTCCTCTAACTATAATTTATTCCAAAATCCAACTCCTTAATTTCATATATCAATTTTCCACGATCCTCTCTCCTAGCATTCTTAATCCACGTACTTCATCTCCAAATTTTGGGAATTTTTTCTACTTGCATTCCAATTACATTTCTTTCCCTTCCATTATCTCAATAGTTACCTTCTTTCTTTCTATTATACTCTTTTATAAGGCATCATCCTCTCTTATCTTCCTTTTCCCCGTCTACAACTATTCGTCAACCCTTACTCCTCACTCCTCTTCCTACGTCCAAATGGCTTCTTCCTCCTCTCTTCCCCACTATACCAACCTCGACCATACAAACGAGGAAGAAAATGCGATCTATACTCCAGATTTTGACTTCTTTGAAGAGGATCCGAAGACTATCCTAATTGGAAAATTTATCTCCACCAAGCCGATAGATGACTGGGTTGTTCTCTCAGCCTTTGAAGGCATTTGGAAAAAGAATAATCTCAAATCAATTTCCATCATTAGAGATTCCTTCTTCAGAATTGAGTTTGCTACAATCAGTGATAGAGACGATGTTTTTGAACGAGGTCCATGGCTTTATAAAGATGAATGGATGGCTCTCGCTGATTATAACCCTGGGAAAAGCATGGATGAATACTCCTTCAATCCCATGCGGATTTGGTTCCGTATACTTGCACTGCCCAAGTCTTTTTTGGAAGATCCCGATAGAACTCACCTTGTGGGCCAATCTCTTGGTGCTATGGTAGGCACCATTCTACGAACCGACACACGAAGAGAAAGAGGGAACATGACTGAATTTTTTCGAGTTGAAATACTCATGGATATATCTAAACCTGTCCGTCGATTCCTTCTTATTGGGAAAGGTACACGCACTACTTCTTGTCGTCTTCAATATGAGCGTCTTCCTCTACTTTGCCACGGGTGTGGTCTCATTAGTCACATCTTCGAACACTGTCCCAACAAAGCTACGATCGACCCAACTAAACTTCAGTATGGCGAATGGCTCTGTTGGCTTCCCCCGCGTCGCCGGGACCAGGGACCACGTGGTCGTATCCGAACTGTTGAGCCCTCTACCAATGCTAATCGCAACCCTCCAATAGGTATCTTACCATTTGTTCTCTGGATCCAGCCACTTTTCTATTTTGCACCTTGTTTATATATTAATTCTCTATTATGTACAGTTCCAATGGACAAGGGTAAATCTGTGGAACCCTCTGCTAATGATAACCATCAACCACCGTTAGGTATTTTACCATCTTTATTTTGGTTTCCACAATCTCTTTATTTCCTTTTATGTTATTTTATTGGCTCTCCATTCTCTACAGAACCAACGGATAAGGGCAAAGAACATGCTGCCTCCGTGCAAGATTCGGGTTTGATTCTCATTAAACACCATCATTTACTTTTCATCCAACGCTTCCCACATTTGAAACTCACTTCCACTTTCTCTGAATTTTTAGGGAATCTCAACGAAGGGGATGCTGCCTCTTTTGCAGATCTCCCTACTGAGGATAATAATAATAATGATGAGTTCGTAGGGGAGGAATCCTCTGAGCTGTCTACTACTAATTTGGAACCCCAGCAACCTCCACGAGCTCCACTCCCTTCTCGGGTTATTTCACCACAACCCCTGAATACTATATACCCTTTTCCTGAGGACTCTGTACAAGGCGACTTGGATGGCCAAGATGATGGTGTTCCAAGCCCTACTGCTCAACAAGTGCGGAAACTGGATGCTCAATTAAGTAAGCCTTTCCTTGAAACTGGTATTTCCCTTTTTGATGCATTTGACTCTTGGCTACTTAAGAACTATCCCAATGATGCAGCATCGGCTCTAGCTACTATCCCTATTCCTCCCAACCGTGGGACTAAGAGACGCTCCCCCATCCATGTGATCCTCTAGCCCAAGAAGTCTAGGCCCTCTCCTTCTCTAACCACGAAAGCTGGGATGAGCAGCGGAAAAAACTCTCCGGCGGCTGACTCACAGCCTTGCCGAGGGAAATGATCATCTTATGCTGGAACTGTCAGGGTCTTGGGAAGGTCCAGGCAGTTCAACACCTCCAGCAATATGTTCGTCATCATTCTCCTGATCTACTTTTTTTATGTGAAACTAAACTTAAAAATACGGCTTATAGCCGTCTTAGTTCTTTGCTATGCATGGATTTGGTTTTTTCGGTTGATTACTCAAAAGGAGAGGGGGTTATATTTGGTGGTATCAGAGCCTGAGGTTTCCAAGACCTCGGGTAGGTAAGTGAGGTAAGTCGATGTGATATGATGTTGCTTTGTATTGATGAGTGTTTTATCATGAATGTTCGAATGTTTGCTTGCTAGTATGGCGTTTGAAAGTATGTTTCAGTGGCCTTTTCTGGTTGGGTTAAGGGCTAGTCGAATGTCCCCATTGTTTGGTATTGTTGTCAAAAAAAGGAAAATTGTTTTGGTTTAACGAGCTTGAGAACCGGAGTCCTTGCCCTTTTGCTAACCTAATGTTTCCCTTGTTGTGTGTTTCTATTTTAGATCTTATTTTGCTATGGTGAGACTGAGGGGACGACCTAGAGTGGGTGACCAGGCACCTGAGGATGTGCCTCCTGCTCCTCATGCTCCCGATGGTAATGGGGTAAATGCTGGAGGTGATGGTAATGGGCCTCAGGTTGATGCAAATGTGGGAGGTAACGGGGCTCAAGCGGGCTAGGGTCAGGCAGATGCAGATGTGGCCCATTTGATTCAGACCATAGCCGGAGCTTTTCAGACAGCTTTGGCCGATATGCAAGCTGCAGCACCACCTCAGGGTGCGGGGATAGGATTACCCCTAGAGAGGCTTCGTAACTTGGGAGCAGTTCATTTTCGTGGGTTAACTCCCGAGGGTTCGGAGGGGTGGCTTGAGAGCACTACTCGCATCTTGGGTCAGATGGAGTGTTCAGACGCCTGTAAGTTGGGTTGCATTGTCTCCTTGCTTCAGGGGGCGCTTATACTTGGTGGACCACTGTTACCTCTGGTATGGCCGAGGCGGATATCACATGGGAGTTCTTCATAAATGCCTTCAAGAGGAAGTATCTTGGAGACCGGTACTTAGATGAAAAGAAGAGAGAGTTTATGACTTTGGTTCAAGGTAATAGGACCGTGTCTGAATACGAGGTTCAGTTTGTGAGATTGAGCCAGTATGCACCTGAGTTGGTTCCTAGTGAGAAGGAACGATGTGACCGCTTCAGGTATGGGTTGACTACAGATGTGACGACCTACATGCTTGCCTTCGACTACACTGAGTTCGATATCTTGGTCTCTAGGGCCAAGGATATAGATCAGAACCTAGGCTCTAGAGCACGTGCTAGTGGGTCCGATTCCAGAAGGAGACATGCGAATTGGGATAGAGACCAGGCCAAGAGGCATAGGGATAGGAGGTACCAGCCGGATTCAAGGCATAGGGGTGCTAACTATGGTCAGGGCCATTAGGGCCAAGGAGCTGTTATGCATACACCAGAGTGCAATAGATGTGGGAGACGCCATCACGGCGAGTGTGCGGGAACCTTTGGGCCTTGTTGGAACTGTGGATCTCGAGACCACATGAGGCATAACTGTCCACACCCGGCTAGGGGCGGACCGGCTCCAGCTAGGGGCTTTGAGCATCAGAGAGGCCGTGGGCGCGGTCGCGGAAACTTTCAGCCAAGGGATGAGGGTCAGAGGAACTTGGCCCATGTAGTAGCAGTCCAGACCGAGGGAGGAGGACCGACTAAGGTGTATGCTCAGCGAGAGGCTGGGAATGACAATGATGTCATTGCATGTAATTTCTCATTACAGTCTTTGAGTTTGCTTTCTTTGATAGATTCGGGGTCAACACATTCGTATATTTTGGGTGAGCACGCAAGGTCGTTAGGGTTACCATGTGATTGGTTAGAGGTAGGTGTAAATGTCACTAGCTCTTTTGGTGATACAGTGGTAGTTAGGAAAGTGTATAGGAGGTATCCCTTGATGGCTCAGGGCCACGTATTTCCGGTCGATATGATGGAGTTACCCTTTTACGATTTTGATGTGATCTTAGGCATGGATTGGCTCGTAGAGCATAGAGCTAGGGCTGACTTCGAGACCAAGAGAGTCTCATTGAGGCTTACCGATGACTTTGAGGTTGTGGTAGTTGGTGAGAACGCCAGGTTCTTGTCCAATGTGGTTTCGGCTTTGGAAGCTCAGAGGTTGTTGAGTTCGGGGTGTCAGACTTATTTGGCTTATGTAATGAATCCAGATATGAGTGAGGTGAGACCTCAGGACATTAGAACAGTATGTGATTTTCCGAGTGTTTTTTTGGAAGAGTTACCGAGTTTGCCTCCAGATAGAGCAGTTTAGTTTGCTATTGAGACATATTCTGATTCTGCACCAGTGTCGATTGCTCCGTATAGAATGGCACCGAAAGAGTTGAAAGAGTTGAAGACACAGCATCAGGAGTTGACTGATAGAGGCTTCATTAGGCCTAGTATTTCTCTGTGTGGTGCTCCGGTCTTGTTTGTGAAAAAGAAAGATGGTAGCATGAAGATGTGTATAGATTATAGGCAGTTGAATAAGGCGACAGTGAAGAACAAATATCCTTTGCCTAGGATAGATGACTTGCTTGACTAGTTGAGAGGTGCTTCGGTGTTTTTGAAGATTGACTTGAGGTCCGGGTACTACTAGTTGAAGGTAAAGGATGTGGACATACCGAAGACGGCCTTTCGTACACATTATGGGCACTATAAGTTTTTGGTGATGCCTTTTGGGTTGACTAACGCTCCAGCAACCTTCATGGATATGATGAACCGTGTGCTTCATGAGTTCTTGGACAGGTTTGTGGTGGTATTCATAGACGACATCTTAGTATACTCTAGGACAGAAGAGGAGCATGATGAGCATTTGCGGTTAGTAGTTCAAACCCTACTAGAGAATCAGTTGTATGCCAAGCTAAGAAAATGTGAGTTTTGGATTAGAGAGGTAGTCTTCCTAGGTCACGTGATCTCTACTAGTGGGATTAGTGTGGATCCTAAGAAGATAGAAGTTATAGTGAATTGGAAACAACCGAAGTCAGTGACAGAAATCCGTAGTTTCCTAGGTTTGGCGGGATACTATAGAAGGTTTGTTGAGGGGTTTTCTAGGATAGCGGCTCCATTGACTAAGTTGCTACAGAAGAATGTACCGTATGAGTGGTCAGATGCAAGACAAGAAGCGTTTGAGAAATTGAAGAAAGCTTTGACCGAAGCTCATATCTTGATTCAACCTGAACCGGGGAGAGAGTTTGTGATTTACAGTGATGCATCCTATGTAAGGTTAGGGTGTGTGCTTATGCAAGAGGGTAAGGTGGTAGCATATGCTTCGCGACAGTTGAAAGTTCATGAGAAGAATTAACCCACCCATGATATAGAACTAGCCGTAGTGGTGTTCGCATTGAAAATTTGGAGACACCATCTTTATGGTGAGAAGTGCACCGTGTACACCGACCACAAGAGTTTGAAGTATTTGATGTCTCAGAGGGAGTTGAACCTCAGGCAACGTAGGTGGTTAGAGCTACTCAAGGATTATGACCTCACAATAGAGTACCATCCGGGCAAGGCAAACGTAGTGGCCGATGCCTTGAGTAGAAAAGTGGCTGTTGAGTTACGAGCTATGTTTGCGAGGTTGAGTGTGTCTAAGGATGGTGGGTTGATAGCCGAGCTTCAGGCTAAGCCTTCATTAGTTCAGTTAATTCGAGAGAAGCAGTTGCGAGATGAGTCTTTGGCACCTCACATGCAAGACATAGCCGAAGATAGGCCTACCGATCTTGAATGAAGCTTATAATAGTCCTTTTGCTATACATCCGGGTAGCACGAAGATGTATCGATGGTTAAAAGAAGAGTACTATTGGGTTGGTTTGAAGAAGGACATGGCCGAGTTTGTCAGTAGGTGTATGGTTTGTCAGAGGGTCAAGGTCGAGCATCAGTTCCCCTCAGGATTATTACAGCCGTTGAAGATTCCGGAATGGAAGTGGGAACGTATCACAATGGACTTTGTGTCGGGGCTACCGTTGACTCCTTCGAAGAAGAATTCAGTGTGGGTGATTGTGGATAGGTTTACTAAGTGTGCCCACTTCATACCAGTTCATACCACATATACTTTAGACAAGTTGGCCGATCTGTATATCTGTGAGATAGTGAGACTACATGGGGTACTGAAGTCGATTGTGTTAGACCGAGATCCGTGATTTACAGCTAGATTTTGGGAGTATTTGCATCAAGCTTTGAGTACTTGGTTGAACTTCAGCACTTCGTATCATTCGCAGTCAGATGGTCAGTCTGAGAGAGTTATTCAGGTGTTAGAAGATATGTTGAGGTGTTGTATCATTGATTTTCAAGGGTCGTGGGAGAAACATCTACCGTTAGTGGAGTTTACGTATAACAACAGTTTTCAGTCGAGTATTCAGATGGCTCCTTATGAGGCATTGTATGGTAGGAAGTGTAGAACCCCGATTTGTTGGGCCATAGCCAGAGAGAAGCTTGTACCTATGCCTCAATTGCTTAAGGGCACCACCGAGAAGGTAAAGTTGATATGTGATCACTTGAAGGCAGCTTCAGATCGATAGAATTCCTATGCCGACTTAAAGAGGAAAGAGGTAGAGTATTTCGTGGGAGATAAAGTGTTTTTGAAAGTCTCACCTTGGAAGAATGTGATGAGGTTTGGGAGGAAGGGCAAGTTAAGCCCAAGATTCATTAGACCTTATGAGATAGTTGAGAGGATTGGTCCCGTTGCGTATAGATCGAGGCTTCTGACTGAACTAGAGAATATTCATGATGTCTTTCATGTGTCGATGCTTAGGAGGTATAGATCGGATCTGTCCCATGTAATGCCCGTAGAAGAGATTGATCTGAATCCGGACTTGTCTTACAACGAAAAACCAATTGAGATACTTGCTTCTGATAGCAAGGTGTTGCGTGGCAAGACCATAGAGTTGGTCAAGGTGTTATAGAGACATAGAGGTGTGGAAGAGGCCATGTGGGAAAGGAAAGCTGATATGCTTGAGAAGTTTACGTACTTGTTTCCGTCAAGTAATTTCGGGGACAAAAGTCCTTAAGGGGGGGAGAGTTGTAACACCCGGGTTCGGGGGTCGGGTGAAAATAATATTTAAATAATGTTTTGGGTTTCCCTTTTTGTCTAAAAAATTCATTTTATATGTTGGATCAATTTTGAAATTTAATTAGAACCCAAATCTCATGGATTTTAGGATTTTTGGTGATAGCCATTCATTAATGGCAAAGTGGTAATTATTTGGAACTTTTAAAATAAACACTCTCTTTTGTCAAACACTCTACTATTCATCTTCTTCTCTCCTCTACCATCCTTTTTCCAACGTCAAAAACCCCTTCCCCTTAAGGTTACTATTCCATCACATACCTTGATCATTGTTGAAGATTTTTCAAAGGTAAACTCGTTTTTTACCTATCCTCACCATTCTCTACAAGTTAGTACCATTGTCTTTAACTTAAGATTTTGATTTGTTAATGATATATGAGTTGTTTACTATCTATGAGGTCCAACATAGTAGATTTTTACTTGGTTTTATGGAGTTTCCCGAATTTGGGTTTTTGAAGGGTTTTAGGTTGAGTTTTGGGGGTGTTTTATGTGGGAGACTGTGGGCTGATGATTAGACTATGTATGAGGGTTGTTTTGGAAGCCTTAGGGAGTAATTTAAGGGTTGAAAAAAAAGGATTTGAACTAGGCTTCATGGCTGCTCGGGAATGAGGAATTTGAGAGTTGTTCTTAGCTTGGATCATGTGTTTATGTGCTTGAATTGTGTTCCGGGTTGCTACTTTGATTTGTGAACTGATTTGAGGTTGTTTTGATTGTGTTGGGATGATTAGAAGCAAGGAATTTAGTTGGTGAAGCTTCAGGGTCGAATCCGGAGATTTTGGAGACTTGAGCTTGGTTTTCGACCTTCTTTTGGGTAGCAACGGTGAGTAGAATTGTCAACCTTTGTTTTGTTTACGAAATGGAACTCTTGGGGTTTGGGTGGGATCTAGAGGGTTCACCTAAACCCGAGTGTAAGTTACTACTCCTACATCCTTGTTATGTGTTGATGAATGGTTATATGATGTGGTCATGTGCATCTCGAGTTGTTTTTACAACGTTGTTGTTGTGTAGTCATGTAGAAGTCGAACCTCACGTGATGGTTGTCTAAACTACGGTGATGAGTGGTCCACTGGTAGTGACTAGTAGTAGAGTAGGTGATGAGTGGTCCCATCGGAAAACTACTAGTCGAAAGGTGATGTGTGGTCCCACCGTGTGTAATTTGGTTGTGCATGTGCAAGCCATGTGTAGTCTTGTTATGATAATCATTCGTGCATTCATTGATTTATTGTCAATTATGAAAAGTGTTTTGAAAACTGCATGCTTGTTGAATTGTAGAGCTTCTCTCACTAAGCTAGTTAGCTTATGCTCTCTTTTGTTTCCAACATGCAGATCGTTAGAGTTCGGGAGGCAAGTTGGCAAGGGAGGAGCTTTTGGAGTTCTCAAATTAGCTCAAGTATGATTTACGTATTTGTAATAATGCCTAGACGATGGGGGTGTAGACTTGTAGGAGTTGGTGTCAAACTCCTTAGTTGATTTTGTTGATGTTCTAGCATGTGGAGTTGTGGATGTTATGCTTGGATGTGTTATGCTTTTATGTCGTGGATTGAGAACCATGCTTATTTTTTTCTTAGTTGTTTGTGTTTAAGAATCTATGAACTTGACCTATGAATGCTCTATGTATGGTTGTTTTAAGCATGAAACCTTATAAATGCTAAGTATGCCTCCTTTTTAGTAATTGCTTGAATCATTTGAACGTATGGACCTTGTTCGTTTCGAATGCCTCGTATGCTGAATCTTGGTTGTTGAATGTCGTATGTATGCTTGCTTGTGCCTAGGCGAGTCTTAATTTGCATCTAGAGTTATGGTTTGGAGTCCTTAGCTGTATTTCTTAGTGTTGCAGTGCAGGTCGTATCGATACGCCCAAGGACCGTATCGATACGGTCTTGCACTTTGGGACTCAGTTTAAGCCTAGCGTACCGATACGCGCGGGTGTATCGATACGCCAAGGCCTCTTTGGAAATCTAAGAATTTGACAAGATTTTGGCGTATCGGTACGGTCGTGTATCGTTGACCGTAAGAAGTTGACTAGTAAGGGCGTATCGGTACGATCAACCTGTGTACCGATACGGTCTCCCTACATTGGCTATGGGTTGTTGACTTGGTCAAGGCGTATCGATACCCTCTTCAAGTGTATCGATACGGCCTGTTGAATAAACTAAAATGGACTCTTTTAAATTGTTTGCTTGGTTGTTCGCATCGCTTGTTGTCCTTCCGTTGTCGTGTCACGCATAGGGTGTATGAATGCCTTTAGACAAGATAATAAATAAAAATAAATTTTCTAGGGTTGCTAACCGAAGTGGGGCCCTAGCAGGTTTCATTTCGGTTTTCCCCGTGTAGCCTACTCGGACCAATCAGTCGCCCAGACCGGGACGAGGGGGTTACAAAATCGCTCCGGTGGTCACCCCATATATGAATGCTTCCTTATTACGACTATTCACTGAGAGCGAGGTGCTTGCTGTATTTCATGACATTAGTCCTAGGAAAGCCCCTGGTATCGATGTCTTTCTTAGTGGATTCTACAAGCAACATTGGAACGTCATTGGGCCTGAGTTCACCCAGCTTTGCCTACGTCTCTTGCGTGGGGAAGCAGACATGTCAGCTGTCAATAAAACATTCATTGTGTTTATTCCCAAAGTGGCGGATCCCACTAACATGCACCAATTTCGACCGATCAGCTTATGCACGGTAATTTACAAAACAGTTGCTAAGGTCCTTGTCAACCGGATCAAGCCTGTTTTACCTGATTGCATTAGTGATGCACATGCGGCCTTTGTTCGAGGTAGGAACATATTCGAGAACATCTTAATCGCCCATGAGCTTGTTCATACCCTCCATTCGAATGGCGCTACCGCCTACCAAGGGGCAGCGTTGAAATTGGATATGGAGAAGGCTTTTGACAAGGTCGAGTGGTCATTCCTCCGGGATGTGATGTCGTGTATGGGGTTTGCACCTGAATGGGTGCATCTGATACTTCGATGTGTCTCCTTTGTCTCTGTTTCTATTAGAGTTAATGGGTCTCTCTCCTCTGAGTTTGTACCTGCTAGAGGCATCCGACAAGGCGACCCCCTTTCACCGTTTCTTTTCCTCATTTGTTCCCAAGGGCTTTCGGCTGCCCTTGAATTAGAACATCGAGAGGGACGTCTTCTTTTTTACATGCTAACCGACATGGACCTCGGATCACACATCTGTTATTTGCCGATGACAGCATAGTTTTCCTTCAGAATTGTCTGGACGAGGTTAATAGATTGAAAGAGATTCTACATTTATATGAATCCTCCATGGGACAAACCATTAATTTTGACAAGTCAACTGCTTACTGCAGCCCATATTGCTCCGCAACTTTCACTCAGGCAGTGCAATTGACTCTTGGCATGCACATTGTTGCCTTGGGGTTCCTCTCCTTATAGGGAAGAATCGAATAACTTATCTAGGGTTTATCCGTGACAAAGTCAATTCTAGTATGACTAAATGGGACACCAACTTGCTTTCCTTCAGTGGCCGCGAAACACTGATAAAGTCAGTGGCACAGGCCATACCTCAGTATGTAATGTCTTGTTATCTACTCCCGCAGAACATTGTGGACGATATGACTAGCTCGATCTGCAGATATCGGTGGTCTGATTGCAACAATAAAAGAGGCTGGCCAATGCTGTCTTGGGATTCCGTCTGTGATCCCAAAGCAGTGGGGGGAGTGGGTTTCCGTAACCTCCATGATTTCAATGTTGCACTTTTAGGAAAACAACTATGACGAATGATCCATTCGCCTGACTCCCTCCTTGTGCGTGTCTTGCGTTCTTGTTACTTTCCTTCTAAGAATATATTGGAAGCTAAGCTTGATCGACGTGCGTCGTTTGCTTGGCGTGGTATATGGCAGGCCATGCAACGCTTGCAACCGGGTTTCTTTTGGCGTCCTGGGATTCACAGCCAGATTTGTATCCATCGTGACCCTTGGGGCGGAGCTTCTAGTCTCACCTTCTTTGGGAATTACCAGGACAACGATGAACTCCCTCTACGGTGTCGTGACTTCATGATCCGAAATCAAGCGTTTTTGGGATGAACACAAAGTCCGCCAACACTTTGATTGGGATGATGTTGATAACATCCTATGTGTTCCAATCTCTAATGAGCGGTGAGATATTCTGCTCTGGAGCTATCATGACACAGGGACATAGTCCGCTCAGGATACCTTTTCTTACGACGTCCGACCAGACCTACCGCCCGTCCTTCTCCTCTTTGGAAGGCTATCTCTAAAGCAAGCACACTTCCGAAGATTCGATCGTTTTGATGGAGGGATGGGCGAGATGCACTACCCACAGGTGACCGTCTTGCAGCTGTGCGTTTGGGCTCAGGCATGTGTCCTTTTTGCCTGACTGTGGTAGGACCACGCTTCATGCTCTCAGAGATTGTGTTGGTGCAACGGAGGTCCTGCATCTAGCCGGTTTCCCCATTTCCTTAAGAACTAGCACGCTCTCCCTATATCCTTATAGTTGGAACAGGGGGCCTCGCTACTCTCCCGCTCTGACTTTGGTTTGTTCCTCACTACCTTATGGAATATCTAGAATCGGCAGAACGACTGGATTCAATCTCAGCGTCTGCAGCCACCATGGCTCACTCTAGTGAATTCTAAGGAACTTCTACAGGATTACGCCTCGGCCAACTCTCTCCACGCCACGACGCAGCCACAGACGGAGCCGGCTCTATCTCAGCCCACACGGAGGCCACCGCTAGAAGGGAAGAATAAAATCAATGCAGATGACGCCTTCAACCCCACCACAGGCGAAGCGAGTTTTGGTGTTGTGGTTCGCGATGCTAGCGGAGTTTTTCTTCGTGGTTGTGCCATTCACTCATTGGGATGCATCGACGCTTCCAGTGCAAAGGTCCGCGCCATCATCGCTGGGGCTACACTTGGACGAGATGCTGGTTGGCGCGGCATCCTTCTAGAGTCTGACATTGCATTGGTCATCAACAAAATAAGTCGCATAGGCCCAGACGCCTCCCTACTACGTCCACAGATTGATGCAGCTCGTCCTCTTTTTGTGTCTGTTCCAGATTTACATTTTCTTTATGTACCGCGTGTAGCTAATGTTTTAGCAAATTCTGTTGCCAGTTGGGCCATGCAATCTAGGTCTTCTTTGTATTTTGGACCGGGCCTGCACGATTTCTTACGCTCTATTGTACCGGTTGAATTTCAACCCCCTTGACTATATATATATATATATATATATATATATATATATATATTCTGGGCACTCTTTTCCCCTTTCGGACCCCCCTCTGGGCTTGCCCAGTTGGGGTTAGTGGGGTTTTTAATGAGGCCCCCTTTGTTTTCAAAAAAAATTCCAACGGGTCCATTGAAAGGCCCATTTCGACCCGCTCGTCCGAAACCTCTACAAAAAGGACTGCAAAACAAGTTTTAATCAAATTTTAGGACATCATGTAATTGGTTAGGAGCTTTTCAACACAATTATATTTCAAAACCTCAATTTCTATACTTTTTACTCAGTTAAAATTCCAACGGGTCCATTGAAAGGCCCGTTTAGACTTGCTCGTCCGAAACCTCTACAAAAATGACCGCAAAATAAGTTTTAATCAAATTTTAGGAGTTCATGTAATTTATTAGGTGCTTTTCAACACAATTATATGGAAAAACCTCAATTTCTCTACTTTTTACTCAGTTAAAATTCCAACGGGTCCATTGTATGGACCATTTAGACCTGCTCGTCCGAAACTTCTACCAAAAGGACCGCAAAACAAGTTTTAATCAAATTTTAGGAGATCATGTAATTGATTAGGAGCTTTTCAACACAATTATATTGCAAAACCTCAATTTTTGTACTTTTTACTCAGTTGAAATTCCAACGGGTCCATTGTATGGCCCATTTAGACCTGCTCGTCCGAAATCTGAACAAAAAGGACCACAAAACAAGTTTAATCAAATTTTAGGAGTTCAAATAATTGAATAGGAGCTTTTCAACACAATTATATTGCAAAACCTCAATTTTGTACTTTTTACTCAGTAAAATTCCAACGGGTCCATTGAAAGTCCCATTTCGACCCGCTCGTCCAAAACCTCTACAAAAAGGACTGCAAAACAAGTTTTAATCAAATTTTAGGACATCATGTAATTGGTTAGGAGCTTTTCAACACAATTATATTGCAGAACCTCAATTTCTATACATTTTACTCAGTTCAAATTCAAATGGGTCCATTGAAAGGCCCATTTTGACCCACTCATCCAAAACCTCTACAAAAACGACAGCAAAACAAGTTTTAATCACATTTTAGGAGTACAAATAATTGATTAGGAGCTTTTCAACACAATTATATTGCAAAACCTCAATTTTTGTACTTTTTACTTAGTTAAAATTCCAACTGGTCCATTGTAAGGCCCATTTAAACCTGCTCGTCCGAAACCTCTACAAAAAAAACTGCGAAACAAGTTTTAATCAAATTTTATGAGTTCATACAATTGATTAGGAGATTTTCAACACAATTATATTGCAAAACCTCATTTTTGTACTATTTACTCAGTTAAAATTCCAACGGGTCCATTGAAAGGCCCATTTCGACCCGCTCGTCCGAAACCTTTACAAAAAGGACTGCAAAACAAGTTTTAAGCAAATTTTAGGACATCATGTAATTGGTTAGGAGCTTTTCAACACAATTATATTGCAAAACCTCAATTTCTATACTTCTTACTCAGTTCAAATTCCAACGGGTCCATTGAAAGGCCCATTTCGACCCGCTCGTCCGAAACCTCTACAAAAACCTCAATTTTTGTACTTTTTACTCAGTTAAAATTCCAACTAGACCATTGTAAGGCACATTTAAACCTGCTCGTCCGAAACCTCTACAAAAAAAACTGTGAAACAAGTTTTAATCAAATTTTAGGATTTCAAATAATTTATTAGGATATTTTCAACACAATTATATTGCAAAACCTCAATTTCTGTACTTTTTACTCAGTTAAAATTCCAACGAGTCCATTGAAATGCCCATTAAGACTTGCTCGTCCGAAACCTATACAAAAAGAACTGCAAAACAAGTTTTAATCAAATTTTAGGAGTTCAAAAAATTTATTAGGAGCTTTTCAACACAATTATATTGCAAAACCCCATTTTCTGTACTTTTTACTCAGTTAAAATTCCAATGGGTCCATTGTAAGACCCATTTAGACCTGCTCGTCCGAAACCTCTACAAAAAGAACCGCAAAACAAGTTTTAATCAAATTTTAGGAGATCATGTAATTGATTAGGAGCTTTTCAACACAATTATATTGCAAAACCACAATTTTTTGTACTTTTTGCTCAGTTAAAATTCCAACGGGTCCATTATAAGGTCAATTTATATATGCTCGTCCGAAACCTCTACAAAAGAACCGCAAAACAAGTTTTAATCAAATTTTAGGAGTTCAAATAATTTATTAGGAGCTTTTCAACACAACTATAATGCAAAACCTCAATTTCTGTACATTTTACTTAGTTAAAATTCCAACAGGTCCATTGTAAGGCCCATTTAGACCTGCTCGTCCGAAACCTCTACAAAGAGGACCGCAAAACAAGTTTTAATCAAATTTTAGGAGTTCAAATAATTTATTAGGAACTTTTCAACACAATTATATTGCAAAACCTTAGTTTTTGTACTTTTCACTCAATTAAAATTCCAACTAGTTTCTTCAAAAAAAATTCCAACGGGTCCATTGAAAGGCCCATTAAGACCTGCTCGTCCGAAACCTCTATAAAAGGACCGCAAAACAAGTTTTAATCAAATTCTAGGAGTTCAAATAATTTATTAGGAACTTTTCAACACAATTGTATTGCAAAACCTCAATTTTTGTACTTTTTACACAGTTAAAATTCAAACGGGTCCATTGAAAGGCCCATTTAGACCTGCTCGTCCGAAACCTCTACAAAAAGGACCACAAAATAAGTTTTAATCAAATTTTAGGAGATCGTGTAATTGATTAGGAGCTTTTCAACATAATTATGTTGCAAAACCTTAATTTCTGTACTTTTGACTCAGTTAAAATTCCAACAGGTCCATTGTATGGCCTATTTAGACCTGCTCGTCCGAAACTTCTACAAAACGGACCGTAAAACAAGCTTTAATCAAATTTTAGGAGATTATGTAATTGATTAGGAGCTTTTGCAACACAATTATATTGCAAAACCACAATTTTTGTACTTTTTGCTTAGTTAATATTCCAACGGGTCCAGTGTAAGGCCCAGTTAGACCTACTCGTCTGAAACCTCAACTAAAAGGACCGCAAAACAAGATTTAATCAAATTTTATGAGTTCAAATAATTGATTAAGAGCTTTTCTACTCAATTATATTGCACAACCTCAATTTTTGTACTTTTTACTTAGTTAAAATTCCAACAGGTTGATTGTGTGGCCCATTTAGACATGCTCGTCCGAAATCTCTACAAAAAGGAGCCCAAAACAAATTATAATCAAATTTTACGAGATCATGTAACTGATTAGGAGCTTTTCAACACAATTATATTGCAAAACCTCAATTTATGTACTTTTTACTCAGTTAAAATTCCAACGGGTCCATTGTATGGCCCATTTAGACCTGCTCGTCCGAAACCTCTACAAAAATGACGACAAAACAAGTTTTAATCAAATTTTAGGATATCATGTAATTGATTAGGAGCTTTACAACACAATTATAATGCAATGCCTCAATTTTTGTACTTTTTACTTAGTTAAAATTCCAACGGGTCCATTGTATGGCCCATTTAGACCTGCTCGTCCGAAACTTCTACAAAAAGGACCTCAAAACAAGCATTAGTCAAATTTTAGGAGATCATGTAATTGATTAGGAGCTTTTCAACACAATTATATTGCAAAACCACAATTTGTGTACTTTTTGCTTAGTTAAAATTCCAACAGGTCCATTGTAAGGCCCATTTAGACCTGCTCGTCCGAAACCTCTACAAAAACGACCACAAAAAAGTTTGAATCAAATTTTAGGAGATCATGTAATTGATTAGGAGCTTTTCAACACAATTATATTGCAAAAACTCAATTTATGTACTTTTTACTCAGTTAAAATTCCAATGGGTCCATTGTGTGGCCCATTTAGACTTGCTCGTCCGAAACTTCTACAAAAGGACCGCAAAACAAGCTTTAATCAAATTTTAGGAGATCATGTAATTGAATAGGAGCTTTTCAACACAATTATATTGCAAATACTCCATTTTTGTACTTTTTGCTTAGTTAAAATTCCAACGGGTCCATTGAAGGGCCCATTTAGACACGCTTGTCCGAAATCTCTACAAAAAGGACCGCAAAACAAGTTTTAATCAAATTTTAGGAGTTCAAATTATTGATTTGGAGCTTTTCAACACAATTATATTGCAAAACCTCAATTCCTGTACTTTTTACTTAGTTAAAATTCCAACGGGTCAATCGTGTGGCCCATTTAGACCTGCTCGTCCGAAACCTCTACAAAAAGGACCGCAAAACAAGTTTTAATCAAATTTTAGAAGTTCAAATAATTGATTAGGAACTTTTCAACACAATTATATTCCAAATTTGTACTTTTTGCTTAGTTAAAATTCCAACGGGTCCATTGTAAGGCTCATTTAGACCTGCTCGTTCGAAACCTCTACAAAAAGGACCGCAAAACAAGTTTTAATCAAATTTTAGGAGTTCAAATAATTGATTAGGAGCTTTTCAACACAATTATATTGCAAAACCTCAATTTCTGTACTTTTTACTTAGTTAAAATTCCATTGGGTCCATTGTAAGGCCATTTAGACCTGCTCGTCCGAAACCTCTACAAAAAGGACCGCAAAACAAGTTTTAATCAAATTTTTGGAGTTCAAATAATTGATTAGGAACTTTTCAACATAATTATATTGCAAAACCCCATATTTTGTACTTTTTACTCAGTTAAAATTCCAACGGGTCCACTAAAAGGCCCATTTAGACATGCTAGTTCGAAACTTCTACAAAAAGGACGATAAAACAAGTTTTAATCAAATTTTAGGAGATCATGTAATTGATTAGGAGCTTTTCAACACAATTATAATGCAATGCCTCAATTTTTGTACTTTTTACTTAGTTAAAATTCCAACAGGTCCATTGTATGGCCTATTTAGACCTGCTCGTCCAAAACTTCAACAAAAAGGACCGCAAAACAAGTTTTAATCAAATTTTAGGAGTTCAAATAATTGATTAGGAGCTTTTCAACACAATTATATTGCAAAACCTCATATTTTTGTAGTTTTTACTCAGTTAAAATTCCAACGGGTCCATTGAAAGACCCATTTTTACCTACTCATCTGAAACCTCAACAAAAATGACCGCAAAACAAGTTCTAATCAAATTTTAGGAGTTTAAATAATTGATTAGGAACTTTTCAACACAATTATATTGCAAAACCTCATATTTTGTACTTTTTACTCAGTTAAAATTCCAATGGGTAGTTTAAATTCCAACGGGTACAGGTGGGATGGCTCTCGAAATTCTCTCAACTTTTCCAAGTTCCTTTTTCGCGTTTGTCTTTTCATTTTCCATTTTTTCTCTTTCTTTCCACTCACCTGGCCTTTCCCCCTTTCACGGCCTACACCCCCTCTTTCCCCTTTCTTTCAACCGTTTTCCCTTTCTCTTCACCGTCATACCTTGAGACAATCGGAGACAATCACAAGCGCAAGGACCACGAGCTTAACGGTAATGAATCTTTGAGAGCTATCCCACCCCTAATATCCCTTTCCCTGTTGTTTTTTCAATTTACAAATTTCTTTTTTTATTAAATTTTGTATTCCACTGTCATTTGGCCATTAACACCATTTTTCTTTCTTTGTTTTACGAGAACTGCTCAATCCCTATCCGGAATCACTCCCTGACGTCATCGTTTGGGCTGAAACCCGTTCTCATGGACACACTCACGCGACCAGTTTTCCCTTTGTTTCAACCCTTTCCTTTTGTGGATCTAGGGTTTCCCCTCCCCATCCTCATCTCTGATTTGGCTCTCATCTCTCTTTATTTTTGTTGCAGAGGTAAAAGGCTGAGCGAATGGGGCGATTGGGACTCCCAGATCTGTTCCTTCCCTCACCAGCATCTCCATCGGGGCTTGGTCCCTCCTTGGTTGTCCGTTTTCTACCAGATCGGGCTCATGGAAACCCTTCTACATCAGTACGCTTTCCTGTCGGTGATGGGTTTCGACCAAACCCTCAAATCTTTGCACCCTCTACATTTTTGCTCCAATTCGTCCTACCACCACCAATCTATGGTTTGGATTTATTTTCTGGATCGACTTTGTTATGTAGGTTTTCTTATTTGGTTTTTTGGTTTTCTCCAGATATGGTCTGCGGAAATTCCTCTCCATCGTCAAGATCTCAATTTGATGAAGGGTCTGTGGCCGTCCTCGATGGCCATTGGTAAGACTCCACCCTCATTTCCCTTTTTCCTATTCTATTTACCCATCAATGCTAACTTCCTTGCTATACAATTTCTGTCCTCTTTATCGACTGTTTTTGCCCATTCGGATCATTATATTGTTAATCCTGCTTTATTTCACAATTTCTATCTCCGTTTGTACAGTCTTGATCTTGTTAATTATCCTCTGAGTATATTCATATGTCATCTCATGCTCATGTTTATACTTCGAATAATTACTTGGTCTTCTTGTATGTTCATGCTCACTGAATGGACCATTATTTTGGTTTTTTGCTGCTTTTATATTTGGTCATGTTCCATTTCATGTTGTTCACCATCCATTTTAGCATATCTCACTAACTCATATATGATTAATCGATCCCTTTTAGGGAAACTTACGACGACCCACCATGCGGGATTTCAATACAATCCTCATGCCCTTTCGGTTTACAACAACCATATCACTATTCACTCCATCTTTCTATTCATAATTATATATTTTTGCAATGGCTCCCAATTTTGATAATTCTCCTTAAGTCTCAAGAACCAGATCATAGTTATCATCACCTTTCCACTCATTTTTGTGTTTATCTATGCACTCCTTTCATCCTTACACCATAGTGTTTAGGTACCAGAGTTCCCCATACCCCACATACTATTCCTTGCACACTCTTTGCTTTTGTCCTCCTCAGTGCTATTTGTTCCCACAAATACAAGGCTACCATGTTTTTTATTTTACCAACCTCAATTCCCTCACTAACGCCCCTAAACTGTTACCATGTTGATACTTTTTTCTTACTCCATTTTTATTTATCTTATGTATCCTGCATATTGACATCCTGGTATTGGTTTTTTATTTGGCATAAACTGTGTACCCCTTCTCTCGCTTATTGGAGGTTTGCGCTCCTTTTTCCTAGTTATGCAAGCTCTTTCTCTATCTTATACACCTTTTCTATATTGGTGGCACCTATATGTTCATGTTTATCTTCTAATTCCATCTTTCCTGTTTTGCATGCTATACTCCCCCACACAATTCGGATTCTCAGAGTGGACTGCTGCTGCAACTGGGGATGTAAAAACAGGTTAACAGTGGGGTTTCAGGTCGGGCTCTATCAGGTCGGGTCAAATCGGTTACAGGTCATTTCGGGTCATTTTTTGTTTTGACTCGATTCGGTTCGGGTTCGGGTTCATTTCAGGTCGGGTTCATTTCAGGTCGGGTTCAATTCAGGTCGGGTTCATTTCGGGTCGGGTTCATTTCAGGTCGGGTTCATTTCAGGTCGGTTCATTTCAAGTCGGGCCAAAACGGTTAATTGACAGGTTGATTTCAGGTCGGTTTCGCTTCAGGTCGGGTTCATTTCAGGTCGGTTTCGTTTCAGGTCGGGTTCATTTCAGGTCGGTTTCGTTTCAGGTCGGGTTCATTTCAAGTCGGGTTCGTTTCAGGTCGGGTTCGTTTCAGGTTGGTTTCGTTTCAAGTCGGGTTCTTTTCAGGTTGGTTTTGTTTCAGGTCGGGTTCATTTCAGGTCGGTTTCGTTTCAGGTCGGGTTCATTTTAGGTCGGGTTCCTTCGGGTTTATGGTTTATTGTGTTATGTGTATTATATATATTGACGGATTATGATTTTTATTTTTACGATTTAGGGTTTACGGATTATGGTTTAAGGTTTATGGTTTATGGTTTAAGGTTAAGGGATTACGTATATGTGATATATATATATAGTTGGGACTATTGGATTTATTTTTAGGGTTTAGGGTTTAGGGTTTAAGGTTTACTGATCTTAAATTAATACAAACATGCCTACATTAATTATATATATATTGATGGATTATTATTTTTAGGGTTTAGGGTTTACTGATCTTAAATTAATACAAACATGCCTACATTAATTATATATATATATATATTGATGGATTATGGTTTTTAGGGTTTAGGGTTTAGGGTTTACTGATCTTAAATTAATACAAACATTCCTACATTAATTATATATATTGATGGATTATGATTTTTAGGGTTTAGGGTTTAGGGTTTACTGATCTTAAATTAATATAAACATGCCTATATTAATTATATATATATATATTGATGGATTATGATTTTTAGGGTTTAGGGCTTAAGGTTTAGGGTTTAGGGTTTAGGGTTTACTAATCTTAAATTAATACAAACATGCCTACATTAATTATATATATATTGATGGATTATGGTTTTTAGGGTTTAGGGTTTACTGATCTTAAATTAATACAAACATACCTACATGTATTAATATATATATTGATGGATTATGGTTTTTAGGGTTTAGGGTTTACTGTTCATAAAATGATACGTACATACGTACATGTAATATATATATTGATGGATTATGGTTTTTGTTTTAAGTGTTTAGTGTTTAGCGTTTATGGTTTAGTGGTTACTGCTTTAGGGATTATTATTATTATTATTATTATTATTATTATTATTATTATTATTATTATTATTATTATTATTATTATTATATACTTAAATACAATTATTATTATTATTATTATTATTATATATTTACTATGCTTATTATTATTATTAGTTATTATTATTATTATTATTATTATTATTATTATGATAATTAATATTATTATTATTATTACTACTACTATTATTATTATTATATACTTAAATACAATTATTATTATTATTATTATATATTTACTATGCTTATTATTATTATTAGTTTTATGATTATTATTATTATTATTATTATTTGTAATTAAATGTATAGGGTTTAGGGTTTAGGATTGTGGACTAGGGTTCATTGATTAAAGATTAGGGTTTGGTGTTTAAACCCCTAATGTCTAATTATCGACCCTAAGCATTAAACCCTAAAGCATAAGTAATTAACCCTAACCACTAAACCCTCGATCTAGGATTACGGACTATGAGCTATAGATTAAATATTAGGGTTTCATGGTTTAGAGGGTAGTGGTTATTGTTTAGGGTTTAGGATTAGGGACTATGGTCCATTGATTAAATATTATGGTTTGGTGTTTAAACCCCTAATGTCTAATTATCGACCCTAAGCATTAAACCCTAAAGCATAAGTAATTAACCCTAACCACTAAACCCTCGATCTAGGATTACGGACTATGAGCTATAGATTAAATATTAGGGTTTTATGGTTTAGAGGGTAGTGGTTATTGTTTAGGGTTTAGGATTAGGGACTATGGTTCATTGATTAAATATTAGGGTTTGGTGTTTAAACCCCTAATGTCTAATTATCGACCCTAAGCATTAAACCCTAAAGCATAAGTAATTAACCCTAACCACTAAACCCTCGATCTAGGATTACGGACTATGAGCTATAGATTAAATATTAGGGTTTTATGGTTTAGAGGATAGTGGTTATTGTTTAGGGTTTAGGATTAGGGACTATGGTTCATTGATTAAATATTAGGGTTTAGGGTTTAAACCCCTAATGTCTAATTCTAAACCCTAAGCATTAAACCCTAATGCATAAGTAATTAACCTTAACCACTAAACCCTCGATCTAGGATTACAGACTATGAGCTATAGATTAAATGTTAGGGTTTTATGGTTTAGAGGGTAATGGTTATTGTTTAGGGTTTAGGATTAGGGTTTTTATTTATATATATAAATATTTATATATATATATAAATATTGGTGGAATAGGGTTTTTATTTTCAGGGATTCATGTTTAGGGCTTAGGGTTTAGGGTTTTTAATATTCTAGGGTTTAAGATTTAGGGTTTAGGATCTATGGTTTATTAAATCATAAACCCTAAATTAATTAAAATAATCCTAAAACCCTAAACCACAACTTACATGCATTATATTTATATATATATATATATATATATATATATATTGGTGGAATATGGTTTTTATTTTTAGGGATTCATGTTTAGGGTTTAGGGTTTATGGTGTTTAGTATTTTTAGGGTTTAAGATTTATGGTTTAGGATACATGGTTTATTAAACCCTAAACCCTAAATTAATTAAAATAAACCAAAAACCCTAAATTAATTAAATGAACTATTAAACCTAAAAATTAATTAAAATAAACCTAAAACCCTAAACATAAACCCCAAATCTTAATTCAAAGACTAACCCTAAACCTAAAAATAATTACACAAATCTAAACCCTAAAACTAAAATATAAAATTTAATAATATATAAAGAAAAACCCTAAACTATAACCCCAAACCCTAAATTAAATCCATACACTAAAGTTTAAAACTGCATTAATGACGAAATTGAAATGAAAACAAAATTATTAGCTCAATTTCAAATAAAAAAGGACGAAAATGAAAGAATTGAAACTAAGAGTGCTTGCGGAGCAAGACCCGTGTGACCCGTATAATGACGCGCGGATCTTTTGACCCGGACTCATTCTATAAATAGACCTTCACCCCCCCTTCATTTTACACTTTTTCCCTACCGTTACTCTGCCAAAATATCCTCTCATCTTCTCTCTCCTCTAAAAACACAAAATTCCCAGAAAGTTTCATTCTTTTTCGATCAAACTCTTGGTTTTTTACCAAGTTCTTCCCTGTTCTTCCACTTTCCCCTCTCCAGATCCTATACAAACACCTTAGCCCACCAAAAACCTGTTTATTCTCGATCAAAACATCTTTTTTTTCAAAGTTCTTCCTTGTTCATCCAATTTCCCCTCTCCAGATCTTATACAAACACCTTAGCCCACTCTCCATCTGTTTGTTCTCGATCAAAACCTAATTTTTTCTCAAGAACAACCCAATTTTCTTCCATTTCCATCTTTTCAATCCTTCAAACCCTAATCCCCAATTCAATTCTATTTTACCCTAAACCCTTATCCAAAAACCCTAAACCATTACCCCTGATCCACAAACCCCAAACCTTATACCCCAATCTTGAAACCCTAAACTCTTACCCATGATCCTCAAACCCCAAACCTTATTCCCTAATCATGTAACCCTAAACCCTAATTTGCAAACCCTAAACCTCTTTAGATCCACTCTAACCCTTCTCATTCCACTGTCCAGACTGTTCGTTGTCTTCTTCTCTCTCTCGGTAAGTACAAAACCCTTTCATATTTCATTTAATTATTTAGTTTTTTAAATTTCATTTTACTAACTCTCTTGTGCTTTGATCTCAGGATCGTTTCTGGGTTCTTCAAGAGTCTTCTTCCACATCTGCGTTTGGGTTTAGGGTTTCTTCTCTTCCTCTTTTATTTATTTTTTAAATGTTTCTGTCTTGATTTTTGTTTGCATGTTTCTGTTTGCATGTTTCTTTCTTGATTTGTATATATGTTTGCATTTATATGTTTGCATGTTTCTTCTCTTTCTGATTTGTATTTATGTTTGCATGTTTTTTTTCTGCTTTGTATATATGTTTGCATGTTACAGTCTTGATTTATGCTTCTGTTTTTCTGGTTTGTTTATATGTTTGCATGTTTCTGATTTGTATATATGTTTGCATGTTAGAGTTTTGATATATGTTTGCATGTTTCTGATTTGTATATATGTTTGCATGTTTCTGATTTGTATATATGTTTGCATGTTTGAGTCTTGTTATATGTTTGCATGTTTCTGTTTTTTATTGTTATTTGTATATATGTTTGTATGTCTGTTTTTTATGATTTGTATATATGTTTGCCTGTATTGTTTATGTTTGTAAGTATGCTTTGTGTTGCATGTGGGTTAATCCGAGTATAAAAGGCTGGAAACCCGTCCTGCGATGCTACTGGTGTCAAAGGAGGCTCTTTTTTAAAGAGCCTTGGGGACTGGTGTAACAACGCCATGTATGAGGATTAACCCGTTGTTTTATTTTCTTTTTAATAGTTTTTTTAATTTTTTTACTAACTGTGGTTCCTCTTGATCTCAGGTTCGTTTCTGGGTTCTGCAATGGATTCTGATTCTTTTGAGATGAACTATCCTGGTGAAACTGGTATGTTTCTTTCTTTTTTTATTTTCTTTATTCTTTACTTGTTTTTAGTGTTAAAGTTACTAACTCTGTAATTGTTTTTTTGAAGGGGAAGCTAATGATCAAGTGTCTGTAGTTGCTCCTTCCTCTAAGAGGAGGGCTGCAACTGACATTGGGAGAAGAACTTCTCCTGTGTGGGATCACTATACATTTATTAAGACTGCTGATGGTGTCATTGCTCAATGTAAGTATTGCAAAACTGCTAGCTATAAAGCTGATTCTTATGTTGGTACTTCTACACCTAAAAGACATACTGATAAATGCCAAGCCTATAAAGATTTTCTTGCTAAAAATGTTAGTAGTAGTTCTGGAACTGTTTTTGATCAAAAAAATTATTGTGAACTGTTTGCTGAAGTTGTTCTCTATCATGGTTATGCTTTAAGTATTGCTGAGCATGATAAACTTAGGGTTCTGCATCAGTATTTGAATCCTAATGTTAAGCATATTTCTAGGTATACTATTACTAAACATTGCATGTTAAAGCATGAAAAACATAAAAAATTGCTTATTGATTCTATGAGTTCCATTCCTAGTCGTATCTGCTTTACATGTGATGGATGGACTGCTTGCACTTCACGTTCATATTTTGCTTTGACTGCTAATTATGTTGATAATAACTGGAAACTTCAGTCTAAAATACTTAATTTTAGGCGTTTCCCTCCTCCACATGATGGTGAGTCTATATATAAGTTTGTGAAAAAAATGTTATGTGAGTGGGGTCTTGAGAAAAAAGCCTTTACCATTACTGTTGATAATGCTTCTGCCAATGATCGAATGGTGCAGAGGCTTAAGGATGACTTGCATGCTATTTCTCCCCTTCCATGCAATGGTAAGTACTTTCATGTAAGGTGTGTTGCCCATATTTTGAACTTGATTGTTCAAAGAGGTTTGAAGGTAATTGACTCTTCTGTACTTAAATTGCGTGAAATTGTTAAGTTCATTGATTCTTCTGATGCTAGACTTTGTAACTTTGACTCTGCTGTTAAAGACTGTGGTTCTGCTTTTTCTGGTAAATTAATCCTAGATGTCACTACTAGATGGAATTATACTTATCTAATGCTTCGTAAGGCCATTGATGCTAAAGTAGCCATAAACTTGTTTGTTAATTGGGAAAATGATTTAAATGTAATTGGTGATTCTGAGTGGGAAACTTCCCAATTAATCTGTGATTTTCTAGAGCCTTTTTTTGAAATTACTACACTGTTTTCTGGTTCTAAGTATCCTACTTCTAACCTTTATTTGGCTAATGTGGTTGCCATTGAGAAGCTGTTGTATGATGCTCACAATGATCCTTGTGAGGCCATCTCTGCAATGGCAGGACCTATGCTTGAATTGTATGAGAAGTATTGGTCTGAGCACTCGACCATTTTGTCCTTTGCTGTTTTGCTTGATCCAAGGTATAAATTACAACTCCTGAAGGAGTTGTATTATGTCCTCTATGTTGAGGATGAGGTTGAGAGAAGGGTAAGTATTGTTTACAATGAATTTGTAAACATGTATATATATTATTCAAAATTTGTCCTTTGCTCTTCTGGATTTTCTGTTCGAAGTAACTCCTCTCAAAGTACATCTGAGTCCTCCACTGGTCGGCCTCGAACATTTAAGAAGTCTAACCTTTTTCAGGTTAGTTTTTATTTGTGTTTTAAATTTTAGTTACCTTTATTTTATTATTTCAGTTACAATTACTGACTTTTGTTTTTTTATTCTAGAACTTCGATGCTAATCTAGCTGCTTCAAGGAGTGGGAAGTCAGATGTTGACTCTTTTATTAATTTGCCCATTCTCCCTCATGCTGATGATTTAGACTTTGATATTTTGGATTACTGGAAAGCCCATTCTGTTTCTTTCCCTGTACTTTCTATCATGGCTAGAGATATCTTAGCCATTCCCATCACTTCAGTTGCTTCTGAATCATCTTTTAGCACTGGTGGTCGGATTTTAAATAAGTTAAGGGCTAAATTCCTTCCTAAAAATGTTGAGATATTTGTGACAACCCGTAATTGGTTGTATGGGTTTGAGCCCGAGGAAGAGGATGAGGAATATCTTTCTATTATGAAAGATTGTGCAGTTGATGAAGATCCTATTGCAGAGTAAGTTTCTGATTTGTTTAACTTATATTTTTTTTATTTGTTTTGAATTTTGGACTGATTTGTTCTTTTTCTGTAGGGACCTCTGAAAACAAGGAAGCATAAGATCTGGTAGGTATGTTTCTGATTTGTTGAAAGCTGGAGATGTTTTGGTAAGTTGTTTTTATTCACTGTCTTTTTTTAGCTTTATATTTCTCATTTATTCTGTTTTATGTTTGGTTATATATGCATGTATGTATGTATGTTTATGTTTAGTTGCTCACAATGTAATGTGTATGTATGCTTCTGTTTTATGTTTGGTTATATATGCATGTATGTATGTATGTTTCTGTTTAGTTGTTCACTATGTAATGTGTATGTATGCTTCTGTTTTATGTTTGGTTATATATGCATGTATGTATGTATGTATGTATGTATGTTTCTGTTTAGTTGTTCACTATGTAATGTGTATGTATGCTTCTGTTTTATGTTTGGTTATATATGCATGTATGTATGTATGTTTCTGTTTAGTTGTTCACTATGTAATGTGTATGTATGCTTCTGTTTTATGTTTGGTTATATATGCATGTATGTATGTTTCTGTTTAGTTGTTCACTATGTAATGTGTATGTATGTTTCTGTTTAGTTATATATGCTTGGTTTGCATTATTGCAGTCTGTTTTATGCTTGGTTTGTTCAGTATGTAGTGTGTAAGTATGTATGTTTGGTTATATATGCTTCTGTTTGCATTATTGCAGTCTGTTAATGTTCCTAATGATTTTAATTGCTTGTTGCAGTCTGTTGCTGGTTGCTGGTTGTCCTAGTTTTAATTATGTTGGTGTCTTAGCTTTTTAAGTTAAGTTGCCCATAATTTAAACTTGGTTACCCTTCAAAGCTCGATGATGATAATTCTGGTAGCAAAGTTTGTAAAACTTTGTTATAAGATCTGAGAGCTTAAAGTTTTTGTTTATGCTAGTTAAAGTTTCAATTTGTAAAGATTATTTAGTTTGTATGTTTGTAAGTTTAAACTTTTGTATTATTCAATAAAGTTTTGTAAGTTTAACCACTTAAATTATTGAATATAAGTTTGAATTATTCTGTTCAAAGTTATTCTTCTTAAGTTTTACCTTATTCTGTTTTTTACTTATAAAAAAAATTGGAAGTATCCCTGATTCCATCCAAAGTTAATGTTTTAATATATTCATTGTATAATTAAATGTTCTATATATTCACTGTTAAATTTAATGTTTTAAACAAGTTAACTTAATTAAGTCATTTAAGTTAATCAGTTTTTTATAAAGTCATTTAAGTATGCAATGTTAATTAAAAAATTTAGTTATCTTATATTAATTAAGTATACAGATTTAGTTTAATAACTTTTAACTAAATTTAGTTAAGTATAAAAAATTAATTTTATAATGGTTATTCATTCAACTTAAGTAGATTAAGTAGTTTATCAGAATTCAGAAAGACAATTTGATTTAATAATGTTTAATTATTTAAGTTAAAATGAATGCAAGTTAATTAAACTTATTTTTAATCTTAAGTTAAGTTAATTTAATAACTAACTTAACTTCAATTAAAATCAATGCAAGTTAATTATTTAGCATTAATTTATTCCTATAATAAAAAATTTAAGTCATCTTATTTTAATTAAGAATATAGATTTAATTTAATAATTTTTTTCATTTAACTTAATTTTATTAAGTATAAAATTTTAATTTAATAATGGTTATTCATTCCACTTAAGTTAATTAAGTATAATAGTTTATCTTTGAAGTTATTTTAAAATAATAGTCAAGTTAATTAGAAATACAATTTATTAATACTTAGAATTATTATTAATTCAATTTATCATTTAATTGAAGTTAAGTTAGTTAATTTATTAATACTTGAAATTATTATTAATTTTAAAATTTTTCAATACTTGACATTATTTTATATTCATTAAATATAACTTCTTTAAATGTCAGATAATTATCATTATTAGCAAATCAAATAATAGTATTAGTTCAGGTTAAATCAAATTTAGACCTGCTCGTCCGAAACCTCTACAAAAAGGACCACAAAACAAGTTTTAATCAAATTTTAGGATATCATGTAATTGATTAGGAGCTTTTCAACACAATTATATTGCAAAACCTCATATTTTCTACTTTTTACTCAGTTAAAATTGCAACAGGTTCATTGAAAGGCCCATTTAGACATGCTCGTCTGAAACCTCTACAAAAATGTCAACAAAACTAGTTTTAATCAAATTTTAGGAGATCATGAAATTGATTAAGAGCTTTTCAACACAATTATATTGCAAAACCTCAATTTCTGTACTTTTTACTCAGTTAAAATTCCAACGGGTCCGTTGTATGGCCCATTTAGACCTGCTCCTCCGAAACTTCTACAAAAGGACCGTAAAACAAGTTTTAATCAAATTTTAGGAGTTCAAATAATTGATTAGGAGCTCTTCAACACAATTATACTGCAAAACCTCATATTTTGTACTTTTTACTCAGTTAAAATTCCAACGGGTCCATTGTATGGCCCATTTAGACCTGCTAGTCCGAAACTTTTACAGAAAGGACATGAAAACAAGTTTTAATCAAATCTTAGGACTTCAAATAATTGATTAGGAGCTTTTCAACACAATTATATTGCAAAGCCTCATAATTTGTACTTTTTACTCAGTTAAAATTCCAACGTGTCCATTGAAAGGCCCATTTAGACATGCTCGTCCGAAACCTCTACAAAAAGGACCGCAAAACAAGTTTTAATCAAATTTTAGGATATCATGTAATTAATTAGAAGCTTTTCAACACAATTATATTGCAAAACCTAAATTTTTGTACTGTTTACTCAGTTAAAATTCTAACGGGTCCATTGTATGGCCCATATAGACCTGCCCGTCCGAAAACTCGACAAAAAGGACCTCAAAACAAGTTTTAATTAAATTTTTGGAGTTCAAATAATTGATTAGGAGCATTTCAACAAAATTATATTGCAAAACCTCATATTTTGTACTTTTTACTCAGTTAAAATTCTAAGGGGTCCATTGAGAGGCCCATTTATACCTGCTCCTCCGAAACCTCAACAAAAAGGACCGCAAAACAAGTTTTAATCAAATTTTAGGAGTTCAAATAATTGATTAGGAGCTTTTCAACACAATTATATTGCAAAACCTTATTTTCTGTACTTTTTAATCAGTTAAAATTCCAACGGGTCCATTGAAAGACCCATTTAGACCTGCTCGTCTGAAATCTCTACAAAACGACCGCAAAACAAGTTTTAATCAAATTTTAGGAATTCAAATAACTGATTAGGAGCTTTTAAACACAATTATATTGCAAAACCTCAATTTCTGTACTTTTTACTCAGTTAAAATTCCAAGGGGTCCATTGAAAGGCCCATTTAGACTTGCTCGTTCGAAACCTGGACAAAAAGGACCGCACAACAAGTTTTAATAAAATTTTAGGTGTTCAAATAATTGATTAGGAGCTTTTCAACACAATTATATTGCAAAACCTCATATTTTGTACTTTTTACTCAGTTAAAATTCCAACGGGTCCATTGAAAGTCCCATTTAGACCTGCTCGTTCGAAACCTCTACAAAAAGAACCGCAAAACAAGTTTTAATCAAATTTTAGGAGTTCATGTAATTTATTAGGAGCTTTTCAACAGAATTATATTGGAAAACCTCAATTTTTGTACTTTTTACTCAGTTAAAATTCCAACGGGTCCATTGAAAGGCCCATTTAGACTTGCTCGTCTGAAACCTCGACAAAAAGGACCGCTAAACAAGATTTAATAAAATTTTAGGAGTTCAAATAATTGATTAGGAGCTTTTCAACACAATTATATTGCAAAACCTCATATTTTGTACTTTTTACTCAGTTAAAATTCCAACGGGTCCATTGAAAGTCCCATTTAGACCTGCTCGTTCGAAACCTCTACAAAAAGAACCGCAAAACAAGTTTTAATCAAATTTTAGGAGTTCATGTAATTTATTAGGAGCTTTTCAACACAATTATATTGGAAAACCTCAATTTTTGTACTTTTTACTCAGTTAAAATTCCAACGGGTCCATTGAAAGGCCCATTTAGACTTGCTCGTCTGAAACCTCGACAAAAAGGACCACTAAACAAGATTTAATAAAATTTTAGGAGTTCAAATAATTGATTAGGAGCTTTTCAACATAATTATATTGCAAAACCTCATATTTTGTACTTTTTACTCAGTTAAAATTCCAACGGGTCCATTGAATGGCCCATTTAGACATGCTCGTCCGAAACCTTGACAAAAGGACCGTAAAACAAGGTTTAATCAAATTTTAGGAGTTCATATAATTAATTAGGAGCTTTTCAACACAATTATATTGCAAAACCTCAATTTATGTACATTTTACTCATTTAAAATTCCAACGGGTCCTTTGAAAGGCCCATTTAGACCTGCTCGTCCGAAACATAGACAAAAAGGACCGCAAAACAAGTTTTAATCAAATTTTAGGAGTTCAAATAATTGATTAGGAGCTTTTCAACACAATTATATTGCAAAAACTCAATTTCTATACTTTTTACTCAGTTTAAATTCCAACGGGTCCATTGAAAGGCCCATTTAGACCTGCTCGTCCGAAACCTCTACAAAAAGGACCGCAAAACAAGTTTTAATCTAATTTTAGGAGTTCATGTAATTGATTAGGAGCTTTTCAATACAATTCTATTGCAAAACCTCAATTTCTATACTTTTTTCTCAGTTAAAATTCCAAGGGGTCCTTTGAAAGGCCCATTTAGACCTCCTCGTCCGAAACCTGGACAAAAAGGACCGCAAAACAAGTTTTAATCAAATTTTAGGAGTTCAAACAATTATTTAGGAGCTTTTCAACACAATTATATTGCCAAACCTCAATTTATGTACTTTTTACTCAGTTAAAATTCCAATGGGTCCATTGAAGGGCCCATTTAGACCTGCTCATCATCCGAAACCTCAACAAAAAGGACCTTAAAATAAGTTTTAATCAAATTTTAGGTGTTCAAATAATTGATTAGGAGCTTTTCAACACAATTATATTGAAAATCCTCATATTTTGTACTTTTTACTCAGTTAAAATTCCAACGGGTCCATTGAGAGGCCCATTTAGACCAACTCGTCCGAAACCTCTACAAAATGACCATAAAACAAGTTTTAATCAAATTTTAGGAATTCATGTAATTTATTAGGAGCTTTTGAACACAATTATATTGAAAAACCTCAATTTTTGTACTTTTTACTCAGTTAAAATTCAAAAAGGTCCATTGAAAGGCCCATTTAGACCTACTCGTCCGAAACCTCGACAAAATGACCGCAAAACAAGTTTTAATCAAATTTTAAGAGTTCAATAAATTGATTAGGAGCTTTTCAACACAATTATATTGCAAAACCTCATATTTTGTACTTTTTACTTAGTTAAAATTCCAACGGATAACGGGTGGGATGGCTCTCAATTCTCTCTCAAAAATTTCCGGGGTCTTTGTTGGGTGTTGGCTTGTTCTTCATTTTTTCCTCTTTTTCCGGTGGATTTCACCACTATCTCTCCATCACTCCCCTTCCCCCACACGGCACCTCTCCATCTTCCGCCGAATTTGCCAGCATATCATCAAGAGAACCGGATTTTTTGGATTTCCTTGGAAATCGGTATGAGAATGCCAAGGGTCATTCCACCCCGTCACTTTTTCACAATTTCAGTTTTTGTTTCATTTTATATTTATTTTTATTCTCTTTGGTTTTTAACTTTCATCTTATCTCCTTTCTGCGAGTTTTGGCCGTATTTTGCTATATACAACCTTCCTATCAGATCTGCTTTCTATGGTGAAGGGTTTTTTCTCCCCTTCTTTTTCCACGGTTTTCTCCCTTTTTTGCTGATTTCGACGAGATCTCTCCGACAAATCCCAGATTTAGACAGTAAGGTTCGCCGTTTTTATTTTCTCCTTAATCTATTATTCTTTTGTTTATATTTAACTCTTTCTAATATTTGCTTTGGTTTCCTTTTCTTCTTTGTGGCTATGGATCAATCTATTCTGCTATCTCGGAGGGATTCCCTTTCCACCTCTTTTCCACTTCGGACGATTTCTGAAAATAACAGCCGGTATTTGTTAGGGTTTGTCCCTCTGTCTCCTTTTTCTAGATTGGAGGGCTTCTCCAAATTACGACGACTGGCCGGTTCTTTCCAGATATTATTCCACCTTTTTTCCCTTCTGGGCGTCTTCTTTAAAAACCAACAGGAATACGGTAGATCGTAACGGTAAATTTTGTCGATCCTCTTCTCTTTTTGCCTCTTTTTTCTTTTGTTTCTTTATTATATATTTTGATCTTTTTTCTGTGTCCTACTCTTCCTTTGTGTTTCTGGATCTGGCTCCGATTTAAAATCGAAGGGTTTTTTCACCGGCTGTGGAACGCGGCGGACACATCGAATCCTCTTGTCTGTTGAAGGGTTTGTCTCACCCTTTAGGGTTCCATGCGAACCCCGAGATTTTGCATATGAATCGTTTCACCTTCTCCTCAGTTTTTCTCTTCTTTATTTATTTCTTATGTCTTTTTAATTTGCACTGTAAATCTCATTTTCTCCCTTCCTGTTTCAGATCTTCTTCGTCGAGATTTAGGTCTTTAATCTTTCCTTTACTCAGATTTGCAGTGGAGGCTATGGTCTTTATCATGAATTCCCTCAGGCCATCGTATTATCTAAGGCTCTTTTTCCTTTCTATTTTCTTAATCCCATTTCATCCCCTTTACTGGTTTTTCAATCTAACTCTTTTCTTGTTATCTTTTTCCCAGTTTGGGTGTGCTTCCATTACTATTTGGTCCATATGTCTTGGACGACTTTCGATTCGAAGGTACGATCCACCATACCATCTATTATTCTCTTTATTCTTTTCTGTTTTTCCCTTTTACATTTGTGCTGCTCTTGCTCTGTGATTTCCATTCCTATTAGTGCTCTACATATGTCTCTAAAAATTCAGTACCAATTTTTCTTTTGTTGGTTATTTTCTTTTCTGTCTATCGTCTCTTCCAACAGTATTGTGAATAATCTTTCTGTTATATTTTCTTTTATTCTAAGTACTATCCTATATTCTGTCTTTAGATCATCTTTTAATCTCTGCTTCAATCGATTTTATTCATCCTCTTTTTTGCATCCTCTTGTTCTCTTCCATTTACCTTTGTCTATTTGTGCAGTTTTAATATCTTATTTTCTCATAATCTTGTTGACTCTCATTTATTCATGTTTTATCCCCCTGCTTTTTACTACTATCTCTGTAGTTAAAGAATACTATATATATTACTTACACAATTATCCAGCCCTTTTAGGGAAATCTTTGCCATCCCATGTTATGTGATATTCATACACTACCTACACTATTAATAGTTTGCATTATCTCTCCCTCCTGTTATACATCTGGGTTTCTTTGTCTATTAACCCTTTACAATTATTGCTCCCGATGCTTTCTCTGTTAACAAATTATGGTAAATTCCACCTTAAAAAGAACATGAACTTTGACTACCTTTACATCATAAAAGGTGTTTATCAGCTGTTTCTCAACGCTAATTCACCACATGCCTTCAGCCTTATTCTTGGGGGGAATTTCCATATGCACAAATGATTTATGCTATATTATAATTTTATCTAAGATTAACTTTCTAGGTCTGCTTTATCCTACTACTTTTAATTTCTATAACCCAGGGAGTCCTCCCTATCTATAATCTAACACTCATTTGCACAGATCTAATCTGGACCCATTTTGGAGTATAAATCTAAACTTTCACTCTATATCTTGTTCTATATCAATTATATCTTCTGATTGGCCCGTTATAACTATCATTTTTCATGAAAATATTTTTAATATTCACACCTTTTTCTTTTTGTCTATTTTCTCTATAATTAAGAATTTATGCACATTTCCTTTCAAGTTTTCTTTTATGTATATTATGTTCTTTTTGCAGACAATGAACCCTCATGATAGCATAACCATGCAGCGTTGCAGGACTTACTGTACTCCCTTCTTTATCCTTCTTTGGTTATGTAATTATTTATTAGTAGCTTATTTTATTTGCTTACCCCCCTTTATTTTTTTGCTCATTTGGTCTGTATTAATCTTTTTTACCTCGCTTCCTCCTTTCCTTGGGTTTGTAATTATTTTTGGTTGTTTTCTTTCTGCTTTTCTTTTCTCTATGCTTTTTATATGCTTTCTTTATGTCTCTAGATGTATGTCTCCATGCCATAATTTTGTTTTGTATGCTAATATCTATCTACTCTATGTATGTTACTATGCATATTTATATTTCTACTCGATTAACATCAAGAAATTTTATTCCTACTACGCCTTTTTAGGTGACTCCTCACTAGCCCGTTTAAGGGACTTTATAAAAACCCTATCAAATAGGGACCATTTTCCTCTTTATGCTAATCAAATTTACAAATTTTCAAATTTCTTTCCCTCCTACTCAATTATTACTCGAAACGTCCGATTGAATTTAAACTTGAAATTAATCGCCCTGCTTCTCACTACATTTATTTCTCGACTTTTAATAATATTAATGTGTCAAATTTTTCTAATTAACTACTCTCTTCCTTCTTCCCTTATCGGTTATATCTTTCCTTTTTCTTCCAATCCTCTTGTATTAAATTATATATTAATTTCTAAATTAATCTTCTCTTCCAAAAATAACGCTTTTGATAATTGCCAATAGTAATTCAGTCCTTCCTTTTTATCCCTTAATATAAGTAATTACATCGACAAATACACAATTTATTTCCTTTCAATCCTTCTAGCACAATTCTTTCTGCTTTCAAAGACTAATTCCTTAAACTTTGTCTTTTCTTTTGCAATATTCAAATTTTTAATGGAATTATTTACTCAAATTTTTTTATTTTATTACCCGTTAGTTTTACATTTTATTTTAAATTCCCGCTTAATTTATTCCTTTATTAAAATATCATCTTTTATTGCCAAGACTAATCTAGCCTTTCCTTACATATCCCAAAAAATCAGCACTTACATCTGCAAAAACTTATTGCATTTACTTTTAAACTTTCCTTTACAATTATGTATGTATATAAGGAATACTTCCTTAAATTTTGTTCCCAATATACCACTATTTAACCTCCCTAAAGGAATTTCTTTTTTTACCTATTCATCTAGACTTATTAAGGAAAGTTCTCTTCACATCCTCTTTTATGATATTAAAATATCTCATCTTTTACGATCCCTAATTTTCTTTCCAAACTTTTTTCCTACTACTTACCATAGTACATCTTACCCAATTGCATCCTTTAAATATGAACAACACATTTATACCAAACCACAAAACCACCCCTATCTTTCTACTCTCCTCAATCTTCAAACTTCCTCGATGGCATCCTCTTCTATCCCCCAACTCAGTTCTATCGACCTCACTAATGAGGAAGCAGAGCTCCTTTACACCCCTGACTTTGGTTGGGATTTTATCAAGGAGGACCCCAAGCTTATTATATTCGGATGTTTTATCTCGTCCAAGGCGATTGATATATATGTTGTTATTAATGCCTTCGAAGGAATATGGAAGCCTAACGATGTGGTGTCTATATCTGTTATCCAAGACAACTTCCTCAAGATAAAATTCAAGGAGACCAAGAACTGTTATGAAGTCATCAACCGTGGTCCTTGGTTGTACAAGGACGAATGGTTAGCCGTTACCGAGTACGACCCTGCCAAATCAGTAGGAGAATACAACTTCAATATTATGAGGATTTGGATTCGTATCTTCTCTCTCCCTTCCTCACTCTTTGAGGACATTGATCGATCACATCTGGTGGGACATGCCCTTGGGTCAATGGTAGGCAACGTTCTTCGAACCGATACTCGAGAGTTTGAAGGGAACATGAAAGACTTCCTTCAGGTAGAAATCTTGCTGGATATCACCAGACCTGTCACCCGTTTCGTATTCATCGGATCCGGGGCCAACAAAATTATGTGCCGTCTTCAATACGAACGCCTTCCTACTCTTTGCCTCAGCTGTGGTATTATCAGCCACACAATTGAAAATTGCCCCATTCGCTCTTCGCTTGATCTCAACAAACTGCAGTACGGGGAGTGGCTCCGCTACCTCCCCCCAAGACGTCGCCCAGTTGGTACTCGTGGGTGTATCCGTAATGTTGAGCCAAATCTTAACCAAAATATCCCTCCACTGAATGGTAATATTTATTCTCTTACTGCCAATATATTGTTTTTTATCGGTTTATTCCAATAATTAATCTATATCTTTTGCTATCTCTAGTTCTACCTATATACTTATCATCTTCTTTCCTCATAGTGCCTCCCGTTCCAGCAGCTTCGGCCAACACTAATGTTCCTCCCACCGATCCGAATAACATGGGTACATTGTTATTTCCTTTTCTTAGCAATTATCCTGTTTTTAACTATCAATCAATAACTAAACTGGTCTCTACCTACATCCTACTCATAGGTTCTCTAAATGATGGTGACGCTGCCTCCTTTACGGAACAACCCACCGAGGAAGCTCCAAACACGGATATGGCTATGGATGATGTCCCCAACTCTACCAAAGATCCATCTGCATCTCATGCGAAACAGAAAGCACCCCTTGAGCCTCAGCCCCTGAATACCATCTATCCTATCCCTGAAGATGGTTCAAATGATGATTGGGACGCCACGGATGATGGTGTTCCTAGCCCAACTGCCCAGCAAATAAAAAAGATTGAAGCTGAATTGCGTAAGCCCCCTGCTCCTACCGATGCATTTTCAATGATTTTAACCAATGGTTATTAAAAACTTACCCAAATGATGCATCCCCTGCACCTGTTCCAGCCCCATCGAACCGTGGCACAAAACGCCGTTCTCCTATCCAAGTGTCGCTCCCGCCAAAAAAATCCAAACCATCCGGATCCACTCCTAAGGCTGGGATGAGCAGCTCAAAAAACTCTCCGGCGGCGGTTGACTCCCAGCCTCGCCGAGCAAAATGAGGATCCTATCCTGGAACTGTCAGGATCTAGGACAAGCCCCGACAGTTCAACATTTTCGGACCTATGTCCAACATACCAACCCGGATGTTATTTTCTTATGTGAAACCAAAATTAATAATGCGGCATGTAGCGGCCTTTGTCTTTCATTAGGTATGCTAGAAATTATCTCTATTCCCCCAACGGAAGGGTGTTCCGGTATTACTCTATTTGCCTCGAACAATATTAATATAAATTTAATTTCGTATTCGGCGCGTTATATACATACTCAGATTACTTTGAACAATTGCACTATGTTTTTTACTGGAATGCATGGCTACTCTAAAACTAGTCAAAAATATAAAACATGGGAAATCATCGATTCATTACATATTAATAATAATAATAATAATACCCCCTGGCTTCTTGGAGGGGATTTTAATGAAATTTTAACTGACTCTGAAAAACAAGGTTGTTGTCGAAGGGCTAGATCACAAATAAATAATTTCCGTAACTGTCTATCACGCAACAATCTCTTTGACTGTAAACCAACTTCTGGATGGTTTACCTGGACAAAAGTATGGCCTTCAACTCCAATTATACATGAAAGATTAGATCGATTCATAGCTAATTCGGCTTGGCAAGATCTCTTCCCTTCCTATCGTATAACAACGGACTATGTGGCCAAATCCGACCATTGTTTCCTGCTCCTTGATTTATTCCCTGCGGGTGTTAACCCCATTCAGCGGACATCCAACACTTTTCGTTTCGAAAACTGTTGGGCGCATAAGGAGGATAATATACATACTATTAAAAGCACTTGGGCCAATACCTCTGGAACAGCAATTGAAAAAATTGAAGCTATCGGCACATGTCTGGAGGAATGGCAAAATCACCAAAGATTTAAATCTATTGGACGGATCAACTTCCTTACCAAAAAAAATAAACAAATTCTTATGTCGCCCCTTAAATGCCACAAATGAAGAAATCTATATAAAACATAGAACTGAACTTAATAAACTTCTAATGGAACAAGAAATCTATTGGGCTCAAAGATCTCGTACACTCTGGCTCTCCCAAGGGGATAAAAATACAAGGTTCTTCCATGCTCAGGCAACTAATAGGAAAAAGAAAAATTCGATTACAGGTCTTTTTGACTCTAATTTGAATTGGTGTACGGCTGACTCAGACCTAATGACTATTGCTTCTACATATTTTCAAAATCTCTTTACATCATCCAACCCCCAAATTTCGGATAATATTCTCGATAAAATTATGCCTTCTATCACCCAACCAATGAACGATACTCTATTAAGGTCCTTCAGAAAAGAAGAAATACTCCATGCCTTTCGGGACATTGATCCGAGGAAAGCGCCTGGTATCGATGGACTACCAAGTAGTTTTTTTCGACAACATTGGGACACGGTTGGCGATGATGTCATTAATCTTTGCCTTAACCTACTAAACGACACCGCTGATATGGCCTTAGTAAATAAAACTATTCTGGTACTAATCCCTAAAATCCAGGACCCAACTTCCATGAAACAACTAAGACCTATCAGCCTATGTACTATTCTTTATAAAATAGTTGCTAAAACCATCGTCAATAGGATGAAACAAACAATTCCCTTCAGTATCAGCCCCAATCAAGCAGCTTTTGTCCAGGGACGCAACATCTTGGATAATATCCTTGTTGCCCATGAAATTATTCACAACATCAATTCAGGTGCAACTAAATCCTCCCAAGGAGCTGCTATTAAATTAGACATGGAAAAAGCCTTTGATAGAGTTGAATGGTCCTTTCTAGGAAATGTTATGGAACGCATGGGCTTTACCTCAGAATGGATCTCCCTCATAATGCGTTGCATTACCACAGTCTCCTTTTCAGTAAAAATTAACAATTCCTTCTCCCCTTTTTTCAACCTCAACGTGGCTTACGCCAAGGTGACCCCCTATCTCCTTTTTTATTCCTCTTTTGCACACAAGGGCTTTATGCTTACCTATCTGCTGCCCAACAAACAAACATTCTACCGGGACTTGGTGCCTATAAATATGGGCCCAAAGTCAACCATCTGCTTTTTGCTGATGACTGCATGGTCTTCATTAATAATTCTCCAACCGAAGCTTCTCATCTCAAAAGAGCTCTGCAAACTTATGCTGCTGCTTCCGGACAAGCGGTTAATTTTGAGAAATCAACAATTTTTTATAATCCGTGTACCCCATCCTCAACAAGAATCGCGATCAATAGTCTTTTGCAAGTACGTGAGGTATCTAATCCTGGTGTATATCTGGGTATCCCACTTCTCATTGGGAAAAACAAAACTGAGTCACTAGGATTTGTGCGTGATAAATTTCACGATCGTCTTTCTAGCTGGGATAAACATCTCCTCTCTTTTAGCGGTCGAGAGATTTTCATCAAGGCAGTCCTACAATCCCTACCTCAATACGTTATGTCTTGTTACCTTCTTCCACAAAATATCATTGATGATATGACCTCATCAATTCGACAATACTGGTGGACTGGAAAATCCAACAAAAAAGGATGGCATATGCTTCCATGGAATCATGTTTGTTTACCTAAGGCTGCCGGAGGCATGGGATTTAAGGATTTGCATGATTTCAATATTGCTCTCTTAGGTAAGCAACTATGGAGACTCATTTGTGAACCGGATTCTTTATTAGGACAAATATATCGTTCTAAATACTTTCCTTCTGGAAATATCCTAGATGCCCCCAGGCCCAATCGTGGCTCCTTTGCAGGGCAAGGTATGTATAACGCTCTACAGCGCCTCTTTCCAGGCTTTCTTTACCGTCCAGGTATTAACAGTAATACCAGAGTACACAAAGATATATGGGGTGATTCTTCCCCGGTTAATCTCACTGGGAATTACAAAACCTCGGATGAATTCCATATTCGTTGTCGTGATTTTATGATTCGTAATCAAACTGCCTGGATACGGAAAAGGTCAGGCATTATTTTAACCAAGCTGATGCCACAGCTATTCTAAGTATTCCTATTATAAACGATCACCGTGATTCTATACTCTGGTCTCCTAATGACTCGGGTATTTACTCAGTCTGCTCTAGTTATATTTTCCTACAACGGTCTATATACCCACATACGTCACCTACACGGTTTTGGAAATTTCTGTCCAAAGTCAAGGCCTTACCCAAAGTCAAAACTTTTGGTTGGCGTATGACGTCTGATGCTCTACCAGTTGGGGTCAAAATGCAAGTCTTTTCACCAAATTCAGGGCCTTGTCCCATCTGTGGTAGCCATTCGGAATCCATTCTCCATACTCTTCGTGACTGTTCTGGGGCTTCTGAAGTCCTCCAACTTTCTGGTATTCCCATTACTCTTTCTAGGAGTTTGGCTACTACCCCACTACAATGGTTAGAGGAAGCAGCCCACACCCTATCCCCTGATAAATTTGGCCTTTTCCTCACAACTATTTGGAATGTCTGTAATAGACGTAACGACTGGGTTCATAACCACCATCTACAACCGCCTTGGCTAATTGCCGTTAATTCCATTAGTTTACATGATGACTTTTGTAAAGCCTTTTTGGCTACTACCCCAACACCCTCTACCCTTTCTACTCCATGCTGGAATCCTCCCCCACTTCACCATATCAAAATAAACGTGGATGGTGCTTTTAATCAATCAACTCATGCAGCTGCTGTTGGCGACGTTGCTCGTGATTCTACAGGTGCAGTCATGGGTGGCCTTGCGTTTCCGCTTGGTAGCTGTCTGGACGCAGTTACCAGTGAAGGCGAAAGCCTTCTTGCTGGTCTCACCTTTGCCCGATCTCAAGGATGGAATCGGATCTTGCTTGAAACTGATTGCGCTTCTCTCGCGAATAGGATCAAGAATCCCGCACAGGACCTTTCTACCATGGGACCTCTTCTTCACCAGATTCAAGCGTCTCTTCATGATTTTGATTCTGTTTCTGTTTCATTTGTACGCCGTGAGGCAAATCACTTAGCCCATACTTTGGCTACTTTCTCTTTGAGCACTATGACTTCCATGTCATTTAATTCTGATGTTCCAACTTGTATCCAACATCTTGTAACAAATTCTTTATGATTAATAAAACTTAGGCACTCTTTTCCCCTTTTTAGGGTCCTCTAGCTCTGCTTGAAGGACAGTAGTAGGGGTTTTTAATGAGGCCTTTTTCTTCAAAAAAAATTCCAACGGGTCCATTGAAAGGCCCATTTAGACCTGCTCGTCCGAAACCTTGACAAAAAGGACCGCAAAACAAGCTTTAATCAAATTTTAGGAGTTCATGTAATTGATTAGGAGGTTTTCAACACAATTATATTGCAAAACCTCAATTTCTGTACTTTTTACTCAGTTAAAATTCCAAGGGGTCCTTTGAAAGGCCCATTTAGACCTGCTCGTCCGGAACCTGGACAAAAAGGACCGCAAAAAAAGTTTTAATCAAATTTTAGGAGTTCAAATAATTGATTAGGAGCTTTTCAACACAATTATATTGCCAAAGCTCAATTTATGTACTTTTTACTTTGTTAAAATTCCAATAGGTCCATTGAAAGGCCCATTTAGACCTGCTCGTTCGAAACCTCTACAAAAAGGACCGCAAAACAAGTTTTTATCAAATTTTTGGAGTTCATGTAATTGATTAGGAGCTTTTCAACACAATTACATTGCAAAACCTCAATTTCTATATTTTTTACTCAGTTAAAATTCCAACGGGTCCATTGAAAGGCCCATTTAGACATGCTCGTCTGAAACCTCGACAAAAAGGACCGCAAAACAAGTTTTAATTAAATTTTTGGAGTTCAAATAATTGATTAGGAGCTTTTCAACAAAATTATATTGCAAAACCTCAATTTCTGTACTTTTTACTCAGTTAAAATTCCAACGGGTCCATTGAAAGGCCCAATTAGACTTGCTCGTCCGACACCTCTACAAAAAGTACCGTAAAACAAGTTTAATCTAATTTTAGGAGTTCATTTAATTGATTTGGAGCTTTTCAACACAATTATATTGCAAAATCTCAATTTCTGTACTTTTTACTCAGTTAAAATTCCAACGGGTCCATTGAAAGGCCCATTTAGACCTGCTTGTCCGAAACCTCTACAAAAAGGACCGCAAAACAAGTTTTAATCAAAATTTAGGAGATCGTGTAATTGATTAGGAGTTTGTCAACACAATTATATTGAAAAACCTCAATTTCTGTACTTTTTACTCAGTTAAAATTCCAAGGTGTGTGTGTGGGATGGCTCTCGAAATTCTCTCAATTCTTCTGGGTCTCTCTTGTGTCTGTGTTTGCCCTTTTTTCACTTTCAACCTTCCCCGCAACATTTCCCCTCCTCATTTCTACTTTTCTCTCAACCTTCTGTTTCCCCTCCTTCCTCCCCGCCACTCTCTTCGCCACCATTACACCATTCGTTTCATTGTTCTCCTCCCTACCAGCCGACACATCACTCTTTCACGTGATCCCAGCACGTCAAGGTGAAGAATCGTTAAGAGCCCATCTCGCCCAATATACGATTACCGATATGTATCATCTGTTTTTATTTCAATATTTATCGACCCTCCCCTTTGTGATTCTCCATATTACTTGTTTAATCCTTTGCTGGTTTGGTTTTTTGCGAGGATAAAGTCTAAGATCCAAGGGTTTTTTTATTGTCGATTCGTCTCCTCCCTCTGCTTAACGGAATGGTCTCGTTCCAAAACCCATTTTTCATCCGATTGAGTGACCTACGATTTCAAAAGATGCTCGAGATGTGTTCTCTGATACATGCATGAGAGAGGTGAAACTAATCATCTTAGAAAAGAAGTTAAAACTGTTTTGCAAGTCAGAAACGTCGGTCAACTTGCGACTCCTTTTTGGATGGGATCCAGGAATTTATGGGTCTACATGTCTTCTTGAAACTTGTTCGGCTGTCAATTAGCTTTCCAACGGATTTTGAAACGCCTCAAGCTGACATCTAGAACTCAAGATACGCCTATTTTAGCGAAGACAACACATGCAGAAGTTCCTATACGGGATTAATACGAGATTGTTGGATAATTATGAATTTTCAAGATTTTATTTGATTATTTGTAATTTAAATCAATATAAGATTCTTCAATATCTATTAGGATCAGATTAAGATTTTATTTTCAACATTTATTTATTATTAGAAGTTACTTATATAATTAGGATTCCTAAATTTACTAGGATTAGAACTTCTCAAAGGCTTATATAAGTAGGCTTCAACCACATTGTAATTTAGATTTGAATGATTAACTAAAGTTCTCTTTTGAGTTTAGACTTGCAAGAAGTATAACTTGTGTTTTTTATTTTAGATGTGATTCTTCAAGTTCGTCAGAATTTGTTGTTGGTCTTCACACTCCTACTTGCCTAGGTAATTGCGTCTAGGAGGGTGGGTTAGAGCCGCTTGAGGTTGCTTGCTTGGTTAATTGCAATCAAGAGGGTGCCGAGGACAAAACCACCACAAATCCATCAAGCCATCTCCATCTTTAACTTCATTCAATCTCCATAGCCATAAACAAAGCTGAATTTTTAGATTTGTTTTATCTACCTCTCTTTTAATCTCTTTTAATCCTTTTGTTTTAATTTTTATTATTTATTCCTTAATCTTCTTTCTTATCTTCGTTTCTTTAATTTCCAGCCTTGAATCTGAATTTTTAAGAAAAGCCCTTCTTCTTGATTGAGTCTAAAGCCCCTAATTCTTGCAACAACTTGATTGAAAGATTCCAACTCAAAGTTTGCGCTACTCTATCATTTGGTTTCTCATCTCTGCTATTGTTTTGCAATATTTTGGTTTCAAAATCCCAAACATCTATTACGCATCTACTGTTATCTTTTCTCTCTGTTATGGACGAGACCCATGAACCATCAAGGGAAGGGACACCAATACTGGGCCATGAGAACGTTGAGGAGTTGGAGCCGTTGGCTGCACCGAACCAGGAGCTGCGCAGGGGAACACGTGTGAGAAGGGCCCCAAAAGGGCTAACAGAATTTATCCTTTCTTAAAGTCAGTCTTATATAAATAAAACACAGTGTAATGAGTGAGGCATGATGTTTCCTGAAATTCCCTCTTCTAATCTAAAAACTCTCTATATTTCTCTTTTCTTCTATTCTGTAGTTGGATACTTGACAGTTTGGTGCTTTCATTGAGAGCATAACGCCATGGTCAACAACAGTGAAGCTATCAAGACATTTCAAGACACCACTGCTTCTCTGCAGAGGCACGCCGAGGACCAGACTCGATGGAACGAGAATACTGAACGCACCTTGCAGAACCTAGCTCGCCAATTGACTGCTATTTCGACACACCTGGGATTGCATCCGGATGCCGGCGGTGAAATAGTGGCCAACAAGGGTAAGGATAAAATCAAGGTGGAGTCGGACGATGCGTTCCTGTTTTCTCCGCGTCCGGTTCAGGTGGAGTTACCGATCTTCACCGGAAAGGATCCCGAGGAATGGCTAGCATCTGCTCAGGATTTCTTCTAGTTCTATCACACGGAGGATCACCACCGCGTTACCATGGCTTCATTCCGGATGGAAGGAACAACCAATAAATGGTATCGATGGATGCAAAGGCAGAGACAACTGGCCGGTTGGAATCATTTAGTGGAAGCCATACGTCGACGGTTTTCGGTAACGGAAGTTGAATCGCCGGAAGGTCAGCTCACGAAGTTGTTTCAGCTCACCACCATTGAAGACTACCAGACACGTTTTGAGGACATGGCCTTACGCACAACGGCTAACCTATTAGAGGGGTTTCTTACTCAATGTTTTATCTCTGGGCTGAGGCAAGAAATTAAGCATGAAGTATTAGCCCAGCGGCCCACATCTATGCCTGAGGTTTTGTCACTTGCTAGGTTTCATGAAGCAAAATTTAATGAGGCCAAGAAAATAGTCGGGCGGGGAACCGGGTCCAAATTACCCCCACTATTACCCACGCCCCAAATCACCTCTCTCGGACCTAAGGGATTGTCAGGTCGACCGCCTCCAGTTGATAACCCCAATCCTCGGTCTAACCCCCTTCAACCACGAAGAATCTCAGCGGCCGAAGCACAATCGCGAAGAGAGAAGGGGCTCTGCTATTACTGCGACGAGAAGTATGTTCCGGGGCATAAATGTAAGGAACCACAATTGTTCATATTGGATGATGCCGGCCATGAATCGAATTTCGTTAATGAATCGAGTCTCGAGGCCGAGGAGCAGCCGGAAGTGTTGGGCAACGATGGTGAGAATCATGAACAATCCCTTGTGTCATTTAACGCTCTTGCTGGTTGCGTGACACCAAACACTCTACGAGTTCAAGGAGAGGTTAAGGGGCGAGCAGTGCGAATATTGATCGATGGGGGAAGCACCCACAATTTCGTGCAGACGCGAACGGCCAAATACCTTGGGTTACAGATTACAGCTGCTCCTAATTTCAAGGTACTGGTGGGTAATGGGGAAAAGCTAAACAATGAAGGCTGCGTTAAGAGTCTCAAACTGGGGGTGCAGGGAACAGAGTTGCAAACTGATTTTTATGTTCTTCCATTGGAAGGTGCGGATATGGTGTTAGGGGTTGCATGGATGGCTACACTCGGACCAGTAACCATGGATTTTGCTCAGCTGCGTTTCCAGTTTCGGCAGGGAGGGGTGGAGCATCAATGGCAAGGCGAGTTAAATTCTGAACCACAACCAGTTTGCTTGCAGGCTTTTCGACGAATGGCCGAAACCAATGCTGTTGCCCAGTGCTATTGTTTGCATCTCAATAAGGACGTGGAACATGGTAAGGAGACGGAACCCATAGAATTGAAGCCGCTGCTAGAGGAATTTGCCGATGTGTTCTCGCCATCGAAGGGGTTGCCACCAGCACGGGAGCATGACCATGCGATCCACTTAGATCCTTCCAGTAAGCCGGTCAATGTAAAGCCTTATCGATATCCCTATTTCCAGAAGCAAGAGGTTGAGCGTCAGGTACAACAACTGCTGGAACAATAGTTTATTCGGAAGAGCCATAGTCCTTTTTCATCGCCAGTGTTGTTAGTAAAGAAAAAAGACGGCACCTGGAGATTCTGTGTGGATTATCGGGCTTTAAACGCAATCACCATCAAGGATAAATTCCCTATCCCTACAGCCGAAGAGTTGTTTGATGAGTTAGAGGGTGCGGAATTTTTCTCCAAACTGGATTTGTTAGCCGGTTATCACCAAATCAGAGTGAGGACAGAGGATGTGCCGAAGACAGCATTCCGTACCCAAGAGGGTCACTACGAGTTCCTCGTCATGCCATTCGGCCTGACCAATGCCCCGTCGACTTTCCAAGCTACCATGAATGAGCTATTCCGACCTCATTTACGTAGATTTGTGCTTGTCTTTTTGGATGATATATTAATTTATAGCCACACTATGCAAGAGCACGTTGAACATGTTAGAACAGTGCTGCAGCTTCTAAGAGTTAATGGGTTGGTAGCCAAACGAACCAAGTGTGCCTTTGGACAACAAAAGATCGAGTATCTAGGCCATGTTGTATCGCGCGAAGGACTCGCTGTCGACCCGACCAAGGTTGAAGCCATTCAAGTATGGCCGACGCCAACCAATGTAAAAGAAGTCAGGGGATTCTTAGGCATTGCAGGCTATTACCGAAAATTCATTCGAGGTTTCGCTACTATTGCAGCACCATTGACTGGTTTTCTTAGAAAGGGGGATGCTTTTGTCTGGGATGAGTCAGTCCAAGGGGCCTTCGACTGTTTAAAAGAATGTCTCTGCTCTACACCGGTTCTGTGACTTCCAGACTTCAACCAAGATTTTGTTGTGGAAACCGTTGCTTCCGGAGTGGGAATCGGAGCAGTACTACACCAAGGTCGACAACCTTTGGCTTTTTACAGTCAAAAACTAAGCTCACGAATGCAGGCAGCTTCAACCTACAATAGAGAGATGTTTGCTATTACACAAGCTGTGGGGAAGTGGCGGCAATATCTGCTTGGGCGACGATTTATTATCATCACGGACCAACGATCTCTACGGGAGCTCAATCAACAAATTATCCAAACTCTGGAGCAGCAAAGATGGTTATCAAAGCTTATTGGTTATGACTTTGAAATTCGATATAGACCGGGGAAATTAAACGAAGTTGCAGATGCCTTATCCATGGAGGTAACAGCCAGTTTTTTAGCTTTCAGTCGGCCCTTCTTTGGTATACTGGATGATATACGTGTGGCAAGGCAAAGTGATCCGGAGCTTTGCGCACTCCAACAAAAAATCACAGCAGGAATGCAAGGGAGCGAGGGTTATACAGAGCAGGGGGGATTACTGGTTTTTAAAGGTCGAATTGTTGTTCCAAACGAGGCTGCGCTTCGCACTCTTCTATTAAGGGAATTTCATGGTTTGAAAATTGGAGGCCATGCTGGAATTAATCGCACACATCATCGAATTGCTGCAAATTTTTATTGGAAAACTCTACGCCAAGATGTTCGCCAATATGTGCAACAATGTCAAGTATGCCAAAGAATGAAAAGTGAGAGTTTGGTACCGGCGGGTCTGCTTCAACCCCTACAGATTCCTCACCAAGTTTTTGAAGATTTGGCCCTCGATTTTATCACAGGATTACCAAGTTCAAATGGTAAGGAAACAATCCTTATGGTGATTGATAGATTAACAAAATATGCACATTTCTTTGCTCTTCCTCGAAAATATGACAGTAAGGGTATAGCAAAGGTGCTGGTGCAAGGAATTGTTAAGTTACACGGGATTCCCCGATCTTTAGTGAGTGATCGCGAAAAAATTTTTATTAGCGACGTATGGATGGAGTTAGCTAAGATGCAAGGGACAGAATTGTGTATGAGTTCGGCTTATCACCCCCAAACTGATGGGCAATCAGAAGCTTTGAACAGATGCCTCGAAATGTACCTACGATGTATGGCCGACGAAGACCCCAGCAAATGGGAGCAATATCTACCCTGGGCTGAGTATTGGTATAATACGGCCTATCAGAATTCTGCTGGAATGACCCCTTTTAAAGCTCTATATGGCCGAGACCCTCCAACTCTACTTGATTATTTGGATGGCAGTGCGAAGAATGCACACGTAGATCAAGCTTTGCAGGAGCGAGATGAAATCTTACGATTGTTAAAGAAGAATTTGCTACAGGCCCAGGTGCGAATGAAGAACCAAGCAGATAAACATCGGCGGGAGTTGGAATTGGAAGTTGGTAGCTGGGTTTTCATAAAGTTACAACCTTATCGTCAACTGTCTCTTCGCTTGCGCAGACAGCAGAAACTGAGTCCCAAGTACTTCGACCCTTACTAAGTGAGCAAACGTGTCGGGCCAGACGCCTACAAACTGCAGTTGCCAGAGACTACCAGAATTCATCTGATATTTCATATCTCCCAGCTAAAGCCTTGTCGCGGCCAGCCTCATCAGCAAATTACTCCACTGCCTCTACTAATGGATGAAACTCATGAGGAAAGACATACTGCAAACCTTGAGGACAAGGTTTCTATCGATGGGGGAGGTGCTATTATGGACGAGACCCATGAACCATCAAGGGAAGGGACACCAATACTGGGCCATGAGAACGTTGAGGAGTTGGCCCATGAACCTTATCTAGGGATGTAAAAACAGGTAATCGGTCAGGTTTTAGGTCGGGTTCTGTCAGGTCGGGTAAAATCGGATACAGGTCATTTCAGGTAAAAAAAATTGACTCGACTCGGGTCGGGTGCAGGTCCATTTCAAGTCGGGTCCATTCCAGGTCGGGTCCATTTCAGACCGGGTCCATTTCAGGTCGGGTCCATTTCAGGTCGGGTCCGAAGCAGATAATTGGCAGGTTAATTCGGGTTCGGATACATTTCAGGCCGGGTCCATTTCAGTTCGGGTTCATTTCAGGTCGGGTTCGTTTCAGGTCGGGTTCATTTCAGGTCGGGTCCGTTTCAGGTCGGGTCTATTTCAAGTCGGGTTCATTTCAGGTCGGGTTCATTTCAGGTCGGGTTCATTTCAGGTCGACTGCATTTCAGGTCGGGTAATTTTAGGTCAGGTAGCTTCAGGTCGGGTAATTCAGGTCGGGGTATTTTTGGGATTGAAATTCGTATTCAGTTTGAGTTCGGTCGTACAACCATATAAGTAGTTGATAGACTTTAGGTTGACCTTCATCAATCGTCATTAATTTTGAGTTAATTATTTAAAGTCATATCAAATTATAATTATAAAACATTAGAGTAATTAAAAAAATAATCAACATGGGTCGATTTGGACAGGAAATGGGTCAATTTGGATTACAAATAAAATTTCAGAGATTATAATGAACATAAATATCAAATTAAAATTATAAAACATTAGACAAATTAAAAAAAACAAGGAAAATGGGTATTTTGGAATAAAAATAAAGTTTTAGGGACTATAATGAACAAAAATATCAAATTAAAAGTATAAAAATTAGAGTAATGAAAAAAAACAATAAGTATATGTCAATTTAGAATAAAAATAAAGTTTAGGGTTTAGGGTTTTGTGTTGAGCGTTCATGCATTAATATGTACACACGTATATACTTAATTACTTATATACAATATGGTTGGGTTTGAGTGTTTATGGTTTAGGGTTTGAGGTTTAGGGTTTAGGGTTTGAGGTTTATGTATTAATATGTACACATGTACATACTTACATACATTAGGGGTTGTGTTGTAGTGTATGTAGGTTATGGTTTAGGGTTTAGGGTTTAGGGTTTATGGTTTAGGGTAGAGTTTAGGGTTTATTAATATGTACATATGTACATACTTACATACATTAGGGGTTGTGTTGTAGTGTATATAGTTTATGGTTCAGGGTTTATGGTTTATGGTTTGGGGGTTAGGGTTTCAGATTTAGGATTTAGAGTTTATGCATTAATATGCACAAATGTACATAGTTACATACATTAGGGGTTGTGTTTTAGTGTATGTAGTTTAGGGTTTATGGTTTAGGGTTTATGGTTTAGGGTTTAGGGTTCAAAACCCTAATGATAACCCTATACCCTAAACCTTAAACCATAAATTGAAACCCATAAAATCAAAACCCTAAGTCACATGTTATCGTAACATTAAACCCTAAGCAATATACCCTAGACCCTAACATTAAACCCTAAACCTTACAAACTAATCACTCGAACTAACCTTAGTTCATTATACTAACGTAAACCCTAAATGCATAAATACTTACATACTTTAGGGCTTAGGGTTTAGGGTAAGGATCTAAGGGTTTAGTGTTTAATGCTTTGGGTTTAGGGTTTAGGTTCAAAACCCTAATGATAACCCTATACCCTAAACCTTAAACACTAAATTGAAACTCATAGAATCAAAACCCTAAGTCACTTGTTATCGTAACATTAAACCATAAGCACTATACCCTAGACCCTAAGCACTAGACCCTAACACTAAACCCTAAACCTTACAAACTAATCACTCGAACTAACCTTAGTTCATTAAGGGTTTAGGGTTTAAATATTGATAGGAAGATACATACATTGCTACACATATTAGCATTTAGGGATTTAGGTTTAGGGTTTAAGGGTTTAGGGTCAAGGGAAAATTCATTAAGGGTTTAGGGTTCATACATTGATAGGTACATATATATATATATATATATATACTTATTACTTACAAACATCAGGGTTTAGGATTTATGGTGTAGGGTTTATGTTTAGGATTTAACTATCTAGGGTTTATTGTTTAGGGAAAATTCATTAAGGGTTTAAGGCTCATGATGCATGGTTTAGGTTAAGGGTTTAAGGGTTTTGGGTCAAGGGAAAATTTATTAAGGGTTTAGGGTTCATATATTGATAGATACATACATACTTACATACATTAGGATTTAAGGTCTAGGGTTTATGGGGTTTATGCTTAGGATTTAAGGGTTCATGGTTTAGGATGTATGGTTTAGGGGCTTAGGTTTAATATTTAAGGGTTCAATGTTTAGGATGTATGGTATATGGGTTTAGGTTCATGATTTAAGGGTTTAGGGCTTATGATGTATTGTTTAGGGGTTTAGGATTCAAGGGTTTAAGGTTCATACATTGATACATAAAATCGAAAGTCAAAATTATGAACTATAAACTAAAAAATAAAATCTTAAACCCTAAACTAAAACACATAAAAAAATTTAAAAAAATTTCAGAAAAATAAATAAATAAATAGCTCACAAAAATTAACATTTTGGAGCCAAACCAAACATGAAAATGAGTGCAATTCAGTGGCGCCCATTTTTTTGATACATTTAATTAAAGCACGTTATTTTTTAGATTTTGGCGGGTGGCAAAATGTAATAAAATTATATTCATCAATGGCGTTTCAGTCATTTCACAGCCAATGAGCTAGGGTTTCGCACCCCGTTTATAAAGAGTTTTTTGGTAGTTTTTATGGTATTTTTTTTCTTCTCTCTCTCCCGCCTCATCTTCTTCTCCATTCCTTTCTTCCTTCAGACACACCTACACAAGAAGCAAAACCCATCTCCGGTTCCCATCAATTCGACTCATAAAAGCTGCTTCTGAGCGTGAAAAAAGAAACCCTACCAATACACAGACCAAGAAAGCTGAAGAATCCATCTGTGCTCAACCTCAATCTCAAGCTGCTGCTTCTAAGCTACCTCCCAAAAAGCTTGTTTATTCCAGTGAGTTTTCTCCGAATTAAACAATTTCTTCAATTATTGGTTTAAGTTATTTGGGTTTGAAATGATGAAAGTGGCTTTGGTTTTGGACAATGAAGAAAGGTCAGATTGTGAGGGTGGATAAAGAAAAGTATCTCAACAGTGTTAATGTAAGTGAAAAATGAATTGACTTTTTTTCTTTTCTATATGGGTTGTCTTCTTCTTATTATTACATAGTTTGCTGAAAGTGCAGGGAATTGGATTTGGTTGTTTCTTTAAATTGCTGCTTGAACTTGTATTGGATTTTCCATAGCATGAATTTACAGTGATACTGAATTTTTTTATTTTGTTTTAGTATCTATCTGTAGGACATCCCCCATATTACAAAGGCTTGGACTACATATATAAAGACCGTGGTGAGGTGCTACTTTGGAGCCATTGAGTACCAAAATTTTCTTCCCTTTTTTTGTTTTGTTTAGGACACCTTTGTTGGTCATTAAATCTTCTGCAATCCTTCTTTGGTGTTTGAGAGCTACTTATATATCTGTATCAATTGGCTTCACGTGCACTTTGATGATGCCCTCTCTTCTCTTTGAACTGCTAACTACAAGTCATTCACTCGATTTCACATAAACTGTAATGGCGATCTTGAAGTTTTCACTCTTGCAGTTGATAAGGTGAGAAACCAGTTTTTATTTGCTTGCTGCTGTCTTTTCCTTTATGTTTCACTTTCACTTTATGTTTTGCATTTATATATCTGCACGCCATTAATTTATGCTTGAGGAAGAAAGAACATTTTCATAGATTTAGAAAGGAGCCAGTACACCCGGCCACCAAACTATTTGTGTTATTAGATTTTACCTGCATTGTTGATGTTGGTAAGAGCCGATTCTTAATAAAACGGTGTGATAATTTTATCTGTCGACAGCTTGACAAGGATTATCTCAGGTTTTCTTCCCCTTTACACAAACACTGATCCATTTGACATGTATGTAGGTTCCCAAGGAATGAAAGTTAGACCATGAGTGGGATGTGGAGGCTAAATAGCCACAACAGTCGAGCCATCTGAGAAAACATCCTAGCAAGTGGTGTGCATCTGCAGGGCAGCAGGATCCGGTGAACACTGTAAGGATTGTTGACCAATTTGTTATTGGACAAACAGAGAAAACCGAGTTTGTAACAAGTAATGGTTCAGTTCACTGAACGTGGTTGTAACATCAGTTCAATTCTTTTTTTTTTATTCAAGAAATCAAATCTCAAACTCAAATGATTTACATCCGAATAATTTGTACACTTTGCTAGATATATTGGTTACTGAGATCACAAAATGGCTCATCAACCAAATGATTACTAACTCATGAACAAACTTTATGAGTTATAAATCTTACAATACATACAGGAGCCAGATTCTATATTTACTGAGAGAGACATGACATTGAAGATCATGATGAAGAACACATTTTGATATCTTTTCTAACCTTTCAACACTCAGTTAGGGTGAGGCAACCCCAATCTGAGAGATATGTCAGAGCTAAAGCTTCTCCACGCATGCTCATTGAACTCCGATGGTTGGCCTTGCTCAGCTAAATTCTCCATATTCTCTTTCAATTGCTCATAAGAGTAAGAGTTGTTTGACCCCACAAGAAGATATCCGAGAAAAGAGTAGAAATCTCTTTGTTTCAAAAGGAGACAAGGAAAGTGATTGTAATTAGCGTTTATCAATTTTGAACTGCAAAAGTTGTAGGATGACTTACAATTTTTATAATTTGAATATGTTAAGTGTAAAATATTAAAATTGTAAACTTTCAATTTTTTTTATAATTTCTAAATTTACTTAATCATTTTTCAATTATAAATGTTATACATAAGTTATAATTCCACTAAGTTTTACAAACTTGAAGAATCTGTTAACTGTTAAGTATAAAAAAATAAAATTGTAGACTTATAAAATTTTAGACTTGTAAATTTTTGAACTACAAATGCTATGCCTATACATATATATGTTATATCTTTAGTAAATTTTATGAACTTCAAATAAGTTTACAATTGTTATTTAATTTTTTATAATTTGTAAATTTACAATTTTATTCAAGTTAATGAATAAACTTTAAAATTAAAAACAACTCTTCATTTAATTTTTTTATTTTCATAAATTATCAATTACTTATTCGTTTTTCAAACTTTAGTACTTAATATATATATATATATATATATATATGCGCGCATATACATCACCTATATCAATATATGTAAGTGTATATGTATATACATTATATATGCATATGATATATCAACTTTTATAAATTTTTTAATTCATCATGTCATAGGTTTCGGGTTAATTTCAGCTCAGGTCAAGAATAGGTCGGGTCACTTAACAGGTCGGGTTTAAAAGCAGGTCGGGTCCATTTCAGGTCGGGTCCATTTTAAGGTCGGGTCCATTTCAGGTCGGGTCCATTTCAAGTCGGGTAAAATCGGATATCGGGTCAATTCAGTTGGGTAATTTCGGTTATTTGCCAGGTCGAGTTCGAGTTCGGGTTCTTTTCAGTCGGACGCAGGTCGGGTTTCAGGTCCAAATTAACAGGTCCAATTCGGGTTCGAGTCGTTTTCAGTCGGACGCAGATCGGGTTCGGTTGCTACAGTAACAGGTCAAATTCGGGTTCGGATCAACAACAGTCGGTTGCAGATCGGGTTCGGGTCAACAAAAACTCGGGTCATATCAAGTTCTGACTCGGGCAGGTTTCAGTCAGGTTACCAAGTTCTGACTTGTTTTTACATCCTTCTGCACCGAACCAGGAGCTGCGCAGGGTAACACGTGTGAGAAGGGCCCCAAAAGGGCTAACAGAATTTGTCCTTTCTTAAAGTCAGTCTTATATAAATAAAACGCAGTGTAATGAGTGAGGCATGATGTTTCTTGAAATTCCTTCTTCTAATCTAAAAACTCTCTATATTTCTCTTTTCTTCTATTCTGTAGTTGGATACTTGACACTCTCCCAATTTTTTTAGGGTTTTATTTTATCTATGGTTTTTTGGCTCTCTTTTTACAGATCTGTGAAGAGGATGTTTACCCCCATCTCGAACAATCTCCATGGTCTATTCTCGTCCTCCTGATCGTGCAACGACTATGGCTCCACTGTTTTCTGGGTAATACATCCTCACCTTTTGATTCCTATTTTTTGCTTTGGTTACTATTACCTGCTATTACGTCCTAATCCGATCTTGCTATTTTAATTTCTGCCGACCCATGTTTAAGTTGTCACCAATGGTTTTTTTGCATTTATATTCCCTATTTTTGTTTCAACCTTTCTTACATTCACTGCTCCGATTTTTGTTTTGTAATTTCATCCTCTCGTATGACTCAGAACTATTTGAATATATGCCTAATGGGACTTTGCTGTAGCATACTTCACTATACAGAAAATTTCATATTGCCTATGGCTCTCTATCGATCCCTTCACGGGAATTTATTTTCGACCCACAGTGTGTAGGGATGTAAAAACAGGTAATCGGACAGGTTTCAGGTCGGGTTCTGTCAGGTCGGGTAAAATCGGATACAGGTCATTTCAGGTAAAAAAAAATTTGACTCGACTCGGGTCGGGTGCGGGTCCATTTCAGGTCGGGTCCATTTCAGGTCGGGTCCATTTTAGGCCGGGTCCATTTCAGGTCGGGTCCATTTCAGGTCGGGTCCATTTCAGGTCGGGTTAGAACGGGTCGGGTCCGAAGCAGATAATTGGCAGGTTAATTCGGGTTCGAATACACTTCAAGTCGGGTCCATTTCAGTTCGGGTTCATTTCAGGTCGGGTTCGTTTCAGGTCGGGTCCATTTCAAGTCGGGTCCGTTTTAGGTCGGGTCTATTTCAGGTCGGGTTCATTTCAGGTCAGGTTCATTTCAGGTCGGGTAATTTCAGGTCGGGTAGTTTCAGGTCAGGTAATTCAGGTCGGGGTATTTTCGGGATTGAAATTCGTATTCAGTTTGAGTTCGGTCGTACAACCGTATAAGTAGTTGATAGACTTTAGGTTGACCTTCGTCAATCGTCCTTAATTTTGAGTTAATTATTTAAAGTCATATCAAATTAAAATTATAAAACATTAGAGTAATTAAAAAAATAATCAAAATGGGTCGATTTGGAATGAAAATGGGTCAATTTGGATTACAAATAAAATTTCAGGGATTATAATGAACATAAATATCAAATTAAAATTATAAAACATTAGACAAATTTAAAAGAAAACAAGGAAAATGAGTATTTTGGAATAAAAATAAAGTTTTGGGGACTATAATGAACAAAAATATCAAATTAAAAGTATAAAAATTAGAGTAATTAAAAAAACAATAAGTATAGGTCAATTTAGAATAAAAATAAAGTTTTAGTGTCTAGAATGAACAAAATTTAAAATTAAAACTATAAAACATGATGAATTAAAATATATATAAGGGTCAATATGGAATTAAAATAAAGTTAAAGGCTCCATGCATTAATATGTACACACACGTACTTACATACATTAGGGGTTAGGTTTTAGTGTTTAAGGTTTAGGGTTTAAGGATTAGGGGGAAGTGATTATGGTTTAGGGATCAAGGTTTTGGGTTTGGGGTAGAGTTGAGGGTTCATGCATTAATATGTACACACATATATACTTACATACATTAGGGGTTGGTTTTAGTGTTTAAGGTTTAGGGTTTAGTGTTTATGGTTTAGGATTAGGGTTTAGTGTTTAGGGTTATGGTTAGGGTTAATGCATTAATACGTACATACACATACTTACATACATTAGGGGTTAAGTTTTAGTGTGTAAGGATTATGGTTTAGGATTTAGGGTTTAGGGTTAATGTATTTATATGTACATACGTACATACTTACATACATTAGGGGTTGGGTTTTATTGTTTAAGGTTATGGGTTAAGGATTATTGTTTAGGGTTTGGTGTTTGTGGTTTATGGTTTTAGTGTTTATGGTTCAGGGTTTAGGGTTCATGCATTAATATGTACACACGTACATACTTACATACATTAGGGGTTGGGTTTTAGTGCTTATGGTTTAGGGTTTAGGGTTTATGCATTAATATGTACACACTTATATAAATTAGGGGTTATGTTTTAGTGTTTATGGTTTGAGGTTTAATGTTTAGTGCTTAGGGTTTTATGGTTTAGAGATTAGGGTTTAGGGTATCCACTTTTATATATACAGATATTGTAATATAAATTCTAAAATAAAAAAAAAACACGAAACCCTAATAATTTAATGTTTTAACGAGTTAAATTGAAACCTAAAAATTAAAATTAGGACCTAAACGTAAAGTACCAAAGCATAAGAGGACTATAACAATGATTTTCCCTAAACCAAAAAACTGGCGGCAGATTCCCACCAAATCTAAATTGGAAATTCTTTTCCACCAAAATTTTAATTTTTTTTTCAATTTTTTTTTTTCAATTTGGCGGACACTTTCCCACCAAAATTTCAATTTTTTTTCGTTTTACTCCCTAAATTTTATTTTTATTTCAAATTGACCTACATTTATTTATTTAATTTGTCCAATGTTTTATTATTTTAATTTAATATTTTTTTCATTCTAGTCCCTTAAATTTATTTTAATTCCATATTGACCCATATATATATATTTAATTAATCATCTTTTATACTTTTAATTTGATATTTTTGTTTATTATAGTCCCCAAAACTTTATTTTTATTCCAAATTGACCCGTTTTCATTGTTTTATTTTAAATTTTTCTAATGTTTTATAATTTTAATTTGATATTTTTTTTCATTATAATCCGTGAAACTTTATTTTTAATCCAAATTAACCCCTTTTCAGTCCAAATTGACTCATTTTCATTATTTTTTCAATTACTCCAATGTTTTATAATTTTAATTTGATACAACTTTAAATAATTAACTCCAAATCAATGACGATTGACGAAGGCCAACCTAAGTGTATTAATTTTAAGTTATTTTTATGTTATAACAGTTAATTTTTTTAACTTAAGTGTATTAATTCTATTTTATATCTAAACTTAAGTCTACAATTTGTAATTTAAGACAACAATTAATTAATTTGTTCTACTTAAGTAAATCATCTATTTTATAACTTAATCATTTTTGAACTTCAAAAATTGTAGTAAGACTTGTACGAAAATTTTTGAACTACAGAAATAATAAAATTAATTAATCTGTTCTAATTAATCTTTTTTTAACGTTAATTTACTTAAGTCTACAATTTTAAACTTGAATTTGTTATACATAAGTTATAACTTTACTAAATTTTTTAAATTGAATCTGTTAAGTATAAAATAATAAAATTGTACTTACAATTTTTTTTGTAACTTTACTAAATTTACTTAATCATTTTTGAACTACAAATATTATACATAAGTTATAACTTTACTAAATTTTATAACTTGAATCTGTTAAGTATAAAAAAAAAATTGTACTTACAAAATTTTTTTATAACTTTAGTAAATTTTATGAACTACAAATGCATATACAACTTTAGTAAATTTGTAGTTCATAAATTAACGTTAAAGACTTATACAACTGTTATTTTTTTTTTATAATTTGCAAGTCTACAATTTTATTCAAGTTAATGAATAAACTTAAAAATTAAAAACAATTCTTCATTTAATTTTTGTAGTTCAGAAATTATCAATTACTTATTCTTTTTTCAACTTTAGTACTTAATATATATATATATATATGTATGCGCGCATATACATCACCTACATCAATATATGTAGGTGTATATGTATATACATTATATATGTATATGGTATATCAATTTCTAATTTTTTTTAATTCATCATGTCATAGGTTTCGGGTTAATTTCAGCTCAGGTCAACAACAGGTCGGGTCACTTAACAGGTCGGGTTTAAAGCAGGTCGGGTTCAAAACAAGTCGGGTCCATTTCAGGTCGGGTCCATTTTCAGGTCGGGTCCATTTCAGGTCGGGTTCATTTCAGGTCGGGTAAAATCGGATATCGGGTCAATTCAGTCGGGTAAATTCGGTTATTTTCCAGGTCGGCTTCGGGTTCGGGTTCGTTTCAGTCGGACGCAGGTCGAGTTTCAGGTCCAAATTAACAGGTCCAATTCGGGTTCGGGTCGTTTTCAGTCGGACGCAGATCGGGTTCGGTTACTACAGTAACAAGTCAAATTCGGGTTCGGATCAACAACAGTCGGTTGCAGATCGGCTTCGGGTCATCAAAACCTCGGGTCAAATCAGGTTCTGACTCGAGCAGGTTTCAGTCGGGTTTCCAGGTTCTGACTTGTTTTTACATCCCTAACAGTGTGGGATTTTTCAACTTTGTTGACAATTATGTTTCTCTCATGACTCTCCTGCACAATAAGCTTAACACTGATTTCATCTCACTTCTAAGTATTAACCATTTGCACTTGGATTGACCATACACTCATTGTTCACAGCTACCTACACTATCCTTTGATTCCAACAGACCTCAGGCTCCTCACCTATGTCCCTCATTTCTACATCCACTAGCAAACTAATGTAAGATACATCTTCCTGCTGCTCTTATTCACTGTATCCTCTTATCAATATAGTTCTAAACATGTTATTACCATCAACTCTCTCATCTCATGCTTCACATCCATTGGTGTATTGCAAATTTGCATTGGTTTTCTGCTTTTCACTTTCGAGCATTTATGCCTCACCCTTTTCGTTTTCGGGTCCAACCACAAAGTGGATTACTCTTTCAATTCATTATACATGTTGATCATTGAAAATGATAATTGTTTATGTATATGTATTGTCCATGTTTTTTCTCTCCATGGTCTACTTTACTATAGCCGCTTTTGTTGTTTTGCATTGGTTTTCTGTTTTTGTTCCCCTTGATATTAACATTCTCTACAGTTGGCACCTTGTCTTGATGCACTGTTACTTAAGGAAGGTCCTATCGTTTCACTTTGTGGTATTTATGTTTACCTTTCATATTCTCGACTATCCTCTTCTTCTTACTCGCAGCAAATTAGTATTATGGGCCCTGCCTCACCTTGCTCGGGCACCTCCTAGTTCGAACGGTACGGTCTTGGCCAATACCCCCTTCTTTTATTTTTCTTTAACCATTATGCTTTGTAGGTTTTCTGATATGCACTGCTACTTCAGCTTATTCAATAAATTTTATTGTATACCTTTTTATGCAATGACTTCTAGTTATTACTTTGTTTATATACTCTTCACTATTGTTTTGTTCATATTATGTTATAATATCTACTTCTCACTTCTTGCCTTTTTTGCTGTTTTACACGCCACTTCTTCACATGAGGCCACTGCCCCTTCAAGCTGTTTGCCTAGCTGGGATTGCTACACCCCTCTTCCATGCCAAACATTTCTCAATTCTTATGTTTTCTTCTTTTTCTATATATGGGACTGTAATTATTTTTTTTATCCCTGTAATTTTTGCTCATTTGATCTGTACTAAGCTTCTTTCCCCCCTTCCTTCTTCCCCATGGTTTGTAATCCCTTTTATTTGTTTTTTCCTCTCTTTCCTTTATTCTTTTATCTGCATTTGTTTCATGCATGTTCTTTACTCCAATTTATTTGTTTAGTTTTGCCACGCCTTGTCTTTCTCTTTGATATTATCTCCTCCATGATTGGTAATTTTTATTCTCTTAGTAATTTATCACATGCATGCTTGTGTCTATATCGTTATCTGTTTATGTATGCTCCTTTTTTGTATTTCTTACCTTTTCTGTTGATCATATATTGTATCTTTTTTACACGTCTCATGTGGCTATTTTATAGTCTTTTTTCAGAATTTTAGATAGGCTTATGTTCCTCAAACCCAACTCTCGTCTACATGTATATTTCAATACTGCTACTCTTGCTCTTTCTAGTTTTTGTCTTCTCTCTTTGTTGTTTCTTGTTACCCACTACACCTCATACGGTGCTTTAACTCAAACCCTTTCAAGGGGAAATATTGTGATCACCGTTCAGGTGAAAACGTTTTACTACATACAATTATCATACACCGTTAACTTTTCAGCGCTTAGGAAATATATACGACTTATCTTTTCACTCAACATTCTCATCCTTTATACTTTTCCTTTTCTTTCCACAATCAACATGAGATTTACTTTATCTATTTCTCCTCGATTAAGTTTCCTTACCTCGTATGACAAATATACACCATACCACATAAGATGGAACTCTCATTCACCAGTAAATGAAACAAGGCCGAACATGGGCCTCTTATTTACAAGGCATCAATCTCTCTCAATCTTAACTGGTTTCAATCAGGCACCTTCTTACATCAAACACCTTCCTTATTTTCAAATTCTTTCCCTAAATTCAAGGCCTTTGACTTTTATCATCACCCAAACTAATATTTCTCGTTTATTCCAATTAATTACCTCTTTCCATTTTTACTATTATTTTCTTTCCTTACTTCTAATTATTACCATACTTTTCTCCCTATCCCATCCTTATTTTAATCCTCTATTACTTTCTATAATTACTCATGACGCTTGGGTCCTGGGCGTTAGCCGATATCTCGTCCCCTTTTAAGGGATTTGATCTTAACTACGGGTCAATTTAGTCAAGTACTTTTCATTAATTTAATTATTGATTCCTTCTTTTATTTATTATTTCTTCTTGCCTTATACTTCTATAACTCTTTTCTATATATTACTCAAAACGTTAACATTCTCTACTACTTAGTTGGCTACCCAATTCCTTCCTCTCCTTCTCTCGAATTCTTTGCTCTCACTCACCTTTTTCTTTCAATTGCCTCATCCTCCTTCCCCCAACTTAACCATCTTGACCTAACAAAAGAAGAGGCTGACGCCATCTATACCCCTAATTTTCGATGGGATTTTGGGGAAGAGGATCCTAAAACTATCTTAATTGGGTGGTTTATCTCCTTCAAGCCAATTGATGATTGGGCGGTTCTTACTGCCTTTGAAGGCATATGGCGGAATAGCAACCTAGTGTCGATCTCCATCATTAAAGAATCCTATTTTCGCATTAAATTTGCTACCACATCTGACAGGAAAGATGTCTTCGAACGTGTCCCTTGGCTCTATAAAGATGAATGGCTCGCACTTGCTGAATATGACCCTGTCAAGAGGATAGATGAATACTCCTTCTCCTTAATGCGGATCTGGTTCCATATACTTACATCCCTACTCCCTTTTGTGGAAAACATAGACAATGTCCACATGGTTGGGCAATCTCTTGGTGCAATAGTTGGGACTGTCCTACGAACGGATACTCATAGGAGAGATGGAAATATAACCAAGTTCCTCCGAGTCGAAATCATGCTTGATACCTCCCGTCCCGTTCAACAATTCCTACTCATAGGCAAGGGTAGCAACCGAAGATCTTGTCGACTTCAGTACGAAAGGCTACCACTATTGTGTCATGGTTGTGGCATTGTCATCCATACTTTCGATAACTGTCCTAACACATCTGCTTATGACCCGAACAAATTGCAATACGGAGATTGGCTCCGATATCTCCCACCACGTCGCCGTGACCAAGGCCCGAGGGGTAGAATTCGAACTGTGGGACAAAAGCCTATTGTCAAGAACCAACCACCTATGGGTATGCTTCAAGTATCTTATACCCTATACATCTCACTAAGTTTTTTACTTTTCTACTATTTTGATTCTAAAAATATTATTCAAATTTGTCTATTTTCAGATCCAGATATGAAAGGGAAATCTGTTGTTGAACCTAGTGATACGGGTTTTCCCTTTATCCTTTCTCAGCATCTAATGTTTATTAATCGATTTTCATACCTATGCCTTACACCAGTTTTCTTTGAATTTGTAGGCAATCTCAATGAAGGGGATGCTGCCTCTTTCTCAGAACATCCTATCGAAGACAACCCTCAAACCGACGAAACTATGGGTGACGCTTCGTCCCTGCCACCTTTGGCAAAGGAGACCGCGATCACTGCTCCTAAACCGAAGGATCCATCTCCTCGTTCAATTCCTCGAGTCACTCCGCCCCCTAGAGCTATGGCACCTCAACCTTTGAACACAATTTTCCCCATTCCAAAGGAATCGACCGAGGGTGAACTGGATGTTCGGGATAATAGTGTTCCAAGCCCTACTGCCCAGCAAATCCTAGATCTGGATGCCCAACTCCGTAAGCCTTTCCTTCAAACAGATATTTCACTTATTAATAACTTTGAACATTGGCTACTTAAAAACTATCCCAATGATGCAGCTCCTGCTCCTACTAATCATGGTACTTGATAGAGTAGCGCAAACTTGGATTTGGAAGCCTTCAATCAAGTTGTTGCAAGAACTAAGAGCTCTAGACTCAATCAAGAAAGCTATGGGCATATCTGAAAATTCAATAGAAAATAAAAGGGCTATTCTTGAAAATTTCAGATTCAATGCTGGAAATTTAAAGAAAAGAAGACAATAAGAAAGATTAGAAGATGAATAATAAGAATATAACGAAAAAGATTAAAAAAGATGAAGAGAAGAATAGGTAAAACAAATCTGAAATTTCCAGCTTTGTTTATGGAATTAAGGGAGATGGCGTGAAGATTGAAGATGGCTTGCGATTTGTTGTTGTTGTTTTGTCATCGGCACTCTCTTAGACGCAATTATCTAAGCAAGCAACCTCAAGCAGCTCTAACCCACCCTCCTAGACGCGATTACCTAGGCAAGCAGGAGTGTGAAGATGATCTCCCTCACAAGAACTCGTCGAACTTATGTTGAAGAAGACTTATAAGGCACAAGTAATCAGCACTTGCAAAAATAAACTCACTAAATATTTCAATAATCAAGAAAACCTCAATAATCTGAATTACAATGGTGGAGGATTCATCCTTTTATATGTGAAGGATAGCCAAAGTAATTTAACTTCTACTAAAACAAGGAAACCCTAATTTAATTAAAAAATAAAAGAAAACAGCCTTTAAACTCCTTGTGCTTGAGCTGCAAGTGATAAGCTGATAAGTGCAAGTGATAAGATGATAAGAGTTGCTTGGGAAAAGGGTGATTGGTTCCTAAAGTATATAAACCCTAAAAAAATAATTTAAATGTTAATAATTAAGTTAGGCTAAGTCTAATTCGACCAAAAGCTTTATATAATAGCTTTTGGGCTGAATTTTAGAAACATCCCGTATCCAGTTTTCTTCATGCGCAGTCTTCAGTAAAATGAACGTATCTTGAGTTCCCGATGTCTGATTGATGCGTTCCAAGATGCGTTGGAAAGGTAACTGAATAACGGTCAATTTGTTAGAAGACAAATTTTCCCAGAAATGTCCGGATCCCATCTGAAAAGTCGTCGCAACTTGGCTGACTTTCCAGACTTCACAAACAGATTCAGCTTCTTGTCCAGTATGCATTGTTTTAGCCCTCCCATGCATGTATCATTCCCCCTCTCCTCAAAAGGATTCGTCCTCGAATCAGAAACATCAAAAGAAGCATGTTTAACAATGGCAATCAAAATGGAATCTTTGTCATAGGTGAAGTGATCCAATTGAGTTCCTCTCAATGGTTCAACAAAATCCTGAAAAAAGAACTTAAAGCCACTCGAAACAATGATGTTATGGTTATGTCGAAAAAAATCTCTCTTTATCTTTTTCTTGCCTTTTTCATTTGGACATTGTTCGACTTTTACCTCATGTTTCTTTTCACTCACCAAAATTGGGCCATTAATTTAACTTTTATTACTCTCGGCCTCTTGACTCTCGGTCTTTTTAAAATAAGATAACTCACATATCCAATTCCTCTCACAAATAATATCATCGAAATACAATTTTTGTAGAGGATGAAGTGCTTCTAACATAATGATAGGACGAGAATCAAATAAAGGGTTAGAATCACACTTACTTTCTTGGGAGGTTGTTGATGAATCAAGAGAACTCACTACTAAGCATGAAAGATTGTCTTGATTTATGGGTTTAAGTGTCTCTTCTTCCGAAACGTCATCTTCTGAAAGTATTTGCTCATTATTGGGTATGGTTAAACTCTCAGTAGTGACATCTTCCCCATGTTCTTGAGGATAACAAATTTCTTCGACATCTTGCTTTCCTTGGTCTTCTTCGACATGACTCACCGATGATTGTTCATTATCCGTTTGGAATAGCAATGATTCTTCTTCCTTCGGTGTCGTACTACTAGAGTCCAATAGTGCATTAGTAGGGTTGTGAAAAGATGAAGGTTGAGATGTACCTTTATCAAAAGAGAAGTATTTCTTCCGACAAGTCTTGGATTCTTGTTGTTGGTAATGTTTGGGAACAAATCGCTCTCTCATGACTTTTTTTTAGTTCAACCCATGTTCTTATTTTGGCTTCACCTTTGAGACGCCTATCTTGTTGTAATAAACGCCACCATAGTACTGCATATTCCTCGAACTTTTAGGGCCACTAATGGAGCTTGATCTTCCTCGGGATATCCGTAACAATCAAACAAGAAATCAACCCTATTTTCCCAATCACAATAACCATCAGGATCATACCTTCCTTGAAAAGAAGGTATTCTGAACTTTGGGATGGCCAAAGTGTGTGCGAACGCCTTGGTTCAGTTCGCCTTTCTTCACAAAAAATGAATGAACGCCTCAGCTTGGTCTAGGAAGGCTTTCCTCGATAAGTTGAACCCAAAGTATCATGTTGTTTTTCACGAGGCTTGTCTCTGTGAAACATCCTGGAACACTCAAATTTACAAAGGTGAAAAATAAAAGAAAGAAAACTAAGAATATCACTAAACACTCCAAGAAAGAAATACTTAGTGAGGCAAGTAAGTTGATCTTGTGCTCTTTAAAGACCTTCCCGCCACAATTTCAAAAATGATATAATCGGAGTTCAATCGTAACAATGAATCCTAATGGCTTTAACAATCCAAAGAAAAGTTTGACACCAATTGAATTAGTTGCAAGGAGAAATAAAAGTATACAACTTTTAATTTCCTACTAACACTAGAAGAAAGAAAGTGTTAGATAATGTAAAGAAGACAATAAAAAGGTATAACAAATGAAAAAAAGTAGTTAAGAATGAAAGAAGATCAGAAAACCCGAAAAAACCCTAAAATATGCAGCAACTTGATCCACTTTGTTCGAGGAAATTTTCAGCTCAAAATTCGATCGTTTGATTTTTGCGAATTTTCCCCTTTTATTCAAAATTTTCACCCAAAACGCCAAAATTCTTGCCAAGAATCGTCCCAAATCTGATACCAAATGATAGAGTAGCGCAAACTTGGATTTTGAAGCCTTCAATAAAGTTGTTGCAAGAACTAAGAGCTCTAGACTCAATCAAGAAAGCTATGGGCGGATCTGAAAATTCAATAGAAAATAGAAGGGCTTTTCTTGAAAATTTCAGATTCAATGCTGGAAATTTAAAGAGAAGAAGACAATGAGAAATATTATAATATGAATAATAAGAATATAACGAAAAAGATTAAAAAAGATGAAGAGAAGAATAGGTAAAACAAATCTGAAATTTCCAGCTTTGTTTATGGAATTATGGGAGATGGCGTGAAGATTGAAGATGAAGATGGCTTGCGATTTGTTGTTGTTGTTTTGTCCTCGGCACCCTCTTAGACGCAATTATCTAAGCAAGCAACCTCAAGCAGCTCTAACCCACCCTCCTAGACGTGATTACCTAGGCAAGCAGGAGTGTGAAGATGACTTATAAGGCACAAGTAATCAGCACTTGCAAAAACAAACTCACTAAATATTTCATTAATCAAAGAAAACCTCAATAACCTGAATTACAATGGTGGAGGCTTCATTCTTTTATAGGTGAAGGATAGCCAAAGTAATTTAACTTCTACTAAAACTAGGAAACCCTAATTTAATTAAAAAAATAAAATAAAAACAGCCTTTAAACTCCTTGTGCTTGGGCTGCAAGTGATAAGCTGATAAGTGCAAGTGATAAGCTGATAAGAGTTGCTTGGGAAAATGGTGGTTGGTTCCTAAATTATATAAAACCCGACTCTCTCCTAAGGGACCAAAAACGCTCTTTATCTAAAGGTTTTGTAAATATATTCGCTAATTGGTTCAAGGTGTCAACATATTCTATAACAACATAATTTTTCAAAACATGATCTCTAATAAAATGATGTCGAATTTCTATGTGTTTAGTTCTAGAGTGTTGAATGGGATTCTTAGTAAGACAAATGGCACTTGTGTTGTCACACTTAAGGGGAATGGTTTCTACTTCAACACCATAATCTAAGATTTTTTGCTTCATCTAAAGGACTTGAGCACAACAACTCCCTAAGGATATGTACTCCGCTTCGGTGGTAGATAAAGCTACACTATTTTGTTTCTTAGAGAACCAAGATACGAGCATACTACCTAAGAATTGGCATGTCCCGGAAGTACTTTTCCTATCTATCTTACATCCCCCATAATCCGCATCCGAATAAGCATGAAGGCTAAAGGAAGAATCTTTAGGATACCAAAGGCCTAAAGTAGGTGTGTCTCTAAGGCATCTAAAAATTCTCTTAATGGCAACTAAGTGTGATTCTCTATGACTAGCTTGAAACCTAGCACACAAGCAAACACTAAACATAATATCCGGTCTACTTGCGGTAAGGTAAAGCAAAAAACCTATCATGGATCTATAAAGCTTAGAATCAACACACTTACCTCCTTCGTCTTTGTCAAGCTTTATGGAAGAACTCATAGGAGTGGCTTGAGGCTTTGCATTTTCCAAGCCAAACTTCTTGAGCATATCATTCACGTACTTAACTTGATTTATGAAGGTGCCATCTTTCCTTTGTTTGATTTGGAGTCCCAAAAAGAATGAGAGCTCACCCATCATGCTCATCTCGAACTCACCTTGCATTAGCTTAGAAAATTCTTTACAATAACACTCATTAGTAGAACCAAAAATGATATCATCAACATAGATTTGAACTACTAAGATGTCATTGTTATATCTTTTTATGAAGAGTGTTGTATCCACCTTTCCTTGTTCAAAACCCTTTTCAATTAAGAAAGTTGAAAGTCTCTCATACCAAGCTCTAGGAGCTTGTTTTAAACCATAGAGAGCTTTTGTAAGTTTAAACACATGATTTGGAAATTTTGAATCCTCAAAACCCGATGGTTGTTCAACATACACTTCTTCATTTATAAAACCATTTAAAAAGGCACTTTTCACATCCATTTGAAAAGGCTTGAAATTATGATAACATGCAAATGCAAGCAACATCCTAATAGCTTCCATTCTAGCTACGGGTGCATAAGTCTCATCAAAATCAATTCCCTCTTCTTGTGTATAGCCTTGAGCAACAAGCCTACCCTTGTTTCTCACTATATTACCACTTTCATCTAATTTATTCCTAAAAACCCATTTTGTACCTATAGTAGATTGATCATTAGGCCTTTCAACTAATGTCCAAACTTTACTCCTCTCAAATTGATTTAATTCCTCTTGCATGGCCAAAATCCAAAAATCATCTTTTAAAGCTTCTTTAATATTTTTAGGCTCAATGCATGAAAGAAATGCAACATGATTCATTAATTTGAGAGAGGATCTAGTAGTTACCCCCTTGGATGGATCACCCAAGATTTCACCACCATTGACATAGTTTAACTCCCTTGGGTAAGTCACCTCCTTTTCCTCAAGAGCCAAGTCCTTCAAGGCTTCAAGAGGTGGATCTTGTGAGTCCTCATCTTTAGTTGGAATCTCATCCACCTTTGACGTTTGTCCTCCATCAATGGCATCATGGATTCCTACATCATCATCATCACAAGATTCCTTCCTCGGAAGGAGGTTATCATCGAAAACAACATGTATTGACTCTTCAACTACTAGAGTTCTTTTATTAAATACATGATAGGCTTTAGAGTTTAAAGAGTACCCTAAGAAAATAGCTTCATCACTTTTAGCATCAAATTTACCTAAGTTTTCTTTACAATTATTCAAAACAAAACACTTGCAACCAAAAGGATGAAAATAGCTAATGTTAGGCTTCTTAGATTTTAAAATCTCATAAGGTGTTTTCTTCAAAATTGGCCTAATCATTACTCGATTAATAATATAGCAAACGGTATTTGTGGCTTCCGTCCAAAAATATTTAGGTAAATTATTTTCGTAAAGCATGGTTCTAGCCATTTCTTCTAAAGTTCGATTTTTCCTCTCAACTATCCCATTTTCATTTGAAAACTCATCAAAACCTAGATTTTGAAATTCGGTTCCATGATCACTTCTAATGTGAGAAATCTTAAGTTCAAGATCATTTTGAGTTATTTTAGAAAATGTGATGAATTTTTCCAAAGCCCCATCCTTTGTACTTAAGAATAGAACCCAAGTATACCTAGAATAGTCATCTACAAGCACAAAAGCATATGATTTTCCACCCAAGCTCATTGTTCTAATAGGCCCGAAAAGATCCATTTGAATCAATTGTAAACATCTACTAGTAGAGACATCATTTATGGATTTAAAAGAAGTTCTATGTTGTTTACCCTTTAAACATGCATCACAAATTTTATCATTAGAAAATTTAAGTTTGGGTAAACCTCTAACTAGATTAAGGGAAATTAATTTTTCTAAGACACTCATGCTAGCATGTCCTAATTTTCTATGCCAAAGCCATGAGTCATGTTCATCATGTGCAACTAAGCATGTATGAGATGAATGCATGTCATCTAGATGCACCATGTAAATGTTCCCTATGCGATGACCAATGAGCATTAGTTGATTTGTTTTAATGTTTACAATTTTGCAACCACTTTTATCAAATAAAACATTAAAACCCTTGTCACACAATTGACTAATACTCAACAAATTATGCTTAAGACCGTTGACATACAAAACATTTTCAATGAAAATAGAGGAGTGATTACCAATGGAGCCTATTCCTTCAATGTGGCCTTTGGAGTTGTCACCGAAAGTTACCACTCCACCACCTTTTGGCTTTAGTTCCACAAATCGACTCTTGTCACCGGTCATGTGTCTTAAGCATCCACTATCAAGATACCAAGAATTTTTGCTTGAAGCTTTAGCCTTGTAGCAATGCTCCCCCTACAAACAAAGAAATTAGGCCTTGATTTTTGGTACCCAAATCATTTTGGGTCCATGAGTGTTAGCCTTCAACATTTTGGTTCCCTTAGGAATCCAAGAAGCAATAGCATTCATATCATTAGAAATAATGAGTTCCTTAGGAACCCAAACACTCCTAACTCTTTGACCTCTAGATTGCTTATTAAAATTTCTTTGTTTAGGTATAAAAGGTTTTCTTTTTTACATATTGGGATTTAGAATGATTTCCTTTTTCAAAATTATTTTTCCCAATAGCAATAGATGTTTTAAGATTATCCACTTCATTTGTGTGATAATCTTGAAAATCGGAAAGAAGTTTTTCAAGTTCAAGATTTTTTGTTTTAAGATCATTTGAAAGATTTACTAAAAACAAAACCTTCTTTTCCAATTCGAAGTTAACTTTAGAAAATGTCTCATTTTGATTTTTCAAATCGGAAATGGTTTTCTTGTTTTTCAAAATGGATTCTTTGTATTTTCCTACTAACTCATCATACACCTCTTGCAATTCATCATAAGCATCTTGAAGTTCATCAAAAGTAAAATCGAAATTGGATAAATTAGTGTTTACCTTTGGTTCATCATCAATGGCCATGAGACATAGATTGGCCACTTCCTCCTCTTCCTCGGATGACTCATCGTCACTCCAAGTAGCTATTTGTGCTTTGAGCTTGTTCTTCTTCCCAAAGCTTTTCTTTTTCAATTGAGGACACTCGGAACGGGTGTGACCCGATTTCTTACATTCATAACAAGTAACTTGGTCCTTCTCCTCTTCCTTGCTCTTACTCTTGAAGTCTCCATTTCTAATGAATTTTCTTCCATGATTTGACTTCATGAACCGAGTAAACCATTTGGCCAACATGGCCATCTCCTCATCTTCATCCTCACTAGAATCGCTTTCTTGATGTGAAGCTTTTAGTGCGATTCTCACTTTCTTCTTCTCAATCTCCTTCTTCTCAACTATTTTCTTCTCTTGTTCTCTTCCCTTCCTCATAATCTCATGGGTGAGTATAGATCCAACAAGAGCATCAAGCTTGAGAGTCTTCAAATCTCTAGCTTCAATAATGGCCGTTCTCTTGCCATCTCATGACTCCGGAAGAGAATACAACAATTTTCTCACTAGCTTGTCTTCGGGAATGATCTCGCCGAACCCCTTCAATCCGTTGACAATGACTGAGAATCGATCAAACATCTTGGAGACACTTTCTTCGGGATCCATCTTGAAGTTCTCATAGCTTAGATTGAGTAGCCCAATCTTTGTCTCCTTGACATCACTAGTTCCCTCATATGTTATCTCGAGGGTGTCCCAAACCTCCTTGGCATTTTCGATTGAAGACACCTTGGAGTAGATATCCAGACCAAGTGCACAAAATATCACATGAAGAGCTTTGTCATTCACTTGCATCCTTCTTCTTTCATCATCCGTCATCTCGGCTTTAACCTTTGGGACGAGTCTTTCTCCATCTCTCTTCATGGGAATGTATGGACCTTCTTCAACCACATCCCACACCATATAGTCGGTAGACTTGATGAAAAGCCTCATCCTATTTTTCCAATATGGGTAGTTATCCCCATTGAAGAATGATGGCTTGGTGGTGGATTGGGACTCATAGTTGGAGGTGGATGCCATTGCTTGACTTGTTGTTGATCAAACTCTCCTTGAATCGACTCAAGAGGGTTGTAATCCTTTCAATGAGTGTAGCTCTGATACCAATTGTTAAGTTGATCGAACAATTGCAAATGGCCAAGAGGGGGTGAATTGGCAATTAAAATTTTGTGGAGAGAAATATTGAAAATAAAAGTGACTCAAGTGGTTATAGTGGTTCAAGTTCTCCAAATGAACTCTACATCCACTACCTTAGTTCCCACTAAGGATTTTCAAACAATTCACTACTTGAATTCTTCTCCTTTTCTTGGATTAGGAGGTAACCTTACAATTTCGATTAAGCTTTCTACCCAAAGCTTAATCCACTCAAATTACAAAGAAAGTTTGTGGTAAACTCAAATGATTCCTCTCAAAGGATAATTGTCTACCCAATTACAATTTTCAATAACCCCAAACTCACAATACAAATTGACAATTGAAACACACTAGAGTTGGGTACAAGAATTTGACTTTGAATAGCTCAAGGGTTTGGATTTTTGCTTTGATGATGCTTGTGGGTTGAATAGTTGTTGCTGACCTTCAAAGGGCTTCATTTTATACCTCCTCTATTAATTCTAGCCGTTTGGGTGGTTGAGAACTTGAATAGAGCCGTTGGAACCCTCTCTTACCACCATAAATGCACTTCTGCAGCTATCCGTATCGGTACACGGGGAGCCGTATCGATACCTGTCTCAGAAAAGAAAAAGCCGTCGTGTGCAATAAATAAGGGGTATCGAAACGCATGTAAGCGTATCTGTACGGGGTATCGAAATGGCTAAGACCGTATCGATACCTTTTTCTCAACTTAGCTCATTTTCAATTTCCGTATCGGTACGAGGGTTTACCGTATCGATACGGGTCAACGACCAATTTAAAATTTGGTTACCTAACCAACTGACACCAACGGTCGAAATATTTAAACCGACTTGAATTTAAAATTCAATAAAACCGTATCGATACGGGTGAAGTCGTATCGGTACGCCATTCAAACTCTTTAGACTTTTACGTAGGAGCGTATCGATACAGATTGAATCTGTTTCGATACGAGTTTCTCCAGTAGCCAACTTTGTAAAAAAGGTATCGATACGGCTGGAAATGTATCGATGCACCTGGACGATTTTCAATAGTTTGGCCTTGGAACACTTAGAAAATATTTTGAGTTTGAGTTTTTCAAATCAGTTTTAAAGTGTTGGTGATTTAAAACTTATTAAGGGACTTATAAAACAATTTTTAGTTTTTCAAATTGATCCTTAAAGATTTAATTATATCAAATCAAACATAGGTTTTACAGGATTACCTCGTACCAAGAGGGGTCGAGATAGTATTTTTGTTGTGGTCGACAAGTTTTCAAAGATGGCTCACTTTATACCTTGCCATAAAACGGACGACGCAACACATGTCGTTGATCTCTTCTTTAGAGAAGTAGTACGACTTCATGGAATTCCACGTACCATTGTTTTCGATAGATATGTCAAGTTCATAAGCCATTTTTGGAAAGTATTGTGGGGGAAAATAGGTACCAAACTACTCTATTCTACAACTTGTCACCCACAGACGGACGGACAAACTGAGGTAATAAACTGAATATTAGGTGTGTTACTCAGAACTGTTGTCGGTAAGAACACTAAGACTTGGGAAGAATATTTGCCCTTCGTAGAGTTTGCCTACAACCGTTCTATTCATTCATCCACCGGTTATTCCCCATTTGAAGCAGTTTATGGTTTTAACCCCTTAACTGCTTTAGACCTCGTCCCTTTGCCTATTGATAATATTTGCAGCTTAGATGGTGCAATGAAAGTAGAATTGGTTAAATCCATACACGCTAAGGCAAAGCAAAGAATGGAGAAAACATATGAAAACATTGCTGCTAAAGTCAACAAAGGCAGACGCCAAGTTGTCTTTGAACCAATAGACTGGGTTTGGTTGCACATGCGTAAAGAGAGATTTCCAAACCATAGGAAATCCAAGTTGGATCCAAGAGGAGATGGACCATTCCAAGTCCTTGAAATAATCAACAATAATGCATACCGAATTGATCTACCCGGTGAGTATAATGTGAGTACAACTTTTAATGTTGTTTATCTTTCTCACTTTGACATTTCAGATTCGTGGACGAATCCTTTTGAGGAGGGAGGGGATGATACATGTACCACAAGGCAATTCCAAGGACGAGATGGACTTACTTTTCCACTTGGCCCAATAACTCGAGCCAAGTCCAAGATGATCAAGAGTGAGCTGAATTCAAACCGTTCAAGGGTTTGTGAGCAAAGGATTGCAAGCTGCCATTAAGAAAGAAGAATTTATTGAAGGAAGCCCACACTTAAAATCCTTCGAGCATAATTGGGTAACAAAAACCCAACTTGCTGCACCTTTGGAGATAGATATCCATGAGCCTTTAGATGTCCATTAATTATCCCTTTTATTGTATTTAGCCCAATACTCCTTATTATGAAAGGATTGGGTCAGACTTTTATTTTTAGCCCAAGTTAGGATTTACAAGTGTTATTTAGGCATAGTTTGCATTAAAACAGCCCATACATGCTTCCTACCCAAAACCAAATTACTTGCCAGCCAAATAAGCCCAAATCCCTTCAAATTTTCGTCCAAAAAGAAGCCCTAAAAACCCATTACTTGCTGCCTAAGCAACCAACCCCTAACAAGCCATTACTTGCCACCCAAGCAACCAAGCTTATTTACAGCCCAAGAAATCAGCACATATCAGCTTATCACTTGCCTTATCACCTTATTCCTTGCTGGCCAAGTACAAGGAGTTTGTAGGCTGTTTTCTTTTATTTTTTTTAATTAAATTAAGGTTTCCTTGTTTTAGTAGAAGTTAAATTACTTTGGCTATCCTTCACCTATAAAAGGATGAAGCCATCTCCATCTTCAACTTCATGCCATCTCCAGAGCCATAAACAAAGCTGAATTTTCAGATTTGTTTTATCTACCTTTCTTTCAATCTTTTTCAATCTTTTTGTATTAATTCTTATTATTTAATCCTTAATCTTCTTTCTTATCTTTGTTTCTTTAATTTTCCATCCTTGAATCTGAATTTTTCAAGAAAAGCCCTTCTATTTTCTCTTGAATTTTCAGATCTGCTCCTAATCTTCTTGATTGAGTCTAGAGCCCCTAGTTCTTGCAACAACTTAATTGAAGGCTTCCAAATCCAAGTTTGCGCTACTCTATCACATGGAGAAGGCTTTTCACCGCGTAGAATGGTCTTTCCTTGAGAGTGTCATGATTCGCATGGGATTCGCTCCCTCTTGAGTCTCAATCATTATGCGCTGCATCTCTTCGGTATCCTTCACAGTTAAGGTTAACAACTCATTCTCTCATTTCTTTCAACCCCAACGGGGTCTTCGGCAAGGTGATCCCTTGTCACCTTTTCTTTTCCTCTTCTGTACTCAAGGTCTCTCAGATGCCCATCAACATAATCTGCTTCCTAGCATTGGAGCTAGTAGATTAGGACGCAAAGTCAATCATCTTCTTTTTGCTGACGATTGCATGGTCTTTATTAACAATAAGGATGAGGAAGCAGAACATCTGAAAATGGCCCTTTAGACTTACGCATCCACCTCCAGGCAAGCGGTTAATTTTTAAAAATCGACAATCTTCTACAACCCCGTACGCCCTTTCAATTCGTGAGATAATTATCAATTCCTTGCAAGTTCGCGAGGTAGCTAACCCAGGGGTTTATTTGGGCGTGCCTCTTCTCATTGGGAAGAATAGGACGGAAGCCCTTGGTTTCATTCGTGATAAAGTTCATTATCGACTATTTCATTGGGATAAGCAACTACTCTCTTTTAGTGGTAGGGAATTTTTTTTATCAAAGCTGTTTTACAATCCTTGCCCCAATATGTCATGTCGTGTTACTTACTTCCCCAAAACATTATAGACGATATGACCACAGCTATTCGCCGTTACTGGTGGTCTGGTAAAACCAACAAAAAAGGTTGGCACATGCTCCCATGGGAACAGGTTTGTTTACCTAAATCTGCGGGAGGCATGGGCTTCCGGGATTTAAGCAACTTTAATATAGCGCTTATGGGTAAGCAGTTTTGGCGGCTTATTTGTGAACCGGAGTTTCTACTTGGACGAATTTATAAGGCAAAATATTTTCCATCTGGTAACATTCTCGAAGCCAACCAGCCGCATCGTGGATCTTTTGCTTGGCAAGGGTTATACAATGCTATGCAGCATCTATATGGCGGGTTTCACTATAGACCTGACATAAATAGTAGCATTCATATACACAAGGGTAACTGGGGAGGCTCCTCTCCAATTCATCTCTATGGGGAATATGAAATCTCTGAAGAAATGTTTGTGCGTTGTCGTGATTTTACGGTTCAGAACCAAGCTGCTTGGGACCCTATTAAGGTCCGTGACTATTTCACAACTGAGGATGCTAATGCTATTTTGAATATTCCTATCATTAATGATAATCGTGATTCCATTCTTTGGAACCCCAATGACTCCGGTATTTACTCGGTCCGGTCGAACTACCAATTCTTACAGCGGCCTCCAGAACCTCGTAATTGACCTGCTCGAATTTGGAAAGTTCTGGCTAAACTAAAGGCCTTACCTAAAGTCAAGACATTTGGTTGGCGTATGGCCTCTGATGCTTTACCCGTTGGATCTCGATTGCAAGCTTTTGCTCCAGATTCGGGTCCTTGCCCTCTTTTTCACACCACTCTAGAATCTGTTCTTCATGCTCTTTAAGATTGTACTGGTGCCTCAGAGACTCTTCGTCTATTCGGCATTCCGGCGTCCTTGATTAATAGTACGGCTCCCTCTGGTCTCCAATGGCTGGAAGAGGGTGCTCGATAACTATCTGTTGATCTCTTTGGGCTCTTTCTTACTACCTTATGGAATATCTGGAACAGGTGCAATGACTGGGTCCATAATCGCCACTTGCAACCCCCTTGGCTAATTGCTATCAATTCTCTCAGTCTCCATCACGATTATTCAAACACAATGTCATCATCTTCTTCTTCTCCAACGTTTCATCCGCCACTCTCTCCACCTCGCTGGAGTCATCCCCTCCCTGGGTATCTTAAAGTTAATGTGGACGGGGCTTTTGACCCAGCCACTCGCGCGGAAGCAGTTGGTGTTGTGGTCCGTGATGATTCGGGTGCAGTTGTTGGTGATCTGGCTTATTCGCTAGGCAGTTGTTCAGATGATGTCACTACCGAAGGTGCGACCCTTCTTGCTGGCATCACTTTTGCTCAATCTTGAGGTTGGAGAAACTTGGTCTTTGAGACAGATTGTGCGTCTATTGCAAACAGGCTTAGCCACCCAGGGCCTGACCTTTCCACCATGGGCCCTACGCTTTTACAAGCTCGTGATGCTCTTTCATCTTTGGCTTTTGCTAATATTATTTATGTAAGCCGTGAGGCTAATTTAGTTGCCCACACTCTGGCTGCTCATGCGCTACGAACCATGACTTCTATGTCCTTTGGTTCCATTTTTCCAAATTGTATCCGCAACCTTGTATCTGTTGAGAATCTTTCTGATAGAGTAGTGCAATTGTGGATTTGGAAGCCTTCAATCAAGTTGTTGCAAGAACTAAGAGCTCTAGACTCAATCAAGAAAGCTATGGGCAGATTTGAAAATTCAATAGAAAAGAGAAGGGCTTTTCTTGAAAATTTCAGATTCAAGGCTGGAAATTTAAAGAACAGAATACAATAAGAATGATTTGAAGATGAATAATAAGAATATAATGAAAAAGATTAAAAAGATGAAGAGAAGAATAGTAAAAACAAATATGAAATTTCTATTTTTGTTTATGGAATTATGGGAGATGGTGTGAAGATTGAAGATGAAGATGGCTTGCGATTTGTTGTTGTTGTTGTTGTTGTTTTGTCCTCGACACCCTCTTAGATGCAATTATCTAAGCAAGCAACCTCAAGCGGCTCTAACCCACCCTCCTAGACACAATTACCTAGGCAAGAAAGAGTGTGAAGATGATCTCCCTCACAAGAACTCGTCCAACTTATGTTGAAGAAGACTTCTAAGGCACAAGTAATCAATACTTGTAAAAACAAACTCACTAAATATTTCATTAGTCAAAGAAAATCTGAATAATCTGTATTACAAAGGTGGAGGCTTCATCCTTTTATAGGTGAAGGACAACCAAAGTAATTTAACTTCTACTAAAACAAGGAAACCCTAATTTAATTAAAAAATAAAAGAAAACAGCCATTAAACTCCTTGTGCTTGGGCTGCAAGTGATAAGCTGATAAGTGCAGGTGATAAGTTGATAAGAGTTGCTTGGGAGAAGGGTGGCTGGTTCCTAAAGTATATTAAACCCCAGTTTTCTGCATGCACAGTCTTTAGTAAAATGAACGTATCTTGAGTTCCCGATGTCCGATTGATGCGTTTCAAGATGCGTTGGAAACGTAACTGAATTACAGTCAATTTATTAGAAGAAAACTATGCCCAGAAATGTACGGATCCTATCTGAAACGTCGTCGCAAGTTGGATGACTTTCCAGACTTCACAAACAGATTCAACTTCTTGTCCAATATGCATTGCTTTAGCCCTCCCATGCATGTATCACTTTCTCGATCTTTTTAATACAATTTGGGTACTCTTTTCTCATTTTAGGGACCTCTTGGCCTTGTTTCAGGGGGTGGTAGTAGGGGTTTTTAATGAGGCCCACTTTCCTCAAAAAAAAATTCCAACGAGTCCATTGTAAGGCCCATTTTGACCCGCTCGTCCGAAACCTCTACAAAAAAGAACTGCAAAACAAGTTTTAAGCAAATTTTAGGAGTTCATATAATTGATAAGGAGCTTTGCAACACAATTATATTGCAAAACCTCAATATCTGTACTTTATACTCAGTTAAAATTCCAACATGTCCATTGAAAGGCCCATTTAGACATGCTCATCCGAAACCCCTACAAAAAGACCGCAAAACAGGTTTTAATCAAATTTTAGGAGTTCAAATACTTGATTAGGAGATTTTCAACACAAATATATTGCAAAATCTCAATTTTTATACTTTTTACTCAGTTAAAATTCCAACGGGTGGGATGGCTCTCAATTCTCTCTGGGTTTTTTCATGGGTTTTGGCTTGTTCTCTCTTTTTTCCCTTTTTTCCCGGTGGAATATTCTTCTCCACCAATCCCCTTCCCCCACACGGCACTCCATCCTCTCTGCCGCGTTTGCAAGCCTTTTGAGAAATCATCAAAGCTTTATCCCTTGGAATTCGGGACGAGAAGACAGAGAGTCATCCCGCCCCACCTTTTCACAAGGACGGTTTGTTATTCTAACTCCTCTTATCTCTTTTTTCTCTGTTTGCTCATATCATTTCTTCACCGATTTTCCTTTTCAAGCATCATTTTGTTCCTCAAAATTTTCTGGTTTTTCCGGCTATATCGTATTTTTGGTTTTATCTATATCTCTGTTTTTTAATCGTTTTACCCTTTGAATCTGGGTTTTTCTATGTTTCTATCTTGGAACCTTGGGCTTTATCTTCCCGACAGCTACCATATTTCTGGTACCTTACGGATTTGGAGGGTCGGACGTTTCAGATAAGTGTTTACCACTTTAATCCTGATTTTTTTGCTTTTCTCTCTTCATCTCTGTTTTGCTTTAATATTCTATTTTCCTTTTGCAGATCCAGCCATCTCTGGATGTCTTTCTTGAGTTCTGGGCATTCCTTGAGTTACCCAGATCTCGGATTTTGGACCTTGCTCAGTCCATCCTTTTATCTCTCTATCAACCGTTCTCTTCTCTTTTTTTTCCTTTTTCTGAGTATGTTTATATCATTTCATTTTATTTTTACTTATCTATTTGATTTTTTTTCAGATCCACTATGTTTTCGTTTTGTTTCTCTCATCGGTTGTTGGCGGCGGTAGCCCTAGTCGCTAGATCTACCTCTTCTCCACCGATCCCGGAACATGCGACACTACCCAGACGGTCGCATATGGTGGGCGATTCCCTCTGCCTCTTCATGGGTCTTCCTGTCTTAGGGTTTCCCTTTTCGGGGAAAGTTTTAGGGTTTATTCAACCTTTAATCTTAACCTTTTCTTTTTCTATTATTTCTGTTCTTATTACTTTTTCCAGAATTCTCATCTCCTTTCTTCATTTTTTCCTATGTTTTTCAGAAATTTTATTTCTGCTTTGGCCGACGGTGTTGTTTCACTGGATCCAGTGGTGGTCCTCAACGGAATCCCATCACCTAGGGTTCTTCTCAATCTTTCTCTTTATTCTTCCTAATTTTCCTCACATTTTTTTAATCCTGTTTATGTCTGCTTTGTCTCAGATTTGTCGATTCTGCTATTTCATAAGATTTATTTTCCCATATGCTTCCTCTCTGCTCTTTCATAAGGTATATTTCGATACGCTCTTTACTATTATTTTTATCCTGCTTATGTTCTGCAACCCATGTTCAAGCTGTATACACATGATTAGATGCTTCCTATTGCATGTAATATGCTGGAATTTAAATTTTTACTTGTTGCATTACATATTATGTGGATATTCTATGTTGATCCCAAACATCATATTACTGACATCAAGCACATTCATTATGATATTTGCATCACTAAATAACCATTATCTATTTAAATCATCCTTACATCCAGCCCTTTTTGGGAACCTTTTACAAGCCCATATTCTGGGATCGTCTGATTCAATCTATTATTGCAAGTTATTACTCTCTCTGTTCATCTCTTTGCCTCCTTCTTTATATGCTCATCAAAGTTGGTTTCGGAAATCGTTTGTTCACAATAATATCATATGTTCATATAATTATCATAAAGTTCTCATCTTTAATGATCTTATTACATTCCTTTTTTCTTGGTTAATTTTCTTGCATTTCATTTACATTCGGCTATGCCATATAAGGAATATACATCTCACTTCTTATCTAGTTAATCTTCTTACCCTTCCGGATATGTTTCTTTACCTACCTGTGATGTATGTTGAAACTCTTCTCCTTAAGACTTTTCTATAAGATCTTTTACCTTGCCTTTATATACTCCTAAGATCAATGTCTTGCTTACACATACTAAATCCCCCACTTCACTAAACATTATTTTATATTTCTTTCTAATTATTAAGGGTAGTGCATATCTATACACTACATTTCTCATTTTAACCAATCTCTTCTTAACTTTGTTGTCCACCTCTAAATATCAGTTTCATTTTTATTTACTGACTGTAAATTATAAATGTATCAGTTTGTACTATCTAAACTATTTAACCATCAAACCTCACTTAACCTATATTTTCATTTTATATATCTCTTTAGTCAATTTCAAATCCTCAACAATCATATTGCTGTTTGGTATGCACTCTAATATCATCTTAATCATGAAGCTCTTCAGCTACTACAACAACCCTTGGTGGCCCACCCAAATCCTAATTTATTATGTATTTTTCTTATGTTTATTCATTTTATGTTTATTTCATTCCTCCCCCTTCATTTATTTGCTCATTTGGTCTGTATCTAATTTCTTTGCCCCGCTTCTCTCTCTCCCTGGGTTTGTAATTTTAATTTCCTGCTTCCCTCTTGTTTTTTCTTTCTATGTGGCTTTCATATGGTTGCTTTTTATTTCTAGATGTATGGTTCTAGGGTTATTTCCTTTTTCTAGATATGTAAAACTAGTTCTGCTCTCTTTTTTTAGATGCATGTTCATAGGATTTTGCACTGCTTTATCTATTTCCTGCTTAGTATACCAAGTTCAAGTATGTTACTTCCTATGCTCTAATTTATGTCTACTCAATATCAATCTTTGTTTATCCCTCTACACCTTTCTAGGTGACTTCTTTCGAGCCCTTTTAAGGGATTTTAAATCTACCCTACCATTTAGGGACACTATAACAGTTCTATCTTCTTTTCCTCTTTGCCTATTTTACAGTCCATATATATTCCTTATTTGCGAAGCTTTTAACCCTCGGTCTTTTTCAAATGCAATAATCAAGGCCTCATCACTTTACTTCATATTCTCAATAATTATTACCAATTATTATCAAATATCTCTCCTAATAACGGTTTTATTTACTATTATTTATTTTCATAACTCCCCATCTTTATACTGGTTTTACTACTATCTTAATTTTTATAAATTAATTGAATGCTATTTATTACAGTCTATTTATTCTCAAAAAGCAATTACCTTAATCTTTGCCTCCTCTTCCGTTACATCTATTTTACTAAATTTTCCAATCCGTTGTATGACAACACACTATTTTTCTCCACCTATCCAAACAATAAATACATATTCTATAATATTATCTAGTCATACTTCTACAAAAATAAATTTATATGTTATCCACATTCTTTTACTTCAGCCTTTTTCCAATTTTAGTACCTCCCCCTTAATATATTCAAATGTAAAATTTTTTCAAATTTCTTACTTAACTATTACCAACCATTTATTATGCCAGCACATACAAAATTTTAAGACACCAACTTTAATCTCATTCACTACAGTCTATAATAGTCAAATACTATTATCTATTATTAAAATTACCTCCTTTTATTTATTACATTCTTCTATATTACTAAAGATACTACCATCAAAATCTATATTTTATTCTGTAATCCTACTACAATTAAGGAAAATAATTAACTCAATTTTCTTCATTCATTTTCCTTTATTTAAGCTATTTAAAATTATTCTCTGCTTTAAATACTCGAGTATTAAATGTCTTTGTTTTTTTACCAAAACCACATGGATCTTTCTCTTCTCAAACCCCCTTTACAGTCAATACCTTATACAAATCTCTTTAGCGTCACTATTAAAGTCTAACCTTAACTTTTATAGTAATAAAAAGTACTTTCTTTTAATAATTTATAGGCATAAATCAATTCAGGAAAGTACTCTAAATAAACTTTCTCAGCATAAAAGTACTTTCCATCTTTTACAAACTATATTTATTTTCCAAAATATTAATCAATTCTCTTTCCATATTCCTTTCCTCTTAGGTATTTTCGATTTCTTTATATACTTGCAGTATTTCTCTACCACCCCACTACAACACCTACCTATCTTGCAATTCTCATATCTTCTAATTCTCTCAATGGCTTCATCCTCCTCCATCCCCCAACTCAACTCGATCAATGTAACGCCCCGGTTTTGGGCTTAGGAGTTTTGGGCGCTGACCGGTTGGTCAAAGTGTTGTTCGAATCGTAAGAGGTTAAATTAGGAAAGCCTAGTTCGGGTTGCATTAAAAATATGGAAAAATGTTCTAAAATCATCTTTTAATATAATTAAGTGAACTGTGAAATCAATTTTGGAAAATGAGTTTTGGAAGGGTGACATTTTGGCTAGTGACCAAAATGTAATTTTTGAAAGTTTGGTGGCTGTTTTATAAAGGGTTGAAACTTTGAATCTTTAAGGAGCTATTTACCCAAAGGGAGTTTCTCCAGATTTTTCTAAGATATTTTGAGTTATAATTCTGATTTTTAAAGTAAAACAAAAGGAGGGAAATCTCATTTAGTCATTTTTCTCAACTAACTTCTCATTTTCTTTCTCTCTTTTTCTCTCAACCCAAACACTCCATTTACAGAGTTTTGTTTCTGATTTTCTCACCTAAAATCCTCCTTTCAACTCTCAATTGATCCCTAATCATTGTTCCTTCAAATCCTCTTCAATTGCTACAAGTTTCATCAAGGTTTTTCATTCCAAAAAGAGGAGAAACTCAAGTTTGGAGGTAAGAACGTCCTTCTCCTCTGAACTTCAAGTTCTTTAATGAAATTCCTAAGTTTTCAATCCTAAATTGATGTTTAATTAAAGGCTTTTAAGTTGATTTATGGATCTTGGCTAATTATGCAAGATTTTGATGATTTCACATGATTTTCATTTGATCTGTTAAATCTGTGATTTGAGAGGTGTTTTTGATGTTAAATGATCCCTAAATTGATGTGGAAATGAGTTTTGATTGATGCAATCCCGGATAGGTTGGGTTTCCTAAGTTTAGCTTGTGTTTTAAGGTAGCTTTTGTGGTGATCTTGTGGATCTGTTGTTGCTGGAGGTATAAGGATGTTAATAGGTTGTTTTTAGATGTGTTTTGATGTTAATGGAAGTGTGGATTTGCTGGTTTATGGCTGGGCTTTGTTTAGAAGTGTTTTGGATGCATTTTCGGTTGTGTTTGGTGGCCGAAAATGGAGGTTGGATGAGAGCAGCGAGTTTAGGTGCTTTCATTGAAGCAATTAATGCATGATGATGCATTAATCCTCTGCTTTAATGTATTGAAACAGGGGAGGCATCATTGGATTCAAGTTTGGTTGATTCGGAAGCTTGATTTGGTGTTTTGGCTTGAAGCAAAGTGGAAATTGGTGAGTGCAATTGTGGAATTGGATTTCCAGCTTTTTAAACCAAGGTTTGAAGGTTTTGGGAGCTTAGCTTAAGTCTAAACAACTTTGCTAAGCTCAAGTGTAAGTTTTCGGATTTTCTCTCTAGTGGTGGCCATGACTTGATGTTTTGCAAAGTGATGATTTGCATGTTTTAATTACTGTTTTGAAAGCATGTTTTAGCATGGATTTTGCTGATGATATAAGCCATATGTTGAAGGTAACTCTAGGTAGGAGTACCTTGCTTTTATACATTGTTTAAATGTGGATTGATGCTTTAAAATGCATGATGAAAATGGCTTGGTTAAATGCTTTAAAACAATGGATTAAATGATGATTATGATGTATATTGGCAAGTGATGTTTTGAAAATGTTAAGGTCACTAAGGTGGTTAAAAGTCCTTGAGTGAGCCTTGTTACTTAAGAACATCAAGGTGGTTAAAAGTCCTTGGATGATTCTTGTTGCGGACACTAAGGTGGTTAAAAGTCCTTAGGTGATCCTTTCCATGGTGTTTAAAAGTCCATGGGGCCATGGTGTTTAAAAGTCCATGGAGCCATGGTGTTTAAAAGTCCATGGGGCCAAGGTGTTTAAAAGTCCTTGGGGCCAAGGTGTTTAAAAGTCCTTGGGGTGATTCAAGCATTGGACACAAAGGTGGTTAAAAGTCCTTGTGTGGTCCTTATTCATGGTGTTTAAAAGTCCTTGGGGCCAAGGTGTTTAAAAGTCCTTGGGAAAGTTGTTGAACTTGTTTTATGAAATGAAATGTATCACTTGAGCCAATATGACATGTTAAGTATGTAAGAAGCATGAGATGCTTGTTTTGATATATGATATGAAGCATGTGATTGCTTGATTTAAAGTATGCTTTGAGCATGTGCAAGGATTGGTTTTGAGCATGGTTTATAAATGGTTTTAATTGCATTATTGAATTGTTTAAATGAGCATGCCTCACTAAGCTTTTGCTTACGCTCTCTACGTTTTCTTAATTCAATAATGCAGAGCATTAGAGTACTTAAAGAGGCTGCAAGGAAGGGCAAGCAATCAAGTTCAAGAAAAGCTCTAAGTATGGAAGGTTTTGTTAAACATTTAGCTTTTGTATGTTTTGGCAATGGGGGACCAATGTGTATGATTTGGGAGGTGTTTGAGACTCCCTAAGTATGTTGAATGTTGTTTTAAATGCTGGTTTTAGAATTGAACCTTATATGCTTGTTTTGCAAGTTTGATGCTTGAGTGGCTAGCTTGTGTAGGAAGCATGACCATTGAATTGGGGCTTTTTGCAAATGATGTTGGTTTGTCGATTTGTTGGTTCCTATAAGTCTTTTATATGTTTAATTGCATGCTGGTAAAGTTTGGTGATGTTTGGAGCATGTTTGAATGACCAATTGCATGATTTGGTATGCTTGTTTGCTGAAATCTAAGCAGGCGTTTCGGAACAGTATGCACCGTTTCGGAACGGGTGCCTTACACGAACCCAGGCGTCCGAAACGGTGTGCACCGTTTCGAAACGGTTTGGCCTCTGCCGAGCCTCGTTCCGGAACCCGTTTCGGAACGGCCCGTGTTTCGGAACAGGGTCAACCTGTTTCGGAACGGTCGACCGTTAGGGGGGCTGACATGGTAGTTATATGTTTTGAATTGTTTACGTTTTGGTCCCGAATCTTGTATGATCAATTGCATGAGCTGTGGATGTCCTTTTGAGTTGAAATTTCGCAGAGAAGCATGAAACCTGACTAATTTCAAGATGGTAACTTCAATTTGGGTTAAGTTCTTTTATTTATCAGAAATTACAATTTGGTCCCTAAAGTTGTAATTTGTTCAATTGGGTCCCTGTTTGATCTCTGATGTTTGTGATCTTTTAGTATGTTGTTTGTATGATCACATATAGGTTAAATGTGCATCTAGATAAGATTAAAAAGAAAAAAAAAGGGTCGTTAATCAAGGTTGACTTTCGGGTTGACTTTGGTTTTCCCCGTGTGACTTTCTTAATTCGGGTCAACCGCCTAGGCCGGGTTAAGGGGGTTACATTTGGTGGTATCAGAGCTGAGTTCTCGAGTAATTGGGAATGTTGTTATGCATGACTGAAGCATGGTTTGGCTTGTATGCTTGTTGAATGAAAGCATGTTCAGTGATTTGAAATGATGATGTTATTGAGGTGTATGTTGTGATGATACATGATGAGGGTACCCATTGCCAAACAAAAGCTAAAGAAATGATGTTGATTTTGGAAGAGATTGAGCTTGAATACTTGGATTGCTTACCTTGCTGGGCCTGACTTGTTTTATTTTGTATTGTTATGCATGGTAAAAGTATGGCACCACGTAGAGAGTTAAGGAGTAGCGTGAGAGCTACGACCCCGGAAGGGAATGTGAATGAAGAGCACACGGGTAGTGCTGTGTTACCTCCTCCTCCACCTGGTGGTGGTGGTGCGGAGAGGGAAAGAGCTGGAGCTGAGGCAGCTGGTGCTAGAGCTGCAGGACCTGAGGTTGGTCAGGGGCAAGCGATGCCTGACATGTCTGTGCTGGTACAAGCTATTGCGGGTGCTTTTCGAGCAGCAGTAGCTGGAGCTCAAGGAGCTGGGCATCAGGGAGATGCTGGTGCTAGACTACCCTTAGAGCGTCTGCGCAGTCTTGGTGGGACTGAGTTTAGGGGTATGTCAGCTGAGAGGTCGGAAGCTTGGCTAGAGAGTACCAAGCGTGTTTTGGGTCAGATGAGCTGCACGGATGTGCAAAAGTTGGGCTGTGTTGTGTCTTTGCTGCAAGGTGATGCTTATACGTGGTGGACGACCACAATCTCTGGAATGGCTGAAGCTGACATCACTTGGACATTCTTTCAGAATGCGTTCAAGAGGAGATATCTGGGAGTGAGATATCTGGATGAGAAAAAGCGTGAATTCATGTCTCTGACCCAGGGGAACATGAGTGTGGCTGAGTATGAAGTGTAGTTCGTACGCCTCAGTCAGTATGCACCGGAGTTGATACCTGATGAGCGAGAGAGGTGCGAAAGGTTCCGTTATGGCTTGGTGACGGAAGTAAAGACCTACATGTTGGCAGCTGAGTACAATGATTTTGATGTGTTGGTTAGTCGATCCAAGGACATAGAGATGAATCTGAGTTTGTCTGCGAAGGGTGCTGGAGCGAGTTCTGGGAAGAGAGCTGCTGAGTATAGTTCCAGAGGTGGACGGAACAAGAGGGGACGCGATCAGAGGTTTCAGTCCTCAGCTAAGAGAGGTGGAGGTGCGCCTGCTAGGGGTGGCAATGCTAGAGCTGACCCTAGTGCTTGTTGGATTTGTGGTTCCCGTGGTCACTTGAAGCGTGACTGTCCTCGTGCTGGGAGGGAGGTGCAAGCTCCTGTTGTGGCAGCTGGTAATGCTGGTGGAAATGGATGCTGGAACTGTGGTTCTGCGGACCACTTGAGACGTGATTGTCCGAGGTTGGCTGGTGGCCAAGAGCGTGCTCCTGTTGTTGCAGCACAGCAGAGAGGTCGTGGGCGCGGCCGTGGTAATTTCCAGAGGCGTGAGGAAGGTGGCCAAGGAGTAGCTCATGTTGTAGCTATTCAGCCTGAAGGTGGAGGCCAAGCGAGGGTGTATGCTCAGCGCGAGGGGAGGAATGATGCAGATGTGATTGCAGGTACCTTTACTTTGCAATCCTTGTCATTGCTTTCTTTGATAGATTCTGGATCTACGCATTCATACATTTTGCGTGAGCATGCTGAGTTGCTTGGTTTGCCTGTTGAGTCTTTGGATGTTGGTGTTAGAGTCACTAGTTCTTTTGGTGAAACTGTTGTGACTCGTAAGCTTTATAGAAGGTGTCGCTTGGTTGTTCAAGAGCATGTCTTTCATGTTGATCTTATGGAGTTGCCCTTTTATGGTTTTGATGTGATCCTTGGTATGGATTGGCTTGCTGAGCATCGTGCTGTTGTGGATTGTGAGAATAAGCGGGTGTCGCTTAAGCTTGCGGATGATTATGAAGTGGTGGTGGTTGGTGAGAATGTGAAGTTTCTTGCCAATGTTGTTTCTACCTTGGAGGCGAGCAGGATGCTGAGGCAAGGCTGTGAAGCTTATCTGGCTTTTGTGATGAATCCTAGTTCGAAGGAGTTGAGGGTGCAAGATATCAGGGTTGTGAAGGAGTTTCCTGATGTTTTTCCTGAGGAGTTGCCTGGTTTACCTCCTAATCGCGAGGTGGAGTTTGGAATTGAGCTGTATGAGAATACAACTCCTGTGTCCATTACTCCCTATAGAATGGCACCTAAGGAGCTGAAGGAGCTGAAGACGCAGTTGCAAGAGCTGCTTGATCGTGGTTTCATCCGGCCGAGTGCGTCGCCTTGGGGTGCTCCTGTCTTGTTTGTGAAGAAGAAAGATGGCACTATGAGGATGTGCATTGATTACCGTCAGCTGAACAAGTTGACTATCAAGAATCGGTATCCTTTGCCGAGGATTGATGATCTCTTTGATCAATTTCGGGGAGCTGCTGTGTTCTCTAAGATTGACTTGAGGTCAGGGTATTATCAGTTGAAGGTGAAGGATGTGGACGTGCCTAAGACAGCTTTCAGGACAAGGTATGGGCATTATGAGTTTCTTGTGATGCCGTTTGGGTTGACAAATGCTCCTGCTGCTTTCATGGACATGATGAATCGTGTTTTTCATGAATACCTGGACAAGTTCGTTGTGGTGTTCATTGATGATATCCTCGTGTACTCGCGTACTGAGGAGGGGCACGAAGAGCATTTGAGGATTGTGCTGCAAGCTTTGTTGGAGAATCAGCTTTATGCTAAGTTGAGCAAGTGTGAGTTTTGGCTTAAGGAGGTGGTGTTTCTTGGACATGTGGTCTCAGCTGAGGGGATTCGTGTTGATCCTCAGAAGATTGAAGCGGTGATGAACTGGAAAGTTCCTAAGTCTGTTCAGGAGGTTCGTAGTTTCCTTGGTTTGGCAGGATACTACCGGAGTTTGTGGATGGTTTTTCTAAGATTGCTGCTCCTTTGACGAAGTTGTTGCAGAAAGATGTTAAGTATGAGTGGACAGAAGCGAGACAGCAGGCTTTTGAGAAGCTGAAGGCGGCTTTGACGCAAGCTCCTATCTTGATTCAGCCTGAATCAGGGAAAGAGTTTGTGGTATACAGTGATGCATCCTATGTTGGTTTGGGATGTGTGTTGATGCAAGAGGGTAAGGTTGTGGCTTATGCGTCGCGGCAGTTGAAGGTGCATGAGCGCAATTATCCTACGCATGATATTGAGCTGGCAGCTGTGGTTTTTGCTCTGAAGATCTGGAGACATTATCTGTATGGTGAGAAGTGTACTGTGTACACGGATCACAAGAGTTTGAGGTATCTGATGTCTCAGAAGGAGTTGAATCTTAGGCAGCGGCGTTGGTTGGAGTTGCTCAAGGATTATGATCTGACGATTGAGTATCATCCTGGAAAGGCTAATGTTGTTGCGGATGCTTTGAGTAGGAAGGTAGCTGTTGAGCTGAGGGCGATGTTTGCTAGTTTGAGCATATCGCGAGATGGTAGTCTTGTTGCTGAGTTGCAAGTGAAACCATCGTTGGTTCAGTTGATCAAGGAAAAGCAGTTGTTGGATGATTCCTTGGTGTCTCATGTTCAGGATATCGCGGATGGTAGACCTTCGGATTTCTGTTTTAATGAGGATGGTGTGTTGTGTTTTGGTAGTCGGATAGTAGTGTCTGCTGATGCTGAGTTGAGGCATGCTATTCTGACAGAAGGTCATAGTAGTCCTTTTGCTATGCATCCTGGTAGTACTAAGATGTATCGTGATCTCCGTGATGAGTACTATTGGGTGGGTTTGAAGAAGGATGTTGCAGAGTTTGTGAGCAAGTGTTTGGTGTGTCAGCGAGTTAAGGCTGAACATCAGTTTCCTTCTGGTTTGTTGCAACCGTTGAAAATCCCTGAATGGAAGTGGGAGAGAGTTACCATGGATTTTGTATCTGGTTTGCCTTTGTCTCCATCAAAGAAGAATTCTGTTTGGGTGATTGTGGATCGCTTGACGAAGTGTGCGCATTTCTTGCCTGTGCATACTACGTTCTCTTTGGATAAGCTGGCAGAGCTGTACATTGCTGAGATAGTGAGGCTGCATGGTGTGCCTAAGTCGATTGTGTCGGATAGGGATCCGAGGTTCACATCGCGTTTCTGGCAGTGTTTGCATCAAGCTTTGGGTACAAGGTTGCATTTCAGTACATCCTATCATCCTCAGTCGGATGGTCAGTCTGAGAGGGTTATTCAGATTTTGGAGGATATGTTGAGATGCTGCGTGATAGAGTTCCAAGGTTCTTGGGAGAAGCATCTGCCTTTGGTTGAGTTCGCTTATAACAACAGTTTTCAGGCGAGTATACAGATGGCACCTTATGAGGCTCTGTATGGGAGGAAGTGTAGGACTCCTCTTTGTTGGGCTGAAACTGGTCAAAAGTTGGTTTCGATGCCGGCTTTGTTGAAAGGAACCACCGAGAAGGTGAAGCTCATTTGTGAGCGGTTGATGGCTGCTTCTGACCGGCAGAAGTCTTACGCGGATTTGAAGCGTAAGGAGATAGAGTATGCGGTGGGTGATCGTGTGTTTTTGAAGGTTTCGCCTTGGAAGAAGGTGATGAGGTTTGGTCGGAAGGGTAAGTTGAGCCCTCGGTACATTGGACCGTATGAGGTTGTTGAGCGAGTGGGTCCTGTTGCGTATCGGTTGAGGTTACCTCAAGAGCTGGAGAAGATTCATGATGTGTTTCATGTTTCTATGCTCAGAAAGTATAGATCTGATCCTTCGCATGTGATGCCTGTGGAGGAAGTGGAATTGAATCCGGATTTGACCTATGATGAGGAACCGGTGAAGGTTCTGGATTCGGATAGCAAGGTTCTTCGTGGCAAGACCATTGAGTTGGTGAAGGTGCTGTGGAAGCATCGAGGTGTTGAGGAAGCCACATGGGAGCGGAAGGAAGACATGCTGAAGCAGTTTCCTTATCTCTTTCCTACAGGTAAATTTCGAGGACGAAATTTCTTAAGGGGGGGAGAGTTGTAACGCCCCGGTTTTGGGCTTAGGAGTTTTGGGCGTTGACCGGTTGGTCAAAGTGCTGTTCGAATCGTAAGAGGTTAAATTAGGAAAGCCTAGTTCGGGTTGCATTAAAAATATGGAAAAATGTTCTAAAATCATCTTTTAATATAATTAAGTGAACTGTGAAATCAATTTTGGAAAATGAGTTTTGGAAGGGTGACATTTTGGCTAGTGACCAAAATGTAATTTTTGAAAGTTTGGTGGCTGTTTTATAAAGGGTTGAAACTTTGAATCTTTAAGGAGCTATTTACCCAAAGGGAGTTTCTCCAGATTTTTCTAAGATATTTTGAGTTATAATTCTGATTTTTAAAGTAAAACAAAAGGAGGGAAATCTCATTTAGTCATTTTTCTCAACTAACTTCTCATTTTCTTTCTCTCTTTTTCTCTCAACCCAAACACTCCATTTATAGAGTTTTGTTTCTGATTTTCTCACCTAAAATCCTCCTTTCAACTCTCAATTGATCCCTAATCATTGTTCCTTCAAATCCTCTTCAATTGCTACAAGTTTCATCAAGGTTTTTCATTCCAAAAAGAGGAGAAACTCAAGTTTGGAGGTAAGAACGTCCTTCTCCTCTGAACTTCAAGTTCTTTAATGAAATTCCTAAGTTTTCAATCCTAAATTGATGTTTAATTAAAGGCTTTTAAGTTGATTTATGGATCTTGGCTAATTATGCAAGATTTTGATGATTTCACATGATTTTCATTTGATCTGTTAAATCTGTGATTTGAGAGGTGTTTTTGATGTTAAATGATCCCTAAATTGATGTGGAAATGAGTTTTGATTGATGCAATCCCGGATAGGTTGGGTTTCCTAAGTTTAGCTTGTGTTTTAAGGTAGCTTTTGTGGTGATCTTGTGGATCTGTTGTTGCTGGAGGTATAAGGATGTTAATAGGTTGTTTTTAGATGTGTTTTGATGTTAATGGAAGTGTGGATTTGCTGGTTTATGGCTGGGCTTTGTTTAGAAGTGTTTTGGATGCATTTTCGGTTGTGTTTGGTGGCCGAAAATGGAGGTTGGATGAGAGCAGCGAGTTTAGGTGCTTTCATTGAAGCAATTAATGCATGATGATGCATTAATCCTCTGCTTTAATGTATTGAAACAGGGGAGGCATCATTGGATTCAAGTTTGGTTGATTCGGAAGCTTGATTTGGTGTTTTGGCTTGAAGCAAAGTGGAAATTGGTGAGTGCAATTGTGGAATTGGATTTCCAGCTTTTTAAACCAAGGTTTGAAGGTTTTGGGAGCTTAGCTTAAGTCTAAACAACTTTGCTAAGCTCAAGTGTAAGTTTTCGGATTTTCTCTCTAGTGGTGGCCATGACTTGATGTTTTGCAAAGTGATGATTTGCATGTTTTAATTACTGTTTTGAAAGCATGTTTTAGCATGGATTTTGCTGATGATATAAGCCATATGTTGAAGGTAACTCTAGGTAGGAGTACCTTGCTTTTATACATTGTTTAAATGTGGATTGATGCTTTAAAATGCATGATGAAAATGGCTTGGTTAAATGCTTTAAAACAGTGGATTAAATGATGATTATGATGTATATTGGCAAGTGATGTTTTGAAAATGTTAAGGTCACTAAGGTGGTTAAAAGTCCTTGAGTGAGCCTTGTTACTTAAGAACATCAAGGTGGTTAAAAGTCCTTGGATGATTCTTGTTGCGGACACTAAGGTGGTTAAAAGTCCTTAGGTGATCCTTTCCATGGTGTTTAAAAGTCCATGGGGCCATGGTGTTTAAAAGTCCATGGGGCCATGGTGTTTAAAAGTCCATGGGGCCAAGGTGTTTAAAAGTCCTTGGGGCCAAGGTGTTTAAAAGTCCTTGGGGTGATTCAAGCATTGGACACAAAGGTGGTTAAAAGTCCTTGTGTGGTCCTTATTCATGGTGTTTAAAAGTCCATGGCCAAGGTGTTTAAAAGTCCTTGGGGCCAAGGTGTTTAAAAGTCCTTGGGAAAGTTGTTGAACTTGTTTTATGAAATGAAATGTATCACTTGAGCCAATATGACATGTTAAGTATGTAAGAAGCATGAGATGCTTGTTTTGATATATGATATGAAGCATGTGATTGCTTGATTTAAAGTATGCTTTGAGCATGTGCAAGGATTGGTTTTGAGCATGGTTTATAAATGGTTTTAATTGCATTATTGAATTGTTTAAATGAGCATGCCTCACTAAGCTTTTGCTTACGCTCTCTACGTTTTCTTAATTCAATAATGCAGAGCATTAGAGTACTTAAAGAGGCTGCAAGGAAGGGCAAGCAATCAAGTTCAAGAAAAGCTCTAAGTATGGAAGGTTTTGTTAAACATTTAGCTTTTGTATGTTTTGGCAATGGGGGACCAATGTGTATGATTTGGGAGGTGTTTGAGACTCCCTAAGTATGTTGAATGTTGTTTTAAATGCTGGTTTTAGAATTGAACCTTATATGCTTGTTTTGCAAGTTTGATGCTTGAGTGGCTAGCTTGTGTAGGAAGCATGACCATTGAATTGGGGCTTTTTGCAAATGATGTTGGTTTGTCGATTTGTTGGTTCCTATAAGTCTTTTATATGTTTAATTGCATGCTGGTAAAGTTTGGTGATGTTTGGAGCATGTTTGAATGACCAATTGCATGATTTGGTATGCTTGTTTGCTGAAATCTAAGCAGGCGTTTCGGAACAGTATGCACCGTTTCGGAACGGGTGCCTTACACGAACCCAGGCGTCCGAAACGGTGTGCACCGTTTCGAAACGGTTTGGCCTCTGCCGAGCCTCGTTCCGGAACCCGTTTCGGAACGGCCCGTGTTTCGGAACAGGGTCAACCTGTTTCGGAACGGTCGACCGTTAGGGGGGCTGACATGGTAGTTATATGTTTTGAATTGTTTACGTTTTGGTCCCGAATCTTGTATGATCAATTGCATGAGCTGTGGATGTCCTTTTGAGTTGAAATTTCGCAGAGAAGCATGAAACCTGACTAATTTCAAGATGGTAACTTCAATTTGGGTTAAGTTCTTTTATTTATCAGAAATTACAATTTGGTCCCTAAAGTTGTAATTTGTTCAATTGGGTCCCTGTTTGATCTCTGATGTTTGTGATCTTTTAGTATGTTGTTTGTATGATCACATATAGGTTAAATGTGCATCTAGATAAGATTAAAAAGAAAAAAAAAGGGTCGTTAATCAAGGTTGACTTTCGGGTTGACTTTGGTTTTCCCCGTGTGACTTTCTTAATTCGGGTCAACCGCCTAGGCCGGGTTAAGGGGGTTACATTTGGTGGTATCAGAGCTGAGTTCTCGAGTAATTGGGAATGTTGTTATGCATGACTGAAGCATGGTTTGGCTTGTATGCTTGTTGAATGAAAGCATGTTCAGTGATTTGAAATGATGATGTTATTGAGGTGTATGTTGTGATGATACATGATGAGGGTACCCATTGCCAAACAAAAGCTAAAGAAATGATGTTGATTTTGGAAGAGATTGAGCTTGAATACTTGGATTGCTTACCTTGCTGGGCCTGACTTGTTTTATTTTGTATTGTTATGCATGGTAAAAGTATGGCACCACGTAGAGAGTTAAGGAGTAGCGTGAGAGCTACGACCCCGGAAGGGAATGTGAATGAAGAGCACACGGGTAGTGCTGTGTTACCTCCTCCTCCACCTGGTGGTGGTGGTGCGGAGAGGGAAAGAGCTGGAGCTGAGGCAGCTGGTGCTAGAGCTGCAGGACCTGAGGTTGGTCAGGGGCAAGCGATGCCTGACATGTCTGTGCTGGTACAAGCTATTGCGGGTGCTTTTCGAGCAGCAGTAGCTGGAGCTCAAGGAGCTGGGCATCAGGGAGATGCTGGTGCTAGACTACCCTTAGAGCGTCTGCGCAGTCTTGGTGGGACTGAGTTTAGGGGTATGTCAGCTGAGAGGTCGGAAGCTTGGCTAGAGAGTACCAAGCGTGTTTTGGGTCAGATGAGCTGCACGGATGTGCAAAAGTTGGGCTGTGTTGTGTCTTTGCTGCAAGGTGATGCTTATACGTGGTGGACGACCACAATCTCTGGAATGGCTGAAGCTGACATCACTTGGACATTCTTTCAGAATGCGTTCAAGAGGAGATATCTGGGAGTGAGATATCTGGATGAGAAAAAGCGTGAATTCATGTCTCTGACCCAGGGGAACATGAGTGTGGCTGAGTATGAAGTGTAGTTCGTACGCCTCAGTCAGTATGCACCGGAGTTGATACCTGATGAGCGAGAGAGGTGCGAAAGGTTCCGTTATGGCTTGGTGACGGAAGTAAAGACCTACATGTTGGCAGCTGAGTACAATGATTTTGATGTGTTGGTTAGTCGATCCAAGGACATAGAGATGAATCTGAGTTTGTCTGCGAAGGGTGCTGGAGCGAGTTCTGGGAAGAGAGCTGCTGAGTATAGTTCCAGAGGTGGACGGAACAAGAGGGGACGCGATCAGAGGTTTCAGTCCTCAGCTAAGAGAGGTGGAGGTGCGCCTGCTAGGGGTGGCAATGCTAGAGCTGACCCTAGTGCTTGTTGGATTTGTGGTTCCCGTGGTCACTTGAAGCGTGACTGTCCTCGTGCTGGGAGGGAGGTGCAAGCTCCTGTTGTGGCAGCTGGTAATGCTGGTGGAAATGGATGCTGGAACTGTGGTTCTGCGGACCACTTGAGACGTGATTGTCCGAGGTTGGCTGGTGGCCAAGAGCGTGCTCCTGTTGTTGCAGCACAGCAGAGAGGTCGTGGGCGCGGCCGTGGTAATTTCCAGAGGCGTGAGGAAGGTGGCCAAGGAGTAGCTCATGTTGTAGCTATTCAGCCTGAAGGTGGAGGCCAAGCGAGGGTGTATGCTCAGCGCGAGGGGAGGAATGATGCAGATGTGATTGCGGGTACCTTTACTTTGCAATCCTTGTCATTGCTTTCTTTGATAGATTCTGGATCTACGCATTCATACATTTTGCGTGAGCATGCTGAGTTGCTTGGTTTGCCTGTTGAGTCTTTGGATGTTGGTGTTAGAGTCACTAGTTCTTTTGGTGAAACTGTTGTGACTCGTAAGCTTTATAGAAGGTGTCGCTTGGTTGTTCAAGAGCATGTCTTTCATGTTGATCTTATGGAGTTGCCCTTTTATGGTTTTGATGTGATCCTTGGTATGGATTGGCTTGCTGAGCATCGTGCTGTTGTGGATTGTGAGAATAAGCGGGTGTCGCTTAAGCTTGCGGATGATTATGAAGTGGTGGTGGTTGGTGAGAATGTGAAGTTTCTTGCCAATGTTGTTTCTACCTTGGAGGCGAGCAGGATGCTGAGGCAAGGCTGTGAAGCTTATCTGGCTTTTGTGATGAATCCTAGTTCGAAGGAGTTGAGGGTGCAAGATATCAGGGTTGTGAAGGAGTTTCCTGATGTTTTTCCTGAGGAGTTGCCTGGTTTACCTCCTAATCGCGAGGTGGAGTTTGGAATTGAGCTGTATGAGAATACAACTCCTGTGTCCATTACTCCCTATAGAATGGCACCTAAGGAGCTGAAGGAGCTGAAGACGCAGTTGCAAGAGCTGCTTGATCGTGGTTTCATCCGGCCGAGTGCGTCGCCTTGGGGTGCTCCTGTCTTGTTTGTGAAGAAGAAAGATGGCACTATGAGGATGTGCATTGATTACCGTCAGCTGAACAAGTTGACTATCAAGAATCGGTATCCTTTGCCGAGGATTGATGATCTCTTTGATCAATTTCGGGGAGCTGCTGTGTTCTCTAAGATTGACTTGAGGTCAGGGTATTATCAGTTGAAGGTGAAGGATGTGGACGTGCCTAAGACAGCTTTCAGGACAAGGTATGGGCATTATGAGTTTCTTGTGATGCCGTTTGGGTTGACAAATGCTCCTGCTGCTTTCATGGACATGATGAATCGTGTTTTTCATGAATACCTGGACAAGTTCGTTGTGGTGTTCATTGATGATATCCTCGTGTACTCGCGTACTGAGGAGGGGCACGAAGAGCATTTGAGGATTGTGCTGCAAGCTTTGTTGGAGAATCAGCTTTATGCTAAGTTGAGCAAGTGTGAGTTTTGGCTTAAGGAGGTGGTGTTTCTTGGACATGTGGTCTCAGCTGAGGGGATTCGTGTTGATCCTCAGAAGATTGAAGCGGTGATGAACTGGAAAGTTCCTAAGTCTGTTCAGGAGGTTCGTAGTTTCCTTGGTTTGGCAGGATACTACCGGAGTTTGTGGATGGTTTTTCTAAGATTGCTGCTCCTTTGACGAAGTTGTTGCAGAAAGATGTTAAGTATGAGTGGACAGAAGCGAGACAGCAGGCTTTTGAGAAGCTGAAGGCGGCTTTGACGCAAGCTCCTATCTTGATTCAGCCTGAATCAGGGAAAGAGTTTGTGGTATACAGTGATGCATCCTATGTTGGTTTGGGATGTGTGTTGATGCAAGAGGGTAAGGTTGTGGCTTATGCGTCGCGGCAGTTGAAGGTGCATGAGCGCAATTATCCTACGCATGATATTGAGCTGGCAGCTGTGGTTTTTGCTCTGAAGATCTGGAGACATTATCTGTATGGTGAGAAGTGTACTGTGTACACGGATCACAAGAGTTTGAGGTATCTGATGTCTCAGAAGGAGTTGAATCTTAGGCAGCGGCGTTGGTTGGAGTTGCTCAAGGATTATGATCTGACGATTGAGTATCATCCTGGAAAGGCTAATGTTGTTGCGGATGCTTTGAGTAGGAAGGTAGCTGTTGAGCTGAGGGCGATGTTTGCTAGTTTGAGCATATCGCGAGATGGTAGTCTTGTTGCTGAGTTGCAAGTGAAACCATCGTTGGTTCAGTTGATCAAGGAAAAGCAGTTGTTGGATGATTCCTTGGTGTCTCATGTTCAGGATATCGCGGATGGTAGACCTTCGGATTTCTGTTTTAATGAGGATGGTGTGTTGTGTTTTGGTAGTCGGATAGTAGTGTCTGCTGATGCTGAGTTGAGGCATGCTATTCTGACAGAAGGTCATAGTAGTCCTTTTGCTATGCATCCTGGTAGTACTAAGATGTATCGTGATCTCCGTGATGAGTACTATTGGGTGGGTTTGAAGAAGGATGTTGCAGAGTTTGTGAGCAAGTGTTTGGTGTGTCAGCGAGTTAAGGCTGAACATCAGTTTCCTTCTGGTTTGTTGCAACCGTTGAAAATCCCTGAATGGAAGTGGGAGAGAGTTACCATGGATTTTGTATCTGGTTTGCCTTTGTCTCCATCAAAGAAGAATTCTGTTTGGGTGATTGTGGATCGCTTGACGAAGTGTGCGCATTTCTTGCCTGTGCATACTACGTTCTCTTTGGATAAGCTGGCAGAGCTGTACATTGCTGAGATAGTGAGGCTGCATGGTGTGCCTAAGTCGATTGTGTCGGATAGGGATCCGAGGTTCACATCGCGTTTCTGGCAGTGTTTGCATCAAGCTTTGGGTACAAGGTTGCATTTCAGTACATCCTATCATCCTCAGTCGGATGGTCAGTCTGAGAGGGTTATTCAGATTTTGGAGGATATGTTGAGATGCTGCGTGATAGAGTTCCAAGGTTCTTGGGAGAAGCATCTGCCTTTGGTTGAGTTCGCTTATAACAACAGTTTTCAGGCGAGTATACAGATGGCACCTTATGAGGCTCTGTATGGGAGGAAGTGTAGGACTCCTCTTTGTTGGGCTGAAACTGGTCAAAAGTTGGTTTCGATGCCGGCTTTGTTGAAAGGAACCACCGAGAAGGTGAAGCTCATTTGTGAGCGGTTGATGGCTGCTTCTGACCGGCAGAAGTCTTACGCGGATTTGAAGCGTAAGGAGATAGAGTATGCGGTGGGTGATCGTGTGTTTTTGAAGGTTTCGCCTTGGAAGAAGGTGATGAGGTTTGGTCGGAAGGGTAAGTTGAGCCCTCGGTACATTGGACCGTATGAGGTTGTTGAGCGAGTGGGTCCTGTTGCGTATCGGTTGAGGTTACCTCAAGAGCTGGAGAAGATTCATGATGTGTTTCATGTTTCTATGCTCAGAAAGTATAGATCTGATCCTTCGCATGTGATGCCTGTGGAGGAAGTGGAATTGAATCCGGATTTGACCTATGATGAGGAACCGGTGAAGGTTCTGGATTCGGATAGCAAGGTTCTTCGTGGCAAGACCATTGAGTTGGTGAAGGTGCTGTGGAAGCATCGAGGTGTTGAGGAAGCCACATGGGAGCGGAAGGAAGACATGCTGAAGCAGTTTCCTTATCTCTTTCCTACAGGTAAATTTCGAGGACGAAATTTCTTAAGGGGGGGAGAGTTGTAACGCCCCGGTTTTGGGCTTAGGAGTTTTGGGCGTTGACCGGTTGGTCAAAGTGATGTTCGAATCGTAAGAGGTTAAATTAGGAAAGCCTAGTTCGGGTTGCATTAAAAATATGGAAAAATGTTCTAAAATCATCTTTTAATATAATTAAGTGAACTGTGAAATCAATTTTGGAAAATGAGTTTTGGAAGGGTGACATTTTGGCTAGTGACCAAAATGTAATTTTTGAAAGTTTGGTGGCTGTTTTATAAAGGGTTGAAACTTTGAATCTTTAAGGAGCTATTTACCCAAAGGGAGTTTCTCCAGATTTTTCTAAGATATTTTGAGTTATAATTCTGATTTTTAAAGTAAAACAAAAGGAGGGAAATCTCATTTAGTCATTTTTCTCAACTAACTTCTCATTTTCTTTCTCTCTTTTTCTCTCAACCCAAACACTCCATTTACAGAGTTTTGTTTCTGATTTTCTCACCTAAAATCCTCCTTTCAACTCTCAATTGATCCCTAATCATTGTTCCTTCAAATCCTCTTCAATTGCTACAAGTTTCATCAAGGTTTTTCATTCCAAAAAGAGGAGAAACTCAAGTTTGGAGGTAAGAACGTCCTTCTCCTCTGAACTTCAAGTTCTTTAATGAAATTCCTAAGTTTTCAATCCTAAATTGATGTTTAATTAAAGGCTTTTAAGTTGATTTATGGATCTTGGCTAATTATGCAAGATTTTGATGATTTCACATGATTTTCATTTGATCTGTTAAATCTGTGATTTGAGAGGTGTTTTTGATGTTAAATGATCCCTAAATTGATGTGGAAATGAGTTTTGATTGATGCAATCCCGGATAGGTTGGGTTTCCTAAGTTTAGCTTGTGTTTTAAGGTAGCTTTTGTGGTGATCTTGTGGATCTGTTGTTGCTGGAGGTATAAGGATGTTAATAGGTTGTTTTTAGATGTGTTTTGATGTTAATGGAAGTGTGGATTTGCTGGTTTATGGCTGGGCTTTGTTTAGAAGTGTTTTGGATGCATTTTCGGTTGTGTTTGGTGGCCGAAAATGGAGGTTGGATGAGAGCAGCGAGTTTAGGTGCTTTCATTGAAGCAATTAATGCATGATGATGCATTAATCCTCTGCTTTAATGTATTGAAACAGGGGAGGCATCATTGGATTCAAGTTTGGTTGATTCGGAAGCTTGATTTGGTGTTTTGGCTTGAAGCAAAGTGGAAATTGGTGAGTGCAATTGTGGAATTGGATTTCCAGCTTTTTAAACCAAGGTTTGAAGGTTTTGGGAGCTTAGCTTAAGTCTAAACAACTTTGCTAAGCTCAAGTGTAAGTTTTCGGATTTTCTCTCTAGTGGTGGCCATGACTTGATGTTTTGCAAAGTGATGATTTGCATGTTTTAATTACTGTTTTGAAAGCATGTTTTAGCATGGATTTTGCTGATGATATAAGCCATATGTTGAAGGTAACTCTAGGTAGGAGTACCTTGCTTTTATACATTGTTTAAATGTGGATTGATGCTTTAAAATGCATGATGAAAATGGCTTGGTTAAATGCTTTAAAACAGTGGATTAAATGATGATTATGATGTATATTGGCAAGTGATGTTTTGAAAATGTTAAGGTCACTAAGGTGGTTAAAAGTCCTTGAGTGAGCCTTGTTACTTAAGAACATCAAGGTGGTTAAAAGTCCTTGGATGATTCTTGTTGCGGACACTAAGGTGGTTAAAAGTCCTTAGGTGATCCTTTCCATGGTGTTTAAAAGTCCATGGGGCCATGGTGTTTAAAAGTCCATGGGGCCAAGGTGTTTAAAAGTCCTTGGGGCCAAGGTGTTTAAAAGTCCTTGGGGTGATTCAAGCATTGGACACAAAGGTGGTTAAAAGTCCTTGTGTGGTCCTTATTCATGGTGTTTAAAAGTCCATGGCCAAGGTGTTTAAAAGTCCTTGGGGCCAAGGTGTTTAAAAGTCCTTGGGAAAGTTGTTGAACTTGTTTTATGAAATGAAATGTATCACTTGAGCCAATATGACATGTTAAGTATGTAAGAAGCATGAGATGCTTGTTTTGATATATGATATGAAGCATGTGATTGCTTGATTTAAAGTATGCTTTGAGCATGTGCAAGGATTGGTTTTGAGCATGGTTTATAAATGGTTTTAATTGCATTATTGAATTGTTTAAATGAGCATGCCTCACTAAGCTTTTGCTTACGCTCTCTACGTTTTCTTAATTCAATAATGCAGAGCATTAGAGTACTTAAAGAGGCTGCAAGGAAGGGCAAGCAATCAAGTTCAAGAAAAGCTCTAAGTATGGAAGGTTTTGTTAAACATTTAGCTTTTGTATGTTTTGGCAATGGGGGACCAATGTGTATGATTTGGGAGGTGTTTGAGACTCCCTAAGTATGTTGAATGTTGTTTTAAATGCTGGTTTTAGAATTGAACCTTATATGCTTGTTTTGCAAGTTTGATGCTTGAGTGGCTAGCTTGTGTAGGAAGCATGACCATTGAATTGGGGCTTTTTGCATATGATGTTGGTTTGTCGATTTGTTGGTTCCTATAAGTCTTTTATATGTTTAATTGCATGCTGGTAAAGTTTGGTGATGTTTGGAGCATGTTTGAATGACCAATTGCATGATTTGGTATGCTTGTTTGCTGAAATCTAAGCAGGCGTTTCGGAACAGTATGCACCGTTTCGGAACGGGTGCCTTACACGAACCCAGGCGTCCGAAACGGTGTGCACCGTTTCGAAACGGTTTGGCCTCTGCCGAGCCTCGTTCTGGAACCCGTTTCGGAACGGCCCGTGTTTCGGAACAGGGTCAACCTGTTTCGGAACGGTCGACCGTTAGGGGGGCTGACATGGTAGTTATATGTTTTGAATTGTTTACGTTTTGGTCCCGAATCTTGTATGATCAATTGCATGAGCTGTGGATGTCCTTTTGAGTTGAAATTTCGCAGAGAAGCATGAAACCTGACTAATTTCAAGATGGTAACTTCAATTTGGGTTAAGTCCTTTTATTTATCAGAAATTACAATTTGGTCCCTAAAGTTGTAATTTGTTCAATTGGGTCCCTGTTTGATCTCTGATGTTTGTGATCTTTTAGTATATTGTTTGTATGATCACACATAGGTTAAATGTGCATCTAGATAAGATTAAAAAGAAAAAAAAGGGTCGTTAATCAAGGTTGACTTTCGGGTTGACTTTGGTTTTCCCCGTGTGACTTTCTTAATTCGGGTCAACCGCCTAGGCCGGGTTAAGGGGGTTACAATCAATCTTACCAATGAAGAATCAGAGCTGTTGTACACACCTGACTTCGATTTCATCAAAGAAGATCCTAAGCTCATTGTTATTGGTCGTTTTATATCATCCAAGACTCTCGATATCTCTGCTGTGATCAACGCCTTCGAAGGTATCTGGAAACCTAATGAAGTGGTATCCATCTCAGCGATACAAGACAACTTTATCAAAATCAAGTTCAAGGAAATCAAGAACTGCTACGAGATCATCAATCGTGGTCCTTGGCTATATAAGGACGAATGGCTTGCAGTAACTGAATACGATCCGTCCAAATCATTAAACGACTACAACTTCAGTACCATGAGAATCTGGATCCGAATTTTCTCTCTCCCAGACTCACTTTTTGTTGATGTTGATCGCTCCCATCTGGTGGGACATGCTCTCGGATCAATGGTTGGTCAAGTTCTCCGAACGGACACCCGCCAAATCGATGGGAATATGCAAGAATTCCTTCGTGTTGAAATCATACTCAACATTATAAGACCTGTCACCCGATTTGTGTTCATTGGATCTGGTGAAAACAAAATTATGTGCAGACTCCAGTATGAAACGCTCCCAACTCTATGTCCTGGATGCGGCATTATCAGCCACACCCTAGAAAATTGTCCAATCCGTTCATCTCTCGATCTCTCCAAGTTACAGTACGGAGAATGGCTCCGTTATCTGCCACCTAGACGTCGCCCTGCTGGTCTTCGGGGACGTATCCGCAATGTGGAACCAAATCAGATTCCAATCATCCCTCCAACAAATGGTAACCCTACCTTAATATTTACAATAACCATTTTTTTAATCTTTTTTCTCAATTCCTTTTTTCTATCAATATTCCTAACTATAGTTTTAATCACAGTGGCCCCAATGAATATCCCAGCAGCTCCTGCCAACCCCATAGCTCCCACTAACGAACAGAATAATTTGGGTAAAATATTTTATTCTCTCTTCTTACTTTACGCAAAAATCTATACGGTGCTAATTACAAGTTTCCTATGCTGCATAGGTTCTCTAAATGATGGCGATGCAGCCTCATTCACAGAACAAGCTACCGATGATGGCCAAAATGCCGACATGACTATTGATGACGATCCCAACTCTGCTAAAGCCCCCCCTAATGCTGATTTGAAGCAAAAGGCTCCTCTTGAGCCCCAACCCCTTAACACCATATATCCCATCCCGGAAGATGGTTCTGATGATGATTGGGAAACCAATGATGATTATGGTGTTCCCAGCCTTACTGCCGAGCAGATTAAGAAGTTTGACTCTGAATCGAGTAAGCCTTCTAAACCCACTGATACATTGTTCAATGATTTTAATCAGTGGTTACTAAAAACTTACCCGAATGATGCAGCCCCTGCACCTGTTCCTGTTCCAGCACCCGTACCTGCACCTGCTCCAACCCAAAATAACCGAGGCATGAAACGCCGCTCCCCAATACAAGTATCGCTCCCGCCGAAAAAATCCAAACAGTCAGGATCTACTCCAAAAGCTGGGATGAGCAGCTCTAAAAACTCTCCGGCGGCGGCTGATTCCCAGCCCCGCCGAGCAAAATGAGGATCCTTTGCTGGAACTGTCAGGGCCTTGGATAAGCCCCGACGGTTCAACATCTCCGAGCCTATGTCCAACGTACCAATCCTGATATTATATTTTTATGCGAAACTAAGTTAAATAAGGCGGAATGTAACCGCTTATGTCTTTCATTAGGTATGTTAGACATTATTTCTATCCCCCCCTCGGAAGGGTGTTCCGGAATTTCATTATTCGCCGCAAACGATATTAATATAAGTTTAATTTCTTACTCGCTGCGTTATATTCACATTCAAATTACAAAGAATAACTGCACTATGTTTTTCACTAGAATGCATGGATTTTCGGAAACTAGCCAAAAATATAAAACATGGGAGTTAATCGATTCCTTATACATTTCTACTAAAGATAAACCTTGGCTTCTTGGAGGAGATCTCAATGAGATTCTAACAGATTTAGAAAAACAAGGAGGCCCCCGTAGAGCTAGATCCCAAATTAAAAATTTTCGAAATTGTTTAATTCGTAACAACCTTTTCGATTGCAAACCCACTTCGGGATGGTTTACATGGACAAAAGTAGGGCCCTTAACACCGGTAATTCATGAACGACTTGACCGCTTTATTGCTAACTACGCTTGGAAAGATCTCTACCCTACTCATCGTATAACTACGGAATATGTTGCAAAATCCGACCATTGTTTCCTTCTTCTTGAATTTGAGAAACCAACTTCTACACCTAAAACGCAAATACCCAAAAATTTCAGATTTGAAAGTTGTTGGGCTAATAATAAAGACAATATCCAAACAATCAAAAGGGCATGGACCGATACCCCCGGAACAGCCATCAATAAAATTAAAGCGGTTGGAACATACTTAGACGATTGGCAAAACCAACAACGCTTTAAAACAACAGGACGTATTAAATTCCTTACCAAAAAATTAACAAACTACTCTATCGCCCTTAACAGCCGCAAATAAACAAACTTACTTAAACTATAGAACGGACTTAAATAAACTTTTAACAGAACAAGAAACGTATTGGGCTCAAAGATCTCGAACTCTCTGGCTATCCCAAGGAGACAAAAACACCAAATTCTTCCATGCCAGAGCTTCTAATCGTAATAAGAAAAATTCAATCATAGGCCTTTATGATGCCAACTCCAATTGGTGCACCTCTGAATCTGAAATAATGGATATCGCTTCAAATTATTTCCAAAACCTGTTTACATCTTCTAATCCCCAATTCTCGGATATCATTCTAGACAAAATCCATCCCTCCATTAATTCCTCAATGAACGACAACCTTCTCAAGCCGTTCATCAGAGAAGAAATTCTCCATGCCTTTAAAGATATTGACCCTAGGAAGGCTCCCGGTGCCGACGGTCTTCCTAGTAGTTTCTTTCGACAACACTGGGACACAGTTGGAGATGATGTCCTTAATCTTTGTATGGATCTTTTAAATGTCCAAGCAGATATGACCTTAGTTAACAAAACTATTCTGGTGCTAATTCCCAAAGTAAAGGATCCAACTTCAATGAAACAACTCAGACCAATTAGCCTTTGCACTGTTCTCTATAAAATAGTTGCCAAAACAATTGTGAATAGAATGAAACAGGCTATACCTCTTTGTATTAGCCCTAATCAAGCTGCCTTTATCCAGGGACGCAACATTTCTGACAACATCCTGGTTGCGCATGAAATCATTCACAATATCAACTCTGGTGCGACTAAATCCTCGCAAGGAGCTGCTGTCAAGCTTGATATGGAAAAAGCCTTCGACAGAGTTGAATCGTCTTTCCTTGCAAACGTTATGGCACGTATGGGCTTTGCATCCGATTGGATTGAGCTTATAATGCGTTGTATATCCACTGTCTCCTTCTCAGTTAAAATTAATAATTCCTTTTCACCCATGTTTAAACCTCAACGTGGTCTTCGTCAGGGGGATCCTCTATCCCCTTTTCTTTTCCTATTCTGCACTCAAGGCCTCACGGCTTATTTAGCCCCAGCTCAACAAACTAATATACTTCCAGGTCTAGGTGCATGTAAACATGGGCCCAAAGTTAACCACCTCCTTTTTGCTGATGATTGTATGGTATTTATAAATACCAATCAATCTGAAGCATCCCTTCTGAAAAATGCTCTGCAGGTATATGCTAATGCATCAGGTCAAGCAATAAATTTCGAAAAATCAACAATTTTCTATAACCCACGTACACCTTCTGCAACAAGAAATGCAATCAATAGCCTTTTACAAGTACGAGAAGTTTCTAACCCCGGTGTATACCTAGGCATCCCGCTCCTAAGAGGGAAAAATAAAACTGAATCATTAGGTTTTGTACGCGATAAAGTACATGATCGTCTCTCTAGCTGGGACAAACACCTTCTATCCTTTAGTGGTAGAGAGATTTTCATCAAAGCTGTCTTACAATCCCTCCCACAATATGTGATGTCTTGCTATCTCCTACCACACAATATCATAGACGACATGACTACATCAATCCGCCAATACTGGTGGACTGGTAAATCCAACAAAAAAGGTTGGCACATGTTACCGTGGAACCGTATATGTTTACCCAAATCTGCTGGTGGCATGGGCTTCAAAGACCTACACGACTTCAATATCGCTCTCTTGGGTAAGCAAATTTGGAAATTAATTTGTGAACCAGATTCCTTATTAGGACAAATATACCATTCCAAATATTTCCCTGCAGGTAACATCCTGGATGCACCGAAACCTAACAGAGGCTCCTTTTCCTGGCAAGGTATATACAACGCCCTCCAGCGCCTTTACCCTGGCTTTCTTCATCGCCCGGGTATAAACAGTAATATCAGAATACACAAAGATATATGGGGAGGGGCTTCCCTGGTTGAGCTAACTGGGGATTACGAAATTTCTGATGAATTTCACATTCGATGTCGGGATTTTATGATCCGCAACCAAACTGCCTGGGATACAGTAAAATTAAACAATTACTTCACCCCAATGGATGCGGATGCCATTCTCCGTATCCCCATCATAAATGATCAATGGGATTCAATTTTATGGTCTCCCAATGATTCGGGTATCTACTCAGTTCGCTCTGGATACAACTTCTTACAACGCTCTCTATCCCAACCTTTGCCTCCTACTCGGTTTTGGAATTTTTTATCCAAAACCAAAGCTTTACCCAAAGTTAAAACTTTTGGCTGGCGTATGGCATCTGATGCTCTACCAGTTGGCTCTAAAATGCAAGTTTTCTCCCATAGCTCGGGGCCCTGCTCTATCTGTGGTAATCAATCGGATCAATTCTTCATGCGCTTCGTGACTGTCCTGGGGCAGCTGAAGCTCTACAAATCAGTGGTATTCCTATTTCTCTCTATAAGAGCTTAGCTCCTACACCCTTAAAATGGTTAGAGGAAGCAGCCTCTACAATTTCCTCTGATAAATTTGGTCTCTTCCTTACAGTTCTATGGAATATTTGGAACAGACGTAATGATTGGATTCACAACCACCATTTACAACCCTCATGGCTAATTGCAGTCAATTCAATTAGCTTACATGATGAATTTTGTAAATCTTCAATTTCAACCGATTCACCTCCATCTACTATCTATAACCCCTCCCGTACCCCTCCACCTAATTATATCAAAATTAATGTGGACGGAGCTTTTAACCCCTCAACTCGAGCAGCAGCCGTTGGCGTTGTTGCCCGTGATCCCGCAGGTGCAGTCGTGGGTGGTCTTGCTTTCCCTCTAGGTAGCCGTCAGGACGCTATTACAAGTGAGGGGGAAAGCATCCTTGCTGGTCTCACCTTTGCCCGTTCTCAAGGATGGAACAGTATCTTGATCGAAACTGACTGTGCCTCTCTCGCGAATAGGATCAACAATCCTGCTCAGGATCTATCTACTATGGGTCCAACTATTCGTCAAATTCAAGCTGCTCTACATGACTTCGACTTTACTTCTATTTCCTTTGTACGCCGTGAGGCAAATGTTATAGCCCATACTTTGGCTTCTTTTTCTCTGAATTCTATGACTTCTACGTCATTTGTATCGGATATTCCCCATTGTATTCAACATCTTGTAACAAATATTCTTTGATCAATAATAATAATAGGGCACTCTTTTCCCCTTTTTAGGGTCCTCTAGCTTTGCTTGAAGGACAGTAGTAGGGGTTTTTAATGAGGCCTTTTCTTCAAAAAAAAAATTCCAACGGGTCTATTGAAAGGCCCATTTAGACCTGCTCATCTGAAACCTCTATAAAAAGGATCGCAAAACAAGTTTTAAGCAAATTTTAGGAGTTCAAATAATTGATTAGGAGCTTTTCAACACAATTATATTGCAGAACCGCAATTTATGTACTTTTTACTCAGTTAAAATTCCAACAAGTCCATTGAAAGGCCCATTTAGACCTGCTCGTCCGAAACCTCTACAAAAGGACCGCAAAATAAGTTTTAATCAAATTTTAGGAGTTCAGGTAATTGATTTGGAGATTTTAAACACAATTAACTTGAAAAACATCAATTTCGGTACTTTTTACTCAGTTAAAATTCCAACGGGTGGGGTCTCTCGAAATTCTTTGAACTCTCTCGGCTCTCTTTTGGGGTTTTGCTTGTTTTTTTTCTTTTCCCTTCTCTTTTTTCCCTTGCACTGTATCTTTCCCCTTCCCCCTTCTTTTGTTTTACCCTATTTTTCTCTCCTCCATGCTTCTCTCTGCCGCCGCCAACGCCTCTACTACGCCGTCTGCCCCTGTTTCTTTCCCCTTACCAGCCGGCGCATACCCCCACCATGAGATCCATGTGATTAAAGGTAATGTTTTGCTGAGACCCCATCCCAGCCCCAATCCGATTTCCCCTTTATTTAGATTGCAATTTTTTTGTTCTGCTTTAAATTTTTTTACTGATTTCGGTTTAAATCTTCTTACAATCTTGTTTCTCTTATTTTATGCGAGGAATATCTACCAATCGGCTCTCACCGACGCGTCTACTCTGTGCAAGATCGAGTTTTTCTCATCTGTTGGTGTGATTTGCAACCTATATATCTATGCATTTTTCTTTTGCGTTTTTTTGAGAGCCCTCTCTTACCTGAGGCCTCCTCCTTCTTCGGCGTTTCTGTTGTCGCTCCGGTTATGTTTCCGGCCATCCCCATTTTATTTCTTTCTTTTTTTCCTTTTTTATCTGATCTATTGGCTTTTCTTTCTTTTGCGAGGTTCCTCTCAAATATTTTAGGGCTTCTGCATCAACATCTCTGAATGGTTTTTTCTTTTTGTTTTAATCTTTTTGTTTTGGTTTTTTCTTTTAAACTATTACCTTTTTGTTATGTTTGACTCTCCTCAGTCCCTGATTTCATCTCATCGTTGGGTTTTCTTGACAGAGGAGAGTTTGATCTCCCGATCGATCTCACCCATTCCTTTGACGATGAAAGATTTCGGGTTATCTCTGACTTCTTTTCAATGGGTAATGCTATCTCCCCTTCCCCTTCTTGATTTTGTGTTTGAATTCCTATTTTTAGAGTTTTTTCCTCTGACTTTTGTGTTATTCTCTGTTATGGTATTTTTTCTCCCGCGACGAAACATGGATCGCCATCCTCCGCCGGGCCTCCGACGGATCTGCGATTCGTCTTTTCCTTTGGTGACCGCCAGTAAGGCTCTTCCTTTTTTAAATCATGTTATTCCTATCCGTTTATGTTTGATTCTCGGGCCATGTTCATTATTGTTTTTTAATGCTCCCTTTTCTGCATATTTTAAATTTTATTTTTATCTTTTGATTTTTTCTATTCTCTTTTGTGGTTTTGTACCATTGTCTATTTCTTTTATGAGGATTCTATTCTCTGGTTGTAATATGCCTCGGTTAAGTTTCTTTATCTGCTTCTTTTGGATTGTTTCCCTGTTATGGTTGCCTTTCTTGAATCTGTTTTTAATCTATTGGCTTGTATTTTCTATCCATGTGGCCTTGGCTTACATTATTTCTGTCCACCTTCGATCCCTTATAGGGAATTTGCTATCGACCCACCATGTGGGATTTTATATCACTCCTTTTGACTATGCTATCTTATGTTATCGTTCCCTTATAGGGATTTTGTTATCGATTCAATTATTTGTTCTGCTGAATTGTTATCGTCTTCATCCTTGTTATCTTCTTCTTGTATATTGGCTCCACATTGTTATTTTTAGGTTGCTGTTTTCACCTATCTGGATGCTTTGTTTGTGTTTATCTATACTAATTTTTGCTCTCGCTGGTGCCTTGCATATCGCTCCTTCGCGTGAGTCCTTTGCTTCCTCAAGGTGTCCATCCCTAGGGGGTCGATGTCTCCCTATTCCAAGCCGACACGCTGGTTCTAGCCTTTCTATTTTTCATCTTTACTATTTATGGGTTTGTAATTATTCTTTTATCCCCCTTATTTTCTCTTTTAGTCTGTATTATCTTTCTATCCCCTCTCTCTTTCATTCCCCTGGTCTGTAATTATTTTCTTCTTTTGATGCCTTCTTTTTTGGTGTCTCTTCCATTGCTCTTATGCTCTATCGTTATGCCTTGCTTTTTTCTGCTGTTTTGCATCTTCATTTATATTTCGATCTTTCATTGCATTTGCAAGGCTGTTATCTTTTATATGATTGATCTTTTCTCCTCTCTTATATGTACTTCATGTAACTATTTATTTTCTGTAATTATCTTCTCCTTTTATCTTAACATCTGTCTATATCTACAGTTTCTATGCTTATCTCTTGTTCGGCTTGATTCCATTAGTCGGGTTCGCAAGACCCTGGGTTATTTTTACCATGTTGGTTGCATATTAAGTTTCTCTGTTTATTATCTTCTTTTCTTGATTATCTATCTCTTCCCCTTTGCTAAATATGCCTTATATTTCCAATTTTATTTTTGTAATTTTATTGCTTCCCTTGCTCTATTGAATATTTTAACTATTATCTTTTTTACTTCTTTATTTATTTCAATCCATTTTATTTTGAGACCATGGACTCCTTACCATATTCTTACTCTCATCAACACCTTTTTAGGTGCTCTTTTTCTATCCCCCATTGGGGAAATTACCACGATCACCTTCATGGTGAAATTATATAATCATAGATATCAATTTGAAAGACTTCATTCTCTATCGAATGACCAATTTTATCCACATATAAATAAAGATCCAATTAACACCTACATAAATCCGTGTAGCATAGTTTTAAACGATTTACTATCTCAATTTAACATCTTTTTTATTTTCTCAGTTTACATCAATCTTACACCGAATCATCTATATCATTATACCCTTAATAAAATGATGTTTCCCTTTACAAGGGTGCTTAACCCCTTTCATTTATTAAACCATTTTTTTATACCCTTAAACTTTTCCACCCAATCTATACATATCTTATTCTGATACTTTACAACAACCTAAACGCCCTAAATAGTTCAATTTATCTCCCTATTAATATACTTCCACCAAACTCACTACTCTATTACACCAATCAGGCCATCTTAATCCCTTATTATTTTCCACATTTAACTCTCCTCTCTCTTCTGATGATAAAACTTTCCATTTACAATACACAATTCTTACCATCATTACTAATTACCAGCCATATCTTTTGTATACTCATCCCATTATGTACCAAATTCTCTTTCCTTTTCTCCCATCTTCTTTCACTATCCCCTTCTAAATACATGTTAAATATTAGATTCCCTTTTACTAAACTTCCTTACATACCCACCCCAATCTTTAGTGATTCAATTTTCCATTCAATTAATTCCTTTTCCATTATTCCATTTAATGATTACCACCCCTTTCATTATACTTACCCCAATCTAGTCATTTTATTCCCTTATTTTCATCCACATTTAACTCTCCTCTTTCCGTTGATGATAAAACTTTCCATTCCCTATACCAACTTCTTACCATCATTAGTAATGACCAGTATTATTACCTACATAATCACCCCATTAATCAGCAAATTCCATTTCCCTTTCTTTTTTATTCCCATACATACTTTTTCTGTTAAATTCCATAATATCCTCCCCTATCTTTCCATATTTTCTCATAAGTTCATCTTTCATATTTGGAAATTGTTTTCTATCTTCCCCTTTTCATACCAAATCTTTCCTTATTTTCATCCCATCAATTTCATATCTTCTAAACTTCATTTTCGGAATCTGATTTATGATTCCATTACTCAATTGATTAACTCCTTTCCTTTTTCAATTCCCTGCCGTCTACTTACATATATTCTTTTAAAAGAACATCAATCTTTTACTCCCACTTTCTTACTTCCTTTGACTTTTATCTCTGTCTTTCAATTCCACTTTCTACCCAACTCATTTCGAATGGCTTCCTCATCTTCTCTTCCCCATTATTCTAACCTTGATCTTACCAATGAAGAAGCTATTACCATCTATACATCTGATTTTGATTTCTTTGATGAAAATCCAAACACTATCCTAATTGGGAAATTCATCTCATCCAAACCCATTGATGATTGGGCAGTCCTTCAAGATTTTGAAGGAATATGGAAAAAAAAATAACCTCAAATCTATGTCCATTGTTCGTGACTCATTCTTCAGGATAGAGTTCGCTACCCCAAATGATCGCGACGATGTTTTTGAGAGAGGACCTTGGTTATACAAAGATGAGTGGTTAGCTCTAGCTGAATACAACCCTGGCAAAAGTATGGATGAATACTCTTTCAACCCTATGCGAATCTGGTTTCGCATTCTTGCCCTGCCCAAACCGCTAATGGTAACTACAAACGAAGATCCTGACAGAACCCACCTTGTGGGTCAATCTCTTGCCGCTATGGTCGGTACAGTCCTTAGGACTAATACTCGGAAAAAAGAAGGAAACATGACAGATTTTCTTAGTTTTGAGATCTTGATGGATATTTCCAAACCAATTCGCCGATTTATTTTCATTGGTAAAGTTACACGAACCACTTCCTGTCGACTTCAGTATGAACGGTTGCCTCTCTTATGCCACGACTGTGGCTTCATTAGTCATATTCTTGAGAACTGCCCTAATAAAAGTGCATATGATCCGGCTAAACTACAATATGGAGAATGGCTCCGTTGGCTTCCCCCGCGCTGCCGGGATCAGGGACCACGGGGTCGCATCCGTTCTGTTGTTATCTCTATTCCTGTTAATCGCCAACCACCGCAAGGTACTTTATATTTTTTTCTCTCGGTTTCAAAAGCTTCCTTATTATTATTCACTTTACTCATATATGGATTCTTCCGCTAATGTCAACCAGCTCCCACCGAAAGGTATTCTATGTTTTTTTAAAATACAACTTTACATTCCCTACTTTTCCTTTTGTCTATTCACTGAATATCCTTTCTTAACAGATCCAAAGGATAAAGGAAAATCCGTCGTGGAGCTTGTGGCCTCTACGCAAGATTCGGGTCTTTCTCTTATTAAACATTACCATTTGCTCTTTATCCAACGCTTTCCACTTCTACAACTCACTTCATTCTTCTCTGATTTTTTAGGGAAATTGAATGAAGGGGATGCTGCCTCTTTTGCTGATCTCCCCACGGAGGACATTAATAACAATGATGAGACGGTAGGGGAGCAATCCTCTGAGCCGCCTGCTGCTAAGACAGATTCCCAGCAGCATTCACGAGTTCCACCCCCTCTTCGGGTTATTTCGCCACAGCCTCTGAACACTATCTACCCAGTTCTTGTGGACTCTGAACAAGACAATTTGGAAGTCCAGGATGATGGTGTTCCAAGTCCTACAGCTCATCAAGTGCGAAAATTGGACTCTCAATTAAGTAAGCCCTTCCTCCAAACCGGTATTTCGCTTATTGATGCATTTAATTCATGGCTACTTAAGTACTATCCCAATGTTGCAGCCTCGGCTCCTGCTCCTATCCCCATTCCTTCTAACCGTGGTACCAAGAGACGTTCCCCCATCCATGTGGTCCTCCAGCCCAAGAAGTCTAGGCCCTCTCCTTCTCCTACCCTGAAAGCTGGGATGAGCAGCAGAAAAAACTCTTCGGCGGCGGCTGATGTGCAGCCCCGCCGAGGGAAATGATCATCTTATGTTGGAACTATCAGGGTCTCGGGAAGGTCCAGGCAGTTCAACATCTCCAGCAATACGTTCAACTTCATAATCCTGATTTACTTTTTTTTTATGCGAAACTAAACTTAAAAATACGGCTTATAGCCGTCTTGGTACTTTGCTAGGTATGGACCTAGCTTTTTTGGTTGATTTTTCTGATGCATGTTCTGGACTTGCTTTATTTTCGTTGAAAACTTATAATATTGATTTGCTTGCTTATTCGGATCGCTTTATTCATACTTATATTAGTTGCAATTCCTCTTCGTTTTACTTCACTGGTATTCATGGTTTTTCTGAAACATGTAATAAACCTAAAACTTGGGACTTAATTGATTCACTCAATAATAATGATGGTCAACCTTGGCTTCTCGGTGGTGACTTTAACGAAATCCTATCTGATAATGAAAAACAAGGAGGCTGCCGACGGCCTAGATCTCAAATTAATAATTTTCGCCATTGTCTTTCCCGTAATAACCTTTTTTATTGCAAACCTACAACGGGTTGGTTCACCTCGTCCAAAACGGGGCCCAAAACCCCTACTTTATTTGAGAGACTTGATCGTTTCGTAAGGAATATGGCATGGAAAGCTACCTACCCCAATTATAGCATCACTTCAGACTTTGATGCTAAATCAGATCACTGTTTTCTTCTCTTGAATACGGAACCGCCTTCTCTAACAAATCACCATCCCCCATCAACCAAGTTCAGATTTGAAAATTGCTGGGCTACCAATGATGAAGGCATTTCTATTGTTACACAAACTTGGTCATCTACCAAGGGTAATACTTTGGATAAAATTAAAGCCATTGGCTCCTGCCTAGGAGACTGGCAATCCCAACAAAAACTTAAGACCAGTGGTCGTATCAACTTTCTCACTAAAAAAATCAATAAACTCTTACAACGACCTCTTTTAGCTTCTGCTGAAAAAAGATATATCTCTGCCAAATCTGAGCTCCACAAACTTCTTGAGGTGCAAGAAGCATATTGGGCACAGCGTTCTCGCAACCTATGGCTTTCTCAAGGGGATAAAAATACCCGTTTCTTTCATGCCCGAGCTTCTAGTAGGAAGAAGAAGAACACAATCTCTGGTCTTTTTGATTCCAATAACGTTTGGTGTACTGACGATACTGACCTTATGAAAATTGCTTCCTCATATTTCCACAATCTTTTTACTTCCTCCAACCCAAACATATCCGAACAAATTCTTTCAAAAATCACTCCCACTATTACGACTACTATGAATGAGTCCCTTTCCAAGGAATTCACTCCAGAAGAAATTATCACCGCTTTCCGAGACATCGATCCTAGAAAAGCCCATGGTATTGATGGTTTACCAAACGCATTCTTTCGTCAACATTGGGATACTGTTGGGTCAGATATCATTACACTCTGCCTTAATCTCCTTAATGGGTCAGCTGATATGGCTTCGGTTAACCAAACTATTTTGGTCCTCATACCTAAGATCAAGGACCCCACTACCATAAGGCATCTAAGGCCCATTAGTCTCTGCACTGTAATTTACAAAATTATTGCTAAAGTTTTAGTTAATCGAATGAAACACACCATTCCATTCTGTATCAGTTCCAATCAAGCTGCTTTCGTTCAGGGACGTAATATCACAGATAACATTCTTATTGCCCACGAAATAATTCACTCAATTAATACCGGTACTTCTAAGTATTCTCAAGGAGCTGCCCTTAAGCTTGATATGGAAAAGGCCTTTGACAGGGTTGAGTGGTCTTTCCTCGAAAATGTCATGAACCGTATGGGTTTTGCCTCATCATGGGTATCTCTTATCATGAGATGTATTTCTTCAGTTTCCTTTACGGTAAAGGTCAACAATTCATTTTCCCCTTTGTTTCGACCTCAAAGGGGTCTCCGCCAAGGGGACCCATTATCTCCATTTCTTTTCCTTTTTTATACCCAAGGGCTTTCAGCTTTCTTGTTTGATGCTAAACAACAAGGCCTACTCCCAGGACTAGGGGCTTGTAAGCATGGTCCCAAGGTTAACCACCTCTTATTTGCTGATGATTGTATAGTTTTCCTTAACTCGAATCTCGAGGAAGCTGCACATCTTAAATTAGCCCTCCAGACTTATGCTTCTGCCTCTGGGCAAGCAGTTAACTTTGATAAGTCTACTATCTTTTACAATCCCCGTACTCCTACTTCGACTCGTCAATCTATTAACTCCTATCTTCAAGTACGTGAGGTTTCCAACCCTAGTGTCTATCTAGGGGTACCTCTTCTTATTGGTATAAATAAGACCCTCACTCTAGGGTTTATACGCGATAAAGTTCACGATAGATTATCCAACTGGGACAAACAACTTCTTTCCTTCAGTGGTAGGGAAATTTTTATTAAAGCCGTTTTACAATCTCTACCCCAATATGTTATGTCCTGTTATTTATTACCCCAAAATATTATTGATGATATGACATCTGCCATTCGACGATATTGGTGGTCTGGAAAAACCAATAAGAAAGGTTGGCATATGCTCCCTTGGGACCAGGTGTGCTTGCCTAAATCTGTTGGCGGTATGGGTTTCCGGGACCTCAACAACTTTAACATTGCACTTCTCGGTAAACAAATATGGCGTCTTATTTGCGAACCTGACTCCCTCTTGGGACAAATCTATAAATTCAAATACTTTCCGTCAGGTAACATTCTTAATGCCCCTCGGCCTTCTCGAGGTTCGTTTGCCTGGCAAGGTCTTTATAATGCTATGCAACACCTTCTTGGAGGTTTCCTATATCGTCCAGGTATTAATAGTAATATAAGTATCCATCATGATAATTGGGGAGGCTCTTCGACTGTTCACCTCTACGGGGACTATGAGCTATCGGAGGAAGTCCACATTCGTTGTCGCGACTTTATGTTTCGGAACCAAGCATCTTGGGATCCTGTCAAAGTTCGTGCATACTTTACTACAGATGATGCCGATTCCATTCTTTCCGTTCCTATCATCAATGATACTCGGGACTCCATCCTCTGGAGTCCTAACGATTCTGGTATCTATTTTGTCAGATCTGGCTATCTCTTTCTGCAACGTCCCCCTGAGCCAAGACTTCGTCCCCCTCGAATATGGAAATTTCTTTCCAAGCTCAAGGTTTTACCTAAGGTTAAAACTTTTGGTTGGCGTCTGGGGTCAGAGGCCCTACCTGTTAGGGTTCGCCTTCAGACTTTTGCTCCAGACTCCAGTCCCTGCCCCGTTTGTAATTATGGTACAGAGTCGATTCTCCATGCTCTCCGAGATTGCTCTGGTGCTTCGGAGACCCTTAAATTGATTGGTCTACCCATTTCTTTTATTAATAGCTCTGCTCCCACTGGCCTTCAATGGCTTGAGGAAGGTGCTACCCTTCTTTCTCCTGATCTTTTCGGGCTTTTCTTGACTACCCTTTGGAACATTTGGAACATGCGTAACGACTGGATCCATAATAAACATCTTCAAACCCCATGGCTAATTGCTGTCAACTCCATTAGTCTTCATCGTGACTACTCTAATTCTATATCCTCATCTACCTCTTCCATCCCCTTGTCGTCGACTCCTCCTTCTCGCTGGAGGCATCCCCCTCGTGGATATATTAAAGTTAATGTGGATGGGGCTTTTGACCCTTCCACACGTGCAACGACGGTTGGAGTTGTAGCCCGTGATGACACAGGGACGGTTGTTGGTGGCCTGGCTTTTCCGCTAGGCAGTTGCTCTGATGCTATTACATCTGAAGGGAGAGGTCTTCTTGCCGGTATTACTTTCGCCCTATCCCAGGGATGGAGCCACTTAATCTTCGAGACAGACTGTGCATCTCTTGCGAACATGATCAACTCTCTCGGGCCAGATCTTTCTCCTATGGGCCCGACGATTCTGCAAGCTCATGCTGCTTTGGAGGATGTTTCTGTAGCACATGTTCAGTATGTTTTCCGTGAGGCTAATATTGTTGCTCATACTTTGGCTACCCATGCCCTTAGGTCTATGACCTCTATGTCTTTTGGATCCATGTATCCTGATTGTATTCAAAACGCTGTTCTTTGCGAGGTTTAACCTCGTTATTTATAAATATATTCTGGGTACTCATTTCCCCTTTTAGGTTTCTCCAAGCCTTGTGCCTGGGGATTTTAGTAGGGGTTTTTAACGAGGCCCGATTTCTTCAAAAAAAATTCCAACGGGTCCATTGAAAGGCCCATTTAGACATGCTCGTCCGAAATCACGAGAAAAAGGACCGCAAAACAAGTTTTAATCAAAATTTAGGAGTTCAAATAATTGATTAGGAGCTTTTCACAAAAATTATGTTGCAAAACCTCAATTTCTGTACTTTTTACTTAGTTAAAATTCCAACGGGTCCATTGAAAGGTCCATTTCGACTCGCTCGTCCGAAACCTATACAAAAAGGACTGCAAAACAAGTTTTAATCAAATTTTAGGAGTTCATATAATTGACTAGGAAATTTTCAACACAATTATATTGCAAAACCTCAATTTCTGTACTTTTTACTCAGTTAAAATTCCAACGGGTCCATTGTAAGGCCCATTTAGACCTGCTCATCCGAAACCTCTACAAAAAGGACCGCAAAACAAGTTTTAATTAAAATTTAGGAGTTCAAATAATTGATTAGGAGCTTTTCAACACAATTATATTGCAAAACCTCAATTTTTATACATTTTACTCAGTTAAAATTCCAACGAGTCCATTGAAAGGCCCATTTAGACCTGCTCGTCCGAAACCTCTACAAAAAGGACCGCAAAACAAGTTTTAAGCAAATTTTAGCAGTTCAAATAATTGATTAGGAGCTTTTCAACACAAATATATTGCAAAACCTCAATTTCTATACTTTTTACTCAGTTAAAATTCCAACGGGTCCATTGAAAGGCTCATTTAGACCTGCTCGTCTGAAACCTCTACAAAAGGACTGCAAAACAAGTTTTAATAAAATTTTAGGAGTTCATGTAATTGATTAGGAGCTTTTCAACACATTTATATTGCAAAACCTCAATTTCTGTAATTTTTACTCAGTTAAAATTCCAACGGGTCCCTTGAAAGGCCCATTTAGATCTTCTCGTTCGAAAACTCTACAAAAGGACTGCAAAACAAGTTTTAATCAAATTTTAGGAGTTCATATAATTGATTAGGAGATTTTCAACAAAATTATATTGCAAAACCTCAATTTATCTACTTTTTACTCAGTTAAAATTCCAACGGGTACTGGAATCTCAACCCCTGAATACTATATTTCCAATTCCTGAGGATACCTCTGATGATGACTAGGCTGCCCAGGATGATAGCATTCCTAGCCCCACTGCCGAACAAATCAAGAAGTTTGATGCTGAAATACGTAAGCCCCCTGTTAACACCGACTTCTCCACTTTTCATGAATTTAATACCTGGTTCTTAAAGAATTATCCGAATGATGCAGCTTCTGCTCCTGCCCCCTCTGCAAGCCGTGACACCAAATGCCGCTCCCCAATCCAAGTGGTCCTCCAACCGAAGAAGGCAAAGCCCTCCGGTTCTATTCCTAAGGCTAGGATGAGCAGCTCAAAAAACTCTCTGTCGGCGGCTGACTCTCAGCCCCGCCGAGCGAAATGAGAATCCTCTATTGGAACTGCCAGGGTTTAGGACAAGTCCAGGCAGTTCAACACCTTCAGCGTTATGTCCAGCAATCCTCTCCGGATATATTATTCCTTTGTGAAACTAAGTTAAATATTGTGACATGTAGCCAACTTTGCCTTTCTCTTGGTATGATAGAAGTTATATCTATTCCCCCAAACAATAGTTCTTCTGGCATCGCCCTCTTTAAGTCAAATAATATTAATATTAGTTTGCTTTCGTATTTGAACTGCTTCATACATAGTTTAATTCAGCTTGATTCTTTCTCCATTAAATTCACTGGTATGCATGGATATTCTGAAACTAGTCAAAAATATAAAACTTGGGATATTATAGACTCTTTAAATAATGATAATAATACTCCTTGGATCCTTGGTGGGGACTTTAATGAAATACTACCCGATTGTGAAAAACATGGAGGTTCTCGCCGTGCTCGATCACAAATAAACAATTTTCGTCATTGTCTATCACACAACAACCTCTACGATTGCAAACCCACATCCGGTTGGTTTACTTGGATGAATGTTGGGCCACTAACGCCAACTATCCATGAGCGTCTTGACCGTTTCATTGGTAACCAGGCTTGGAAAACTTTATACCCCTCTTATCGAATTTCTTCGGATTTCGTTGCAAAATCAGATCATTGCTTTTTACTCCTCGATACCTCTCCTACCCCTCACACGCCATCTCAACATCCCCCCCCCACAATTTTCGCTTCGAAAACTGTTGGGCAGGCCGTGATGACAACATATCCCTTGTCCAAAGTACATGGGCCAACACTGATGGGACATCATTAGAAAAAATTCAAGCAGTTGGTTCATGTATGGATAATTGGCAAACTCAACAAAGAACTAAAACCTCAGGTCGTATCAACTTCCTAACCAATAAAATTAATAAATTCCTACATCGTCCATTAACACCTTCAAATGAAATTTCTTATCTAAAATGAAGAACCGAACTTAACAAGCTTCTTCTCGAACAAGAAACGTATTGGGCGCAAAGATCCCGTAACTTATGGCTCTCTCAAGGAGACAAAAATACAAGATTTTTTCATGCCCGTGTGAGTAACAGAAGGAAAAAAATACAATCACTGGCCTTTTCAACACGAACCCCACATGGTGCACTGATGAAAATGATATTATGTCAATTGCTTCCGATTATTTTCAAAACCTTTTTACGTCCTCAAAACCACAATTTTCGGAACAAATTATATCAAAAATCCCCTCTACTATAACGCAAGCTATGAATGATTCTCTCTCCATGGCGTTCACTAAGGAGGAAATAGTACATGCTTTCCGTGATATTGATCCACAGAAGGCACCTGGTATCGATGGGTTACCCAGCGGCTTCTTTAGACAACATTGGGACACCATGGGTGATGATGTCGCCGCTCTTTGCCTTAGCCTTCTCAATAGCACTACGGACATGGCTTCGGTCAACAAAACTATCTTAGTACTTATTCCTAAAATCAAAGACCCGACTACCATGAGGCACCTTCGCCCAATCAGTCTGTGCACTGTTATCTATAAAATTGTAGCTAAAGTCCTAGTCAACAGAATGAAACAAACAATCCCCTTTTGTATCAGCTCTAACCAGGCTGCTTTTGTTCATGGTCATAATATCTCGGATAATATTCTTATAGCCCATGAATTAATACATAATATTAATTCTGGGACAACAAAATCAGCGCAAGGCGCCACCCTAAAATTAGATATGGAAAAAGCCTTTGACAGAGTTGAATGGTCTTTTCTGGCAAATGTAATGCACCGTATGGGCTTCGCTCCTGCATGGGTCTCCCTTATTATGTGGTGCATTTCCTTAGTTTCTTTCACTGTTAAAATCAGCAACTCTTTCTCGCCTTTTTTTCAACCTCAACGAGGTCTTCGACAAGGAGATCCCCTATCGCCTTTCCTATTCCTCTTTTGTACACAAGGTCTATCCGCTTACCTATCTGATGCCCAACAGACTAACACCCTACCTGGCCTAGGGGCATGCAGATTTGGTCCTAAATTCAACCATCTCCTCTTTGCATATGACTGCATGGTTTTCCTTAACACTAACCCTGAGGAAGCATCCCAACTGAAACTGGCTCTACAAACTTATGCCTCTGCTTCAGGACAAGCCGTGAACTTTGAGAAGTCGACCATTTTCTATAACCCACACACCCCTCGCTCAACTCGAGATGTTATTAATAGCTCCTTGCACGTACGCGAGGTTACCAACCCTGGTGTGTATCTCGGTGTTCCACTGCTCATTGGGAAAAATAAAACTGAAGCCTTAGGTTTCGTTCGCGATAAAGTTCATGACCGTCTATCTACCTGAGATAAACAACTCCTCTCCTTTAGTGGTCATGAAATATTCATTAAAGCGGTTTTACAATCCTTACCTCAATACATCATGCCATGCTATCTACTACCGCAAAACATTATTGATGATATGACTTCAGCTATTCGTCAATATTGGTGGTCTGGCAAATCTAATAAAAAAGGTTGGCACATGCTCCCTTGGAACCGTGTCTGTCTTCCTAGGCGGCAGGGGGCATGGGTTTCAGAGATCTAAATGATTTTAACATTGCTCTCCTTGGAAAGCAACTTTGGAAACTTCTTTGTGAACCTGATTCCCTTTTGGGTCAAATCTACCGTTCCAAATACTTCCCTTTTGGTAATATCTTAGATGCCACCCGCCCAACTAGAGGATCTTTTGCATGGCAGGGTCTTTATTCTTCTTTACAACACCTTTACAATGGTTTCTTATACCGACCGAGTATTAATGCAACATTCGTGTCCATAAAGACAACTGGGCGATTCCTCTCCTATCAACCTCTTTGGTGACTATGAGACCTCAAAGGAAGTACATGTTCGTTGCCGTGATTTTATGCTTCGTAATAAGACTGCTTGGGACCATTCAAAGGTTCAAAGCTACTTTAACCCTACTGATGCAGATGCTACTCTTCGTGTTCCTATAATTAATGATACCCGTGACTCTATCCTTTGGTCCCCTAATGATTCTGGTATTTACTCAGTCCGCTCTGGCTACTTATTTCTACAACGTTCTCCGAAACCCCGAAACCCTCCAACGCGAATTTGGAAAGTACTTGCTAAAATTAAGGCACTCCCTAAGGTCAAAACTTTCGGATGGCGCAGGGCCTCCGAAGCCTTACCTGTGGGCTTCAGACTATGGGATTTTTCCCCAAACTCTGAACCTTTCCCAATTTGTGGGTTTTCCTTAGAATCTACCCTTCATGCACTTCGTGACTGTTCTGGGGCCTCTAGAGCCCTACATCTCTCTCGTGTCCCTGCTGTTCTCTACGAGAGTTCGGTTGTTACCACTGTCCAATGGTTAGAGGAGGCTGCTCACCTCTTATCTGCTGACCAATTTGGTCTTTTCCTTACAACCATTTGGAATATCTAGAATAGATGTAATGACTGGGTTCATAATCACCATCTGCAACCCCTGTGGCTTATTGCTATTAATTCGATTAGCTTACATAATGATTTCCGCAACACTATATCTACAAGCCTCCCCCAGCCGACTACTTCTATACTTTCACCTCCTTGTTGGAGGCCTCCCCCACATGATCATGTTAAGATTAATGTGGATGGGGCTTTTGACCCAGCCACTCGTGCAGCTGTTGTTGGTGTTGTGGCGCGTGATGCTACAGGTGCGGTCATTGGAGGGCCTTGCTTACCCCTTAGGCAGTTGTTTGGATGCTGCCACTTGCGAAGGTCTGGGTCTACTTGCGGGTATTACCTTTGCTCAAGGCCAAGGCTGGCACCGATTATTGTTTGAAACAGACTGTGCTTCTCTTGCGAACAGAGTCAGCAATCCGGGTCCGGATCTCTCCACCCTAGGGCCTCTGCTTCCTCAACTTTGGGACGCTCTTCTTTCTTTGCCTTTTGCTCATGTTTCCTATGTAAGCCGTGAGGCAAATTCTGTGGTCCATGCGCTGGCTACCCATGCTCTCTGGACCATGTCTTCCATGTCTTTTGGTTCTGACACCCCATCTTGTATTACTCACCTTGTAAAAGACAATCTTTCGAATTAATAAAACATAAGGTACTATTTTCCCATTTTTAGGGCCTCTGGCCGTGTGCAAGAGGACATTAGTAGGGGGTTTTAATGAGGCCTTTTCTTTCAATAAAAAAATCCAACGGGTCCATTGAAAGGCCCATTTAGACCTGCTCGTCCGAAACCTCTACAAAAAGGACGCAAAAAAAGTTTTAACCAAATTTTAGGAGTTCGAATAATTGATTAGGAGCTTTTCAACACAATTATATTGCAAAACTTCAATTTCTGTTCTTTTCTTTCCATTCACTTTCATACCCGAAACAGCCCTAAACAATTCACCATCCTTCCTTTCATTTCTTATCATTCATTCACCATGCTGCCATCATCCGCACCATACTCAACCTTCATCATTTCATCCATCTTCCATCAAAGAAGACATTCGAAGGCACATACTTACTTGCATTCACGGTCGGGACAATCAAAGTTTCTCTCGACAACTACAATTGGAGAGTGGGAGCGCATCAAAGACTGACCCAGAAGCATATCTAGATTTTCAGAGCAAGGTAGACCATGTGTTCGAATGTCACAACTATTTAGAGCAAAAGAAGGTTCGTTTGACAGCTTTGGAGTTCATTGATTATGTCTTAGTGTGGTGGGATCAATTAACTAGTAATATAAGAAGAAATGGCGAAAGACTCATCAACATCTTGATGGCATCCTCATCTATTCCTCCTCATTTGATTCACATCTTCTACATGTTGAATCGATTTTTTGCGTTCTCCGACGAGAACGATTGTACGCTAACCCAGATAAGTGTGTGTTTTGTAGTGACAAGCTTATATTCTTAGGCTTTATAATAAGTGCACAGGGTATTCACATTCACGATGAGAAGGTCAAAGCAATACAAGAATGGCCGACACCTATATGTATCACCGAGGTAAGATCTTTTCATGGTTTGGAAAGTTTTTACCGACACTTCATCAAAGATTTCTCCACCATCGCAGCACCATTGACCAAGATAATCAAAAGGTCAGTAGGTTTTTCTTGGGGTTACAAACAAGAGGTAGCATTCCAAACCTTAAAAGACAAACTTTGTTTTGCCCCTATTCTTCGTTTACCCGATTTCTCTAACACCTTTGAATTAGAATGTGATGCCTCTGGGATTGGTATAGGTGTTATTCTTATGCAGGAAAAACGACCCATCACTTACTTTAGTGAAAAACTGAAAGGCACACAACTCAACTACTCCACTTATGACAAGGAACTTCTAGCTCTTGTCAGAGCACTTGAGGTCTGGCGAACACTATCTCCTCCCTAAAGAGTTTGTTATCCACACAGACCATGAGTCTCTCAAATGGTTATGATACGAGACAACCCGTTGAAGTAGGCTTCCTTGGATTGTTACGGATCTAGGATCGAAGTAAGAAAATCTCTACATAAAGTTGGCTGAAAAAAAGGTGTTTGATGTAGGTTTCATGGTGAGTTTAAGGTAAGGAAATGGTTAATTTGTGATGAAGAAAAGAAAGTGATACATGCATGAGAGAGGTGAAACTAATCATCTTGGAAAAGAAGATAAAACTGTTTTGCAATTCAGAAACGTCAGTCAACTTGCGACTCCTTTTTGGATGGGATCCAGGTATTTATGGGTAGACATGTCTTCTTATAACTTGTTCGATTGTCAATTAGCTTTCTAACATATCTTGAAACGCCTCAATCGGACATCTAAAACTCAAGATACGTCTATTTTAGCGAAGACAGCGCATGCAGAAGTTCCTATACGGGATTAATACGAGATTTTTGGATAATTATGAATTTTCAAGATTTTATTTGATTATTTGTAATTTAAATCAATATAGGATTCTGCAATATCTATTAGGATCAGATTAGGATTTTATTTTCAACATTTATTTATTATTAGAAGTTACTTATGTAATTAGGATTCCTAAGTTTACTAGGATTAGAACTTCTCCAAGGCTTATATAAGGAGGCTTTAACCACATTGTAATTCAGATTTGAATGATTAAAAAAAGTTCTCTTTTGAGTTCAGACTTGCAAGAAGTATAACTTGCGTTCTTTATTTTATAAGTGATTCTTCAAGTTCGTCAGAATTTGTTGTTGATCTTCACACTCCTGCTTACCTAGGTAACTGGGCCTAGGAGGGTGGGTTAGAGCCGCTTGAGGTTGCTTGCTTGGTTAATTGCAATCAAGAGGGTGCCGAGGACAATTTATCCATTTATCTTTCATCTCCATTGTCATCTTCTATCTTCATCCATCTTTTCACCGATCCAACCTTCGCGCCAACATCCTTATCCGCTTCCGCAAGCTCAACGTTCGCGTATACAGGGTTGTGTTCGTATCAGAAAGGGTTTAAGTTGTTGGAATTTTGATGAAGAGATGAAAGGTTGAATATGAAGTTTCAAGCATACAACAATGGTGGAAATGGAAGATGAACTTGCTGGAAATTCCGAAAAACAAAAGAACATAGAACAAGGAAGAACCTGTACAATAAAGTGTACAAACCCGAACCTTATACGCTCGTTGTTCGAAGGACTTGGACCCGTTGGTTTGCAAACCAAGAACCCGAAGTATCAAAGGTTTTGACAACACAAGACATACTTGAAAAGTCAAATAAAGTTCAATGAAGATCCATTTTGAGAGAGTAAACTCACAAAAAGATTTTTTTTTCATAAGTGTCTAACCTTGTTACATTAAAGTTTGACAAATATATAGGCATATACAAAGGGATGAAGCCGCCCAAATGTGTGGCTATGTTTGAACATAAAATACATTTAAATTCAAAAATAGAAACGCATCCATTAACTTCCATAATATGCCGCCCACATGTTTGAAATAAGTTGTTGAAATTGGATGAAATTAAACACATGTATTTGTGTTTAAATTCAAACAAAAATCTGCACATAACTTCCCTTAGAATGGCGCCTTAATCTTTTCCACACATTCAACATATGTGGCTGGAATTAATTTGAATTAAAACACATGTTTAATGTGTTTAAAATTTAAAAGGATGGTTGATAACTCCTCTTCAAAGGCGGCACCTTCCTTGCTTCAAATCTGCCACATGCATACACACACATGCACAATCTATACACACATGTCGTACACATTCTTGGAGGTCCCACATGCATGTATCATGCCCTAGGACACACTCCTACACGTAGGACGCTTTTCAGCTACTTCTAGAGTCGTCAAGCTGGAGTTGAGCTGGTGGAGCTGAAGTTGAGCTAGCTAGAAGTGAATTGAGCCGAGATGAGCTACTTTGGAGTGTAAGGAGTTGAGCTAAAAGCAATGCGCAGAAGCAATTTCGAGCTGAATTTGAGTTGTATACACTAACTTGAGCCTCCATCGAGCTAAGAGGAAAGCCTTGAGCTACTTTCCTTTATTGTATATTATTGAAAACACAAAAAACATTCGTCAAAGTATTACAAACTTTTTGAAAACTTATTAACAAGCTATAAACTCAATGAAAACACACTTAAGAGCTGTAAAACTTATGGAAAACATATAGTACTTAGTATATACAATGCACACACTTATTAATACTAGTATAACTAATATGATGTTACACATCAGTATGCAACACATTAAAAACCTTGTTTTCTAAGGCACAAACATTTCTAAAAGATTTGATAACATTATCACACTTAAGAGAAGAACTTCCCTGAATTGTTTTGCCTTAGAACGGGTGATAGGTCCTGTTGGAAAGACTTCCAGATTAGCAGCCACAATTGGCTTAGATGTGCTCACATCATCGCCCTTTTTTAAAGCGATTTGTCCTCAAATCTGCAGAATCATCATAAGGGGATAAATCAGAAACATTAAAAGTAGCACGTACACTGTATTCTCCCAGTAAGTCCAACTTGTAAGCATTATCATTCACATTCTCCAACACTTGAAAAGGGCCATCTCCTCTCGGTAACAGTTTTAACCTTCGTTGGGCTGGAAAGCGTTCCTTTCGGAAGTGAACCCAAACCCAATCACCAACATCAAAGGTAACTCGCTTACGTCCCTTATTGGCTTATTGTTCATATTGTTGAGTTCTTCGTTCGAGGTTCTCCTTAACCTGCTGATGAAGCTTCTTCACGTACTTAGCCTTTGCTTTTCCATCCATGTTCATTACCTGTTCAAGAGGTAAAGGCAAAAGATCGATGGGAGTTAAAGGATTAAAGCCGTAAACAATCTCAAAAGGTGAAAATGTAGTAGCAGAATGAACAGAGTGATTCTAAGCAAACTCGACGTGTGGTAAACAATCTTCCCAAGTCTTGATGTTCTTTTTGATGATGGAACGCAGCAAAGTAGATAAACCTCGATTAACAACCTTAGTTTGTCCATCAGTTTGTGGATGGCAAGTGGTAGAAAACATCAACTTCATACCTAACTTACTCCAAAGAGTCCTCCAGAAATGTCTCAAAAACTTAACATCCATGTCAAAAACAATAGACCTAGGAATCCCATGTAATCTAACAATTTCTTTGAAAAACAAGTTAGCCACATTAATTGCATCATCAGTCTTATGACACGGAATAATATGTGTCATCTTTGAAAACCTGTCAACCACAACAAATATACTATCTCTACCATTCCTAGTTCTAGGCAAACCCAACATAAAATTCATCGAAATATCCAACCAAGGTGAATCAAGAATAGGTAAATGATACGGACACAGCCCCGTTTATGCGAACGTTGAGCTTGCGGAAGCAGATAAGGATGTTGGCGCGAATGTTGGATCGGTGAAAAGATGGATGAAGATAGGCGATGATGATGGAGATGAAAGATAAGTGGATAAATTGTCCTCGGCACCCTCTTGATTGCAATTAACCAAGCAAGCAACCTCAAGCGGCTCTAACCCACCCTCCTAGATGCAGTTACCTAGGCAAGCAGGAGAGTGAAGATCAACAACAAATTCTAACGAACTTGAAGAATCGCTTCTGAAATAAAGAACACAAGTTATACTTTTGCAAGTTTGAACTCAAAAGAGAACTTTATTTAATCATTCAAATCTGAATTACAATGTGGTTGAAGCCTCCTTACATAAGCCTTGGAGAAGTTCTAATCCTAGTAAACTTAAGAAATTAAATACAATAAATAAATGCTGAAATCTAATCTCCTAATTAGATAAGTAACTTCTAACAATAAATAAATATTAAAAATAAAATCCTAATTAAACAAATCTGATCCTAATAGATATTGTAGAATCCTTTGTTGATTTAAATTACAAATAATCAAATAAAATCTTGAAAATTTGTAATTATCCAAAAATCCCGTATTAATCCCGTATAGGAATTTTTGCATGCGTTGTCTTTGCTAAAATAGACGTATCTTGAGTTTTCAGATGTCCAATTGAGGCGTTTCAAGATCTGTTGGAAAGCTAATTGACAGCCGGACAAGTTTCAAGAAGACACGTCGACCTAGAAATGCCTGGATCCCATCCAAAAAGGGGTCGCAAGTTGACTGACGTTTCTGACTTGCAAAACAGTTTTAACTTCTTTTCCAAGATGATTAGTTTCACCCCTCCCATGCATGTATCAGTAAAGGCATATACATACCATGTGGTAGAACCTTCAGTTTAACTTTCTTACATGTCACACAACGTTCACAGATTCTTTCAACGTCCATTCGCATCTTCGGCCAGAATAGATGCTCCTTCAGAATGTGTAACGTCTTCGTGACTCCAAAATGTCCCATAAGTCCACCTTCATGCGCTTCGCGAACAAGGACTTCTCGAATCGACCCTTGAGGAATGCAAATTCTCCCTTCCTTAAAAAGGTAACCATCATGTCGATAAAACTTCTCATCTACACCTTTTTCACATAAAACACACCTTTCTCAAAAATCAGGGTTAGTGGCATAAAGATCTTTAATATACGCAAAACCAAGCAAAAATAAGGCTTAATGTTCATTAAACAATCTGATTCCTTTAAGCATGTTGGTCTGTTTAAGTTGTTAGTTTAATTTAATGCATGTCAACTTATTAATGCCTGTTAGTGCATTTAAGGCATATTAGTTTAATTATGTAATTTCATTTGGTGTGTTAGTTACATAATTAAACGAGTTAATTCATTGAAACTAGTTCCATTAAATTGATGCGTGCACATCTACCTTGATTGTGGGTCTAGTGAAAGAGCAAGTTCCCTGGAGTAAGATAGGCTCAAAGAAGAATGGCTTGGTGGGTTAATGTAAGGATTGAAGGTGGCTAGAAATGAAGTAGAAAGAAAGTAATGAAGAAAGTGGGCTGGTTTTGATAGTATTGGGGCGTGGTGTAGTGATGTGATCCAAATCAGCACCGATGCGATCCTATTCAGCTCCATGATACATCACAGGAACAAGGGAAAGGGAAGTTCCTATTAGCTTTATATATAGCAATATTATATAAGTTATACATAAATATATACATATAAACAAACCACATCTTTACTTAAACAATTCAGCTCATTTGATTATTATTTCCAGCTAATTTATATCCTAAGTAATTAGTCACATATTTCATTACATACACTTATGTTATATTGTGTTTTTATTTATAGGAACACACCTCAAAACTTAAGAGATGGAATGGTAACTCAAGGGAAGCTCATTCAGCTTGTTTCAAGCTCAAATAGCTGTACACTTAAAACCAAGTGATGTAAGCTTCAAAACAGCTCCAAATAGCTTGAGATAGCTCAAGGACTCTAAAGAACTAGCTCACCTAGATAGAAGTAGCTGAGATTCAGCTCAAAAGTGACTTCAAAGTTTACCTAGCTCAACCAGCTAGCTCCTTCAACTCAAGCCAGCTCACGACCAGCTCGAGTAGCTCCTCTCAACTCCATCTATCACTCCCAGCTCAACATGTGAAGGGTCGTATCCCTCCCCAAGGGACACAACCGACCAGCAAGAAGGGAAGCGTGCTTGGCGACAAGTTTTGGAGCAAAAGTGGGAGACAATTACTTGGAGGGAGACACAAGGCTGCCGAATCATCACCAGCCCCATCCCCTTTTCATGCCTATTCGACTATCTTTTCAATATGTAATGCACCATTTTAGCCAGCCCTTCAAAAACTATAAACAGGGCTGCCCATTTCATTTGTAAAACACATCTCTTATTCAATATATTTTCATTTGTGAGTTTATCTCTCAAACTTGTTCTTTTTAAGAACTATCTGACTTATCAAGCTTCATTGCCTGTGGCGTCTTCCTTCCATTATACTTCAGGTTCTTGGTTCTTATAACCAAAGAATCTAAGTCCTTTATCTCCCTCAAAGACATTCTTTTAAAGAACGAGTCTATGTTCTTATAACATAGGTTTCTCTTTTTAATTCTTTGAATACTATCTTCATCTCCATTTCATTCCATCACTTCCTTTTCCACCATTTCCATCATCGATTTCGAATCTGCCCACAAACTCACCCTTCCTTCCATTTCCTTTTCCTACACTTCCCTAAACCCTTATGCACCATACCATATAATCCACCATCTTCCTTCAACATTTCAACTTGAAAGCATATGAATTACAAGGCTTGCTTGCATTCACGGTCGGGACAATCAAAGCTTCTCTCAACAAAGTCATTTGGAGAGTTGGAGTGTATCATGTGGTAATCAAAGAAAAGGAAGAATCAAGTAAGCCTACTATTTTGTGAATTTCATTTATCTTTCTGTTCAAAAAAGTAAGAAAAGTCAAAAAAGAGAAAATCAGAATTCTTTTCATCTTTCCTAAAGAATTCGAATAGTCAATAAAAAGAAAAAGAAATAAATAAATTAGAAACAAAACACAAAGGTGGTGAAACAACAAAGCAAGCAAACAACCAACTCCGAGAAGTTCCTCAATTTTGATGGTTACTAAGCTAATCCATGCCTAAGATCGCATCAAACTCGTGGATTGGTAAAACTAGGAAGTCCGTAGGGAATGAAATTCCTTGAATCATGATTGGGCAATTTTTACATACAAGACTTAGAATGACACAATCACATAATGGATTTGTCACAGAGACCTTCGTTGCTAAAGGTTCACTAGACATCCTATGTCTTTTAACCAATTCCAAGCTTATAAAAGAGTGTGTGGTTCCAGGATCAATCAGTACATACAATGAGTGTGCATATAACATAATGGTACCTGCAATAACATTAGGCTCGTCATCTTCCTCGCGGCTTCTCACAAAATACAGTTGGGCGGAGGCCTTCGATTCTTGCTTATTGTCTTGCTTCCCGGATCCGCCTGGCCTACCTGAAGCTCCCGATGGTACTTGCCTTGGCCCTTTCTCTCGAAAAGACTGAGCAGGTGAAGAGATATCCTCGTGCACAACCACTAACTTAGAGGGATTCTGAGGACAATCCCTGATAAAATGTCCTTGTTCGCCATAGAAGAAACATGCCCTCGTCTGCTTGCGACATTGCCCTGTTGGGTGTCGTTTTTGATAGAAGTTACAGACTGGATGTTGAACACTTCGATTTGATCCTCCAGTACTCTCCACTGAGGCCGCCTTAGACCAGGACTGGGTGATAGTCTGTGGTCTCTCAATATTCCCGGTGCGGGAAGCTGTGAGAAAGAAGTTTGCTTCGAACCCTGATACTTGCCTTTCTTGTTCTATTTGGGAGGTCGGGAGTCGCTCCATGTTCTTTTCTCGGATCGGTTAGACATATTTCCTCTATGAGCTCTCTGAGCTCTCTGCGTTGCTTCTGTTGCTTTAACTCGGTTCACCAAATCCTGGAAGTTGGTGATACCCAAAGCAGTAAAGATAGGTCACAGCTCATTGCTCAACCCAGCAATAAACATTCGACACTTGTCTTCTTCTTTCTTTATAAACTCGGCTCCATATCGGCAATACTTACAGAAATCATGGATGTACTGCTCGATTGGCCTCCCACCTTGTCTCAAATGAAGAAAAGTGCCCCGCATTTCCGTGAGATAGTACTCGCTGATGTACTTGTTCCGGAATTCTTTGAGAAAGAATTCCCATGTGACTGATTCTTCAGGAACTGTAAGAATGGTAGTCTCCCACCACATCAAAGCTTCATCGGTCAACAAAGCAATAGCACATTCTAGCTTGTGTTCGTCAGAACACTACAGCTGTTTATTCAGGATGCGTAGAGTGTTATCCAACAAGTATTCAGCTATTTTAGGGTTGTCATCATCATGTCCACTGAAAGAATAAGCTCGGAGTGAAGCCAGTTTGTCCACAGGGGCTCGGACGTACTGGGCAATAGGAGGAGTAGGCTGAACTGGTGGTGTCACTTGCATTGCAGTCATAAACTGCTTAAGCATATTGTCCATATTTTGATAACACTCAGCCTGAGCAGTAGGTGCCACAGGCTCAACACCCTGTACAGGAGGGTCCTATGGTTGCGGTGGATTTGGAGGATTTCCTCCCCTAACCTCCTCGCCATGTGTCAAGGAGCCAACAATATGCTCATCTACATGAGCTTCATTTGTCTCATACATATCTATATGAAATATCGGATTAGTCGACAAGTCACAATTTACATGAAATAAAACTCCTGGGTGGCAAAGTAACATAATAACAATGCAATAGACTTTGGTTTAGTCCTAGAATTGACTAACTCTAGCTCTGATACCACAAATGTAACACCCCCTTCCTAGTCTAGAAGAGAATTGAGTCGGAGAGTGTTACTGGAAGACAAAGCAAAAACAGTGATATAAATTTTCATTTTTAGCTCGAAAAAATGTCCAATGAATAATGTCCAACATATAGCCAAAGCATCCATCATTTCATATTGTCATGAAGTACACACGATTATCAATCAATGATTGTTTTTCAACTATTATAAACATTTAGGATTAATTTGTAGATTTTGACAAACTTAAGGTCCCTTATCGAATTGACACTGCCAGGGTGAAATTCATTACTAACATGTTATACTTACAAAATTTCACTCAATTCCGAAACCATTATCACTAACAATTTGACTCTACCAGAATCGGTGACTCAAATGCAAAACAATTAAAGTTGTCCAATGAGCCATAACAAACTTACCTAACCCCGTTTCAAAACACCTTAGGCTGTTTCAAAACGGGTAAACGAGAGTCAACCCTGTTGACCCACCTCTTTAGACCGTTTCGATACATGTATAACCTGTATCAGAACGGATTGACCGACATTCACCTTGACTTGATCGTTCCGAAACATGTATCGAAACAGGGGTCATCAGTGGCAAACCGTTTCGGAACTTGTATCACTACGTTCCGGAACGCCCTTAAACTCAGGTTCAAAGTTAGGGTACCCGTATCGAAACGTCATCACCCGTTTCGATACGGTGAGACCTGTAATGACAAATTTTATCTGGTTTTTATACAAATTACCCCACCAAACGATGCCCAATTACAACGAAACTTTATACACAACATTCCATTGATATAAACTACTAACATGAAAATTTCCAAGACTATATGAGTATGTTTACTACGATTTTACCTTTTTGGCAAAACATGCATATTTAAGGTCATATTGGCAAAACCAAAATAGGCATTTAGGGCCGTAAACCTTAATATAAAATGGGCAGGCCACTAACACAACAAAACGAGCTTATTAGACTAGTCTAACTACTTTTCCACCTCCCTAGGAGTTCAAAAACATAAATACATTACTTGTATCTTAGTAGTGACTTGTCTTTGAGGCCGATCAATCCTCCAACGAACAACTCTTTAACTTGAAAATTCATGAGGAAAGACACATTAGGCACACTTTGCCTAGTGAGGTAGTCACTATTAACATAAATAATGGAATACCATATCTACAATGATACATCGATTCATGTTAATGTAATCAATGCCATGTAACAATGCAATAAGCAATAAACATGTTCTCTTTCATTCATAATTCCTTGGATTGATTTAAGATCGTGGATACGCGAATTCCTACGCCTCGCCAAATCAATGATTGGTCTAATCCATCCTCCTCGCCAAAATGACCAACACAATACACTTCCCTCCGCCTCGCCAAATCAATATAGGCTGTAGCCTTAGGACCATAGTCCACCCATACACTGAACTCATGAAATTTATGGCATGCCAATTATATCCCGAATCTCTTCCAATCCAAGGTCACAATATACTTATTCATTTCAATGATCAATGATATACCAATGTTCCACAAATACAATGTAGTTGATGCTTGATATACATATATTTCAACATTAATATCTTATAGATTGTTGTCGATATCAATGTTCGATGATTCAATACAATGATCTCATAACAACACTTACATCAATGACAATGCACAACGAACATAATCATGTCAATGGTAACTTACCGACACTTGCCAAAGTGTTCGATTTATCATCCGATGTATTGCTTCACAAACAAAGTTAGCAAAATAATCTAACACAACAAATAATGATCTGGGAAGGCCTTTCGCCTAAACCCGAGACTCCGACTACACTCACCTTAACAATCCGAAGCTTCAAGGCTCTCGGATAGCAATCCCTTTACTCCTAGCTTGTGACGGAGATGGCGATACCTCTTTCTCCCCTTCTTGAGCTAGAAAGATTAATAGGAACTTATTAGAATTGATGTTTCAACATCAAAATCGACATAGGGATATCGAAATTGATATCCAATTTCAATAAAGATGGCAACAAGAAATATCCATGGATAGTCAAAACCCTAGCTTAGGTTACACCCAAAATACCCATGGAATCTATTAATTGAATGAGGAATATAGCTTACCCGATCGATAACAACGTTTTGATATCGTTAAAGTGAAGAAATGACAAGCTTGGATTTTCCACCAATGGAGGTGTGTGCTTAGGTGAAGAAGATGATAAGAGAGTGGTGCTTGCTTCCTATGTTTTCGGGTAAGCTTTCTTATTTCCTTGTTTTTCTAATTTTAATCCAAGGCTTTCCTTCATTTGAAGGAATTTCATTAGGCAACTCCACGTAAGTGGAGAATTTAATTCAAGGGGCTAATCGCATGGTTAGCCCCTCACTTTTCATACCTTTATAAGTTTTCCCTCCAACCTATAATTCTTCTTTCTTAGCCACTAGAAACTTAATATTACTTAATAGAATTCAAATCCGATGTTTAAAGCCTAATTAGGGTTCTCTAACAAAAATTAACTAGTCGGTGAAATCTTAGAGCTTCATCAATATAGAATTTCTGATCATCGGAAATGAATTCTGACTAGGCCGGATTTCGGGGTGTTACAAAAGTGAGGGGCTAAGAAAGCTTCATCAATATACCCTTTTATCATATGGTCATTAGAGCTTTGGTCGGATTTTAGCACTTTCTACACTACCAGACATAAAAAAATATATATACAAAAGTAAAAAAAAATCGAAAAAAACAAATTCTGAAGAAAAAAGTGAAAGTCAAAGGTTTGACTAGAAAAGTCAAAATAAAAAATTCCAAAAAAATTCCAAAAAATTCAAAAAAAAATCAGATTCTAATATTTAGTGTATTTTACATCATAAAGTGTTGTTTTGTTCGAAAAATTATGAAGGATGCTCAATTATGCCATGAAATGCTTCGAAATCACCCGAAACAACTTGTTCTTGTTTGTTCGGTGATAGGACCGTTGTAAGCATTTCTTTGCAGTAAGTTTTTTCCTTTTCCTTCATTTTTTAATCAGCCTTTATTTCTTTTGTTTCATCATCAATTTCCAGCCTTCTTATTATTATTTTTTTCAGCCTTTTTTATTTTTATTTCACCTAACTGCCCCTATTTGTCCTTTAACCATTTGTTTGTTTACCTATTTTATTATCTTGTAAGTTTGACATAGTTTACAAGTCCGAAAGATCGAGTTAGTTCCTTAAAGAACTAATTGCGAGAGATCGAGTGGAAAGGGAAATTGAGCGTGTGAGAATAGAAGGGGAGACAAAAAGAGTCATTCAAGTAATCTCCTGAGTGAAACACGAGCGTTTGAGTGCAATTGTTGAGCGATCTTTCATTGGAGCGATCTGTGAGATTTTGTTGAGTGTGCAGTGAGGTCCATTTTATTTATTTATTTCACTAATATATATATATATATATTGTGTGTTTTTGTTTGTTGTTTTCGTTTTTCAACATGGCAGGTTCTGATGATAATTCGGGTGAACAACAACCACTGAATCTCCAGATGCAAGCCTTAGAGCGCATGATGCAACGAGTGATTGCTAATGCATTAAAGCCTATACATTCTCGAATGGATAAACTTGATGGGGGTGGCTCCCATTCTGTCCATGAAGAGATAAATGATGACAATGTGCAAACATTGGCTACCGGTGAAGCACTTGTTGACAAGAGAAGTCTGAATGATAAACCATCACAGGATGAACCGCAACGAAACAACCTCTTCCATACGAAATGCAACGTGAACGGCAAGGTATGTATTGTGATTATTGATAGTGGTAGTTGTGCTAACATTGCTAGTACTCTCATGGTTGACAAGTTAGGACTGAAGACGACCACGCATCCCAATCCGTACAAGTTACAATGGTTGAATGATGGTGTTGAAATCAAAGTTACCGAACAAGTTGTTATACCATTTTTCATTGGTAATTACAAGGATGAGGTAACTTGTGATGTTTGTTCTATGGATACTTATCATTTGTTGTTAGGAAGATCGTGGCAGTATGATAAGAGAGTTTTGCACGATTGTTACACCAATCGATACTCTTTTACTCATGAGGGCAAAAAGGTAACTTTGGAACCTATGACTCCAAGTGAAGTATATGAAGACGAAGTTCGTTTGAAAGCGAGTACTACAGCTTGGAAGGCTAACAAAGAGAAGAATGAATGCGAAAAGAAGAAAGCAAATTCACAGGTATTATCTGATTTGACATTTTCTTCTACTTCTTCTAAATTACAGGACAAGAAGGTGATGCCATGTGTAGTTCCCAAGGTTGCTACTGTTGTTATGTCTAGTGCATTTATGTCCTTTTCAAAAATTCAGCAACCTTTTGTACCACGGTTTGACGTTCCTTTCCATTGTTCTATTGATTTTTCATTTTTATATACTGATTTTTTTTGTTGTACATTGGATTGTGAACAACCTTGTGTTTTGATTCTGGGTGATCTTTCAGTTTCTTGTTGTTCTTTGGAGTTGCCTTTGTATGTCATTTTTTTCAGGTTTAAGGATGCACGACGAGCATTGTCTGACTTTATTTTGTGCATTATTCGAAAAGGTACAAGAAAGAAGGCATTTCCATTTGTGTTCTTTGTAAAAGAACTTGGTTCGAGAGGATGGCATATGTGCTAAGCAAGAAGACTGCAGAAGTTCCCTGCCGAGAGAAAGTTGAAATTGTTCCCTTTTGTAATGTGGGTCGATTTGGGGACAAATCTTATTAAAGAAGGGGGGATGATGTGAGCACGTTTATGCCACCCAACGATGCAACTTCAAACTTTCAGGGAAGTTTGCTTTTTCATTTGTTACATACTGATGTGTAACATTTCTTATACTTATATTATTTATATAGTATGTTTGGTGTGTTTTGAATAAGTCTGATATAACTTATGGTGTGTTTATATTTGTTTGTGTGTTAATAAATAATTGTGCACTTGTTTACGACTTGTATTATTGTTTCCCTTAAGTTTACAATGCTTTGATGGAAGTTTGTTGCCTTTTGACATAGGTACGTAGGAGGACACTAGCTCAAGTGAGTATATGCAGCTCAACTCTAGCTCAAGTGAGCATATGTAGCTCAACTCCAGCTCAGGAGAGTGCAACCAGCTCATTTTCAGCTCATCACACTTTTAGCTAGTTCGTTTAGCTCAACTCATTTCCAGTCAGCTCAATTTTAGCTCCACTAGCTCAACTTCAGCTGACAAGTCCAGAAGTAGCTGAATTGCGTCCTACAAGTCGGGAAGTGTACCAATGTACGCGTGGCATTCTAGGTGACATCCGAGCATGTGACCAGCGTCCATTTGCATGTGCCATGCAATAATCGGCCTAAAGAGACGTGACCAACTTTGTTTGAGAAAGGGGTGCAGCATTTCCTTTGAAATTCAAAAAAAATAAATGAAACAAAGGCAGCACGTGATTTTTATCTCAAAGGGCCGCCCAACTTCCATGGAATTTAGGAATTTCTGGAGTGTGGAATTTCTATTTGGAGTGTGACATTACAACACACGATTTTATTTGTAGGAACACACCTTACAGCTTAAGAGATGGAATGGTTGCTCAAGGGAAGCTCATTTAGCTTGTTTCAAGCTCAAATAGATGTACACTTAAAACCAAGTGATGCAAGCTTCAAAACAGCTCCAAACAACTCCAAATAGCTTGAGATAGCTCAAGGACTCTAAAGGACTAGCTCACCTAGATAGAAGCAGCTGAGATTTAGCTCAAAGTGACTTCAAAGTTTAGCTAGCTCCTTCAACTCAAGTCAGCTCACGACCAGCTCGATTAGCTCCTCTCAGCTCCATCTATCACTCCCAGCTCAACATATGAAGGGTCATATCCCTCCCCAAGGGACACAACCGACCAGCAAGAAGGGAAATGTTCTTAGCGACAAGTGTTGCGTGTAAAATAGTCTATCGCAATGGTAGTGCAAGTGTACACGTCGCAAGTAATAAAGTGATACTAGAGTATCGGATATCGTCTCCACAGGGACTGGGCTAACCCTTTCCTTCGCTATCTGCACAAGGAGAAAAGAATAGATTAAGATATTGTCACGAAAATAATGAAGTAAACGTAAATAAAAAGAATAAAGATATCAAGATAGAGAGAATGGGCTGGTATTGAATTGCTCAGTAGTGCAGGTATTGCAGAGTTTAGGAAATCCAGTTCTGTCGTCGCGCCTGTCGCCTACAGCACCTGTCGCGGCGGCTGTCCGTTGGCTGTCGCGGCAGCAGACACACCAACTCTGTACTTCAAGCTTGGCAAGAATCCCAGATCTGCCTTGCCCTATCCCTAGGCACAAGTCTGTCGATGAACACGTCTTTGATGATACCTCCCGGCGTGAATCGAAGGATGAACACCGATGTGTATGAATTCTTCCTTAGCCACTTAACCTCGCCCTATCCCTAGGCACGAGATGGTTCAACTATAAACTAGAGAACGCGCTCTTATTTCTTTCGTATACTTAACTCTCCCGATGCTAAGTAAATGGATAACCTCACAATGCTCTCCCGATGCTCTTGCAAGATATGAAAACCAAAATAAGAGAACTTGAAGTTTATTTTATTGAACTGAAAAAAATCCTAAAACAAAGCAACCCTTGCAACTACTTTACAAAACAACCCGTGGCCCTAGGGGGTTTTAGAACATGTCGGTGACGGGTAGATGACAGGTAGACGGCGGAGGGTTTTTGGTTATCGGTTATGGGGTATAATGAGGGATCATTCCTCCTAGGTTAAATCTATGCCCTTATATAAGCTTTGGGCTCAAGTATTCTAAGTTAACAAGGATTACAACTTTAATGAAAAGTAAGATTCTAATAAATGCTAAATCTCTAAGGATTCCTACTTTTCAGCCGCCTCCTTGTTTCATGGAAATTCTTCTCCTTGAACTTTGGCTTGACATATCTTTTGATCTGGGGCTTGGAAAAATATTTGGCTTTCACACGACAGACGAGCAGATTTTTCTCTATCTATCGAGGTCCACTTTACTTTTCCTCTTCATGAAGTTGCTGTCGCCTTGCTGTCACGACAGGTCCATGACAGGTTCGTCTTCTTCGTCTGCTTGTCCAGTTCAGCTTTCCTGCTTATCTGCCCTGCGCCTGCCTTCTTCGTCTACTATGGCAGCAACTTGCTGTCATCCTCTGTTGTCACGGCAGTTCCATGGCAGCATTGTCCTCTTCGTATGCTTGTCCGGTTCAGCTCTTCTGCTTATCTGCCCTGCGCCTGCCTTCTTCGTTCACGACGGCGGAAACCTACCAAAAACAGCCATTTTTAGTAGAATCTGTGCCTTTTATATATTTGTGATGTTTTGCTGTAAACTGGCCTAAATGCAATGAAATGGTGCTTGAATGCAGCAGAAATATGGGTTAAAAGGGTGTAAATAATAGAACTTTTACACACTCAACAACAAGTTTTGGAGCGAAAGTGGGAGACAATTGCTTGGAGGGAGACACAAGGTTGCCGAATCATCACCAGCCCCACCCCTTTTCATGCCTATTCGGCTATCTTTTCAATATGTAATGCACCATTTTAGCCAGCCCTTCAAAAACTATAAATAAGGCTGCCCATTTCATTTTTAAAACACATCTCTTATTCAATATATTTTCATTTGTGAGTTTATCTCTCAAACTTGTTCTTTTTAAGAACTATCTGACTTATCAAGCTTCCTTGCATGTGGCGTCTTCCTTCCATAATACTTCAGGTTCTTGGTTCTTATAACCAAAGAATCTAAGTTCTTTACCTCCCTCAAAGACATTCTTTTAAAGAACGAGTCTATGTTCTTATAACATAGGTTTCTCTTTTTAATTCTTTGAATACTATCTTCATCTCCATTTCATTCCATCACTTCCTTTTCCACCATTTCCATCATCCATTTCGAATCTGCCCACACACTCACCCTTCCTTCCATTTCCTTCATTTCCTTTTCCTACACTTCCCTAAACCCTTATGCACCATACCATATAATCCACCATCTTCCTTCAACATTTCAACTTGAAAGCATACGAATTACAAGTCTTGCTTGCATTCACGGTCGGGACAATCAAAGCTTCTGATACATGCATGAGTGGGGTGAAACTAATCATCTTGGAAAAGAATTTAAAACTATTTTGCAAGTCAGAAACGTCAGTCAACTTGCGTCACCTTTTTGGATGCGATCCGGCTGTCAATTAGCTTTCCAACGGATCTTGAACACCTCAATCAGACATCTGGAACTAAAGATACGTCTAGTTTAGTTAAGACAGTGCATGCAGAAATTCCTATACGGGATTAATACGAGATTTCTGGATAATTACTGATGTGAGCACGATTATGCCACCCAACAAATGCAACTTCAAACTTTCAGGGAAGTTTGCGTTTTCATTTGTTACATACTGATGTGTAACATTTCTTATACTTATATTATTTATATTAGTGTGTTACTATATATATAGTATGTTTGGTGTGTTTAGAATAAGTTTGATATAACTTATGGTGTGTTTATATTTGTTTGTGAGCTAATGAATAAGGTTGCAAGTGTTTAAAACTTGTTTTAGTGTTTCCATTAAGTTTACATTACTTTGATGGAAGTTTGTTATGTTTTGACGTAGGTACGTAGGAGGACACTAGCTCAAGTGAGCATATGCAGCTCAACTCCAGCTCAAGTGAGTGTGTGCAGCTCATCTCCAGCTCACCAGAGTGTATGCAGCTCGGTCCCAGCTCAGGAGAATGTAACCAGCTCACTTTCAGTTCATCATACTTTCAGCTAGTTCATTTCAGGTCAGCTTATTTCCAGTCAGCTCAACTTTAGCTCCACTAGCTCAACTACAGCTGACAAGTCCCGTAGCAGCTGAACAAGTGTCCTACAAGTGTGTGGCAGCGAGTACAACAAGTGTGGGCCGAATAAACGTTGTCTCGAGTATGTGTGTGCATGTGTCATGTACGATCAGCCCTTCACCAAATTACGTATCCCATGCAAATTATGCATTAATGCCACAAGGAGCAGCATCCACACATTTATGTGCTTTTAAATTACAAAACCATGCACCACACGTGGAAATGCACATCAATAGCAGCCGGTGTAATTTGGTTTTGATTCTCCACACATGCGTATCAATTTTATTTGGATTGTGGAATTCACTTTAAGAAAAATGCATGTGGGTTTACACAGCATGCAAGCATGCAGCGTGCCATTTTATGCATGAATTGTTGAAATGGGCAGCATGTGTGAGCGGGCAGCAAAGGATCAGTACACTTGCGCACAAATGGATAAGCACATATCGTTTCTGCCCATTTTGAAATTCATTTTTTTTCTTTTAATCACAGGTTAAATGTGATTCACTATCACACATAGCCGGCCATTCACAAAATGTTATGGCTGAAATTTAATTGCCGCCATAGGGCAGTTTACTTTTGAATTTTAATTTCAAATGCAACATTCTCGGCCACATGTTGAAAACAGCAGCCCTCTCCCTTGTATTATATATATGTAATCTGAATTACTTTGTAAAAAGTTAGACATTTTGGAAATAAAATTTGTTTGAGAGAGTTTCTCTTGTTAGGTTCTTTTTAGAACTATCTTTTGACATTTTAGACTTTGTTTTTATTTGTCAAATTTACTTGATACTTCGGGTTCCTAGATCGCTATCTAGTGGGTCCAAGTCCTCCGACGTGAAGCATATTTGATTCGGGTTTGCTTAGTAGATTGTGTAGGTTCTTTCGAGCTTTCCGTCTTTGACGTTAGACATATTCGATTCGGGTTCGTTCAGCAGATTGTTCGAATTCTTTCGAGTTTAACGTTGCCAAACATTTGCTGATTTTCCAGCAACGTTTCTGCCACAATTTGGTCACCGAATCAGCCTTGAAAGCCCGTTGAAGCCTTCATCTTTGTTCGAGTCCAAATTCGTCCAAAAAATCTTACACTTTTTTTCTTTGTTTCTTTTTTATTTTTTCTTGTTATTTTAACTACCTAAAACGTCCATACTTGTGTTTTATTGCAGAGAAATGTTTTCTACGATCCTAGATCCGTTTACGAACAAGGAGCGTTGTTTCTGAAGCAACGTACCCCTTTATCAATTACGAATTTTCAAGATTTTATTTGATTATTTGTAATTTAAATCAATATAGGATTTTTCAATATCTATTAGGATCAGATTTATTTAATTAGGATTTTATTTTTAATATTTATTTATTATTAGAAGTTACTTATGTAATTAGGAGATTAAATTTCAGCATTTATTTATTTTATTTTATTTTATTTCTTAAGTTTACTAGGATTAGAACTTCTCCAAGGCTTATATAAGGAGGCTTCAACCACATTGTAATTCAGATTTGAATGATTAAATAAAGTTCTCTTTTGAGTTCAGAATTGCAAGAAGTATAACTTGTGTTCTTTATTTTAGAAGTGATTCTTCAAGTTCGTCAGAATTTGTTGTTGATCTTCACACTCCTGCTTGCCTAGGTAACTGCGTCTAGGAGGGTGGGTTAGAGCCGCTTGAGGTTGCTTTCTTGGTTAATTGCAATCTAGAGGGTGCCGAGGACAATTTATCCATTTATCTTCCATCTCCATCTCCATCGTCATCACTTATCTTCCGCCATCTTTTCATCGATCCAACACTCATGCCAACATCCTTATCCGCAAGCTCAACATTCGCGTATACGGGGCCGTGTCCGTATCATTTGGTATTAGAGCCAGGTTGTTCTTGAGAATGTCATTGAGCAACGTATTGGATTTTACTTTTTTGGGGACTCGATGTCATTATTGTTGTCGACTAGATCATTCAGGGTATGATTGTCCAGATAAGTCTTATTTTCAAGAAATTTTTTTGAGAGATATGTTGTCTGAATTCATGTCTTCTAATGATATTGAAATTTGTGATTCAGAGCATGATGGAGAAATTTGTTCTCCTAAAAAACATGAGGAAGGCGATACCTTCGAGAGTTTAACCTTGCCTATTGATGAGGAAGAAATTGCAAGTAGCGTGTTTGTTTCCAGTGACAAACCTACTATTCCAATTCAAGATGACCATCAAACGACAAACACCAACGAAGGTACGCTACAATCAAAAGGTACCATTGATTGTTTTCAAAATTCTATTTATGCTTATTTCTCTTCTAGTATTGATAACAATTTTGAAGATGAGAATGAGTCACTTTGCAACCAAAAGAATAATAGCGATGATTTCAATGAGAAGGAAATTGTAAATTACATTGCAAAAAGAAACTATACACAAGGATCCTTCAAAACATCTTCTCTTTCCTGGTACTTTGATGAACTTCCTCCATTTACCGGTTTAAATTCGAGGGCGAATCTTTTTGAGGAGTGGGGGAATGATACATGCATGAGAGGGGTGAAACTAATCATCTTGGAAAAGAAGTTAAAACGGTTTTGCAAGTCAGAAACGCCAATCAACTTGCGGCCCCTTTTTGGATTGGATCCATGCATTTATGGGTCGACATGTCTTCTTGAAACTTGTCCGGCTGTGAATTAGCTTTCCAACGGTTCTTGAAACGCCTCAATTAGACATCTGGAACTGAAGATACGTTTATTTAGCAAAGACAGTGCATGCAGAAATTCATATACGAGATTAATACGAGATTTCTGGGTAATTACGAATTTTCAAGATTTTATTTGATTATTTGTAATTTAAATCAATATAGGATTCTGCAATATCTATTAGGATCGGATTTATTTAATTAGGATTTTATTTTTATTATTTATTTATTATTAGAAGTTACTTATGTAATTAGGAGATTAAATTTCAGCATTTATTTATTGTATTTAATTTCTTAAGTTTACTAGGATTAGAACTTCTCTAAGGCTTATATAAGGAGGCTTCAACCACATTGTAATTCAGATTTTAATGATTAAATAAAGTTCTCTTTTGAGTTCAGACTTGCAAGAAGTATAACTTGTGTTCTTTATTTTAGAAGCGATTCTTCAAGTTCGTCAGAATTTGTTGTTGATCTTCACACTCCTGCTTGCCTAGGGAACTGCGTCTAGGAGGGTGGATTAGAGCCGCTTGAGGTTGCTTGCTTAGTCAATTGCAATCAAGAGGGTGCCGAGGACAATTTATCCATTTATCTTCCATCTCCATCGTCATCACTTATCTTCAACCATTTTTTCATCGATCCAACATTCGCGCCAACATCCTTATCCGCTTCCGCAAGCTCGACATTCGCATATACGGGGCCGTGTCCATATCAGTTTCTCTCAACAAAGTCATTTGGAGACTTGGAGCGTATCATGTGGTAATCAAAGCAAAGGAAGAATCAAGTAAGCCTACTATTTTGTGAATTTCGTTTATCTTTCTGTTCAAAAAAAGTAGGAAAAGTCAAAAAAAGAGAAAAATCAGAATTCTTTTCATCTTTCTCAAAGAATTCGAATAGTCAATAAAAAGGAAAAGAAAGAAAGAAATTAGAAACAAAACAGAAAGGTGGTGAAACAACAAAGCAAGCAAACAACCAACTCCGAGAAGTTCCTCAAGTTTGATTGTTCACGATCAGATTGTGAGTAAGTTCTTGTGGTACATTGTTTTGATTTTCTTATTTCAATCCATTCTTATTTTCTTTTAACCACCATCCTCATTTATTTCATTTTATAACCTTTAACCTTTTCTTTTCCTTTCTTTAGCCTAACCTTTATTTCAGCCAACAATGCCAACAAGTTATTGAAGTTTTGACAGATTGATTAATTCAAATAAGAATTTGTGTCGAGAGATTTGAGAGGAAAAAGGAATAAGATCTGTGAGATCAGAAGAGGACAAAAAAGCCAAATAAGTCCTAGAGTGCAAACACGAGTGATTGAGTGGAGTGTCATCTTATTTTCCTTGGAGTGAACAATGAGGATTTGTGTGTGATTTGGTGAGGATCCATTTTAATTTACTTTGTATTTATTTTAACCATGTCACATGTTTCTGAAAACGAGCAAAGGGAAGGGCAACCAACCCCAAATCTCCAAACACAAGCCTTGATCAGGGAAATACAAAGGCTTATAAGGGAAGAACTTGTACCTATACATGACAGAATAGATCGACTTGAGGGATCCCAAGGAAATGCACAAGGCCTTGGAAGAAAAAATAGGGAGCAAAACTAGTATGGAATCATGGATGATGATGAGGACATTGAACGACTATCCCAAAGAACATGCCTTAGATACCAAGGCGAGCGTCGCCAATATGATGATAATCTCAACAATATCTGATGTGAGCACATCCATGCCAGCAAAGGAGGCTAAACCAGAGGTCTTGCCAATAGGACCTATCACTCGTTCTAACGCAAAGATAAGAACAAGAAGTTTTCTTCTTTAAATTTCAAACATTAATCACATGTTAAATGTGATAAGCATGGCGCCTAAGTGTCCCAAAGTGTGGCTGCCATTCAATGCTGCCAATGGAGAAGTTATTTGTGCTTAAATTTAAAATTTGTTTCTTTAATTTATAGCCACACAATTAATTCGGCTATGCCCCTCTTTTCTTCTATATATATGTACAAAAACAATGAAAGAAAGGTTAGACATTTTCGAATAAAAATACTTTGTGAGATTTTCTCTAAAATTCGGTTCTTTTTAGAACTTCTTTTTTGACATTTCAATTCTGAATTGTTGTGTCAATATTTTGATACTTTGGGTTCTTGATTCGATATAACCAATGGGTCCAAGTGCGTGCTGAACAAAAATCAGTATAAGGTTCTGGTTCGTTCAGTCTATTGTTCGAGTTCTTCCTTGGAGTTTTGTTCGAATTTTCCTTCAAGTTGCTGCCATGGATGAACGTTGAAGCCTTCATCTTCAACCTATTCAAATCTGCCCGAAAATTACAGCAACTTTCTCCCTTACTTCTTTTCGTTTTCTTTTCTTTATTTTGTGTCATTTCATAGTCTAAATCAGCCTTCTTGTTTTGTTTCAATTGCAAGGAAATGCTTGCTTCAATCCTAGATCGATATCACTCAAGGAACGTTGTTTCGACAAGCAACGCCCTTATCATATGGTAATCAGAGCCCTTGATGGATTTTAGCACGTTCTGCATTCAAAAATCAAGAAAACAAAAAGAAAAAAAAGGAAAGAAATCTGAAAATGCAAAAGTCAAAGGTCAAAAGTCAAAGTTTGACTATCTAAATTCAAAATAAAAAACAAAAAAATCATTTTCAAAAATTACAAAAGAAAGTGAAAAAAAACAAAAACAATAGTGTGATGGTTCATTGAAATGATGAAGGATGCTCGAGTTATGCCATGAAATGCTTGGAAATCAACCGAAACAACTTATTCTTGTTTGTTCGGTGATCGGATCATCGTAAGCATTTCTTTTGCAGTAAGTTGTTGAATTTTCTGTTGCATTGTCATCCTAATTCCTTCATTTCACGTGTTTTTAATTTTCCATCCTTATCTTTCAATTTTCAGCCCCTATTTTCGTTTAACCCTTTGTATCTTTATCCTTTGTTGTTTCTTGTAAGTTGACACAGTAAACAGATTCTGAAAGATCGAAATTAGTTCCTTTAAAGAATTGATTGTGAGAGATCGAGTGGAAAAAGGCAATTGTACGTGGTGAGAACAGAGGGGGAGACAAAAAGAGCCATTCAAGTATTCACTCGAGTGAAACACGAGCGTTGATTGCAATTGTGGAGTGATCTTTCCTTGGAGTGATCTGTGAGAATTTGTTGTGTGTGCAGTGAGGTCCATTTCTTTATTTTTCACTAACATATATATATATATATATATATATATATATATATATATATATATATATATATATATATATATATATATATATATATTGTGTTGTTTTTTATTGTTTTTGTTATTTAAAATGGCAGGTTCTGATGATAATTCGGGTGGACAACAGCCACCGGATCTCTAGATGAAACCCTTGGAACGCATGATGCAACGAGTGGTGGCTAATGCATTGGAGCCATTACAGTCTAGAGTGGGTAGAATTGATGGAGGATCCAATTCTGCCCATGAAGGACTAAACGACAATGAAGTCGAGCAATCATCGAGACAACATACTCCTAGGCAAGGACGTGTGCAACAGGTAGATGACAATTTGGCTAACATTAAGGTTGTTATTCCTTCTTTTCAGGGACGTACAGATCCTGATGCATACTTAGCTTGGGAAAGAAAAGTTGAACGCGTTTTCGAGTGTTACAACTACTCATAACAAAAGAAGGTTTGTTTAGCAGCAATGGAGTTTGTCGACTATGCCCTGATATGGTGGGATCAGTTACTACTTAGCCGGAGATGTACATGTGAAGGTCCAATGACTACATGGGACGAAGTGAAACAAATAATGTGAAAACGGTTTGTTCCATCTCATTACCATCGTGATTTATATCAGAAATTACAATGTTTGAAACAGAGTAATCGGAGTGTTGAAGATTATTTCAAGGAGATGGAGATGGCCATGATGCGTGCAAACATCGAGGAAAACCGAGAAGCAACCATGGCACGTTTTCTTGTAGGTTTGAATTCAAAAATTGCTAACATTGTTGAGTTGCAGCATTTTGTCGAGTTGGATGACATGGTGCATATGGTGATAAAAGTTGAAAGACAACAACGTAGAAAGTCTTCAAATTGAGGTAATACTCCATTTAAATCATTTTCAAATCCATTAAATGCTCCTAACAATTTCATGAAGCAAGCACCACTTTAGATACGCGAGAAAGTAGAATCAAGCAAGGTAAAGACTCCTATTACTGAAAAAAGGTTGACAAGCAGGTGGTGACACAAGAATGTTCGAGAGACATTATGTGTTTCAAGTGCTTAGGACGAGGACATGTTGCCAGTCAGTGCCCAAATTGAAGGACCATGATGTTTTTAGAGAGTGGCGAGAATGAGTCTAAGTCTGAGGAAGACGAGCAGGAACCCCCTACAGTGGACGTTGAAGAAGATGATAACAACGTGCAGACATTTGCTACCGATGAAGCACTTGTTGTCAAGAGAAGTTTGAACACGCAATCGATCTAGGATGAACAGCAACGAGAGAGCATCTTTCATACAAGATGTCTCACCAATGATAAGGTATGTGTTGTAATTATCGATGGTGGTAGTTGCACTAATGTTGGTAGTTATGTGATGGTTGATAAGTTAGGTTTGAAGACGACAAAGCATCCAAATCCTTGCAAGTTACAGTGGCTGAACGATGAAGGAGAGATCAGAGTGACTAAGCAGGTTCTAGTGCAGTTTTCCATTGGAAAGTATAAGGATGAAGTACTTTTCGATGTTGTCTCAATGGATGCAAGCCATTTACTATTGGGACTCCCGTGGTAGTTTGACAAGAGGGTGATGCATGATGGCTTTACGGACATGTATTCTTTTATGCATGTAGGTAAGAAGATCACCTTGGCACCTTTGACACCGAGTCAAGTGCAAGAAGACCAAGTGAGATTGCAAAAGAATATCGAAGAAGCTCGAGGGAAAAAGAAGTTGAATGTGTATGCAAGCAGCAAGGAAGTCAGGAAATGTCTTTCCTCTCAGCATTCTTTGCTTGTTTTGTTATATAAAGATAGTTGTTTATTGGCTGAGATTCCAAGTGATTTGCCTGCTTCAATTTCATCTCTTTTGCAGGAATTTGAGGATGTATTTCCGGATGAAACACCAAAGGGTTTACCCCCTCTTCGTGGAATTGAACATCAGATTGATTTTATTCCAGGAGCCACGATTCCGAATAGACCAGCATACCGAAGTAACCCTGAAGAAACGAAGGAACTTCAAAGACAGATTTCTGAGTTGTTGGACAAGGGGTAGATTCGAGAGAGTTTGAGTCTGTGTGTTGTACCACTGCTGTTGGTACCAAAGAAAGACGAAACTTGGAGGATGTGTGTTGATTGTCAAGCAGTGAACCAGATTACAATCAAGTATCGACATCCCATTCCTCGACTCAATGACATGCTGGACGAGTTGTGCGGAGCGACTATCTTCTCAGAAATTGATTTGAAGAGTGGATATCATCAGATTCGAATGAAAGAAGGCGACGAGTGGAAGACAGCCTTCAAGACGAAGCTAGGTTTGTATGAATGGTTAGTAATGCCTTTTGGTCTAACTAATGCACCTAGTACTTTTACGCGTTTGATGATTCATGTTCTGCGATCTTTTATTGGCAAGTTTTGTGTTGTGTATTTTGATGACATTTTGATCTATAGCAAGAATTTGCAGGATTGTGTAGAACATTTGAGAGCTTTTTTTGCAGACTTTTCGAGAAGAGAGATTGTTTGGTAACATGGAGAAATGTGTGTTTTGTACTAACAAACTTACATTTCATGGTTACATTCTTAGTTTACAGGGTGTTGAAGTCGATTCTGAGAAGATTAAGGTGATTCAAAAATGGCCACGACCGACATCGATAAGCCAGGTTAGATATTTTCATGGTTTAGCTAGTTTTTATCGTCGGTTTGTTCCTAATTTCAGTTCTATTACCGCACCCTTAACCGAGATTATAAAGAAGAATTCAATCTTCTCGTGGGGTAATGAACAAGAAAAAGCCTTTTCAAACATTAAGGATTGTTTGACAAAAGCACCAGTGTTAGCCTTACCTAACTTTGATAAAACTTTTGAGATTGAGTGTGATGCTTTAGGTGTAGGTATAGGCGCTGTTTTGGTGTAGGAAAAGAGGCCCATTGCATACTTCAGTGAGAAACTAAGTGGAGCAATGTTGAACTATCCAGTCTATGAGAAGGAGATGTATGCACTGATTCGGTCGTTGGAGACTCGGCAACACTATTTGTTGCCTAAGGAGTTTGTGATTCACACTGATCATGAAGCTTTACGATACATTACAGTTCAGCATAAATTGAATAAACAACATGTTAAATGGGTTGAATTTCTTGAGTCTTTTCCTTATGTCCTTTCCTTGTAAATTACCATGATTCTCATTTGATTGGATTTGCATATATTCGTGAGTTATACAGTGATGATCATGATTTTAGAGATAAGTTTAATGCTTGTGAAAAAGGTGCAGATGGAAAGTTTTACAGGCATGATGGCTATCTTTTCAAAGAAAACAGGATATGCATTCCACAAGGATCTATGCGTGATATTTTGATCCGTGGAGAACATGAAGGTGGATTAATGGGTCAATTTGGAGTCACCAAGACGTTGTAGACATTGAAGGAGCGTCTATTTTGGCCTAAGATGCGCATGGATGTTGAAACGCATTGTGAACGTTGTATGACTTGTCGGAAAGCAAAATCAAAGGTTTCCCCACATGGTATGTACTTACCTTTACCTATTATGGATTCCCCACAGATTGATATTTCGATGAATTTTGTTTTGGGGCTACCTAGAACTAGGACAGGTAGAGATAGTATATTTGTTGTGGTTGATAGGTTCTCGAAGATGGCACATTTTATTGCATGCCATAAGACTGATGATGTTGTGAATGTGGCTAACTTGATCTTTAGAGATGTTGTTCGTTTGCATGATATTCCTAGGTCAATTGTTTCTGACAGGGATGTAAAGTTTTTGAGTCACTTTTGGAGGACTCTTTGGAGCAAACTAGGTACGAAACTTATGTTTTCTACTACTTGCCATCCCCAGATTGATGGACAAACTAAAGTTGTTAACAGAGTTTTATCTACTTTACTTCGTTCCATCATTAAAAAGAACATTAAAACTTAGGAAGATTGTTTGCCACATGTTGAATTTGCTTATAATCATGTTGTACATTATGTTACTAAGATGTCACCATTTGAGGTTGTTTATGGATTTAATCCTATCACTCCTCTAGATATGTTGCCTTTGCCACATGAACATGTGATGAATAGGGATGGTCAAAGCAAAGCAGAATATGTGAAGAAGTTGCATCAACAGGTTAAGGAGAACCTAGAACGAAGGACTCAGCAGTATGAAAAGAAAGCAAACAAAGGAAGGAAGTGAGTCACCTTCGATGTTGGAGATTGGGTTTGGGTTCATTTCCGAGAGGAACGATTTCCAGCCCAAAGATGGTCTAAGCTGTTACCACGAGGAGATGGTCCTTTTCAGGTGTTGGAAGAAGTGAATGACAATGCCTACAAGTTGGATTTACTGGGTGAATACAATGTAAGTGCCACATTTAATGTTTCTAATTTAACCCCTTATGTCGATTCTGTAGATTTGGGGACAAATCCTTTTCAAGAAGGGGGGATGATGTGAGCACATCCATGCTAGCAAAAAAAGGCTGAACCGGAGGTCTTGCCAATAGGACCTATCACTCGTTCTAAGGCAAAGATAAGAACAAGAAGTTTTCTTGTTTGAATTTCAAACATTAATCACATGTTAAATGTGATAAGCATGGCGCCTAAGTGTCCCAAAGTGTGGCTGCCATTCAATACCGCCAATGAAGAAGTTGTTTGTGCTTAAATTTAAAATTTGTTTCTTTAATTTATAGCCACACAATTAATTCAACTATGCCCCTCTTTTCTATATATATGTGTACAAAAACAATGTAAGAAAGGTTGGGCATTTTCGAATAAAAATACTTTGTGAGATTTTCTCTCAAATTCGATTTTTTTAGAACTTCTTTCTTGACATTTCAATTCTGAATTGTTGTGTCAATATTTTGATACTTTGGGTTCTTGATTCGATATAATCAATGGGTCCAAGTGCGTGTTGAACGAAAATCAGTATAAGGTTCTGGTTCGTTCAGTCTATTCTTCGAGCTCTTCCTTGGAGTTTTGTTCGAATTTTCCTTCAAGTTGCTGCCATGGATGAACGTTGAAGCCTTCATCTTCAGCCTATTCAAATCTGCCTAAATTTCTAGCAACTTTCTCCCTTACTTTTTTTTTTCTTTTCTTTTCTTTATTTCGTGTAATTTCAGAGTCTAAATCAGCCTTCTTGTTTTGTTTCAATTGCAGGGAAATGGTTGCATCAATCCTAGATCCATATCATTCAAGGAACGTTGTTTCGACAAGCAACGCTCGAGTCACCATTCCACTGTTTCAAGGCAAGACGAATCTAGAAGCTTACTTTGATTGGAAGAACAAGGTGGGTCATGTTTTTGTTGTCCAGGAGACGGAATGGAGAAAGACCGATTACTACTTGGCATGACATGAAGAGCATCATGCGGAGGAGATTCATCCCAACACACTATCACTGAGACTTATTTCACAAGTTGCAAAACTTAAAACAAGGCAACGTGTGTGTTGAGGATTACTACATGGAGATGGAAGTCACCATGATTCATGCCAATGTGGATGAAGACCGATAGACAATAATGTCCAGATTCCTTACCGGTCTCAACCAAGAAATAGCTGATGTTGCAGAATTACAACACTATGTGGAAATTTCCGAAATGGTCCATATGGCTATGAAAGTAGAATGGCAACAAAAGAGGAGGATCACTCGAAAGGAAACTAACACAACCAGACCTAAATGGAACAATGCTCGACGAAACCCTCATTTGCAATTCAAAGAGCCAGCCGAGAGTTCAAAGTCAAAACCAGTGTTGATGGAAACCAAACGAGGCAAACAAACCAAAGGCAAGGAGCGCTCAAGGAGCTTAAATGCTTCAAATGCTTAGGGCTGGTCATATGGCTAACCAATGTCCAAACCGCAACATCATGCTGCTATTGGATAACGCGGACATCATTTCTGACCATGAAGATGAAGAACAAGAAGAATTCGAGCTGGAAATGGAGGATATTGCACCATCCATTGATGGAGGGCTTTTGGTGACAAAACGACTCCTTAATGCCCAAATGGCTAAAGATAAACATCAACGGGAAAATATTAGGAGTTCAAATAATTGATTAGGAGCTTTTGAAAACAATTATATTGAAAAACCTCAATTTCTGTACTTTTTAGTCAGTTAAAATTCCAACGGGTACATTGAAAGGCCCATTTCGACCCGCTCATTCGAAACCTCTACAAAAAGGACTACAAAACAAGTTTTAATCAAATTTTAGGAGTTCATGTAATTGATTAGGAGCTTTTCAACACAATTATATTTCAAAACCTCAATTTCTGTACTTTTTACTCAGTTAAAATTCCAATGGGTCCATTGAAAGGCCCATTTCGACCCGCTCGTCCGACACCTCTACAAAAAGGACCGCAAAACAAGTTTTAATCAAATTTTAGGAGTTCATGTATTTGATTAGGAGCTTTTCAACACAATTATATTGCAAAACCTCAATTTCTGTACTTTTTACTCAGTTAAAATTCCAACGGGTCCATTGAAAGGCCCATTTATACCTACTCGTCCGAAACCTCTACAAAAAGGACCGCAAAACAAGTTTTAGTCAAATATTAGGAGTTCAAATAATTGATTAGGAGCTTTTCAAATCAATTATATTGCAAAACCTCAATTTCTGTACTTTTTACTCAGTTAAAATTCCAACGGGTTCATTGAAAGGCCCATTTAGACCTGCTCGTCCGAAACCTCTACAAAAATGACCGCAAAACACGTTTTAGTCAAATATTAGGTATTCAAATAATTGATTAGGAGCTTTTAAAATCAATTATATTGCGTAACCTCAATTTTTGTACTTTTTAATCAGTTAAAATTCCAACGGGTCCATTGAAAGGCCCATTTAGACCTGCTCGTCCGAAACCTCTACAAAAAGGATTGCAAAACAAGTTTTAATTAAATTTTAGGAGTTCATGTAAATGATTAGGAGCTTTTCAACACAATTATATTGCAAAACCTCAATTTCTGTACTTTTTACTTAGTTAAAATTCCAACGGATCCATTGAAAGGCCCATTTAGACCTGCACGTCCGAAACCTCTACAAAAAGGACCGCAAAAATGTTTTATTCAAATATTAGGAGTTCAAATAATTGATTAGGAGCTTTTGAACACAATTATATTGCAAAACCTCAATTTATGTACTTTTTACTCAGTTAAAATTCCAACGGGTCCATTGAAAGGCCCATTTCGACCCGCTCGTCCGAAACCTCTACAAAAAGTACCGCAAAACAAGTTTTAATCAAAATTTACGAGTTCATGTAATTGAGTAGGAGCTTTTCAACACAATTATATTGCAAAACCTCAATTTCTGTACTTTTTACTCAGTTAAAATTCCAACGTGTCTTTTGAAAGGCCCATTTCGACCCGCTCGTTCGAAACCTTTACAAAAAGGACTGCAAAACAAGTTTTAATCAAATTTTAGGAGTTCATGTAATTGATTAGGAGCTTTTCAACACAATTATATTTCAAAACCTCAATTTTTGTACTTTTTACTCAGTTAAAATTCCAACGGGTCCATTGAAAGGCCCATTTCGACCCGCTCGTTCGTAACCTCTACAAAAAGAACTGCAAAACAAGTTTTATTCAAATTTTAGGAGTTCATGTAATTTATTAGGAGCTTTTCAACACAATTATATTGCCAAACCTCAATTTCTTTACTTTTTACTCAGTTAAAATTCCAACGAGTCCATTGAAAGGCCCATTTCGACCCGCTCGTTCGAAACCTCTACAAAGAGGACCGCAAAAAAGGTTTTAATCAAATATTAGGAGTTCATGTAATTGATTAGGAGCTTTTCAACACAATTATATTTCAAAACCTCAATTTCTGTACTTTTTACTCAGTTAAAATTCCAACGGGTCCATTGAATACCCATTTCGACCCGCTCGTCCGAAACCTCTACAAAAAGGACCGCAAAACAAGTTTTAATCAAATCTTAGGAGTTCATGAATTTGATTAGGAGCTTTTCAACACAATTATATTGCAAAACTGCAATTTCTGTACTTTTTACTCAGTTAAAATTCCAACCGGTCCATTGAAAGGCCCATTTCGACCCGCTCGTCCGAAACCTCTACAAAAAGGATTGCAAAAAAAGTTTTAATCAAATTTTAGGAGTTCATGTAATAGATTAAGAGCTTTTCAACACAATTATATTGCAAAACCTCAATTTCTGTACTTTTTACTCAGTTAAAATTCCAACGGGTCCATTGAAAGGCCCATTTAGACCTGCTCGTCCGAAACCTCTACAAAAAGGACCGCAAAACAAGTTTTAATCAAATATTAGGAGTTCAAATAATTGATTAGGAGCTTTTGAACACAATTATATTGCCAAACCTCAATTTCTGTACTTTTTACTCAGTTAAAATTCCAACGGGTCCATTGAAAGGCCCATTTCGACCCGCTCGTTCGAAACCTCTACAAAAAGGACTGCAAAACAAGTTTTAATCAAATTTTAGGAGTTCATGTAATTGATTAGGAGCTTTTCAACACAATTATATTTCAAAACCTCAATTTTTGTACTTTTTACTCAGTTAAAATTCCAACGGGTCCATTGAAAGGCCCATTTCGACCCGCTCGTCCGAAACCTCTACAAAAAGGACCGCAAAAAAAGTTTTAATCAAATTTTAGGAGTCCATGTATTTGATTAGGAGCTTTTCAACACAATTATATTGCAAAACCTCAATTTCTGTACTTTTTAATCAGTTAAAATTCCAACGGGTCCATTGAAAGGCCCATTTAGACCTGCACGTCCGAAACCTCTACATAAAGGACCGCAAAAATGTTTTATTCAAATATTAGGAGTTCAAATAATTGATTAGGAGCTTTTGAACACAATTATATTGCAAAACCTCAATTTCTGTACTTTTTACTCAGTTAAAATTCCAACGGGTCCATTGAAAGGCCCATTTCGACCCGCTCGTCCGAAACCTCTACAAAAAGAACCGCAAAACAAGTTTCAATCAAATTTTAGGAGTTCATGTAATTGAGTAGGAGCTTTTCAACACAATTATATTGCAAAACCGCAATTTCTATACTTTTTACTCAGTTAAAATTCCAACGGGTCCATTGACAGGCCCATTTAGAACTGCTCGTCCGAAACCTCTACAAAAAGGACCGCAAAAATGTTTTATTCAAATATTAGGAGTTCAAATAATTGATTAGGAGCTTTTCAAAATAATTATATTGCAAAACCTCAATTTCTGTACTTTTTACTCAGTTAAAATTCCAACTGGTCCATTAAAAGGCCCATTTCGACCCGCTCGTCCGAAACCTCTACAAAAAGGACCGCAAAACAAGTTTTAATCAAATTTTAGGAGTTCATGTATTTGATTAGAAGCTTTTCAATACAATTATATTGCAAAACCGCAATTTCTGTACTTTTTACTCAGTTAAAATTCCAACGGGTCCATTGAAAGGCCCATTTCGACCCGCTCATCCGAAACCTCTACAAAAAGGACTGCAAAACAAGTTTTAATCAAATTTTAGGAGTTCATGTAATTGAGTAGGAGCTTTTCAACACAATTATATTGCAAAACCTCAATTTCTGTACTTTTTACTCAGTTAAAATTCCAACGGGTCCATTGAAAGGCCTATTTAGACCTGCTCGTCCGAAACCTCTACAAAAAGGACCGCAAAACAAGTTTTAATCAAATATTAGGAGTTCAAATAATTGATTAGGAGCTTTTGAACACCATTATATTGCAAAACCTCAATTTTTGTACTTTTTACTCAGTTAAAATTCCAACGGGTCCATTGAAAGGCCCATTTCGACCCGCTCGTTCGTAACCTCTACAAAAAGGACTGCAAAACAAGTTTTAATCAAATTTTAGGAGTTCATGTAATTTATTAGGAGCTTTTCAACACAATTATATTGCAAAACCTCAATTTTTGTACTTTTTACTCAATTAAAATTCCAACAGGTCCATTGAAAGTCCCATTTAGACCTGCACGTCCGAAACCTCTACAAAAAGGACCGCAAAAATGTTTTATTCAAATATTAGGAGTTCAAATAATTGATTAGGAGCTTTTGAACACAATTATATTGCAAAACCTCAATTTCTGTACTTTTTACTCAGTTAAAATTCCAACGGGTCCATTGAAAGGCCCATTTCGACCCGCTCGTTCGTAACCTCTACAAAAAGGACTGCAAAACAAGTTTTATTCAAATTTTAGGAGTTCATGTAATTTATTAGGAGCTTTTCAACACAATTATATTGCAAAACCTCAATTTCTTTACTTTTTACTCAGTTAAAATTCCAACGTGTCCATTGAAAGGACCATTTCGACCCGCTCGTTCGAAACCTCTACAAAGAGGACCGCAAAAAAGGTTTTAATCAAATATTAGGAGTTCATGTAATTGATTAGGAGCTTTTCAACACAATTATATTTCAAAACCTCAATTTCTGTACTTTTTACTCAGTTAAAATTCCAACGGGTCCATTGAATACCCATTTCGACCCGCTCGTCCGAAACCTCTACAAAAAGGACCGCAAAACAAGTTTTAATCAAATCTTAGGAGTTCATGAATTTGATTAGGAGCTTTTCAACACAATTATATTGCAAAACTGCTATTTCTGTACTTTTTACTCAGTTAAAATTCCAACCGGTCCATTGAAAGGCCCATTTCGACCCGCTCGTCCGAAACCTCTACAAAAAGGATTGCAAAAAAAGTTTTAATCAAATTTTAGGAGTTCATGTAATAGATTAAGAGCTTTTCAACACAATTATATTGCAAAACCTCAATTTATGTACTTTTTACTCAGTTAAAATTCCAACGGGTCCATTGAAAGGCCCATTTAGACCTGCTCGTCCGAAACCTCTACAAAAAGGACCGCAAAACAAGTTTTAATCAAATATTAGGAGTTCAAATAATTGATTAGGAGCTTTTGAACACAATTATATTGCAAAACCTCAATTTCTGTACTTTTTACTCAGTTAAAATTCCAACGGGTCCATTGAAAGGCCCATTTCGACCCGCTCGTTCGAAACCTCTACAAAAAGGACTGCAAAACAAGTTTTAATCAAATTTTAGGAGTTCATGTAATTGATTAGGAGCTTTTCAACACAATTATATTTCAAAACCTCAATTTTTGTACTTTTTACTCAGTTAAAATTCCAACGGGTCCATTGAAAGGCCCATTTCGACCCGCTCGTCCGAAACCTCTACAAAAAGGACCGCAAAAAAAGTTTTAATCAAATTTTAGGAGTCCATGTATTTGATTAGGAGCTTTTCAACACAATTATATTGCAAAACCTCAATTTCTGTACTTTTTACTCAGTTAAAATTCCAACGGGTCCATTGAAAGGCCCATTTCGACCCGCTCGTCCGAAACCTCTACAAAAAGGACCGCAAAACAAGTTTTAATCAAATTTTAGGAGTTCATGTAATTGAGTAGGAGCTTTTCAACACAATTATATTGCAAAACCGCAATTTATATATATTTTTTACTCAGTTAAAATTCCAACGGGTCCATTGACAGGCCCATTTAGAACTGCTCGTCCGAAACCTCTACAAAAAGGACCGCAAAAATGTTTTATTCAAATATTAGGAGTTCAAATAATTGATTAGGAGCTTTTGAACACCATTATATTGCAAAACCTCAATTTTTGTACTTTTTACTCAGTTAAAATTCCAACGGGTCCATTGAAAGGCCCATTTCGACCCGCTCGTTCGTAACCTCTACAAAAAGGACTGCAAAACAAGTTTTAATCAAATTTTAGGAGTTCATGTATTTTATTAGGAGCTTTTCAACACAATTATATTGCAAAACCTCAATTTCTGTACTTTTTACTCAGTTTAAATTCCAACGGGTCCATTGAAAGGCCCATTTAGACCTGCTCGTCCGAAACCTCTACAAAAATGACCGCAAAAATGTTTCATTCAAATATTAGGAGTTCAAATAATTGATTAGGAGCTTTTGAACACAATTACATTGCAAAACCTCAATTTCTGTACTTTTTACTCAGTTAAAATTCCAACGGGTCCTTTGAAAGGCCCATTTAGACCTGCTCGTCCGAAACCTCTACAAAAAGGACCGCAAAACAAGTTTTAGTCAAATATTAGAAGTTCAAATAATTGATTAAGAGCTTTTCAAATCAATTAAATTGCAAAACCTCAATTTCTGTACTTTTTACTCAGTTAAATTTCCAACGGGTCCATTGAAAGGCCCATTTCGACCCGCTCGTCCGAAACCTCTACAAAAAGGACCGCAAAACAAGTTTTAATCAAATTTTAGGAGTTCATGTAATTGAGTAGGAGCTTTTCAACACAATTATATTGCAAAACCGCAATTTATATATATTTTTTACTCAGTTAAAATTCCAACGGGTCCATTGACAGGCCCATTTAGAACTGCTCGTCCGAAACCTCTACAAAAAGGACCGCAAAAATGTTTTATTCAAATATTAGGAGTTCAAATAATTGATTAGGAGCTTTTGAACACCATTATATTGCAAAACCTCAATTTTTGTACTTTTTACTCAGTTAAAATTCCAACGGGTCCATTGAAAGGCCCATTTCGACCCGCTCGTTCGTAACCTCTACAAAAAGGACTGCAAAACAAGTTTTAATCAAATTTTAGGAGTTCATGTAATTTATTAGGAGCTTTTCAACACAATTATATTGCAAAACCTCAATTTTTGTACTTTTTACTCAATTAAAATTCCAACAGGTCCATTGAAAGTCCCATTTAGACCTGCACGTCCGAAACCTCTACAAAAAGGACCGCAAAAATGTTTTATTCAAATATTAGGAGTTCAAATAATTGATTAGGAGCTTTTGAACACAATTATATTGCAAAACCTCAATTTCTGTACTTTTTACTCAGTTAAAATTCCAACGGGTCCATTGAAAGGCCCATTTCGACCCGCTCGTTCGTAACCTCTACAAAAAGGACTGCAAAACAAGTTTTATTCAAATTTTAGGAGTTCATGTAATTTATTAGGAGCTTTTAAACACAATTATATTGCAAAACCTCAATTTCTTTACTTTTTACTCAGTTAAAATTCCAACGTGTCCATTGAAAGGACCATTTCGACCCGCTCGTTCGAAACCTCTACAAAGAGGACCGCAAAACAAGTTTTAATCAAATTTTAGGAGTTCATGTAATTGAGTAGGAGCTTTTCAACACAATTATATTGCAAAACCTCAATTTCTGTACTTTTTACTCAATTAAAATTCCAACGGGTCCATTGAAAGGCCCATTTCGACCCGCTCGTCCAAAACCTCTACAAAAAGGACCGCAAAACAAGTTTTAATCAAATTTTAGGAGTTCATGTATTTGATTAGGAGCTTTTCAACACAATTATATTGCAAAACCTCAATTTCTGTACTTTTTACTCAGTTAAAATTCCAACGGGTCCATTTGAAGGCCCATTTAGACCTGCTCATCCGAAACCTCTACAAAAAGGACTACAAAACAAGTTTTAATCAAATTTTAGGAGTTTATGTAATTGATTAGGAGCTTTTGAACACAATTATATTTCAAAACCTCAATTTCTGTACTTTTTACTCAGTTAAAATTCCAACGGGTCCATTGAAAGGCCCATTTTGACCCACTCGTCCAAAACCTCTACAAAAAGGACCGCAAAACAAGTTTTAATCAAATTTTAGGAGTTCGTGTATTTGATTAGGAGCTTTTCAACACAATTATATTGCAAAACCTTAATTTATGTACTTTTTACTCAGTTAAAATTCCAACGGGTCCATTGAAAGGCCCATTTAGACCTGCTCTTCCGAAACCTCTACAAAAAGGACCGCAAAAATGTTTTATTCAAATATTAGGAGTTCAAATAATTGATTAGGAGCTTTTGAACACAATTATATTGCAAAACCTCAATTTCTGTACTTTTTACTCAGTTAAAATTCTAACGGGTCCTTTTAATGGCCCATTTAGACCTGTTCGTACGAAACCTCTACAAAAAGGACCGCAAAACAAGTTTTAGTCAAATATTAGAAGTTCATATAATTGATTAGGAGCTTTTCAAATCAATTTTATTGCAAAACCTCAATTTCTGTACTTTTTACTTAGTTAAAATTCCAACGGGTCCATTGAAAGGCCCATTTCGACCCGCTCGTCCGAAACCTCTACAAGAAGGATCGCAAAACAAGTTTTAATCAAATTTTAGGAGTTCATGTAATTGATTAGGAGCTTTTCAACACAATTATATTGCAAAACCTCAATTTCTATACTTTTTACTCAGTTAAAATTCCAACGGGTCTATTGAAAGGGCCATTTAGACATGCTCGTCTGAAACCTCTACAAAAAGGACCGCAAAACAAGTTTTAATCAAATATTAGGAGTTCAAATAATTGATTAGGAGCTTTTAAACGCAATTATATTTCAAAACCTCAATTTCTTTACTTTTTACTCAGTTAAAATTCCAACGGGTCCTTTGAAAGGCCCATTTCGACCCGCTCGTCCGAAACCACTACAAAAAGGATCGCAAAACAAGTTTTAATCAAATTTTAGGAGTTCATGTAATTGATTAGGAGCTTTTCAACATAATTATATTGCAAAACCTCAATTTCTGTACTTTTTACTCAGTTAAAATTCCAACGGGTCCATTGAAAGGCCCATTTAGACCTGCTCGTCCGAAACCTCTACAAAAAGGACCGCAAAAATGTTTTATTCAAATATTAGGTGTTCAAATAATTTATTAGGAGCTTTTAAACACAATTATATTGCAAAACCTCAATTTCTGTACTTTTTACTCAGTTAAAATTCCAACTGGTCCATTGAAAGGCCCATTTCGACCCGCTCGTCCGAAACCTCTACAAAAAGGACCGCAAAACAAGTTTTAATCAAATTTTAGGAGTTCATGTATTTGATTAAAAGCTTTTCAACACAATTATATTGCAAAACCGCAATTTCTGTACTTTTTACTAAGTTAAAATTCCAACGGGTCCATTGAAAGGCCCATTTTGACCCGCTCGTCCGAAACCTCTACAAAAAGGACCGCAAAACAAGTTTTAATCAAATATTAGGAGTTCAAATAATTGATTAGGAGCTTTTAAACGCAATTATATTTCAAAACCTCAATTTCTTTACTTTTTACTCAGTTAAAATTCCAACGGGTCCTTTGAAAGGCCCATTTCGACCCGCTCGTCCGAAACCACTACAAAAAGGATCGCAAAACAAGTTTTAATCAAATTTTAGGAGTTCATGTAATTGATTAGGAGCTTTTCAACATAATTATATTGCAAAACCTCAATTTCTGTACTTTTTACTCAGTTAAAATTCCAACGGGTCCATTGAAAGGCCCATTTAGACCTGCTCGTCCGAAACCTCTACAAAAAGGACCGCAAAAATGTTTTATTCAAATATTAGGTGTTCAAATAATTTATTAGGAGCTTTTAAACACAATTATATTGCAAAACCTCAATTTCTGTACTTTTTACTCAGTTAAAATTCCAACTGGTCCATTGAAAGGCCCATTTCGACCCGCTCGTCCGAAACCTCTACAAAAAGGACCGCAAAACAAGTTTTAATCAAATTTTAGGAGTTCATGTATTTGATTAAAAGCTTTTCAACACAATTATATTGCAAAACCGCAATTTCTGTACTTTTTACTAAGTTAAAATTCCAACGGGTCCATTGAAAGGCCCATTTTGACCCGCTCGTCCGAAACCTCTACAAAAAGGACTGCAAAACAAGTTTTAATCAAATTTTAGGAGTTCATGTAATTGAGTAGGAGCTTTTCAACACAATTATATTGCAAAACCTCAATTTTTGTACTTTTTACTCAGTTAAAATTCCAATGGGCCCATTGAAAGGCCTATTTAGACCTGCTCGTCCGAAACCTCTACAAAAAGGACCGCAAAACAAGTTTTAATCAAATATTAGGAGTTCAAATAATTGATTAGGAGCTTTTGAACACCATTATATTGAAAAACCTCAATTTCTGTACTTTTTACTCAGTTAAAATTCCAACGGGTCCATTGAAGACCCATTTCGACCCGCTCGTCCGAAACCTCTACAAAAAGGACCGCAAAACAAGTTTTAATCAAATTTTAGAAGTTCATGAATTTGATTAGGAGCTTTTCAACACAATTATATTGCAAAACTGCAATTTCTGTACTTTTTACTCAGTTAAAATTCCAACGGGTCCATTGAAAGGCCCATTTAGACCTGCTCGTCCGAAACCTCTACAAAAAGGACTGCAAAACAAGTTTTAATCAAATTTTAGGAGTTCATGTAAATGATTAGGAGCTTTTCAACACAATTATATTTCAAAACTTCAATTTTTGTACTTTTTACTCAGTTAAAATTCCAACGGGTCCATTGAAAGGCCCATTTCGACCCGCTCGTCCGAAACCTCTACAAAAAGGACCGCAAAAAAAGTTTTAATCAAATTTTAGGAGTTCATGTATTTGATTAGGAGCTTTTCAACACAATTATATTGCAAAACCTCAATTTCTGTACTTTTTACTCAGTTAAAATTCCAACGGGTCCATTGAAAGGCCCATTTAGACCTGCTCTTCCGAAACCTCTACAAAAAGGACCGCAAAAATGTTTTATTCAAATATTAGGAGTTCAAATAATTGATTAGGAGCTTTTGAACACAATTATATTGCAAAACCTCAATTTCTGTACTTTTTACTCAGTTAAAATTCTAACGGGTCCTTTTAATGGCCCATTTAGACCTGTTCGTACGAAACCTCTACAAAAAGGACCGCAAAACAAGTTTTAGTCAAATATTAGAAGTTCATATAATTGATTAGGAGCTTTTCAAATCAATTTTATTGCAAAACCTCAATTTCTGTACTTTTTACTTAGTTAAAATTCCAACGGGTCCATTGAAAGGCCCATTTCGACCCGCTCGTCCGAAACCTCTACAAGAAGGATCGCAAAACAAGTTTTAATCAAATTTTAGGAGTTCATGTAATTGATTAGGAGCTTTTCAACACAATTATATTGCAAAACCTCAATTTCTATACTTTTTACTCAGTTAAAATTCCAACGGGTCTATTGAAAGGGCCATTTAGACATGCTCGTCTGAAACCTCTACAAAAAGGACCGCAAAACAAGTTTTAATCAAATATTAGGAGTTCAAATAATTGATTAGGAGCTTTTAAACGCAATTATATTTCAGAACCTCAATTTCTTTACTTTTTACTCAGTTAAAATTCCAACGGGTCCTTTGAAAGGCCCATTTCGACCCGCTCGTCCGAAACCACTACAAAAAGGATCGCAAAACAAGTTTTAATCAAATTTTAGGAGTTCATGTAATTGATTAGGAGCTTTTCAACATAATTATATTGCAAAACCTCAATTTCTGTACTTTTTACTCAGTTAAAATTCCAACGGGTCCATTGAAAGGCCCATTTAGACCTGCTCGTCCGAAACCTCTACAAAAAGGACCGCAAAAATGTTTTATTCAAATATTAGGTGTTCAAATAATTTATTAGGAGCTTTTAAACACAATTATATTGCAAAACCTCAATTTCTGTACTTTTTACTCAGTTAAAATTCCAACTGGTCCATTGAAAGGCCCATTTCGACCCGCTCGTCCGAAACCTCTACTAAAAGGACCGCAAAACAAGTTTTAATCAAATTTTAGGAGTTCATGTATTTGATTAAAAGCTTTTCAACACAATTATATTGCAAAACCGCAATTTCTGTACTTTTTACTAAGTTAAAATTCCAACGGGTTCATTGAAAGGCCCATTTTGACCCGCTCGTCCGAAACCTCTACAAAAAGGACTGCAAAACAAGTTTTAATCAAATTTTAGGAGTTCATGTAATTGAGTAGGAGCTTTTCAACACAATTATATTGCAAAACCTCAATTTTTGTACTTTTTACTCAGTTAAAATTCCAATGGGCCCATTGAAAGGCCTATTTAGACCTGCTCGTCCGAAACCTCTACAAAAAGGACCGCAAAACAAGTTTTAATCAAATATTAGGAGTTCAAATAATTGATTAGGATCTTTTGAACACCATTATATTGAAAAACCTCAATTTCTGTACTTTTTACTCAGTTAAAATTCCAACGGGTCCATTGAAGACCCATTTCGACCCGCTCGTCCGAAACCTCTACAAAAAGGACCGCAAAACAAGTTTTAATCAAATTTTAGAAGTTCATGAATTTGATTAGGAGCTTTTCAACACAATTATATTGCAAAACTGCAATTTCTGTACTTTTTACTCAGTTAAAATTCCAACGGGTCCATTGAAAGGCCCATTTAGACCTGCTCGTCCGAAACCTCTACAAAAAGGACTGCAAAACAAGTTTTAATCAAATTTTAGGAGTTCATGTAAATGATTAGGAGCTTTTCAACACAATTATATTTCAAAACTTCAATTTTTGTACTTTTTACTCAGTTAAAATTCCAACGGGTCCATTGAAAGGCCCATTTCGACCCGCTCGTCCGAAACCTCTACAAAAAGGACCGCAAAAAAAGTTTTAATCAAATTTTAGGAGTTCATGTATTTGATTAGGAGCTTTTCAACACAATTATATTGCAAAACCTCAATTTCTGTACTTTTTACTCAGTTAAAATTCCAACGGGTCCATTGAAAGGCCCATTTAGACCTGCTCGTCCGAAACCTCTACAAAAATGACCGCAAAAATGTTTTATTCAAATATTAGGAGTTCAAATAATTGATTAGGAGCTTTTGAACACAATTACATTGCAAAACCTCAATTTCTGTACTTTTTACTCAGTTAAAATTCCAACGGGTCCTTTGAAAGGCCCATTTAGACCTGCTCGTCCGAAACCTCTACAAAAAGGACCGCAAAACAAGTTTTAGTCAAATATTAGAAGTTCAAATAATTGATTAAGAGCTTTTCAAATCAATTAAATTGCAAAACCTCAATTTTTTAATTTTTACTCAGTTAAATTTCCAACGGGTCCATTGAAAGGCCCATTTCGACCCGCTCGTCCGAAACCTCTACAAAAAGGACCGCAAAACAAGTTTTAATCAAATTTTAGGAGTTCATGTAATTGAGTAGGAGCTTTTCAACACAATTATATTGCAAAACCGCAATTTATATATATTTTTTACTCAGTTAAAATTCCAACGGGTCCATTGACAGGCCCATTTAGAACTGCTCGTCCGAAACCTCTACAAAAAGGACCGCAAAAATGTTTTATTCAAATATTAGGAGTTCAAATAATTGATTAGGAGCTTTTCAAAACAATTATATTGCAAAACCTCAATTTCTGTACTTTTTACTCAGTTAAAATTCCAACTGGTCCATCGAAAGGCCCATTTCGACCCGCTCGTCCGAAACCTCTACAAAAAGGACCACAAAACAAGTTTTAATCAAATTTTAGGAGTTCATGTATTTGATTAGGAGCTTTTCAACACAATTATATTGCAAAACCGCAATTTCTGTACTTTTTACTCAGTTAAAATTCCAACGGGTCCATTGAAAGGCCCATTTCGACCCGCTCGTCCGAAACCTCTACAAAAAGGACCACAAAACAAGTTTTAATCAAATTTTAGGAGTTCATGTATTTGATTAGGAGCTTTTCAACACAATTATATTGCAAAACCGCAATTTCTGTACTTTTTACTCAGTTAAAATTCCAACGGGTCCATTGAGAGGCTCATTTCGACCCGCTCGTCCGAAACCTCTACAAAAAGGACCACAAAACAAGTTTTAATCAAATTTTAGGAGTTCATGTAATAGATTAAGAGCTTTTCAACACAATTATATTGCAAAACCTCAATTTCTGTACTTTTTACTCAGTTAAAATTCCAACGGGTCCATTGAAAGGCCCATTTAGACCTGCTCGTCCGAAACATCTACAAAAAGGACTGCAAAACAAATTTTAATCAAATTTTAGGAGTTCATGTAATTGATTATGAGATTTTCAACACAATTATATTGCAAAACCTCAATTTCTGTACTTTTTACTCAATTAAAATTCCAACGGGTCCATTGAAAGGCCCATTTCGACCCGCTCGTCCAAAACCTCTACAAAAAGGACCGCAAAACAAGTTTTAATCAAATTTTAGGAGTTCATGTATTTGATTAGGAGCTTTTCAACACAATTATATTGCAAAACCTCAATTTCTGTACTTTTTACTCAGTTAAAATTCCAACGGGTCCATTTGAAGGCCCATTTAGACCTGCTCATCCGAAACCTCTACAAAAAGGACTACAAAACAAGTTTTAATCAAATTTTAGGAGTTTATGTAATTGATTAGGAGCTTTTGAACACAATTATATTTCAAAACCTCAATTTCTGTACTTTTTACTCAGTTAAAATTCCAACGGGTCCATTGAAAGGCCCATTTTGACCCACTCGTCCAAAACCTCTACAAAAAGGACCGCAAAACAAGTTTTAATCAAATTTTAGGAGTTCGTGTATTTGATTAGGAGCTTTTCAACACAATTATATTGCAAAACCTTAATTTATGTACTTTTTACTCAGTTAAAATTCCAACGGGTCCATTGAAAGGCCCATTTAGACCTGCTCTTCCGAAACCTCTACAAAAAGGACCGCAAAAATGTTTTATTCAAATATTAGGAGTTCAAATAATTGATTAGGAGCTTTTGAACACAATTATATTGCAAAACCTCAATTTCTGTACTTTTTACTCAGTTAAAATTCTAACGGGTCCTTTTAATGGCCCATTTAGACCTGTTCGTACGAAACCTCTACAAAAAGGACCGCAAAACAAGTTTTAGTCAAATATTAGAAGTTCATATAATTGATTAGGAGCTTTTCAAATCAATTTTATTGCAAAACCTCAATTTCTGTACTTTTTACTTAGTTAAAATTCCAACGGGTCCATTGAAAGGCCCATTTCGACCCGCTCGTCCGAAACCTCTACAAGAAGGATCGCAAAACAAGTTTTAATCAAATTTTAGGAGTTCATGTAATTGATTAGGAGCTTTTCAACACAATTATATTGCAAAACCTCAATTTCTATACTTTTTACTCAGTTAAAATTCCAACGGGTCTATTGAAAGGGCCATTTAGACATGCTCGTCTGAAACCTCTACAAAAAGGACCGCAAAACAAGTTTTAATCAAATATTAGGAGTTCAAATAATTGATTAGGAGCTTTTAAACGCAATTATATTTCAAAACCTCAATTTCTTTACTTTTTACTCAGTTAAAATTCCAACGGGTCCTTTGAAAGGCCCATTTCGACCCGCTCGTCCGAAACCACTACAAAAAGGATCGCAAAACAAGTTTTAATCAAATTTTAGGAGTTCATGTAATTGATTAGGAGCTTTTCAACATAATTATATTGCAAAACCTCAATTTCTGTACTTTTTACTCAGTTAAAATTCCAACGGGTCCATTGAAAGGCCCATTTAGACCTGCTCGTCCGAAACCTCTACAAAAAGGACCGCAAAAATGTTTTATTCAAATATTAGGTGTTCAAATAATTTATTAGGAGCTTTTAAACACAATTATATTGCAAAACCTCAATTTCTGTACTTTTTACTCAGTTAAAATTCCAACTGGTCCATTGAAAGGCCCATTTCGACCCGCTCGTCCGAAACCTCTACAAAAAGGACCGCAAAACAAGTTTTAATCAAATTTTAGGAGTTCATGTATTTGATTAAAAGCTTTTCAACACAATTATATTGCAAAACCGCAATTTCTGTACTTTTTACTAAGTTAAAATTCCAACGGGTCCATTGAAAGGCCCATTTTGACCCGCTCGTCCGAAACCTCTACAAAAAGGACTGCAAAACAAGTTTTAATCAAATTTTAGGAGTTCATGTAATTGAGTAGGAGCTTTTCAACACAATTATATTGCAAAACCTCAATTTTTGTACTTTTTACTCAGTTAAAATTCCAATGGGCCCATTGAAAGGCCTATTTAGACCTGCTCGTCCGAAACCTCTACAAAAAGGACCGCAAAACAAGTTTTAATCAAATATTAGGAGTTCAAATAATTGATTAGGAGCTTTTGAACACCATTATATTGAAAAACCTCAATTTCTGTACTTTTTACTCAGTTAAAATTCCAACGGGTCCATTGAAGACCCATTTCGACCCGCTCGTCCGAAACCTCTACAAAAAGGACCGCAAAACAAGTTTTAATCAAATTTTAGAAGTTCATGAATTTGATTAGGAGCTTTTCAACACAATTATATTGCAAAACTGCAATTTCTGTACTTTTTACTCAGTTAAAATTCCAACGGGTCCATTGAAAGGCCCATTTAGACCTGCTCGTCCGAAACCTCTACAAAAAGGACTGCAAAACAAGTTTTAATCAAATTTTAGGAGTTCATGTAAATGATTAGGAGCTTTTCAACACAATTATATTTCAAAACTTCAATTTTTGTACTTTTTACTCAGTTAAAATTCCAACGGGTCCTTTGAAAGGCCCATTTCGACCCGCTCGTCCGAAACCTCTACAAAAAGGACCGCAAAAAAAGTTTTAATCAAATTTTAGGAGTTCATGTATTTGATTAGGAGCTTTTCAACACAATTATATTGCAAAACCTCAATTTCTGTACTTTTTACTCAGTTAAAATTCCAACGGGTCCATTGAAAGGCCCATTTAGACCTGCTCTTCCGAAACCTCTACAAAAAGGACCGCAAAAATGTTTTATTCAAATATTAGGAGTTCAAATAATTGATTAGGAGCTTTTGAACACAATTATATTGCAAAACCTCAATTTCTGTACTTTTTACTCAGTTAAAATTCTAACGGGTCCTTTTAATGGCCCATTTAGACCTGTTCGTACGAAACCTCTACAAAAAGGACCGCAAAACAAGTTTTAGTCAAATATTAGAAGTTCATATAATTGATTAGGAGCTTTTCAAATCAATTTTATTGCAAAACCTCAATTTCTGTACTTTTTACTTAGTTAAAATTCCAACGGGTCCATTGAAAGGCCCATTTCGACCCGCTCGTCCGAAACCTCTACAAGAAGGATCGCAAAACAAGTTTTAATCAAATTTTAGGAGTTCATGTAATTGATTAGGAGCTTTTCAACACAATTATATTGCAAAACCTCAATTTCTATACTTTTTACTCAGTTAAAATTCCAACGGGTCTATTGAAAGGGCCATTTAGACATGCTCGTCTGAAACCTCTACAAAAAGGACCGCAAAACAAGTTTTAATCAAATATTAGGAGTTCAAATAATTGATTAGGAGCTTTTAAACGCAATTATATTTCAGAACCTCAATTTCTTTACTTTTTACTCAGTTAAAATTCCAACGGGTCCTTTGAAAGGCCCATTTCGACCCGCTCGTCCGAAACCACTACAAAAAGGATCGCAAAACAAGTTTTAATCAAATTTTAGGAGTTCATGTAATTGATTAGGAGCTTTTCAACATAATTATATTGCAAAACCTCAATTTCTGTACTTTTTACTCAGTTAAAATTCCAACGGGTCCATTGAAAGGCCCATTTAGACCTGCTCGTCCGAAACCTCTACAAAAAGGACCGCAAAAATGTTTTATTCAAATATTAGGTGTTCAAATAATTTATTAGGAGCTTTTAAACACAATTATATTGCAAAACCTCAATTTCTGTACTTTTTACTCAGTTAAAATTCCAACTGGTCCATTGAAAGGCCCATTTCGACCCGCTCGTCCGAAACCTCTACTAAAAGGACCGCAAAACAAGTTTTAATCAAATTTTAGGAGTTCATGTATTTGATTAAAAGCTTTTCAACACAATTATATTGCAAAACCGCAATTTCTGTACTTTTTACTAAGTTAAAATTCCAACAGGTTCATTGAAAGGCCCATTTTGACCCGCTCGTCCGAAACCTCTACAAAAAGGACTGCAAAACAAGTTTTAATCAAATTTAAGGAGTTCATGTAATTGAGTAGGAGCTTTTCAACACAATTATATTGCAAAACCTCAATTTTTGTACTTTTTACTCAGTTAAAATTCCAATGGGCCCATTGAAAGGCCTATTTAGACCTGCTCGTCCGAAACCTCTACAAAAAGGACCGCAAAACAAGTTTTAATCAAATATTAGGAGTTCAAATAATTGATTAGGAGCTTTTGAACACCATTATATTGAAAAACCTCAATTTCTGTACTTTTTACTCAGTTAAAATTCCAACGGGTCCATTGAAGACCCATTTCGACCCGCTCGTCCGAAACCTCTACAAAAAGGACCGCAAAACAAGTTTTAATCAAATTTTAGAAGTTCATGAATTTGATTAGGAGCTTTTCAACACAATTATATTGCAAAACTGCAATTTCTGTACTTTTTACTCAGTTAAAATTCCAACGGGTCCATTGAAAGGCCCATTTAGACCTGCTCGTCCGAAACCTCTACAAAAAGGACTGCAAAACAAGTTTTAATCAAATTTTAGGAGTTCATGTAAATGATTAGGAGCTTTTCAACACAATTATATTTCAAAACTTCAATTTTTGTACTTTTTACTCAGTTAAAATTCCAACGGGTCCATTGAAAGGCCCATTTCGACCCGCTCGTCCGAAACCTCTACAAAAAGGACCGCAAAAAAAGTTTTAATCAAATTTTAGGAGTTCATGTATTTGATTAGGAGCTTTTCAACACAATTATATTGCAAAACCTCAATTTCTGTACTTTTTACTCAGTTAAAATTCCAACGGGTCCATTGAAAGGCCCATTTAGACCTGCTCGTCCGAAACCTCTACAAAAATGACCGCAAAAATGTTTTATTCAAATATTAGGAGTTCAAATAATTGATTAGGAGCTTTTGACCACAATTACATTGCAAAACCTCAATTTCTGTACTTTTTACTCAGTTAAAATTCCAACGGGTCCTTTGAAAGGCCCATTTAGACCTGCTCGTCCGAAACCTCTACAAAAAGGACCGCAAAACAAGTTTTAGTCAAATATTAGAAGTTCAAATAATTGATTAAGAGCTTTTCAAATCAATTAAATTGCAAAACCTCAATTTTTTAATTTTTACTCAGTTAAATTTCCAACGGGTCCATTGAAAGGCCCATTTCGACCCGCTCGTCCGAAACCTCTACAAAAAGGACCGCAAAACAAGTTTTAATCAAATTTTAGGAGTTCATGTAATTGAGTAGGAGCTTTTCAACACAATTATATTGCAAAACCGCAATTTATATATATTTTTTACTCAGTTAAAATTCCAACGGGTCCATTGACAGGCCCATTTAGAACTGCTCGTCCGAAACCTCTACAAAAAGGACCGCAAAAATGTTTTATTCAAATATTAGGAGTTCAAATAATTGATTAGGAGCTTTTCAAAACAATTATATTGCAAAACCTCAATTTCTGTACTTTTTACTCAGTTAAAATTCCAACTGGTCCATCGAAAGGCCCATTTCGACCCGCTCGTCCGAAACCTCTACAAAAAGGACCACAAAACAAGTTTTAATCAAATTTTAGGAGTTCATGTATTTGATTAGGAGCTTTTCAACACAATTATATTGCAAAACCGCAATTTCTGTACTTTTTACTCAGTTAAAATTCCAACGGGTCCATTGAGAGGCCCATTTCGACCCGCTCGTCCGAAACCTCTACAAAAAGGACTGCAAAACAAGTTTTAATCAAATTTTAGGAGTTCATGTAATTGAGTAGGAGCTTTTCAACACAATTATATTGCAAAACCTCAATTTCTGTACTTTTTACTCAGTTAAAATTCCAACGGGTCCATTGAAAGCCTATTTAGACTTGCTCGTCCGAAACCTCTACAAAAAGGACCGCAAAACAAGTTTTAGTCAAATATTAGTAGTTCAAATAATTGATTAGGAGCTTTTCAAATCAATTATATTGCAAAACTTCAATTTTTGTACTTTTTACTCAGTTAAAATTCCAACGGGTCCATTGAAAGGCCCATTTAGACCTGCTCGTCCGAAACATCTACAAAAAGGACTGCAAAACAAATTTTAATCAAATTTTAGGAGTTCATGTAATTGATTATGAGATTTTCAACACAATTATATTGCAAAACCTCAATTTCTGTACTTTTTACTCAATTAAAATTCCAACGGGTCCATTGAAAGGCCCATTTCGACCCGCTCGTCCAAAACCTCTACAAAAGGACTGCAAAAGAAGTTTTAATCAAATTTTAGGAGTTCTTGTATTTGATTAGGAGCTTTTCAACACAATTATATTGCAAAACCGCAATTTCTGTACTTTTTACATAGTTAAAATTCCAACGGGTCGATTGAAAGGCCCATTTCGACCCGCTCGTCCGAAACCTCTACAAAAAGGACTCCAAAACAAGTTTTAATCAAATTTTAGGAGTTCATGTAATTGAGTAGGAGCTTTTCAACACAATTATATTGCAAAACCTCAATTTCTGTACTTTTTACTTAGTTAAAATTCCAACGGGTCCATTGAAAGGCCTATTTAGACCTGCTCGTCCGAAACCTCTAGAAAAAGGACCGCAAAACAAGTTTTAGTCAAATATTAGGAGTTCAAATAATTGATTAGGAGCTTTTCAAATCAATTATATTGCAAAACCTCAATTTTTGTACTTTTTACTCAGTGAAAATTCCAACGGGTCCATTGAAAGGCCCATTTAGACCTGCTCGTCCGAAACCTCTACAAAAAGGACAGCAAAACAAGTTTTAATCAAATTTTAGGAGTTCATGAATTTGATTAGGAGCTTTTCAACACAATTATATTGCAAATCTTCAATTTCTGCACTTTTTACTAAATTAAAATTCCAACGGGTCCATTGACAGGCCCATTTAAAACTTCTCGTCCGAAACCTCTACAAAAAGGACCGCAAAAATGTTTTATTCAAATATTAGGAGTTCAAATAATTGATTAGGAGCTTTTCAACACAATTATATTGCAAAACCTCAATTTCTGTACTTTTTACTCAGTTAAAATTCCAATGGGTCCATTGACAGGCCCATTTAGAACTGCTCGTCCGAAACCTCTACAAAAAGGACCGCAAAAATATTTTATTAAAATATTAGGAGTTCAAATAATTTATTAGGAGCTTTTCAACACAATTATATTGCAAAACCTTAATTTTGTACTTTTTACTCATTTAAAATTCCAACGGGTCCATTGAAAGGCCCATTTAGACCTGCTCGTCCGAAACCTCTACAAAAAGGACCGCAAAAATGTTTTATTCAAATATTAGGAGTTCAAGTAATTGATTAGGAGCTTTTGAAAACAATTATATTGCAAAACCTCAATTTCTGTACTTTTTACTCAGTTAAAATTCCAACGGGTCCATTGAAAGGCCCATTTCGACCCGCTCGTCCAAAACCTCTACAAAAAGGACCGCAAAACAAGTTTTAATCAAATTTTAGGAGATCATGTATTTGATTAGGAGCTTTTCAACACAATTATATTGCAAAACCTCAATTTATGTACTTTTTACTCAGTTAAAATTCCAACGGGTCCATTGAAAGGCCCATTTAGACCTGCTCGTCCGAAACCTCTACAAAAAGGACCGAAAAAATGTTTTATTCAAATATTAGGAGTTCAAATAATTGATTAGGAGCTTTTCAAATCAATTATATTGCAAAACCTCAATTTCTGTACTTTTTACTCAGTTAAAATTCCAACGGGTCCATTGAAAGGCCCATTTAGACCTGCTCGTCCGAAACCTCTACAAAAAGAACTGCAAAACAAGTTTTAATCAAATTTTAGGAGTTCAGGTAATTGATTAGGAGCTTTTCAACACAATTATATTTCAAAACCTCAATTTCTGTACTTTTTACTCAGTTAAAATTCTAACGGGTCCATTGAAAGGCCCATTTCGACCCGCTCGTCCAAAACCTCTACAAAAAGTACCGCAAAACAAGTTTTAATCAAATTTTAGGAGTTCATGTATTTGATTAGGAGCTTTTCAACACAATTACATTGCAAAACCTCAATTTCTGTACTTTTTACTCAGTTAAAATTCCAACGGGTCCATTGAAAGGCCCATTTAGACCTGCTCGTCCGAAACCTCTACAAAAAGGACCGTAAAAATGTTTTATTCAAATATTAGGAGTTAAAATAATTGATTAGGAGCTTTTGAACACAATTATATTGCAAAACCTCAATTTTTGTACTTTTTACTCAGTGAAAATTCCAACGGGTCCATTGAAAGGCCCATTTAGACCTGCTCGTCCGAAACATCTACAAAAAGGACAACAAAACAAGTTTTAATCAAATTTTAGGAGTTCACGAATTTGATTAGGAGCTTTTCAACACAATTATATTGCAAAATCTCAATTTCTGTACTTTTTGCTAAGTTAAAATTCCAACGGGTCCATTGACAGGCCCATTTAGAACTGCTCGTCCGAAACCTCTACAAAAAGGACCGCAAAAATGTTTTATTCAAATATTAGGAGTTCAAATAATTGATTAGGAGCTTTTCAACACAATTATATTGCAAAACCTCAATTTCTGTACTTTTTACTCAGTTAAAATTCCAATGGGTCCATTGACAGGCCCATTTAGAACTGCTCGTCCGAAACCTCTACGAAAAGGACCGCAAAAATGTTTTATTCAAATATTAGGAGTTCAAATAATTTATTAGGAGCTTTTCAACACAATTATATTGTAAAACCTTAATTTTTGTACTTTTTACTCATTTAAAATTCCAACGGGTCCATTGAAAGGCCCATTTAGACCTGCTCGTCCGAAACCTCTACAAAAAGGACCGCAAAAATGTTTTATTCAAATATTAGGAGTTCAAATAATTTATTAGGAGCTTTTCAACACAATTATATTGTAAAACCTTAATTTTTGTACTTTTTACTCATTTAAAATTCCAACGGGTCCATTGAAAGGCCCATTTCGACCCGCTCGTCCAAAACCTCTACAAAAAGGACCGCAAAACAAGTTTTAATCAAATTTTAGGAGTTCATGTATTTGATTAGGAGCTTTTCAACACAATTATATTGCAAAACCACAATTTCTGTACTTTTTACTCAGTTAAAATTCCAACGGGTCCATTGAAAGGCCCATTTAGACCTGCTCGTCCGAAACCTCTACAAAAAGGACCGCAAAAATGTTTTATTCAAATATTAGAAGTTCAAATAATTGATTAGGAGCTTTTCAAATCAATTATATTGCAAAACCTCAATTTTTGTACTTTTTACTCAGTTAAAATTCCAACGGGTCAAGTGATGACTTGTTCTGGTGGTTCGCGGAACTGGTTTTATTCTCCACAGTCTTCTTTCAAGTCCCACGGGTTGCATGTTTGATGCGCAAGCTGCTTTTGTCAGTGGTCGGAATATTACTGACAATATTTTAATTGCGCATGAACTTGTGCATACCCTCCATACCAACAACGCCTCGATGTATCAGGGGGCTGCTTTGAAACTCGATATGGAAAAAGCTTTTGATAAGGTTGAGTGGTCTTTCCTTAAAGACGTAATGCTGCGTATGGGATTTGCATCGGACTGGGTCCAATTAATACTCCGATGCGTCTCCACCGTGTCCTTTTCGGTTCGCCTTAATGGCGCCCTATCTAATGATTTCTTTCCGACTCGGGGAATCCGGCAAGGGGACCCTCTGTCGCCATTTCTCTTTTTAATATGCTCTCAAGGGCTCTCTGCAGCCCTCGAGGCTGAACAACATTCGGGACGTCTAATTGGGTTACAAGCTAATAGACGTGGCCCAAGAATTAACCACCTGCTCTTTGCGGATGATAGCATTGTCTTTGTCCGTAACTGCCCAGGAGAAATTGCCCATTTAAAAGAGATTCTCCGAATATACGAGGCATCCTCCGGTCAGTCAGTCAACTTTTCGAAGTCGACGGCCTTTTGTAGCCCCCTCGTTTCAAGGGACTTCACTCATGCGCTACAACATACCCTTGGCATACGCCTGGTTGATGACCCAGGAACCTATCTGGGTGTCCCTTTGCTAATCGGGAGGAATCGAACGACCAGTCTTGGCTTCATTCGAGACAAGGTCAATTCTCGCATGACTAAATGGGATACTAACCTTCTATCATACAGCGGGCGTGAGATTCTTATAAAATCTGTGGCGCAAGCGCTACCCCAATATGTCATGTCCTGTTACTTACTTCCACAGAACATTGTGGATGACGCAACACGATCAATCCGCCGTTACTGGTGGACGGGCAGAAGTAACAAACAAGGATGGCCAATGCTTTCCTGGGATACTATGTGCGCCCCTAAAGCTGCAGGGGGCATGGGTTTCCGAGATCTCCGGGACTTCAATGTTGCCCTACTTGGGAAACAAATATGGCGGCTAATCCACTCACTCGATTCCTTACTCGCTCGAGTCCTCAAATCACGCTATTATCCCTCCGGGAATATTTTAGAGGCAAAAGTTGACAACCGAGCCTCCTATGCTTGGCGAGGTATTTGGCAGGCGTTGCAGCAATTACGTTCTGGTTTCTTTTGGCGACCGGGAATTGATAGCCGGCTGCGCCTCCATCGTGATACTTGGGGTGGGTCCAGTGGGCTAGCTCTCTTTGGTAGCTATCAAGACAATGAGGAAATCCCATTGCGATGCGGAGACTTTATGATACGTCATCATAATGCATGGGATGAACGTAAAATACGTCAATATTTCGATGACGACGATGCCGACAAAATATTGACCATACCAATTTCTGATGTCCGACACGATACTCTACTATGGGGTTTTCACGATACGAACATATATTCCGTGCGCTCTGGGTACCTATTCTTACGTAGGCCCCCACGGCCTCTTGAGCGTCCGAACCCTTTATGGAAGATCATTACTAAATCCAACACACTCCCGAAAATCCGCACCTTTGGATGGAGGGTAGGCCGGGATGCGCTACCAACAGGGGCTCGCCTCGCGAATATAGGACTAGGCTCGGGCATGTGTCCGTTTTGCACTTCGACGATAGAATCTGCGCTTCATGCTTTCAAAGATTGTCCAGGTGCGGCTGAGACTCTCAGCCTCGCCGGATTTCCAACCGCGCTTCGAAATAGCAACGACACATCGATGTCACTTTGGTTGGAACGAGGAGCTAGGCTCCTATCTTGCGCACAATTTGATCTCCTTCTAACTATTCTATGGAATCTTTGGAATAGGAGGAATGAATGGGTCCATTCTCAGCGTCTGCAGCCCCCATGGCTCACTGTGATGAACTCACAGGACCTACTTCGAGACTACCTAGCAGCCAACGCAGATGTTCCCACGATGAGGCAACCGACGACGATAGCGCTTTCCCCACCTGTTTGGAGGCCGCCGCCAGCTGGATCAATCAAAATCAATGTTGACGGTGCTTTCCACCCAACTATGGGGTCGGCTGGAATTGGCATCGTGGCCCGTGACGCTTATGGAGCTATCCTGATGGGACGGGCTATTTACCTGGACACTATTGCAGATTCTACATCAGCAGAACTACGGGCGATTTCGGATGGTGTCCATTTAGGGGTGGAGGCGGGATGGACTGGGTTTATCCTTGAATCAGATGCAGCCCTGTTGATCAACCGGTTGTGCACAGCAAGCGAGGATGCCTCCCCTATTCAAAGACCGGTGCAGGACATGAGATCTTTCATTACTACTGTATCAGGTCTTAGGTTACTCTATGTACCGCGTGGAGCTAATATTTTAGCTCATTCTGTAGCCAATTGGGCTTTGCATTCTCATTCCTCTATGTATTTTGGGCCGGGCTTACCCGATGCTCTAAGAACTTTTGTACCGGTTGTTAACCAACCACCTTAATTTATAATACATTTTGGGCACTCTTTTCCCCTCCTAGGGCCTACTGGGTCAGCCCAGTAAGGTTTAGTGGGGTTTTTAATGAGGCCCTTTCTTCAAAAAAAAATTCCAACGGGTCCATTGAAAGGCCCATTTCGACCCGCTCGTCCAAAACCTCTACAAAAAGGACCGCAAAACAAGTTTTAATCAAATTTTAGGAGTTCATGTATTTGTTTAGGAGCTTTTCAACACAATTATATTGCAAAACCTCAATTTCTGTACTTTTTACTCAGTTAAAATTCCAACGGGTCCATTGAAAGGCCCATTTCAACCCGCTCGTCCAAAACCTCTACAAAAAGTACCGCAAAACAAGTTTTAATCAAATTTTAGGAGTTCATGTATTTGATTAGGAGCTTTTCAACACAATTATATTGCAAAACCTCAATTTCTGTACTTTTTACTCAGTGAAAATTCCAACGGGTCCATTGAAAGGCCCATTTAGACCTGCTCGTCCGAAACCTCTACAAAAAGGACAGCAAAACAAGTTTTAATCAAATTTTAGGAGTTCATGAATTTGATTAGGAGCTTTTCAACACAATTATATTGCAAAACCTCAATTTTTGTACTTTTTACTAAGTTAAAATTCCAACGGGTCCATTGACAGGCCCATTTAGAACTGCTCGTCCGAAACCTCTACAAAAAGGACCGCAAAAATGATTTATTCAAATATTAGGAGTTCAAATAATTGATTAGGAGCTTTTCAACACAATTATATTGCAAAACCTCAATTTCTGTACTTTTTACTCAGTTAAAATTCCAATGGGTCCATTGACAGGCCCATTTCGACCCGCTCGTCCGAAACCTCTACAAAAAGGACCGCAAAAATGTTTTATTCAAATATTAGGTGTTCATGTAATTGATTAGCAGCTTTTCAACACAATTATATTGCAAAACCTCAATTTCTGTACTTTTTACTCAGTTAAAATTTCAACGGGTCCATTGAAAGGTCCATTTCGACTCGCTCGTCCGAAACATCTACAAAAAGGACCGCAAAAAAAATTTAATCAAATTTTAGGAGTTCATGTATTTAATTAGGAGCTTTTCAACACAATTATATTGCAAAACCTCAATTTCTGTACTTTTTACTCAGTTAAAATTCCAACGGGTCCATTGAAAGGCCCATTTAGACCTGCTCGTCTGAAACCTCTACAAAAAGGTCCGCAAAAATGTTTTATTCAAATATTAGGAGTTCAAATAATTGATTAGGATCTTTTGAATACAATTATATTGCAAAACCTCAATTTCTGTACTTTTTACTCAGTTAAAATTCCAACGGGTCCATTGAAAGGCCCACTTAGACCTGCTCGTCCGAAACCTCTACAAAAAGGACCGCAAAAATGTTTTATTCAAATATTAGGAGTTCAAATAATTTATTAGGAGCTTTAGAACACAATTATATTACAAAACCTCAATTTCTGTACTTTTTACTTAGTTAAAATTCCAATGGGTCCATTGAAAGACCCATTTAGACCTGCTCGTCCGAAACCTCTACAAAAAGAACCACAAAACAAGTTTTAATCAAATATTAGGAGTTCAAATAATTGATTAGGAGCTTTTCAAATCAATTATATTGGAAAACCTCAATTTCTATACTTTTTACTCAGTTAAAATTCCAACGGGTCCATTGAAAGGCCCATTTAGACCTACTCGTCCGAAACCTCTACAAAAAGGACTGCAAAACAGGTTTTAATCAAATTTTAGGACTTCATGTAATTGGTTAGGAGCTTTTCAACAAAATTATATTGCAAAACCTCAATTTTGTACTTTTTACTCAGTTAAAATTCCAACGGGTCCATTGAAAGGCCCATTTAGACATGCTCGTCCGAAACCTCTACAAAAAGGACCGCAAAACAAGTTTTAATCAAATATTAGGAGTTCAAATAATTGATTAGGAGATTTTCAACACAATTATATTGCAAAACCTCAATTTCTATACTTTTTACTCAGTTAAAATTCCAACGAGTCCATTGAAAGGCCCATTTCGACCCTCTCGTTCGAAACCTCTACTAAAAGGACCGCAAAAAAGGTTTTAATCAAATATTAGGAGTTCATGTAAATGATTAGGAGCTTTTCAACACAATTATATTTCAAAACCTCAATTTCTGTACTTTTTACTCAGTTAAAATTCCAACGGGTCCATTGAAGACCCATTTCAACCCGCTCGTCCGAAACCTCTACAAAAAGGACAGCAAAACAAGTTTTAATCAAATTTTAGGAGTTCATGTATTTGATTAGGAGCTTTTCAACACAATTATATTGCAAAACTGCAATTTCTGTACTTTTTACTTAGTTAAAATTCAAACGGGTCCATTGAAAGGCCCATTTCGACCCGCTCGTCCGAAACCTCTACAAAAAGGACCGCAAAAAAAGTTTTAATCAAATTTTAGGAGTTCATGTATTTGATTAGGAGCTTTTCAACACAATTATATTGCAAAACCTCAATTTCTGTACTTTTTACTCAGTTAAAATTCCAACGGGTCCATTGAAAGGCCCATTTAGACCTGCACGTCCGAAACCTCTACAAAAAGGACCACAAAAATTTTTTATTCAAATATTAGGAGTTCAAATAATTGATTAGGAGCTTTTGAACACAATTATATTGCAAAACCTCAATTTCTGTACTTTTTACTCAGTTAAAATTCCAACGGGTCCTTTGAAAGGCCCATTTCGACCCGCTCGTTCGAAACCTCTACAAAAAGGACTGCAAAACAAGTTTTAATCAAATTTTAGGAGTTCATGTAATTGATTAGGAGCTTTTCAACACATTTATATTTCAAAACCTCAATTTTTGTACTTTTTACTCAGTTAAAATTCCAACGGGTCCATTGAAAGGCCCATTTCGTCCCGCTCGTTCGTAACCTCTACAAAAAGGACTGCAAAACAAGTTTTAATTAAATTTTAGGAGTTCATGTAATTTATTAGGAGCTTTTCAACACAATTATATTGCAAAACCTCAATTTCTATACTTTTTACTCAGTTAAAATTCCAACGAGTCTTTTGAAAGGCCCATTTCGACCCGCTCGTTCGAAACCTCTACAAAAAGAACCGCAAAAAAGGTTTTAATCAAATATTAGGAGTTCATGTAATTTATTAGGAGCTTTTCAACACAAATATATTTCAAAACCTCAATTTCTGTACTTTTTACTCAGTTAAAATTCAAACGGGTACATTGAAGACCCATTTCGACCCGCTCGTCCGAAACCTCTACAAAAAGGACCGCAAAACAAGTTTTAATCAAATTTTAGGAGTTCATGAATTTGATTAGGAGCTTTTCATCACAATTATATTGCAAAACTGCAATTTCTGTACTTTTTACTCAGTTAAAATTCCAACCGGTCCATTGAAAGGCCCATTTCGACCCGCTCGTCCGAAACCTCTACAAAAAGGATTGCAAAACAAGTTTTAATCAAATTTTAGGAGTTCATGTAATAGATTAAGAGCTTTTCAACACAATTATATTGCAAAACCTCAATTTCTGTACTTTTTACTTAGTTAAAATTCCAACGGGTCCATTGAAAGGCCCATTTAGAACTGCTCGTTCGAAACCTCTACAAAAAGGACCGCAAAACAAGTTTTAATCAAATATTAGGAGTTCAAATAATTGATTAGGAGCTTTTGAACACAATTATATTACAAAACCTCAATTTCTGTACTTTTTACTCAGTTAAAATTCCAACGGGTCCATTGAAAGGCCCATTTCGACCCGCTCGTTCGAAACCTCTACAAAAAGGACTGCAAAACAAGTTTTAATCAAATTTTAGGAGTTCATGTAATTGATTAGGAGCTTTTCTACACAATTATATTTCAAAACCTCAATTTTTGTACTTTTTACTCAGTTAAAATTCCAACGGGTCCATTGAAAGGCCCATTTCGACCCGCTCGTCCAAAACCTCTACAAAAAGGACCGCAAAAAAAGTTTTAATCAAATTTTAGGAGTTCATGTATTTTCTTAGGAGCTTTTCAACACAATTATATTGCAAAACCTCAATTTCTGTACTTTTTACTCAGTTAAAATTCCAACGGGTCCATTGAAAGGCCCATTTAGACCTGCACGTCCGAAACCTCTACAAAAAGGACCGCAAAAATGTTTTATTCAAATATTAGGAGTTCAAATAATTGATTAGGAGCTTTTGAACACAATTATATTGCAAAACCTCAATTTCTGTACTTTTTACTCAGTTAAAATTCCAACGGGTCCATTGAAAGGCCCATTTCGACCCGCTCGTCCGAAACCTCTACAAAAAGGACCGCAAAACAAGTTTTAATCAAATTTTAGTAGTTCATGTAATTGAGTAGGATCTTTTCAACACAATTATATTGCAAAACCGCAATTTCTATACTTTTTACTCAGTTAAAATTCCAACGGGTCCATTGCAGGCCCATTTAGAACTGCTCGTCCGAAACCTCTACAAAAAGGACCGCAAAAATGTTTTATTCAAATATTAGGAGTTCAAATAATTGATTAGGAGCTTTTCAAAACAATTATATTGCAAAACCTCAATTTCTGTACTTTTTACTCAGTTAAAATTCCAATTGGTCCATTGAAAGGCCCATTTCGACCCGCTCGTCCGAAACTTCTACAAAAAGGACCGCAAAACAAGTTTTAATCAAATTTTAGGAGTTCATGTATTTGATTAGGAGCTTTTCAACACAATTATATTGCAAAACCGCAATTTCTGTACTTTTTACTCAGTTAAAATTCCAACGGGTCCATTAAAAGGCCCATTTCGACCCGCTCGTCCTAAACCTCTACAAAAAGTACCGCAAAACAAGTTTTAATCAAATTTTAGGAGTTCATGTAATTGAGTAGGAGCTTTTCAACACAATTATATTGAAAAACCTCAATTTCTGTACTTTTTACTCAGTTAAAATTCCAACGGGTCCATTGAAAGGCCTATTTAGACCTGCTCGTCCGAAACCTCTACAAAAAGGACCGCAAAACAAGTTTTAATCAAATATTAGGAGTTCAAATAATTGATTAGGAGCTTTTGAACACCATTATATTGCAAAACCTCAATTTCTGTACTTTTTACTCAGTTAAAATTCCAACGGGTCCATTGAAAGGCCCATTTCGACCCGCTTGTTCGTAACCTCTACAAAAAGGACTGCAAAACAAGTTTTAATCAAATTTTAGGAGTTCATGTAATTTATTAGGAGCTTTTCAACACAATTATATTGCAAAACCTCAATTTCTGTACTTTTTACTCAGTTAAAATTCCAACGGGTCCATTGAAAGGCCCATTTAGACCTGCACGTCCGAAACCTCTACAAAAAGGACCGCAAAAATGTTTTATTCAAATATTAGGAGTTCAAATAATTGATTAGGAGCTTTTGAACACAATTATATTGCAAAACCTCAATTTCTGTACTTTTTACTCAGTTAAAATTCCAACGGGTCCATTGAAAGGCCCATTTCGACCCGCTCGTCCGAAACCTCTACAAAAAGGACCGCAAAACAAGTTTTAATCAAATTTTAGTAGTTCATGTAATTGAGTAGGAGCTTTTCAACACAATTATATTGAAAAACCTCAATTTCTGTACTTTTTACTCAGTTAAAATTCCAACGGGTCCATTGAAAGGCCTATTTAGACCTGCTCGTCCGAAACCTCTACAAAAAGGACCGCAAAACAAGTTTTAATCAAATATTAGGAGTTCAAATAATTGATTAGGAGCTTTTGAACACCATTATATTGCAAAACCTCAATTTCTGTACTTTTTACTCAGTTAAAATTCCAACGGGTCCATTGAAAGGCCCATTTCGACCTGCTTGTTCGTAACCTCTACAAAAAGGACTGCAAAACAAGTTTTAATCAAATTTTAGGAGTTCATGTAATTTATTAGGAGCTTTTCAACACAATTATATTGCAAAACCTCAATTTCTGTACTTTTTACTCAGTTAAAATTCCAACGGGTCCATTGAAAGGCCCATTTAGACCTGCACGTCCGAAACCTCTACAAAAAGGACCGCAAAAATGTTTTATTCAAATATTAGGAGTTCAAATAATTGATTAGGAGCTTTTGAACACAATTATATTGCAAAACCTCAATTTCTGTACTTTTTACTCAGTTAAAATTCCAACGGGTCCATTGAAAGGCCCATTTCGACCCGCTCGTCCGAAACCTCTACAAAAAGGACCGCAAAACAAGTTTTAATCAAATTTTAGTAGTTCATGTAATTGAGTAGGATCTTTTGAACACAATTATATTGCAAAACCGCAATTTCTATACTTTTTACTCAGTTAAAATTCCAACGGGTCCATTGCAGGCCCATTTAGAACTGCTCGTCCGAAACCTCTACAAAAAGGACCGCAAAAATGTTTTGTTCAAATATTAGGAGTTCAAATAATTGATTAGGAGCTTTTCAAAACAATTATATTGCAAAACCTCAATTTCTGTACTTTTTACTCAGTTAAAATTCCAATTGGTCCATTGAAAGGCCCATTTCGACCCGCTCGTCCGAAACTTCTACAAAAAGGACCGCAAAACAAGTTTTAATCAAATTTTAGGAGTTCATGTATTTGATTAGGAGCTTTTCAACACAATTATATTGCAAAACCGCAATTTCTGTACTTTTTACTCAGTTAAAATTCCAACGGGTCCATTAAAAGGCCCATTTCGACCCGCTCGTCCTAAACCTCTACAAAAAGTACCGCAAAACAAGTTTTAATCAAATTTTAGGAGTTCATGTAATTGAGTAGGAGCTTTTCAACACAATTATATTGAAAAACCTCAATTTCTGTACTTTTTACTCAGTTAAAATTCCAACGGGTCCATTGAAAGGCCTATTTAGACCTGCTCGTCCGAAACCTCTACAAAAAGGACCGCAAAACAAGTTTTAATCAAATATTAGGAGTTCAAATAATTGATTAGGAGCTTTTGAACACCATTATATTGCAAAACCTCAATTTCTGTACTTTTTACTCAGTTAAAATTCCAACGGGTCCATTGAAAGGCCCATTTCGACCCGCTTGTTCGTAACCTCTACAAAAAGGACTGCAAAACAAGTTTTAATCAAATTTTAGGAGTTCATGTAATTTATTAGGAGCTTTTCAACACAATTATATTGCAAAACCTCAATTTTTGTACTTTTTACTCAATTAAAATTCCAACGAGTCCATTGAAAGGCCCATTTCGACCCGCTCGTTCGAAACCTCTACAAAAAGGACCGCAAAAAAGGTTTTAATCAAATTTTAGGAGTTCATGTAATTTATTAGGAGCTTTTCAACACAATTATATTGCAAAACCTCAATTTCTGTACTTTTTACTCAGTTAAAATTTCAACGGGTCCATTGAAAGGTCCATTTCGACTCGCTCGTCCGAAACCTCTACAAAAAGGACCGCAAAAAAAATTTAATCAAATTTTAGGAGTTCATGTATTTAATTAGGAGCTTTTCAACACAATTATATTGCAAAACCTCAATTTCTGTACTTTTTACTCAGTTAAAATTCCAACGGGTCCATTGAAAGGCCCATTTAGACCTGCTCGTCTGAAACCTCTACAAAAAGGTCCGCAAAAATGTTTTATTCAAATATTAGGAGTTCAAATAATTGATTAGGATCTTTTGAATACAATTATATTGCAAAACCTCAATTTCTGTACTTTTTACTCAGTTAAAATTCCAACGGGTCCATTGAAGGGCCCATTTCGACCCGCTTGTTCGTAACCTCTACAAAAAGGACTGCAAAACAAGTTTTAATCAAATTTTAGGAGTTCATGTAATTTATTAGGAGCTTTTCAACACAATTATATTGCAAAACCTCAATTTCTGTACTTTTTACTCAATTAAAATTCCAACGAGTCCATTGAAAGGCCCATTTCGACCCGCTCGTTCGAAACCTCTACAAAAAGGACCGCAAAAAAGGTTTTAATCAAATATTAGGAGTTCATGTAATTGATTAGGAGCTTTTCAACACAATTATATTGCAAAACTACAATTTCTGTACTTTTTACTTAGTTAAAATTCCAACGGGTCCATTGAAAGGCCCATTTCGACCCGCTCGTCCGAAACCTCTACAAAAAGGACCGCAAAAAAATTTTAATCAAATTTTAGGAGTTCATGTATTTGATTAGGAGCTTTTCAACACAATTATATTGCAAAACCTCAATTTCTGTACTTTTTACTCAGTTAAAATTCCAACGGGTCCTTTGAAAGGCCCATTTCGACCCGCTCGTTCGAAACCTCTACAAAAAGGACTGCAAAACAAGTTTTAATCAAATTTTAGGAGTTCATGTAATTAATTAGGAGCTTTTCAACACAATTATATTTCAAAACCTCAATTTTTTTACTTTTTACTCAGTTAAAATTCCAACGGGTTTATTGAAAGGCCCATTTCGACCCGCTCGTTCGTAACCTCTACAAAAAGGACTGCAAAACAAGTTTTGATCAAATTTTAGGAGTTCATGTAATTTATTAGGAGCTTTTCAACACAATTATATTGCAAAACCTCAATTTCTATACTTTTTACTCAGTTAAAATTCCAACGAGTCCATTGAAAGGCCCATTTCGAACCGCTCGTTCGAAACCTCTACAAAAAGGACTGCAAAAAATGTTTTAATCAAATATTAGGAGTTCATGAAATTGATTAGGAGCTTTTCAACACAATTATATTTCAAAACCTCAATTTCTGTACTTTTTACTCAGTTAAAATTCCAACGGGTCCATTGAAGACCCATTTCGACCCGCTCGTCCGAATCCTCTACAAAAAGGACCGCAAAACAAGTTTTAATCAAATTTTAGGAGTTCATGAATTTTATTAGGAGCTTTTCAACACAATTATATTGCAAAACCGCAATTTCTGTACTTTTTACTCAGTTAAAATTCCAACGGGTCCATTGAAAGGCCCATTTAGATCTGCTCGTCCGAAACCTCTAAAAAAGGACCGCAAAACAAGTTTTAATCAAATATTAGGAGTTCAAATAATTGATTAGGAGCTTTTGAACACAATTATATTGCAAAACCTCAATTTCTGTACTTTTTACTCAGTTAAAATTCCAACGGGTCCATTGAAAGGCCCATTTCGACCCGCTCGTCCGAAACCTCTACAAAAAGGACCGCAAAAAAAGTTTTAATCAAATTTTAGGAGTTCATGTATTTGATTAGGAGCTGATCAACACAATTATATTGCAAAACCTCAATTTCTGTACTTTTTACTCAGTTAAAATTCCAACGGGTCCATTGAAAGGCCCGTTTAGACCTGCACGTCCGAAACCTCTACAAAAAGGACCGCAAAAATGTTTTATTCAAATATTAGGAGTTCAAATAATTGATTAGGAGCTTTTGAACACAATTATATTGCAAAACCTCAATTTCTGTACTTTTTACTCAGTTAAAATTCCAACGGGTCCTTTGAAAGGCCCATTTAGACCTGCTCGTCCGAAACCTCTACAAAAAGGACTGCAAAACAAATTTTAGTCAAATATTAGAAGTTCAAATAATTGATTAAGAGCTTTTCAAATCAATTATATTGCAAAACCTCAATTTATGTACTTTTTACTCAGTTAAAATTCCAACGGGTCCATTGAAAGGCCCATTTCGACCCGCTCGTCCGAAACCTCTACAAAAAGGACCGCAAAACAAGTTTTAATCAAATTTTAGGAGTTCATGAATTTGATTAGGAGCTTTTCAACACAATTATATTGCAAAATCTCAATTTCTGTACTTTTTACTAAGTTAAAATTCAAACGGGTCCATTGACAGGCCCATTTAGAACTGCTCGTCCGAAACCTCTACAAAAAGGACCGCAAAAATGTTTTATTCAAATATTAGGAGTTTAAATAATTGATTAGGAGCTTTTCAAAACAATTATATTGCAAAATCTCAATTTATGTACTTTTTACTCAGTTAAAATTCCAACTGGTCCATTGAAAGGCCCATTTCGACCCGCTCGTCCGAAACCTCTACAAAAAGGACCGCAAAACAAGTTTTAATCAAATTTTAGGAGTTCAAGTATTTGATTAGGAGCTTTTCAACACAATTATATTGCAAAACTGCAATTTCTGTTCTTTTTACTAAGTTAAAATTCCAACGGGTCCATTGAAAGGCCCATTTCGACCCGCTCGTCCGAAACCTCTACAAAAGGACTGCAAAACAAGTTTTAATCAAATTTTAGGAGTTCATGTAATTGAGAAGGAGCTTTTCAACACAATTATATTGCAAAACCTCAATTTCTGTACTTTTTACTCAGTTAAAATTCCAACGGGTCCATTGAAAGCCTATTTAGACTTGCTCGTCCGAAACCTCTACAAAAAGGACCGCAAAACAAGTTTTAGTCAAATATTAGGAGTTCAAATAATTGATTAGGAGCTTTTCAAATCAATTATATTGCAAAACCTCAATTTCTGTACTTTTTACTCAGTTAAAATTCCAACGGGTCCATTGAAAGGCCCATTTAGACCTGCTCGTCCGAAACATCTACAAAAAGGACTGCAAAACAAATTTTAATCAAATTTTAGGAGTTCATGTAATTGATTAGGAGATTTTCAACACAATTATATTGCAAAACCTCAATTTCTATACTTTATACTCAATTAAAATTCCAACGGGTCCATTGAAAGGCCCATTTCGACCCGCTCGTCCAAAACCTCTACAAAAAGGACCGCAAAACAAGTTTTAATCAAATTTTAGGAGTTCATGTATTTGATTAGGAGCTTTTCAACACAATTATAATGCAAAACCTCAATTTCTGTACTTTTTACTCAGCTAAAATTCCAACGGGTCCATTGAAAGGCCCATTTAGACCTGCTCGTCCGAAACCTCTACAAAAAGGACCGCAAAAATGTTTTATTCAAATATTAGGAGTTCAAATAATTGATTAGGAGCTTTTCAAATAAACTATATTGCAAAACCTCAATTTCTGTACTTTTTACTCAGTTAAAATTCCAACGGGTCCATTTGAAGGCCCATTTAGACCTGCTCATCCGAAACCTCTACAAAAAGGACTGCAAAACAAGTTTTAATCAAATTTTAGGAGTTCATGTAATTGATTAGGAGCTTTTCAACACAATTGTATTTCAAAACCTCAATTTCTGTACTTTTTACTCAGTTAAAATTCCAACGGGTCCATTGAAAGGCCCATTTTGACCCACTCGTCCAAAACCTCTACAAAAAGGACCGCAAAACAAGTTTTAATCACGTTTTAGGAGTTCATGTATATGATTAGGAGCTTTTCAACACAATTATATTGCAAAACCTCAATTTTTGTACTTTTTACTCAGTTAAAATTCCAACGGGTCCATTGAAAGGCCCATTTAGACCTGCTCGTCCGAAACCTCTACAAAAAGGACCGCAAAAATGTTTTATTCAAATATTAGGAGTTCAAATAATTGATTAGGAGGTTTTGAACACAATTATATTGCGAAACCTCAATTTCTGTACTTTTTACTCAGTTAAAATTCCAACGGGTCCTTTGAATGGCCCATTTAGACCTGTTCGTACGAAACCTCTACAAAAAGGACCGCAAAACAAGTTTTAGTCAAATATTAGAAGTTCACATAATTGATTAGGAGCTTTTCAAATCAATTTTATTGCAAAACCTCAATTTCTGTACTTTTTACAAAGTTAAAATTCCAACGGGTCCATTGAAAGGCCCATTTCGACCCGCTCGTCCGAAACCTCTACAAGAAGGATCGCAAAACAAGTTTTAATCAAATTTTAGGAGTTCATGTAATTGATTAGGAGCTTTTCAACACAATTATATTGCAAAACCTTAATTTCTGTACTTTTTACTCAGTTAAAATTTCAACGGGTCCATTGAAAGGTCCATTTCGACCCGCTCGTCCAAAACCTCTACAAAAAGGACCGCAAAACAAGTTTTAATCAAATTTTAGGAGTTCATGTATTTGATTAGGAGCTTTTCAACACAATTATATTGCAAAACCTCAATTTCTGTACTTTTTACTCAGTTAAAATTCCAACGGGTCCATTGAAAGGCCCATTTAGACCTGCTCGTCCGAAACCTCTACAAAAAGGACCGCAAAAATGTTTTATTCATATATTAGGAGTTCAAATAATTTATTAGGAGCTTTTCAACACAATTATATTGCAAAACCGCAATTTCTTTACTTTTTACTTAGTTAAAATTCCAACGGGTCCATTGAAAGGCCCAATTCGACCCGCTCGTCCGAAACCTCTACAAAAAGGTTTACAAAACAAGTTTTAATCAAATTTTAGGAGTTCATGTAATTGAGAAGGAGCTTTTCAACACAATTATATTGCAAAACCTCAATTTATGTACTTTTTACTTAGTTAAAATTCCAACGGGTCCATTGAAAGGCCTATTTAGACCTGCTCGTCCGAAACCTCTAGAAAAAGGACCGCAAAACAAGTTTTAATCAAATATTAGGAGTTCAAATAATTGATTAGGAGCTTTTCAACACAATTATATTTCAAAACCTCAATTTCTTTACTTTTTACTCAGTTAAAATTCCAATGGGTCCATTGACAGGCCCATTTAGAACTGCTTGTCCGAAACCTCTACAAAAAGGACCGCAAAAATGTTTTATTAAAATATTAGGAGTTCAAATAATTTATTAGGAGCTTTTCAACACAATTATATTGCAAAACCTCAATTTTTGTACTTTTTACTCAGTTAAAATTCCAACGGGTCCATTGAAAGACCGATTTAGACCGGCTCGTCCGAAACTTCTACAAAAAGGTCTGCAAAACAAGTTTTAGTCAAATATTAGAAGTTCAAATAATTGATTAAGAGCTTTTCAAATCAATTATATTGCAAAACCTCAATTTATGTACTTTTTACTCAGTTAAAATTCCAACGGGTCCATTGAAAGGCCCATTTCGACCCGCTCGTCCGAAACCTCTACAAAAAGGACCGCAAAACAAGTTTTAATCAAATATTAGGAGTTCAAATAATTTATTAGGAGCTTTTCAACACAATTATATTGCAAAATCTCAATTTCTGTACTTTTTACTAAGTTAAAATTCAAACGGGTCCATTGACAGGCCCATTTAGAACTGCTCGTCCGAAACCTCTACAAAAAGGACCGCAAAAATGTTTTATTCAAATATTAGGAGTTCAAATAATTGATTAGGAGCTTTTCAAAACAATTATATTGCAAAACCTCAATTTATGTACTTTTTACTCAGTTAAAATTCCAACTGGTCCAATTAAAGGCCCATTTCGACCCGCTCATCCGAAACCTCTACAAAAAGGACCGCAAAACAAGTTTTAATCAAATTTTAGGAGGTCAAGTATTTGATTAGGAGCTTTTCAACACAATTATATTGCAAAACCGCAATTTCTGTACTTTTTACTAAGTTAAAATTCCAACGGGTCCATTGAAAGGCCCATTTCGACCCGCTCGTCCGAAACCTCTACAAAAGGACTGCAAAACAAGTTTTAATCAAATTTTAGGAGTTCATGTAATTGAGAAGGAGCTTTTCAACACAATTATATTGCAAAACCTCAATTTCTGTACTTTTTACTCAGTTAAAATTCCAACGGGTCCATTGAAAGCCTACTTAGACTTGCTCGTCCGAAACCTCTACAAAAAGGACCACAAAACAAGTTTTAGTCAAATATTAGGAGTTCAAATAATTGATTAGGAGCTTTTCAAATCAATTATATTGCAAAACCTCAATTTCTGTACTTTTTACTCAGTTAAAATTCCAACGGGTCCATTGAAAGGCCCATTTAGACCTGCTCGTCCGAAACATCTACAAAAAGGACTGCAAAACAAATTTTAATCAAATTTTAGGAGTTCATGTAATTGATTAGGAGATTTTCAACACAATTATATTGCAAAACCTCAATTTCTATACTTTATACTCAATTAAAATTCCAACGGGTCCATTGAAAGGCCCATTTCGACCCGCTCGTCCAAAACCTCTACAAAAAGGACCGCAAAACAAGTTTTAATCAAATTTTAGGAGTTCATGTATTTGATTAGGAGCTTTTCAACACAATTATAATGCAAAACCTCAATTTCTGTACTTTTTACTCAGCTAAAATTCCAACGGGTCCATTGAAAGGCCCATTTAGACCTGCTCGTCCGAAACCTCTACAAAAAGGACCGCAAAAATGTTTTATTCAAATATTAGGAGTTCAAATAATTGATTAGGAGCTTTTCAAATAAATTATATTGCAAAACCTCAATTTATGTACTTTTTACTCAGTTAAAATTCCAACGGGTCCATTTGAAGGCCCATTTAGACCTGCTCATCCGAAACCTCTACAAAAAGGACTGCAAAACAAGTTTTAATCAAATTTTAGGAGTTCATGTAACTGATTAGGAGCTTTTCAACACAATTATATTTCAAAACCTCAATTTCTGTACTTTTTACTAAGTTAAAATTCAAACGGGTCCATTGAAAGGCCCATTTAGACTTGCTCGTCCGAAACCTCTACAAAAAGGACCGCAAAACAAGTTTTAGTCAAATTTTAGGAGTTCAAATAATTGATTAGGATCTTTTCAAATCAATTATATTGCAAAACCTCAAATTCTGTACTTTTTAATCAGTAAAAATTCCAACGGGTCCATTGAAAGGCCCATTTAGACCTGCTCGCCCGAAACCTCCACAAAAAGGACCGCAAAACAAGTTTTAGTCAAATATTAGGAGTTCAAATAATTGATTAGGAGCTTTTCAAATAAATTATATTGCAAAACCTCAATTTCTGTACTTTTTACTCAGTTAAAATTCCAACGGGTCCATTTGAAGGCCCATTTAGACCTGCTCATCCGAAACCTCTACAAAAAGGACCGCAAAACAAGTTTTAGTCAAATATTAGAAGTTCACATAATTGATTAGGAGCTTTTCAAATCAATTTTATTGCAAAACCTCAATTTCTGTACTTTTTACAAAGTTAAAATTCCAACGGGTCCATTGAAAGGCCCATTTCGACCCGCTCGTCCGAAACCTCTACAAGAAGGATCGCAAAACAAGTTTTAATCAAATTTTAGGAGTTCATGTAATTGATTAGGAGCTTTTCAACACAATTATCTTGTAAAACCTTAATTTTTGTACTTTTTACTCAGTTAAAATTCCAACGGGTCCATTGAAAGGTCCATTTCGACCCGCTCGTCCAAAACCTCTACAAAAAGGACCGCAAAACAAGTTTTAATCAAATTTTAGGAGTTCATGTATTTGATTAGGAGCTTTTCAACACAATTATATTGCAAAACCTCAATTTCTGTACTTTTTACTCAGTTAAAATTCCAACGGGTCCATTGAAAGGCCCATTTAGACCTGCTCGTCCGAAACCTCTACAAAAAGGACCGCAAAAATGTTTTATTCATATATTAGGAGTTCAAATAATTAATTAGGAGCTTTTCAACACAATTATATTGCAAAACCGCAATTTCTTTACTTTTTACTTAGTTAAAATTCCAACGGGTCCATTGGAAGGCCCAATTCGACCCGCTCGTCCGAAACCTCTACAAAAAGGTCTACAAAACAAGTTTTAATCAAATTTTAGGAGTTCATGTAATTGAGAAGGAGCTTTTCAACACAATTATATTGCAAAACCTCAATTTCTGTACTTTTTACTTAGTTAAAATTCCAACGGGTCCATTGAAAGGCCTATTTAGACCTGCTCGTCCAAAACCTCTAGAAAAAGGACCGCAAAACAAGTTTTAATCAAATATTAGGAGTTCAAATAATTGATTAGGAGCTTTTCAACACAATTATATTTCAAAACCTTAATTTATTTACTTTTTACTTAGTTAAAATTCCAACGGGTCCATTGACTGGCCCATTTAGAACTTCTCGTCCGAAACCTCTACAAAAAGGACCGCAAAAATGTTTTATTCAAATATTAGGAGTTCAAATAATTGATTAGGAGCTTTTCAACACAATTATATTGCAAAACCTCAATTTCTGTACTTTTTACTCAGTTAAAATTCCAATGGGTCCATTGACAGGCCCATTTAGAACTGCTCGTCCGAAACCTCTACAAAAAGGACCGCAAAAATGTTTTATTAAAATATTAGGAGTTCAAATAATTTATTAGGAGCTTTTCAACACTATTATATTGCAAAACCTCAATTTTTGTACTTTTTACTCAGTTAAAATTCCAACGGGTCCATTGAAAGGCCCATTTCGACCCGCTCGTCCGAAACCTCTAAAAAAGGATTGCAAAAAAAGTTTTAATCAAATATTAGGAGTTCAAATAATTGATTAGGAGATTTTCAACACAATTATATTGCAAAACCTCAATTTCTGTACTTTTTACTCAGTTAAAATTCCAACGGGTCCATTGAAAGGTCCATTTCGACTCGCTCGTCCGAAACCTCTACAAAAAGGACCGCAAAACAAGTTTTAATCAAATTTTGGAGTTCATGTATTTGATTAGGAGCTTTTCAACACAATTATATTGCAAAACCTCAATTTCTGTACTTTTTACTCAGTTAAAATTCCAACGGGTCCATTGAAAGGCCCATTTAGACCTGCTCGTCCGAAACCTCTACAAAAAGGACCGCAAAAATGTTTTATTCAAATATTAGGAGTTCAAATAATTGATTAGGAGGTTTTGAACACAATTATATTGCAAAACCTCAATTTCTGTACTTTTTACTCAGTTAAAATTCCAACGGGTCCTTTGAATGGCCCATTCAGACCTGTTCGTACGAAACCTCTACAAAAAGGACCGCAAAACAAGTTTTAGTCAAATATTAGAAGTTCACATAATTGATTAGGAGCTTTTCAAATCAATTTTATTGCAAAACCTCAATTTCTGTACTTTTTACTCAGTTAAAATTCCAACGGGTCCATTGAAAGGCCCATTTCGACCCGCTCGTCCGAAACCTCTACAAGAAGGATCGCAAAACAAGTTTTAATCAAATTTTAGGAGTTCATGTATTTGATTAGGAGCTTTTCAACACAATTATTTTGCAAAACCACAATTCTGTACTTTTTACTCAGTTAAAATTCCAACGGGTCCATTGAAAGGCCCATTTCGACCCGCTCGTCCGAAACGTCTACAAAAAGGATTGCAAAACAAGTTTTAATCAAATTTTAGGAGTTCATGAAATTGATTAGGAGCTTTTGAACACAATAATATTGCAAAACCTCAATTTCTGTACTTTTTACTCAGTTAAAATTCCAACGGTTCATTGAAAGGCCCATTTCGACCCGCTCGTCCGAAACCTCTACAAAAAGGACCGAAAATAAGTTTTTATCAAATATTAGGAGTTCAAACAATTGATTAGGAGCTTTTCAACACAATTATATTGCAAAACCGCAATTTCTGTACTTTTTACTCAGTTAAAATTCCAACGGGTCCATTGAAAGGCCCATTTCGACCCGCTCGTCCGAAACGTCTACAAAAAGGATTGCAAAACAAGTTTTAATCAAATTTTAGGAGTTCATGTAATTGATTAGGAGCTTTTCAACACAATTATATTTCAAAACCTCAATTTCTGTACTTTTTACTCAGTTAAAATTCCAACGGGTCCATTGAAAGGCCCATTTTGACCCACTCGTCCAAAACCTCTACAAAAAGGACCGCAAAACAAGTTTTAGTCAAATATTAGAAGTTCACATAATTGATTAGGAGCTTTTCAAATCAATTTTATTGCAAAACCTCAATTTCTGTACTTTTTACAAAGTTAAAATTCCAACGGGTCCATTGAAAGGCCCATTTCGACCCGCTCGTCCGAAACCTCTACAAGAAGGATCGCAAAACAAGTTTTAATCAAATTTTAGGAGTTCATGTAATTGATTAGGAGCTTTTCAACACAATTATCTTGTAAAACCTTAATTTCTGTACTTTTTACTCAGTTAAAATTCCAACGGGTCCATTGAAAGGTCCATTTCGACCCGCTCGTCCAAAACCTCTACAAAAAGGACCACAAAACAAGTTTTAATCAAATTTTAGGAGTTCATGTATTTGATTAGGAGCTTTTCAACACAATTATATTGCAAAACCTCAATTTCTGTACTTTTTACCCAGTTAAAATTCCAACGGGTCCATTGAAAGGCCCATTTAGACCTGCTCGTCCGAAACCTCTACAAAAAGGACCGCAAAAATGTTTTATTCATATATTAGGAGTTCAAATAATTAATTAGGAGCTTTTCAACACAATTATATTGCAAAACCGCAATTTCTTTACTTTTTACTTAGTTAAAATTCCAACGGGTCCATTGGAAGGCCCAATTCGACCCGCTCGTCCGAAACCTCTACAAAAAGGTCTACAAAACAAGTTTTAATCAAATTTTAGGAGTTCATGTAATTGAGAAGGAGCTTTTCAACACAATTATATTGCAAAACCTCAATTTCTGTACTTTTTACTCAGTTAAAATTCCAACGGGTCCATTGAAAGCCTATTTAGACTTGCTCGTCCGAAACCTCTACAAAAAGGACCGCAAAACAAGTTTTAGTCAAATATTAGTAGTTCAAATAATTGATTAGGAGCTTTTCAAATCAATTATATTGCAAAACTTCAATTTTTGTACTTTTTACTCAGTTAAAATTCCAACGGGTCCATTGAAAGGCCCATTTCGACCCGCTCGTCCGAAACGTCTACAAAAAGGATTGCAAAACAAGTTTTAATCAAATTTTAGGAGTTCATGAAATTGATTAGGAGCTTTTGAACACAATAATATTGCAAAACCTCAATTTCTGTACTTTTTCTCAGTTAAAATTCCAACGGTTCATTGAAAGGCCCATTTCGACCCGCTCGTCCGAAACCTCTACAAAAAGGACCGCAAAATAAGTTTTTATCAAATATTAGGAGTTCAAACAATTGATTAGGAGCTTTTCAACACAATTATATTGCAAAACTGCAATTTCTGTACTTTTTACTCAGTTAAAATTCCAACGGGTCCATTGAAAGGCCCATTTCGACCCGCTCGTCCGAAACGTCTACAAAAAGGATTGCAAAACAAGTTTTAATCAAATTTTAGGAGTTCATGTAATTGATTAGGAGCTTTTCAACACAATTATATTTCAAAACCTCAATTTCTGTACTTTTTTCTCAGTTAAAATTCCAACGGGTCCATTGAAAGGTCCATTTCGACTCGCTCGTCCGAAACCTCTACAAAAAGGACCGCAAAACAAGTTTTAATCAAATTTTGGAGTTCATGTATTTGATTAGGAGCTTTTCAACAAAATTATATTGCAAAACCTCGATTTCTGTACTTTTACTCAGTTAAAATTCCAACGGGTCCATTGAAAGGCCCATTTAGACCTTCTCGTCCGAAACCTCTACAAAAAGGACCGCAAAAATGTTTTATTCAAATATTAGGAGTTCAAATAATTGATTAGGAGGTTTTGAACACAATTATATTGCAAAACCTCAATTTCTGTACTTTTTACTCAGTTAAAATTCCAACGGGTCCTTTGAATGGCCCATTTAGACCTGTTCGTACGAAACCTCTACCAAAAGGACCGCAAAACAAGTTTTAGTCAAATATTAGAAGTTCACATAATTGATTAGGAGCTTTTCAAATCAATTTTATTGCAAAACCTCAATTTCTGTACTTTTTACTCAGTTAAAATTCCAACGGGTCCATTGAAAGGCCCATTTCGACCCGCTCGTCCGAAACCTCTACAAGAAGGATCGCAAAACAAGTTTTAATCAAATTTTAGGAGTTCATGTATTTGATTAGGAGCTTTTCAACACAATTATTTTGCAAAACCACAATTTCTGTACTTTTTACTCAGTTAAAATTCCAACGGGTCCATTGAAAGGCCCATTTCGACCCGCTCGTCCGAAACGTCTACAAAAAGGATTGCAAAACAAGTTTTAATCAAATTTTAGGAGTTCATGAAATTGATTAGGAGCTTTTGAACACAATAATATTGCAAAACCTCAATTTCTGTACTTTTTACTCAGTTAAAATTCCAACGGTTCATTGAAAGGCCCATTTCGACCCGCTCGTCCGAAACCTCTACAAAAAGGACCGCAAAATAAGTTTTTATCAAATATTAGGAGTTCAAACAATTGATTAGGAGCTTTTCAACACAATTATATTGCAAAACCGCAATTTCTGTACTTTTTACTCAGTTAAAATTCCAACGGGTCCATTGAAAGGCCCATTTCGACCCGCTCGTCCGAAACCTCTACAAAAAGGATTGCAAAACAAGTTTTAATCAAATTTTAGGAGTTCATGAAATTGATTAGGAGCTTTTCAACACAATAATATTGCAAAACCTCAATTTCTGTTCTTTTTACTCAGTTAAAATTCCAACGGGTCCATTGACAGGCCCATTTAGAACTGCTCGTCCGAAACCTCTACAAAAAGGACCGCAAAATTGTTTTATTCAAATAGTAGGAGTTCAAATAATTGATTTGGAGCTTTTTAACACAATTATATTGCAAAACCTCAATTTCTGTACTTTTTACTTAGTTAAAATTCCAGCGGGTCCATTGAAAGGCCCATTTGGACCTGCTCGTCCGAAACGTTACAAAAAGGACCGAAAAAATGTTTTATTCAAAAATTAGGAGTTCAAATAATTGATTAGGAGCTTTTGAACACAATTATATTGCAAAACCTCAATTTCTGTACTTTTTACTCAGTTAAAATTCCAACGGTTCATTGAAAGGCCCATTTCGACCCGCTCGTCCGAAACCTCTACAAAAAGGACCGCAAAACAAGTTTTAATCAAATTTTAGGAGTTCATGTATTTGATTAGGAGCTTTTCAACACAATTATATTGCAAAACCGCAATTTCTGTACTTTTTACTCAGTTAAAATTCCAACGGGTCCATTGAAAGGCCCATTTCGACCCGCTCGTCCGAAACGTCTACAAAAAGGATTACAAAACAAGTTTTAATCAAATTTTAGGAGTTCATGAAATTTATTAGGAGCTTTTGAACACAATAATATTGCAAAACCTCAATTTCTGTACTTTTTACTCAGTTAAAATTCCAACGGTTCATTGAAAGGCCCATTTCGACCCGCTCGTCCGAAACCTCTACAAAAAGGACCGCAAAACAATTTTTAATCAAATATTAGAAGTTCAAATAATTGGTTAGGAGATTTTCAACACAATTATATTGCAAAACCTCAATTTCTGTACTTTTTACTTAGTTAAAATTCCAACGGGTCCATTAAAAGGCCCATTTCGACCCGCTCGTCCGAAACCTCTACAAAAAGGACCGCAAAACAAGTTTTAATCAAATTTTAGGAGTTCATGTAATTGATTAGGAGCTTTTCAACACAATTATAGTGCAAAACCTCAATTTATGTATTTTTTACTCAGTTAAAATTCCAACGGGTCCATTGAAAGGCCCATTTGGACCTGCTCGTCCGAAACCTCTACAAAAAGGATCGAAAAAATGTTTTATTCAAAAATTAGGAGTTCAAATAATTGATTAGAAGCTTTTGAACACAATTATATTGCAAAACCTGAATTTATGTACTTTTTACTCAGTTAAAATTCCAACGGGTCCAATGAAAGGCCCATTTCGACTCACTCGTCCGAAACCTCTACAAAAAGGACCGCAAAACAAGTTTTAATCAAATATTAGGAGTTCAAATAATTGATTAGGAGCTTTTCAACACAATTATATTGCAAAACCACAATTTCTGTACTTTTTACTCAGTTAAAATTCCAACGGGTCCATTGAAAGGCCCATTTCGACCCGCTCGTCCAAAACCTCTACAAAAAGGATTCCAAAACAAGTTTTAATCAAATTTTAGGAGTTCATGAAATTGATTAGGAGCTTTTCAACACAATTATATTGCAAAACCTCAATTTCTGTACTTTTTACTCAGTTTGAATTCCAACGGGTCCATTGAAAGGCCCATTTCGACCCGCTCGTCCGAAACCTCTACAAGAAGGATTGCAAAACAAGTTTTAATCAAATTTTAGGAGTTATGTAATTGATTAGGAGCTTTTCAACACAATTATATTGCAAAACCTCAATTTCTGTACTTTTTACTCAGTTAAAATTCCAACGGGTCCATTGAAAGGCCCATTTCGACCCGCTCGTCCAAAACCTCTACAAAAAGGACCGCAAAACAAGTTTTAATCAAATTTTAGGAGTTCATGTATTTGATTAGGAGCTTTTCAACACAATTATATTGCAAAACCTCAATTTCTGTACTTTTTACTCTGTTAAAATTCCAACGGGTCCATTGACAGGCCCATTTAGAACTGCTCGTCCGAAACCTCTACAAAAAGGACCACAAAAATGTTTTATTCAAATATTAGGAGTTCAAATAATTGATTAGGAGCTTTTCGACACAATTATATTGCAAAACCTCAATTTCTGTACTTTTTACTCATTTAAAATTCCAACGGGTCCATTGAAAGGCCCATTTAGACCTGCTCGTCCGAAACCTCTACAAAAAGGACCGCAAAACAAGTTTTAATCAAATTTTAGGAGTTCATGTAATTGATTAGGAGCTTTTCAACACAATTATAGTGCAAAACCTCAATTTATGTATTTTTTACTCAGTTAAAATTCCAACGGGTCCATTGAAAGGCCCATTTGGACCTGCTCGTCCGAAACCTCTACAAAAAGGATCGAAAAAATGTTTTATTCAAAATTTAGGAGTTCAAATAATTGATTAGAAGCTTTTGAACACAATTATATTGCAAAACCTCAATTTCTGTACTTTTTACTCAGTTAAAATTCCAACGGGTCCAATGAAAGGCCCATTTCGACCCGCTCGTCCGAAACCTCTACAAAAAGGACCGCAAAACAAGTTTTAATCAATTATTAGGAGTTCAAATAATTGATTAGGAGCTTTTCAACACAATTATATTGCAAAACCGCAATTTCTGTAATTTTTACTCAGTTAAAATTCCAACGGGTCCATTGAAAGGCCCATTTCGACCCGCTCATCTGAAACCTCTACAAAAAGGATTGCAAAACAAGTTCTAATCAAATTTTAGGAGTTCATGAAATTGATTAGGAGCTTTTCAACACAATTATATTGCTAAACCTCGATTTCTTTACTTTTTACTCAGTTAAAATTCCAACGGGTCCATTGAAAGGCCCATTTAGACCTTCTCGTCCGAAACCTCTACAAAAAGGACCGCAAAAATGTTTTATTCAAATATTAGGAGTTCAAATAATTGATTAGGAGGTTTTGAACACAATTATATTGCAAAACCTCAATTTCTGTACTTTTTACTCAGTTAAAATTCCAACGGGTCCTTTGAATGGCCCATTTAGACCTGTTCGTACGAAACCTCTACCAAAAGGACCGCAAAACAAGTTTTAGTCAAATATTAGAAGTTCACATAATTGATTAGGAGCTTTTCAAATCAATTTTATTGCAAAACCTCAATTTCTGTACTTTTTACTCAGTTAAAATTCCAACGGGTCCATTGAAAGGCCCATTTCGACCCGCTCGTCCGAAACCTCTACAAGAAGGATCGCAAAACAAGTTTTAATCAAATTTTAGGAGTTCATGTATTTGATTAGGAGCTTTTCAACACAATTATTTTGCAAAACCACAATTTCTGTACTTTTTACTCAGTTAAAATTCCAACGGGTCCATTGAAAGGCCCATTTCGACCCGCTCGTCCGAAACGTCTACAAAAAGGATTGCAAAACAAGTTTTAATCAAATTTTAGGAGTTCATGAAATTGATTAGGAGCTTTTGAACACAATAATATTGCAAAACCTCAATTTCTGTACTTTTTACTCAGTTAAAATTCCAACGGGTCCATTGAAAGGCCCATTTCGACCCGCTCGTCCGAAACGTCTACAAAAAGGATTACAAAACAAGTTTTAATCAAATTTTAGGAGTTCATGAAATTTATTAGGAGCTTTTGAACACAATAATATTGCAAAACCTCAATTTCTGTACTTTTTACTCAGTTAAAATTCCAACGGTTCATTGAAAGGCCCATTTCGACCCGCTCGTCCGAAACCTCTACAAAAAGGACCGCAAAACAATTTTTAATCAAATATTAGAAGTTCAAATAATTGGTTAGGAGATTTTCAACACAATTATATTGCAAAACCTCAATTTCTGTACTTTTTACTTAGTTAAAATTCCAACGGGTCCATTAAAAGGCCCATTTCGACCCGCTCGTCCGAAACCTCTACAAAAAGGACCGCAAAACAAGTTTTAATCAAATTTTAGGAGTTCATGTAATTGATTAGGAGCTTTTCAACACAATTATAGTGCAAAACCTCAATTTATGTATTTTTTACTCAGTTAAAATTCCAACGGGTCCATTGAAAGGCCCATTTGGACCTGCTCGTCCGAAACCTCTACAAAAAGGATCGAAAAAATGTTTTATTCAAAAATTAGGAGTTCAAATAATTGATTAGAAGCTTTTGAACACAATTATATTGCAAAACCTGAATTTATGTACTTTTTACTCAGTTAAAATTCCAACGGGTCCAATGAAAGGCCCATTTCGACTCACTCGTCCGAAACCTCTACAAAAAGGACCGCAAAACAAGTTTTAATCAAATATTAGGAGTTCAAATAATTGATTAGGAGCTTTTCAACACAATTATATTGCAAAACCACAATTTCTGTACTTTTTACTCAGTTAAAATTCCAACGGGTCCATTGAAAGGCCCATTTCGACCCGCTCGTCCAAAACCTCTACAAAAAGGATTCCAAAACAAGTTTTAATCAAATTTTAGGAGTTCATGAAATTGATTAGGAGCTTTTCAACACAATTATATTGCAAAACCTCAATTTCTGTACTTTTTACTCAGTTTGAATTCCAACGGGTCCATTGAAAGGCCCATTTCGACCCGCTCGTCCGAAACCTCTACAAGAAGGATTGCAAAACAAGTTTTAATCAAATTTTAGGAGTTATGTAATTGATTAGGAGCTTTTCAACACAATTATATTGCAAAACCTCAATTTCTGTACTTTTTACTCAGTTAAAATTCCAACGGGTCCATTGAAAGGCCCATTTCGACCCGCTCGTCCAAAACCTCTACAAAAAGGACCGCAAAACAAGTTTTAATCAAATTTTAGGAGTTCATGTATTTGATTAGGAGCTTTTCAACACAATTATATTGCAAAACCTCAATTTCTGTACTTTTTACTCTGTTAAAATTCCAACGGGTCCATTGACAGGCCCATTTAGAACTGCTCGTCCGAAACCTCTACAAAAAGTACCACAAAAATGTTTTATTCAAATATTAGGAGTTCAAATAATTGATTAGGAGCTTTTCGACACAATTATATTGCAAAACCTCAATTTCTGTACTTTTTACTCATTTAAAATTCCAACGGGTCCATTGAAAGGCCCATTTCGACCCGCTCGTCCGAAACCTCTACAAGAAGGATCGCAAAACAAGTTTTAATCAAATTTTAGGAGTTCATGTAATTGATTAGGAGCTTTTCAACACAATTATCTTGTAAAACCTTAATTTCTGTACTTTTTACTCAGTTAAAATTCCAACGGGTCCATTGAAAGGTCCATTTCGACCCGCTCGTCCAAAACCTCTACAAAAAGGACCACAAAACAAGTTTTAATCAAATTTTAGGAGTTCATGTATTTGATTAGGAGCTTTTCAACACAATTATATTGCAAAACCTCAATTTCTGTACTTTTTACCCAGTTAAAATTCCAACGGGTCCATTGAAAGGCCCATTTAGAACTGCTCGTCCGAAACCTCTACAAAAAGGACCGCAAAAATGTTTTATTCATATATTAGGAGTTCAAATAATTAATTAGGAGCTTTTCAACACAATTATATTGCAAAACCGCAATTTCTTTACTTTTTACTTAGTTAAAATTCCAACGGGTCCATTGGAAGGCCCAATTCGACCCGCTCGTCCGAAACCTCTACAAAAAGGTCTACAAAACAAGTTTTAATCAAATTTTAGGAGTTCATGTAATTGAGAAGGAGCTTTTCAACACAATTATATTGCAAAACCTCAATTTCTGTACTTTTTACTCAGTTAAAATTCCAACGGGTCCATTGAAAGCCTATTTAGACTTGCTCGTCCAAAACCTCTACAAAAAGGACCGCAAAACAAGTTTTAGTCAAATATTAGTAGTTCAAATAATTGATTAGGAGCTTTTCAAATCAATTATATTGCAAAACTTCAATTTTTGTACTTTTTACTCAGTTAAAATTCCAACGGGTCCATTGAAAGGCCCATTTCGACCCGCTCGTCCGAAACGTCTACAAAAAGGATTGCAAAACAAGTTTTAATCAAATTTTAGGAGTTCATGAAATTGATTAGGAGCTTTTGAACACAATAATATTGCAAAACCTCAATTTCTGTACTTTTTACTCAGTTAAAATTCCAACGGTTCATTGAAAGGCCCATTTCGACCCGCTCGTCCGAAACCTCTACAAAAAGGACCGCAAAATAAGTTTTTATCAAATATTAGGAGTTCAAACAATTGATTAGGAGCTTTTCAACACAATTATATTGCAAAACCGCAATTTCTGTACTTTTTACTCAGTTAAAATTCCAACGGGTCCATTGAAAGGCCCATTTCGACCCGCTCGTCCGAAACCTCTACAAAAAGGACCGCAAAACAAGTTTTAATCAATTATTAGGAGTTCAAATAATTGATTAGGAGCTTTTCAACACAATTATATTGCAAAACCGCAATTTCTGTAATTTTTACTCAGTTAAAATTCCAACGGGTCCATTGAAAGGCCCATTTCGACCCGCTCATCTGAAACCTCTACAAAAAGGATTGCAAAACAAGTTCTAATCAAATTTTAGGAGTTCAAGAAATTGATTAGGAGCTTTTCAACACAATTATATTTCAAAACCTCAATTTCTGTACTTTTTACTCAGTTAAAATTCCAACGGGTCCATTGACAGGCCCATTTCGACTCGCTCGTCCGAAACCTCTACAAAAAGGACCGCAAAACAAGTTTTAATCAAATTTTGGAGTTCATGTATTTGATTAGGAGCTTTTCAACACAATTATATTGCAAAACCTCGATTTCTGTACTTTTACTCAGTTAAAATTCCAACGGGTCCATTGAAAGGCCCATTTAGACCTTCTCGTCCGAAACCTCTACAAAAAGGACCGCAAAAATGTTTTATTCAAATATTAGGAGTTCAAATAATTGATTAGGAGGTTTTGAACACAATTATATTGCAAAACCTCAATTTCTGTACTTTTTACTCAGTTAAAATTCCAACGGGTCCTTTGAATGGCCCATTTAGACCTGTTCGTACGAAACCTCTACCAAAAGGACCGCAAAACAAGTTTTAGTCAAATATTAGAAGTTCACATAATTGATTAGGAGCTTTTCAAATCAATTTTATTGCAAAACCTCAATTTCTGTACTTTTTACTCAGTTAAAATTCCAACGGGTCCATTGAAAGGCCCATTTCGACCCGCTCGTCCGAAACCTCTACAAGAAGGATCGCAAAACAAGTTTTAATCAAATTTTAGGAGTTCATGTATTTGATTAGGAGCTTTTCAACACAATTATTTTGCAAAACCACAATTTCTGTACTTTTTACTCAGTTAAAATTCCAACGGGTCCATTGAAAGGCCCATTTCGACCCGCTCGTCCGAAACGTCTACAAAAAGGATTGCAAAACAAGTTTTAATCAAATTTTAGGAGTTCATGAAATTGATTAGGAGCTTTTGAACACAATAATATTGCAAAACCTCAATTTCTGTACTTTTTACTCAGTTAAAATTCCAACGGTTCATTGAAAGGCCCATTTCGACCCGCTCGTCCGAAACCTCTACAAAAAGGACCGCAAAATAAGTTTTTATCAAATATTAGGAGTTCAAACAATTGATTAGGAGCTTTTCAACACAATTATATTGCAAAACCGCAATTTCTGTACTTTTTACTCAGTTAAAATTCCAACGGGTCCATTGAAAGGCCCATTTCGACCCGCTCGTCCGAAACCTCTACAAAAAGGATTGCAAAACAAGTTTTAATCAAATTTTAGGAGTTCATGAAATTGATTAGGAGCTTTTCAACACAATAATATTGCAAAACCTCAATTTCTGTTCTTTTTACTCAGTTAAAATTCCAACGGGTCCATTGACAGGCCCATTTAGAACTGCTCGTCCGAAACCTCTACAAAAAGGACCGCAAAATTGTTTTATTCAAATAGTAGGAGTTCAAATAATTGATTTGGAGCTTTTTAACACAATTATATTGCAAAACCTCAATTTCTGTACTTTTTACTTAGTTAAAATTCCAGCGGGTCCATTGAAAGGCCCATTTGGACCTGCTCGTCCGAAACGTTACAAAAAGGACCGAAAAAATGTTTTATTCAAAAATTAGGAGTTCAAATAATTGATTAGGAGCTTTTGAACACAATTATATTGCAAAACCTCAATTTCTGTACTTTTTACTCAGTTAAAATTCCAACGGTTCATTGAAAGGCCCATTTCGACCCGCTCGTCCGAAACCTCTACAAAAAGGACCGCAAAACAAGTTTTAATCAAATTTTAGGAGTTCATGTATTTGATTAGGAGCTTTTCAACACAATTATATTGCAAAACCGCAATTTCTGTACTTTTTACTCAGTTAAAATTCCAACGGGTCCATTGAAAGGCCCATTTCGACCCGCTCGTCCGAAACGTCTACAAAAAGGATTACAAAACAAGTTTTAATCAAATTTTAGGAGTTCATGAAATTTATTAGGAGCTTTTGAACACAATAATATTGCAAAACCTCAATTTCTGTACTTTTTACTCAGTTAAAATTCCAACGGTTCATTGAAAGGCCCATTTCGACCCGCTCGTCCGAAACCTCTACAAAAAGGACCGCAAAACAATTTTTAATCAAATATTAGAAGTTCAAATAATTGGTTAGGAGATTTTCAACACAATTATATTGCAAAACCTCAATTTCTGTACTTTTTACTTAGTTAAAATTCCAACGGGTCCATTAAAAGGCCCATTTCGACCCGCTCGTCCGAAACCTCTACAAAAAGGACCGCAAAACAAGTTTTAATCAAATTTTAGGAGTTCATGTAATTGATTAGGAGCTTTTCAACACAATTATAGTGCAAAACCTCAATTTATGTATTTTTTACTCAGTTAAAATTCCAACGGGTCCATTGAAAGGCCCATTTGGACCTGCTCGTCCGAAACCTCTACAAAAAGGATCGAAAAAATGTTTTATTCAAAAATTAGGAGTTCAAATAATTGATTAGAAGCTTTTGAACACAATTATATTGCAAAACCTGAATTTATGTACTTTTTACTCAGTTAAAATTCCAACGGGTCCAATGAAAGGCCCATTTCGACTCACTCGTCCGAAACCTCTACAAAAAGGACCGCAAAACAAGTTTTAATCAAATATTAGGAGTTCAAATAATTGATTAGGAGCTTTTCAACACAATTATATTGCAAAACCACAATTTCTGTACTTTTTACTCAGTTAAAATTCCAACGGGTCCATTGAAAGGCCCATTTCGACCCGCTCGTCCAAAACCTCTACAAAAAGGATTCCAAAACAAGTTTTAATCAAATTTTAGGAGTTCATGAAATTGATTAGGAGCTTTTCAACACAATTATATTGCAAAACCTCAATTTCTGTACTTTTTACTCAGTTTGAATTCCAACGGGTCCATTGAAAGGCCCATTTCGACCCGCTCGTCCGAAACCTCTACAAGAAGGATTGCAAAACAAGTTTTAATCAAATTTTAGGAGTTATGTAATTGATTAGGAGCTTTTCAACACAATTATATTGCAAAACCTCAATTTCTGTACTTTTTACTCAGTTAAAATTCCAACGGGTCCATTGAAAGGCCCATTTCGACCCGCTCGTCCAAAACCTCTACAAAAAGGACCGCAAAACAAGTTTTAATCAAATTTTAGGAGTTCATGTATTTGATTAGGAGCTTTTCAACACAATTATATTGCAAAACCTCAATTTCTGTACTTTTTACTCTGTTAAAATTCCAACGGGTCCATTGACAGGCCCATTTAGAACTGCTCGTCCGAAACCTCTACAAAAAGGACCACAAAAATGTTTTATTCAAATATTAGGAGTTCAAATAATTGATTAGGAGCTTTTCGACACAATTATATTGCAAAACCTCAATTTCTGTACTTTTTACTCATTTAAAATTCCAAAGGGTCCATTGAAAGGCCCATTTAGACCTGCTCGTCCGAAACCTCTACAAAAAGGACCGCAAAACAAGTTTTAATCAAATTTTAGGAGTTCATGTAATTGATTAGGAGCTTTTCAACACAATTATAGTGCAAAACCTCAATTTATGTATTTTTTACTCAGTTAAAATTCCAACGGGTCCATTGAAAGGCCCATTTGGACCTGCTCGTCCGAAACCTCTACAAAAAGGATCGAAAAAATGTTTTATTCAAAATTTAGGAGTTCAAATAATTGATCAGAAGCTTTTGAACACAATTATATTGCAAAACCTCAATTTCTGTACTTTTTACTCAGTTAAAATTCCAACGGGTCCAATGAAAGGCCCATTTCGACCCGCTCGTCCGAAACCTCTACAAAAAGGACCGCAAAACAAGTTTTAATCAATTATTAGGAGTTCAAATAATTGATTAGGAGCTTTTCAACACAATTATATTGCAAAACCGCAATTTCTGTAATTTTTACTCAGTTAAAATTCCAACGGGTCCATTGAAAGGCCCATTTCGACCCGCTCATCTGAAACCTCTACAAAAAGGATTGCAAAACAAGTTCTAATCAAATTTTAGGAGTTCATGAAATTGATTAGGAGCTTTTCAACACAATTATATTGCTAAACCTCGATTTCTTTACTTTTTACTCAGTTAAAATTCCAACGGGTCCATTGAAAGGCCCATTTAGACCTTCTCGTCCGAAACCTCTACAAAAAGGACCGCAAAAATGTTTTATTCAAATATTAGGAGTTCAAATAATTGATTAGGAGGTTTTGAACACAATTATATTGCAAAACCTCAATTTCTGTACTTTTTACTCAGTTAAAATTCCAACGGGTCCTTTGAATGGCCCATTTAGACCTGTTCGTACGAAACCTCTACCAAAAGGACCGCAAAACAAGTTTTAGTCAAATATTAGAAGTTCACATAATTGATTAGGAGCTTTTCAAATCAATTTTATTGCAAAACCTCAATTTCTGTACTTTTTACTCAGTTAAAATTCCAACGGGTCCATTGAAAGGCCCATTTCGACCCGCTCGTCCGAAACCTCTACAAGAAGGATCGCAAAACAAGTTTTAATCAAATTTTAGGAGTTCATGTATTTGATTAGGAGCTTTTCAACACAATTATTTTGCAAAACCTCAATTTCTGTACTTTTTACTCAGTTAAAATTCCAACGGGTCCATTGAAAGGCCCATTTCGACCCGCTCTTCCGAAACGTCTACAAAAAGGATTGCAAAACAAGTTTTAATCAAATTTTAGGAGTTCATGAAATTGATTAGGAGCTTTTGAACACAATAATATTGCAAAACCTCAATTTCTGTACTTTTTACTCAGTTAAAATTCCAACGGTTCATTGAAAGGCCCATTTCGACCCGCTCGTCCGAAACCTCTACAAAAAGGACCGCAAAATAAGTTTTTATCAAATATTAGGAGTTCAAACAATTGATTAGGAGCTTTTCAACACAATTATATTGCAAAACCGCAATTTCTGTACTTTTTACTCAGTTAAAATTCCAACGGGTCCATTGAAAGGCCCATTTCGACCCGCTCGTCCGAAACCTCTACAAAAAGGATTGCAAAACAAGTTTTAATCAAATTTTAGGAGTTCATGAAATTGATTAGGAGCTTTTCAACACAATAATATTGCAAAACCTCAATTTCTGTTCTTTTTACTCAGTTAAAATTCCAACGGGTCCATTGACAGGCCCATTTAGAACTGCTCGTCCGAAACCTCTACAAAAAGGACCGCAAAATTGTTTTATTCAAATAGTAGGAGTTCAAATAATTGATTTGGAGCTTTTTAACACAATTATATTGCAAAACCTCAATTTCTGTACTTTTTACTTAGTTAAAATTCCAGCGGGTCCATTGAAAGGCCCATTTGGACCTGCTCGTCCGAAACGTTACAAAAAGGACCGAAAAAATGTTTTATTCAAAAATTAGGAGTTCAAATAATTGATTAGGAGCTTTTGAACACAATTATATTGCAAAACCTCAATTTCTGTACTTTTTACTCAGTTAAAATTCCAACGGTTCATTGAAAGGCCCATTTCGACCCGCTCGTCCGAAACCTCTACAAAAAGGACCGCAAAACAAGTTTTAATCAAATTTTAGGAGTTCATGTATTTGATTAGGAGCTTTTCAACACAATTATATTGCAAAACCGCAATTTCTGTACTTTTTACTCAGTTAAAATTCCAACGGGTCCATTGAAAGGCCCATTTCGACCCGCTCGTCCGAAATGTCTACAAAAAGGATTACAAAACAAGTTTTAATCAAATTTTAGGAGTTCATGAAATTTATTAGGAGCTTTTGAACACAATAATATTGCAAAACCTCAATTTCTGTACTTTTTACTCAGTTAAAATTCCAACGGTTCATTGAAAGGCCCATTTCGACCCGCTCGTCCGAAACCTCTACAAAAAGGACCGCAAAACAATTTTTAATCAAATATTAGAAGTTCAAATAATTGGTTAGGAGATTTTCAACACAATTATATTGCAAAACCTCAATTTCTGTACTTTTTACTTAGTTAAAATTCCAACGGGTCCATTAAAAGGCCCATTTCGACCCGCTCGTCCGAAACCTCTACAAAAAGGACCGCAAAACAAGTTTTAATCAAATTTTAGGAGTTCATGTAATTGATTAGGAGCTTTTCAACACAATTATAGTGCAAAACCTCAATTTATGTATTTTTTACTCAGTTAAAATTCCAACGGGTCCATTGAAAGGCCCATTTGGACCTGCTCGTCCGAAACCTCTACAAAAAGGATCGAAAAAATGTTTTATTCAAAAATTAGGAGTTCAAATAATTGATTAGAAGCTTTTGAACACAATTATATTGCAAAACCTGAATTTATGTACTTTTTACTCAGTTAAAATTCCAACGGGTCCAATGAAAGGCCCATTTCGACTCACTCGTCCGAAACCTCTACAAAAAGGACCGCAAAACAAGTTTTAATCAAATATTAGGAGTTCAAATAATTGATTAGGAGCTTTTCAACACAATTATATTGCAAAACCACAATTTCTGTACTTTTTACTCAGTTAAAATTCCAACGGGTCCATTGAAAGGCCCATTTCGACCCGCTCGTCCGAAACCTCTACAAAAAGGATTCCAAAACAAGTTTTAATCAAATTTTAGGAGTTCATGAAATTGATTAGGAGCTTTTCAACACAATTATATTGCAAAACCTCAATTTCTGTACTTTTTACTCAGTTTGAATTCCAACGGGTCCATTGAAAGGCCCATTTCGACCCGCTCGTCCGAAACCTCTACAAGAAGGATTGCAAAACAAGTTTTAATCAAATTTTAGGAGTTATGTAATTGATTAGGAGCTTTTCAACACAATTATATTGCAAAACCTCAATTTCTGTACTTTTTACTCAGTTAAAATTCCAACGGGTCCATTGAAAGGCCCATTTCGACCCGCTCGTCCAAAACCTCTACAAAAAGGACCGCAAAACAAGTTTTAATCAAATTTTAGGAGTTCATGTATTTGATTAGGAGCTTTTCAACACAATTATATTGCAAAACCTCAATTTCTGTACTTTTTAATCTGTTAAAATTCCAACGGGTCCATTGACAGGCCCATTTAGAACTGCTCGTCCGAAACCTCTACAAAAAGGACCACAAAAATGTTTTATTCAAATATTAGGAGTTCAAATAATTGATTAGGAGCTTTTTGACACAATTATATTGCAAAACCTCAATTTCTGTACTTTTTACTCATTTAAAATTCCAACGGGTCCATTGAAAGGCCCATTTAGACCTGCTCGTCCGAAACCTCTACAAAAAGGACCGCAAAACAAGTTTTAATCAAATTTTAGGAGTTCATGTAATTGATTAGGAGCTTTTCAACACAATTATAGTGCAAAACCTCAATTTATGTATTTTTTACTCAGTTAAAATTCCAACGGGTCCATTGAAAGGCCCATTTGGACCTGCTCGTCCGAAACCTCTACAAAAAGGATCGAAAAAATGTTTTATTCAAAATTTAGGAGTTCAAATAATTGATTAGAAGCTTTTGAACACAATTATATTGCAAAACCTCAATTTCTGTACTTTTTACTCAGTTAAAATTCCAACGGGTCCAATGAAAGGCCCATTTCGACCCGCTCGTCCGAAACCTCTACAAAAAGGACCGCAAAACAAGTTTTAATCAATTATTAGGAGTTCAAATAATTGATTAGGAGCTTTTCAACACAATTATATTGCAAAACCGCAATTTCTGTAATTTTTACTCAGTTAAAATTCCAACGGGTCCATTGAAAGGCCCATTTCGACCCGCTCATCTGAAACCTCTACAAAAAGGATTGCAAAACAAGTTCTAATCAAATTTTAGGAGTTCATGAAATTGATTAGGAGCTTTTCAACACAATTATATTGCTAAACCTCAATTTCTTTACTTTTTACTCAGTTAAAATTCCAACGGGTCCATTGACAGGCCCATTTAGAACTGCTCGTCCGAAACCTCTACAAAAAGGACCACAAAAATGTTTTATTCAAATATTAGGAGTTCAAATAATTGATTAGGAGATTTTCGACACAATTATATTGCAAAACCTCAATTTCTGTACTTTTTACTCAGTTAAAATTCCAACGGGTCCATTGACAGGCCTATTTAGAACTGCTCGTCCGAAACCTCTACAAAAAGGACCGCAAAAATGTTTTATTCAAATATTACGAGTTCAAATAATTTATTAGGAGCTTTTCAACAGAATTATATTGCAAAACCTCAATTTTTGTACTTTTTACCATTTAAAATTCCAACGGGTCCATTGAAAGGCCCATTTAGACCTGCTCGTCCGAAACCTCTACAAAAAGGATAGCAAAAATGTTTTATTCAAATATTAGGAGTTCAAATAATTGATTAGGAGCTTTTGAACACAATTATATTACAAAACCTCAATTTCTGTACTTTTTACTCAGTTATAATTCCAACGGGTCCATTGAAAGGCCCATTTAGACCTGCTCGTCCGAAACCTTTACAAAAAGGACCGCAAAACAAGTTTAGTCAAATATTAGGAGTTCAAATAATTGATTAGGAGCTTTTCAAATCAATTATATTGCAAAACCTCAATTTCTGTACTTTTTACTCAGTTAAAATTCCAACGGATTGCGCTTCTCTTGCAAACAGGATCAACAATCCTGCTCAGGATCTATCAACTATGGGACCAATCATTCTACAGATACAAGCTGCCCTTCTCGATTTCGACTTTACTTCCATTTCTTTTGTACGCCGAGAGGCAAATGTAATAGCCCATACGTTGGCTTCTTTTTCTTTGAACTCAATGACTTCTACGTCATTTGATATGGATATTCCTCATTGTATCCATCATCTTGTAACAAAAATTTCTTGATTAATAATATTTGGGCACTCTTTTCCCCTTTTTAGGGTCCTCTAGCTTTGCTTGAAGGACAGTAGTAGGGGTTTTTAACGAGGCCTTTTCTTCAAAAAAAATTCCAACGGGTCCATTGAAAGGCCCATTTAGACCTGCTCGTCCGAAACCTCTACAAAAAGGACTGCAAAACAAGTTTTAATCAAATTTTAGGAGTTCATGTAATTGATTAGGAGCTTTTCAACACAATTATATTGCAAAACCGCAATTTCTGTACTTTTTACTCAGCTAAAATACCAACGGGTCCATTGAAAGGCCCATTTCGACCCGCTCGTCCGAAACCTCTACAAAAAGGACTGCAAAACAAGTTTTAACCAAATTTTAGGAGTTCATGTAATTGAGTAGGAGCTTTTCAACACAATTATATTGCAAAACCTCAATTTCTGTACTTTTTACTCAGTTAAAATTCCAACGAGTCCATTGAAAGGCCCATTTAGACCTGCTCGTCCGAAACCTCTACAAAAAGGACCGCAAAACAAGTTTTAATCAAATTTTAGGAGTTCATGTAATTGATTAGGAGCTTTTCAACACAATTATAGTGCAAAACCTCAATTTATGTATTTTTTACTCAGTTAAAATTCCAACGGGTCCATTGAAAGGCCCATTTGGACTTGCTCGTCCGAAACCTCTACAAAAAGGATCGAAAAAATGTTTTATTCAAAATTTAGGAGTTCAAATAATTGATTAGAAGCTTTTGAACACAATTATATTGCAAAACCTCAATTTTTGTACTTTTTACTCAGTTAAAATTCCAACGGGTCCATTGAAAGGCCCATTTAGACCTGCTCGTCCGAAACCTCTACAAAAAGGACCGCAAAACAAGTTTTAGTCAAATATTAGGAGTTCAAATAATTGATTAGGAGCTTTTCAAATCAATTATATTGCAAAACCTCAATTTCTGTACTTTTTACTCAGTTAAAATTCCAACGGGTCCATTGAAAGGCCCATTTAGACCTGCTCGTCCGAAACCTCTACAAAAAGGACTGCAAAACAAGTTCCAGCATGAGTTACCAGTCGTCACAACAGGAGCCTGCACCTCCCTCGCTGCTTGAGGACAATCACACCTCAAATGGCCACTCGATCCACATGTCCAACATGTGTTCGGATCAGCTCTTGCCTTGTCATCCTGAACCGGCGCAACTTGCCCTCCACCACCTCGCCTAGCTGAAGACTGATACTTCCGATCACGTCCTCTCTTGTTCCGTCCGCCACCGGAACTATACTCAACAGCTCGCTTACCAGCACTAGAACCAGCACTTCTAGAAGATAAACTCAAATTCATCTCAATATCTTTTGCTCTACCAACCAGCACATCAAAATCAGTATACTCGGCAGCCAGCATATAAGTCTTCACTTCCGTCACCAAACCATAACGGAAACGTTCACACCTCTCCCGCTCATCAGGAACAAGCTCAGGTGCGTACTGACTAAGTCGAACAAACTGAACCTCGTACTCAGCTACAGACATGCTCCCTTGGGTAAGAGACATGAATTCCCTTTTCTTTTCATCTAGGTACCTCACACCCAGATACCTTCTCTTGAACACGTTCTGAAAGAACGTCCAAGTTACATCAGCATCCTCCATTCCGGAGATAGTGGTTGTCCACCAGGTATACGTATCGTCCTGTAGCAATGATACCACACAGCCCAGCTTCTGCACTTCATTGCAGTTCATTTGACTCAAGATTCTCTTGGTACTTTCCAGCCAAGACTCAGAACCTTCAGCAGACAAACCCCGGAACTCAGTCCCTCCCAGACTGCGCAAGCGCTCCAAAGGTAGTCTCACATTAGCATCTCCCTGATGCCCAGCTCCTTGAGCTCCAGCTACCGCCGCCCGAAAGGCTCCAGCAATAGCTTGAATCAACATTGTCATGTCAGGAACAACTTGCCCCTGACCAGCTTCAGGTCCAGCGACCCCAGCACCAGCTGCAACACCAGCTCCTTCACCCCCAGCACCACCACCACCAAGCGGAGGAGGTAAATCCACCACATTCTTAGCATTCTCATCGCCCTCATTTTGAGCCATAGCTCGCGTATTAATTCTTGTCTCTCTACGAGGTGCCATTCACTAAAAATGCAATTACAATGCAACAAACAAAGTCAGGCTCAGCAAGGTAAGCAATCCAAGTACTCAAGCTCATTTCCAATTAAAAAAAAAATCATTTCATTAGCTTTGATTTGGCAATGGGTCCCTCTAACATGCTTCACCACAGCATACATCACAATTGCAACATACTTACAATTCACACAACATACTTTCATTCAACAAACATACAAAGCATTCATACACTCATCGCCTACATAACCATTCCCAATTAGCTGAGAACTTAGCTCTGATACCAACAAATGTAACCCCCTTAGCCCGGCCTAGACGGTCGACCCGAACTACGATGATTACACGGGGAAAACCAAAGTCAACCCGAAAGTCAACCATGATTAAGGACCCTTTTTTCTTTTTAATCTTTTCTAGATGCATATTAACCCTAGATATGTTCATAAAATCAGCATACTCAAAAATCACAGCGAACGGAAAACATTTAGGGACTCAATTGCACAACCTATGAATTTAGGGACCAAATTGCAAATTCTGGAAATTACGAGGAATTAACAAAATTTTAAGTTGCCAATATGAAATTAATCATGTTTCATGCTTCTCTGCCAAATTTCAACTCAAACAGACATCTCAAACACATTAAATTGCATAAACAAAGTTCAGGACCAAAACGCAAGGATTTCAAAACATATAACCATCAGTTTCAGTGCCCAACGTTCGAGTGTTCCGGAACAGGAATTATCCGTTCCGAAACGTGGGACCGTTCCGAAACTCGTTGCGGAACAAGGCTTGGTAGTGGCAAATCCGTTCCGGAACGGCTCTACCCGTTTCGGAACGCCAAGGCCATTTCAGGCCCTCTGTTCCGGAACGGTAGCACCTGTTCCGAAACGCGCTGCCCAGATTGCAGATTTTGGTCTGGTTTAACTCACTTTCAACCAATCAAACACATTCCAATGACCCTCAAACCATACCAGCAAGTCATTATACACTTAAGGAACGTAATAGCATCATCCAATCTCAATCATGGCATCATTCAAGGAAAATCCCAATTCTATAGGCATGCATCCTATAATGAGAATCATGCAACCATCAAAACACCAAACCAATTACCAAAACGCCATTCACATGTTCCATCATTGTCAAAAGCATAAAACCAACCTAGGGAGTCCAAAACATCTCCCAAAAACACAAACTAGGTCCCCATTGCCAAGTGCCAAAAGCTAAACAAGTTATGAAAATTGTCACCATACATGAGCTTAAGCTTCCACTTAGATTCTTGACCACCTTGCTGCCCCTTTAAGCACTTCAATGCTCTGCATTATTGCTTTAGGAAAGAGAGAGAGCGTAAACACATAGCTTAGTGAGGAATGCTCATTTTAAACATCACAATAATGCTTTAGTAAAACCCTTTTCAAGACTTTAGTTCAAAACAACATTTAATCATGCACATATGCATATGAACCAAGCATTTCATGCTTCAAATCATTAACGTGTCATATTGGCGTTCAAGTGATAATCATAGCCATTTTATAATTCAAAACACAATCGACAATCGGATACGCGGATTACAATCGTTGTCCCATACGCTTCATACACACTACCAATATCAAGGTGGAGCAAATGGTACAATCACAACCCCTCAACACCCGTGATGGAGACTATGGTACAATCACAACCCCTCCACATCACTCATTGGTAGTTGTATAACATCACTAACGAGATCTCGGGACATACAACACAAGATCCACACATGGACTTTTAACCACCATTGTGATCTTACTATACACAAGGTCCACACATGGACTTTTAACCACCATTGTGACCTTAACACAAGATCCACCCATGGACTTTTAACCACCATGGTGTTCTTAACCATCTCGTTAGTGTACTTGGATGGAGTTTACGGTACAATCACAACCTCTCAACATCCAAGGCGACTTTATTCACGGTGCACCCAATCCTATAGCCGGCTAACTATATCCGATTCAAGTACTTTTAAACCAACACATCACTTGCCAATATACATCATTCAACAACATTAATCCACTGTTTAAAAGCATTTAACAAAGCCATTAATCATCATGCATCACTATGCATCAAAACTACATTTTATCAATGTACAAAATAAGGATCCCTTACCTTGAGCATCCTTCAACACATGGCTTATAAAACCAGCAATAAACATGCTAAAATATGCTTTCAAAAACAGAATTGAGACATGCAAACAAATCACTTCGCATTCAACCAACTCATGGCTCATCAACAAGAGAGTTTTTCCGAAAACTTACTCTTGAGCTTAGCTAAGTTGTTTAGACTTAAACTAAGCTCCCAAAACCTTCAAAACATTGGTTTCAAAGCTGAAAACCAAACTTCACTCACCGATTCCGTTTCGCAAGCTCGCCGAAACACCAACTAAGCTTTTGGATCAACACCACAAGGATCCAAAGATGTCTCCCCTGTTTTAAACACATCAAAGTAGAGGATTAATGCATCATCATGCATTAATATCTTCAACCAAGACACCTAAACTCGCTGCCCTCATCAACACTCACATTTCGGCTATCAAACACAACCGAAAACACATCCAAACACCTCTACAACACTACCCAGCCAAGATCCATCAACTCCAACCATTCTTATACAACAATTAACATCCAAAAAGGATCTAATCACGTCCTTATACCTCCAGCTATAGCAGAACATCAAGATCACCCCAAAAACCATCATTAACTCAAGCAAAACTTAGGAAAAATCAACCTATTCGGGATTGCATTGATTAAACCTCAATTTCACACCAATTATACATCCAATTTACATCAAAAATACATCTCAAAACAGTTCCCAATCATTTCATACGAATTTCATCAAAATTAAACCAAATCTTGCATTTTAAAGCCAAGATCAAGAACACAACCATAAAACCTTTAATAAAACTCAAATCAAGGATTGAGAACTTGGGAATTTCAGTAAAGAACTGAGTATTTAGAGGAGAAGGAAGTTCATACCTCTAAATGTGAGTTTCTCCTTGTTTAGAACCAAGATTCTTGAAAAATCAATAAGCAAATGCTAAGGATTTGATGTAGAAATGATTAGAGATCAATTGAAGATTGAAATCTCATATTTAGATGTTAAAATCAGAGGAAAATTGGCTGGGGAAAAGTGTTTGGGTTGAGAGAAAAGTTGAGAGAAAAGAAATGGAAAATTTTGAGAAAAGATAGTTATGATAACAAAATATCTATTTCCCTCCTTTTCTTTTTATTAAAAACCAATAATTTAACCTTTAATATTAAGAGAAATCTGGAGAAAACTCTTCTTGGGTAAATTAGCTCCTTAAAGATTCAAAGTTTCAATCCTTCTAAAACAGTCACCAACTTTTCAAAAATTACATTTCAGTCACTAACCCAAAATGTCACACCTCCAAACCTCATTTTGTAAAATTGATTTCACCATTCCCTTATATATAATAAAAGAGGATTTTAAGATATTTTTCTATAATTTTAATGCATCCCGAACTAGGCTTTCCTAAAAACACCCTTTTATATTCGAACCGCAATCCGACCGGTCCGGTCCAAACCCAAAACTTCTAAGCCCAAAATTGGGGTGTTACAACTCTCCCCCCTTAAGAAATTTCGTCCTCGAAATTTATCTGAAGGAAAGAGGTACGGAAACTGCTTCAACATGTCATCCTTCCGTTCCCACGTGGCTTCTTCAGCACCACGATGCTTCCACAACTCCTTTACCAACTCAATGGTCTTGCCTCGAAGAACTTTACTATCCGAATCCAGAATCTTCACCGGTTCCTCATCATAGGTCAAATCCGGATTCAATTCCACTTCTTCCACAGGCATCACATGGGAAGGATCCGATCTATACTTCCGAAACATAGAAACATGAAACACATCATGAATCTTTTCCAACTCTTGCGGTAACCTCAACTTGTACGCAACAGGACCCACACGCTCAATCACCTCGTATGGTCCAATGTACCTAGGGCTCAACTTACCCTTTCGGCCAAACCTCATCACCTTTTTCCAAGGCGAAACTTTCAAAAACACACGGTCACCCACTGCATACTCAATCTTCTTACGCTTCAAATCCGCATAAGACTTTTGCCGATCAGAAGCTGCCTTCAAACGCTCACAAATGAGCTTCACCTTTTCGGTAGTTCCTTTCAACAAAGCTGGCATCGAAACCAACTTCTGACCCGTTTCAGCCCAACAAAGAGGAGTCCTACACTTCCTCCCGTACAAAGCTTCATAAGGTGCCATTTGAATGCTTGCCCGATAACTATTATTATAGGCAAACTCCACCAAAGGCAAATGTTTCTCCCAAGAGCCCTGGAACTCAATCACGCAGCACCTTAACATATCCTCCAAAACCTAGATAACACGCTCAGACTGTCCATCCGACTGCGGATGATAAGAAGTATCGAAATTCAACCGTGTACCCAAAGCCTGATGCAAACACTGCCAGAAACGCGATGTAAACCTCGGATCCCTATCCGACACAATCGACTTAGGCACACCATGCAGCTGCACAATCTCAGCAATGTACAGCTCCGCAAGCTTATCCAAAGTGTACGTAGTATGCACAGGCAAGAAATGCGCACACTTCGTCAGGCGATCCACAATCACCCACACCGAATTCTTCTTCGATGGCAACAAAGGTAAACCAGACACAAAATCCATGGTAATCCTTTCCCACTTCCACTCAGGAATTCTCAACGGTCGCAACAACCCTGAGGGAAACTGATGCTCAACCTTAACTCGCTGACACACCATGCACTTGCTTACAAACTCTGCAACATCTTTCTTTAAACCCACCCAATAGTACTCATCACGAAGATCACGGTACATCTTAGTACTACCAGGGTGCATAGCAAAAGGACTACTATGAGCTTCAGTTAGAATAGTACGCCTCAACTCAGCATCATTGGGTACTACTATCCGACTCCCAAAGCATAAAACCCTATCATCATTAAAACAGAAATCCGAAGGCCTATCCTCCGCAATATCCTGAACATGTGGTACCAAAGAATCATCCAACAATTGCTTTTCCTTAATCAACTGAACCAAGGATGGTTTCACTTGCAACTCAGCCACAAGACCACCATCACGCGAAATACTCAAACTGGCAAACATAGCCTTCAACTCCACAGCTACCTTCCTACTCAAGGCGTCCGCTACAACATTAGCTTTACCCGGGTGATACTCGATCGTCAAATCATAATCCTTGAGCAACTCCACCCAACGTCGTTGCCTAAGATTCAACTCTTTCTGGGACATCAGATACTTCAAACTTTTATGATCCGTGTACACAGTACACTTCTCACCATACAGATAATGTCTCCAAACTTTCAAAGCAAAAACCACTGCAGCTAACTCAATGTCATGCGTAGGATAATTGCGCTCATGCACCTTCAACTGCCGTGATGCATAAGCCACCACCTTACCCTCTTGCATCAACACACATCCCAAACCAACATAAGACGCATCACTATACACCACAAACCCTTTCCCTGATTCAGGTTGAACCAAGATAGGAGCTTGCGTCAAAGTTGCCTTAAGCTTCTCAAAAGCCTGTTGTCTCGCTTCCGCCCACTCATACTTAACATCCTTCTACAACAACTTTGTCAAGGGTGCAGCAATCTTTGAAAACCCATCCACGAATCTCCGGTAGTATCCTGCCAAACCTAGGAAACTACGGACTTCATGAACAGACTTAGGAGCCTTCCAATTCATCACCGCCTCTATCTTCTGAGGATCAACACAAATCCCTTCAGCAGAAACCACATGACAAAGAAACACCACTTCTCTAAGCCAGAACTCACACTTGCTCAGCTTGGCATAAAGCTGATTCTCCAACAAAGCTTGCAACACAATTCTCAAATGCCCTTCATGCTCCTTCTCAGTACGCGAGCACACAAGGATATCATCAATGAACACCACAACAAATTTATCCAAGTATTCATGGAATACTCTATTCATCATGTCCATGAAAGCTGCAGGAGCATTCGTCAAACCAAACGGCATCACAAGGAACTCATAATGCCCATACCTCGTCCTGAAAGCTGTCTTTGGCACATCCACATCCTTCACCTTCAACTGGTAATACCCCGACCTTAAGTCAATTTTATAGAACACAGCCGCTCCCCGAAATTGATCAAAAAGATCATCAATTCTCGGCAAGGGATACCGATTCTTGATAGTCAACTTGTTAAGCTGACGGTAATCAATGCACATTCTCATAGTGTCATCCTTCTTCTTCACAAACAAGACCGGTGCACCCCAAGGTGATACACTCGGCCGAATGAAACCAAGATCAAGCAACTCCTGCAGTTGTGTCTTCAGCTCTTTCAACTCTTTAGGTGCCATTCGATAAGAAGTAATGGACACTGGAGTTGTGTTTTCATACAGCTCAATCCCAAACTCCACTTCGCGATTAGGAGGCAATCCAGGCAACTCCTCCGGAAACACACCAGGAAACTCTCGCACAGTCCTGATATCTTGCATCCGCAACTCTTTAGAGTTAGGATTCATCACAAAAGCGAGGTAAGCTTCACAACCTTGCCTCAGCATCCGGCTCGCCTCCAATGTAGACACCACATTGGCAAGAAACTTCACATTCTCACCAACCACCACTACCTCATAATCATCCGCAAGCTTCAACGAAACTCGCTTATTCTCAAAATCTACTACAGCTCGATGCTCAACAAGCCAATCTATACCAAGGATTACATCAAAACCATAGAAAGGCAATTCCATAAGATCAACATGAAAAACATGATCTTGCACAACCAAAGGACATCTTCTATAAAGCTTTCGAGTCACAACAGTCTCACCAAAAGAACTAGTGACACGCATACCAACATCCAAAGACTCAACAGGCAATCCAAGCAATTCAGCATGCTCACGCAATATGTACGAGTGTGTAGATCCAGAATCAATCAAGGAAAGTAATGACAAGGATTGCAAAGTGAAAGTACCTGCGATCACATCTATGTCATTTCTCCCCTCCCTCTGAGCATACACTCTGGCCTGACCACCACCCTCAGGCTGAACAACTATAACATGAGCCACATTCCTTCCACCATCCTCTCTATGCTGGAAGTTACCACGGCCGCACCCACGACCTCTCTGCGATACAACAACCCCAGGTGCACGTCCCTGGCCACCACCGGCCAACAGAGGACACTCCCTCCTCATGTGATCCACTGATCCACAGTTCCAGCATGAGTTACCAGTCATCACAATAGGAGCCTGCACCTCCCTCGCTGCTCGAGGACAATCACGCCTCAAATGGCCACGCGATCCACATGTCCAACATGTGTTCGGATCAGCTCTTGCCTTGTCTTCCTGAACCGGCGCAACTTGCCCTCCACCACCTCGCCTAGCTGAAGACTGATACTTCCGATCACGTCCTCTCTTGTTCCGTCCGCCACCGGAACTATACTCAGCAGCTCGCTTACCAGCACTAGAACCAGCACTTCTAGAAGATAAACTCAAATTCATCTCAATATCTTTTGCTCTACCAACCAGCACATCAAAATCAGTATACTCGGCAGCCAGCATATAAGTCTTCACTTCCGTCACCAAACCATAACGGAAACGTTCACACCTCTCCCGCTCATCAGGAACAAGCTCAGGTGCGTACTGACTAAGTCGAACAAATTGAACCTTGTACTCAGCTACAGACATGCTCCCTTGGGTAAGAGACATGAATTCCCTTTTCTTTTCATCTAGGTACCTCACACCCAGATACCTTCTCTTGAACACGTTCTGAAAGAACGTCCAAGTTACATCAGCATCCTCCATTCCGGAGATAGTGGTTGTCCACCAGGTATACGCATCATCCTGTAGCAAAGATACCACACAGCCCAGCTTCTGCACGTCATTGCAGTTCATTTGACTCAAGATTCTCTTGGTACTTTCCAGCCAAGACTCAGAACCTTCAGCAGACAAACCCCGGAACTCAGTCCCTCCCAGACTGTGCAAACGCTCCAAAGGTAGTCTCACATTAGCATCTCCCTGATGCCCAGCTCCTTGAGCTCCAGCTACCGCCGCCCGAAAGGCTCTAGCAATAGCTTGAATCAACATTGTCATGTCAGGAACAGCTTGCCCCTGACCAGCTTCAGGTCCAGCGAACCCAGCACCAGCTGCAACACCAGCTCCTTCACCCCCAGCACCACCACCACCAGGCGGAGGAGGTAAATCCACCACATTCTCAGCATTCTCATCGCCCTCATTTTGAGCCATAGCTCGCGTATTAATTCTTGTCTCTCTACGAGGTGCCATTCACTAACAATGCAATTACAATGCAACAAACAAAGTCAGGCTCAGCAAGGTAAGCAATCCAAGTACTCAAGCTCATTTACAATTAAAAAAAAATCATTTCATTAGCTTTGATTTGGCAATGGGTCCTTCTAACATGCTTCACCACAGCATACATCACAATTGCAACATACTTACAATTCACACAACATACTTTCATTCAACAAACATACAAAGCATTCATACACTCATCACCCATATAACCATTCCCAATTAGCCGAGAACTCAGCTCTGATACCAACAAATGTAACCCCCTTAGCCCGGCCTAGACGGTCGACCCGAACTACGAAGATTACACGGGGAAAACCAAAGTCAACCTGAAAGTCAACCTTGATTAACGACCCTTTTTTTTCTTTTTAATCTTGTCTAGATGCATATTAACCCTAGATATGTTCATAAAATCAGCATACTCAAAAATCACAGCGAACGGAAAACGTTTAGGGACTCAATTGCACAACCTATGAATTTAGGGACCAAATTGCAAATTCTAGAAATTACGAGGACTTAACCAAATTTTAAGTTGCCAATATGAAATTAATCATGTTTCATGCTTCTCTGCCAAATTTCAACTTAAACGGACATCTCAAACACATTCAATTGCATAAACAAAGTTCAGGACCAAAACGCAAGGATTTCAAAACATATAACCATCAGTTTCAGTGCCCAACGGTCGAGTGTTCCGGAACAGGAATGATCCGTTCCGAAACGTGGGACCGTTCCGAAACTCGTTGCGGAACAAGGCTTGGCAGTGGCAAATCCGTTCCGAAACGGCTCTACCCGTTTCGAAACGCCAAGGCCATTTCAGGCCCTCTGTTCCGGAACGGTAGCACCTGTTCCGAAACGCGCTGCCCAGATTGCAGATTTTGGTCTGGTTTAACTCACTTTCAACCAATCAAACACATTCCAATGACCCTCAAACCATACCAGCAAGTCATTATACACTTATGGAACGTAATAGCATCATCCAATCTCAATCATGGCATCATTCAAGGAAAATCCCAATTCTATAGGCATGCATCCTATAATGAGAATCATGCAACCATCAAAACACCAAACCAATTACCAAAAGGCCATTCACATGTTCCATCATTGTCAAAAGCATAAAACCAACCTAGGGAGTCCAAAACATCTCCCAAAAACACAAATTAGGTCCCCATTGCCAAGTGCCAAAAGCTAAACAAGTTATGAAAATTGTCACCATACATGAGCTTAAGTTTCCGCTTAGATTCTTGACCACCTTGCTGCCCCTTTAAGCACTTCAATGCTATGCATTATTGGTTTAGGAAAGAGAGAGAGCGTAAGCACATAGCTTAGTGAGGAATGCTCATTTTAAACATCACAATAATGCATTAGTAAAACCCTTTTCAAGACTTTAGTTCAAAACAACATTTAATCATGCACATATGCATATGAACCAAGCATTTCATGCTTCAAATCATTAACATGTCATATTGGCGTTCAAGTGATAATCATAACCATTTTATAATTCAAAACACAATCGACAATCGGATATGCGGATTACAAGCGTTGTCCCATACGCTTCATACACACTACCAATATCAAGGTGGAGCAAATGGTACAATCACAACCCCTCAACACCCGTGATGGAGACTATGGTACAATCACAACCCCTCCACATCACTCATTGGTAGTTGTATAACATCACTAACGAGATCTCGGGACATACAACACAAGATCCACACATGGACTTTTAACCACCATTGTGATCTTACTATACACAAGGTCCACACATGGACTTTTAACCACCATTGTGACCTTAACACAAGATCCACCCATGGACTTTTAACCACCATGGTGTTCTTAACCATCTCGTTAGTGAACTTGGATGGAGTTTACGGTACAATCACAACCCCTCAACATCCAAGGCGACTTTATTCACGGTGCACCCAATCCTATAGTCGGCTAATCATATCCGATTCAAGCACTTTTAAACCAACACATCACTTGCCAATATACATCATTTAACAACATTAATCCACTGTTTAAAAGCATTTAACAAAGCCATTAATCATCATGCATCACTATGCATCAAAACCACATTTTATCAATGTACAAAATAAGGATCCCTTGCCTTGAGCATCCTTCAACACATGGCTTATAAAACCAGCAATAAACATGCTAAAATATGCTTTCAAAAACAGAATTGAGACATGCAAACAAATCACTTCGCATTCAACCAACTCATGGCTCATCAACAAGAGAGTTTTTCCGAAAACTTACTCTTGAGCTTAGCTAAGTTGTTTAGACTTAAACTAAGCTCCCAAAACCTTCAAAACATTGGTTTCAAAGCTAAAAACCAAACTTCACTCACCGATTCCGTTTCGCAAGCTCGCCGGAACACCAATTAAGCTTCCGGATCAACACCACAAGGATCCAAAGATGTCTCCCCTGTTTTAAACACATCAAAGCAGAGGATTAATGCATCATCATGCATTAATATCTTCAACCAAGACACCTAAACTCGCTGCCCTCATCAACACTCACATTTCGGTTACCAAACACAACCGAAAACACATCCAAACACCTCTACAACACTACCCAGCCAAGATCCATCAACTCCAACCATTCTTATACAACAATTAACATCCAAAAAGGATCTAATCACGTCCTTATACCTCCAGCTATAGCAGAACATCAAGATCACCCCAAAAACCATCATTAACTCAAGCAAAACTTAGGAAAAATCAACCTATTCGGGATTGCATTGATTAAACCTCAATTTCACACCAATTATACATCCAATTTACATCAAAAATACATCTCAAAACAGTGCCCAATCATTTCATACGAATTTCAGTAAAGAACTGAGTATTTAGAGGAGAAGGACGTTCATACCTCTAAATGTGAGTTTCTCCTTGTTTAGAACCAAGATTCTTGAAAACTCAATAAGCAAATGCTAAGGATTTGATGTAGAAATGATTAGAGATCAATTGAAGATTGAAATCTCATCTTTAGATGTTAAAATCAGAGGAAAATTGGCTGGGGAAAAGTGTTTGGGCTGAGAGAAAAGTTGAGAGAAAAGAAATGGAAAATTTTGAGAAAAGTTAGTTATGATAACAAAATATCTATTTCTCTCCTTTTCTTTTTATTAAAAATCATTAATTAAACCTTTAATATTAAGAAAAATCTGGAGAAAACTCTTCTTGGGTAAATTAGCTCCTTAAAGATTCAAAGTTTCAATCCTTCTAAAACAGTCACCAACTTTTCAAAAATTACATTTTAGTCACTAATCCAAAATGTCACACCTCCAAACCTCATTTTGTAAAATTTATTTCACCATTCCCTTATATATAATAAAAGAGAATTTTAAGATATTTTTCCATAATTTTAATGCATCCCGAACTAGGCTTTCCTAAAAACACCCTTTTATATTCGAATCGCAATCCGACCGGTCCGATCCAAACCCAAAACTTCTAAGCCCAAAATAGGGGTGTTACATATTAGGAGTTCAAATAAATGATTAGGAGCTTTTCAACGCAATTATATTGCAAAAGCTCAATTTCTGTACTTTTTACTCAGTTAAAATTCAAACGGGTACATTGAAAGGCCTATTTAGACCTGCTCGTCCGAAACCTCTACAAAAAGGACCGCAAAACAAGTTTTAGTCAAATATTAGGAGTTCAAATAATTGATTAGGAGCTTCTCAAATCAATTATATTGCAAAACCTCAATTTATGTACTTCTTAATCCGTTAAAATTCCAACGGGTCCATTGAAAGGCCCATTTAGACCTGCTCGTCCGAAACCTCTACAAAAAGAACCGCAAAACAAGTTTTTTGACCTGCTCGTCCGAAACCTCTACAAAAAGGACTACAAAACAAGTTTTGATCAAATTTTAGGAGTTCATGTAATTGATTAGGAGCTTTTCTACACAATAATATTGCAAAACCTCAATTTCTGTACTTTTTACTTAGTTAAAATTCCAACGGGTCCATTGAAAGGCCAATTTAGACTTGCTTGTCCGAAACCTCTACAAAAAGGACCGCAAAACAAGTTTTAGTCAAATATTAAGAGTTCAAATAATTGATTAGGAGCTTTTCAAATCAATTATATTGCAAAACCTCAATTTATGTACTTTTTTCTCAGTTAAAATTCCAACGGGTCCATTGAAAGGCCCATTTCGACCCGCTCGTCCGAAACCTCTACAAAAAGGACCGCAAAACAAGTTTTAATCAAATATTAGGAGTTCAAATAATTGATTAGGAGCTTTTGAACACAATTATATTGCAAAACCCTAATTTCTGTACTTTTTACTCAGTTAAAATTCCAACGGGTCCATTGAAAGGCCTATTTAGACATGCTCGTCCGAAACCTCTACAAAAAGGACCGCAAAACATGTTTTAGTCGAATATTAGGAGTTCAAATAATTTATTAGGAGCTTTTCAAATCAATTATATTGCAAAACCTCAATTTTTGTACTTTTTAATCAGTTAAAATTCCAACGGGTCCATTGAAAGGCCCATTTAGACCTTCTCGTCCGAAACCTCTACAAAAAGGACTGCAAAACAAGTTTTGATCAAATTTTAGGAGTTCTTGTAATTGATTAGGAGCTTTTCTACACAATTATATTGCAAAACCTCAATTTCTGTACTTTTTAATCAGGTAAAATTCCAACGGGTCCATTGAAAGGCCCATTTAGACCTGCTCGTCCGAAACCTCTACAAAAAGGACCACAAAACAAGTTTTAGTCAAATATTAGGAGTTCAAATAATTGATTAGGAGTTTTTCAAATCAACCATATTGCAAAACCTCAATTTATGTACTTTTTAATCAGTTAAAATTCCAACGGGTCCATTGAAAGGCTCATTTAGATCTGCTCGTCCGAAACCTCTACAAAAAGGACTGCAAAACAAGTTTTGATCAAATTTTAGGAGTTCATGTAATTGATTAGGAGCTTTTCAACACAATTATATTGCAAAACCTCAATTTCTGTACTTTTTACTCAGTTAAAATTCCAACGGGTCCATTGAAAAACCCATTTAGACCTGCTCGTCCGAAACCTCTACAAAAAGGACCGCAAAACAAGTTTTAGTCAAATATTAGGAGTTCAAATAATTGATTAGGAGCTTTTCAAATCAATTATATTTCAAAACCTCAATTTCTGTACTTTTTAATCAGTTAAAATTCCAATGTGTTCATTGAAAGGCCCATTTAGACCTGCTCGTCCGAAACCTCTACAAAAGGGACTGCAAAACAAGTTTTGATCAAATTTTAGGAGTTCATGTAATTGATTAGGAGCTTTTCTACACAATTATATTGCAAAACCTCAATTTCTGTACTTTTTACTCAGTTAAAATTCCAACGGGTCCATTGAAAGGCCCATTTAGACCTGCTCGTCCGAAACCTCTACAAAAGGGACTGCAAAACAAGTTTTGATCAAATTTTAGGAGTTCATGTAATTGATTAGGAGCTTTTCTACACAATTATATTGCAAAACCTCTATTTCTGTACTTTTTACTCAGTTAAAATTCCAACGGGTCCATTGAAAGGCCTATTTAGACCTCCTCGTCCGAAACCTCTACAAAAAGGACCGCAAAACAAGTTTTAGTCAAATATTAGGAGTTTAAATAATTGATTAGGAGCTTTTCAAATCAATTATATTGCAAAACCTCAATTTCTGTACTTTTTAATCAGTTAAAATTCCAACGGGTCCATTGAAAGGCCCATTTAGACCTGATCGTCCGAAACCTCTACAAAAAGGACCGCAAAACAAGTTCTAGTCAAATATTAGGAGTTCAAATAATTGATTAGGAGCTTTTCAAATCAATTATATTGCAAAACCTCAATTTCTGTACTTTTTAATCAGTTAAAATTCCAACGGGTCCATTGAAAGGCCCATTTAGACCTGCTCGTCCGACACCTCTACAAAAAGGACCGCAAAACAAGTTTTAGTTAAATATTAGGAGTTCAAATAATTGATTAGGAGCTTTTCAAATCAATTATATTTCAAAACCTCAATTTCTGTACTTTTTAATCAGTTAAAATTCCAACGGGTCCATTGAAAGGCCCATTTAGACTTGCTCGTCCGAAACCTCTACAAAAAGGACTGCAAAACAAGTTTTAATCAAATTTTAGGAGTTCGTGTAATTGATTAGGAGCTTTTCAACACAATTATATTGCAAAACCTCAATTTCTGTACTTTTTACTTAGTTAAAATTCAAACGGGTCCATTGAAAGGCCCATTTAGACCTGCTCGTCCGAAACCTCTACAAAAAGGACTGCAAAACAAGTTTTGATCAAATTTTAGGAGTTCATGTAATTTATTAGGAGCTTTTCTACCCAATTATATTGCAAAACCTCAATTTCTGTACTTTTTACTCAGTTAAAATTCCAACGGGTCCATTGAAAGGCCCATTTAGACCTGCTCGTCCGAAACCTCTACAAAAAGGACCGCAAAACAAGTTTTAGTCAAATATTAGGAGTTCAAATAATTGATTAGGAGCTTTTCAAATCAATTATATTGTAAAACCGCAATTTCTGTACTTTTTTCTCAGTTAAAATTCCAACGGGTCCATTGAAAGGCCCATTTCGACCCGCTCGTCCGAAACCTCTACAAAAAGGACCGCAAAACAAGTTTTAATCAAATATTAGGAGTTCAAATAATTGATTAGGAGCTTTTGAACACAATTATATTGCAAAACCTCAATTTCTGTACTTTTTACTCAGTTAAAATTCCAACGGGTCCATTGAAAGGCCTATTTAGACCTGCTCGTCCGAAACCTCTACAAAAAGGACCGCAAAACAAGTTTTAGTCGAATATTAGGAGTTCAAATAATTGATTAGGAGCTTTTCAAATCAATTATATTGCAAAACCTCAATTTATGTACTTTTTACTCAGTTAAAATTCCAACGGGTCCATTGAATGGCCCATTTAGACCTGCTCGTCCGAAACCTCTACAAAAAGGACTGCAAAACAAGTTTTGATCAAATTTTAGGAGTTCATGTAATTGATTAGGAGCTTTTCTACACAATTATATTGCAAAACCTCAATTTTTGTACTTTTTACTCAGTTAAAATTCCAACGGGTCCATTGAAAGGCCCATTTAGACCTGCTCGTTCGAAACCTCTACAAAAAGGACCGTAAAACAAGTTTTGATCAAATTTTAGGAGTTCATGTAATTGATTAGGAGCTTTTCTACACAATTATATTGCAAAACCTCAATTTCTATACTTTTTACTCAGTTAAAATTCCAAAGGGTCCATTGAAAGGCCCATTTAGACCTGCTCGTCCGAAACCTCTACAGAAAGGACCTTAAAACAAGTTTTAGTCAAATATTAGGAGTTCAAATAATTGATTAGGAGCTTTTCAAATCAATTATATTGCAAAACCTCAATTTCTGTACTTTTTAATTACTTAAAATTCCAACGGGTCCATTAAAAGGCCCATTTAGACCTGCTCGTCCGAAACCTCTACAAAAAGGACTGCAAAACAAGTTTTGATCAAATTTTAGGAGTTCTTGTAATTGATTAGTAGCTTTTCTACACAATTATATTGTAAAACCTCAATTTCTGTACTTTTTAATTAGTTAAAATTCAACCGGGTCCATTGAAAGGCCCATTTAGACCTGCTCGTCCGAAACCTCTACAAAAAGGACGGAAAAACAAGTTTTAGTCAAATATTAGGAGTTCAAATAATTGATTAGGAGCTTTTCAAATCAATTATATTGCAAAACCTCAATTTCTGTACTTTTTAATCAGTTAAAATTCCAACGGGTCCATTGAAAGGCCCATTTAGACCTGCTCGTCCGAAACCTCTACAAAAAGGACTGCAAAACAAGTTTTGATCAAATTTTAGGAGTTCATGTAATTGATTAGGAGGTTTTCTACACAATTTTATTGCAAAACCTCAATTTCTGTACTTTTTACTCAGTTAAAATTCCAACGGGTCCATTGAAAGGCCCATTTAGACCTGCTCGTCTGAAACCTCTACAAAAATGACCACAAAACAAGTTTTAGTCAAATATTAGGAGTTCAAATAATTGAGTAGGAGCTTTTCAAATCAATTATATTGCAAAACCTCAATTTCTGTACTTTTTAATCAGTTAAAATTCCAACGGGTCCATTGAAAGGCCCATTTAGACTTGCTCGTCCGAAACCTCTACAAAAAGGACTGCAAAACAAGTTTTAATCAAATTTTAGGAGTTCATGTAATTGATTAGGAGCTTTTCAACACAATTTTATTGCAAAACCTCAATTTCTGTACTTTTTACTCAGTTAAAATTCCAACGGGTCCATTGAAAGGCCCATTTAGACTTGCTCGTCCGAAACCTCTACAAAAAGGACCGCAAAACAAGCTTTAGTCAAATATTAGGAGTTCAAATAATTGATTAGGAGCTTTTCAAATCAATTATATTGCAAAACCTCAATTTCTGTACTTTTTACTAAGTTAAAATTCCAACGGGTCCATTGAAAGGCCCATTTAGACCTGCTCGTCCGAAACCTCTTCAAAAAGGACCGCAAAATAAGTTTTAGTCAAATATTAGGAGTTCAAATAATTTATTAGGAGCTTTTCAAATCAATTATATTGCAAAACCTCAATTTCTGTACTTTTTAATCAGTTAAAATTCCAACGGGTCCATAGAAAGGCCCATTTAGACTTACTTGTCCGAAACCTCTACAAAAAGGACTGCAAAACAAGTTTTAATCAAATTTTAGGAGTTCATGTAATTGATTAGGAGCTTTTCAACACAATTATATTGCAAAACCTCAATTTCTGTACTTTTTACTCAGTTAAAATTCAAACAGTCCATTGAAAGGCCCATTTAGACCTGCTCGTCCGAAACCTCTACAAAAAGGACCGCAAAACAAGTTTTAGTCAAATATTAGGAGTTCAAATAATTGATTAGGAGCTTTTCAAATCAATTATATTGCAAAACCTCAATTTCTGTACTTTTTAATCAGTTAAAATTCCAACGGGTCCATTGAAAGGCCCATTTAGACTTGCTCGTCCGAAACCTCTACAAAAAGGACTGCAAAACAAGTTTTAATCAAATTTTAGGAGTTCATGTAATTGATTAGGAGCTTTTCTACACAATTATATTGCAAAACCTCAATTTCTGTACTTTTTACTCAGTTAAAATTCCAACGGGTCCATTGAAAGGCCCATTTAGACCTGCTCGTCCGAAACCTCTACAAAAGGACCGCAAAATAAGTTTTAGTCAAATATTAGGAGTTCAAATAAATTATTAGAAGCTTTTCAAATCAATTATATTGCAAAACCTCAATTTCTTTACTTTTTAATCAGTTAAAATTCCAACGGGTCCATTGAAAGGCCCATTTAGACTTGCTCGTCCGAAACCTCTACAAAAAGGACCGCAAAACAAGTATTAATCAAATTTTAGGAGTTCATGTAATTGATTAGGAGCTTTTCAACACAATTATATTGCAAAACCTCAATTTTTGTACTTTTTACTCAGTTAAAATTCAAACGGGTCCATTGAAAGGCCCATTTAGACCTGCTCGTCCGAAACCTCTACAAAAAGGACCACAAAACAAGTTTTAGTCAAATATTAGGAGTTCAAATAATTGATTAGGAGCTTTTCAAATCAATTATATTGCAAAACCTCAATTTCTGTACTTTTTAATCAGTAAAAATTCCAACGGGTCCATTGAAAGACCCATTTAGACCTGCTCGTCCGAAACCTCTACAAAAAGGACCGCAAAACAAGTTTTAGTCAAATATTAGGAGTTCAAATAATTGATTAGGAGCTTTTCAAATCAATTATATTGCAAAACCTCAATTTCTGTGCTTTTTAATCAGTTAAAATTCCAATGGGTCCATTGAAAGGCCCATTTAGACCTGCTCGTCCGAAACCTCTACAAAAAGGACTGCAAAACAAGTTTTAGTCAAATATTAGGAGTTCATGTAATTGATTAGGAGCTTTTCTACACAATTATATTGCAAAACCTCAATTTCTGTACTTTTTACTCAGTTAAAATTCCAACGGGTTCATTGAAAGGCCCATTTAGACCTGCTCGTCCGAAACCTCTACAAAAAGGACCGCAAAATAAGTTTTAGTCAAATATTAGGAGTTCAAATAATTTATTAGGAGCTTTTCAAATCAATTATAATGCAAAACCTCAATTTCTGTACTTTTTAATCAGTTAAAATTCCAACGGGTCCATTGAAAGGCCCATTTAGACTTACTTGTCCGAAACCTCTACAAAAAGGACTGCAAAACAAGTTTTAATCAAATTTTAGGAGTTCATGTAATTGATTAGGAGCTTTTCAACACAATTATATTGCAAAACCTCAATTTCTGTACTTTTTACTCAGTTAAAATTCAAACGGTCCATTGAAAGGCCCATTTAGACCTGCTCGTTCGAAACCTCTACAAAAAGGACCGCAAAACAAGTTTTAGTCAAATATTAGGAGTTCAAATAATTGATTAGGAGCTTTTCAAATCAATTATATTGCAAAACCTCAATTTCTGTACTTTTTAATCAGTAAAAATTCCAACGGGTCCATTGAAAGGCCCATTTAGACCTGCTTGTCCGAAACCTCTACAAAAAGGACTGCAAAACAAGTTTTGATCAAATTTTAGGAGTTTATGTAATTGATTAGGAGGTTTTCTACACAATTTTATTGCAAAACCTCAATTTCTGTACTTTTTAATCAGTTAAAATTCCAACGGGTCCATTGAAAGGCCCATTTAGACCTGCTCGTCTGAAACCTCTACAAAAATGACCGCAAAACAAGTTTTAGTCAAATATTAGGAGTTCAAATAATTGAGTAGGAGCTTTTCAAATCAATTATATTGCAAAACCTCAATTTCTGTACTTTTTAATCAGTTAAAATTCCAACGGGTCCATTGAAAGGCCCATTTAGACTTGCTCGTCCGAAACCTCTACAAAAAGGACTGCAAAACAAGTTTTAATCAAATTTTAGGAGTTCATGTAATTGATTAGGAGCTTTTCAACACAATTTTATTGCAAAACCTCAATTTTTGTACTTTTTACTCAGTTAAAATTCCAACGGGTCCATTGAAAGGCCCATTTAGACCTGCTCGTCCGAAACCTCTACAAAAAGGACCGCAAAACAAGCTTTAGTCAAATATTAGGAGTTCAAATAATTGATTAGCAGCTTTTCAAATCAATTATATTGCAAAACCTCAATTTCTGTACTTTTTACTAAGTTAAAATTCCAACGGGTCCATTGGAAGGCCCATTTAGACTTGCTCGTCCGAAACCTCTACAAAAAGGACTGCAAAACAAGTTTTAATCAAATTTTAGGAGTTCATGTAATTGATTAGGAGCTTTTCAACACAATTATATTGCAAAACCTCAATTTTTGTACTTTTTACTCAGTTAAAATTCAAACGGGTCCATTGAAAGGCCCATTTGGACCTGCTCGTCTGAAACCTCTACAAAAAGGACCGCAAAACAAGTTTTAGTCAAATATTAGGAGTTCAAATAATTGATTAGGAGATTTTCAAATCAATTATATTGCAAAACCTCAATTTTTGTACTTTTTACTCAGTTAAAATTCAAACGGGTCCATTCAAAGGCCCATTTAGACTTGCTCGTCCGAAACCTATACAAAAAGGACCGCAAAACAAGTTTTAGTCAAATATTAGGAGTTCAAATAATTGATTAGTAGCTTTTCAAATCAATTATATGGCAAAACCTCAATTTCTGTACTTTTTACTCAGTTAAAATTCAAACGGGTCCATTGAAAGGCCCATTTAGACCTGCTCGTCCGAAACCTCTACAAAAAGGACCGCAAAACAAGTTTTAGTCAAATATTAGGAGTTCAAATAATTGATTAGGAGCTTTTCAAATCAATTATATTGCAAAACCTCAATTTCTGTACTTTTTAATCAGTAAAAATTCCAACGGGTCCATTGAAAGGCCCATTTAGACCTGCTTGTCCGAAACCTCTACAAAAAGGACTGCAAAACAAGTTTTGATCAAATTTTAGGAGTTTATGTAATTGATTAGGAGGTTTTCTACACAATTTTATTGCAAAACCTCAATTTCTGTACTTTTTACTCAGTTAAAATTCCAACGGGTCCATTGAAAGGCCCATTTAGACCTGCTCGTCTGAAACCTCTACAAAAATGACCGCAAAACAAGTTTTAGTCAAATATTAGGAGTTCAAATAATTGAGTAGGAGCTTTTCAAATCAATTATATTGCAAAACCTCAATTTCTGTACTTTTTAATCAGTTAAAATTCCAACGGGTCCATTTAAAGGCCCATTTAGACTTGCTCGTCCGAAACCTCTACAAAAAGGACTGCAAAACAAGTTTTAATCAAATTTTAGGAGTTCATGTAATTGATTAGGAGCTTTTCAACACAATTTTATTGCAAAACCTCAATTTTTGTACTTTTTACTCAGTTAAAATTCCAACGGGTCCATTGAAAGGCCCATTTAGACCTGCTCGTCCGAAACCTCTACAAAAAGGACCGCAAAACAAGCTTTAGTCAAATATTAGGAGTTCAAATAATTGATTAGCAGCTTTTCAAATCAATTATATTGCAAAACCTCAATTTCTGTACTTTTTACTAAGTTAAAATTCCAACGGGTCCATTGGAAGGCCCATTTAGACTTGCTCGTCCGAAACCTCTACAAAAAGGACTGCAAAACAAGTTTTAATCAAATTTTAGGAGTTCATGTAATTGATTAGGAGCTTTTCAACACAATTATATTGCAAAACCTCAATTTTTGTACTTTTTACTCAGTTAAAATTCAAACGGGTCCATTGAAAGGCCCATTTGGACCTGCTCGTCTGAAACCTCTACAAAAAGGACCGCAAAACAAGTTTTAGTCAAATATTAGGAGTTCAAATAATTGATTAGGAGATTTTCAAATCAATTATATTGCAAAACCTCAATTTCGTACTTTTTAATCAGTAAAAATTCCAACGGGTCCATTGAAAGACCCATTTAGACCTGCTCGTCCGAAACCTCTACAAAAAGGACCGCAAAACAAGTTTTAGTCAAATATTAGGAGTTCAAATAATTGATTAGGAGCTTTTCAAATCAATTATATTGCAAAACCTCAATTTCTGTACTTTTTAATCAGTTAAAATTCCAACGGGTCCATTGAAAGGCCCATTTAGACCTGCTCGTCCGAAACCTCTACAAAAAGGACTGCAAAACAAGTTTTGATCAAATTTTAGGAGTTCATGTAATTGATTAGGAGGTTTTCTACACAATTATATTGCAAAACCTCAATTTCTTTACTTTTTAATCAGTAAAAATTCCAACGGGTCCATTGAAAGGCCCATTTAGACCTGCTCGTCCGAAACCTCTGCAAAAAGGACCGCAAAACAAGTTTTAGTCAAATATTAGGAGTTCAAATAATTGATTAGGAGCTTTTCAAATCAATTATATTGCAAAACCTCAATTTCTGTACTTTTTAATCAGTAAAAATTCCAACGGGTCCATTGAAAGGCCCATTTAGACCTGCTCGCCCGACACCTCTACAAAAAGGATCGCAAAACAAGTTTTAGTCAAATATTAGGAGTTCAAATAATTGATTAGGAGCTTTTCAAATCAATTATATTGCAAAACCTCAATTTCTGTACTTTTTACTCAGTTAAAATTCCAACGGGTCCATTGAAAGGCCCATTTAGACCTGCTCGTCCGAAACCTCTACAAAAAGGACTGCAAAACTTGTTTTGATCAAATTTTAGGAGTTCATATAATTGATTAGGAGCTTTTCTACACAATTTTATTGCATAACCTCAATTTCTGTACTTTTTACTCAGTTAAAATTCCAACGGGTCCATTGAAAGGCCCATTTAGACCTGCTCGTCCGAAACCTCTACAAAAAGGACCGCAAAACAAGTTTTGATCAAATTTTAGGAGTTCATGTAATTGATTAGGAGCTTTTCTACACAATTATATTGCAAAACCTCAATTTTTGTACTTTTTACTCAGTTAAAATTCCAAAGGGTCCATTGAAAGGCCCATTTAGACATGCTCGTCCGAAACCTCTACAGAAAGGACCGCAAAACAAGTTTTAGTGAAATATTAGGAGTTCAAATAATTGATTAGGAGCTTTACAAATCAATTATATTGCAAAACCTCAATTTCTGTACTTTTTAATCAGTAAAAATTCCAACGGGTCCATTGAAAGGCCCATTTAGACCTGCTCGTCCGACACCTCTACAAAAAGGATCGCAAAACAAGTTTTAGTCAAATATTAGGAGTTCAAATAATTGATTAGGAGCTTTTCAAATCAATTATATTGCAAAACCTCAATTTCTGTACTTTTTACTCAGTTAAAATTCCAACGGGTCCATTGAAAGGCCCATTTAGACCTGCTCGTCCGAAACCTCTACAAAAAGGACTGCAAAACAAGTTTTGATCAAATTTTAGGAGTTCATGTAATTGATTAGGAGCTTTTCTACACAATTTTATTGCATAACCTCAATTTCTGTACTTTTTACTCAGTTAAAATTCCAACGGGTCCATTGAAAGGCCCATTTAGACCTGCTCGTCCGAAACCTCTACAAAAAGGACCGCAAAACAAGTTTTGATCAAATTTTAGGAGTTCATGTAATTGATTAGGAGCTTTTCTACACAATTATATTGCAAAACCTCAATTTCTGTACTTTTTACTCAGTTAAATTTCCAAAGGGTCCATTGAAAGGCCCATTTAGACATGCTCGTCCGAAACCTCTACAGAAAGGACCGCAAAACAAGTTTTAGTGAAATATTAGGAGTTCAAATAATTGATTAGGAGCTTTTGAAATCAATTATATTGCAAAACCTCAAATTCTGTACTTTTTAATCAGTAAAAATTCCAACGGGTCCATTGAAATGCCCATTTAGACCTGCTCGTCCGACACCTCTACAAAAAGGATCGCAAAACAAGTTTTAGTCAAATATTAGGAGTTCAAATAATTGATTAGGAGCTTTTCAAATCAATTATATTGCAACACCTCAATTTCTGTACTTTTTACTCAGTTAAAATTCCAACGGGTCCATTGAAAGGCCCATTTAGACCTGCTCGTCCGAAACCTCTACAAAAAGGACTGCAAAACAAGTTTTGATCAAATTTTAGGAGTTCATGTAATTGATTAGGAGCTTTTCAACACAATTTTATTGCAAAACCTCAATTTCTGTACTTTTTACTCAGTTAAAATTCCAACGGGTCCATTGAAAGGCCCATTTAGACTTGCTCGTCCGAAACCTCTACAAAAAGGACTGCAAAACAAGTTTTAATCAAATTTTAGGAGTTCATGTAATTGATTAGGAGCTTTTCAACACAATTTTATTGCAAAACCTCAATTTCTGTACTTTTTACTCAGTTAAAATTCCAACGGGTCCATTGAAAGGCCCATTTAGACTTGCTCGTCCGAAACCTCTACAAAAAGGACTGCAAAACAAGTTTTAATCAAATTTTAGGAGTTCATGTAATTGATTAGGAGCTTTTCAACACAATTTTATTGCAAAACCTCAATTTCTGTACTTTTTACTCAGTTAAAATTCCAACGGGTCCATTGAAAGGCCCATTTAGACCTGCTCGTCCGAAACCTCTACAAAAAGGACCGCAAAACAAGCTTTAGTCAAATATTAGGAGTTCAAATAATTGATTAGGAGCTTTTCAAATCAATTATATTGCAAAACCTAAATTTCTGTACTTTTTACTAAGTTAAAATTCCAACGGGTCCATTGAAAGGCCCATTTAGACTTGCTCGTCCGAAACCTCTACAAAAAAGACTGCAAAAACAAGTTTTAATCAAATTTTAGGAGTTCATGTAATTGATTAGGAGCTTTTCAACACAATTTTATTGCAAAACCTCAATTTCTGTACTTTTTTACTCAGTTAAAATTCCAACGGGTCCATTGAAAGGCCCATTTAGACCTGCTCGTCCGAAACCTCTACAAAAAGGACCGCAAAACAAGCTTTAGTCAAATATTAGGAGTTCAAATAATTGATTAGGAGCTTTTCAAATCAATTATATTGCGAAACCTAAATTTCTGTACTTTTTACTAATTTAAATTCCAACGGGTCCATTGAAAGGCCCATTTAGACTTGCTCGTCCGAAACCTCTACAAAAAGGACTGGAAAACAAGTTTTAATCAAATTTTAGGAGTTCATGTAATTGATTAGGAGCATTTCAACACAATTATATTGCAAAACCTCAATTTCTGTACTTTTTACTCAGTTAAAATTCAAACGGGTCCATTGAAAGGCCCATTTAGACCTGCTCGTCTGAAACCTCTACAAAAAGGACCGCAAAACAAGTTTTAGTCAAATATTAGGAGTTCAAATAAATGATTAGGAGATTTTCAAATCAATTATATTGCAAAACCTCAATTTCTGTACTTTTTAATCAGTAAAAATTCCAACAGGTCCATTGAAAGGCCCATTTAGACCTGCTCGTCGAAACCTCTACAAAAAGGACCGCAAAACAAGTTTTAGTCAAATATTAGGAGTTCAAATAATTGATTAGGAGCTTTTCAAATCAATTATATTGCAAAACCTCAATTTCTGTACTTTTTACTCAGTTAAAATTCCAACGGGTCCATTGAAAGGCCCATTTAGACCTGCTCGTCCGAAACCTCTACAAAAAGGATCGCAAAACAAGTTTTAGTCAAATATTAGGAGTTCAAATAATTGATTAGGAGCTTTTCAAATCAATTATATTGCAAAACCTCAATTTCTGTACTTTTTAATCAGTAAAAATTCCAACGGGTCCATTGAAAGGCCCATTTAGACCTGCTCGTCCGAAACCTCTACAAAAAGGACTGCAAAACAAGTTTTGATCAAATTTTAGGAGTTCATGTAATTGATTAGGAGCTTTTCTACACAATTTTATTGCAAAACCTCAATTTCTGTACTTTTTACTCAGTTAAAATTCCAACGGGTCCATTGAAAGGCCCATTTAGACCTGCTCGTCCGAAACCTCTACAAAAAGGACCGCAAAACAAGTTTTGATCAAATTTTAGGAGTTCATGTAATTGATTAGGAGCTTTTCTACACAATTATATTGCAAAACCTCAATTTCTGTACTTTTTACTCAGTTAAATTTCCAAAGGGTCCATTGAAAGGCCCATTTAGACATGCTCGTCCGAAACCTCTACAGAAAGGACCGCAAAACAAGTTTTAGTGAAATATTAGGAGTTCAAATAATTGATTAGGAGCTTTTGAAATCAATTATATTGCAAAACCTCAAATTCTGTACTTTTTAATCAGTAAAAATTCCAACGGGTCCATTGAAATGCCCATTTAGACCTGCTCGTCCGACACCTCTACAAAAAGGATCGCAAAACAAGTTTTAGTCAAATATTAGGAGTTCAAATAATTGATTAGGAGCTTTTCAAATCAATTATATTGCAACACCTCAATTTCTGTACTTTTTACTCAGTTAAAATTCCAACGGGTCCATTGAAAGGCCCATTTAGACCTGCTCGTCCGAAACCTCTACAAAAAGGACTGCAAAACAAGTTTTGATCAAATTTTAGGAGTTCATGTAATTGATTAGGAGCTTTTCAACACAATTTTATTGCAAAACCTCAATTTCTGTACTTTTTACTCAGTTAAAATTCCAACGGGTCCATTGAAAGGCCCATTTAGACTTGCTCGTCCGAAACCTCTACAAAAAGGACTGCAAAACAAGTTTTAATCAAATTTTAGGAGTTCATGTAATTGATTAGGAGCTTTTCACACAATTTTATTGCAAAACCTCAATTTCTGTACTTTTTACTCAGTTAAAATTCCAACGGGTCCATTGAAAGGCCCATTTAGACTTGCTCGTCCGAAATCTCTACAAAAAGGACTGCAAAACAAGTTTTAATCAAATTTTAGGAGTTCATGTAATTGATTAGGAGCTTTTCAACACAATTTTATTGCAAAAACTCAATTTCTGTACTTTTTACTCAGTTAAAATTCCAACGGGTCCATTGAAAGGCCCATTTAGACCTGCTCGTCCGAAACCTCTACAAAAAGGACCGCAAAACAAGCTTTAGTCAAATATTAGGAGTTCAAATAATTGATTAGGAGCTTTTCAAATCAATTATATTGCAAAACCTAAATTTCTGTACTTTTTACTAAGTTAAAATTCCAACGGGTCCATTGAAAGGCCCATTTAGACTTGCTCGTCCGAAACCTCTACAAAAAAGACTGCAAAACAAGTTTTAATCAAATTTTAGGAGTTCATGTAATTGATTAGGAGCTTTTCAACACAATTTTATTGCAAAACCTCAATTTCTGTACTTTTTTACTCAGTTAAAATTCCAACGGGTCCATTGAAAGGCCCATTTAGACCTGCTCGTCCGAAACCTCTACAAAAAGGACCGCAAAACAAGCTTTAGTCAATATTAGGAGTTCAAATAATTG